>CP125977.1:102324305-103574305 GCA_030063025.1 Avena longiglumis
CATGATCATTATCTAATCTATTTGTAATCATGCATGTTGTGTTTGCGGGGATCCGATGGATATTGAGATTATTATGTCAGATTGATTAATGGTTTTGTCTTTATGATTCTATCATGTCTGTGTTGTTTGTGATCTTGGATGCTCTCCGTTGTTAGTAGCTATATTGGCCGAGTAGTTGCTAGTGACTCCGAGAGGGGGTATTTATGCTCGATAGTGGGTTCATGCCTCTAGTTTCCAAGGGAAGTGACAGAAATCTCTTCGGTTGTAGATGTGTTGTTGCTACTAGGGAGAAAACAATGGTCTCTTGTTCATGGAACAAGTGGATTGTTTACCTTACACACTTTGCTTAAAGCAGTTGTCTGTTGCTTGCAACTTAATACTGGAGGGGGTTCAAATGATAACATGAAGGTGGACTTCTAGTCATAGATGCAGTTGGATGGCGGTCTATGTATATTGTTGTACTGCCCAATCGAATCTCATAGGATCTTTTTGACTAGTATTGCATTGTTATGCCTTGCTCAGTTCCTGTCAATTGCCCGGCTGTAATTTGTTTACCCTTCATGCCATATTGTTTATCTAAGGAGAACACCTCTAGTGAAATATGGACCCCGGTCCAATCTTTACCATTGATACATCTTCCACTATTACATGTTTACTTGCTGCAAACCATTACCTTCCACACCATACGTTTAATCCTTTGTTACAACAAACTGGTGAGCTTGACAACCTCACAGATCGTTGGGGCAAAGTCTTGAGTTTGTGTTGTGTAGGTCTCCGCGTTGCTTGCAACACCTGTGTGACGTTTCCTTCCTCCTACTAGCTCGATAACCTCGGTTTCTTACTGAGGGAAAACTTGCTGCTGTGCTGCTTCACACCTTGCTCTTGGGGTTCCCAACAGACTCCACGTCAAGCACCAGGTTCTCTGGCGCCAGCAAGGAGTCACCATCAAGCTTTTCTGGCACCGTTGCCGGGGAGGCTAAGGACGTCTTCACAAGGGGAGTCCTTCACTTCCTTTCTCTTTACTTTGTTTTTAGTTTGCTTAGTTTCTTTTGCTTGGTTTTGTTTGCCTCTTTTCAAAAAACCCAAAAAAATTAGTTCAGTTTGGTTTGTTTTCTTTATTCAAAAACACAAAAAAAATTAGTTCCTACTCTAGTTGGTGGTCTGTCATTGCCTTGCTTGGTCATGCTTTCTATCAATGGATGGTTCTTTGAAACTAGTTCTTATTGGCAAGGTGTGTTCACGGAAGAACAAAAGTACTATTATAAGTAACACCGTTTGTCGCAAAAAGGGAAAAACTTATGGGAACAAATTGATAAGTTGAATATTATTGCTAGAGAGGTGTGCTCTACTTATAATGTTACGTATTGCTTTTGTAAAGCTTGTTGCTATAGGAGGTATAAACACCTGCCTTTTCAATGTGAGTATAATGATAATGTTACCATATCCTCTTATGTTAAAGGAATTTATGACTTTTATGATGTGGAACAAATTGAAGAATTTATTGCCTTCAAGGGTGCATTTGAACTTGCCAGTTTGCTTGAAAATACTGATGATGCACCTTATGAATATGAGGTTTATGAGATACTTAAATTTTGCTTTGATAATTACAAGGAAGGAAATGGCTATATTCTTGAATATTTTAATAGATGCTTTCCACAAATGGAAGATCCTAATGCCTTGCAGGAGCCTATGGAAGAAGAAATTGTTGAAACTGGAAGCTCATTGGATGAAAAAGAGGAGGAGAGTGATGAACAAAAGAAGGAACAATGGTTCTACCCATGTCTACCTTCTAATGAGAGTAACTCTTTACCTATTACATTATTTGATTGTCCCTCATTCTTACCAAAGGAGGATGAACATTATGTTCCTGTGGATCCTTTTGAAATGTCTACTTTGGGTAAAACCCGTGAAGGTTTTAATCCTACTATTTTTGAGCTTGATATAAATTATGTGTTTATAGATAATGAAAAGCTTGCTTTATGTGATAGCTATATTGTTGAGTTTATTCATGAGGCTAATTAAAATTATTATGAGAGAGGAAAAAATGGTTGTAGAAGTTTTCATGGTACTAAAACACCTCTCTATGTGCTGAAAGTTTTGAAGTTACTCTTGTTTCATCTTTCTATGCATGTCATTTTGTTCTTTGTGAGTTTATTTGCATACAAGATTCCTATGCATAGGAAGTGGGTTAGACTTAAATGTGTTTTGAATTTGCTTCCTGATACTCTCTTTTGCTTCAATTCATATTTCTTATGTGAGCATCTTCTCAAACTATCAAGCCTAACTTAAAGGCGTTAAATAAAAGTACTTGTTAGGAGATAACCCAAGAGTTTCCTTAAGTCTTGGAAGTTATTACTACAGTAATGATCTCTCCTTATCCTTTTCGTTTGCTTTTTATGCCAAGAATGACCTCTAATGAGAGGGAAGTAAGATTTGGGGAGTTGCTGTCCTGAAATAGATTTCTGTCCTCCACCAAAAAATTTAGTGAGGAGTCTATGTAACTCCTACTGAGCTCAAAATTTACGAATAAATCCCCCAGTATGTTATCTAACTTTCGTTAGTTCAACACTTTTTGATTTGAGCAACATAAAATATTCAAAAATATCGGTTTCTACCTGCTGGTCTGTTTTGAAAGATTTCTGCCATTATTTGCATTTGCTTCTTATTGATTCCTTTTTGAGTTCTCTTTTGGGGAATTGAGATTTTTGAAGGAGTTACTACAGTATCTTGTGTTTTTAGTGAAATGTTTTGATGTTCCAAAGCTTTGCCAGAGGTCTAATGTCTTTTGAATACACTAATGTTGCTAATGAAGATTGTGTGAAGTTTTGTATGAAGGAAAATTTTCAGGTGTAGAGAGAGAATAATGTAATGAGATGAAGAATGGATAAAAGCTCAATCTTGGGGATGCCACCCCTGTGTCACCCCAAGAAATATCCAAGATTTACAAGCGTCAAAGCTTGGGGATGCCCAAGGCATCCCCTTCTTCATCAATAAAAAGCTCAGGTCTGTCTAGACACTTCATTTTTATTGTTTCATGCACTATTGTGTAGTTCTTGGAGCATCTTAGTTTTCATTTGCTTTGCTTAGGTTGTTTAGTTTGATTGAATAAAGTAGTTTGTACCCCCGTTCTCGCTGTGTTGTTGCAAATAAGTTGCTTGGTGTTGGAAAGGAGTAGTAAGTGCAAGAGGAGCTTGCATTGACCGTGACTTAGACTTTAGCATGACATGCTAGGTGTTGTTTTGACCTTATGCTTAGTGATTATTGCTGTATCATGTCTTGTTCCAAACAATTGGGATTTCTTAGTGTGCCTATAAGAAATTATGCGTTGTTTTAGCATGCAAAAGCATAGTATTATGGTATTCTCCTTTGATGCTTTGTTTGGGTTGACTTGGCACATGCTCACACCATGTTATGACTATTACAAGTCACCATAACCTCTATGATCATTTAGTCCTTGACTTGTAGTACCACTCTATGCTTTGGTTAGTAATGCTTTGTTGCTCTGCATGATTATGGCCATTATTTCTCTCTTAGTTGGTTGCTCCCAGTCTTTTGATAGCCTCCACTTGTATGAGTAAGTTCTACTCATGCTTCCAACTCCCAAGAAACCAAGTTTTTCCAAAGTGTCCACTATAAAATCCTATGCATGGTGTGTTAGACCATTCGAAGTATATTCTTGTTTTTAGCTATCTTCCAATTAAAAACTATTTTGTTATGTGAAAACTTAGTGATTAAAGCCCTCATAAACTTGATGGCACACTTTATATTCTTTGCCCCTAATAAACTTGAACCATTGTGTCATATATGTTGTATATGCTTGCACTTATACGTTGGAATTAGCAGAACCGTGCTGTCACGGGGAAAGTTTTCAACATTGCACTTGTACTTTGTACTGAGTTGATATCATGCTCTTTTGTCTATGGATGTCACCGGTGTGAAATAAAGAGGGAACTGGTAAGTCCATGGAGTATGTATTTTGTGTTAGATAAACGCTTGGGCCGCTAGCCTAAGCCATGCCTAACCATGGTGGAAACTTGCAGCATCACCATAGTGAGCTATCTATGAAGCATCCTCAATAAAAAGCTATGCACATAGTAAATAAAAAGATCGCTAAGATGCTCATTGTCTGCTTGCCTTGTCATTTTGGTTATGGGATAGCTCATGTACCATGTGCAAGGGGTACCTCACATGGTTCTCTATGATATGCAAATACTTACAATGACAAGAACTTACAGGTGACTGAAGTTGAGTAGCATGAGGTGTGGCCCTCGTATTCAAGGGACTTGAGATTGCCAACTTATACTTTTTCAAGCATATACTCCATATTTGTTCACTTTAACCTTAATCACTTCAAGATGCTTATGATAGGGGCAATGAAGGCTGAAAGCTAACAAGTACCATAATTTTTGCAAGCTCTTTTTGAAACTTGAAATCCCTGCTTCCCTTTGTGAAGGGCCTTTCTTTCACCATTATTGAGTCTCCACCTTCTACCTTTAAGCACCATTAAGAGAGCATAGTTGTCATTCTATGTGAAGTGTCCCAAAGCTTATTGATTGATGCATATTGTGATTTACTTGTTCTTGTGCTATTTGTTTCTAGTCACCCTTGTGAACTTTGAAGGTGTCTTATGCATCTATTTGATACTCCATGAGGGACAAGCTGAATGCCACTATGCTATGTTTTCTGTATGTGAAACAAACAAACGTTTTTAAATGCATGTTATTCATGATCTTTGTTTGTAGCCTTTCATGTTGCATGCATAGTTACTTTGTCATATTGTTAGAAATCCATCTTTCATGCACATGTTTAGAGTTCTTTGTTCCAGGCTTTCAATGCTTGCAAATGGTTTGATCTTGGTTTTGGTGGTGCATGTCACCTCAAAAATTATTCTTTTTATCACTTACCTACTCGAGGACGAGCAGGAGTTAAGCTTGGTGATGCTTGATACGTCGGAAATGTATCTATAATTTTTGATACTCCATGCTTGTTTAGTATCTACTTTTCTTTGCTTTGTCTACACTTTGAGGTGTTTTTATATATTTTCGGGAACTAACCTATTAACAAGTTGCCACAGTGCCAGTTGCCTGTTTTCTTCTGTTTTTGGTTCCAGCAAGGCAGAAAATCAATATTCTCGGAATTGGACGTGACAAAAGCCAAAGTCAATATTTTACCGTGAGGGACACGAATCCAGAAGACGAGACGGAGAAGCTAACCAGGGTGGTCATACCCCCCTAGGCACGGGTGGGCCCTGCCCCGCGCCTAGGTAGGGTGTGGGGACCCTGGCCGCCTCCCGACCTCGCCTCTTCGCCTATAAGAAGCCCCCGATGCAGAAACCCTAAGTACCCGATCAATATTCCACGAAACCTTCTGTAGCCGCTGCCACCATCGTCCCTAGATCGGGGGGATCTGAAGTTCTTCCCGGCACCCTGCCGGAGGGGAGATCATCCCGGCGGCCTTCTCTCCGGTATGAAGCGTGAGTAGTTCCACCTTGGATTACGGGTCCATGTAGTAGCTATATGGTTGTATATCCTCCTTGTGCTTTCATGTATAGATCTTGTGAGCTCCGTTCATGATCAAGATCTAATCTATTTGTAATAATGCATGTTGTGTTTGCGGGGATCCTATGGATATTGAGATTATTATGTCAGATTGCTTAATGGTTTTGTCTTTATGATTCTATGATGTCTGTGTTGTTTGTGATCTTGCATGCTCTCCATTGTTAGTAGCTATCTTGGCCGAGTAGTTGCTAGTGACTCCAAGAGGGGGTATTTATGCTCGATAGTGGGTTCATGCCTCTAGTTTCCAAGGGAAGTGACAGAAATCTCTTCGGTTGTAGATGTGTTGTTGCTACTAGGGAGAAAACAACGGTCTCTTGTTCATGGAACAAGTGGATTGTTTACCTTACACACTTAGCTTAAAGCAGTTGTTTGTTTCTTGCAACTTAATACTAGAGGGGGTTCGAATGATAACATGAAGGTGGACTTCTAGTCATAGATGCAGTTGGATGGCGGTCTATGTATATTGTTGTATTGCCCAATCGAATCTCATAGGATCATTTTTACTAGTATTGCATTGTTATGCCTTGCTCAGTTCCTGTCAATTTCCCTGCTGTAATTTGTTTACCCTTCATGCCATGTTGTTTATCTAAGGAGAAAACCTCTAGTGAACTATGGATCCCGGTCTAATATTTACCATTGATACATCTTCCACTATTACATGTTTACTTGCTGCAAACCATTACCTTCCACACCATACGTTTAAACATTTGTTACATCAAACCGGTGAGCTTGACAACCTCACTGTTCATTGGGGCAAAGTCTTGAGTTTGTGTTGTGCAGGACTTCGCGTTGCTTGCAACACCTGTGTGACATTTCCTTCCTCCTACTGGTTCGATAACCTCAGTTTATTACTGAGGGAAAGCTTGCTGTTGTGCTGCTTCACACCTTGCTCTTGGGGTTCCCAATAGACTCCACGTCAAGCACCAAGTTCTCTGGCGCCATCGAGGAATCACCATCAGAGTTCTATCATGTAATCGGATAAGATTGTTAGGGCATAGTGCCTAGTATCTCTATTAGTGATATTTGACTTTGTTGCAACTTGTTGTGCTTAATGCTTGTCACTAGGGCCCGAGTGCCATGATCTCATACCTAAACTTATTATTGAATCATTATGATAGTATTGTTTGTGATCTTATCTGCAAGTTGTGTACACATATCATTGTCCGGATCCAAAGTCCCCGAACTAACAGAAATTGGGACAACCGGAGGGGATGGATGTGGTGTGAGGATCACATGTGTTCATGGAGTGTTAATGCTTTGATCCGGTGATCTATTAAAAGGAGCACCTTAATTGCTAGTAGTTCCCTAGAGGCCCCGCTGCCACGGGCTGGCTGGATAGAAGATGTTGTGCAAGTTCTCATTGCGAGCACGCATGACTATATATGGAGCACATGCCCTAGGAATTTTTAGTACTTTGATGCTTGTTCTTATTTATCTGCAATGCCCTAGATCTTAAAGTTACATGTTTAGACTCGTAGATGCAATGCCCGTCCATCCATCCCTATGCCTACCGTCCTAGTATCCTACTGTTTCCTTCTACTATTACTATTGCTCCTGTTTCACTACTGCTGTTGCTTTGCTGTTGATACTACAAACTGTTGCTACTGATAAACTTCTGTGAGCAAGAACTATTTCTAGGTGCAGCTGAATTGACAACTCGGTTGTTAAGTCTTGCAAGTATTATTTGGCTCCCCTTGTGTCGAATCAATAAATTGGGTAATACTATCCTCGAAGACTGTTGCGATCCCCCATACTTGTGGGTCATCAAGACTATTTTCTGGCGCCATTGCCGGGGAGCATAGCTTTATTTTTAAGTTCACTTAGATCTATTATTGTTCACTGCTACTCCTTTCATCATGGGGAAGTCTCGTGATGGAAAGTTTCCTATTTTACCATCCACTACAAGAAGAGGTACAGTCCTATACACCTCTGTTGCTCTTGATTCACCGTCTGTTATAAGTAAGCTTGTTACACCACCACCACATACACATGCTACACACACTGCTACTACTGCTTAATCTGAAACTGCTTTTGATGCTCATGATGTTACTTCTACTGTGCTTGATGCGAGTGGTTCATTAGGCCCTTTCCTAGATGCTACTATGGCTGGTCTAGGAAATACTAAAACTCCTAGTGAAGACACTGTTACACCTGTTAGCTCACCTGAGTCTAGAGAGAGTTATGATATTAATGATGGTTACATTGAGTTCACTGATGAATTTGTTGAAGAGTGCCGAAAGACACATGGTTCTAGTGCTATTAAGAGTCTCCTTGCTAGACGTACCATTATTCCTAAACTGTCCTCTGATCCTAAGTTTGCCACCTCTCTCATAAATATTAAAGATAAAGATTATGATTTCTCTCTTGATTTATCCTATTTAGACATCTTTTTGAGAAAGAACCTTTTTGTGGGACTGAAAATGAGAGTGTTGTAGCTCATATGAATGAGCTTTCCACTATGAGTGCTTCATTCTCTGATGATTTTAAGATGCGCAAGTACTTTTTTAATAAGATCTTCCCTTTTTCACTAAAGGAGAAGCTAGGGCTTGGTTTAATAGATTACCTCATGGTTCCATTGATAGCCCTGATTGTTTCATTGCTTCTTTCTTCCATAAATATTTTCCTACCAATGCTAGACATGCTGCTTTGTAGAGGCTTTTTGATTTTAAACAGGGAGAAGAAGAGAAATTGCATGAGTCATGGACAAGGTTTCGTGCCTTGATTCATGCACATCCTGGATGTCCATTGCCTAAGAATGATCTTCTTTATATTTATTATAATGGACTAACTGATGATTCTAGGACATACCTAGATAGCTTTGCTGATTATGTTTTCAGGAAAAGAACTCCTACAGATGCTGAAGGATTAATGGCTAATATAAGCAAGAATTATGATGATTGGACTTCAAATGAGCTAAATACACCTAAGCCTATTACTCCTGAACCAGTTGTGCCAGCACCAGCTCCAACACCAACACCAAGGAAGAGGGGAGTTATTGCATTAAAAGATGAAGTGATGAAGGAAGCTAAGAAATGTCTAAAGGAGAAAGGTACTAGAGCTGAAGATCTGAAGAATCTACCTCCTATAGAAGAATTATGTAAGACAATTCCCCACCCATCTACAATTGAGGTACACTCTCTCCAACACTTTGATGAAGGTGATATTCCTTATGGTAAGCCTCCTGATCAATGTTTAGAGGAACTTGACATTTTTATTGTTAAACAAGGTAATTGTAATAAACAAGTTCAGAATCATTTATTGGAAAACTCTAGAGCTATTAATGAGTTGAAAAATATTATGTAAAGAACTTCTAACGATATTAAAATGCTTTGTAAACACTTTCAAATGGTTCAAACCCAACTTGATCAACTTGCTAAGGTACAAAAGGATATGCTACTTAATGCATCAGGAGATAAACATGCTTATGGAATTAGAACTAGGAGTGGTATAGCTACTCAAGATCCTTTATATCCTGAAGGACATCCTAAAAGAATTGAGCAGGATTCTCAACAAGGTGAAAGTAGTGCTAGTCCTCGTAAGAGAAAGAAAAAGAAACACAAAGTAGTTGAGGAACCACTTGAACCTGCTGTAGATACTAATAGTATATCTGTCTCTAATGTTGAAACTAAGAGTGGTAATGATAAAAATGATGCTCCTGATAAGGAGGAAGTTGAGGAAGAACCAGAGAAGCACACTAAGAACACTAGGTACACTAAGGAAGACTTTATTGCTAAGAAACATGGTAGTGAGAGAGAACCTTGGGTGCAAAAACCTATGCCTTTTCTAGGTAAGAAACACAAGTCAAAGGAGGAAGAACACTACAACAAGTTTTGTGAGTGGATGAAACCTTTATTTTTGCAAATTCCTTTGACTGATGCTATTAAGTTGCCTCCTTATTCAAAGTATATGAAGGATATTGTCTCTAATAAAAGGAAGATTCCTAATGAGGAGATTTATACTTTGCTTGCTAATTATTACTTCAATGGTAAGGTTCCAAAGAAACTTGGTGTTCCAGGTATACCAACTATTCCTTGCTCTATTAAGAATAATTATGTTAGAACTGCTTTATGTGATTGGGGAGCTGGAGTTAGTGTTATGCCTTTTTCTCTCTACAAGACACTCCAGCTAGAAAAGTTGATACAAACTAATATATCTTTGCAAATGGTTGATAAGTCAACTACTATTCCTGTTGGTATATGTGAGGATGTTCCTGTTCAAGTGGCTCATAATTGCTTGGTTTTAACTGATTTTGTGGTGCTTGAGATGCTTGAAGATGATAATATGTCTATTATTCTTGGGAGACCTTTTCTTAATACTGTAGGTGCTGTCATCAATTACAATCAAGGAAAAGTAACATTCAATATTAATGACAAAGAGCATACTGTCTATTTCCCCAAGAATGTTGCTAAAAGCTATTGCCTGAATTCCATTGAAAATATTGAGGGCATCAAGGTTGGAGAAATATATTGTCGCATTCCACAAGAAAATTTTGAAACTATTATGATTCGGACCATTGCTATCAAGTATGAGGTAACATAATCACCTTGTGGAATAAAAAGTTTTGTTTCATATAAGATTGTTTTGGTAACAAGACATAATTAACCTTGTTAACAAAAGGATTTTAATGAACAAAATAATGTTTTCACTATGGTTATACTTGCTTTCTTTTACTTTTCTCCTTCCTAGTTTTTTCCTTTTCTTTTGCTAGCTTTGGTTTTGTTAGTTGTTTGCTTGTTAGAGTGTCTTAGAGCTTCTGTAGTTTGGTTTTTGGTTTGCTTTTGCTTCTTCTGAAAAAACTGTTTCTGCGAGAAAATCAATTTTCATACCCTGAAAATTGGCCAAAAATAAAGTTTCCAGAAAATCCCAGAAAATTCAAAATAAACTTTTCCTCGAAAAAAGGGGCAGATGGACACCTGGAATGGCCCAGGGGGACCCACCAGGCTAGCACACCCCCAGGTAGACGTGGCCTCCCTATAGGTGGCGCCTAGGTGGGGTGTGGCCCACCTGGGGCCCTCCAAAGTGTCTCCTCCCAGCCATCTTCTTTCTCTCTCCCAAAAAACACCGAAAAACTTGCTCAAGCTCAAGTTCCTATTGTTTTTTCTCGCGATTTTCGATCTCCTTGCTCACCCATCTTTGCTGTTGATTTTTGGAGGGATTGCTCATTGGTATGTGCCTCCTCCACTTGTCCAATTAGATTTGTGATTGATAGATTGTATCTTGAGTATTTTGCTGCTATAGGTGACAGGTTGTGTGAGCTTGCATGCTTGTTCTATGCTTAGAGATTTCATTTTGATGCATGTGTATCCCTCTAGCAAGTTCCTATAGTAGTTTCTCATCATTTATCAACTTGGAAATCACTTGGTTTGATGTTTGTCTAAAAATTTCAGAAAGGAAGATGAGTGCATATCCATTGAATCAATATGACTTGATAGTGCCTGAGCCAATGAAAGTTCATCGTGAGGAAGGAGTCTTTCCTTCCATATATCCATGCCATGAATTTATGAGAACAGCGGGAATCCTCCAGGATTTCCAAACTATGATTACCAATGCAGGATCGGAACACTTTGTTGAAGGTTAACCACTTCAATATGCTAAGCTAACCATGGATGTTGTGCAGGACTTCAGGTTTACTTGGTCTTCATATAATCCCATGGTCCATTATAAGATATATAATATAGCTGTCGACCTGCCTTTTGCTGACTTCTGTGCAGCAATTAGAGTACCTCAGTGGGGATCTTGTGAGAAGATCAAGGAGAGGCCCAAGTCACTTATGGATTTATATGCTGAGATTTTCCAAGGTTTTGACTTCTCACAGGAAAATGGTAAAATTCAGAACATTTAGTTCCCAACCATTAGATATTTTGCCTATTTCATTACCAAGTGTGTTCTTGCTAGAAAGATTGCTAGGAAGTTATCTTCTTTTGATCTAGCTTTTATCGCAGCTGCTTTGAATAGGAATATATCTTATAACCTGGGTGCTTTGATAGCTTACCGTCTCACCACCAACCGTGGGAAGGGTGGAATTTGTGGAGGTCTCATTGCTTCTAGGTTGCTAGCTTTCCATGGTTTAGAGCCTCACCATTCAGATTATCGGTTACCCATAGAGAGGCTTGATCTTGAATCCATGATTCAGCATGGTTTTATTTCCTTGGGGGCTACTGTGAGAAGTTTATCGTATGAGCTATCTTTTGCCAAGCGTGGTTGGAGAGGGGGTAGGACTGAGAAAATAGTTTATTTGCCTGCACCTGCTTTGTTTAATTTTGATAACATGCAAGGATGGTCGCTCACGGAGGAGTTTGACACATACGTGACGGAACTCTCCCAGCAAGAGGAGAATGTTGGAGAGGATGCCGAAGATGATTCGGTTCAGACCTCCAACTTGGGAGAGTCTTCATACCAGCAGCTCTCCTATGATTGGGGCGCGTCTTCTTCTTCATCGCAAGCGCTTGACTATGATCATTCCTATGATGACCCACCATCTTGGGGTTACTACCCGCGCTATTGAGCCCCACTTAGGCCAAAAGCCTAATCTTGGGGGGAGTTATACCGACATCACACTCATCTATATATCATGTTCGGTCGGTTCTTTATATATCCATTGTTTCGCTTTCTTTTTGGTTTTTGTTTCTGCTTTCTCAAAACACAAAAATAACAAAATTATTTTCATTGTTTCTCTTGGTTTGTTTCTTTGCTTTGGTTTGCCTTAAAAGAAAAATCCAAAAAGATTTTGCTTTGTTTGGTTTGTTTTTGCTTTGTTTGTCTTTTCTTTGTTGGCTTGTTTGAAAAATCGAAAACACCAAAAATATTTGTTGTTATTCTTTGGTTTTCTGAGTTCTTTTGCAGGGTTCATCCGTCCTCAGTGGAGTTTGGTTTCATGTTATTATTCAATTCATGCAAGTGAAGGGCAATAATGAACATTAAGACAACTTGAGGTGTGGTAAGAGGCTGGTAACGAACTCAATTTGTTTTTCATTTTTGTACATATACTCATCATGGTGAGCATGCTTAGTCCGTTCATTGTAAGGAGTATGTTACTGATGGATGCTTAGTAGTTCTTGCTTGTCTGTGATTAGCTCTAGCTTGCTAATAGTTTGTAGCATGTCATATGAATGTTTGCTTGCATTGTTTTATTCATATTTTGGTATGATGTTGTGGTATCCTCCTCTGAATGTTTCATGTGAATCGACTTGGCACATGCTCGCGCATGCATATGACTAAAAAATAGTCAATAAGCCTTCATGATTTATTTTGCCTCAGAGTTCTTGTATCACTTTCATGCCATAATTAGTCATGTTTTGTTGCAAGCATGATTATGACAATTATTGCTCTCTCGTTTGTCGCTCCCTCTCTTTTGCTAGCCTTCACTTGCACTGAGTATGAGCTCTACTTGTGCTTCCAACTCCCCAAAACCAATATTGCCAACAGTGTCTACCATACCTACCTATTAGTATCGCTTGCTATTTCAGTGCATATTCTATATGCATTATTTTCTTCCAGATAAAATGTTTGTATCCTTTGAGGAAGTTAGTTAGTAAAGCTCTCACGAACTTGATGGCACACTTTATTCCTTGCACTTAATAATCTTGAACCATTGTGACATGTCCATGAAAGTTATATTCTTACAAATTATATGCTGGGAGTTAGCAGAACCATGATGTCATGGGGAACGCTTTCAACACTTATGGATACCTATCCAGTTGATACCTTGCTCTTTTGTGTGCGGATGTTGTCGGTGTGAAATAAAAGGGGATCTTGTGATTTCATGGAGTATATATATGTGTTAGAGAAACGCTTGGTCCGCTAGCCTAAGCCATGCCTAATCATGGTAGAAACTTGCAGCATCACCATAATGAGCGTCTATGAAGCATCCTCAATAAAAAGCTATGCACATAGTAAAAAAAAAGATTGCTGAGATGCTCATTGTCTGCTTGCCTTGTCATTTTGATCACGGGATAGCTCATGTATCATGTGCAAGGGGTACCCCGTTGGCGGTTCTCTATGATATGCATGTATGTACAATGACAAGAACTTGAAGGTAACCAAAGTTGAGTAGCATGCGGAGCGGCCCTAGTACTGAAGGGACTTGGGATTTCCAGTTTATGGTCTGTCAAGCATATAACTCAGATTGGACCTCACTTTCACCTTAACCATATAAAGATGCCTATGATAGGGGCAATGAGAGCTCAAAGCTAGTGAGTACCTTACTTTCAGCATTTGGAAGCCTTTCAAACTTTTCAAAACCTTTTCACTTCCTTGTCGAGTCACCACTTATTCTATGAGCACCTTCTTGAGAGCATAGTTGTCATTCTTGTGTTTGTCTCAAAACTTGGTTAATTATGTCATGACTTTGATGCTTGTATCTCTGATATCTTTACTTTTAGTCTTCATGTGAACTTCAGAGGTGCCTTGGCATTTATATTGTGCTCTACAAACAAAGGCAAGCGAGATACCACTCTATCATACCTTACTATGAGCATTGCAATGTTGCTTATGTTTATGTTCCATGCTACTTATTATTATTGAGTTGGTTTCTCTTCATAGCTTGCAATGACTATTGAGTAGACTGGTTGCTTATTATTATTATGAATGGTTTAAGTATCTACTCCTGTGCTGAGAATATATATACATCATATGAAGCAAATGTGTTCGTGAAAGTTCTTTTATCGCATTCAGTTTTCAACTGAATTGCTTGAGGATAAGCAATAAGCTAAGCTTGGGGGGAGTTGATACGTCCAAAACGTATCTACTTTCCCGAACACTTTTGCTATTGTTTCTCCTATAAACTTGTGTGATTTGGATACAACTAACACGGACTGACGCTGTTTTTAGCAGAATTACCTTGGTGGCTAGTTTTTATGCAGAAAATCAACTGTCAGGAAAAATCCCGGAAAATATGCAAAAAATCCTATTTCGCCAGAAGATCCATGGAGCCAGAAGACGAAACGGAGTGGAGGCCTGGGGCCTCACACCCCTGCCAGGCGCAGGTGGGCCCCGCCTCGCCTTAGGGGTGCGGCAACCCAGTACCCCGGGCTCCCTCTTCGCCTATAAGTTACCCCTTGACCTAAAAACCGAGGGGGGTTTGACGTTTTTCTAGAAAGAGTTTCGCTGCGCCGCCACCACCAGAAACCAAGATTCGGATCCAGAAACTTCGTTCTGGCACCCTGCCGGGACGGGGAATTTGGGTAGGATCATCGCCATCGTCATCACCAACGCCTCTCCATCAACCATTGATGTTTCCGTCATCCATGAGTGAGTAATCCCCCGATGTAGGCTATGAGGATGGTAGGGATTGGATGAGTTCTATCATGTAATCGAATAAGATTGTTAGGGTATAGTGCCTAGTATCTCTATTAGTCCTATTTGACTTTGTTGAAACTTGTTGTGCTTAATGCTTGTCACTAGGGCCCGAGTGCCATGATCTCAGATCTGAACTTATTACTGAATCATTATGATAGTATTGTTTGTGATCTTATCTGCAAGTTGTGTACACATATCATTGTTCGGATCCAAAGGCCCCGAAATGACAGAAATTGGGACAACCGGAGGGGATGGCTGTGGTGTGAGGATCACATGTGTTCATGGAGTGTTAATGCTTTCCTCCGGTGCTCTATTAAAAGGAGCACCTTAATTGCCGAGTTCCTAGAGGCCCATTGCTGCCTGGCTCGGGATGTAAGATGTTGTGCAAGTTCTCATTGCGAGCACGCATGACTATATATGGAGCACATGCCTAGGATTGTTTAGTACTTGGATGCTTGTTCTTATTTATCTTCAATGCCCTAGATCTTGAAGTTACATGTTTAGACTCGTCCATGAAACGCCCGTCCATCCATCCCTATGCCTACCGCGCTCATATCCTCATCATGCTACTATTACTATTGCTCCTGTTTCACTCCTGTTGTTGCTTTGATGTTGCTACTACAAACTGTTGCTACTGATAAACTTCTGTGGGCAAGAACTATTTCCAGGTGTAGCTGAATTGATAACTCAGTTGTTAAGGCATGCAAGTATTCTTTGGCTCCCCTTGTGTCGAATCAATAAATTGGGTAATACTACCCTCGAAGACTGTTACGATCCCCTATACTTGTGGGTCATCAACAAGCATCAAAGTTATGACATAATTAACCAAGTTTTGAGACAAGAACATTACACTAAGAATGACAATTATGCTCTCAAGAAGGTGCTCATAGAATAAGTGGTGACTCAACAAGGAATTGAAAAGGTTTTGAAAAGTTTGAAAGGCTTCCAAATGCTGAAAGTATGGTAATCATTAGATTTAAGATCTCATTGCCCCTATCATAGGAATCTTGAGATGGTTAAGGTGAAAGTGAGGTCCAATATGAGTTATATGCTTGACAGACCATAAACTGGAAACCTCATGTCCCTTGAGTACGAGGTTTGCTCCTCATGCTACTGAACTTTAGTTACCGGTAAGTTCTTGTCATTGTAAATACATGCATATCATGGAGAACCGCCAAGGGGTACACCTTGCACATGATACATGAGCTATCCCATAATCAAAATGACAAGGCAAGCAGATAATGAGCATCTCAGCGATCTTTTTATTTTCTATTTGCATAGGTTTTTATTGAGGATGCTTCACAGATTGCTCATTATGGTTATGCTGCAAGTTTCCACCATGATTAGGCATGGCTTAGGCTAGTGGCCGAGGCATTTCTCTAACACACATATATATATATAACTCCATGAACTTACAATCTCCCCTTTTATTTCACACCGATGACATCCGTAAACAAAAGAGCATGATATCAACTGGGTACAATGTACATGTGCAATGTTGAAAGCGTTCCCCGTGACAACATGGTTCTGCTAACTCCCAGCCTATAATTTGCAAGCATATAACTTTCATGGACAGTCACAATGGTTCAGGTTTATTAAGTGCAAGGAATAAAGTGTGCCATCAAGTTCGTGAGAGCTTTACTAACTAACTTTCTCATAACAAGCAAACATTTTATTTGGAATAAAACAAGGCATAATGAATATGCACAGAATAGCAAATGATGCTAGTAGGTAGGTATGGTGGACACTTTGGCAATATTGGTTTTGGAGAGTTGGATGCACAAGTAGAGCTCATACTCAGTGCAAGTGAAGGTTAGCAATAGAGAGTGACCAACAAACGAGAGAGCAATAACTGTCATAATCATGCTTGCAACAAAACAAGACTAATTATGGCATGAAAGTGATACAAGAACTCTGAGGCAAAATGAATCATCGAGGCTTAATTAATATTGTTAATTCATATGCATGCGTGAGCATGTGCCAAATCGATTCACATGAAACATTCAGAGGAGGATACCACAATATCATACCAAGTTATGAATAGAATAATGCAAGCAAACATTCATATGACACGCTACAAACTATTAGCAAGCTGGAGCTAATCATAAGAAAGTAAGAACTACTAAGCATCCATAAATAACATATACCTTACATGAACGGACTAAGCATGCCCACAATGATGAGTACATGTACAAAAATAAAAACAAATAGAGTTCGTTACCAGCCTCTTACCACACCTCAAGTTGTCTTAATCTTCATTATTGCCCTTCACTTGTGTGGCTTGAATAATAACATGAAACCAAACTTCACTAAAGACTGCTGAACCCTGCAAAGAACTTCACAAAACCAAAGAATAAGAACAAATATTTTTGGTGTTTTCGATTTTTCAAAGCAATCTCACAAGGCAAAAACAAACGAGAGAGCGATAAATGATGAGGAACTACTATTGGAACTTGCTAGAAGGCTAAACATGCATCAAAATGAAATCTCTAAGCATAGAACAAGCATGCAAGCTCACACAACCTGACACCTATAGTATCAAAATACTCAAGATACAATCTACCAATCAAAAATCTAATTGGACAAGCGGAGGACGCACATACCAAGGAGCAACCCCTCTAGAAATTAGCAGCAAAGATGGGCTGAGCAAGGAGATCGAAACTCGGCAGCAAGAACAACAGGAACTAGAGCTTGAGAAAGTTTTTCGGTGTTTTTCGCGAGATAGAAAGAAATGGCTGGAAGGAGGCACCTTGGAGGGCCACAGGTGGGTCCCACCTGTGCCACGCGCCACTGGGCTAGCGCCACTGGGAGTGCTGGCCTGGTGGGTCCCTTGGGCCACTCCAGGTGTCCCTTTGCCCCTTTTTTCGAGGAAAATTTTAATATGAAATTTCTGGATTTTTATGGGAAACTTTATTTTTGGCCAATTTTCAGGGTATGAAAATTGATTTTCTCACAGAAAAAGATTTTTTTAGAAGAAGCAAAAGCAAACAAAAACCAAAAATACAGAAGTTCTAAGACACTCTTGATACGTCCAATTTGCATCACCACTCTATATCATAATTTGCCTCTATTCATTGATATATGTCTTATTATAAGGTAATATTTATGTCTTTTCATATGTTTATGCATGTTGGATGATTCTTGGAGGATGAACTACCGGAGTCTGGATTCTGATGGAAAGAGAGGTGTTTTGATGCAATTTTGCAAAGATCAGAAAAATACTAGAAAATTATGGGGAAATTATATTTTTCCAGAAGACAGAGGAAGCCAGAAAGGGAGGCGAAGAAGGGCCACATGGGGCCTACAACCCCCCTAGGCGTGGGTCCCCCTAAGCCGCGCCTAGGGCAGGTGTGGCCCACCTGCTCGGCTCCCGACTGCTCCCTCTCGCCTATATCTTCCTTACGGAACCCTAACACAAGGGGAGGGACCACAGATAGATTTTTTCCGCCTCTGCGGGGCGGAAAACACCGAGAGACAAAGATCTCTCCGGTGGATAGATTTCTACCAGGGAAATTCCTTCCCAGAGAGGGGAGATCGTCGCCATCAACACCATCGTCAAGCTAGGCTTCATTGGGATCATCATCATCATCCACACCATCATCTCCACCAACACATCATCATTACTCCATCCCGCTGTAACAATCGTGATGAATACTTGCTTAGTTCATTAGGGGAAACTTTCCCAGTGTTAATTACTATTGTAGTTGATGCTTGTGAGTGGAACCATTGGATTATTGTTTATGTTTAGATTGTTATCCATTACCATATCATCTTTGATCTTGATCCATATGATGTCTTGTGAGTAGTTCGTTTAGTTCTTGAGGACATGGGAGAAGCCATGTTGTTATTAGTGGATTTGTGTTGAGTTATTATTCAATGGTTTAGTATTTAAGTTGTGGTGCTATTCTTCTAGTGGTGTCATGTGAACGTCGACTACATGATACTTCACCATTTATGGGCCTAGGGGAATGCATTGTGTATTTGGCTACTAATTGTGGGGTTGCCCGAGTGACAGAAACATGAACCCCTGTTAGGACACCTTTGCACAAGGGAGTGTAGGATCTCAGAGTTTAAGGTTGTGGTTAGATTTATATCTTAATTACTTTCCTGTAGTACGGATGTTTGCAGGGGGTTTAATCACAAGTATGTATTAGTCCAAGTAAGGTCGGTACATTAGCACAGGTTCACCCACACAACACTTACAACACCAAAAAAGAGTACTCAGCTATTTGAAGCGAAAGCACTTGACAGAATTCCCATGTGTCCTTGAGAACGTTTGGTCCTTATAAGTATTTCCACCGGCTAGTCCTTTGCTAAGAAAGGATTGGGCCACTTGCTGCATTCGTTCTTTATTACTTGCACTCTGTTTTTTTGCTTTATCAAAAAACCACTAAAAATCTGTTTGCTAAGTATTCACAAGGATTTCCTGTTCCATACCACTGTTCAGCACCTTTTGCTCCTCGTTGGGATCGACACTCCTATTTATCAAAAGTACTGCGATACACCCCCTATACTTGTGGGTCATCAACTCTAACAAGCAAACAACTAGGAAAACCAACACTAACAAAATCATTTCAATTTCTTGTTATAGTGTTCTTCCTCCTTGACTTGTGTTTCTTATTTATTAGCAATAAAATCATCCTGTGTACCTAGTGTTATTAGTATGCTTCAGTTCTTCTCAACTTTCTTATCAGAGCATTTTATCATTACCACTATCGAGACAAATATACTATTAGGATCTACAGCAGATTCAGAGGGTTCGTCAACTATTTTATGTTTCTTTTTCTTTCTCTTATGAGGACTACCACTATATTGAGTGGCTATACCTCTCCTAGTTTTAATTCTCAACAAGCTGAAAATAGTGGTAGTCCTCATAAGAGAAAGAAAAAGAAACATAAAACATTTGAGGAACCTCTTGAACCTGCTGTAGATCCTAATAGTATATCTGTCTCTAATGCTGAAACTGAGAGTGGTAATGATAAAAATGATGCTCCTAATAAGGAGGAAGTTGAGGACGAACCTGATAAGCACACTAACAACACTATGTACACTAAGGAAGATTTTATTGCTAATAAACATGGTAGTGAAAGAGAACCTTGGGTACAGAAACCTATGCCTTTTCCTAATAAGAAACATAAGTCAAAGGAGGAAGAACACTATAACAAGTTTTGTTACTGGATGAAACCTTTATTTTTGCAAATTCCTTTGACTGATGCTATTAAGTTGCCTCCTTATTCAAAGTATATGAAGGATGATGTCTCAAATAAAAGGAAGATTCCTAAAGACGAAATTTCTACTTTGCTTGCTAATTATTCCTTCAATGATAAGGTTCCAAAGAAACTTGGTGATCCAGGTATTCCAACTATTATTTGCTCTATTAAGAATAATTATGTTAGAACTGCTTTATGTGATTTGGGAGTTGGAGTTAGTGTTATGCATTTTTCTCTCTACAAGAGACTCCAGCTAGAAAAGTTGATACCAACTGATATATATTTACAAATGGCTCATAAGTCTACTACTATTCCTGTTGGTATATGTGAGGATGTTCCTGTTCAAGTGGCTCATAATTGCTTGGTTTTAACTGATTTTGTTGTTCTTGAGATGCCTAAAGATGATAATATGTCCATTATTCTTGGGAGACCTTTTCTTAATACTGCAGGTGTTGTCATCAATTGTAATCATGGAAAAAAGTAACTTTTAATATTAATGACAAAGAGCATATTGTCTATTTCCCCAAGAAGATTGATAAGAGCTATTGCCTGAATTCCATTGAAAATATTGAGAGCATCAAAGTTGGAGAAATATATTGTCCCATTCCACAAGAAAGATTTGAAACTATTATGATTGGGACTATTGCTATCAAGTTTGAGGTAACATAATCATTTTGTGAAATGCAAAATTTTGTTTCATATAAGATTGTTTTGGTAACAAGACATGATCAACCTTGTTAACAAAGGGATTTTAATGAACAAAACAATGCTTTCACTGTTGTTATACTTGCTCACTTTTATTTTTCTCCTTTCCAGTCTTTGCTCTTCTTCTTGTTAGTCTTAGTTTTGCTAGTTGTTTGCTTGTTAGAGTGTCTTAGAAATTCTGTAGTTTTGGTTTTGTTTGCTTTTGCTTCTTCTAAGAAAATATTTTTCTGCGATAAAATCAATTTTCATAACCTAAAAATTGGCCAAAAATAAAGTTTCCCGAAAAATTTCAGAAATTTCATATTAAAATTTTCCTCGAAAAAGGGGTAGAGGGACATCTAGAATGGCCTAGGGGGACCCACTAGGCTAGCACACCCCCTGGTGGCGCGGCCAGCCCTAGGGTGCGCCTAGCCTGGGTGGGGTCCACATTTGGCCCTCCAAAGTGCCTCCTCCCAGACTCTTCTTTCTCTCTCCCGAAAAATACCGGAAAACTTTCTCAAGCTCGAGTTCTTGCTGTTCTTGCTCTCGATTTTTGATCTCCTTGCTCAGCCCATCTTTATTGTTGATTTTTGGAGGGATTTCTCCTTGGTATGTGCCTCCTCCGCTTGTCCAATTAGATTTTTGATTGGTAGATTGTATCTTGAGTATTTTACTACTATAGGTGTCAGGTTGTGTGATCTTGCATGCTTGTTCTATGCTTAGAGATTTCATTTTGATGCATGTTTAGCCTTCTAGCAAGTTCCTATAGTAGTTCCTCATCATTTATCAACTTGGAAATTACTTGGTTTGATGTTTGTCTAAAATTTCAGGAAAAAAGGGTTATGGACAACCACACCTTTGGAGAAGTGTTTGAGAGTGATGTACCAAGGAGGACAAGGCCTTCAATATCATCCTCCCGAGATAGGACATCATACAATGAGGATCTCATTACACCGCGTTTTGGCAACGAGGGAGATGAGGGGGATACGCACCCTTCTACCTTCCCTTGTCCTACCTTTTTGCAGGCTGCAGGGATTCTCAATGATTTCCTAACCCTGGTTCAGAGGGTTGGACTAACTAGTTATATGCAGGATGAGAGTGAGCAATATGCTATGCTCACTAAAACTTTTGTGGAGAGTTTCTCTTTTAACAATAACCCTTTCAAGTCAGAGGTGTCATTCAAAATCTATAATAGGCCCTTCACCATGACAATGAAGAAATTTTGTGAAATCTTGGGTATTGGCACGACTCGGACGGTGAAGAAGATTCTAGCTCAACCCGCTGATTTGTTGGAGCTCTACCGCGGGATAACCAATGATGATGACCGCAGAGCCTAGCACGGAAAGATAAGAAATATTCAACTCCCAGCTATCAGATATTTTGCTTATTATATTGTCACTAGTATTCTTGGTAGGGAGAACACTAGCAATATTTCCAACTATCATTTGCACTTTCTAGCTGCTGCACTCAACAATGAAACCAGGTATAATCTTGGTTCTCTCATCACTCGTCGCTTAGCTGCTAGAGGACCCATTTATGGGGGTATTATTGCTACACGTGTAGTTGCTGCCTTAGAACTTTCTGTTGATCCAAATGATACAATTTTGGCTCCTCAGAGGCTTGATCTTGCTGCCATAAAAGCGCATCACTTTGTCACTACTAGCTCTACCATTGAGAGTTTGGTTTATAGGATGATGTTTACTGATGGAGAAGAGAGGGAAATTCCTTTGCCACAAACCACTTTGTTCAGTATGTGCATGGAACCTTGGTCACGCTCCAAGGAGGAGATGGACGAGCAGCTGCGCATTCATGGTTTCCACCGACACTACCAGGGGGACGTGCCCTCTTATGACCACTCTGTGCACTATACAGGGGCGTCCTCGAGTACGTACCAGGACAAAGGGGCCTCTTTGTCGTAGTACGGAGACGCACCTTCTTGGTCAGGCTGGGACTGAGCCCCACTTAGGCCAAAAGCCTAAGCTTGGGGCAGGTATACCGACATCATACTCATCTATATATCATGTTCGGTCGGTTCTTTATATATCCATTCTTTCGCTTTCTTTTTGGTTTTTGTTTCTGCTTTCTCAAAACACAAAAAGACCAAAAATATTTTCATTGTTTCTCTTGTCTTGTTTCTTTGCTTTGGTTTGCCTTAAAAGAAAAATCCAAAAAGATTTTGCTTTGTTTGGTTTGTTTTTGCTTTGTTTGTCTTTTCTTTGTTGGCTTGTTTGAAAAATCGAAAACACCAAAAATATTTGTTGTTATTCTTTGGTTTTCTGAGTTCTTTTGCAGGGTTCATCCATCTTCAGTGGAGTTTGGTTTCATGTTATTATTCAATTCATGCAAGTGAAGGGCAATAATGAAGATTAAGACAACTTGAGGTGTGGTAAGAGGCTGGTAACGAACTCTATTTGTTTTTAATTTTTGTACATATACTCATCATGGTGAGCATGCTTAGTCCGTTCATTGTAAGGAGTATGTTACTGATGGATGCTTAGTAGTTCTTGCTTGTCTGTGATTAGATCCATCTTGCTAATAGTTTGTAGCATGTCATATGAATGTTTGCTTGCATTGTTTTATTCATATTTTGGTATGATGTTGTGGTATCCTCCTCTGAATGTTTCATGTGAATCGACTTGGCACATGCTCGCGCATGCATATGACTAAAAAATAGTCAATAAGCCTTCATGATTTATTTTGCCTCAGAGTTCTTGTATCACTTTCATGCCATAATTAGTCATGTTTTGTTGCAAGCATGATTATGACAATTATTGCTCTCTCGTTTGTCGCTCCCTCTATTTTGCTAGCCTTCACTTGCACTGAGTATGAGCTCTACTTGTGCTTCCAACTCCCCAAAACCAATATTGCCAACAGTGTCTACCATACCTACCTATTAGTATCGCTTGCTATTTCAGTGCATATTCTATATGCATTATTTTCTTCCAGATAAAATGTTTGTCTCCTTTTAGAAAGTTAGTTAGTAAAGCTCTCACGAACTTGATGGCACACTTTATTCCTTGCACTTAATAATCTTGAACCATTGTGACATGTCCATGAAAGTTATATGCTTACAAATTATATGCTGGGAGTTAGCAGAACCATGATGTCATGGGGAACGCTTTCAACACTTATGGATACCTATCCAGTTGATACCTTGCTCTTTTGTGTGCGGATGTTGTCGGTGTGAAATAAAAGGGGATCTTGTAATTTCATGGAGTATATATATATGTGTTAGAGAAACGCTTGGTCCGCTAGCCTAAGCCATGCCTAATCATGGTAGAAACTTGCAGCATCACCATAATGAGCGTCTATGAAGCATCCTCAATAAAAAGCTGTGCACATAGTAAACAAAAAGATTGCTGAGATGCTCATTGTCTTCTTGCCTTGTCATTTTGATCACGGGATAGCTCATGTATCATGTGCAAGGGGTACCCCGTTGGCGGTTCTCTATGATATGCATGTATGTACAATGACAATAACTTGAAGGTAACCAAAGTTGAGTAGCATGCGGAGCGGCCCTAGTACTGAAGGGACTTGGGATTTCCAGTTTATGGTCTGTCAAGCATATAACTCAGATTGGACCTCACTTTCACCTTAACCATATAAAGATGCCTATGATAGGGGCAATGAGAGCTCAAAGCTAGTGAGTACATTACTTTCAGCATTTGGAAGCCTTTCAAACTTTTCAAAACCTTTTCACTTCCTTGTCGAGTCACCACTTATTCTATGAGCACCTTCTTGAGAGCATAGTTGTCATTCTTGTGTTTGTCTCAAAACTTGGTTAATTATGTCATGACTTTGATGCTTGTATCTCTGATATCTTTACTTTTAGTCTTCATGTGAACTTCAGAGGTGCCTTGGCATTTATATTGTGCTCTACAAACAAAGGCAAGCGAGATACCACTCTATCATACCTTACTATGAGCATTGCAATGTTGCTTATGTTTATGTTCCATGCTACTTATTATTATTGAGTTGGTTTCTCTTCATAGCTTGCAATGACTATTGAGTAGACTGGTTGCTTATTCTTATTATGAATGGTTTAAGTATCTACTACTGTGCTGAGAATATATATACATCATATGAAGCAAATGTGTTCGTGAAAGTTCTTTTATCGCATTCAGTTTTCAACTGAATTGCTTGAGGATAAGCAATAAGCTAAGCTTGGGGGGAGTTGATACGTCCAAAACGTATCTACTTTCCCGAACACTTTTGCTATTGTTTCTCCTATAAACTTGTGTGATTTGGATACAACTAACACGGATTGACGCTGTTTTTAGCAGAATTACCTTGGTGGCTAGTTTTTATGCAGAAAATCAACTGTCAGGAAAAATCCCGGAAAATATGCAAAAAATCCTATTTCGCCAGAAGATCCATGGAGCCAGAAGACGAAACGGAGTGGAGGCCTGGGGCCTCACACCCCTGCCAGGCGCAGGTGGGCCCCGCCCGCGCCTAGGGGGTGCGGCAACCCCAGGTACCCCCTCGGGCTCCCTCTTCGCCTATAAGTTACCCCTTGACCTAAAAACCGAGGGGGGTTCGACGTTTTTCTAGAAAGAGTTTCGCTGCGCCGCCACCACCAGAAACCAAGATTCGGATCCAGAAACTTCGTTCTGGCACCCTGCCGGGACGAGGAATTTGGGTAGGATCATCGCCATCGTCATCACCAACGCCTCTCCATCAACCATTGATGTTTCCCTCATCCATGAGTGAGTAATCCCCCGATGTAGGCTATGAGGATGGTAGGGATTGGATGAGTTCTATCATGTAATCGAATAAGATTGTTAGGGTATAGTGCCTAGTATCTCTATTAGTCCTATTTGACTTTGTTGAAACTTGTTGTGCTTAATGCTTGTCACTAGGGCCCGAGTGCCATGATCTCAGATCTGAACTTATTACTGAATCATTATGATAGTATTGTTTGTGATCTTATCTGCAAGTTGTGTACACATATCATTGTTCGGATCCAAAGGCCCCGAAATGACAGAAATTGGGACAACCGGAGGGGATGGCTGTGGTGTGAGGATCACATGTGTTCATGGAGTGTTAATGCTTTCCTCCGGTGCTCTATTAAAAGGAGCACCTTAATTGCCAGTAGTTCCCTAGAGGCCCACACGGGCCGGATGTAAGATGTTGTGCAAGTTCTCATTGCGAGCACGCATGACTATATATGGAGCACATGCCTAGGATTGTTTAGTACTTGGATGCTTGTTCTTATTTATCTTCAATGCCCTAGATCTTGAAGTTACATGTTTAGACTCGTCCATGAAACGCCCGTCCATCCATCCCTATGCCTACCGCGCTCATATCCTACTGTTTGCTGCTACTATTACTATTGCTCCTGTTTCACTCCTGTTGTTGCTTTGATGTTGCTACTACAAACTGTTGCTACTGATAAACTTCTGTGAGCAAGAACTATTTCCAGGTGTAGCTGAATTGATAACTCAGTTGTTAAGGCATGAAAGTATTCTTTGGCTCCCCTTGTGTCGAATCAATAAATTGGGTAATACTACCCTCGAAGACTGTTACGATCCCCTATACTTGTGGGTCATCAAAAAGCATCAAAGTTATGACATAATTAACCAAGTTTTGAGACAAGAACATTACACTAAGAATGACAACTATGCTCTCAAGAAGGTGCTCATAGAATAAGTGGTGACTCAACAAGGAATTGAAAAGGTTTTGAAAAGTTTGAAAGGCTTCCAAATGCTGAAAGTATGGTAATCATTAGATTTAAGATCTCATTGCCCCTATCATAGGAATCTTGAGATGGTTAAGGTGAAAGTGAGGTCCAATATGAGTTATATGCTTGACAGACCATAAACTGGAAATATCATGTCCCTTGAGTACGAGGGTTGCTCCTCATGCTACTGAACTTTAGTTACCGGTAAGTTCTTGTCATTGTAAATACATGCATATCATGGAGAACCGCCAAGGGGTACACCTTGCACATGATACATGAGCTATCCCATAATCAAAATGACAAGGCAAGCAGATAATGAGCATCTCAGCGATCTTTTTATTTTCTATTTGCATAGGTTTTTATTGAGGATGCTTCACAGATTGCTCATTATGGTTATGCTGCAAGTTTCCACCATGATTAGGCATGGCTTAGGCTAGCGGCCGAGGCATTTCTCTAACACATATATATATAACTCCATGAACTTACAATCTCCCCTTTTATTTCACACCGATGACATACGTAAACAAAAGAGCATGATATCAACTGGGTACAATGTACATGTGCAATGTTGAAAGCGTTCCCCGTGACAACATGGTTCTGCTAACTCCCAGCCTATAATTTGCAAGCATATAACTTTCATGGACAGTCACAATGGTTCAGGTTTATTAAGTGCAAGGAATAAAGTGTGCCATCAAGTTCGTGAGAGATTTACTAACTAACTTTCTCATAACAAGCAAACATTTTATTTGGAATAAAACAAGGCATAATGAATATGCACAGAATAGCAAATGATGCTAGTAGGTAGGTATGGTGGACACTTTGACAATATTGGTTTTGGAGAGTTGGATGCACAAGTAGAACTCATACTCAGTGCAAGTGAAGGTTAGCAATAGAGAGTGACCAACAAACGAGAGAGCAATAACTGTCATAATAATGCTTGCAACAAAACAAGACTAATTATGGCATGAAAGTGATACAAGAACTCTGAGGCAAAATGAATCATCGAGGCTTAATTAATATTGTTAATTCATATGCATGCGTGAGCATGTGCCAAATCGATTCACATGAAACATTCAGAGGAGGATACCACAATATCATACCAAGTTATGAATAGAATAATGCAAGCAAACATTCATATGACACGCTACAAACTATTAGCAAGCTGGAGCTAATCATAAGAAAGTAAGAACTACTAAGCATCCATAAATAACATATACCTTACATGAACGGACTAAGCATGCCCACAATGATGAGTACATGTACAAAAATAAAAACAAATAGAGTTCGTTACCAGCCTCTTACCACACCTCAAGTTGTCTTAATCTTCATTATTGCCCTTCACTTGTGTGGCTTGAATAATAACATGAAACCAAACTTCACTAAAGACTGCTGAACCCTGCAAAGAACTTCACAAAACCAAAGAATAAGAACAAATATTTTTGGTGTTTTCGATTTTTCAAAGCAAGCTCACAAGGCAAAAACAAACGAGAGAGCGATAAATGACGAGGAACTACTATTGGAACTTGCTAGAAGGCTAAACATGCATCAAAATGAAATCTCTAAGCATAGAACAAGCATGCAAGCTCACACAACCTGACACCTATAGTATCAAAATACTCAAGATACAATCTACCAATCAAAAATCTAATTGGACAAGTGGAGGACGCACATACCAAGGAGCAATCCCTCTACAAAAATAAAAACAAATAGAGTTCGTTACCAGCCTCTTACCACACCTCAAGTTGTCTTAATCTTCATTAGTGCCCTTCACTTGTGTGGCTTGAATAATAACATGAAACCAAACTTCACTAAAGACTGCCGAACCCTGCAAAGAACTTCACAAAACCAAAGAATAAGAACAAATATTTTTGGTGTTTTCGATTTTTCAAAGCAAGCTCACAAGGCAAAAACAAACGAGAGAGCGATAAATGATGAGGAACTACTATTGGATCTTGCTAGAAGGCTAAAGATGCATCAAAATGAAATCTCTAAGCATAGAACAAGCATGCAAGCTCACACAACCTGACACCTATAGTATCAAAATACTCAAGATACAATCTACCAATCAAAAATCTAATTGGACAAGCGGAGGACGCACATACCAAGGAGCAATTCCTCTAGAAATTAGCAGCAAAGATGGGCTGAGCAAGGAGATCGAAACTCGGCAGCAAGAACAACAGGAACTAGAGCTTGAGAAAGTTTTCCGGTGTTTTTCGCGAGATAGAAAGAAATGGCTGGAAGGAGGAACCTTGGAGGGCCACAGGTGGGTCCCACCCAGGCCACGCGCCACCTGGGGCTAGCCGCGCCACCTGGGGGAGTGCTGGCCTGGTGGGTCCCTTGGGCCACTCCAGGTGTCCCTTTGCCCCTTTTTTCGAGGAAAATTTTAATATGAAATTTCTGGATTTTTATGGGAAACTTTATTTTTGGCCAATTTTCAGGGTATGAAAATTGATTTTCTCACAGAAAAAGATTTTTTTAGAAGAAGCAAAAGCAAACAAAAACCAAAAATACAGAAGTTCTAAGACACTCTTGATACGTCCAATTTGCATCACCACTCTATATCATAATTTGCCTCTATTCATTGATATATGTCTTATTATAAGGTAATACTTATGTCTTTTCATCTGTTTATGCATGTTGGATGATTCTTGGAGAATGAACTACCGGAGTCTGGATTCTGATGGAAAAAGAGGTGTTTTGATGCAATTTTTCAAAGATCAGAAAAATACTAGAAAATTATGGGGAAATTATATTTTTTCCAGAAGACAGAGGAAGCCAGAAAGGGAGGCGAAGAAGGGCCACATGGGGCCTACAACCCCCCTAGGCGTGGGTCCCCCTAAGCCGCGCCTAGGGCAGGTGTGGCCCACCTGCTCGGCTCCCGACTCCTCCCTCTCGCCTATATCTTCCTTACGGAACCCTAACACAAGGGGAGGGACCACAGATAGATTTTTTCCGCCTCTGCGGGGCGGAAAACACCGAGAGAGAAAGATCTCTCCGGTGGATAGATTTCTACCAGGGAAACTCCTTCCCAGAGAGGGGAGATCGTCGCCATCAACACCATCGTCAAGCTAGGATTCATTGGGATCATCATCATCATCCACACCATCATCTCCACCAACACATCATCATTACTCCATCCCGCTGTAACAATCGTGATGAATACTTGCTTAGTTCATTAGGGGAAACTTTCCCAGTGTTAATTACTATTGTAGTTGATGCTTGTGAGTGGAACCATTGGATTATTGTTTATGTTTAGATTGTTATCCATTACCATATCATATTTGATCTTGATCCATATGATGTCTTGTGAGTAGTTCGTTTAGTTCTTGAGGACATGGGAGAAGCCATGTTGTTATTAGTGAATTTGTGTTGAGTTATTATTCAATGGTTTAGTATTTAAGTTGTGGTGCTATTCTTCTAGTGGTGTCATGTGAACGTCGACTACATGATACTTCACCATTTATGGGCCTAGGGGAATGCATTGTGTATTTGGCTACTAATTGTGGGGTTGCCCGAGTGACAGAAACATGAACCCCTGTTAGGACACCTTTGCACAAGGGAGTGTAGGATCTCAGAGTTTAAGGTTGTGGTTAGATTTATATCTTAATTACTTTCCTGTAGTACGGATGTTTGCAGGGGGTTTAATCACAAGTATGTATTAGTCCAAGTAAGGTCGGTACATTAGCACAGGTTCACCCACACAACACTTACAACACCAAAAAAGAGTACTCAGCTATTTGAAGCGAAAGCACTTGACAGAATTCCCATGTGTCCTTGAGAACGTTTGGTCCTTATAAGTATTTCCACCGGCTAGTCCTTTGCTAAGAAAGGATTGGGCCACTTGCTGCGTTCGTTCTTTATTACTTGCACTCTGTTTTGTTGCTTTATCAGAAAACCACTAAAAATCTGTTTGCTAAGTATTCACAAGGATTTCCTATTCCATACCACTGTTCCTAGCCTGGGTGGGGTCCACATTTGGCCCTCCAAAGTGCCTCCTCCCAGACTCTTCTTTCTCTCTCCAGAAAAATACCGGAAAACTTTCTCAAGCTCGAGTTCCTGCTGTTCTTGCTCTCGATTTTTGATCTCCTTGCTCAGCCCATCTTTATTGTTGATTTTTGGAGGGATTTCTCCTTGGTATGTGCCTCCTCCGCTTGTCCAATTAGATTTTTGATTGGTAGATTGTATCTTGAGTATTTTACTACTATAGGTGTCAAGTTGTGTGATCTTGCATGCTTGTTCTATGCTTAGAGATTTCATTTTGATGCATGTTTAGCCTTCTAGCAAGTTCCTATAGTAGTTCCTCATCATTTATCAACTTGGAAATTACTTGGTTTGATGTTTGTCTAAAATTTCAGGAAAAAAGGGTTATGGACAACCACACCTTTGGAGAAGTGTTTGAGAGTGATGTACCAAGGAGGACAAGGCCTTCAATATCATCCTCCCGAGATAGGACATCATACAATGAGGATCTCATTACACCGCGTTTTGGCAACGAGGGAGATGAGGGGGATACGCACCCTTCTACCTTCCCTTGTCCTACCTTTTTGCAGGCTGCAGGGATTCTCAATGATTTCCTAACCTTGGTTCAGAGGGTTGGACTAACTAGTTATATGCAGGATGAGAGTGAGCAATATGCTATGCTCAGTAAAACTTTTGTGGATAGTTTCTCTTTTAACAATAACCCTTTCAAGTCAGAGGTGTCATTCAAAATCTATAATAGGCCCTTCACCATGACAATGAAGAAATTTTGTGAAATCTTGGGTATTGGCACGACTCGGACGGTGAATAAGATTCTAGCTCAACCCGCTGATTTGTTGGAGCTCTACCGCGGGATAACCAATGATGATGACCGCAGAGCCTAGCACGGAAAGATAAGAAATATTCAACTCCCAGCTATCAGATATTTTTCTTATTATATTGTCACTAGTATTTTTGGTAGGGAGAACACTAGCAATATTTCCAACTATCATTTGTCCTTTCTAGCTGCTGCACTCAACAATGAAACCAGGTATAATCTTGGTTCTCTCATCACTCGTCGCTTAGCTGCTAGAGGACCCATTTATGGGGGTATTATTGCTACACGTGTAGTTGCTGCCTTAGAACTTTCTGTTGATCCAAATGATACAATTTTGGCTCCTCAGAGGCTTGATCTTGCTGCCATAAAAGCGCATCACTTTGTCACTACTAGCTCTACCATTGAGAGTTTGGTTTATAGGATGATGTTTACTGATGGAGAAGAGAGGGAAATTCCTTTGCCACAAACCACTTTGTTCAGTATGTGCATGGAACCTTGGTCACGCTCCAAGGAGGAGATGGACGAGCAGCTGCGCATTCATGGTTTCCACCGACACTACCAGGGGGACGTGCCCTCTTATGAACACTCTGTGCACTATACAGGGGCGTCCTCGAGTACGTACCAGGACAAAGGGGCCTCTTTGTCGTAGTACGGAGACGCACCTTCTTGGTCAGGCTGGGACTGAGCCCCACTTAGGCCAAAAGCCTAAGCTTGGGGCAGGTATACCGACAGCATATTCATCTATATATCATGTTTAGTCGGTTCTTTGTATAACCATGTTTTGCTGTCTTTTTGGTTTTTGTTTCTGATTTCCCAAAACACAAAAAGACCAAAAATATTTTCGTTGTTTCTCTTGTCTTGTTTCTTTGCCTTTTTAGATTTGGTTTGCCTTAAGAAAAATCCAAAAAGATTTTGCTGAGTTTGTTTTTTCTTTGTGTGCTTGCTTTAAAAAATCAAAAACACCAAAAATATTTGCTGTTCTTCTTTGGTTTTGTGAAGTTCGTTGCAGGGTTCAGCAGTCATCAGTGTAGTTTGGTTTCATGTTATTATTCAAGCCACACAAGTGAAGGGCAATAATAAATATTAAGACAACTTGAGGCATGGTAAGAGGCTGGTAATGAACTCTATTTGTTTTCATTTTTGTACATATACTTATCATTGTGGGCATGCTTAGTCTGTTCATGTAAGGTATATGTTGTTTATGGATGCTTAGTAGTTCTTTCTCTCTTATGATTAGCTCCATCTTGCTAATAGTTTGTAGCATGTCATATGAATGTTTGCTTGCATTGTTCTATTCATAATTTGGTATGACATTGTGGTATCCTCCTCTGAATGTTTCATTTGAATCGACTTGACACATGCTCACGCATGCATATGATTGAACCAAATTCAGTTAAGCCTCGATGATTTATTTTGCCTCAGAGTTCTTGTATCACTTTTATGCCATAATTAGTTCTGTTTTGTTGCAATCATGATTATGACAGTTATTGTTCTCTCGTTTGTCGCTCCCTCTCTATTGCTAGCCTTCACTTGCACTGAGTATGAGATCTACTCGTGTTACCAATTCCCCAAAATCATTATTGTCAAAAGTGTCTACCATACCTACCTACTAGCATCATTTGCTATTCCGTGCATATTCATTATGCCATGTTTCCTTTCAAATAAAATGTTTGCTTGTTATGAGAAAGTTAGTTAGTAAAGATCTCACGAACTTGATGGCACACTTTATTTTTTGCACTTAATAAACATGAACCATTGTGACTGTCCGTGAAAGTTATATGCTTGCAAATTATAGGCTGGGAGTTAGCAGAATCGTGCTGTCATGGGGAACGCTTTCAACACCTATAAATATTATACCCAGTTGATATCATGCTCTTTTGTTTACGGATGTCGTCGATGTGAAATAAAAGGGGAGCTTGTAAGTCCATGGAGTTATGTAAATGTGTTAGAGAAACGTCTAGGTCGCTAGTCTAAGCCATGCCTAATCATGGTTGAAACTTGCAACATAACCATAGTGAGAAATCTATGAAGCATTCTTCTTATAAAAAATATAGAGCTTGATAAAAAGGAAAAATGAGACATATTGAAAAGAGGAAAGAGGGAAAAAAGCACCATTTTCCCATGGTAAATAAGAAGATTGCTGAGATACTCATTGTCTGCTTGCCTTGTCATTTTGATTATGAGATAACTCCTGTATCATGTGCAAGGGGTACCCCGTTGGCGGTTCTCCATGATACGCATGTATTTACAATGACAAGAACTTACCGGTAACTAAAGTTCAGTAGCATGAGGAGCGACCCTCGTACTCAAGGGACATGAGATTTTCAGTTTATAGTCTGTCAAGCATATAACTCATATTGGACCCCACTTTCACCTTAACCATCTAAATATGCCTATGACAGGGGCAATGAGAGTTCAAAGTATGGGTATTCGATTTGGGCCAGCATTTGCTGATGGTGGCAGAGGGGTTTGTGTGTGATATGTAATAGAAAAAATTGGTCATGGGGTATCCCAATGGGGACTGTTTTGTAACCTGACTTCGCCTTCAGTGGGCGCTATAGATTGACCTTATAACTTGGACATGATTTTAGTTCCACCTTATATGTTAGTGAAATCACTCTTGGTGGAGCATACTTATCCTGGTGGCCTTAGTTGCAATGGAAAAATACATAGAGGTTAGTGAGAACTAAGAAAATTAAAATGTATGAATATACAATTTGGATGTGTTGTCTTACTGAAGTTGATGAGTATCGAGTTTGGAACTTACCCTATTGTCGTGGTATTGCCGACGAGTACGCCATGGAGGGGTCCTCACAGTACGTTTTTAGAGACGTGGGGTAAGGCGTGAAGGGTTCGCAGCATAGAAAACAAAAATTTTCCTACGATGTGAACTATATACCAAGATCTATTTATACTAGATACAAACAACGGGCGGATGTACATCCGTAGAGAACATACCCTTGAAGACCGACAAAGTTTAACGAGTCCAAACTCGTGGTTGATGTAGACGATCTCTTGCCGATCTCAAGATCGAGAGGAAGTCCTAACGCCGCAAATCAGCAGCGCATCCGTGCTCGCACACACGTTCGAGGCACCGAGCAACCTCCGCCTCCTCGATCCAGCGATGCAGCGGAAGCACAACTCTTTCTTGCCGAATAGCCACCGGGAACATGTATCTCGCTAGTCCGAGACCATGGGGGATAAATTCTAGAGGGGGAGAGAGATCCTTCACGAGGAGGTGTGAGTGAGAAGTGAGAGGAGGGCTCCTTTTATAGGAGGAGGGGGAACCCCAAGGGGTGGCCGCGCATGGGGGCTGCCCTTGCCCTCCCTCTTCATGTGGGTGGACACTCCACTCACAAAACTCCTCCAAATTCCTCCACTCAAAATCCCACTCAAAGATCCCATTAAATTTCCACCAAATTTAATGCAAACTCTCATTAAATAAAACTCTTTTATTTTATTCAGAATTTTGTCAATTACTTTAATGACAAACATTCACAAATAAACCCTTGATCGAATTCTATTTCACATGCATAACAACTTTATGCAATTTCACCCGAACAACCTGTTTAGGTATCTAGTGAAATAAATTCCTGCGCTTGTTTATTCTTTCGGCATGAAACTTTTGCTCCAATTGGATGTCGGTGTCTCTTAAGTGTGTCACCCTAAGGTTCGTGAATAAAGCGGACATGGTCGAGACCCCTCGGATCAATAATCGAGCGGGATCCGAGACCCATCTTGACTCCCACACATTCAACGATGACTTTCTTGTGATCGTCGGAACCTTTTACGCTAGTATCTTAATCCCTTTGTCTCACGATATATTACATGTCCGAGATTCTATCATCGGTATCTCCATACCTAGTTTGATTTAGTTAACGAAATGCACTTTTTTCTCGTTAACGTGATATAACATTCTAGTGATCAAATCACTTGCTTGCAAGCTAATCAATGTGATATCACCGAGAGGGCCCAGAGTATATCTATCCGTCATCGGGATGAACAAATTCCACTCTAGATCCATGAGCCTCAACATAACACTTTATTAGTTCTGAACCCATCTTTATAATCACCACATTACGGTGTGACGTTTGATGTTATCAAGAAACTCTTCCGGTGTTAGTGATTGACATGATCTCATGGTTTAAGGATTAGGATCACTTCGTAAGTTGTTATAGCAATATAAGCTCAATGACTTTGATCGTAATGCTATACTTGGATGAATGTTCATCACATCATTACACTAATGTTGTGATCCGTTATTAACAACATCCAATGTCCATGATCGAAACCTTGATCATCTTGTTAATCAACGAGCTAGTTTATGAGAGAGGCTTAACTAGGAACTTTCTGCTTGTTTATTAAACACACATGTATTAACGCTTCCGTATTAATACAATTATAGCATGCAAAATAAACATCTATCATATACTTGGAATACACATAATAAACAATTTATTATTGCCTCTCGGGGCATATTCCTTGATCTCCCACTTGCACTAGAGACAATAATCTAGTTACATAGTGATATATCTAACACCCATTGAGTTCGTGTTGATCATGTTTTGCTCTAGGGAGAGTTTTAGTCAACGGATCGCTACATTGAGATCTGTATGTACTTTTACAAATCTTTATATCTCCATCCTTGACATGCTCATGGATGGAGTGAAACCGCTTAATATGCTTGGAATGCTTGTGAGACCTTGGCTCTTTGGCATTGGCAATGGCACCATTGTTGTCACAATAGATCACCATTGGGTCCAACGCTTGCCACAACTCCTAGTTCGGATATGAACTCCTTCATCCAAAGCGCTTCGAGCCGCTCAAGCGACAACATATTCGGCCTCGTTGTTGATCCCGCTACCACAGGTTGTTTGGAGCTCCTCCAACTAACTGCTCCGCCATTCATGAGAAATACGTGTCCGGATTGAGACTTAGAGTCATCCGGATCGGTGTCAAAGCTAGCGTCGACATAACACTTAGCGACGAGCTCTTCTTCACCTCCGTATACAAGAAACATATCCTTAGTTCTTCGTAAGTACTTAAGGATATTCTTGACCGCTATCCAAAGGTTCAACCGGATCTGATTGGTACCTACTAGTCAAACTAATAGCGTGTGCTACATCCGGTCTTGTACATAGCATGGCGTACATTATAGAGCCTATGGTCAAGCATAGGGACTTTGTCCATTATCTCTTTCTTCCCGAAGCGGACTTTGAGTCTTACTCAATGTCTTGCCTTGCAACATAGGTAAGAACCCTTCTTACTTCCGTCCATTTTAAACTTCTTTAAAATCTTATCAAGGTATGTACTTTGATAGCCCTATTAGGCGCCTAGATCTATCTCTATAGATCTTTATGCCTAATATGTATGACGCTTCACCTAGGTCCTTCATTGAAAATTTCTTTGTTTAGATAACTTTTAACCTTTGTTTAAAGTTCTATATCATTCGATCAATAATATGTCATCCACATATAATATCGAAATGCCACATTGCTCCACTCACTTTCTTGTAAATACAAGCTTCTCCATAAGTTTGGACAAATCCAAACTCTTTGATCACCTCATCAAAGCGGAGATTCCAACCGTGATGCTTGCTTCAATCCATAGATGGATCGTTGAAGCTTGCACACCTTGTTAGCATCCTTAGGATCGACAAAACCCTTTGGTTGTATCATATACAACTCTTCTTCAATATTACCATTGAGAAAGCGGTTTTGACATCCATCGCCATATTTCATAATCGAAATATGCAGCAATTGCTAACATAATCCTAACGACTTTAGCATCGCTACGAGAGAAAGTCTCATCGTAGTCAACTCCTTGAATTTTTTGAAACCCCTTTGCGACAAGTCGAGCTTTATAGATGGTCACATTACCATCAAGGCGTTTTCCTTTTGAAAATCCATTTGTTCTCTCTGACCTTTCGGTGAGGTAATTCCACCAAGTTCCAAACTTGATTTTCATACATGGATTCCATCTCGGATTTCATGGCTTCTAACCATTTGTTGGAATCCGGGCTCATCATCGCTTCTTCATACGTCGCAGGTCATTGTTTTCATCAACCATGAAATTTATGACAGATTTCCGTACAATCGGAGCTGCCAGCGTCTTTGACTGCGAGGTTCGGTAGTACTCTCTTCGGAGTTTCATGATCATTACCATTAGTTCCCTCTTCACAGGTGGAGCCAACTCGGAACAACTTCCAATAAGGCTACTCGCCATACTTTGAAGAGAAGGTTCCATAACCTCTTGAGTTCTACCTTCCGACTACTCACACCTTTTCGCGAAACTCTTTCTCTAGAAAGGATCCATTCTTGGCAACAAAAACCTTGCCCTCGGATCTGATAGAAGGAATACCCAATAGTTTCTTTAGGGTATCCTATGAAGACGCATTTTTTTACGCTTTGGGTTCGAGTTTATCCGGTTGAAGTTTCTTCACATAAACGCAACCCCAAACTTTAAGAATGATGACTTAGGTTTGTTTCCAAACCACAATTCATACGGTGTCGTTTCAACGGATTTAGATGGTGCCCGATTTAAAGTGAATGCAGCAGTTTCTAGTGCATAACCCCAAAATGACAACGGCAAGTCCGTCGGAGACATCATAGATCGAACCATATCTAATAAAATACGACGTTCCGACACACCATTTTATTTTGTGGTGTTCCGGCAGGTGTGAGTTGTGAAACAATCCCACACTCTTTCATGTGAGTGCTAAACTCGTAACTTAGATACTCACCTCCACGGTCGGACCAAGAAATTTGATCTTTCTATTACGATGATTTTCCACTTCATTACGAAATTCCTTGAACTTTTCAAAGGTTTCAGACTTGTGTTTCATCAAGTAGATATAACCATATCTACTCAAATCATCCGTGAAAGTAACAAAATAACGATATCCACCTCGCCGACACACTCATTGGACCACATACATCGAATGTATGATTTCCAATAAATCGCCCCTGCTCCATTGAACCGAAAGCGGCGTTCTAGTCATCTTGCCCATAAGGCATGGCTCACATGTATCAAATGATTCATAATCAAGTGATTCCAAAAGTCCATCCGAATGGAGCTTCTTCATGTTTAATGCCAATATGACCTAGACGGCGATTGCCACATATATGCGGATATATCATCATCAAGTTTAATCCTTTTAGCATCAACATTATGAATATGTGTAACATTATCATCGAGATCTATGAAATAAACCATTCATCATCGGTGCATGACCATAAAAGATTTCATTCATATAAATGGAACAACCATTGTTCTCGAGACTTAAATGAATAACCACTTTGCATCAAACATGATCCAGATACAATGTTCATGCTCAAGGTCAGCACCAGATAACATTTATTTAAGTTTATGACTAATCCCGACGGTAAGTGGAGAGGTAGCGTTCGACGGCGATCACATCAACACTTGATCCATTGCCGACACACATCTTGACCTCACCCTTGCTAGCGGTCGCTGTTCGCATGACCCGATTCGAGTTACAAATATTAGCAACTGACGGTATCAAATACCCGGTGCTACTGCGAGCACTAGTCAAGTACACATCAATAACATGTATATCATATATACCTTTGTTTGCCTTGCCGGCCTTCTTGTGCGCGGATACTTGGGGCGATTCAGCTTCCGATGGCCAGTCCTTGCAAGTTTTACGTGGCTTAGGGCTTCGAGATAGAACCGTTCTTACCTCTGAACATGAACCACAACGAGGATAATCAAATTGTTGACAACTCGCTTGCAAAATAGATATTGACTATAGTAGGAGAGATGACACCCGCTAGCCACTTATGCAAACTAGTTGCATGTCAAGCGTGGAACAGTCTCATGTGCGAGGACATGTAAAGTTTGTCGGGCCGCTTCATCCCACTATGCCACCAATATCCAAAATCACAAGAAAGGAGAAACAACATGATCATCATCGCCCACATACTCATGTGTACTACCGTGTAAAGTATCTACGCATAGATCCGCTCGATACCCTGAAGGGTTCGCAGATAGAAAACAAAAATTTTCCTACGATGTGAACTATATACCAAGATCTATTTATACTAGATACAAACAACGGCGGATGTACATCCGTAGAGAACATACCCTTGAAGACCGACAAAGTTTAACGAGTCCAAACTCGTGGTTGATGTAGACGATCTCTTGCCGATCTCAAGATCGAGAGGAAGTCCTAACGCCAAATCGCCAGCGCATCCGTGCTCGCACACGTTCGAGGCACCGAGCAACCTCGCCTCCTCGCTCCAGCGATGCAGCGGAAGCACAACTCTTTCTTGCGAATAGCCACGGGAACATGTATCTCGCTAGTCCGAGACCATGGGGATAAATTCTAGAGGGGAGAGAGATCCTTCACGAGGAGGTGTGAGTGAGAAGTGAGAGGGGCTCCTTTTATAGGAGGAGGGGGACCCCAAGGGGGTGGCCGGCGCATGGGGGCTGCCCCCTTGCCCTCCCCTCTTCATGTGGGTGGACACTCCACTCACAAAACTCCTCCAAATTCCTCCACTCAAAATCCCACTCAAAGATCCCATTAAATTTCCACCAAATTTAATGCAAACTCTCATTAAATAAAACTCTTTTATTTTATTCAGAATTTTGTCAATTACTTTAATGACAAACATTCACAAATAACCCCTTGCTAGAATTCTATTTCACATGCATAACCACTTTATGCAATTTCACCCAAAAACCTGTTTCGGTATCTAGTGAAATAAATTCCTGCGCTTGTTTATTCTTTCGGCATGAAACTTTTGCTCCAATTGGATGTCGGTGTCTCTTAAGTGTGTCACCCTACGGTTCGTGAATAATGCGGACATGATCGAGACCCCTCTCAGATCAATAATCAGAAGCGGGATCTGGAGACCCATACTGACTCCCACACATTCAACGATGACTTTCTTGTGATCGTCGGAACCTTTTACGCTAGTATCTTAATCCCTTTGTCTCACGATATATTACATGTCCGAGATTCGATCATCGGTATCTCCATACCTAGTTTGATCTCGTTACCGACATGCACTCTTTTCTCGTTCCCGTGATATAACATTCTAGTGATCAAATCACTTGCTTGCAAGCTAATCAATGTGATATCACCGAGAGGGCCCAGTATATCTATCCGTCATCGGGATGAACAAATTCCACTCTCGATCCATGAGCCTCAACATAACACTTTATTAGTTCGAACCCATCTTTATAATCACCTGTTACGGTGTGACGTTTGATGTTATCAAGAAACTCTTAGGTGTTAGTGATTGACATGATCTCATGGTCTAAGGATTAGGATCACTTCGTAAGTTGTTATAGCAATATAAACTCAATGACTTTGATCGTAATGCTATACTTGGATGAATGTTCATCACATCATTACACTAATGTTGTGATCCGTTATTAACAACATCCAATGTCCATGATCAGGAAACCTTGATCATCTTGTTAATCAACGAGCTAGTTTATGAGAGAGGCTTAACTAGGAACTTTCTGTTTGTTTATTAAACACACATGTATTAACGTTTCCGTATTAATACAATTATAGCATGCAAAATAAACATCTATCATATACTTGGAATACACATAATAAACAATTTATTATTGCCTCTCAGGGCATATTCCCTTCAAGGCGGACGGTTGACGGGTACGAGGTAACACAGCTTACCCAGGTTCAGATCCCACGATGGTGGCGGAATCCTACTCTTGCTATAAATCACTATAATGGCAATACGTCGAGTTACAGAGATAGGTTCGCTGTGCGAAGTGTGTGTAAAACGATGCCTTAAAGGATCCCATAGGTCCGACTTATATAGTCGTCAGATCCTAGGGTTACAAGGAAAAGTCCTAGCCGGACAGGTTACAGAGTCCTACACCGTCTATCACTAGTCTTGTGTAACTTGCACTCCAAGGCTCCGGGTACGCTGGTGACTCCATCGTAGCCTTCCTTTATCCGGCATGGGCCTCCCTTCTGAATCCACCTAACTGGGCCGCCCAGCAGGCCACAGGCCATACTACGAACTATGGGCCACCCGGGTTAGTCGGATAAGAGACATGCTATGAGGATACCCATATAGCATATCCCCAACAGTAGCCCCCGGAGAACTCCGAGATCTTGCACCGTCTTGCCTCTTCACATGGAATGCTCCGGCTAGATGGATGTCGGCAAATCGTCAAGCAACATCTTGTAGTCCTCCCAAAGAACCCTGCAAGGTTTTTCTCCGTCTTCTATTAGTAAGTCGGAGAAATGCTGAATCTTCCATCGTACGCTTCCATAGTCGGATTGAATCCGTCCATGCCGGAATCTTCGATGCGACGGCTCATCTACCATGTCAGATATGACGACGTAGGCTTAGGTCAGCGACGCCTCGTAACTCACACATGCAGAGAACGCAATCATATCCGATTTTCCCGCGCGAGCAATACGAACCGTTGGCGGCGGCGGTTGGAGACGTGGCGAAATTACCGCGCACGTTCTCGAACACGTCGTCTACGAGGCAAGCGTCTGATTAGCTGCACGAATCTTGACGCAGAGTAAGATAAATAGTAACCGTGGGACACTTGCCACTTTTTCACCCCATTCTCTCGCTTCATCTTCTTCTTCCTCCAGCCGCACGCCTCCTCGAGCTCTCCGCGGAAAACCTCGAAGAAACCCTAGCCTCTCTCTGCTCCAGTCGCACCCTTCCATTCCTCCATGGCCAGCAGCAGCTCCTCCCCGTCGATGGCGGCGTCGAGCGAAGCCACGGCGAAGCCGGCGAGCTCCGTCGTCGTGCCCCTAGAGGGCCTGGTCATCCCTGCGTCGGCGGTGATTGAAACCACCGGCGGTGACCATAATCTGGCGGCGCTAGAGCCGCTGGAAGAAGAGCCAGACTCGCTCAAAGGCGACTGGCGCGGCTCGGACATCACCGGCCGCGACATCCAAGAGATGGTCGCCGAAGGCTACCTCCCCGCGACGGAGGGGCTCGCCTGGCGGGCGGCGCCGGCCGGCAAGGTGACACCTTCTCCCCAAGCCGGAGAAAAGGTGTACATTGAGGCTCAGCTGGTACGCGGCGTTTCTCTGCCCATCTCCCACTTCTTTCTGTCCGTCTTGAATCACTTCAAGGTCCATCCCCATAACCTCTCCCCCAATAGTATCTTAGTGCTTAGCAACTTCGCGGCACTTTGTGAGGGTTACCTAGGGATTAGGCCTAGGTTAGACTTGTTCGTGTACTTCTTCACCAACAAACGTGAAGCCGGACACAGTAGAGAGGAGCTTAGGAACTGCGGCACCATAAGCTTCAAGATCCGACCTGGCCAGCGGTTCCCCGACATCGTCGGCCACGAGTCGTGCAAAAATTGGCAGTGGACGTACTTCTACGGCCCCGACATTCCTTTGTCGGACCGAGAAGTGATGTACCCGGACTTCGTGGTTGAGCCGCCACCGAAGTTTCCACATGGAGATCCCATGCCTCCCTTCCCTCCGACATCGACGCTTCTTGCGCAATAAGGCGGATCGAGTGGTTCATAGAGACGGGTTTGACCGGCTTGGACCTAGCCATGTGCTGGTTCATCAGGCGAATCCAACCTCTGCAGCACCGCACGAAGTACATGCACGAGTACACCGGCGATCGAAGGGATACCCTCCGGATCTCCGAGGACAACTTCTCGGGCGACCCCGTCAAGTTCCGCCTTAAGGACATCGTCAAGGTGAAGGATAAGAAGCGTGGCTTCACCCTCACCTATGACATGTTCGTAGACGACAAGTGCCCAAAGGTAGATATTTATTCTCCGTGTATGACATTGCTCCAGTTTTTCCGTCTAGCCAATGCCATCTTGTCTAACATGATGATTTCTCACTTAACAGCTTAGCGATCTAGATGAGGGCAACCTGGCTGCCCAAATCTACGATCCCAAGATGAAGGACGTCACGGTCGTGTCCGACGACGATGTCCCGTTGGCGCGAAAGCGGAAGAGCTCCACCTCTGACGCTGCCGACGGAGGAAAGAAGAAGAAGACGGAGGGTGGAGCCTCCAGAAAGAGTACTGCCGCCCTGGAGGCGGAAAAGAAGAAAGCCACCGGGATGTTTTCCAAAGCGCCACCCTAGTGTAAGTCTCTCATTCTCTAACATTATCTATTTATCTGTCTTGTTCCTGTACTTATGCATTTTGCACGTTTCAGGAAGAAAGCCACAACCAGCCTCAAGAAGTCCTCCAAGACTCTTGGTGCTTCTATAAATATCAAAGATATGCTGTATCGCGACTCCTCCCCCGCCATTGCCCCTGCCACTCCTGCCGTCAAGCCCTCCTCCGCTCCGACAAGCTATCAAGTCCAGGAGGCACCAGGCCCTTCCGCCATGGAAGTGGACTCTTGCGCCTCTACCGATCTCGCTGTTGTCGGCGAGCAGGCGACACAGGAGAGCGCTGCTCTTCAAATGGCTGAAGCTCCGGCTAAGGATTCCATCGGTAGCGGCAAGGAGGTGGTGGGATCTGGTACCTCTGCCGAAGGCGGCGCCCCTACTCCCCAGAAACCCTTCTAGTTCCCAAAGATAGTTTACCCGGCGCTCTTGCCGAGTAACACAACTATGGTTCCTGGAGGAGTGCCGTCATCTCCGACGTGCGGTCTTGAGGAGCTACTCCGACAAGCAGATATCTTGCGAGGAAATAGCATTTCCTTTGGCAAGATGCTAGCCGAGAGCGCTACAAAACTCAAGATCATTGCACTTGTAAGTTTCTACTTTTCCTTTTGCATTTCATACGAGTATCCCACTGTTGCCCCCGAGGATGTAGACGGAAAACCATGGGTTTTGCATCTATATGATCTAAGAGTAACTAAGTTAGAAAAACTCTCACTGTAGCCCCCAAGCATTTAGATGGAATGAATTATTTCGACTAGACACTTTAAGAGTAGCACAAGCAGTGTTCATGATTTTCAATGCTGTAGCCCCCAAGCCTCTAGTTGTAACTGAATTAGTTCCGACTAGATGCTTTAAAGAAAAGCTAAGCATTTTCTGAGTTAAAAACTTTATACTATAGCCCCCAAGCCTCTAATCGAGAACTGGATTAGCTCCGACTAGATGCTTAGAGAAAAGCTAAGCATATGGCTAAGTTGAAAACTCTCGCTATAGCCCCCGAGCGTCTAGGTGGAAAATCTCCGACTAGAAGCTCCAAGTAGACCAAACAACGATTGAATTTTGTATTTGTTTCCACAGAACGAGAATGCTCGGAGGGGCATGGCCAACGACAAGTACCAGAAGATGCACGCAGACCTTGAAGCTGAAAAGGGTAAAACTGCCATCTTGAAGGAACAGATCATCAAAAACAAGAGTCTGTTTTCTTATTACGCATTTCCGTCTTACTTCTGTGCCCAAAATCTCCGAGTACTCACTGTGTACTTTGTTTTCTCCGACTTGCAGAGCATGTCGCCAAGGCCAAGGATATTGTCGAGCAGTCCAAGCACATTCAGCAGCTGGACAGCGAGAACAAAATCCTTAAGAAGGAGAGGGAAGAGATGCTGAAGATGCACGAGGATTCCATGAAGGCCCTGCAGGCGGAAATCAATCGCTTGAAGGAGGATATTGCGATCCTTAAGGATCAGAAGCAAGCTGCTGATGAGCAAAACCTTCGCCATAGCGAGGCGTTTAAGCTCCTCCAACAAGAGAAGGAATCCTTGGCAGACACCGTCTGGCAGGCTAAGGCCAGCATCTTCAGTAAGTGTTCTCCGCCTTGTATTTTTGTAGTCTGGATACTTAGAGTTTATTGAACTCATGCGTTCCTTGTCGGAATTTTGCAGCTCCTATGGGTTTAACCCGCTAAGCTCCTTCGGACAAGGAATGTATGGTTCTTGCCGGCAACTTCATCAACACCGCCATCGCCCAAGCCAAGGAGATTGCCAAGCCCCTCCAAATTTATATCAAGGCCTCGGACTCCGTGGCGAAGTACTCGGAGATTCTGCGCCGAGACCCGGAGCGTGTCGCGGCCTGGAAGGCTTCATGCGCACGGGATGCCGCAAGGATGGCGCTGTCTATGGTGAAGGCACACTATGAAGATGCCGACATCAACACGGTGACCTCTGGTATCCCCGACATGGATGATGACAGCAAGGAGATCGATCACGAAGCCAGGCTGTCATCACTCGCGAGTTATGACACCAGGGTTGCCGAGTTGGTGGATGTTGATGTCTTCGTGCCCAGGAATTTCATCGATAACGTCAGCCAAGATTCTTCCGAGTCTCATCACAGCGCCGACGCCGAGGGTGATTCTCCGGCTGGTGATGATGCGACCTCCATGTCCCCTGCGCCCAAAGAGTGAAAAACACTTTGTAATTCTTGTTTCACCCTTAACGAGTGCCTGGAAAAAACTTGGTGATGTAATCTTAAGGCGGAAAACAATGGTTGTCGTATCCTGCTACTTAAGAATTAATTCCTAGTATGTATATATTTTTTAAGCAAGTGCTGGCTTATCCGTTACTCTGGTTCTTATGCTTGACTTTTCGTGAGTCGGAAGACTCGTTGTCGGAACCATGCGCTTAGGTGATGATTCCCAATGGCACCGTCAATAACCTGAGCACAAAATTGCCGACAATAAGTGCCGAAAGTCACTACTCCAGAATCCACATAAAAACAACAAAGAACGTGTAGACCAGAAAACTTAAGCTAACGTCAGAGGGAATTTTCACAAGTGCAATCGCAAGACTTGTGCATAAAGTTTTACATGATCCAAAAATGAACACTAAAGGAGGTAAAAGACTCAAAGAATATGAGTGAACCAAAGATCTTTATTTCATTGATCATATAAGAGGTACACAATTAGATAAAAATGCTAAGTGTAGAAAGGGCGTACGAGCTGCTATGTTCCATGGCCGATCAAGCTCCGGGTAGTCATCATCCGGGTCACGTCGCTTACGCTTATGATCCTCGTTGGGTCTATCCTTGAGTTCACGATTGTCGACAAGGTAGTAAGACCCATTGAGCAGCGCCTTGCTTATGATGAACGGTCCTTCCCATGGCGGGGATAATTTGTGTGACTTCTTCTACTTAAGTCGAAGCACCAAATCCCCCTCTTTAAAGGAGCGATGCCGGACATGGCGACTATGGTAGCTGCGTAGCTTCTGCTGGTAGATGGCGGATCTTTGGCATGCCAAAACGCGCTCCTCCTCGAGAAGGTCCACATCTAGGCGTCTGGATTCTTCAGCGTCATCTTCGTCGTAGGCGGCAACTCTTGGTGCATCGTGGAGGATGTCGGAAGGGAGAATGGCTTCTGCTCCATATACCATGAAGTAAGGGGTATAGCCGGTGGATCTGTTGGGTGTAGTTCATAAACTCCACAGCACAGATGGCAATTCTTCTGCCCAGGCTCCAGCTGCTCTATGTAGCGGTGCCTCAAGACGTGGCTTGATTCCCTGCAGAATTAATCCATTGGCTCGCTCAACCTGACCATTGGATTGTGGGTGTGCCACAGATGCAAGGTCAAGTCGGATGCCTTTGTCCCAACAATAGGCTCTACTTCTCCGAGTTATAAATTTCTTCCGTTGTCGGTGATGATGCTATGTGGGAGACCAAATCTCACCACTAGATCCCGGACAAACCTGAGGGCAGTTGCCCCATCAAGCTTTCTAATGGGTTTAGCTTCTATCCATTTGGTGAATTTGTCAACTGCTACAAGCAGATGCGTAAATCCACACCGTGTCGTCTGTAACGGCCCCACCATGTCTAGCCCCCAGACTGCAAACGGCCAAGTTATTGGTATTGTTCATAATTCTTCAACAGGAACATGTGGTTATCGGGCATAATACTGGCATCCTGTGCATGTCTCAACTAGCTTGTCGGCGTCCGCCTTCGCAGTCAGCCAGTAGAATCCTTGCCGGAATGCTTTCGTGACCAAATATCGGGGAGCGGCGTGATGCCCGCAATCTCCGAGATGGATTTCGCGTAGGATTTCCATACCTTCTAGCTGGGAAACGCACCTTAGGTATACACCTGTAGTGCTCCTTTTGTAGAGTTGCCCATTGGTTATGGTATAACCCTTTGCTCGTCTTTCGACTTTGTCGTCGGGCAAAGTTCCATGTTCGAGATACTCCATGAACGGTTTTGTCCAAGCCGGAGGGATCTTTGTCACCATGTTGACGAAAGAGTCAGCTCTATCCGGGTTGTTGATGTCGGCGCCCTTCACGGATGGTGTGCGTAGATGCTCTAGGAAAACTCCTGGCGGAATTTGTTTGCGCCCTGATCCCAGTTTAGACAACAGATCGGCCGCCTCGTTTTGTTCCCTAGGTACATACTTGACTTCGTAACCCAAGAAGCTCTTGGCTATCTCGTCCACTTCGTCTCGATATGCTGCCATCATAGGGTTCCGCGCATTCCAGGTGCCAGCCACCTGCTGGGCAACCAAGTCGGAATCTCCACATCAAACTATGCACTTGATGCCAATATCCTTGGCTACACATAGTCCGTGAATGAGTGCTTCATACTCCGCCATGTTGTTTGTAGCCTCGAAGTGGATCTGCAGAACGTAGTGTAGCTTGTCGCCTTTTGGTGACTGTAGCAGTACACCAGCCCCCGAGCCGTTGAGCAACTTTGATCCGTCAAAGTGCATCACCCAGTACTCTGGTTCTGGCAACGGAGTAGCATCTGGAATCTCCGTCCAATCTGCAATAAAATCCGCCAAGGCTTGTGACTTGATAGCGTCGCGCCTCTTGTAGCTTATCTCGAAGGCGGCAAGTTCAATGCCCCACTTCGCAACCCGTCCTATAGCGTCGCTGTTAGTGATAATGTCGGACAGTGGATTCTTGCTCACCACTGTGATTGGGTGCTCCTGAAAGTAATGCCTCAGCTTCCGTGAAGCAAGGAATACTCCATAAGCTATCTTTGGTAGTGCGGGTAACGCTGCTTGGATTCCATCAAGACCTCACTTACATAGTAAAATGGTCGTTGAACTCCGTGCTCATAGCCTGGTTCCTTCCGCTCTACCACAACGATGATGTTGATAACCCGGTTGGTTGCCGCCATGTAAATTAACAGGGGCTCCCCAGGCTCGGGTGCTGCAAGGATGGGCGCTGAGGAAAGAATCTCCTTGAGCTGCTTCAATGCTGCATCTACCTCGTCCGTCCACGTGAATTTGTCCGCCTTCTTCAGCAACTTGTACAACAGCAAAGCTTTCTATCCAAGTCGGCTGACGAACCGACTAACTACTGCAACACAACCTGTTAGTCGTTGGATGTCCTTTAGGCATGTCAGACGGTTTATGTTTAAAATGGCCTTGATTTTCTCCGGGTTGACCTCGATTCCGCGCTGGGAAATGATGAAGCCCAACAATTTGCCGGCTGGAACCCCGAAGACGCACTTCTTAGGGTTGAGCATCATGTTGTATTTTTAGAGATTATCAAAGGTTTCTTTCAAGTCGGAGCTTAAGTCATTTGATTTTTTAGACATCACTGCGATATCGTCCACATAGGCGTGAACGTTCCGACCAATTTGGTCATGGAGGCAACGTTGCATTGTCCGCTGGTAGGTGGCACCTGCGTTTTTCAGCCCAAAGGGCATAGTGACGTAGCAAAACATGCCGTAAGGGGTAGTGAACGAAGTGGGCAATTGGTCTGACTTCCTCATCTTGATCTATTGGTATCCTGAGTATGCATCAAGAAAACACAAAATTTCCGAGCCAGCCGTCGAGTCAATGACTTGGTCAATGCGAGGCAAAGCAAACGGATCTTTGGCACATGCTTTGTTCAAGCCGGTGTAATCAACGCACATTCTTAATTCATTGGTTCCCTTTTTGGGGACAAGTACATGGTTGGCCACCCATTGGGTGTGAAGGACTTCTCGGATAAACCCAGCCTTAAGTAACCTAGCTATCTCTTTGCCAATGGCGCGTCTCTTCTCATCTCCGAAGCGTCGTAGATGTTGTTTCACTGGTTTACATTTTGGATCTATGTTTAAGCCTTGCTCGGCAAGTTCCCTAGGTACACCTTTCATGTCCGAAGGTTGCCAGGCAAAGATGTCCCTATTCTCACGGAGGAACTCGACGAGCGCGCTTTCCTATTTGGGATCCAGGTTCGTCCCAATGGCGACGGTCTTGGAGGCATCGCCAACCACAAGTTCCACCGGCTTGGTCTCGATGGCGGCCTTGAACGCAGGAGCGGAGTCGGAGATCTGCTTCTTCGACGCGGGCATCTCTGAGTCATTGACCTTGCTCTGGATTTCCTTGAATTCTTCGCTGTAGAGGACAGCTTCTGCAACGGCTGCTTCATTGATCTCGCAGTCCCTTGCCTTGGTAAAGCTTTCATATACGGTGATGACGTTGTTTGGTCTGGGTATCTTGAGCTTGTTGTAGATGAAGCATGGCTTGGCCATGAACATGTGGAATATGTCGCGGCCGAATATGACGTGGTACACGCTCTTGAAGGGGATCACCTCAAAGGTCATGCGCTCTTGGCGATAATTATTAACGTCGCCAAAGGCTACCTGAAGCGTAATGCACCCAAGGGACCGAGCCTCCCGACCAGGAACTACGCCATGGAAAACGGTGTTGGTTTGCCTTAGGTTTGCCTCCATCAAGTTCATCTTCTGCAGTGTATCCAGATACATGATGTTGATGCTGCTTCCACTATCCACCATGCACTTGGTGAACTCCACGCAGTCAATCAGTGGGTTGATGACCATGGCCTACTGGTTCTCCATGGGCACAAGGTCTGGGTGGTCCGTCCTGTCCCAAGTTATTGGAACTTCCGACCAGCGCAGGTACTGGGGAACTGGGGGGAGAGTGGCCATCAGGATCCTTAGAGAGGTCTTCTGTTGTCGGACGGTGGGGGTGACAAGGAAAGTGTGGTAGACCGGGGCCTTCTTTGCGAAGGGGTTCTTACCCTTGTCGTCGCTCTTGGCGGCGTGCTTGGGGTCAACGTCCTCGTACATGTCACTTGAATCCTTAGACTCCTCCTCCTTCTTCTTCCCTTTGCCCTTTCCTCGCGGTCTGTTCTTCCGACTTCGCTTGTAGCCGGACTCCGGGTCTTCCTTGAGGTCGTTGACGAACTTGCAATGTCGATTGGTATGGGTGGCCTTGCCGTTGGCGTCGAGGTGTACGAGGCACGACATATCGCGGTACTTCTCGTAGGTTTGGGGAACACGGAGCGGCGCCGAGTTGGTTTCACTTCCTCGTTGCTGCCCGCGGCCTGCTCCCCTTCCTCGGCCACGTTGTCCGGCTTCTCCTCGTCCTGCAAAAGTCATAGCGACCATGTCGGTAGTTTGCTTTTCTTCTGGAGCGGTTTTCCGCTTTGTACTGTTGTTCCTCCGAGCTTGAGTTGGAACGGCCGTTGCCGGCAAAGAGCCACGAGCATCGTTGTCGGCAGCTGCGAACTCACTAGCTAACTAAATCATCTAATTCAAGTCGAGCTGATGATTGTCCTACAAGTGCTTTAGATTATGTCGGAGCAACGTGCCCCTTTCCAACCCATCGATGAAGGCGGCCTTGGCGGTCTGAGCGTGCACTCCTGCGCAGGAATTCTACATATCCAGCCAGCGGGAGAGGTAGGCGCGAGATGTCTCGTCTTTCTCCTGCACGCACCGCTATAGATCGCCCATGGTGCAGGGACGCTTATATGTACCCTCAAAGTTCTTGGTGAATGCTTCTTGCATGTCCAGCCAGTTGTAGATAGATCTCTCCGGCAAGTCGTCGATCCATTGACGGGCCGTACCCGCCAACATTAACGGGAGGTATTTGACGGCGACGTTGGGGTTGCCTCCGGCAATCTCTACCGCATTGCCGTAGTCCTGCAACCACGTGGCAGGCTTGGCGGTGCCATCATATGGCTTGGTGGTCTTGTCAATCCGGAAACCTTTGGGGTAAGTTGCGGACCGTATTGCAGGTCCGAAACAACGTGGTCCCAGGTATGGTCCTTCCCGGGCCTCGTGGATCTTATCGATCCGCGAACGTGCGTCGTACGGCTCCGGGTTCTTCTTCTTGTTGTCAATAGGGGATGGGCTGCGTGAACGACGCGGGCCTCTTCCGCCATGGTGACTGCTTGGCGGCGACAGAGGCGGAGGTGGCGGTGGGTTAGCCTTCTTGTTGTTACCCTCCTGCGACGCCTCACGCCTGTCGCGGTTGCTTGTCGGACGCGGAGGGTCGTGGTGTGACCTGATCTTGTGTCCTTGGTGGCGCTCTTCATCATGATCTGTGCCGCGTTGTCGCGGATGACGATGTCGCACTGCTTTGGTGGGGGCATATCCGTACGATGGTGAACCTTGTAATCTTCCAGACGTCGGGGGATCGGGGCGGTGGCGATGGGCGACGAGGTCGGGATTTTTCTCCGTGGTCGGAGGATATGGGGATAGCATCCTTCCTGTTGCGCGCATCCCTCCGTCTTCGTTCTGATGAACCCGTCTGTGATCCGACATCCTGAGGAGATCTATCCCTTGGCGGTTTGTACTGGCTAGATCGGCAGAGCGCTGGGTCAGACTCAAGCCTCTGAGAGGTGGCCTTTTCCTGCTGCTTTACCGCCTTGGCCACTAGGTCATAGACCTATTCTACTGCCTCAGGTGATCTATCCTGCTCCAGAAGGGTCTTGGCGACGGTGAGGTTAAGGAGTGGGGTGGGCATCACCTGCTTGCCTTCACTGTCAATGTATGGCTTGGCCTGTGCCGGCTTCGAGGGAGCCCATCCTAGGTTGCGCCGCACACCAGGATCGTTAATGACGCGAGCCGGAGCCTTCTTAGCCTTTGCTGCTGCAGCAGAGTCTTATACTCGGCTTCCATTGCTCTAGCTTTCTCTATGGACTTCTGCGTGTTAACCAGATCTCGATCTAGTTTAGCGCCTTGCTCCGCGATGGCTGGCGCATCCTCCAGCAGTTGCTGGCGCTTCTTGTCAAGCTGAGTCACGTTCCGGATATGAGCAACAGTTAGTGGCTCGACGAGGAGATTGTCGTACATCACTCTATCAGCTGGAGTAACATGGGCTGCTGCTGACATAGACGCTGGAGGCGGCAAGTTTGCGGTGTTGTTGTTGCTCGGGCCGGTGCCGAGTTCCTGTGGCTGCTGCACTGGGTTAGGCGGAGGTGGCGTGACCTTTGCACGATCATCGTCAGCGACAATAAGTGGCCCCTTCCCCTTTTCCAGCACTGTAGGCGGAGCTTGCCCGGGTTGATCTTCATCCATCGCTGTCCCAATGGTGACGAACACCCCTCGAGACATGACGGTGTTGTTAGCTTGCTCGTCGCGCGAGTACTCCTCTTCCATCTCCTGCATAGCGGAGTCTAGCTCTTCTGGACTGAAGTCTATCTCCTCCGAATCTGCACTGAAATCAACATAAAGCGCGTCAATGACAGAGTCGGAGGGTGCCAGGACTTCCTCGATGACGAGCGGTGGAGGTGCAACGGCCTCGACGATGACTGGAGGTGGTGGTGCTGCTACGACGATGGCGGCGGGAGGCGGTGGCGGCGGCTGCTGAACCGGAGGTTTTCCGTCTCTGAGCGCAAGCTCCATCTGGGCTGCCGCGTCAGCCGCCGCGTAGCTGTTGATGGTGCTCACCATCTCTTCGAGGGTAAGGCGTCCTGTTGCCTGCTGCCGACGTAAAGAATGTCGGAGAAGCGTGCCACGGTCCAGTCCTTCCACGAAGTGATACAAAGCGTTATCATCGGGGTAATTGGCCAGGTCGGCCCGTACATGGAGCCATCTGGCAAGGTAGTCGCGGGGGTTTTCGCCTTCTCTCTGAACGCAGCGCGCCAGATCAAAGATGGTAACCACGCCGACGGACTTGGATCTCTGCTGTCCAGACGCACGAACAAAGCCAGCGGATTTGCAGTGTTCTTCCACTTTTACATCCTGCACAGGGGCGGTTTGGGTGGATCTTGAATTTTTTCGATCTTTGCCGGCGAACTCCAAGGAGAGATCCAACATCGATCCTTCCGCGAACGTATCCTGCCCGTAGGCAGTCTGTGCGGGTCTTGATGCTTTCCGATCTTTGTCGGCAAACTCTGAAGAGAGATCCCACATCGATCCTTCCGTGAACGTATCCTGCCCGTAGGCGGTCCGTGCGGGTCTTATGCTCCTCCGACTCCCAGGGAACTAGTACCCGAGTCGGTTTCGCCGATGAAGAGGTGGATATCTCCGATAGGAACGATCGAACACTGCGTAGGGTTCGTCTTCGCCGGGATCCAGAACTCGTCGGGGGGGGGGGGGGGTGATCGGAACATTGCCGGAGAAGAGAACACGGCCGATGGCTACGGTTTCGCCGATTCCCGTGAAGATCTTGGTCCTCGCCCGCTGCAGAGCCAGAAGCGCCTCTTGCCCCACGGTGGACGCCAACTATCGTGGTATTGCCGACGAGTACGCCATGGAGGGGTCCTCACAGTGCGTGTTTAGAGACGTGGGGTAAGGCGGACGATTGACGGGTACGAGGTAACACAACTTACCCAGGTTCAGATCCCACGATGGTGGCGGAATCCTACTCCTGCTATAAATCACTATAATGGCAATACGCCGAGTTACAGAGATATGTTCGTTGTGCGAGGTGTGTGTAAAACGATGTCCTAAAGGCTCCCATAAGTCCGACTTATATACTCGTCAGATCCTAGGGTTACAGGGAAAAGTCCTAGCCGGACAGGTTACAGAGTCCTACACCGTCTATCACTAGTCTTGTGACTCTACCGTAGCCTTCCTTTATCCGGCATGGGCCTTCCTTCTGAATCCACCTAACTGGACCGCCCAGCAGGCCACAGGCCATACTACCGACTATGGACCACCCGGGTTAGTCGGATAAGAGACATGCTATGAGGATACCCATATAGCATATCCCTAACACCTATGCCCGAGGTCATGGTGATAAGTCTTCTCATCCAACATCTAGTCTTGATCCTGACTTCGATCCTTAGGAGTACACCATGATTATTATTGAGTATTTTAACATCAAGGTCGTTTAGAAGGAAAACTGAATTTGTAAATTAGAAATGTCAGAGAATAGACATTGCACAAAAAATGTGTACGCACATCAATACATCACTCACGTTATCACATACCATGACAACCAAACAGATTGGTCGTTGCAACCTACAATTTTTATGTATTCGTAGTACTAGTGTGATAATATCTAGTAGTGCCTGGATGACATACTCGAACTAATTCAACTAGAAAATTTCTGCATGTTATCAAGAGCAACCCAGAAATCAATTGTGGAATAGTACATCACTTCTTCTTTTCACCCACCGCCAGTGACTGCATCAATTTTATTTCACGCACACGGCTAACAATCCACTTATAAATTCTAATACAGGACTGCAACTAGAGTACTGGAACACACACCAGCAGAACTTGCTCACCAGCAGAGCCTCCTGAAATTTCTATATTTCCATGCTGAGTATAAACATCCCTCCTATGCCTGTCAGGCCCTATATGACCGGAAACTAATCAATATTTGCCATCATCAGAAGACTTGTGACATGGAAGACATTGACCTTTTTATACATCCATGAGCTTATGGATTGACATGGAAGGTGGACTGAGTGGGATTGACTGTATGATCTTGGCGTCCATCGGAATTAAAGACCTGATGGCCTACAAGTGCTCAGGTTCATCAGAGAAAGTTTTCACGGAAGTATTAATTTCAGTTTTTATATCGATCCCAATAAGGAGCTTCGGCAAGTGCTTTTAGGAGGTATTTCTGTCGCACTCAAGGTGTCACAAGTCTTGAGTGAATTGACTGCAATTGATTATGATGGAGGGTTGTGAGTAAAAGAAAGAGAAAACTTGCGTAGGAAATAATACTAACCTTTGCTCAATTTGTGGTGAAGCTGATTCGTGGAGACACTCGCTAAGCAACTGCACGGTAGCGAGATGTGTCTAGGCACTTGCTGACGAAGAGGTGATTGAACACATGTGTACGGATGAAAATCCTTCACCGAAACAGTGGCTCTTTGCGATGATGGAGACATTATCTAGAGATGACTTTGCAAGGATTGCAGTCGCACTATGGGCCATCTGGTTCCCTCGAAGGAAAATTATTCATGAGGAGGTTACCAAAGCCCACTGTCAACACACCTTTTCATTCAAAATTATTTGTGTGATCTCGCTGCGTTGGAAAAGAAGGATAAGGTGCAAGGGGGTACTGGGTGTGTGCATCCAAAGTGGATTGCACCAAGCCCGGGGTGTGCCAAGATCAATGTGGACGCTGCAGTAGCCAAGGAGGGTGTCGGCGGAGCGGTGGCGGTAGTCTGCCGTAGTGAGGAGAGCACTTTTCTTGATGCGTCTTCTCTAACTATACAAGGACTCAATGATCCAGCTACGTTGGAGGCTATCGCCTGTCACGAAGCATTGGCCTTGGCGGAGGACTTATACCTGCAAAAGGTGTCGGTGGCGTCGGATTGCCTCTCTGTGATCAATAACATGTAGTAGGCCTATGCAGGTACCTATAGCATGGTTATCGATGAAATTAAGGCAAAGTCAAAAACTCTAGATTCAGTTTCTTTTAAGCATGAGAATCGAGCCTCCAATATGGAGCCTCATAGATTAGCCCGGTCAGCTGTTTCGAGTCTGGTTGGGCGCCAGGTTTGGCTCTTGGAGCCTCCTGAGGGCCTTTGTATCCCGTATAATATTATGGTTTAATAAAGCGGCTGAGTATTCTTCCTAAAAAACCTAATAAGCAATTAACCAGGACAGTACTAGAGAAGGGGCACGGCCGTGACGTTTGTATTTGCAACGGTACTAAAAAAAATACCGCCAGCTCTAGTCACACGCAGAACTAGATATCTTTGGAATAAAATTACACCCATCATTAATTCGTGGCATTTTTGCCAAATTACTCTTTACCAATTAATTGCCCCACATATCCTTTGGTATCCTTTTATCACCCCCATCATTAATTCGTGCCAAATTACTCTCTCAGCCAATATTTTTTTGCCAAATTACTCTCTACCAATTAATTGCCCCACATATCCTGTGGTATCCTTTTATCATCCCCATCATTAATTCGCGCCAAATTACTCTCTCAGCCAATAATTTTTTGCCAAATTACTCTCTACCAATTAATTGCCCCACATATCCTTTTCCCCCCCCCCCCCCCCCCCCCTCTCTGTCTATATATGGTACCATCGTGTGGTCTCGACCCAAACCAGGAACCAACCCGCCAACAAACTGGAGAAGTGCACGAAGCCCGTCCATGTTTTTTGCTCCTTCTCCTATGCTTCGCTATTCATGCACAATGTAAGTTGGCTACTCCCCCTGATCCATATTACTTGTCGTTGAAATGGATGTATCTAGCACTAAAATATGTCTAGATACATCCATTTTAGTGACAAGTAATATGGATCGGAGGGAGTAGAAAACATGGTCCTCTTCGTATGTTTTTTTGTTCGATTCACCCCTTAATTATGAGTACTACTAATGGTCTTCTACTTGGATCCCTATATGTATGCATGGTTATTGTGGTGCCCCGCAAAACCACTACTAGAAAATCGCGTTATTTTTGTGCATTGCATCATCATGACCGCATGCTCATGTCATCATGCCACATTGCATTTGAGCATCGTCATCATCATGCATGGTTTTTGTCTAAACTATTTTCGAAACGCCTAGTTTTGTCTTCTAAATATTCCCGTCTTTATTCAACTTAAAACCCGGGTCTCCGGATTATTTTGTTTCGTCTACCAATGGATTTCAAACGCCCCGTTTTAAATAATAAAATATTTATTTTATTTTTAGGGGGCAGCCATACCGGGTCGATCCGACCTAGTCGGCCACCCCCAGTACAAAAACCAGACTATCTAAACCTTTTTCTACCCAATCCTATCCTACCCAGCCTCCCTCCACCTCACCCTGACCAATCCCCTCCCTCCACCTCACCCCTCCACCTCACTCCAGCCAACCACCACCTGCCACCTCACCAACCCCCTCCCTCATCCCCACTCCCTCACCCACCGCACACACGCCACACACGCCACGCACGCGAGGCCGCACCCTCCTGCAGCCTGGCCCACCTCTGGCCCCACCACCCGTCGCCCATCCCCGCTCTCTCCTTCCTCTCTCTCTTCCCCAACCCCGCTCCTCCCTGCAACCCCCGACCGCCGCCGCCTGGACAGCGACCCTGGATGCGCGAGACATCTCCCCCCCCGTCGGCTTCCCCTCTCTGGCTCACCCTCCACCGCCGACGCCGTTGGTCCTCCTCCCCGGACACCTCCTGCACCCACGGGGTCCTCCCTGTCGACCTCTGCGCCTCGGAGTCCCGCCTCCCGTGTCCCCGGTCGGGCCCTGCAACTCATCCTCGAGCCACCAGCCACTGGGCTCGCTGTCCCCGACGCCGACCTCGCCGGCCTCCCTAGCTCCAGCCACCGCCCGTGCTGCTCCAGCCACCGCCACCTCGCCTCCCCGCCACCAGACTGCAGGCCTCACCGGTCCTCTCCCTCGCCTTACTCTCAGGCAGACACCGTCGCAGGCACCCCAACCGCGGCGCCACCCCTCGAGCTTCACCGCCACGGCCTCCAGCATCCTTCCTCCGTTCGAGCCTCTCCGTGCCTCTCCCTCCTCAAGCTCTGCAACTGCCGCCAAGAGCTGCCAAGGCGTCGCTGCCGTTCTTCCCCACGAGCTCCCCGCGCCGCCCTCTGCAAGGTCGCCCCGACACCACCTATGGTCGCTGCTGCGCCGTGTCGTCTATCTTCGTCGGCCTCCTCCCGTCTGCGAGCCCCTGCTCGTCCTCACCGACCTCTACAACTTGGTCTCAGTAGTTCCTGCATAATTTCGAACCAGGCCATGTTCTCCCTTCAATTCGCTGCAAGCACAAGGCCACCCCTTGATTCTTTGCATCTTTGTTTGCTTGTCCTCTGTAGATAATCAAGACCATGTGGTAGCTGCTGTCGCGATCCCTATTGATCTCCGGTGCTCAGAGTCGTAGTGTCGGTGTATGTGTGGAGTGACCTTTCAGTTGCAATACTCTGAGCCATATCCCTGTTTGGACCTCGAAGCATCCGATCTTCACACCGACAAATAAATCCAGAACCGAACAGATCGTCTTCGGGACCCAGAGGATTCCTGACACCAAGATCGCCCACACGGACCCGTTCCCTCGGAACGCCATGCTCTTCTACACGGACGTCGGGACCCAAAGGCAGTAGAACCAAAGACCCCGAACCCGTCGACCGAACCTTGGAACCCCAAGATCTTCGATCCAATGTGTGACCCTAAGCCTCTATATTTTTATAACATGATGTTTAATTTGTGCATATTAAATTGTCATGCTTGCATACATATTATGGGTGTTTGGGGGTGTTTCGACGATTCACCTAAATTAAATATGGGATCCATATGCGGGCAAATCTAGTCTTAAATTGGTCCCATTTAAATTTGTGTAGCGAACCGGTGCTATCTTTTGCCATGTTAAGACAACATTTAAATGTGGGGTATCTAAACAACATGAACCTAGTAAATAATTATCGGGACCCCGGTTCCGTTTAATATTGCCCAATCGCAACGCAACCTTGCCATGCCATACATCATACATGCATCATGCCCGATCTTCTGTCGTAGTATTAAATATTGCACCCGGTGTTTTTGCTAGTGCTTTGCTTCTTCACGGATTAGGCCGATGAGTTGATGCGAGTGTCGACCCGATCTTCGGATGAACCTTCGGCAATGTTTTCAGGCGAGCACCTCCCCCTTTCTACATATCTTACTTTTATAGTATTTATTCCCTCCTGTTGATCTATTGCTATCTGTGTTGCGTTGCTCTAGTTTTCGTACCCGTGATATCCCTTGCAGCCTTATATTGCCTTGGACACATCCTATTACCTGTTGTTTGGTAGATAGTTGGACTTGCGCGTCGTAGTCGCTTGCTCAAGTGCTGTTGCGTGTCGTCCAGTACCACAGTTGTTGAAATATTGCCGCAGGTTTAATGTTGGAGATGTTCATGGCTTTAATTACTGTTTAATAACTAAAATTGAAAGTAGGTAAATGCAGAGGCACCGGTGGGTAATAGACAATATTTGGATCTTAACCGCTCACTGGTGTCCCGTAGGACCCCGAGTTCTTGACACTTGTTCCGAGATCGAGCGCGCTAACCACAGGTGGGGTGTATGGGCACCCCCATCGATTTAGTACCTGATTCCAAGTACTATACTGGGGGCCACAAAGTAGTTTGGATCTTTATTACTATCCTGTACTTATGCCATGCTTTACTGCCTTATTTAAGATTGTGCGAGGAGCACCTGTACTGTTTAGGGAAGCGGAGTGTTTTCGCGGTATCGACAAGCCCAGTCACACTTTCGGGTTCCTGATCGTACCACCGACGCAAACCACAGGTCCGCTTTGAGCCGCCAACCGTTGCTAGGGTAGCTTAGTGGGGTGGCCCCTGCTTGCTTTGGGTCCGGAAACGTCGTGTCCGAAACCTCCGACATACCGTTGGGTGTATGTTTTGTGATCTTGTACCTACCTGATCCGACAACAAGGGTGTAGGTGCGTGGAAACTTTGGTGCACCCTGCAGGTTAAATCTTTTCAAAAGCCATGTCCGCGTTATGGACGACTTGGAGCAGTTCTCGATCATAGACAACTATAACTAAAGTTTATCGCTATAATTTGACTTGTATCCGATATGACTAGTAATCAGCTTTATCATGACGGAATGGCTAAATAAAAGTACCAACAAGCGCTGGGTTTGGGGATATCTCATGCTAATCGATTCGACTAGTAAGTGTTGCAACTACAACGGAATGGTTAACTAAAACTGCCCACGCTTATTATATCGGATGACTCATGCTATCTATATTTGACTAGTAATTGCCGCCACTATAACGGAATGAATAAACTGCCAACCTGTGAGTTCCTCGGTTGACTTCCTCGTTTGGTCTCGAGGGGAAATACCAGATGGGTATGTTTGGTGGTAGTATCAGTTGGTTCCGAATAGGTCTTTCTTACCTCTCTCGATAGCCGCTAGTTGTATCGAGTCTCTATAGGTTGTTCATTGCATGCTGCCGCCGCCCACCATACCTATGTAGGCGAGGACCGCAATTCTAGCATCGCTGCAGTCTTGCCTCGATCGACCGCCTCTTTTTCCTTTGCCCTTTGTCGGCACCCCTTTTGTTTAAGCAGGTTTTGAGATCGACGTCGTTAGCAGGGTTACCCTTCCGGCTTGGCCTGGGCAGGGTTATGGACGCCATTGGTTATTCTTCAGGGCTCTTAGCCCCATTTGCATCTTGTCCATAGTCGGACGCTGTATCATTTTCAAGGTGATTTGGATCTTTGTACTGTATATCTGCATTCTTGACTCTTTGAGTCGTTGTTGTATATATCTGTTCTGTGGGTTCCATCGTGGACTATTGTGTAATGGTATTACTTTGATTCCCACCCGCACGAAAGTACCTGGTGGGCACCTTTGAATCGTTTCTATGCGGGTTTGGCGGGAATCGCTGAAACTTGCATAGGGCCGATTCTGAGGGTGTTACAGAGTGGTATCAGAGCTCAGCAGTTGCGATAGCCCACAAGTCCAGCCTGTAGGATAACCTAGCTAACGGCCGAAGTAGAGTGTCAAAACTATTTTTGCAAAATCGGTTGGATAGTTCTGATTAGGTCTGATTTTACTCCTTACCCCTCTGCTGCTCTCCTCTCACCTCTGCGTGTTTTGAATCCGCTCTCCTCTCTCTCTTCGAGTCCAGGATTTCTCGTGGTTGGGTTCCATCGCACTTCGTGGTTTCGCTTCCTCCTTTGGTAACGTGTTGCTACATCTGGTCTTCATGCTATCCGAGGAATCCTTCGTGTGGACTCCTCTTTGTTCCTTCTCGTGCCTTCCGGTGTTTTCCGACGACGACATCATCTACGCTTAGATCCGGCGTAGTCTGATCACCTCTGCTCGAACCTCGATTGTCAAGATCTTCAGTCTGATTCCGAGAATGGTTGCACGCTTTTCTACTGATTGTGCAGAGTAATAGTTTGGGTGCGTGATGGACTGGCCCCCATGCCGACTACTCACTCTATTCGCTTGTGTACATTGAAGTGGATGAGAATGCATCGGTTCTCTCTTTCTATCGGAGTTAGAGCTGGCTTTATTTGTTGATCCCTCTACCTTCGACCTTTTGTTCCCGGAGTGTTCTATCGACGATCACGGACAACGACCTCTTGTTAGTGGTGTCGCGAGGATCTACACGAAGCGAGAAGATTCAGATCGCCGACCTTCTTCCCGGTACCATGAGGCGGATCTCGAGGGCGAGATCCATTGTTAGTGGTGTCGAATTGTGGCGCCCCGCAAAACCACTACTAGAAAATCGCGTTATTTTTGTGCATTGCATCATCATGACCGCATGCCCATGTCATCATGCCACATTGCATTTGAGCATCGTCATCATCATGCATGGTTTTTGTCTAAACTATTTTCGAAACGCCTAGTTTTGTCTTCTAAATATTCCCGTCTTTATTCAACTTAAAACCCGGGTCTCCGGATTATTTTGTTTCGTCTACCAATGGATTTCAAACGCCCCGTTTTAAATAATAAAATATTTATTTTATTTTTAGGGGGCAGCCATACCGGGTCGATCTGACCTAGTCGGCCACCCCCATTATAAAAACCAGACTATCTAAACCTTTTTCTACCCAATCCTATCCTACCCAGCCTCCCTCCACCTCACCCTGACCAATCCCCTCCCTCCACCTCACCCCTCCACCTCACTCCAGCTAACCACCACCTGCCACCTCACCAACCCCTCCCTCATCCCCACTCCCTCACCCACCGCACACACGCCGCACACGCCACACACGCCACGCACGCGAGGCCGCACCCTCCCGCAGCCTGGCCCACCTCTGGCCCCACCACCCGTCGCCCATCCCCGCTCTCTCCTTCCTCTCTCTTCCCCAACCCGCTCCTCCTCGAACCCCCGACCGGCCTTGGACAGCCACAGATGCGCGAGACATCTCCCGGCTTCCCTCTCTGCTCACCTCCGCCGACGCCGTTGGTCCTCCTCCCCGGACACCTCCTGCACCCACGGGGTCCTCCCTGTCGACCTCTGCGCCTCGGAGTCCCGCCTCCCGTGTCCCCGGTCGGGCCCTGCAACTCATCCTCGAGCCACCAGCCGCCGCTGGGGCTCTGCTCGTCCCCGACGCCGGACCTCGCCGGCCTCCCTAGCTCCAGCGACCGCCCCGTTGCTTCTCAGGCCACCGCCACCTCGCCTCTCCCCGCCGCCTGTGCCCGGCAGGGCCTCACCGGTCCTCTCCCTCGCCTTACTCTCAGGCAGACACCGTCGCAGGCACCCCAACCGCGGCGCCACCCCTCGAGCTTCACCGCCACGGCCTCCAGCATCCTTCCTCCGTTCGAGCCTCTCCGTGCCTCTCCCTCCTCAAGCTCACGCCCAGCCGCCAGAGCCTGGCCGCGTGCGTGCCGTTCTTCCCCACGAGCTCCCCGCGCCGCCCTCTGCAAGGTCGCCTGACACCACCTATGGTCGCCTGCTGTGTCGTCTATCTTCCTCCTCCTCCCTCACGAGCTCGTCCTCACCGACCTCTACAACTTGGTCTCAGTAGTTCCTGCACAATTTCGAACCAGGCCATGTTCTCCCTTCAATTCGCTGCAAGCACAAGGCCACCCCTTGATTCTTTGCATCTTTGTTTGCTTGTCCTCTGTAGATAATCAAGACCATGTGGTAGCTGCTGTCGCGATCCCTATTGATCTCCGGTGCTCAGATTCGTAGTGTCGGTGTATGTGTGGAGTGACCTTTCAGTTGCAATACTCTGAGCCATATCCCTGTTTGGACCTCGAAGCATCCGATCTTCACACCGACAAATAAATCCAGAACCGAACAGATCATCTTCGGGACCCAGAGGATTCCTGGACACCAAGATCGCCCACACGGACCCGTTCCCTCGGAACGCCATGCTCTTCTACACGGACGTCGGGACCCAAAGGCAATAGAACCAAAGACCCCGAACCCGTCGACCGAACCCTGGAACCCCAAGATCTTCGATCCAATGTGTGACCCTAAGCCTCTATATTTTTATAACATGATGTTTAATTTGTGCATATTAAATTGTCATGCTTGCATACATATTATGGGTGTTTGGGGGTGTTTCGACGATTCACCTAAATTAAATATGGGATCCATATGCGGGCAAATCTAGTCTTAAATTGGTCCCATTTAAATTTGTGTAGCGAACCGGTGCTATCTTTTGCCATGTTAAGACAACATTTAAATGTGGGGTATCTAAACAACATGAACCTAGTAAATAATTATCGGGACCCTGGTTCCGTTTAATATTGCCCAATCGCAACGCAACCTTGCCATGCCATACATCATACATGCATCATGCCCGAACTTCTGCCGTAGTATTAAATATTGCACCCGGTGTTTTTGCTAGTGCTTTGCTTCTTCACGGATTAGGCCGATGAGTTGATGTGAGTGTCGACCCGATCTTCGGATGAACCTTCGGCAATGTTTTCAGGCGAGCACCTCCCCCTTTCTACCTATCTTACTTTTATAGTATTTATTCCCTCATGTTGATCTATTGCTATCTGTGTTGCGTTGCTCTAGTTTTCGTACCCGTGATATCCCTTGCAGCCTTATATTGCCTTGGACACATCCTATTACCTGTTGTTTGGTAGATAGTTGGAATTGCGCGTCGTAGTCGCTTGCTCAAGTGCTGTTGCGTGTCGTCCAGTACCACAGTTGTTGGAATATTGCCGTAGGTTTAATGTTGGAGATGTTCATGGCTTTAATTAATGTTTAATAACTAAAATTGAAAGTAGGTAAATGCAGAGGCACCGGTGGGTAATAGACAATATTTGGATCTTAACCGCTCACTGGTGTCCCGTAGGACCCCGAGTTCTTGACACCTGTTCCGAGATCGAGCGCGCTAACCACAGGTGGGGTGTATGGGCACCCCCATCGATTTAGTACCTGATTCCAAGTACTGTACTGGGGGCCACAAAGTAGTTTGGAGCTTTATTACTATCCTGTACTTATGCCATGCTTTACTGCTTTATTTAAGATTGTGCGAGGAGCACCTGTACTGTTTAGGGAAGCGGAGTGTTTTCGCGGTATCGACAAGCCCAGTCACACTTTCGGGTTCCCAGTCGTTTACAGCCACTGACGCAAACCCTGGGTCCGTTTCGGAGCCGGCCAACTTCGTTGCGGGTAGCTTAGTGGGGTGCCCCCCCCCCCGTGCTTGCTTTGGGTCTGGGAAACGTCGTGTCCGAAACCCCGTCGACATACCGTTGGGTGTATGTTTTGTGATTTTGTACCTACCTGATCCGACAACAAGGGTGTAGGTGCGTGTGGAAACTTTGGTGCACCCCTGCAGGGTTAAATCTTTTCGAAAAGCCGTGTCCGCGGTTATGGACGACTTGGAGCATAGTTCTCGATCATAGACAACTATAACTAAAGTTTACTACTATAATTTGACTTGTATCCGATATGCACTGCAACGAAATGGCTAAATAAAAGTGCCAACAACTGCTGGGTTTGGGGATATCTCATGCTAATCGTATCTGACTAGTAAGTGTTGCAACTACAACGGAATGGTTAACTAAAACTGCCCACTGCTTATTATATCAGGATGACTCATGCTATCTATATTTGACTAGTAATTGCCGCCACTATAACGGAATGAATAAAACTGCCAACTGTGTGAGTTCCTCGGTTGACTTCCTCGTTTGGTCTCGAGGGGGAAATACCAGGATGGGTATGTTTGGTGGTAGTATCAGGTTGGTTCCGAATAGGTCTTTCTTACCCCTCTCTGATAGCCGCTAGTTGTATCGAGTCTCTATAGGTTGTTTAGTGCATGCTGCGCTGCCGCTCAGTCCACCATACCTATGTAGGCGAGGACCGCCGAATTCTAGCCTCGCCGTGTACTGGCCTCAGTACTGACCGCTCTCTCTTTTTCCTTTGCCCTTTGTCGGCACCCCTTTTGTTTAAGCAGGTTTTGAGATCGACGTCGTTAGCAGGGTTACCCTTCCGGCTTGGCCTGGGCAGGGTTATGGACGCCATTGGTTATTCTTCAGGGCTCTTAGCCCCATTTGCATCTTGTCCGTAGTCGGACGCTGTATCATTTTCAAGGTGATTTGGATCTTTGTACTGTATATCTGCATTCTTGACTCTTTGAGTCGTTGTTGTATATATCTGTTCTGTGGGTTCCATCGTGGACTATTGTGTAATGGTATTACTTCGTTTTCCACCCGCACGAAAGTGCCTGGTGGGCACCTTTGAATCGTTTCTATGCGGGTTTGGCGGGAATCGCTGAAACTTGCATAGGGCCGATTCTGAGGGTGTTACAGTTATGGGTCGGAACTTTAATTTTATTTTTGGTCAATAATTTTGCAGGTAGAAGCATGGATCGCATCAAAACCAGAAAATGCATCGGCGCCGGGACATGCTATACGTGCCCCCCCATAGATATGTGTTATGGATCGCTTGAACAATGCAAAGCCCATTGTCAAGGACCTTTAGTGGCAGTTCCCCCTATGGCACATACTAGTAATTAATTTGCTACTGGATAAGAGAATGTATTCGATGAGTATTATGTGCCCATGAAGGAAGAACTATGAAAGAATAACATATATCCAGCGTTATTAATATGGTTTTATTTTGAAATTCCGTCAGCAATTTTCTATAAAATAAACGTGCATCATGGGACAAGTTCAATATCATTATCTAAGTAAAAACAAAAAATAATAAAATTATAACACATATAATTTATTACTTAAGAAATATTTACCTACTTTGCTGAAAACAACTAAACCTGCAACTTCAAATATCGATCAGATTTGATCTTGTTGACCTCTTTCTGCCATGCTGCATAAAACGCTCTGGCTTTTGCATGCTCATGGATCCATGTGAAAAATGTATAGTGATCGTGTATACCACAATTGGTCCTCGGGTGTTGAAATAGAAAAATATGAGATGAATTTTTCCCATTAATAAGCCAGTAATCTTAGAAATAATCAGAACTTACCAATGGAGAGGATTTCTAAAAATCGATGATTAGAAAATGTTCAATCTACTATCTACTTCCTTATTTACGCGAAGTAAATTTGTTCATCAAATCAAAGAAAGCGGTAAATGTTCACATGTAATTTTTTTAATTTCTTCAAAAACACACAGGAACACAATTGATTGCCAGCATCCACACTTCTCTCATACATATATGGTAATATGTCTTTTGGTGGACTGGCCAACGAACATAATTACCCTCAACTATACCTAAATTTGATACAATTATATAAAATGCAGAAGAAATGAGATGACATCCAAAAGATATATTATTATAGTAATAGTGAGCCATTTTTTGAGAGAGAAATCCGTAAGCTTTATTACGAAATATACTGGCTAAATCGCCCACCCAAACTTCAGAAACAGATACTGATACATCATATCCCAATACATAGCACCCACAAATTACAGGATTTTCCTAATTTTGCCTATCTCCTGTGCTACTTTATTAGTTTCTCACCTACACGCTTGGACATTGCTAGTTGAGAACCAGGAACCAAGATGAATCTTGACGACATCAACTGCAACTACCATATGGGAGAATTCAGGTTTCCTTCTGTTCAGTGTATGTGCAAGCAGCTGGGAGTCCATTTCAAACACCACACCACCAGCTCTGTTTACAGATCGATTCCCATGGTGATAGTACTCACTAAGCTCCGCAGTGGAACATGCACCCCACCTGACTTGCTAGCTTTCATAGCCACAACATTGCCTTCATGATCTCGGTTAACGACTCCCCATGCAGTTTGGGTATCATCCGGTGTTAACATCGCATCAGAGTTCAGTTTTAGCGTACTCTCACTTGGTTGTTTCCACTTCCCAGGGCCAACAATATGCTTGATCTTCCATTATTCCATGGCATGGCAGACAATTCTCCGAGCTATCTCCTACGCGCCGAGACGACAAGGTCACCCTCCCGCAATCTATTCTGATTGTTCCACCAATACCACTAAACAATAAGAATCTCAATACGTTTTTGATCAGGCAGACTCCATATAATGTTGAGTGTCTCCACCATTAGCTTCTCCCACCAACATAATCATGTGTCTCTCCATACCCAATACACACCACACTTGTTAATTCATTTGTGCAAAAAGGACTACTACAGCAGCCACTATATACATGTTACCCCTCATTTAATGTACAAAAGCAAAGTAGAAGAGTACCTTGTGCTTCTGGTACTGCCGAATGTGAAGTTCGAGCCTAACAACCTGACCTCTTGTAAATTCACAAGCCTTACATAGAGCTGTGAATAAGAAAGAGTAGCTCACCATGTTAAACAATTTGTTGGAAAAAACATAAATAGTACGCATATAAATTAGACAAACAATAACCTCTAGAGCTAGTTGTTCCTAAGTAAGAGCAGCTTGCATAGATGGTAGGTTACGCACAAGTTTTAAATAATTTTGAAGGACATGGTAAATAATTCGTGGTATAATCCATTATATTATCTCATCATAGATTATACAGGTACTGCACTCCGAGCACATTAAACATCATTTTTCTTCAACGCCGGCAAGTGCAGATGGCCAGCCAACCTGGTGGGACAAATCCGACACTTTAACACCCAATTTGTCAAAACAGCATGTAGAAGAAATATTAGACTGCAGGATGGTACTTACCTTGAAGATTATTGCAGTTCAACAATCCTGCATTAAACCAGACATCTAGTGTGCCCTGCCAAGGTTTGTGCTTTGTGACAATACAGTAGATAGTGGATATTCTTCACACATGCAAGAGAAATGATCGAAATTCAGGACAATGTTCCATATGAGGGTTTTTACATTCTGAATCTTGGTACTAATACTACCATCGACAGCAAAACCGTACAAAATCTCTCTTACTAAAAGAAGCACAAGAAAGGGGATAAATCACAGCCAGACAAAAAATAATGATTGACCCAACAAAAATATTTTGGATATCCTATTCCTTAACACCTGAAAGTGCATATGCTCATCAAACCTGGTGGGACTAATCCTTTTCTTCAACACCGTTATTCTCACATCAGCATGTAAAATCAAGTAATAGACACCATATGCAGTGACCAATTAATGTATTTTTGTCTCTATCAGAATTTCAGGAAGTGGTATATTGATTTTAAAGTAGATAACTAACCTAAGAACAGTCATGTTGATTTCAAATACATTTAATCAAGCATGGTGTTCTTCAAATTCTTATGATCAAAGATAGTTCACAATCTGAAAAGAGGACACCTTCAAGGATTGGAGGAGGACACGGGCGAGCTGGGTGCAGCGGAGGCGCCCAAATCCCGTCGGGCGAGATTATGAATTTTTATGTTCCCTTCTATAAAAACACTCCATGTTAGGTTCTCCTAGTGTATCAACAAGATGCAAGTGCAATATATGGGAAAGACATTTGATAAAAAAGCAAATTACACATTTCACACTACCAACAGAATTGCATGTACACCAACAATACATGATGTTATCTAAAGTTAGAAATAAGGCTTTTAAATCTGTGTAGTATTTACTTCTACCTCTATGAATACCAAATGTAACTCTTTGAAAGTTCTTCGTCATATGTATAAATTAGGCAATACTCCATTAAAAATATAATCAATGTGGCGCCTATATGTTCCATGTTATATATGTCCCGCGGGTCAGGGAAAATTGGCATCCAAGAATAGATGGCATGTTGACTCCGCTTCGTTTTGATTGCACATGTTGATTCCATAATCTTCTAAGAAGTTTCATAAAGTAATTCCCTTTAGTATGTTTGTAATTGCAGTAGTAAAAAAACAGCCTACATGACTTATCCACCGGCACCATCTCTCCAAGATCATGCACGAGGAAAATTAACCAGTTCCCTAAGTCAGAATACATATCTATACTAGTTGAATGCTCGTGGGTTACTACGACTTCTAAAATTTCCGAAAAGGTCAAAATTTCTAATTTGCAATATCTAATTACCGGTCATGAACATCTCTATCTGAGTTTTAGATGTCAAGTTTGTTCGAAAATGTCCTAATGCCTTTTCTATTAGGAAGACAGTACCATGTACGAGCACCTGACAATGTTCTTCCTCCCCTCACCTTGAACCTCTCTCATCACCATGCTCATTTTTATCGACCTCCCTCGCCGAATCTCTAGCACATGAAGTATTATCGCCATTCCTAACCGACTTTGAAGTTTTTCTTTGTGTGTTTTCATTGCATTTCCTCCGCGGTGACTCTCCGATGTCTCCACCTTAGAGTTTGTGAGTGTGATCGCACTCTACAGAGCCTTCTACCGCAAAACAGATACACTTCACCGTGTATGTCTAGGATGTGGTCCAATGGCACAATATCCGACTTCTCGTAGCATGATGGTGAGGACATCCCTACTACTGATACAATCATTGCACCCACAGTACCATTGCAAGGACCTATCACAAGAGCGCGTGCACTTTAATTAGTTATCAGGTACTTTCGTTTCTAGAAACTCTTTCTAATATACATGAGAATATGATTCTGTCTAAATCAGATGTGTTTATGTTACTTAGGAATGATGGAACTAGCAACGACAAGAAGGATTATCAATGGAGCATGATCATGCATGGAGACGACAACAAACTTGAGAGGATGGAAGACGACGCTACAAGTAAAGATTTCAGAACTTTGAAGCCACCGTAATGAGAGATGAAGAGATGGACTAAACCAAGATATTACCACTTCATAATTTTGTCCATATAGTCATATGATGTTGCGTCACCTTTTATTAATGGATCAGATCCATGTAATTTTCGTCCAATTTTTTAGGCTGAATTTTTAGAGTTCGTATAAGTGGAGGAAACAGACTTAGGAAGGATTTCTGGCCACCTCTCCCAAGGATGGTCGCATCCCCCTTCGTCCCTCCATATATACGTCCATTAGGTCATCATTTAGACTCAGATTTTGTTTTAATCATTTAGTTTTGTTTTGTTGAATTTTCGTGCATTCTTTGTCAAGTCGCTTGTTTTAGTGTCTAGTTTTTTTTAGAGTTTTGAGTTCTAGTCACGTTTTGTCGCGTCGTTTAATGTCGTTCGTTTAACTTTTCTGTCTCATCTTTCCACTGTAGTCCAACCATGTTGGTAGAAACTCCATCCCTAGAGTGTCTCTCTCTGATAAGTAACTTTTGTATTGAGGCTTCTTTGTGGTTCTTGATTCAATTAACTTTCATTGTAGGCACTCTTTTGTGAATCTTTCAATGGTGTACGTAGAATGGATACAATTTCACTTTATAGTGAGTATATGTCTCAATTTTATCGTTTTCCCTATCTATCCATGCACAAGGTGATGTGGGGTGATCAAATTAATGCCCATACTTGATGGACTTGAGTTTTAGGGAAGAGCAGCATGCTAGAGACTTCGTCGGCTAACAGACGAACACACGGGACACAGAGTTTATCCAGGTTCAGATCCTCGGAGGGAAAACGCTACTCCTGCTTGTCTGTTCTTAATTGATTGATGAACCGATGGTTATAAGGGTGCCTTGATGACGTTGGTGTGCAAAATAGGTATGGCGGGTGTATGCATGAGAATTTAGGTGATCCTCCTCGTCGTTCCCTCTTGAACTTTATATGGGGAGGCCAGGTCTCATGAGACGTCCGAGTCGGTTACACGTTTTAGGGCGTAACCCTAGAGTTTCCTATCTAGTCTCCTCGAAACAGACTTCCGCCCCGCTATATTAATATAGCAAACTTCCGATACAACCAACATGTTGGGCCACAACACAAGCAAAGCCCAAAAGGAAAAAAAAGAGAGAAAAGAGAAACAAATTCCAAGAACGGTGGATCGAAGAAAAAATGAAGAAGCCCTGCAAACGTTGCGGCCTCCGGAGAATTCCCACCACGATCATAGCACTCCAAATCACCACGTATCAAGCAGCGTCTTCAGGAAGTATTGCGACAATGACGATGTTCCTGCCCAGACTGGTCCTAGGGTTTCCCCTGATATGCGGAAGGAAATATAGAAGGGGTACACCTGACACCATTCAAGAAGGATCAACAACACCCGCAGGCATCACCGCGTCAGTGCCGGACAAGCCGACATGGATTTCTCCCGACCACCAAAAAACCACAAGCTGGACGATCCTTTGTGCTCCACCCTTCTTGTCACCCAGAAGCCCGCGCCACCACGATATTGAGGTCTTCTTTGTTGTCTCACTGTGAATACCTAAACAAGGCCTAGAGGACAGAAACAGGAAGCGCAACGTTGAATCGGGTGGCAGCACCGCAACCGGCGGGAGGGAACAACCTCCACCACTTTCGCAGTAACTGACCGGATGCAACAGCAAGGTCATACCAGGCTCGAGAGAGCCCGACCGGGCACATATTGGACCCGCTAATCCCCCGCTGACACGCTGCAGTAGGCTAGTCGCAGCCCTGCCACCAACCATGTCTCGTCGCCGCCCCAACACCACCTCCAGGAGCACCACCGCCATGCAAATAGCCTAGCCCAACCCAGATGAGACCCAAATGGGCCCAGATCTGGGTCACGCGGGCGCTGGCCTCCGCGTGCTACAGCAATACCCAGCCACCAATTATCGGTGTCGATACTCAGTAGTCACCCGAGGGCAGCCGCAAAGCCGCCGACGAGACGGACTGTCGTTGGCCAGGAAGCACCGCTACGGGTTGCCATGGGTGTCGTAGGATTGTCGACAAGTACGCCATAGGGGGTCCTAGTGGCATTGAAAATATGGGGTGTGAGACGTCAGATGTTCCCGGAGCGGTGAGCACAAGTTTACCTAGGTTCAGATCCCACTGCGGTGATCGGATCCTACTCCTGCTAGCAACCCAATAATATATCAGCGTAAGCTAGATGTTACAGCGGATTACAAGAGAGGTTCGCCTATGCGAGTTGTGATTGTGGTAGTAAGATTGGTTGTGCCCTAAAGGCTCCCATAGGGCTGGTTTATATAGATATCAGGGCCTAGGGTTACAGGAGAGACCTATCCGGCTATGTTACAGAGTCGGTAACTAGATACAGCTTGGACTACAAGTAATACTACAGGCCTAAGTCGGTAACTCTTCTGGGTCTTGTCGTAGCCGGAACTGGCTCCTCCTCTTTCTCTGACTGGGCCGCCCGTGAAGCAAAGCTCTAACCCATTGGTGGGCCACCCTAGTCAGGGAGTTCTGTGGGTATAACCAGAAAGTATATCCCCAACAATAGCCCCCGGAAGTCTCCGAGATTCAAAGTCGGATAACTCGTCTAGCTTGATGGTTTCTTCGTCTTGAGAATCTTGAAGGGTTCCTGAAAACATCATTCAGTAGTGTAGGATTCCGAGTCAGTTGAGTCGGATATGTTGTATTCTGACTTCAGTCTTTTCCTTGCTCAGTTTGAAACATGAGCCGGATTTTATAGCGGCGTGCGGGCTAACGCATTTTCAGACAGGTCCTATCATGGACAGGAGTCCCATCAACACGACCGTTGGTGGGTCCGCTCCTTACGAAACAGAGCACCGTTTCAATGCTCACGCGAGAATCGAGGGGGCAGAGGAGTCGCGAGGAAGTTACCCACCTCTCTCCTATATGCGTGGCATAAATCGCGCGTATCAACGCACGAATCTTGGCGCAGAGGTAAATAAAAGAGAGGAGAAAACCCTTCTCTCAGATTTATCTCTCCACCGCTGCATTCATTGTCTCCTCATACTCCTCGAGCACTCCGCAGCCATTCCCATCTACACGTCTCTAGAAAAAATCTCTCTCCCCCACCAGTCCTTCTCCAAGAGCGATGGCGTCTGCCTCGGGCTCAGGAGCGGCGGCGGGTTCGTCGGTGGCGGGTGAGAAGAAGATGCAGGGCCTCTGGCTCCCCAGCGCCATGGACGACGCTGAACTCTAGTTCATGGAGGACAAAGGATTCATTGTCGCCGGCGCGTGGCGGAGCGCCTCCGGGCACGTTGTTCCCGCCCCGCGCGACGGCGAGAGGGTGCTGTTTGGCACGCACATCGATCACGGCCTCAGTCTGACACCGTCGGCCTTCTTCATCGAGGCCCTCAATCATTACAGTGTGCAGCTCCATAACCTCCCTCTCAACTCTCTGCTCGAGCTTAGTACGCACGCAACTTTGTGCGAGGGGTTTTTTGGCATTAGGACAAGTCTCACCATTTTCTGGTACTACTAAGGTATCCGGAAGAACTCCATTAGTGCCAGTGTGCCTTATACCACCGGCACCCTTAGCTTAGTCGTTAGGAGAAACCGTGTTTATCCTAGGATTAACGCTAGTGAATCCGTCAAACGCTCGGCCAGAACCTTCTTTTATCACAAGGATATTCCGGCTCCTGGAAAGGCGGAAGGTCTTCCGGCATTCATCGACGGTGCCGCCCCCACCAGAAGTCATGGGATGCGGAAGCGTCGGAACTGTCGGATATCTTGATCCTCACCAAACGGCGGATTGAGTTTCTGATGAAGCACATGGGGCTCCATGGATACGACTTTATCCACTGCTGGATGGAGCGCCAGATTCAGCCTCTAAAGGACCATGGAGACCGCCTCATGTACCAGATCACCAGCGACAAGAATGACAACATGCGGGTCAGCCTGAACCGGATTCTAGCGAAGGATTACAAGACCCTCATGCAGTATTTGATCAAGGAGAGAGTGGAACAAAAAGTTCCGTATGTCTCCATGAATATGTTTACGTCCAACTATCGTCTGACTCCGGTAAATATTTCGACTCTGCTTTCGCGTTTCGTCGTTCTTTTCTGTTCTTTCTTTCTTCGACTCTATTTTCATCGATGACTTTGTCAGCTTCGAGAAACTCCCCGAGTCTGAGCTAGCTCCACTAGAGGGCTATATCCCAGACGATCCGGAGTCGACGGAGGATAATGAGGTGCAAGAAGTTACCGCCTCCGCCTCCAAGAAGCATAAGGCGAAGGAAGTTGTTATCACTGCTGGTTGCCAAGTCCTGCAAGTAGTTAAAAAGTAAACACCCAATCTTTTGTTTTTCAGTACTTTGTATCTTCCTTTATCTCCATAGCACACCTGATATTCGGATTTTCGTGCTCTAGAGCTAAAGTGTCTATGAAGGGTAAGACAAAGCCAGACAGCAAGCCGGACAAGCAACTGCGTCAGTAGAAGCTTGTCATCTCCCCTGCCATGCCGCCACCAACTCTATACAGTACTCTGATACGTCCAAAACTTATCTACTTTCACGAACAATTTTGCTATTGTTTCTACTCTAAACTTGTGTGATTTGGATACAACTAACACATACTGACGCTTTTTTAGCAGAATTACCTTGGTGTCTAGTTTTTGTGCAAAAAATCAAATATCAGGAAAAATCCCGGAAAATATGCCAAAAATCCTATTTCACCAGAAGACTCACGGTGCGAGTACGAGACGGAGAGGAGGCCTGAGGGGCCCACACCCCCTGCCGCGCGGATGGGCCCAGGCCGCGCCTGGAGGGGGTGTGGCTGCCCAGGCACCCCCTCGGCCTCCCTCTTCGCCTATAAGATGCCTCTTGACCTAAAAACTGAGGGGGGTTCGACGTTTTTCCAGAAAGAGTTCCGCTGCACCGCCACCACCAGAAACCGCGATTCGAAACCAGAAACTCCGTTACGGCACCCTGCCGGGACGGGGAATTCGAAGAGGATCATCGCCACCATCATCACCGATGCCTCTCCATCAACCATCCATGTTTCCCACATCCATGAGTGAGTAATCCCCCGCTGTAGGCTACGGGGATGGTAGAGATTGGATGAGTTCTATCATGTAATCGAATAAGATTGTTAGGGCATGGTGTCTAGTATCTCTATTAGTGCTATTTGACTTTGTTGCAACTTGTTATGCTTAATGCTTGTCACTAGGGCCCCGAGTGCCATGATCTCAGATCTGAACTTATTATTGAATCATTATGATAGTATTGTTTGTGATCTTATCTTCAAGTTGTGTACACATATCATTGTCCGGATCCAAAGGCCCCGAAGTGATAGAAATTGGGACAACCTCGGGGGATGGCTATGATGTGAGGATCACATGTGTTCACGGAGTGGTAATGCTTTGCTCCGGTGCTCTATTAAAAGGAGCACCTTAATTGCCAGTAGTTCCCTTGAGGCCCCGCTGCAACGGGCTGTCAGGACAAAAGATGTTGTGTGCCGTGGTATTGCCGACGAGTACGCCATGGAGGGGTCCTCACAGTGCGTGTTTAGAGATGTGGGGCAAGGCGGACAGTTGAAGGGTATGAGGTAACACAACTTACCCAGGTTCAGATCCCACAACGATGGCGGAATCCTACTCCTGCTATAAATCACTATAATGGCAATACACCGAGTTACAGAGATTAGGTTCACTGTGCGAGGTGACTAGAAGGTCTAAGTTATCGTCTAAGATTGTGCCCTAAAGGCTCCCATAGGCCCAAACTTATATAGTCGCCAGGTCCTAGGGTTACAGGGAAAAGTCCTAGCCGGATAGGTTACAGAGTTCTACACTGTCTATTACTAGTCTTGTGTATCTTGTACTCCAAGGCTCTGGGTACGCTGGTGACTCCACCGTAGCCTTCCTTTATCTGGCATGGGCCTCCCTTTTGGATCCACCTAACTGGGCCGCCCAGCAGGCCATAGGCCATGCTACCGACTATGGGCCACCCGGGTTAGTCGGATAAGAGACATGCTATGAGGATACCCATATAGCATATCCCCAGCAGTAGCCCCCGGAGAACTCCGAGATCTTGCGCCGTCTTGCCTCTTCCCGTGAAATGCTCCGTCTAGATGGATGTCGGCGAATCGTCAAGCAATATCTTGTAGTCCTCCCAAGGAACCCTGCAAAGGTTTTCTCTGTCTTCAACTTGTAAGTCGGAGAAATGCTGAATCTTCCATCGTACGCTCCCGTTGTCTGATTAAATCCGTCCATGCCAGAATCTTTGATGGGACGGCTCATCTACCATGTCAGTTAAGGCGACGTAGGCTGTAGGTCAGCGACGTCTCGTAACTCACACATGCAGAGAACGTAATCATACCCGATTTTCCCGCGCGAGTGATACGAACCGTTGGCGGCGACGGTTGGAGACGTGGCAAAATTACCGCGCACGTTCACGAACACGTCGTCTACGCGGCAACCGTCCGATTAGCTGCACGAATCTTGACGCAGAGTAAGATAAATAGCGACCGTGGGACACTTGCCACTTTTTCACCCCATTCTCGCGTCATCGTCTTCTTCCTCCAGCCGCGCGCCTCCTCGAGCTCTCTGCAAAAACCTTGAGAAACCCTAGCCTCGCTCTCTGCACCAGTCGCGCCCTCTCCCTCCTCCATGGCCAGTAGCAGGTCATCCCCATCAATGGCGGCGTCGATCGAAGCCGCGGCGAAGCCGGCGAGCTCCGTCGTCGTGCCCCCAGAGGGCCTAGTCATCCCCACATCGGCGGTGATAGAAACCACCGGCGGCGACCATAACTTGGCGGCGCTGGAGCCCCTGGAAGAGGAGCCTGACTCGCACAAAGGCGACTCGCGCGGCTCGGACATCACTGGCCGCGACATCCAAGAGATGGTCGCTGAGGTTTATCTCCCTGCGACGGAGGGGCTCGCCTGGCGGGCGGCGCCGGCCGGCAAGGTGACCCCCTCTCCCCAAGCCGCAGAGAAAGTATACCTCAAGGCGCAATTGGTACGCGGCGTTTCTCTGCCCATCTCCCACTTCTTGTCCGTCTTGAATCACTTCAAGGTCCAACCCCACAACCTCTCCCCCAATAGTATCCTAGTGCTTAGCAACTTCGCGGCACTTTGTGAGGGTTACCTAGGGATTAGGCCTAGGTTAGATTCTTTTTCACCGTCAAACGTGAAGCCGGACATAGCAAGAAGGAGCTTAGAAACTGCGGCACCATAAGCTTCAAGATCCGTCCTGGCCGGCGGTTCCCCAACATCGTCGGCAACTAGTCATGCAAAAATTGGCAACGGACGTACTTCTACGTCCCCGACATTCCTTTGGCGGGCCGAGAAGTAACGTACCCGGACTTTGTGGACGGAGCCGCCGCCGAAGTCCCCTCATGGCGGTCCCATGCCTCCATTCCCTCTGACCTCAACGCTTCTCGCGCAATAAGGCGGATAGAGTGGTTTGTAGAGACGGGTCTGACCGGCTTGGACCTAGCCATGTGCTGGTTCATCAGGCGGATCCAACCTCTTCAGCACCGTACGAAGCTTATGCACGAGTACACCGACGACCGAAGGGATACCCTCCGGATCTCCGAGGACAACTTCTCGAGCGACTCCGTCAAGTTCCGCCTCAAAGACATCGTCAAGGTGAAGGATAAGAAGCGTGGCTTCACCCTCACCTACGACATGTTCGTAGACGGAAAGTGCCCAAAGGTAGACATTTATTTTCCGTGTATGACGTTGCTCCATTTTTTCCGTCTTGCTAATACCATCTTGTGTAACACAATGATTTCTCACTTAACAGCTTAGCGATCTAGAGGATGGCAACCTGGCTACCCAAATCTATGATCCAAAGATGAAGGAAGTCACGGTCGTGTCCGACGATGATGTCCCATTGGCGCGAAAGCGGAAGAGCTCCACCTCTGACGCTGCCGACGGAGGCAAGAAAAAGAAGACGGAGGGTGGAGCCTACAAAAAGAGTATTGCCGCCCTGGAGGCGGAAAAGAATAAAGCCACCGGGATGTTTGCTAAAGAGCCCCCCCTAGTGTAAGCTTCTTATTATCCGACATTGTCTCATTTATCTGTCTTGTTCATGTACTTATGCATTTTGCACGTTTTAGGAAGAAAGCCACAACCAGCCTCAAGAAGTCCTCCAAGACTCTTGGGGCTTCTAGAAACATCAAAGATATGCTGCATCGCGACTCTTTCCCCGCCATCGCCCCTGCTACTCCTGCCGTCAAGCCCTCCTCCGCTCCGACAAGCTCCCAAGCCCAGGAGGCACCAGGCCCTTTCGCCATGGAAGTGGATTCTGGCGCCTCTACCGAACTCGCAATTGTCGGCGAGCAGGCGACGCAGGAGAGCGCTGCTCTTCAAACGGCTGAAGCTCCGGCTAAGGATGCCATCGGTAGCGGCAAGGCAGTGGTGGGTGCTGGTACTTCTGCCGAAGGCGGCGCCTCTACTCCCCAGAAACCCTTCGAGTTGCCGAAGATTATTTTCCCGGTGCTTACACCGGGTAGCACAACTATGGTTCCTGGAGGAGTGCCGTCATCTCCGACGTGCGGTCTTGAGGAGCTACTCCTTCAAGCAGACATCTTGAAAAGTAACAGCATTTCCTTTGGCAAGATGCTTGCCGAGAGTGCTACAAACCTCAAGATCATCGCACTTGTAAGTTTTACTTTACCTTTTGCATTTCATATGAGTATCCCATTGTAGCCCCCGAGGATGTAGATGGAAAACCATTGGTTTTGCATCTATATGCTCTAAGAGTGACTAAGTTAGAAAGACTCTCACTGTAGCCCCCAAGCATTGAGATGGAATGAATTATTCCGACTAGATGCTTTAAGAGTAGCATACACAGTGTTTATTTTTTAGTTCCGTAGCCCCCCATGTAACATCCCTAAATTCATATTCCAAAACTCATTCATATCATTCTTGCATTCATCATCATTTAGGGATTTTCTCACAATCATTTCAGAAAAACAGAAGCTTTTGATGTTATGATTTTATGTGGACAGATTTAATTCAAAAGACCAACACCATTTGAAACTTGAATGTTTAGGAACTTGTTTGCTTGCCCCATTGTTGGAAAAGTTTAGGAGAGAAGGGTTAACCAAAGTTTCAATTTAGAAAGAAATTCAAAATCCCTTTTCCAAGCATTTTCAAAACAGATGCAAAGCCTCTGTTGTTTGAAATCCAAATTTGACCAAGCCCTTACAGGGTAACCACATGGTTAAATAACAAATTTTTGAAACCACAGTACCCTGCAAAAATCCCCAGAATTGTTTGAATTCAAAAAGGATTTGAATTCATACCTAAATCATTCCTGAAAACCAAATTAGAAAAGAAAAAGAAATAAACAAAGGAAAAGGGCCAAGCGCCAGATATCTGGCCCAGCAGAGGATCGAGCCCAACTAGCCCACCCGGGAGTTTCCTTTTCTTTTCTCACGCGCGAGCACACGCAGGCTGTCGCTGACAGACGGACCCCACCCTCATTTCGCACACATCGCTGACGAGCGGGCCCTGTCCACGCTGTCATCGTCTTCCCCAAACCGCGCCCGCGACCACGTCGCAGCTGCAGTCACTGCCGGTAATGGCGCGGCTTAAATGGGCATTAAACCTCGGGCGTTTCCTGTCGAGGCACCGGCTATAAGATCCCCACCTCCTCGCAGCCATTTCCCCCCAGCCAATTCTGCATTCACGCCACCAGGCTGCCCACGACTCGCTTAAAACCGCCGCAGACAGAGCTCACTCCGGCGATCGATTCAGGTGAGCCCCGTGCGCCCCTTCCCCTCTGGATTGTTCGAGCCACTTTGTAATCTCCTGTCGCATCTCCTGACCCCACTAGCTCATTCTGTATTGCCCCAGGACGCCGTATTCGCTTGACACCATAAGCACCTGACGACCACCCCAACTCCGACGACCAATCTCAGTAAGTCCCGTGCACCCCTTGCCTTTTCCTTCACACGAGCGTGTTCGCAACTGTCTTGCGCACCTCCTAAACCCCCTGGTTCGTGTTAGGGCGAGCCTCAAAGCAACTCGACAACATCCACCCGACGCGAGCGCAACTCCGACGAGATCCAGAGTCCATCTCCGAGCTCCGCAAACCAGTACCACGTCAAGCTTCAAAGCGACCTTGCGGATCTGTAAGCACCTCCACCTTCTGGGACGATCTAGAAACGCGCCACCGTGGTCGACTCGCGCCGCCGATGGCGCCGCTAAGCGCGCCAGTGTGGTCGAGAATGTTTGGGGCGTTGGATCTAGATCTGTGGCGTAGAATAGAAGTAGGGCGAAGAATGCAGCGTGTCTCGAGCCGCCAGATCTCATTTAGATCGTGCGGTCGCAGAGATCGATCCGCGTGAACGATGCAGCGCCCGGTGAGGTTGCGGCGTGGCTAGGATGAATTCAAAAGCAAATTTAAACCTGATTTAGATCCAAACTTCAAACTGCTATAACTTTTGAATGCCACGTTAGAATTTTACAAACTTTATACCGTTGGATTCAGTGATTCAAGACCTTACTGATTATGCAAGGTGTTTAACAAATAGTAACCATTAAAATGACTTTATTTGTGGAATCATGTTTAAAGCTATTTTGAGTATAGATTTATTGTGGTAAGTGGTTTTAGTGTCAAATAAGTTTGTTTTGGCAAATTTTGTGTCCTGTTGTGTTTCAGTATCATGCACATGCTTGGTAGAATTTTCAAAATCACCACTTGGTAAATTCTTGCATACATGCATTCATATTATTTTTGATTGTATATAATTGTGTGTAATTGTATGCTATAATTTTTTGTAGATTTTGCTAGTGATTGTGATTGTGAAGAGTGCAGCTCTCCCCACTACCAAGGCAAGTGATATTTTCATGAATATTTCTATCCTATGTTCTGTACTAGCATTAGATATTTTGCTAAGTCTTGCATGCTATTTTTCTTGCCTAATGCTAAGTTGGGAAATCCTAAGTAGTGTAGAATTGTAGAATGGTTAAGGAATTTTCCTAAGTTAAGTTATCTTACCATGATTAGCCTAGCTATTTAGAAAACAAGGGTTGGTGAAAATCTATACTTACTATGATGAAATTATTTCTAAGTCATGAGACTTATACTTTCCTAATAAAACCACTAAGTCAAATGAACCTCCTGGGTGGAATGGAAGGAATGGGTTATGTTGAGTGGTTACACAAGGCCATGGACTTGGGTTAAGTATCTCACTTGTGGTAAGCCACCCAGGCACAAAGGGATTTGGAGGCCAAGTGTTGAGAAAGATTACAGTGCAACCACTTGGCAATATGGGCTCTGCCTTGATCATATAGGTTGCTAGAACTTAGTCACTTGGACAGTTGGTGGTAGTTGGGATGATAGGTTGGAACACGTCCATTTGACTAAGGAAAGGCTTCTGAAAGGTCCTGTCTTGGGAAACCAAGTCTGGTGGGGAAAGTGCACAACCTCTGCAGATGGAAAAACCTAAGTACTTAGCCTAGTCCAAGGCAATGGACAATTTGAGCATCAAGACATGGAAGCTACAAGAATCTCATCACTCCAACTTCTAAGTAAAATTTGGTGGGTGAACAAGGGTGAAGGACCCCAATGTCTATTGGTGGTTTCTTGGGAATGTTTTGATAAAGAAAAACTTAGTGATTTCAACTAATAGGTAAAACCTATTTTCAAGCAAAGCAAGCCAAGCTACACTTAGCCAAATGCATATAGTAATATAGTCCACTTAAAATATATTAAGGTATCACTTGACAATACTATTCCAAAGTATTGACCCTCTGTGGCTGTAACTTGTGATGTTGCAGGTTACTCCGATGATGAGTAGGAGTCATGAGTCTACACTCAACATGCTTGCCTGTGGCACATGAAGATGAAGACTTATGTTTATTTACTTATTCCTTAACCTCTTGTGTTAGGCCTATGGCCCTGAGTTGTAAAAGACTATGTTTTATCTCTGGAATGAATGTAATAAATGACCTTTGTATCTGTGTACTTCATCTTAAACTGTGGATGCTAGCATTGATCCAGGGACTAGCATTACAATCACAGGGATCCTTTCCTTTATAAAGGAGGGGTCTAACAGATGGTATCAGAGCACTGTGTTGCCTATAGGATTATGACCCTAGGATTTGAAAACCACTAAGGAAAAATTTCAACTACTTCTACACTTGTCTATTCTTCTCGTAAAACTTTTCTAATCTTTTCATTCTCAACTCCATTTGTAGATGAACTCCATCAACGAAGCCGTGAAGAAAGGACCACTCATGACCATGACCTTGGAGTGTGGCCCAGTTTCCCAATATTCTTAAGGACCTCATGGTGGCAATGGAAGCACATGGTGCAGCTGTGTACAAGGGCTTTCCAGTGATGGATGAAGGAGTGGAGTATTGGTGGGTGCAACTTCACTTGTACAAAAACAAGGAAGACAACCACAAAGAAAGGGGATTCTGCATGTACACCAACACTATAATGCACACCACATTCTTTGAGTCAGCCAGAGATGCAGCTTGGAGGACTATCAAAGAACTAAGTGCTAGAGTCAAGTGCAGAATGCTCAACCTCCAAAAAGACTTAGAGAAAGAGAAGGAACTTACCCAAGAGTTGGAAGCCACCAACCAAGAGTTAAGGGGGGATATAATAGACTTAGTGATGGAATCATGTGAACAAGATAGGTGGATTGCCTCTAGGAACATTGTGATAGCCACCAGATCCAGTGAGATAGGCCTATGAGCACACTTTGTTAGTGGACCACCATCTATCACCTTATTTTCCAAATGATACCTTAAATAAGTTTGGACCTTGAATGATGTAATGGATTTATGTATGCATGACTTGTGTGATGTTTGTGTTCCATGGTTATGTATGAGATGGTTGTCTTGTATTTATCTTAAATTGTGTTGTTCTAACTTTTCAATCTTATAAATAGATGCCTATTACCATCAGCACCGTTGAGGAGCTCCAGGTTACCCGTTTCGGACCCCGTATCATTGAGCTTACCACTTTTCTCGATCTCCCTCTTCCCACCATCACGGTGTACCCACTCACCAAGTTCGAGAGGAAGGACCTCTGGGGCTTCAAGGTGAACCAGCCAGGACGCCAGACTGAGCCTACTACAGAGGCCATCTTCTTCAAGCTGATGCACGACGACAGGGAGAGAGGCATGGAGGTAGTCATGCAGGACCTGATAGGACGTCTGTTAGGCTGTCACTCCCGACAGGTTAGGGGCACTCACTTCCACGTCTTTGGAAGGCGTGATGTTGATGGAGAGTCTATCGACTTTGAGGATGACTCGAGGGACGCGGCAGAGCCGATACATCTCTACCTCCAGGACTTAGAGACTCTCCTCAGGCACGTGGACACGGATAGGACGAACGTCATGCTTGGCAATGACGAGCTCCAGGTTCAGCTTCGCGAGAAGGACAAGATTTTCACACAGCAGGATGAGATGATCAAGGAAATGGAGACGAAGTTCGAGGCCCAGGACCGCAAGTTCCAGAGTCAGGAGAAACGCGTCCAGGATAGGAAAAAGAAGATCCGGGACATGACCGAGGAACTGAAGTCCAAGGATTTCGAGCTTGAGCAACAGCAGATGGTTATTGAGAGGCTTCGCTCCCAGAAGAGGGCTCTCAAGGCCAAGGTCGATTCCTTGACCACTACGATTGAGGAGAACAAGACCGCGATGGAGAACGCAGGTCTTACCTTCGTCGAGGAGGAGATTGATGCTGATGAGTATACTTGACTACTCGTTTATCTTTCATATTCGTACTTGTTATTGTGAACTTATTACTGGACCATCCGACATGTGGATGGCTTGCCACTTGTGTGTTTTACTTCATGAACTTATTATGTGGTTGTTGAACTTTTATTCTTATGTTGCTTGCTATGTGTTTGCTTATGATGTATTGTGCATAAAACATCTATGGGTATCTCATTCTTATCTATTTGAACAAACCACAGATGCCTCCCCGTCACGCAAACCCCAACCCCAACAACATCACCCCGGAAATGCAACAAATGATGAATGCGCAAACACATCTTATGCAAATGATGACAACATTCATTCAAAACCAGAATAACAACAACAACCCCAATAACAACAACAACAACCCCAACAACAACAACAACAACCCTCCGGGTTTTGATATGCTCACCAGATTTCTGCGTTTGAGGCCAGCAAAGTTTTCGGGGACAACTGATCCCATGGTGGCCAATGATTGGCTACGTTCAGTGAACAAAGACTTAGTGACCGTGGGCTGCGGATCTTTGAAAAAGTCAGGTTCAAGACATCCATGTTGGAAGGACCAGCCGCCACATGGTGGGACAACTTCCAAATCACCACTCCTATTGATGAGGTGACTTGGGCTATCTTTGAGGATGGCTTTCGCACTGCTCATATCTCATCAGGAATGATGAGTCTGAAAAAGAAGGAGTTTCACAACCTGAAGCAGCGCCACCGTAGCGTGGCAGAATACATAGAAGAGTTCAACAATCTGGCGCGCTATGCTCCGGATGAGGTTGACACAGATGCAAAAAGAAAGGAAAGGTTTCTGGAGGGCTTGAATGATGAACTGAACCTACATTTGTCTGTGTCATATGTTCCAACTTATCAGTCTTTGTGTGACAAGGCTGCTATTTTGGAGAGTAAAATGAAGCAAGTCGAGAGTAGAAAGAGGAAACACTCCGACAAGCACAGCTCGGGATCGTCTCACAAACGATCTCACTATGATGACAGTGGCTCGGGATCCCATAAGCATGGGAAATTCAACAAGCACCACAACCACAACCGTCATGACAACAAGCATCATCGCAGTCATGACAATGACAAGTATAAGAACCACAAGAGTGGACATAAGAGCCACCACAGTGGGAATGGTAGTGGAAGTGGAAGTCAGCATGTTAAAAAGGACATCAGTCAGGTTGAGTGCTTCAAGTGCAAGAAGCTGGGGCATTATGCTAATGAGTGCCCTGAGAAGAAAGTGGAAGGACCTAACAAGCCAAATCCTTTCCAGAAAGGACAGGTTAACCACATCAATGTGGAGGAGGTCTATGAGGAGCGATCTGCGTTCTTTGGTAAGTTCAGACTCAATTCCATTCCAGCATTTGTACTCTTTGACGCTGGTGCATCTCATTCATTCATATCAAAAGCATTTGTTGAAAGAAATGAACTACCGGTAGAAACCATTGGGTGTCCTATAAGAGTAAGTTCTCCGGGTGGAGAAATGATAGTAAACTCAGGATGTCATGACTTAGTCATAGAGTTTGGAAAACATAAATTTCAAAGATGAACCTAATAATCCTGAATTCCCAAGGATTGGATGTGATTTTGGGAATGGATTGGATGGCTAAGTATGAGGGAGTACTAGGCGTGTCAATCGTGCGATTACACTCACAACCCGAAGGAAAAAGAATAAAATTCAAGTCAAACTTTGAATCCAAGGAAGTAAGCTGAATTCTCTTAAGGGGTTAGCATGGACAATGTGCCAATTGTATGTGAGTACCGGATGTGTTTCGGAAGAATTACAGAATGCCACGGATAGAGATGTGGAGTTTCGATAGATTTGGTACCAGTTCGGACCAATAGCTAAGAGACCATACAAAATGTCGGTTGATGAACCGAAAGAGCTCAAGAAACAACTAGGAGAAACGATTCGAAGGGTTCATTCAACCAAGTTCTTCATCTTGGGGAGCCCCAGTACTGTTCGTGGAGAAGAAGGATAGAACACAAAGGTTATGCATAGATTACCGTTCTCTCAACGAAGTAACAATCAAGAACAAATATCCTTTCACTACAAGAAATGTGCCAACTTATGACGTTTTGATAGTGACTTTGGACAAAATCGTCATAGAGTTATGGCGATTTAACACCAGATCGTCTTAAGCCATTTGGGAGGGCTAAAACCTTATTAAAACTATGACGATATCACTCAAAACATCGTAATTTCTATGGACGAAATCGTCATAATTGTTAGGCAGATTGAGATATAAGAGAAGAACAATATCGACCATTGGATGTGAACAAAATGAACGGATGAGATGATAGTTTGTGGAAACTTGTTGTGGATCGATGACCTGGCACCAGTTGAGTGCACACCTGGAACACTTCTCTAACCCTAAACCTTTTCTATCCGCCGCCTCCACACCGCGCCCATCTCCTCTTGCCCCCTTCTCTGCCACGACATGCTTCTCCTCTTGTTCTCCAGATCTCATCGCCCCAAGCGATGGCGGCGATGCTCCTTCTCACCCGGATTCATCTTATCTGGATCTCGGCGTCTAGATCAAGAGGCGCTCCCTCTCACCCAACGAGTCAACGCATCTCCCCCTCTTCTACAAGAACTTCAAGACTGCGATCCTGGCGGGAACTAGATCGGAATACTAGATCCCCTCTGGTTGGGTCTTCTTCAACAAAGCCGGCGAGTGCATCGGCCCGACTTCTACGGAATCAGCGACGTAGCGCCAGGTGCATCGTGCGCATGCTGGAGGGCCACAGTGCTACAACATGTGGTCATGGCAGGCGGATCTTGCAGATATCGAGATGGACAAGACGGCTCCCACGGTGATCTTCCGGAGTCAGCTCTACAACCCCGTTTGCACCACGGCTAGAGGTGTGTCATCCACTCCTGTCTCGTGTCAGTGATTGTAATTTGTGATACGTGTGTGTGTTGTTCCGTCAGCGCGTGCTTTATCTAGGGTTTCACCCATGTTGATTATTTTCCTCATGAATTTCTGGATCACTCATCATATTTCCGTCTCATGGTTTTTGTTAAAATCGTGAAGGGGTATGCAGTGCGGGAGTTCCTGGAGCAGGGAGTGCAGCCAGGGGATCTCTCCATCATCTCCAAGAAGTTTGTATGCTCCTCCTTCCCTCTTTGTTGTAGTTAATTCTATGTGGTGTTACCCTTTGTGATTCTAGCTAGATGTTCTGTGAGCGGCTTAGAAGGTCCGAACATTGTAAATTCTAAATTGCTAGCTCGACTTTTAGGCATCGGATGAAATGATACTGGTTGCTGGTAGTCATATGTAAATCAGATCTATAACCAATTTTAACTATGATCTAGCTAAATTAAATGGCAGTAGTTAAATTCTAAATTAACTATGATACTGGTTGCTTGTGCATGGGCAGGATGTAAAGATATCTGATACTGGTTGATTTTGATCATGAAAACCTGTTGTCTCCAAAAAAATGCATTCTTATTATGTTGTCACATAGCTTATAGTCCAATAGGTTGTTACTAGAGGTCATGTTGAGTGATTAACATACTGTCATGGTGATGTTTCATACATTTGTAATCTGGTAGTCTCATTCTATTGCCGAATCATCTAAATCATGTGGTTGTTATATGCCATTGCTTCTAAGCTCTGACTTGGTATTGCCTTGTTGATAGTTTTAGTTGATCATATCTTTGAATTTGTATGCCTGAAATTTTAGTTGATCATCTCTTGAACTTGTTCTCGTTGTTGTATGTGCATTATAGGAATGAGATTTATTTTTCTAGTGGCATGGTTTGTATTCTTTTATTTCTTCCTAGAAATTCCTCTCCTTTTTCCTTAGATAATGGAAGATAAAAATCTCGGTCTCTGCATCACAATATGTGCATAGCCTTTGTTCTGACTCGAATCTTTGATGTTATTTGCAACTGCATGTATTGATGTTGGGCTATTTGTTTCACCTATGTTGCATGGTTTGGGGAGAGAGGACTATTTGTCTTTGGTAAGGCATGCAAACATCCAATCACTGGGAAAGGCGTGTAAATTTCTGTTGTCCAAGACAAGGTATTTTATCTTCTTCTGCATGTTTTCATTGTCTAAGACTAATTAACAAGGTTCTTCTGCTGATAGTCACATGTTTTTGTGGTTATGCTTTTCTGCTTAAGTACATTTCTGAGAACTATTGATCGTCAGTTTGGTCTTAAGTGATTGGAATAGAGCATATCAGGCTAGTACACTGAGTTCTTAAGTACAGGTCATCTGGTCTTAAGTGAGTAGAATATAGCACATTAGGCTAGTACACTTGAGCTCTTAAGTACATTTACTAGATCTGGGATAAGCATTTATTCGGCTTAATAGGAGAGTAGTGGAATTGTTGATTCATCATCACTTTAGAAGTTGCTGCTGTTTTGACTTGAATTAGATTTTTCTGTTACTAAATAGTAGTAGTATAAATGCCTCATTAACAATATATATATTTTCATGGCCAGCTTCTTATCTCTAATGGTAGTTATCTCACCTATCTTATTAGTGTGACTCATGTATTGCTTGTTCTGTTTTCCTTCACTATTGGCAAGTACAGGTTGCAGGACTCGTGGAGCACCATCCACCCCATCCACACTTTCTCCACTATCGAGGACTTCTCGAGGTAGCCATTTCCCCCTCTTTTCCTACCTACTGATGATACCGCCTGATTCCTTTCTTGAATCTTATTGGAGATTGGATTTGCTGTGATGTCTATGGTTTTATTTCTGTCGATGCCTAATGGTCTTATTGGACCGTGGCTTCCCCGGCGTCACTGCAGATTCCCCGACGTCCAATTAGTATACATGTTATGTGACCATGCTAGTTGATCTTTACTATCAGTGCATATGCCAGAACATTAGTTGTTCCTTGGCTTGTACATGTTAGGATTATGTTATCATTATTCATGTGCATTAAGAAACTAGTTATGCCTTTCTCTCAAGTCACATATTGCACACATTTAACAATATAGCTGTGCAGCAAACCTTTTCTGTCCATGTCTTGAATTATGATTTTTGCTAAGTATGAAAAGGATAGCTAATGTTCTTCTGAAACTTCCTAGGACTATGCTTGTTTACGGATGAGTTAACACGTAATATCCTAGTTGGTTTTATTTGTACTACTAATTTTCCTTGAGTTGAAACCATATTGGCATAACATTATATTGGTTTTCATACCCTCAAATCAGGATATGCTTCTCAGAAAATGTCGGTAGCATAAGATAATGAAGCCACCCATTATCATTACTGTCGCATCCCCCACCCTCACCGTCTCCATCGCCGTGGTTTGGTTCAGATAAGTATTCGGTCTCTCCCACTCCCTTATAGTCCTTGTTAATTCACCCAAGTGAGTTGCTAGCTCAAAGTTATAGTTTGATAATCAATTGATGATGATTGGTAGCTCCTGTTTTCGATACGATCTGATCTGACCTGGGCTGGGTACATGACCATGCACGTTTGTGTGTTTGATATAGTATTCCCTTCTTTTTCTAATAGAAGGCAATATATTACTATGCAGAATATTTTCCTCTAGTAGCAGTAGTGCTACTGGTTTATGTATATATAGCAATATAGGGTTAGGCCATGTATAATAATTTCCATTTCTATGATCAATTTGGTATCCCAAATCCTCAATTTCTTCTATATCATGACAGTACTGCAGTATCTTCTATAGCATGATAGAATGGCTTGCTACTAAAATATAATCTTGTGTATCATAACAGTACTGCTCTGTGTTGGCTCATTTACCTTGTCCATACCAAAAAAGATATGCATGGACCTCTTCTATATCATGACAGTACTACAATATCTTTAGTTTTGTGTGTTTTGCGTCTATGCAGGGAAACTAACGGAGAAGCACACCCAACAACAAGACGATCCCGTGGTAAGTGCCTCTCTTAATACAGATCTACGGAAGAATCCACTGGACTTTGATTAGTCAATCTATCCTTGACCTGTTTGTTTTGGATCTTTGTTGTGGCAGGACTCTAGAATCATCAGTGATGTCGTACACTGGTCGTTGCCACTTTCCAAGGATGACTTTGGCTCCTCCAGGACCTACCCGCAGCAGGCCTTCTGCACCTACATGTTATCCTTGTACTATATGGACATCATCTTCTTCAGGTGGGGTAAAATTCAAATCTGGTAGCACCATACTGATATGATTTCTGTTGCTCCTCTTTGTTCCGGTATGTGGTTGCTGCTGCTGTGATTTCTAGGAAGTTTCATTTCTGGATTCAGGATGCTTCTGTACTAAGAAACCAAGAGCATTGTTAGTGCAATATGTCCAAAATAGAGAACCATCTATACTATGTTGATTTTAATTGATGGTACTGCCAAACTTAATATGCCTGAGTTGTGCCATACTTATAGTGGGTTCATGCTGGATGTACCTAACTTGAGTTGGATGTCCTAATAATTATAAAATTAGGAACCACCATTTGTTTTCTAGCTCTGTATCCTGATAATTATAAATATTGTTTACCTGTGCACCATGCCCTCAATTTATGGTCCATCGAGTGATTGTGATGTCTAAGTATATGCATGGTATTGCCTTTTTCTCTTGGACAGTGTGAACATTTAGGCTAAAAGAACTTCACTTTAGTATAGAAATTGGGTTCGTACATGCTGACAGTAGAGTTTCATTCATTAAAATTTCATTCATTACTGATGACTGTGTTCAAGAGACAACACATAACTTGCATAATTTGTGCAGATGCTTGGTGAGAGCTTGTAACCACTTTTTGATCAGCTGGAGAATGATCATGCTGCTAAGGTTTTACTCGAATTCTTCTTGATATGGACTAGACAGGTTCTTCATCTTATCGAGTCGCTTGATGCTCCGAAGGCCAAGGTGATAGAAGCTATGTAGCTCTTCTCAGTTGTGCCTAGCAGCAGGCTAATACCCCAACTCATCAGCTAGCTGCTATCTCACTGAGTGATCCATTTGTACCTTCTTAGTCGGAGCGTGTCCTCTCTGCAATCTGTATATGCTTGGCGTTTGAAATGCATCTTATACGTGTTGATTATCGACAGATGAGACTTATATTTGATTAAATGTTGTGATTGTAATTTGAATTCGTTTTGGATTATTTGTTTTGCTTGTCCAATGTACTAGTGAACTAGATCATATTTGGGCTCTAAACAGGCCTTGACCATAAATATTCTAATTCTGAACAGTGTACAATTTCAGAAAATAAAGGCTAAAAAAGGAAAAAGAAATGGACCGTGTATAGGCCGAAGCCCAAATCTTAAAAGGACCGAAAATGTCCAAACCCAATAATTAAATGGATTATAAAAGGCCTAGGCCTAAAAGAAAAGAGCATCGAAAAGGCTAAGGCCCAGTTAATAAAAGGCTAAAATTATTGGGCTTGGCCCATATAGACCTTCAAAATGGACCGGGCTGATTCTTTGCCACGTCAAATCGGCCACGTAGGATCTGACCTGGCGAGGCCAATTTTCCCGTGACGATATTGGATCGTCATAACAGTTATGACGATCCAATATCGTCATAGACAGTTATGACGATTTCATCAAAATCGTCGTTATAGTTCATTTGGGACGCCTAGCTTTTGACGATCTCAAAATCGTCATAGAATCGTCATAAACAGACTACTGTGACGATTCTGTGACGAAAATGGAGGGTCATATATAGCCATATTCCTTGTAGTGTTTGCCAAGAATCAACGATTTGTTTGATCAGCTAGAGGGAGCATGTGTGTTCTCAAAAATTGATCTTCGGTCAGGCTATTTTCAACTCAAGATAAGAGAGCAAGACATACCTAAGACAGCATTCACCACAAGGTATGGATTGTATGAGTACACTGTGATGCCTTTTGGTCTAACCAACGCACCAACGTACTTCATGAATATGATGAACAAGGTGTTCATGGAATTTCTTGACAAGTTTGTGGTCGTTTTCATCGATGACATCTTAGTCTACTCCAAGAGCAAGGAAGAGCATGAAAGACACTTACGCTTGATACTTGAAAAGTTAAGAGAACATAAACTCTATCCTAAATTCAGCAAGTGTGAGTTTTGGTTAGAGGAAGTTGGTTTTCTTGGTCATGTTATGACAAAGGATGGTGTGGCAGTAGATCCTGCCAAAGTTTCAGCTGTGACAGAATGGGAATCTCCCAAGAATGTGAAAGAAGTTCGTAGTTTCCTCGGATTAGCAGGTTACTACAGAAGGTTCATTGAGAATTTCTCGAAGGTTGCTAAGCCAATGACAGAATTGTTAAAGAAGGACAAGAAATTTGCTTGTTCTGAAGGTTGTGAAGTCAGTTTCCAAGAATTGAAGAAGAGACTCGTAACAGCACCAGTTCTATGTCTGCCGGATTTGGAAAAGGATTTCCAAGTATATTGTGATGCGTCACATCAAGGTTTGGGTGCCGTACTTATGCAAGACGGTAAGGTTGTGGCTTATGCCTCGAGACAACTCAAAACTCATGAAGTAAACTATCCTACTCATGATTTGGAGTTGGCCTCTGTCGTCCATGCACTCAAAACATGGAGACATTACCTTTTGGGAAAGCGTTGTGAAGTGTTCACCGATCATAAGAGCTTGAAGTATATCTTCACCCAGAAGGAAATCAATATGAGACAAAGAAGATGGCTAGAACTTATCAAGGATTACGACTTAAGTTTGCAATATAACCCCGGTAAAGCGAATGTAGTAGCAGATGCTCTAAGTCGTAAGACGTTTGTAAATGGCCTTACCAAAGGAGAATTGCCAGATGACTTGTGTAAGCAATTCAAAGAACTCAGATTGGAGATTGTGCCTGAAGGACATCTCATGTCCTTAGATGTTCAACCCACTTTATTGGACAAGATCCAAGAAGCTCAGAAGACTGATAAGGAAATTGAAAAGATTAAGGAAAATATAAGTCTAGGGAAAGCTAAGAGTTTCCATATAGACGAACAAGGTACTTTATGGCACGGAAACGATATGTGGTCCATAAGACCCGGAGTTGCGAAACTGATTTCTGAAGCCCACAACTCTCCGTATTCTATTCACCCGGGAAACACCAAGATGTACATGGACATGAAGGAAAGATTTTGGTAGAATAATCTCAAAAGAGATATCGCCGAACACATTGCTTTGTGTTATGTGTGTAGTAGAGTGAAAGCAGAGCATCGTAAACCAAAGGTTTGCTTCAACCACTACCTATTCCGAATGGAAGTGGGAAAATATTGGTATGGATTTCATTCTGGATTACCATGGACCAGGTCAGGGTATGATTCTATATGGGTAGTAGTGGATCGCCTAACTAAAGTGGCTCATTTTATACCAGTGAAGACCACTTATACAAGTGCCAAGTTAGCCAAGATCTACATGAGCAGAATTGTAAGCCTTCACGGTATGCCTAAGAGTATTGTGTCGAGATAGGAACTCGGTTCACTTCTCATTTTTGGAGACTTCATGAATCTTTGGGAACGATGTTGGAATTCAGTACTGCCTTTCATCCTCAAACTGATGGACAAACGGAAAGGACTAACCAAATTCTTGAAGACATGTTGAGGGCATGTGCCTTAGACTATGGAGCAAGTTGGGATGAAAGTCTGCCTTACGCAGAGTTTTCTTACAATAACAGTTACCAATCTAGTATTGGGATGGCACCATTTGAGTTTCTCTACGGAAGAAAATGTACCACCCCATTACTGTGGAATGGTGTGGGAGAAAGAAGTTTATTTGGACCTGATCTTATCAAAGACGCCGAAGAGAAGGTCAAATTGGTTAAGGACAGGTTGAAGGTAGCACAGTCCCGACAGAAAAGCTACGCGGATTCTAAGCGTAGAGAAGTCATCTACGAAGTTGGGGATAGGGCTTACCTTAGAGTATCACCACTTCGTGGAGTGAAAAGATTTGGAGTCAAAGGAAAGTTGGCACCAAGATATGTTGGGCCATTCAAGATTCTAAGTCGCAAAGGAGAAGTTGCATATGAAGTTGAATTGCCAGAGTCTCTGTCAGCTGTCCATAATGTGTTTCATGTGAGTCAGCTTAAGAAATGTCACCCAGAAATGGAAGAAACTTCTTTGAAGGATACCATACCATTGGAAGAGGTCCAGCTAGAAAGTGATCTCACCTATGAGGAAAAGCCTGTCAAGATTCTTGAGACCGCAGAAAGGGTCACAAGGACTAAGACTATCAAGTTTTGCAAAGTGCAATGGAATCATCATTCCGAAGAGGAAGCAACATGGGAAAGAGAAGATGATCTTCGGAAAGACCACCCTCACCTGTTTGCTAGCCAATCCGAATCTCGAGGGCGAGATTCATCCTAAGGGGGTAAGATTTGTAACATCCCTAAATTCATATTCCAAAACTCATTCATATCATTCTTGCATTCATCATCATTTAGGGATTTTCTCAAAATCATTTCAGAAAAACAGAAGCTTTTGATGTTATGATTTTATGTGGACATATTTAATTCAAAAGACCAACACCATTTGAAACTTGAATGTTTAGGAACTTGTTTGCTTGCCCCATTGTTGGAAAAGTTTAGGAGAGAAGGGTTAACCAAAGTTTCAATTTAGAAAGAAATTCAAAATCCCTTTTCCAAGCATTTTCAAAACAGATGCAAAGCCTCATTGTTTGAAATCAAATTTGCCCAAGCCCTTACAGGGTAACCACATGGTTAAATAACAGATTTTTGAAACCACAGTACCCTGCAAAAATCCCCAGAATTGTTTGAATTCAAAAAGGATTTGAATTCATACCTAAATCATTCCTGAAAACCAAATTAGAAAAGAAAAGAAATAAACAAAGGAAAAGGGCCAGCGCGGATATCTGGCCCAGCAGAGGATCGAGCCCAACTAGCCCACCCGGGAGTTTCCTTTTCTTTTCTCATGCGCGAGCACACGCAGGCTGTCGCTGACAGACGGACCCCACCCTCATTTCGCACATCGCCGACGCGGGCCACATCGCTGTAATCGTCTTCCCCAAACCGCGCCCGCGACCACGTCGCAGCTGCAGTCACTGCCGGTAATGGCATGGCTTAAATGGGCATTAAACCTCGGGCGTTTCCTGTCGAGGCACTGGCTATATGATCCCCACCTCCTCGCAGTCATTTCCCCCCAGCCAATTCTGCATTCACGCCACCAGGCTGCCCACGACTCGCTCAAAACCGCCGCAGACAGAGCTCAATCCGGCGATCGATTCAGGTGAGCCCCGTGCGCCCCTTCCCCTCTGGATTGTTCGAGCCACTTTGTAATCTCCTGGCGCATCTCCTGACCCCAATAGCTCATTCTGTATTGCCCCAGGACGCCGTATTCGCTTGACACCATAAGCACCTGACGACCACCCCAACTCCGACGACCAATCTCAGTAAGTCCCGTGCACCCCTTGCCTTTTCCTTCACACGAGCGTGTTCGTAACTGTCTTGCGCACCTCCTAAACCCCCTGGTTCGTGTTAGGGTGACGCGGAGCCTCGGCAATGACTCCGACAACATCCACCCGACGCCAGACGCAACTCCGACGAGATCCAGAGTCCATCTCCGAGCGCCCCTCCGCAAACCAGTACCACGTCAAGCTTCAGCACGACCTTGCGGATCTGGTAAGCACCTCCCTGCTTCCTGGGACGATCTAGAACGCTGGCGCCACCGTAGTCTGACTCGCCGCCGCTAAGCGCCCGCTAGAGTGTGGTCGAGAATGTTTGGGAGCGTTGGATCTAGATCTGTGGCGTAGAATAGAAGTAGGACGAAGAATGCAGCGTCTCGAGCCGCCAGATCTCATTTAGATCGTGCGGTCCGCAGAGCTCGATCGCGTGAACTCAGACGCCCGATGAGTTTGCGATGCGTGGCTAGGATGAATTCAAAAACAGAATTTAAACCAGATTTAGATCCAAACTTCAAACTGCTATAACTTTTGAATGCCACGTTAGAATTTTACAAACTTTATACCGTTGGATTTAGTGATTCAAGACCTTTCTGATTATGCAAGGTGTTTAACAAATAGTAACCATTAAAATGACTTTATTTGTGGAATCATGTTTAAAGCTATTTTGAGTATAGATTTATTGTGGTAAGTGGTTTTAGTGTCAAATAAGTTTGTTTTGGCAAATTTTGTGTCCTGTTGTGTTTCAGTATCATGCACATGCTTGGTAGAATTTTCAAAATCACCACTTGGTAAATTCTTGCATACATGCATTCATATTATTTTTGATTGTATATAATTGTGTGTAATTGTATGCTATAATTTTTTGTAGATTTTGCTAGTGATTGTGATTGTGAAGAGTGCAGCTCTCCCCACTACCAAGGCAAGTGATATTTTCATGAATATTTCTATCCTATGTTCTGTACTAGCATTAGATATTTTTCTAAGTCTTGCATGCTATTTTTCTTGCCTAATGCTAAGTTGGGAAATCCTAAGTAGTGTAGAATTGTAGAATGGTTAAGGAATTTTCCTAAGTTAAGTTATCTTACCATGCTTAGCCTAGCTATTTAGCAAACAAGGGTTGGTGAAAATCTATACTTACTATGATGAAATTATTTCTAAGTCATGAGACTTATACTTTCCTAATAAAACCACTAAGTCAAATGAACCTCCTGGGTGGAATGGAAGGAATGGGTTATGTTGAGTGGTTACACAAGGCCATGGACTTGGGTTGTGTATCTCACTTGTGGTAAGCCACCCAGGCACAAAGGGATTTGGAGGCCAAGTGTTGAGAAAGCTTATAGTGCAACCACTTGGCAATATGGGCTCTGCCTTGATCATATAGGTTGCTAGAACTTAGTCACTTGGACAGTTGGTGGTAGTTGGGATGATAGGTTGGAACGCGTCCATTTGACTAAGGAAAGGCTTCTGAAAGGTCCTGTCTTGGGAAACCAAGTCTGGTGGGGAAAGTGCACAACCTCTGCAGATGAAAAACCTAAGTACTTAGCCTAGTCCAAGGCAATGGACAATTTGAGCATCAAGACATGGAAGCTACAAGAATCTCATCACTCCAACTTCTAAGTAAAATTTGGTGGGTGAACAAGGGTGAAGGACCCCAATGTCTATTGGTGGTTTCTTGGGAATGTTTTGATAAAGAAAAACTTAGTGATTTCAACTAATAGGTAAAACCTATTTTCAAGCAAAGCAAGCCAAGCTACACTTAGCCAAATGCATATAGTAATATAGTCCACTTAAAATATATTAAGGTATCACTTGCCAATACTATTCCAAAGTATTGACCCTCTGTGGCTGTAACTTGTGATGTTGCAGGTTACTCCGATGATGAGTAGGAGTCATGAGTCAACACTCAACATGCTTGCCTGTGGCACATGAAGATGAAGACTTATGTTTATTTACTTATTCCTTAACCTCTTGTGTTAGGCCTATGGCCCTGAGTTGTAAAAGACTATGTTTTATCTCTGGAATGAATGTAATAAACGAGCTTTGTATCTGTGTACTTCATCTTAAACTGTGGATGCTAGCATTGATCCAGGGACTATCATTGCAATCACAGGGATCCTTTCCTTTATAAAGGAGGGGTCTAAGACCCCAAGCGTCTAGTTGTAATTGAATTAGTTCCAACTAGATGCTTCAATAAAAGCTAAGTATTTTCCGAGTTAAAACTTTATACTGTAGCCCCCAAGCTTCTAGTTGAGAACTGAACTAGCTCTGAATAGATGCTCAAAGAAAAGCTAAGCATATTGCTAAGTTAAAATCTTTCGCTGTAGCCCCCGAGCACCTGGATGGAAAATCTCCGACTAGGGGCTCCAAGTATACTAAACAATGACTTGACTTTGTATTTGTTTCCACAGAACGATAATGCTCGGAGGGGCATGGCCAATGATAAGTACCAGAAGATGCGCGCGGACCTTGAAGCTGAAAAGGGTAAAACCGCCATCTTGAAGGAACAGATCATCAAAAACAAGAGTCTGTTTTCTTTTTGCGCATTTCCGTCTTACTTTGGTGCTTACAATCTCCGAGTACTCAATGTGTACTTTGGTTTCTCCGACTTGCAGAGCATGTCGCCAAGGCCAAGGATATTGTCGAGCAGTCCAAGCACATCCAGCAGCTGGACAGCGAGAACCAGATCCTTAAGAAGGAGAGGGAAGAAATGCTGAAGATGCACGAGGATTCCATGAAAGGCCTGCAGGACTCCGCCTCCGCTGGGATCAATCGCTTGAAGGAGGAGCTTGCGATCCTAAAGGATCAGAAGCAAGCTGCCGATGAGCAAAACCTTCGCCATAGAGAGGCATTTAAGCTCCTCCAAAAAGAGAATGAATCCTTGGCGGACGTCGTCTGGCAGGCTAAGGCCAGCATCTTCAGTAAGTATCCTCCGCCTTGTAGTTCTGTAGTCTGGATACTTAGAATTTTTGAACTCATGCAATCGTTGTCGGAATTTTCAGCGCCCATGGGTTTAAACCGCTCGCCTCCTTCGGACAAGGAATGCATGATTCTTGCCGGCAACTTTATCAACACCGCCATCACCCAGGCCAAGGAAATTGCCAAGCCCCTCCAGATTTATATCAAGGCCTCGGACTCTGTGGTGAAGTACTCGGAGATTCTGCGCTGAGCCCCCGAGTGTGTTGCAAGCTGGAAAGCTTCATGTGCACGGGCTGGCGCAATGATGGCGCTGTCTATGGTGAAGGCAAACTATGAAGATGCCGACATCGACACGGTGACATCTGGTATCCCCGCATGGATGATGACGGAAAGGAAATTGATCACGAAGCCATCCTATCATCACTCGCGGGATATGATACCAGGGTTGCCGAGTTGGTGGATGTTGACGTCTTCGTGCCCAGGAACTTTCTCAACAACGCCAACCCGGAATCCTCCGAGTCTCACCATAACACCGATGCTGAGGGCGATTCTCCGGCTGGTGATGATGCGGCCTCCAAGTCTCCTGCGCCCAAAGAGTGAAAAAACACTTTGTAATTTCTGTTTCACCTCTGGAGTGTGCGCGGGAAAACTTTGTTGATGTAATCTTAAGGCGGAAAACAATGGTTATCGTATCCTGCTACTTAAGAATTATGTTTCAGCATGTATATATTTTTAAGCAAGTGCTGGCTTATCCATCACTTTGGTTCTTATGCTTGACTTTTCGTGAGTCGGAAGACTCATTGTCAGAACCATGCGATTAGGTGATGATGCCCAATGGCACCGTCAATAACCTGAGCACAAAATCGCCGACAATGTCGTGGTGGTGGCACGACAGTTGCCATGGGTAGGCTAAAGTATGGGGCCAATGGGTGCTAGTGGGATCTGGGGAGGGAAGATGCAAGTGATTCTACACTCAAGTGGTTAAGGCTAAGATCTTTATTTCTCCTCTTTTAGATTACAAGTGCTCCTCGAGCTGTATAGAGCGAGACAGGATGAATCTCACCAGCCTAAAGGTACTGAAAAGAGTCGATGCCCTCCTCAGGGTCCAAGCCTCTCCTTATAAAGGAGTGCCTTGGGCGCCCTTAGGGCTGACGAGGCAAGCATATTCGAGGAATATGCTTGTCCCAAAATAGTAGTTCGGCGGCCTCCTTTCCCTGTCGCCCTTCCAACGACGGCAAGGCTCCAGAGGACCCCTCCTGCGTGCCTCGGGCTCCAGGACTGTCACCTCCGTGACCTCCTTCTGCCCCTCTGACGCCCTGCATCTTTGTCTCTTGTGCTTGGCTCCGCTCTGATTCCTTCTAGCCTGCAGCTATAGTTTGACCTTGGGTTTCTCCTTCTCCTGCAAGCTTCGTATCACTCGGCCTTACCTTACCTTGCGTAACTCGGCTTGTCCTTTACCTGCATCGAGATCATTAGGGCTAACCCGGCCGACCCTCGCAGTAACTCGGCCGGGTAGCTGCTTGATACATATACATGGGCTTATCGCCTCCGTACCTCGGCCGGTATATTCATGATTCGGCCAGCCTAGATCGTAACTCGGAAACTAGACGGGGATTGTACCTCTGTCTTTCCCCGTCTCTGACCTACCCGAGGTCAACCCCCCGACATTAGTCCCCGAAGCTGGTGTGGCCCCGTCGATAACTTCGGCCGGGTCGTATCAGCTTCATTATATTCTTCAGTTTTGTTTCCGAGTTATATCTTCTTCATCCGAGGTTTCCTCGTTCCTTCCCTCATACGCCATGTCCTACGTGTCACCCCCATCATCGTTCTTCTAGTTTTTTGGTCCCTCTACAGTACTCACTGACAGGCTACAGTTAACTTTGTACCTGCTGCGCCGCCGCTGCGATGCCTCGGGTGCCGTTCCCCTTGGGGATCGTAACGCTCTTCCTTCCTGTGTGGCCGTTGGTGTGGCTCCACTTATCGTCGTGCGTTCGTGCCGCACCCACGATCCACACGGTCAACCGCCTCACCCACGATCCCACTACCTCGTTCGTGGCTCGATTATAAAGAGGGGGACGACGTTTAGGGAATTCACTTTTCCCCTTCTCGCTCGTTTCCGTCCCCCTCCTTCCTTCCGCCGACGCTTCCTCTCGCAGCTCTGCCGCCGCGCGCTTGCCAGAGCCTCCGTCGGTGAAGATTCCGCCGCGCCGCTCTGCCTCGCCTGCGCTCTGCGGATTTGGCTCCGTCGCCGGTGAGTCCTCTCCGGTCGCATTACCTGGGTTTCTCCATAGATTCATCTGTATCGATTCTGTGCTCGCGCGACGGTTCCTCTGGTTCTTCGCCATTGTTCTCGTGCAAAGTCCCGACAGGGCCTTGCAGCTCTAAGCTCCCCTCCGCCGCCACTCTTTCCTCCGGCGATCTTTCCGGCGCACACATGTCTAGTTCGTTTAGCGGCGCTCTGGTTGAGGACGACGACGCTGGCTCCGGGCCCGAGCGAGGCTTGTGGCAGGGCTCTTCTGTCACACGCCGTGAGATCGAGTGGCTCATCCGGACTCGAAGAATCCCCGCCGAGGTTTCTTGCCGTTTACCCGGCAGCGAATCCTCTCCGGATGTTAGGGAGGGCGAGTATGTGGTTTTTATGTCACACTTCGCGCGTGGCTTCGGTCTCCCTCTTAGCGATTTCGCTAGAGAATTCCTCGACTACTTCGGCCTTCAGCTGCATCATCTTCCTGCGAACGCTATCGCTTCTCTTTCCGATTTTATCTCCGCATCGGAGGGATACTTCGGCCTGTGGCCGTCAGTGCATGTCTGGTCGAAGTTCTTCCAGATTCGCTCCAACGTAGTCCCTGACAAATCTCTGCACCCTTCCGAGAAATTGCTTACTCAATGTGGGGCAGCGTCTATTACACCTCGGAGGAAATCCGTGTTTCCTCGCGTCACCGGGTTGGAGTCGTGCAAGAAGTGGCACAAATCATTCTTTTATGTCAAGAACAGAGGGGCAGAGGACAAGATTCGGCTCCCAGCATTCTCAATTGGCCCACCTTCTAAAGTGAACTGGCTCTACAATCCGAGGAAAACTCATGCCTTGGCCGAGGCCTTCGAGATTCGGCTTAAAGAGTTGATCCGGTCCGGGTTATGCGGCGAAGACCTGATGGCTACTTTCATTAGTAGCCGGATCTGCCCATTCCAGCAGCGGACTCACAAGCTGTGCTACATGAGTGGTCCCCTTGACCCTAATCGAGTCTCGACCGTCGAGCTGGACAACTACCTTATCTATAAGCGCGTCCGAGCTATCTTTAAGACAGAGATGCCTGAGGATTGGGCTTGGGGATTAAAACCGTTCACCCGCGATCATCCGCCTCCCGAGGTGAGCTTAATCAACAACGCTCTGCTATTCCATTGTTTTTGTAACGGGTTTATCTAACTCTCTTTTTCCTCGTCTTGCAGAGGTTCGCAGAGCAGAAAAACGAGGACGCCGAAGTTCTGCTGCTCCCCTGGCCCGCGGACAGGAGTACCCCGGATACTGGTGAGCCGGACTCCGAGGAGTTCGTGCCTAAATCGGATCCTGCCCCAGCTCGAGATCGTGGCAAGACTTCGACGCACGAGGAGGAAGGTGATTCGGACGAGGTCCAAATTCTTGAGGTAGTTGCCGCCATGCCTATTTCTTATGCATTTCCGGCTTCTACTTTCCCAGCTAATCCGGCCGGTCAGGTTCACGACGCCGAGCCTATTGCTTCTCGACCCCCTGTTACCTCGGGGAAACGCGGGGCTCCTGCCAGTGCCTCGGAGGCGGTTCCTAAGAAACGAATGAAGAAATCCGCTCCGAATCCCCCCAGGCGCAAGACTATGCCTGGGGTCGCCGGGTAAGTTCCTTTTGCTTATATTTCTTGTTTCTCTCTCTCTGTTTTTCATACCGACGATTCTTCCTTCTTATTTTTGCAGTGCTCCTCTTTCGGTTAAACCTGGCGGTCCTAGTATGACTAGCCGCCCGATTCGGCAACCGTCTCCTCCTCCCGCTGAAGACACCAGGATTCCTAGTCCTATTTGTCCTGCTTCTCCTCCAGCCCCAAATACGTCGCCTCTTCGCCGCGATGTGCCTGAGACCCCTTCAATTGACCCGGATACGAACCGGCCCTCCGAAGTTTTCGTCGAACCCGCCGCCCCTTCTATGGGCCCCAGCGCTGCTACTGAGCCTCTATCTACTCCGGCTGTTTCTACAGCCATTCCAACCTCGGCCGAGAAGGTCGTTATCTCGGCGCCCTCTGCGACTATAACCCCTGCTGCTCCTAAAGACGTCGTCCCCACTTCCGAGGCGTCACTTCCTGCTGATGCCTCCACTAAGGCGAGAAAAGCTGTTGCCGCCAAGACTTCCTCTTCTCAGAAAGGTCTTGTCGGCTCTTCTCAGCCAAGTATTGCCGACGTGCTGCGTAAGGGAGCTGCGCCTACTAAAGTCCCCGTTGCCTCGGCCGCCGGTACCCAGCTTGCTCTTCATAAGAGCCCTGCGACCGTGGTCGAGCCAATTGTCGGTAAGGTCTTAACTCGGACAGCCAATGGGAACAGCCTTGGAGCGCTGGTGGAGTATGCTAATAATTGGAACGCTGCTGATCAGTTTGAGGGTAATCCTATGAATCAGCCCTTCCAGCTTTCGACATCGGTGACGTTTGACCATCTTTGCCAAGTTCATCGTTGATACCAACAAGATGAATGAGGTAATTACTGTTTCTCTGAGTTTTAAATTATTCCTCAGATGTTACTATATGCTCTAGTCCCCGAAACTTGCAAGGAGATAACTTGTTATATACTTGGAAGTTTAATGACCTTTGACTTAATTTTATTTCTAGGGTTCGTTAATCCGGCCACCTAGATCCGAGTTAAGTTTTTCTTGACTCGGATGCGCTTTAGCTTTGAATATCCACCTAGAGCCGAGTTAAGCTCTGCTTGATTCGGATCTAATTTAGCTTTGAATATCCAGCCACCTAGAGCCGAGTTAAGCTCTGCTGGATTCGGATCTAATTTAGCTTTGAATATCCAGCCACCTAGATCTGAGTTAAGTCCTGCTTGACTCTGATCTGGTTTAGCTTTGAATATCCAGCCACCTAGATCTGAGTTAAGCCCTGCTCGACTCGGATCTGGTTTAGCTTTGAATATCCAGCCACCTAGAGCCAAATTAAGCTCTGCTTGATTCGGATCTAGTTTAGCTTTGAATATCCAGCCACCTAGATCTGAGTTAAGCCCTGCTTGACTCGGATCTGGTTTAGCTTTGAATATCCAGCCACCTAGAGCCGAATTAAGCTCTGCTTGATTCGGATCTAGTTTAGCTTTGAATATCCAGCCACCTAGATCTGAGTCAAGTCCCGCTTGACTCGGATCTGGTTTAGCTTTGACTATCGATTTATCCTTTTGCCTCATTGCCCAGGTTGCACATGACCGGCGGACCGCCGAATTCTAGAGGTTGCTTTTTTCGCACCGCAAGCTGGAAGAAAAGTACGAGAAAGTTCTTCCTGTGGTGAAGAAGGCTGGTATGTCGATAGTTCCTTTTCCTTATTTCCAACGTTCTCATGTATTTGTTCACGAAATGCCGGCTTACTTCTTGGTGAATAGGTAACATTAATAACCTCAATATTCGCCTTGAGAAGAAGGTCAAGAGCCTGGAAGGTTAGTTTTCTTTCTATTTTACACCTTTTCCCTTTTAATATATATGCTAAGTTTCCTTATTGCGTTTGGCTCTGGTAAAGCCGAGTTGCAAAACTTTGCAGTGTCACATCAAGATTGCATGCCCATGCCTGACGTGATGCTGCATTTTTTAGAACAAAACGTTATTCATTCGGCGCAACTCCAAGAAAAAGATGATAAAATAGCTCGCCTGCGATCCGAGGTGGATACCCTCAAGCTCTCTCAGAAATCCGAGCTGGAAAAGGTCGACCACGAATTCTCCGAGGAGAAGAATCGGCTGACTTTGGAGCTGCAGAAGAACAAAGAACTCCTCGAGGATGCCGAACTTAAAACCCAGGGTTTGAGCGAGGAAATTGCTCGTTTTGAGAAGAGTAAGGTCGTTTGGACCAAAGACCTTCAGATAATGATGAGATACATTCATCGTAAGCTACTTGGCATGGCCGAATTATATTTTTCTTTTTTGTTCCTGCTACCATCTGACACGTTCATGCTTTGCGCAGATCATTTTCCCGAGGCCCAGCCCGTGAGTTATAAAGCGGTTCTTGCAGCTCGTGTGCGCCGAGGATTACTTGGTTGCCGTTGGTGCCGCAGTTGGTCCGATGAAAATTATGGGCCGGGACTTGGTACAAGCCGCTATCCGAGCTTACCATGTGCTCTGGCCGAATACCTCGGGGACTCCTGATATCAACGAAGTTAAGTTATTGGTGAAAAGACTAATGGCATCTGAGAGGCAGTTGAGTCTTTGGAGGGAATCATTGGGCGTCTTTGGTGCCGATATGGCTCTTACTGTTATCATGTCATGGTATGAAGACATCTCTCTTGACATCCTGAGAAATTTGCGCACTGGTTCCCGCTGGGTTGAGGATCCCACTTTTGTTGCTCTTCGGCAAGATCGGGCCTTCCAACTCGTCGAGTACGCCGACGTGCACACTTGGAATGAAGGGCCGAGTTTTCTTCCAGACCCGGATGAGGAGGTTGTAGCTGAGGATGCTCCGGATGATAATTCAGCTGAGCAGGGGGAGGATGAAAATGATTCGGCCGCATCTGATAGCTCCAGCTCAAGCTCGGATAGCAACGGCGACGCGCGGTCCTCTTCCAAAGGTACCGGGCATTCTACCGCACGGACTGATGCTCCTGAGCAACCCCAGACTTCCGCTGAAGTTGCACCTGGGTCGGCGGAGGGCGAGGCAACCTCAGTCGAAGTTCCTCCTACCTCGGAGCGCCCCGCACCTGAGCAAGCTGCTGCCTCCCCAATGAACAATGCCTAAGTTATTTCCGATCCCTGGCATGCCGGGCGTATGATGTAGGCGAAATATTTGTCAATTCTCTGTATGATTCGAATTTCTTTTGCTGTGTACTGCTGTGACATTCAGTTAAGTTGGTGTTCGTCCGAATTCTTGCTTTGTTGGCCCTCAACTTCCTGACCTTTAGGATTTATCTTTGCCTCTATTTTTATGGTTTTATTCAGGCGTGAGCTCTGAATATCATATAATATTGATCTGTTCTGAACAGAGATTGAGCACTCTGTTGTGAAAATATATAGCAATCGCTGGATCATTGTTTATTGTGCGAAACATCGATTTGTGAATCAAATTTCCAAGGTAGTATAAGACTAATACGGGTGCGCGCAGCACATGGTAGTCCTCGAGTCGCTGCTCCAGATGCCGAGGTTTAGATATTAATATGAGATTGATATATCATATGGCAGTCTCCGAGTTACTACTCTGGGCGAGGAGGTTCAGATTCATTGCATGAAGTTGATATAAGATACGGCAGTACCCGAGTCACTGCTCTGGGCACCTAGATTCAAATACATAACACGAACTAGATATAACATATGGCAGTCCCCGAGTCACTGCTCTGGGCGCCAAGGTTCAAATACATAACACGAAATAGATATAACATATGGCAGTCCCCGAGTGACTGCTCTGGGCGCCGAGGTTCAAATACATAACACGAAATAGATATAACATATGGTAGTCCCCGAGTCACTGCTCTGGGCGCCGAGGTTCAAATACCTAACACGAAATAGATATAACATATGGCAGTGCCCGAGTCACTGCTCTGGGCGCCGAGGTTCAAATACATAACACGAAATAGATATAACATATGGCAGTCCCCGAGTCACTGCTCGGGGCGCCGAGGTCCAGATACATCATTGGATCTTGACTTTGAGATATAATGCTACGAGTAGAATGGCCGAAGTAAAGCCACATTCTAGGGACGCTTCGTTTCTTCGCCAGCTTTGTCTGCCTTGTTCCCTCCGGGGGACTGAGCGTCGATTAGATAATAGGCATCATTGTGCAACGCTTTGCTCACAATAAATGGTCCTTCCCATGGGGGTGACAACTTGTGCATGCCGGCCATGCGTTGCACGAGTCGGAGGACCAAATCTCCTTCTTTGAATACTCTTGGATTCACTTTCTTGCTGTGATACCGCCGCAAGTTTTGTTGATAAATAGCCGATCGTGATAATGTCAGCTCTCTGGCTTCTTCCAGCAGGTCTACGGCATCTTGTCGAGCTATCTCATTTGTCTCTGAGGTTGTGTACTGAGCAACTCTTGGCGAGTCATATATTATGTCGGCTGGAAGTACGGCTTCTGCCCCGTACACCAGAAAGAATGGAGTATAGCCTGTTGATCTATTCGGAGTAGTCCGGAGGCTCCATAGTACGGCTGGGATTTCTTCAATCCAACATCCAGCCGACCTTTGCAATGGTTCGACAAGTCGCGGTTTTATTCCTGATAGTACCAGTCCATTAGACCTTTCCACTTGTCCATTGGATGCTGGGTGAGCCACAGAGGCAATATCTAGTCTTATGTGCTTCTCGGCAAAATCTAGCGAAAGCTCCTTCTGCAAAGTTTGTGCCATTGTCCGTAATAATACTGTGCGGGTACCCATATCTTAAGATGATATCCTTGAGAAATTTCACTGCTGTGTGCCCATCACACTTTTTAATTGGTTTTACTTCAATCCATTTTGTGAACTTGTCCACCATAACCAATATATGGGTCATTCCTCCTCGCGCCGGCTTGAATGGTCCCACCATATCTAAACCCCATACAGAAAATGGCCAAGTGATGGGTATTGTTTTTAACTCGGCCGACGGCATATGTATTCTGGTTGCGTATCTCTGACATCCATTGCATTTCTTAACTAATTCCTTTGCTTCTTTCAATGACGTTGGCCAATAAAATCCATGCCTGAATTCCTTTGCTACTAAGGCGCGAGATGAGGCATGGTGCCCACATTCTCCTTGGTGTATGTCTAGAAGTATTTCCTGACCTTCTGTCGAACTTACGCACTTCTGCAATACGTTTGTGACGCTTCTTTTATACAGCTCATTGTTTATTATTGTATAAGCTTTTGCTCTTCTTACGGTTTGTCTAGCTAATACCTCATTACTCGGCAACATCGCATCTTTTAGGTAAGAAAATATGGGTTGCGCCCATAACGGTGTTGCTTTTTCTGATGTGACCTCACTGTCTATCTCCATGTTCTCTGCCGACATATATATCTCGGCTTTCTCCATGATTGTGCTTACCTCGGCTGTCCCCCTCTTTGGGGGTTCCGAGTCATTCTGCGGATCTACCTCCATTGGCGTGTGATCTTCTGTAGAATTTGCTGGGATAAAGATAGATTCGGATTCTGGTGATGGGATTATTGATGGTCTCCTGAGGTGTTCCAGGGCAATACCTGGAGGAATCGATTGCCGGGTTGATCCTAATTTTGACAATGTGTCAAGGCGTCATTTTACTCGAGGTATGTGGTGGAATTCACATCCTTCAAAGTATCCGATTTTTTGCACATGGAATCATAAAGCCATATTAGCATCTAACGCGTCCCAAGCACGATACTTGCAGACTACTAGATCCGAGTCGCCGTAGCATAAGATTCGGCGTATACCAATTTCTTTTGCTACTTTCAATCCATGGACTAGCGCTTCATATTCGGCTACATTGTTGGACGCAGCAAAATGTATTTGCAATACATATTTTAATTGGTCTTTTTTAGGCGAGGTTAACACTATTCCTGCTCACAAACCATTCCTTAGTTTGGAACCATCAAAATGCATTGTCCAGTAATTTGGATCTGGAAATGGTGGCTCATACTGCACCTCGGCCCAGTCCACGAGAAAGTCGGCGACAGCCTGAGATTTGATTGCATCTCTTCTATCAAACTGTGGAGCGTATGGTGATAACTCGATCACCCATTTTGCTATTCGGCCACTTGCGTCTTTGTTGCTCAATATTTCGGCTATGGGTGCCTCACAGATTACTTTAATGGGATGATCTTCGAAGTAATGTTTAAGCTTTTTCGCCGACATATATACTCCATAAGCCATCTTCTGATAATGCGGGTAATTCTGCTTTGAAGTGGATAACACCTCACTTAAATAATAGACCGGCCTCTGAATCGACTTACCATCTTCATGTCGTTCCACTACAACCACAGTACTAACTACTCTATTGGTAGCCGCTACATAGAGTAACATAGGCTCTTTTGATAATGGGGAAGCCAAAATGGGGGCCGTAACTAACATTTTTTTCAACTCACGAAATGCAAGGTCCGCCCGTGGAGTCCAAATGAATTTATCCGACTTTCTCATCAGCTGATAAAGCGGCAGTGCCTTCTCTCCTAGCTGACATACAAATCGACTAAGCGAGGCCAGGCAGCCCGTGAATTTTTGTACGTCATTCAAACATTTTGGCAATTCCATTCTTTCTACTGCTCTTATCTTTGTTGGATTATCCTCGATACCTCGGCTGGATACAAGGAAGCCGAGTAATTTTCCTGCCGGCACGCCAAATGTGCACTTCTCTGGATTAAGCTTCATTCGGAACCTTCTCAGTTTCGCAAAAGTCTGCTGTATATCTTCTAATAGTGTTTTGCTCTCTTTAGTTTTGATGACTACGTCATCCACATACACTTGTACGTTTTTTCCTATCTGATCATGCAGGCATTTTTGCATGCATCTCTGATATGTCGCTCCTGCGTTTCGCAGGCCAAATGGCATTGTGTGATAACAATAAGCCCGTGCACGGGTAATAAATGCAGTCTTTATTTGATCGGCGGATTTAACGGTATCTGGTGGAAACCGAATCTGCGTCTACAAACGATAACGACTCACAACCAGGTCGAGTCAATGACTTGGTCTATTCTAGGCAACGGAAAAGGATCTTTCGGACATGCCTTGTTCAGGTTGGTGTAATCGATACACATTCGCCATACAATGGCTACATTGGGGTCATCTTTCTTCTTTTCTACTAGCACCGGATTTGATAACCAATCCAGATATAGCACCTCCATGATGAACCCGGCTGCGAGAAGCCGAGCTATTTCATCTCCTATTACTTTTCTCCTGTCTTCGGCGAAGCGGCGGAGAGGTTGCTTCACCGGCCTTGCTCCTGGTCTGACGTTCAAAGAGTGCTCAGCCAACTCCCTCGGAACACCTTGCAGATCTTGAGTTGACCATGCAAATATATCCCGATTCTCACGGAGGAAGTTGGTGAGCTCGCCTTCCTATTTAGCATCCAGGCCTGCACCAATAGTAACAGTACGCTATGGGAATTTCTCATCAATCTGAAATTTCTTCGTCTCTTTAGTTGGCTGAAAAGAGACACTGCCATGAGGGTTGGCCAGCGCCGGCATGTTCAGTTGTGACGACTGAGCGAGGGCTGCTACTTCTTGAATCCTTCTCTTTTCTCTTGCTATAACCAATGACTCAGCCAAGTTTGACCCGGCTGAAGCACACTCCATCGACTTCTTGTAATCCCCTGCAACTGTTATCACCCCCTGTGGTCCGGGTAGCTTCATCTTCAGATAATTTATATGACAGCTGCTCATGAATTTGGCCAGTGCGGGTCGTCCGAGTAAAGCATGATAACAACTTTCCAGATCCACCACTTCAAATTCTAAATTTTCTGCTCTGCAGTTATCTCTTGTACCGAATAACACGTCCACTCGGACTTTACCGATGGGCTCACATGAAAGCCCTGGCACTATTCCATGGAAAGTGGTCCTCGTGGATTGCAGCATGTTCTGTGATATTCCGAGTTTGTGCATGGTATCTTTGTACATGATGTTGATACTGCTTCCATTGTCAATGAGTACTTTTGAAAATTTCACGTTGATGCTTGGTCCAACAAATGTCGGATCCAACACAAGTGCATATGATCCCGGACTCGGAATTATTCTGGGGTGATCCTTCATGCTCCAGGTCACCTCCTGATAAGACCACGGCACGTATCTTGGTACTGCCGGCATGACTGCGTTTACTTCCATATGCCGGTGCTGCACGCTCTGCTTGTCTTGCTGTTCCGATGTGAACACACAATAAGACTGGTGATGTTCTCTGTAGTCATTACGTCCGGTATTTGCCGGATTCATCCTTCCATCCTGGACCTGGTTCATTACCTGATGCACTACATCTCTCCGATCCGAGCTATCATACCTCGGGGGAGGGGGCGGTAGCATCAGTTGCTGTGTATTTGCTCCGATTAATCTGCGGCGTCTGCTTTGTTGCACTTGATGGGGCGCCTGAACTCCTGCGGGGTTCCCCATCGCATTTTTCATCCATGCACATTGGCGGGTCGTATGATTGGCTGGTCTGGATGGGTTTGATGTGTGAAATTTGCACGGCTGATCTAACATGGATTCGAACGTGTACTTCGGCCTCTCTTGCCATTGCTTCTTTTCCTCTGGGGTCCATTGCCTTTTTCCCTCATTTCTTGATGTCCACTCCTGAGGTCCATTCTTCTGCCGTTGAGTTGCTCCATGATTCGGCTGATCTTGTGCTACTGCTGCCACTTGGGCCGAATTATATCTATAATCCGGCCTCTCCTCTCTTCTTCTTCCTCTGAAATCACGCCTGGATGACCTGGCCAATTCTCTCGCATAATGGTCCTGTTGCTCGCGATGATCTGCCGACATTAACTCCGGTTGGGTTGGGTCGCCTAATGCATAGGAATCTGCTATTCTGATAGTCTCTGTGAGTGTGGTTGGCATATCTCTTTGCAGGCGCTGCCACAACACGCTGGCGTAACGGCAGCCTTGCACGAACCAAGCGATCGCTTTCGATTCGATAACTCCTTCACATGAGTTTCTCAGGTTGCACCATCGAGTTAAAAACTCTCTATCTATTTCATTCGGCCTCTGCTTGCACATGGCTAACTGTTGTGGCCTGTTTGGCCTCTTGTATGTCTTTGGTAAAGTTCTTGCGAACATTTCTTGAAATCTAACCAACGATTGATCTTTGCTTTGGTAGATTATTCAGCCATACCCTGGCTGGTCCTTCCAACATCTGTGGGACATACCGCACAACCCATCTTAAGTTCCCACCTGCTATCTTCACAGCAGTGGCGTAATCAATCAACCAGTCTTGTGGCTTGGTACTTCCATTGTATGCTTTTGTGCCTCTTGCTAACTGAAAATTTGGTACTGGTGGCTCGCCCATGATCCGTGGTCCAAAACATGTCGGACCTGGTGGACCCTGTTCTTCCAACAATTCGGACCGGTATAGCCGATCCAGCTTTACTCTTGCATCACTTGCTGGCAAATCTGACAGATTACATCACGCATCCCATAGTGGTTGTTTCCACCCTGGATTGCGTATTCCACCTCGGAATAACCATCATTGTACCTTTCATTCATTTGATTGTGGCGAGCTGGCCTCACTTCTCTTTCCTGCCGAGGCTCATGCCTCGGTTGCGGGTTGAGCGGCATCTCTCTCCTTACTTCGGCCGGGGTCTGGTTTTCATGATTACCTCTCGCGGGTTCTCTTCTGCCGAGATCCCCATTGCCTCAGCCCCCGCCGTCCTTTTCCACACGGCCGTGGTTTCTCTCCCCACTGTTACCTCGGCTTGCATTGCCTCTGTTCTCATTTGCCTTTCCAGCCATTGCCGGGTCATATGGAACAATTTGCTTGTTCCTCTTCCCTGAGGTTACTGCTTTGTCTCTCTGAGCGTTGTTTCCGGGTGAAGATGCTACTGCCGCGGATAAGGCAGGCGCTGCCCCTGCCGAATGAACCATTTGCGAGGCCCCCGGCCTTGCTGGGTTTGTTCTGAGTATTTCTTCATTTTGCTGGTTCGCGATGCGCACCAGCTCATTCACCCTTTCTTGTTGTTTCTGCCGAGCTTCTCCGGTCAACCCCTCTAACTCCAGTGCTGCGGCATTCGCCGCTCTCAGGTTTTTTGCCGGGGTACTGTACCTCGGCAAACCCAAATCACCTGATTCTGCTCTGTGAGCTTCATGCTCTTTGTTAATGTCATCCATGAGGTTCTTCCCTCTTAATCTTAATTCGTCCACCCGCTCGGGTGCGATATCAAGCTTATTATCTTTTGCATATTCTCTCAGGGTCCTGTTCAAGGACTCCCGCAGGGCCGATACTTTTTTGGCCTCTACCAGCACCTTCTGCCTGGTTTCTTCTAACTCTGCCTGAGCATTTGCCGGATCAAGTATCGGCGCTACAGGTGTAGTTAAGTTTTCTATGGTCGCCTGAAGAATGTTCTCTGGCCTTTCCAGAGGTGGCCCTCTCACTCTTGGTGCCTTTGGGGTGGTGTCATGTAGCTCGGTTGGGTTTGTTACTGGCGGGATTACCTCTGTGGGTTGCGGCGTGGTCTTCTTGGGTGCGCCTTGTGCACCTGCGGCGGGTTCTCTGCTTGACCCGGCCACTGCTGCTCCAGCTTGGGCTCCTGCAGCGACCATCGCCTCGACGCTGCCTGCAGGATGTGCCTTGAACGGACGGCTTGTTGCGTTCAGTGGTGGCTCTCCTGCAACAACAACCTGGTGGGGATAAATGCCGGTGATGTCGACGCCGACGTACACCTTGTGCTCGCCCAGGCTGATGAAGACGCCATTGCGTGGGGGAGTTTTCCCTCTGAAGCTCCCTGCATTGTCGCTGACATAGTCGCCGAGACCAAATCTCTGGACCAAGGCAGAAACAACGCGCTCGCCCGTATCGATGAAGTTTCCCGTCCGGATCATAACTCCAGCTAGCACCACTGCTGGCCCCACGGTGAGCGCCAACTGTCATGGTGGTGGCACGGCAGTTGCCATGGGTCGGCTAAAGTATGGGGCCAATGGGTGCTAGTGGGATCTGGGGAGGGAAGATGCAAGTGATTCTACACTCAAGTGGTTAAGGCTAAGATCTTTATTTCTCCTCTTTTAGATTACAAGTGCTCCTCGAGCTGTATAGAGCGAGACAGGATGAATCTCACCAGCCTAACGGTACTGAAAAGAGTCGATGCCCTCCTCAGGGTCCAAGCCTCTCCTTATAAAGGAGTGCCTTGGGCGCCCTTAGGGCTGACGAGGCAAGCATATTCGAGGAATATGCTTGTCCAAAATAGTAGTTCGGCGGCCTCCTTTCCCTGTCGCCCTTCCAACGACGGCAAGGCTCCAGAGGACCCCTCCTGCGTGCCTCGGGCTCCAGGACTGTCACCTCCGTGACCTCCTTCTGCCCCTCTGACGCCCTGCATCTTTGTCTCTTGTGCTTGGCTCCGCTCTGATTCCTTCTAGCCTGCAGCTATAGTTTGACCTTGGGTTTCTCCTTCTCCTGCAAGCTTCGTATCACTCGGCCTTACCTTACCTTGCGTAACTCGGCTTGTCCTTTACCTGCATCGAGATCATTTGGGCTAACTCGGCCGACCCTCACAGTAACTCGGCCGGGTAGCTGCTTGATACATATACATGGGCTTCTCGCCTCCGTACCTCGGTCGGAATATTCATGATTCGGCCAGCCTAGATCGTAACTCGGAAACTAGATGGGGATTGTACCTCTGTCTTTCCCCGTCTCTGACCTACCCGAGGTCAACCCCCCGACAGACAACAAGTGCCAAAAGTCACTACTCCAGAATCCACATAAAAACAACAAAGAACGTGTAGACCAGAAAACTTAAGCTAACTCCCGTAGGCGGAATTTTCACAAGTGCAATCGCAAAACTTGTGCATAAAGGTTTTTTGTATGATCCAAAAATGAACACTAAAGGAGGTAAAAGACTCAGCAAAATGAGTGAACCAAAGAGCTTTATTTCATTGATTATATAAGAGGTACACGATTAGATAAAAAATGCTAAGTGTAGAAAGGACGTAGCCGTGCTATGTTCCATGGCCGATCAAGCTCCGGGTAATCATCATCCGGGTCACGTCGCTTACGCTTATGATCCTCATTGGGCCTATCCTTGAGTTCACGATTGTCGACAAGGTAGTAAGACCCATTGAGCAGCGCCTTGCTTATGATGAACGGTCCTTCCCATGGCGGGGATAATTTGTGTGACTTCTTCTTCTTAAGTCGGAGCACCAAATCCCCCTCTTTATACGAGTGATGCCGGATGCGGCGACTATGGTAGCTGTGTAGCTTCTGCTGGTAGATGGCAGATCTTTGGCATGCCAAAACGCGCTCCTCCTCGAGAAGGTCCACATCTAGGCGTCTGGATTATTCAGCGTCATCTTCGTCGTAGGAAGCAACTCTTGGTGCATCGTGGAGGATGTCGGAAGGTAGGATGGCTTCTGCTCCATATACCATGAAATAAGGGGTGTATCCGGTGGATATGTTGGGTGTAGTTTGTAAACTCCACAGTACAGATGGCAATTCTTCCGCCCAGGCTCCAGCTGCTCTATGTAGAGGTGCCTCAAGACATGGCTTGATTCCCTGCATAATTAATCCATTGGCTCGCTCGACTTGACCATTGGATTGTGGGTGTGCCACAGGTGCAAGGTCAAGTCGGATGCCTTTGTCCCAGCAATAGGCCTCCACTTCTCCGAGTGACAAGTTGCTTCCATTGTCGGTGATGATGCTATGTGGGAGTCCAAATCTCACCACTAGATCCCTGACAAACCTGAGGGCAGTTGCCCCATCAAGCTTTCTAATGGGTTTAGCTTCTATCCATTTGGTGAATTTGTCAACTGCTACAAGCAGATGCGTAAACCCACACGGTGCCGTTTGCAACGGTCCCACCATATCTAGCCCCCAGACTGCAAACGGCCAAGTTATTGGTATTGTTCGCAATTATTCAGCAGGAACTTGTGGTTGTCGGGCATAATACTGGCATCCTGTGCATGTCTCAACCAGCTTGTCGGCGTCTGCCTTCGCGGTCAGCCAGTATAATCCTTGCCGGAAGGCTTTCGCGACCAACGATCGAGGAGCGGAGTGATTCCCGCAATCTCCGAGATGGATCTCGCGCAGGATTTCCATACCTTCTAGCTGGGAAACGCACCTTAGGTATACACCTGTAGTGCTCCTTTTTTAGAGTTGCCCATTGGTTATGGTATAACCCTTTGCTCGTCGTACTATTTGTCGTCTTTCGACTTTGTCGTCGGGCAAAGTTCCATGTTCGAGATACTCCATGAACGGTTTTGTCCAAGCCGGAGGGATCTTTGTCACCATGTTGACGAAAGAGTCAGCTCTATCCGGGTTGTTGATGTCGGCGCCCTTCACGGATGGTGTGCGTAGATGCTCTAGGAAAACTCCTGGAGGAATTTGCTTGCGCCCTGATCCAAGCTTAGACAGTAGATCAGCCGCCTTGTTTTGCTCCCTAGGCACATACTTGACTTCTTAGCCCAAGAAGCTCTTGGCTATCTCGTCCACTTCGTCTCGATATGCCGCCATCATAGGATTCCGCGCATTCCAGGTGCCAGCCACCTGCTGGGCAACCAAGTCGGAATCTCCACAGCAAACTATGCGCTTGATGCCAATATCCTTAGCACGCGTAGTCCGTGAATGAGTGCTTCATACTCTGCCATGTTGTTTGTAGCCTCGAAGTGGATCTGCAGAACGTAGTGTAGCTTGTCTCCTTTTGGTGACTGTAGCAATACACCAGCCCCCGAGCCGTTGAGCAACTTTGATCCGTCAAAGTGCATCACCCAGTACTCTGGTTCTGGCAACGGAGTGGCATCTGGCATCTCCGTCCAATGTGCGATGAAATCCGCCAAGGCTTGTGACTTGATAGCGTCGCATCTCTTGTAGGTGATCTCGAAGGCGGCAAGCTCAATGCCCCACTTCGCGACCCTTCCTGTAGCGTCGCTGTTGTTGATAATGTCGGACAGTGGAGTCTTGCTCACTACTGTGATTGGGTGCTCCTGAAAGTAATGCCTTAACTTCCGAGAAGCAAGGAATACTCCATAAGCTATATTTTGGTAGTGCGGGTAACGCCGCTTGGACTCCGTCAAGACCTCGCTTACGTAGTAAACTTGTCGTTGAACTCCATACTCATAGCCTGGTTCCTTCCGCTCTACCACGACGACGATGCTGATAACCCGGTTGGTTGCCGCCATGTAAATTAACAGGGGCTCGCCAGGCTCGGGTGCTACAAGGATGGGCGCTGAGGAAAGAATCTCCTTGAGCTGCTTCAATGTTGCATTTGCCTCGTCCGTCCATGTGAATTTGTCCGCCTTCTTCACCAACTTGTACAGCGGCAGAGCCTTCTCTCCAAGTCGGCTGACGAACCGACTAACTGCTGCAACACAACCTATTAGTCGTTGGATGTCCTTTAGGCATGTCAGACAGTTTATATTTAAGATGGCCTTCATTTTCTCCGGGTTGACCTCGATTCCGCGATGGGAAACGATGAAGCCCAACAATTTGCCGTCTGGAACCCCGAAGACGCACTTCTTAGGGTTGAGCATCATGTTGTATTTCCGGAGACTATCAAAGGTTTCCTTTAAGTAGGAGATTAAGTCGTTTGATTTTTTAGACATCACCGCGATATCGTCCACATAAGCATGAACGTTCCGACCAATTTGGTCGTGAAGGCAACATTGCATTGTCCGCTGGTAGGTAGCACCTGCGTTTTTCAGCCCAAAGGGCATCATGACATAGCAAAACGTGTCGTAAGGGGTAGTGAACGAAGTGGCCAATTGGTCCGACTTCCTCATCTTGATTTGGTGGTATCCTGAGTATGCATCAAGAAAACACAAAAGTTCCGAGCCAGCCGTCAAGTCAATGACTTGGTCAATGCGAGGCAAAGCAAACGGATCTTTGGGACATGCTTTGTTCAAGCCGGTGTAATCAACGCACATTCTTAATTCATTGGTTCCCTTTTTGGGGACTTAAGTAACCTTAAGTAACCTAGCTATCTCTTTGCCAATGGCGCGTCTCTTCTCATCTCCGAAGCGTCGTAGAGGTTGTTTCACTGGTTTACATTTTGGATCTATGTTTAAGCTGTGCTCGGCAAGTTTCCTAGGTACACCTTTCATGTCGGAAGGTTGCCAGGCAAAGATGTCCCTATTCTCACGGAGGAACTCGATGAGCGCACTTTCCTATTTGGGATCCAGGTTTATCCCAATGGCGACGGTCTTGGAGGCATCGCCTACCACAAGTTCCACCGGCTTGGTCTCGATGGCGGCCTTGAACGCAGGAGCGGAGTCGGAGATCTGCTTCTTCGACGCGGGCATCTCTGAGTCATTGACCTGGCTCTGGATCTCCTTGAATTCTTCGCTGTAGAGGATAGCTTCTGCAACGGCTGCTTCATTGTTCTCGCAGTCCCTTGCCTTGGTAAAGCTTCCAGATATGGTGATGACACCGTTCGGTCCGGGTATCTTGAGCTTGTTGTAGACGAAGCATGGTTTGGCCATGAACGTGTGGAATATGTCGCGGCCGAATATGACGTGGTACACGCTCTTGAAGGGGACCACCTCAAAGGTCATGCGCTCTTAGCGGTAATTATTAACGTCTCCAAAGGCTACCTGAAGCGTGATGCACCCAAGGGACCGAGCCTCCCGACCAGGAACTATGCCATGGAACACGGTGTTGGTCTGCCTTAGGTTTTCCTCCGTCAAGTTCATCTTCTGTAGTGTATCCAGGTACATGATGTTGATCCTGGTTCCACTATCCACCATGCACTTGGTGAACTCCACGCTGTCAATCAATGGGTTGATGACCATGGCGTAATGGTTCTCCGTGGGCACAAGGTCTGGGTGGTCCGTCCTGTCCCAAGTGATTGGAACCTCCAACCAGCGCAGGTATTGGGGAAATGGGGGGAGAGTAGCCATCAGGATCCTTAAAGAGGTCTTCTGTTGTCGGACGGTGGGGGTGCCAAGGAAAGTGTGGTAGACTGGGGCCTTCTTTGCGAAGGGGTTATTGCCCTTGTCGTCGCTCTTGGCGGCGTGCTTTGGGTCAACGTCCTCGTCCATATCACTTGAATCCTTGGACTCCTCCTCCTTCTTCATCCCCTTGCACTTGCCTCGCGGTCTGTTCTTCCGACTTCGCTTATAGCCGGACTCCGGGTCTTCCTTGAGGTCGTTGACGAACTTGCAGTGTCGATTGGTATGGGTGGCCTTGCCGTTGGCGTCGAGGTGTACGAGGCACGGCATATCGCGGTACTCTTCGTAGGTTTGGGGAACGCGGAGCGGCACCGATTTGGTTTCACTTCCTCGCTGCTGCCCACAGCCTGCTCCCCTTCCTCGGCCACGTTGTCCGCCTTCGCCTCGTCCTGCAAAAATCATGGCGACCATGTCGGTAGATTGATTTTCTTCTGGAGCGGTTTTCCGCTTTGTAATGTTGTTCCTCCGAGCTTGAGTTGGAACGGCCGTTGCCGGCAAAGAGCCACGAGCATCGTCATCGGCAGCTGTGAACTCACTAGCTAACTGAATCATCTAATTCAAGTCAAGCTGATGATTGTCCTGTAAGCGCTTCAGCTTATGTCGGAGCAACGTGCCCCTTTCCAACCCATCGATGAAGGCGGCCATGGCGGTCTGGGCGTGCACTCCTGCGTAGGAATTCTTCATATCCAGCCAGCGGGAGAGGTAGGCGCGAGATGTCTCGTCTTTCTCTTGCACGCACCGCTGTAGATCGCCCACCGTGCAGGGACGCTTGTATGTACCCTAAAAGTTCTTGGTGAATGCTTCTTGCATGTCCAGCCAGTTGTAGATAGATTTCTCCGGCAAGTCGTCGATCCATTGACAGGCCGTACCTGCCAACATTAACGGGAGGTACTTGACGGCGACGTTGGGGTTGCCTCCGGCAATCTCCACCGCGTTGTCATAGTCCTGCAACCATGTGGCAAGTTTGGCGGTGCCGTCATAGGGCTTGATGGTCTTGTCAATCCGGAAACCTTTGGGGTAAGTTGCGGACCGTATTGCAGGTCCAAAGCAACGTGGTCCCAGGAATGATCCTTCCCGGGCCTCGTGAATCTTATCGATCCGCGAACGCGCATCGTACGGCTTCGGGTTTTTCTTCTTTTTGTCAACAGGGGATGGGCTGCGCGAACGACGCGGGCCTCCTCCGCCATGGTGACTGCTTGGCGGTGACGGAGGCGGAGGTGGCGGTGGGTTAGCCTTCTTGCTGTTACCCTCCTGCGATGCCTCACGCCTGTCACGGTTTCTTATCGGACGCGGAGGGTTGTGGCACGACCTGCTCTTATGTCCTCCGTTGTGCTTTCCGTCATGACGGGTCTGCTCCGCGTTGTCGCGGATGACAATGCCACACTGCTTTGGTGGGGGCATATCCGTACGATGGTTAGCCTTGTATTCTTCCTAACATCGGGGGGGGGGGGGGGTCGGGGCGGTGGCGATGGGCGGCGAGGTTGGGCTCTTTCTCCGTGGTCGGAGGATATGGGGATAGCATCCTTCCTGTTGCGCGCATCCCTCCGTCATCATTCTGATGAACCCGTCCGTGATCCGACATCCTGAGGAGATCTGTCCCTTTGCGGTTTGTATTGGCTGGATCGGCAGAGCACTGGGTCAGACTCAAGCCTCTGAGAGGTGGCCTTTTCCTGCTGATTTACTGCCTTGGCCACTAGGTCATAGACCTGTTCCACTGCCTCAGGCGATCTATCCTGCTCCAGAAGGGTCTTGGCGACGGCGAGGTTAAGGAGTGGGGTGGGCATCACCTGCTTGCCTTCACTGTCAACGTATGGCTTGGCCTGTGCCGGCTTCGAGGGAGTCCATCCTAGGTTGCGCCGTACACCAGGATCATTGATGACGCGAGCCGGAGCCTTCTTAGCATTCTGCTGCTGGAGCAGAGTCTTGTACTCGGCCTCCATTGATCTAGCTTTTTCTATGGACTTCTGCGCGTTGACCAGATCTTGATCTAGCTTAGAGCCTTGCTCCGCGATGGCTTGCTCTTCCTCCAGCAGTTGCTGGCGCTTCTCGTCAAGCTGAGTCACGTTACGGATATGATCAACAATTAGTGGCTAGCTCAACGAGGAGGTTGACGTACATCACTCTATCAGCTGGAGTAACATGGGCTACTGCCGACGTAGATCTTTGGAGGCAAGTTTTGGTGTTGTTGTTGCTCGGACGGTGCCGAGTTCTGCTGCAATTTGCCTTTGGATTAGGCGGAGGAGGCATGACTCTTGCACGATCATCGTCAGCAGCAATAAGTGTCCCCTTCCCCTTATCCAGCGCCGTAGGCGGAGCTTGACCGGGCTGGTCTTCATCCATCGTTGTCCCAATGGTGACAAACACCCCTCAGGACATGACGGTGTTATTAGTTTGTTCGTCGCGCGAGTACTCCTCCTCCATCTCCTGCATGGCGGAGTCTAGCTCTTCTGGACTGAAGTCTATTTCCTCTGAATCTGCACTGAAATTAGCATAAAGCGCGTCAATGACAGAGTCGGAGGGTGCCAGGACTTCCTCGATGAGTCTTTGGAGGTGCAGGCCTCGGCGATGGTGGAGGTGGTGGCTCTGCGCGATGGCGGCGGAGGTGGTGGTGGTGGCTGAATCGGAGGTGCTCCGTCAATGGCATAGCGCCGAGCTGCCGCTTCAGCCTCCGCGTAGTTTTTGATGGTGCTCACCATGCCTTCGAAGGTGAGGCGTCCTGACGCCTGTTGCCGTCTTAGGGAGTGTCGGAGAAGCGTACCATGGTCCAGTCCTTCCACAAAGTGATAGATGGCATCATCATTGGGGTAGTGGGCCAGATCGGCTCGTATACGGAGCCACCTGGCGAGGTAGTCGCAGGGGTTTTCGCCCTCTCTCTAAACGCAACGCGCCAGATCGAAGATGGTAACCACGCCGATGAACTTGGATCTCTGTTGTCCAGACGCACGGGCGAAGCCGGCGGATTGGCAGTGATCTTCCACCTTTATATCCTGCACAGGGGCAGTTTGGGTGGGTCTTGAATTTTTCCAATCTTTGCCGGAAAACTCCGAGGAGAGATCCGACATTGATCCTTCCGCGAACGCATCCTGCCCGTAGGCGGTCCGTGCGGGTCTTGATGCTCCTCTGACTTCCAGGGAACTAATGCCCGAGTCGGTTTCGCCGATGAAGAGGTGGATGTCTCTGATAGGAACGATAGAACACCACGTAGGGTTCGTCTTCGTCGGGATCTAGAACTCGTCGGGGGGGCGATCGGAACGTTGCTGGAGAATAGAACACGACCGATGGCTACGGTTCGCCCATTCCTGCGAAGATCTTGGTCCTCGCCCACGAAGAGCTGGCGCCTCTTGCTACGGTGGGCGTATGGCTGTCGTGGTATTGCCGACGAGCACGCCATGGAGGGTCCTCACGGCGTGTTTAGAGACGTGGGGTAAGGCGGACGGTTGTGGTGCGAGGTAACACAACTTACCAGTTCGATTCCCTAGCGGTGGAGGAATCCTACTCCTGCTATAAATCACTATAATAGCAATACGCCAAGTTACAGAGATTAGGTTCGCTGTGCGAGGTGACTAGAAGGTCTAAGTTATCGTCTAAGATTGTGCCCTAAAGGCTCCCATAGGCCCGACTTATATAGTCGACAGGTCCTAGGGTTACAAGGAAAAGTCCTAGCCGGACAGGTTACAGAGTTCTACACCGTCTATTACTAGTCTTGTGTATCTTGTACTCCAAGGCTCCGGGTACGCTGGTGACTCCACTGTAACCTTCCTTTATCCGGCATGGGCCTCCCTTCTGGATCCACCTAACTGGGCCGCCCAGCAGGCCATAGGCCATGCTATCGACTATGGGCCACCCGGGTTAGTTGGATAAGAGACATGCTATGAGGATACCCATATAGCATATCCCCAACATTGTGCAAGTTCTCATTGCGAGCACGCATGACTATATATGGAGCAATGCCTATGATTGTTTAGTACTTGGATGCTTATTCTTATTTATCTGCAATTGCCCTAGATCTTGAAGTTACATGTTTAGACTAGTCCATGCAACGCCCGTCCATCCATCCCTATGCCTACCGCGCTCATATCCTACTGTTTGCTACTACTGTTACTATTGCTCCTGTTTTACTGCTGCTGTTACTTTGATATTGCTACTACAAAACTGTTGCTACTGATAAACTTATGTGAGCAAGAACTATTTCTAGGTGCAGCTGAATTGACAACTCAGTTGTTAAGGCTTGCAAGTATTCTTTGGCTCCTCTTGTGTCGAATCAATAAATTGGGTAATACTACCCACGAAGACTGTTGCGATCCCCTATACTTTTGGGTCATCAAGACTATTTTCTGGCGCCATTGCCGGGGAGCATAGCTTTATTTGTAAGTTCACTTGGATCTATTATTCACTACAAGAAATGTGTTCATCTATGACCTTTTGATAGTGACCATGGAAAAAATCGTCATATATCCATTCTGATTTCACAACTGATGGACTCAAGTGGTTTGTAGGCGTAAAAACCCAGAAAATTAAGACGATTTGGTCCGAAAACGTCATAGTTTTATTAGGTAAAATCGTCATAGTGCTAGGAAGGACAAAATATAAGCGGAGGGAAATAACAGCCGTTGGATCTCAATAGGATGGACGGCTGAGATGTGATCATGTCACAGGAACATGCCGTGGATCGATGACCTGGCACCACCCATCGCGCGCGGCCCTGCAAAATTTTGGGTCCAATAGGCGCGAGCGTGAGATGAACCAAGTTAGCGAACCCTACCCTCCCAGAGTTGCTCGGTGCCTCTTCCGCCCCGTCCTCTCCTAGGGTTTACCTCGCAGCCGCCTCTTCCGCCCCGTCCTCTCCTCGCCTCCGACCCAGCATCCCCCTCGGCGACGCCATGGCCGGGAAGAAGCGCAAGTCCTCGGAGAAGCCACCCAAGGGCAGCCGCCTCCCGCTCGGCGGCCAGCCAGCGGTGGCCCGGCCGAAGCGTCGCCGCTGGCGCCGCCAAGCGGCACCGAGCGGAGGAGGCCTCCATGCCTTCCTCCATCGGCGCCAAGATCCTTCATGAGGCGCTCAAGCGGCGAGGAAGAGGGCCTCGCGAGTCCCGCGAGCTCCCCTCGACGCCCATCACCGCCGCCACAGCCCGTCCACGTCGTCTGTCTCCCGGTCCCCGCCGAAGGCGGCGACGAGGGCGACGTCGGCAGTTCGGCAACCCGGCCAGAGCGAAGTACGACGGCGGCGTGGTGCGTGCTCTTGCTTCACCGCGGTAAAATGGAGCTTACTTACTTTGAGTGTGTTGCTAATGCGAATTTGCTGCTATTTTCTCAGCGGAGATCAATGAGGAGGACGAGAAGGCCCTCGCCGCCTTCATGTCGAAGGACACCTCTTCCAACCAATCTCTTGGCGATATCATTCTCCGAAGATCGGAAGAAGGCCACCGTCTCAATTGGTGGGCATTCATTTTGACTCATTTTGTTCTTACGATACTTGGGACGCGATCCATTGGCCATTGAGCTAGCTACCAACTTTTCTGAATTCACTTCAATCGCATTTTGGTTATCGGTCAAAAAAGAGCCAAGTTGATTATGGGATTCTTGAGTCTTGGTATGTTTGTGCAGAAGGACGGCTCTTGTCAAGTTGGACACGATTATCGAGCTACAAAGAGTATGTGCCTTGCTCCTTACCCATTTCCTCTGAGCGAAGCCTATTTGCATCGTCTTATATATGCAACGCTCATTGTCGAATTTGTCATATGCGTGGTTGGCCAGCTCTTGAGGCGATACACTAGTGGGAAAATTCCCAAAGCACTCAAGCGTATCCCATCGCTGGAATCTTTGGCGAGATGTGCCTGATTAACCCGAGCATTGGTCTCCTAACGCGTGTACCAAGCAACACGGCTCTTCTCTTCAAACATGAGTGCGAAGAACGCCGTGAGATTCTCTGAAGCTATTTCGCTCCACGTATCCAATGACATAAAGCACAACAAGAGGCTCCATTTTGCGCTTTATCGGGCTATGAAGAAATCCTCTACAAGCTTCTGCCTTTTTCAAGGGAATTTTACCGCCACTGTCGGTGTAGTTTGCTTTAGAAGAGAGAGTTTCCTAGAATGCATGGCGAGTTCATTAGTACTTCTGAATATGAGATTGAAAGGAGCAATATTGTTGATCATCCAACCATAAGCCACATTTAATGCTTGTTGTAGACTTATATATGCATTAGTTGCGTATTTCTTTTCTTTTCTCTTCACTCTATAATATAACTGCCAAATGTTATGGCTGCAGGAAGGGGATTGCACTCTGCGTGAAGCAGTAATTGTTGGTAGTATTCTCGAGAAATGTACCATTCCTCCACTCCATGCAAGGTTAGCTGAATATAGTATTACGATTCTTGTCTAAGGATGGTTGTGCAGTTGATATCTTATCTCTACTTGGCATTTTTTGCAGCGCGGCATTAATGAAACTAGCAGACATGGAGTACTGTGGCACAACTAGGTAAAGTGTGGCACCTTAAAGTTTTTTTTTGTGTGTACTGCACATATTATAAGAACTCAACAATTTTTCCCCAGTGAACTTTATACTTCCGTGAATAAGCATTACATGTTTCATTAGTTAACATTACTAGTTAAATAACATTTCTTTGTATGTATATAAAATTTTGCTACAGTAACAAAGATTATAGTTGGTCTGAAATTACTTGATGCAGAAACCAGCATTAATTTTCCTGTACCTCTCCTTCTGCTTGTGTCTGTCTGCCAACTTATAGTTTAAACTACTCCCTCTGACTCATATTAGTTGACTTGGATTTGTCAAAATTTGGATGAACCTATATACTAAATAGTGTCTAGATTCATTCAAATCTAGACAAATCCAAGTCAACTAATATGGGTCGGAGGGAGTACAACAATTTTGCCAAATGGTTTGCGTGGTGTGCTAAAATTTTCCCAAATAGAGGCCACCGTGCCACGATTTTTCATCCATTGTACTCTTAAATTTAGGAGTTGTTGTATACTTGTATATTGTATTTTCTCATTCGAATCCTTGTTGGAACCATCTGGATGTGCATTCTAGCTTCTCATGTATATGCCATGGGAGGTTGTTGTGTGGTGTTGATTTACATTATGTAGCCAAGTCCTGTTATGCAATAGGATGGACTGAAATGTTCTATTGTTTCCTAAGATCGTAGTTCAAGTGATGTTTTGCTGGTAACTGCATTGCATGTGTAGGTCTGGTGTGTTTAGTGTGGGTGAACTATCTTCTTTTCGTATATAGTTGTGGCATTTACGCAATTCGTTTAATAGCTTCTTATTACGTTGCAACATCAGTAACCTGATATCTTTCTTGCGATTACTTTATCAAGATATTTCTTGATAAGAAGTATGCTTTGCCGCATCGTGTACTTGATGAAGTTTTGCCCATTTCATGCGGTTTCTTGACGATGAGAGGAACATGCATTATATGGCACCGATCGCTCGCCTTTGTGGAAAGGTCGTGATGGATGTGTAAAGTTCGAAAGCATATTTTGGTTAATCTGAAAGGCATTGCTCTTAATCTTTGCAAAACAACCACTATGCTTGACTGCTTGCAGTACTGCAAGTAGTCTTTCCCTGGTTATCTTCCTGGTAAACCTTTTTCATTACCAGGACAAAGTATTAAACCCAAACTATGGAAAATGTTATGCTATACAATGTGAGAAGTAACCAGCTTCTTTGCTATTTGTGGCTCAGAGGTCTGATCCCTGATGATATAATGATAGAATATATTTTAACCTCTCTTAGTACAGATCCATGGAAGTATCCAATGGACTTTGATTAGTCATCTTGTCCTTGACATTTTTGTTTTTGCTCTTTGTTGTGGAGAGACTCCAGGATCATCAGTGATGTCGTACACTAGTGGTTGCCACTTTCCAAGGCTGACTTTGGATCCTCCAGGAACTACCCGCAACAGGCCGTATGCAAGGGCCGTTCTTGCAAGGTCTGCTCTCTATAGATCTCTCCTGATAGAAAAGCTTCCAGCTGTTTGTATTGTACTGTATTCTTGTTGGTTCATTGATGCATTTGGGAAATTAATCTCTCAGACAGTCAGCTTCTGTTTTGAATCAGTATGAAAAGAAGAATTATTTGGCTGGTAGTGTGCTATTGATTTCCTTAACTTTGTCTTTGTCATTAACGGTGATAGAAACATGTGTATTGTGGTACTTGCAGATATATATTCTATTGAATATTTTCTATTCTTTGTCATGTGGCTTGTGGAACTTGCTCTATTGCTTGCTGCTATACTATCTAGTTTACTTTTGACAATGGAGGCAATCTATCTGGTGCCTTAGCATGTCGCTAGTTGATTTTGCATCTTAATTGTATTGGAACTAAAACTAATTATGTGGTGGGTTCTTATAGTTGTGCCTGGTACAAATCCGGACATAACTAACTTCTATAATTTTGCAGATGCTTGGTGAAATCTTGTACCACTTATCGATCAATGAGTATGATCGGTCATCTAAGGTTCTTGGAATGCTTCTTGAGATGGACGGACTATGGTTCACCTGATGCTCTGAAGACCAAGGTGGTAGAAGTTGATCAGCTGGATTCTCTTTTTGAGAAATGACTTTGTCGCTTCTTAGTCAGGAGCTATCTGTTCTACTTTCTATGTGTGCTTGGTGTTTGAAATAGATTTTAAGTGTTCTGCTTATCAACAGATGAGACTTTGATGTTTTGTTAAATGTTGAGATTGAAATTTGATTTATCTGTGGATTATTTTTTTGCTTGGTTCCTGTACTAGTGATATGGATCACATTTGGGCTCTAAGCAGGCCACAATCCAACAAAAAACCTGATTCACAACTATGTACAATTCAGAATAAAAGAATAAAAAGGTTAAAATAGAATAAGTATTGTACTGTGAAAAGGGAAGATTGAATGGACCAAAAAGGCCAAAGCCCAACATTGAACTGGATAATAAAAACACTAGCCCTAAAAGAAAAATGACACGGAGAAGGCCACGTCCAATTCAATAAAAGGCTGAATTTTTTGGGCTTGGCCCATATAGACCGCCAAAATGGACCGGGCTGATTTCACACTACGACGATATTATTTCGTCATAATTTTGCCACATCGGATCAGCCACGTAGGATCTGATCTGTCCAGGCGAGATGGGCCATGACGATATTGGATCGTCATAACGGCTATGACGATCTAATATCGTCATAGATGGTTATGACGATTTTATCAAAATCGTCGTTATAGTTCATTTATGCGGCCTTGACTTTCGACGATCTCAAAATCGTCATAGAATCGTCATAAATGGACTACTATGACGATTTTGTGACGAAAATGGAGGGTCATATATTGCCAGATTTCTTGTAGTGATTGTTCACTACTACTCTGTTCATCATGGGTAAGTCTCGTGATGGAAAGTTTTCTATTTTACCATCCACTACAAGAAGAGGTACAGTCCTGAACACCTCTGCTGCTCTTGATTCACCGTCTATTATAAGTAAGCTTGTTACACCACCACCACATACTCATGCTACACACACTACTACTGCTGAATCTGAAACTGCTTTTGATACTCATGATGTTACTTCTAGTGTGCTTGATGTGAGTGGTTCATTAGGTCCTTTCCTAGATGCTACTATGGCTAGTCTAGGAAATACTAAAACTCCTAGTGAGGACACTGTTACGCATGTTAGCTCACCTGAGTCTAGAGAGATATATGATATTAATGATGGTTACATTGAGTTTACTGATGAATTTATTGAAGAGTGCCAAAACACACATGGTGCTAGTGCTATTAAGAGTCTCCTTGAGATATGTACCATTATTCCTAAATTGTCCTATAATCCTAAGTTTGCCACCTCTCCCATAGATATTAACAATAAATATTATGATTTCTCTCTTGATTTATCCTATTTAGACATTGTTGAGAAAGAACCTTTTTGTGGGACTGAAAATGAGAGTGTTGTAGCTCATATGAATGAGCTTTCCACTATGAGTGCTTTATTCTCTGATGATTTTAAAATGCGCAAGTACTTTGTTACTAAGATCTTCCCTTCTTCACTAAAAGGAGAAGCTAAAGCTTGGTTTAATAGATTACCTCCTGGATCCATTGATAGTCCTGATTGCCTGATTGCTTATTTCTTCCAGAAATATTTTCCTCCTAGTGCTAGACATGCTGCTTTGCGGAGACTTTTTGGTTTTAAACAGGGAGAAGAAGAGAAATTGCTTGAGTCATGGACAAGGTTCTATGCCTTGATTCATGCACATCCTAGATGTCCGTTACCCAAAAATGAGCTTCTTGATATTTATTATAATGGACTAACTGATGATTCTAGGACATACCTAGATAGCTTTGCTAATTGTGATTTCAGGAAAAGAAATCCTACAGATGCAGAAGAATTAATGGCTAAAATAAGCAAGAATTATGATGATTGGACTTCAACTGAGCTAAATACACCTAAGCCTATTACTCCTGAACCAGTTGTGCCTAAACTAGATCCAACACCAACACCAAAGAAGAGGGGAATGATTGCATTAAATAATGAAGTGATGAAAGAATCTAAGAAATGTCTAAAGGAGAAAGGCATTAGAGCTGAAGATGTGAAGAATCTACCTCCTATATAAGAATTATGTAAGACAATTCCCCACTCATCTACTATTGAGGTACACTCTCTCCACTTTGATGAAGGTGATATTCCCTATGGTAAGCCTCCTGATCAATGCTTAGAGGAACTTGACACATTTATTGTTAAACAAGGTAATTTAATAAACAAGTTTAGAATCATTTATTGGAAAACTCTAGAGCTATTAATGAGTTGAAATATATTATGGAAAGAACTGCTAATGATATTAAAATGCTTTGTTAACACTTTAAAATGGTTCAAACCCAAATTGATCAACTTGCTAAGGTACAAAAAGATATGCTAGTTAATGCCTCAGGAGATAAACATGCTTATGGAATTAGAACTAGGAGTGGTATAGCTACTCAAGATCCTTTATATCCTGAAGGACACCCTAAAATAATTGAGTAGGATTCTCAAGAAGGTGAAAGTAATGGTAGTCCTCGTAAGAGAAAGAAAAAGTAACACAAAGTAGTTGAGGAACCACTTGAACATGCTGTAGATCCTAATAGTATATATGTCTCTGATGCTAAAACTAAGAGTGGTAATTATAAAAAATGATGCTCCTGATAAGGAGGAAGTTGAGGAAGAACCTGAGAAGCACACACTAAGAATACTAGGTACACTAAGGAAGATTTTATTGCTAAAAAACATGGTAGTGAGAGAGAACCTTGGGTGCAGAAACCTATGCCTTTTCTAAATAAGAAAAACAAGTCAAAGGAGGAAGAACACTACAACAAGTTTTGTGAGTGGATGAAACCTTTATTTTTGCAAATTCCTTTGACTGATGCTATTAAGTTGCCTCCTTATTCAAAGTATATGAAGGATATTGTCTCTAATAAAAGGAAGATTCCTAATGAGGAAATTTCTACTTTGCTTGCTAATTATTCCTTCAATGGTAAGGTTACAAAGAAACTTGGTGATCTAGGTATACCAACTATTCCTTTCTCTATTAAGAACAATTATGTTAGAACTGCTTTATGTGATTTGGGAACTGGAGTTAGTGTTATGCCTTTTTTCCTCTACAAGAGACTCCAGCTAGAAAAGTTGATACCAACTGATATATCTTTGCAAATGGCTGATAAGTCAACTACTATTCCTATTTGTATATGTGAGTATGTTCCTGTTTAGGTGGCTCATAATTGCTTGGTTTTAACTGATTTTGTTGTGCTTGAAATGCCTGAAGATGATAATATGTCTATTATTCTTGGGAGACCTTTTATTAATACTGCAGGTGTTGTTATCAATTGTAATCAAGGAAAAGTAACATTCAATATTAATGACAAAGAGCATACTGTCTATTTCCCCAAGGAGGTTGCTAGAAGCTATTGCCTGAATTCCATTGAAAATATTGAGAGCATCAAGGTTGGAGAAATATATTGTCCCATTCCACAAGAAAGTTTTGAAACTATTATGATTGGGACCATTGCTATCATGTTTGAGAAAGGAAGATGAGTGCTTACCCACTGAATCAATATGATTTGATGGTACCTGAGCCAATGAAAGTCCATCATGAGGAAGGAGTCTTCCCTTCCATATAACCATGCCCTGAATTTATGAGAGCCGCGGGAATCTTCCAGGATTTCCAGACTATGCTTACTAATGCAGGGTTGGAACACTTTGTTGAAGAAGAACTATATCAGTATGTTATGCTAACCATGGTTGTGGTGCAGGACTTCCGGTTTACTTGGTCCTCGTCTAATCCCATGGTCCATTATAAAATCTACAATATAGTTGTCGACCTGCCTTTTGCTGATTTCTATAGAGCTATTAGAGTGCCCCATTGGGGATCTTGTGAGAAGATCAAGGAGGGGCCTCAGCCGCTTATGGATTTATATGCTGAAATTTGCCAAGGTTTCGACTTCTCGAAGGAAAGTGGTAAAATTCGAAACATTCAGTTCCCATCCATTAGATATTTTGCCTATTTCATTACCAAGTGTATTCTTGGTAGAAAGATTGTTATCTTCATTTGATCTAGCTTTTATCTCAGCTGCTTTGAATAGGGATAGAACTTATCACCTGGGTGCTTTGATAGCTTACCGTCTTACCACTAACCGCGAGAAGGGTGGAATTTGTGGAGGTCTCATTGCCTCTAGGTTGCTAGATTTCCATGGTTTAGAGCCTCACCATTCAGACTATCGGTTCCCCATAGAGAGGCTTGATCTTGATTCCATGGTTCAGCATAATTTTGTTTCTTCTTAGGCTACTGTGAGAAGTTTGCCGTATGAATTATCCTTTGTCAAGTGTGGTTGGAGAGGGGATACGACTAAGAAAGTAGTTTATTTGCCTGCACCTGCTTTGTTTAATTTTGATAACAGGCAAGGATGGTCGCTCACGGAGGAGGAGTTTGACACATACGTGGTGGAGATCTCCCAGCAAGAGGAGATGGTTGGAGAGGATGCCGAAGATGATTCGGTTCATCCCTCCAATATGGGAGAGTCTTCATACCAGCAACCCTCCTATGATTGGGGCGCGTCTTCTTCTTCATCGCAAGCGCCTAACTATGATCATTCCTATGATGACCTACCAGCTTGGGGTTACTACCCGCGCTATTGAGCCCCACTTAGGCCAAAATCCTAAGCATGGGGGGAGGTATACCGGCATCACACTCATCTATATATCATGTTTCGTCGGTTCTTTGTGTATCCATTTTTTCGCTTTCTTTTTGTTTTTTTTCTGCTTTCTCAAAACACAAAAATAACAAAAATATTTTCTTTGTTTCTATTGGTTTGTTTCTTTGCTTTTTAGCTTTGGTTTTCCTTAAAGAAAAATTCAAAAAGGTTTTGCTTTGTTTGGTTTTGCTTTGTGTGCTTGCTTTAAAAATCGAAAACACCAAAAATATGTGGTGTTCTTCTTTGGTTTTATGAGTTCTTTTAGGGTTCAGCCATCCTCAGTAGAGTTTGGTTTCATGTTATTATTCAAGCCACACAAGTGAAGGGCAATAATGAAGATTAAGACAACTTGAGGTGTGGTAAGAGGCTGGTAACGAACTCTATTTGTTTTCATTTTTGTACATATACTGATCATTGTGAGAACCTTCTTGAGAGCATAGTTGTCATTCTTGTGTTTGTTCCAAAACATGGTTAATTATGTCATTACTTTGATGCTTGTATCTCTGATATCTTTACTTCTAGTCTTCACATGAACTTCAGAGGTGCCTTGGCTTTTACCTTGTGCTCTACAAACAAAGTCAAGCAAGATACCACTCTATCATACCTTCTTATGAGCATTGCAATGTTGATTATGTTTATGTTTAATGCTACTTATTATTATTGAGTTGGAACCTCTTCATAGCTTGCAATGACTATTGAGTTGACTTAGTTGCATATTCCTTATTATGAATTGTCTAAGTATCTACTCCTGTGCTGAGAATATATATATCATATGAAGCAAATGTGTTCGTGAAAGTCTTTTATCGCACTCAGTTTTCAACTGAATTGCTTGAGGACAAGCAATAAGCTAAGCTTGGGGGAGTTGATACGTCCAAAACGTATCTACTTTCCCGAACACTTCTGCTATTGTTTCTCCTCTAAAATTGTGTGATTTGGATACAACTAACACAGACTGACGCTTTTTTCAGCAGAATTACCTTGGTGTCTAGTTTTTGTGCAGAAAATCAACTATCAGGAAAAATCCCGGAAAATATGCCAAAAATCCTATTACACTAGAAGACTCATGGAGCGAGAGTACGAGACAGAGGGGAGTACTGAGGGCCCCACACCCCTGTCGGGCAGGTGGGCCCAAGACATGCTTGGAGGGGGTGTGGATGCCCAAGCACCCCCTCGGCCTCCCTCTTCACCTATAAGATGCCTCTTTACCTAAAAACCGATTGGGGTTCATCATTTTTCCAGAAAGAGTTCCGTTGCGCCGCCACCACCAGAAACCGCGATTCGGAACCAAAAACTCTGTTCTGGCACCCTGCCGGGACGGGGAATTTGGAGAGGATCATCGCCTCCATCATCACCGATGCCTCTCCATCAACCATCCATGTTTCCCCCATCCATGAGTGAGTAATTCCCCGCTGTAGGCTATGGGGATGGTAGGGATTGGATGAGTTCTATCATGTAATCGAATAAGATTGTTAGGGCATGGTGCCTAGTATCTCTATTAGTGCTATTTGACTTTGTTGCAACTTGTTGTGCTTAATGCTTGTCACTAGGCCCGAGTGCCATGATCTCAGATCTAAACTTATTATTGAATCATTATGATAGTATTGTTTGTGATCTTATTTGCAAGTTGTGTACACATATCATTGTCCGGATCCAAAGGCCCTGAAGTGACCGAAATTGGAACAACCTGAGGGGATGGCTGTGATGTGAGGATCACATGTGTTCACAGAGTGTTAATGCTTTGCTCCGGTGTTCTATTAAAAGGATCACCTTAATTGCCAGTAGTTCCCTTAAGGCCCCGCTGCAACGGGCTGGCAGGACAAAAGATGTTGTGCAAGTTCTCATTGGAAGCACGCATGACTATATACGGAGCACATGCCTATGATTGTTTAGTACTTGGATGCTTATTCTTATCTATCTGCAATTGCCCTAGATCTTGAAGTTACATGTTTAGACTTGTCCATGCAATGCCCGTCCTTCCATCCCTATGCCTACCACGCTCATATCCTACTGTTTGCTAATACTGTTACTATTGCTCTTGTTTTACTGCTGCTGTCACTTTGCTATTGCTACTACAAAACTGTTGTTAATGATAACCTTATGTGAGCAAGAACTATTTCTAGGTCTAGCTGAATTAACAACTCAGTTGTTAAGGCTTGCAACTATTCTTTGTCTCCCCTTGTGTCGAATCAATAAATTGGGTAATACTACCCTCGAATACTGTTACGATCCCCTATACTTGTGGGTCATCATACTCCATCAGCACAGGAGGCTTCCGCCTCTCCTGATGTGGGCAACATCTCGCAAGCCCTGGTCACCGTTGGTGATCAGGAAACTAACAAGGGTGAACCCGTCAAGGGTAGTGATCCCATGGTAATGTCTACATGAACGTTGGATAACGTGGCCAGCTTTGCTGTCTCTGGCATAAAGAGGAAAAAGAAGGAAGAGATCCTTAGGCTGGCTCAATCTAGCCTTGAGAAGAAAACCTTAACCGCAGAGGCAGCAAGCTAGGAGCAGGAGGACGTCAAGTTGGTTAGCCTCCTGGACCAAATTTTTGTCCAGGATGCTAAGATAGAGTCTAGCAAACTCCCAGTGACGGATGTTCCCTCCCTCTCCCTTGCCAAGAAAGTGTTTCACAACACTAAACTCAGATTTGAGAAGTTGCACTTGGAACACATTGTAAGTTTCCGATTCTTATTTGCATTTATTTTATTATCATATCCTCTAGCCCGGCATAAAGTCAGATAAATATCGCTGAATCCAAGTTGATGCTTATAAGATGCCAAAGAATGATGTAGTGTAGCCCCCAAGGCTCGTGCTGTACTTTTACTTAGTTAAATTTCCAGCCTAAGTCTTAGTAGCCGTCTGACGGTATTCCGTCTTCTAAACTTACAGAAAATTGCATCTTCCAACCAGGAATTGCCCAAGAACATGTGTAACAAACACAAGGAGATCAAAGCCTTGCGCCTTGATAATTAAAAGTTAAAAGTTGAGAAAGATGAAGCAGAAGGTAAATTTTTACGGTTTCCTCTTTGTCAATTAGCTATTGTCATAGTCAAACTTGTTCTGTCCAACTGATATTTTTTCCCTTTGTAGAATTTTTGTGCGAGTCTAGCAAGATGGTGGAGAAATCCAAGAACTTCAAGGTCTTGGAACTGGAGAATGTTGAGCTCTGGGATAAGCTTCAGAAACTCACTATTGAGTCAGAGAAATCCGTAGCTGATGTCCTGGAGTCAAGCAACCGTGATACCGTGAGGCTCGAGAAGCTGCTAGCCCTCCGAGATAAATAGTTGGATGATCTTCGGAAGGACTTTGATAGTCAGAGGGATCTGGCCTAGGCCACAGAGAGCGAGCTAAATAGCCTCCGCGAGGAGCATGCCCAGTGGAATCATTCTGTGCTAGGTAAGATTTCCGACTTACATTTTACATTGATTTTTTTGACTTTCTTTTTAGTCGAATTTTGACTTTTGGTTCTTTCCGAGTCCCCTGAATCTTTCCGACTCTCCTACCTCCGAACCTCGCGTCGATCGCATCAAGCTCGTCAGAGATATCTTGTTCGACTTCCGCCAGAATCTTGAAGAGGCTGGTGAGTCGATAAAGCTTTCCGACTTGCACACGATGTCAGTGCAAGAGGTGAGGGACAATGCCAAGGAGATTCCGAAGCTTATCGAGGACTAGAAGATCTCCTACGTTCGGACTTCTGCGCAAACTGATCTTACCATGGTGATGAGCCACCACAGTGAGATGGAAATCTGGCATGTCACCAAGGGTATTGCCGAGGAGGATGATGAGGGCAACCCACAGGACATCAAGGCTATCCAAGATTCCTGTGCGGGTTATGCTTGTCGTGTGGCGGAGATGACCAACTATGCGACGCCGTTCTTCGGATCCGTCGCCATGCCTCCCTCGCCTCAAGAGCCAGAAGACAGCCTCGCTGAAGCAGCTTCCGAGTCTGAGGTCCAGGGAGACAATGTTGTCAACTCCAGCGCTCCACCTTCTTCATCACCACCACCTGGCTCTACAGCATAAACAGGTTTTATGCATTATTCCGAACTTTCGGCATTGTAATGATGGAAATAATATTTTGATTTGTGCTGGTTTTGTAAAAAACTGATGCTTTTACTATCATAGCACTTATGTTTGTATATATTTTATGCGTGTGCTTCAAAAAAATTCTGAAGCACTAGTTTTTATGATTATACTTGTCATTTTATCTGGCTCTCGGCCTCGTCCCTTTCATGAGCCGGCCAACCTTTAGCACAGAAACTTTGCCGAGCAACGGAGGGCAATTGCTAAACTAGTTTAAACTTGGAAACAAAGCCAGATTCCAATACCAACAATTCATTACTCGGAAAATATCCGCGTCTAAGCAATCAGATAAAAAACCAAAGTATAGACAATAAATTGAATTTTTTACCCTAAGGTAATATTTTTAGATATTCAAAAATCGTAACCAGAACGAACATGAGCATAAAGTACTTTCAAGCATTCTGGGATTTTTGAAAAATGACATGCTCTTTTGGAAATAATATGGAAAAAATATTCTCAAAAATAACATATGAGGAAACCAATACTTTATTTTACTTGTAACATGTACATATATGATTACAAGGAAATATAACTGCGAATAGAAGGGACGCAGCTGTGCAATATTCCATGGTCGGTCTATTTCATCCGGGTATGTGCTACCGCCAGCTCTCTTTCTCTTCCGAGTGTCTGGTCCTTCCTTGACTGGTCTCATATCGGTTAAATAATACGATCCATTATGCATAACTCTGCTAATCATAAAAGGTCCTTCCCAAATCGGGGAAAATTTGTGCTTTCTTTTTTGCATAAGTCGGAGAACCAAATCGCCTTTTCTGAAAGAATGGTTTTGAACTCTATGACTATGGTACTTGCGTAACTTTTGTCGATAGGCTATAGATCTCTCCTCGACAACGACGCGTACTTCTTTTATTATATCGAGATCATCTTGTCGAGAAACTTTTGCATCTTCTTCGATATACACTTTGACTCGTGGAGATTGATGAATTAGATCGCTTGAAAGAACTGCTTCTACACCATAGACCAAGAAGAAATGAGTATATCCGGTTGATCTGTTAGGAGTTGTACGTAAGCTCCATATCACAGACAATAATTTTTCCTCCCAAGCCCTCGCGGCCCGGCGTAGAGGTGCCTCAAGACGAGGTCGGAGTCCTTGCAAAATAAGAATGTTAGTTCTTTCAACTTGTCCATTAGCTTGTGGATGTGCGACTGATGCAATATCAAGTCGGATCCCTTGTTTTTCGCAGAATTTGGCAAGTTCTCCCATGGAAAAATTGCTCCCGTTGTTAGTAATTATACTGTGCGGATGTCCAAATCGGATGATCACGTCCTCAACAAACTTTCTGGTTGTAGCTCCATCGCAACTTGTTATGGGTTTAGCCTCAATCCACTTTGTAAATTTATCCACCATAACTAGCAGGTGAGTAAATCCATATTTTGCCGTACGAAATGTCCCTACCATATCAAGCCCCCAGATCGCAAATGGCCATGTAATAGGGATTGTTCGCACCTGTTCAGCCGGAATGTGTGCCTGATGGGCGTTCTTTTGGCAGCCTCTGCACGTTTTGACCAGTTTGTCGGCATCCGCCTTAGCTGTAAGAAAAAATAATCCGTGTCGAAAAGCTTTTGCCACTAAGGATCTAGCTGCAGCATGGTGACCACACTCACCTTCATGGATTCCTCGCAAGATTTCCACTCCTTCTTCCGAAGAAATACACCGCTTGAAAACGCCAGAAACACTCAGCTTATAGAGCTCACCCTTTATTATAGTGTAGGCTTTTTCTCGTCGGACGATCTGCCAGCTCATGTCTTCGTCTTCGGGTAATTTTTCGTCTATTAGGAAATCCAGATAGGGTTTTTTCCATTTGGGAATTATAGCCAGAACTGCTATTAAAGGTGAGTCGGATTTCGTCGGATAGTCCTCATCAACTACGACTATGGAGGGGACCCTTAGATCCTCTAAAAAAGCGTCATCTGGTACTTGTTTCCACGCAGATCCTATCCTTGATAGAGCATCTACTTCCTCATTGTCTGATCGAGGGATGTGTTGAACCTCAAAACCCTCGAACGATTTAGATAGTTCATCCACAATAGATTTGTATGATGCCATGTGCTTGTTTGCGTTGCAGATATCGGATACTTGTTGAGCAACTAAATCCAAGTCTTCCTAACACATGAGTCTTGTTATGCCAATGTTTTGGCCATGTGTATTCCATGCAGCAATGCTTCATACTTGGCAATATTATTGGTCGCCGTGAAGTGTATTTGCAACACATAGAACAACTTATCTCCTTGGGGTGATTTGATCACCACGCTAGCCCCCTAGGCTCCTCGTTCTTTTGATCCTTCAAAGTGAAGGGTCCAAAATTCCTAGTCTTGAGGACTTGTGTTTTCTGCCGTCTCTGTCCAATCAACAACAAAATCGACAAGTATTTGGGACTTGATTGTTGTGCGCGGTTTGTACTCAATGTTAAAAGCTGCAAGCTCTATTCCTCACTTTGCGAACACGTCATGTAGCATCGCGGTTATTGATTATGTCTCGCAAGGGAGCAGTGCTCACCACTGTGATCTTGTGCTCTTGAAAATAGTGGCGTAGCTTTCTGGATGCAAAGAACACTCCATAGGCTAGCTTTTGATGGTGTGGATACCTTTGTTTCGATTCTGTCAGGACCTCAATCAGGTAATAAGTTGGACGCTGCACCTTATGCTTGTGGCCTTCTTCCTCGCGCTCCACTACTGTTACCACACTTATGAATTTGTTGGTCGCTGCAATATAGAGTAACATAGGCTCCTGACGTGTTGGCGCTGCGAGAACTAGTGGGTTTGAAAGTAGGTCTTTCAAACTTTGCAGGGCAGTTTCGGCTTCCTGGGTCTAGAAAAACTTGTCAGTTTTCTTCAAGAGTTTGTATAAAGGTGCGGCTCTTTCGCTGAGCCGGCTGACGAACCAACTCATTGCTGCAATGCAACCAGTGAGACGTTGCACGTCCTTCAGGTGAGTCAGCCTGGTGATATTAAGTATAGCCTTGATTTTGTCCCAGTTCATCTCTATGCCTTGCTTTGAGACGATGAAACCTAACAATTTTCCGGCTAGAATTCCAAAGAAACACTTCTTCAGATTTAGAATCATGTTGAATTATCCTAGACTAGCAAATGTTTCCTCAAAGTCGGAAATTAAAGTTCCCTTCTTTTTGGACATAACTGCTATGTCATCTACGTATACATGGACATTGCATACGATTTGGTCATTGAGACAACGTTGCATAGTATGTTGGTATGTAGCTCCTGCGTTCTTTAAGCCAAAAGGTGTAGTTTTGTAGTAGAAGGTTCCGAAAGGCGTGACGAAAGACATCTTAATTTGATCCGATTCTTTCATCGGTATTTGGTGATACCCGGAATATGCGTCGATAAAAAAGAGTAATTCCGACCCTTTCGTTGAGTCGATAACTTGATCGATTCTTGGCAAAGGGAATGGGTCTTTTGGGCATGCCTTGTTCAAAGTAGTATAATCAACACACATCCTTAAATCAATGGTGTCCTTTTTAGAGACGAGTAAAGGATTTTCCACCCAATCTGTATGGATGACCTCTATTATGAATCGGGCTAACTCTATTCGGGATAATTCCTTGGCTATCGCTTTGCGCTTTTCATCACCAAACCACTATAATGACTGTTTGACGGGTTTAGCGTTAGGTTACACATTAAGAGAGTGCTCGAAAAGTTCCCTAGGTACTCCGGTCATGTCAAATGGCCGCCATGCGGAGATATCACTATTAGCTTTTAGGAACTCGACGAGCACACTTTTCTATGAACGGTCTAAGCCTACCCCTATGTTCGTCGTCTTGGAGGGATCATCTTCCTTCAGCGACGTTTTCTTCGTCTCTTCCGACGCCTTGAAATGCAAACTTGGCTTCAGCACCTCGTTCTTGATAGCGGGCATCTCGGACGGATTGATGGTCTTCTTGATCTCCTGGTACTCCTGGGCATGTAGCACGGCTTGGGCAAAGGCAGCAGATCCTTCGTCGCACTCTCGCATCTTCCTCGGATTTCTGGATGGTGATTACGCCCTTTGGACCTGGAAGTTTAATCATATTGTAGATGTAACAGGGATGGGCCATGAACACCCAGTAAGCTAGACATCCAAAGATGGCGTGGTAAGCACTTTTGAGCGGTACCACCTCAAAAGAGAGTGGCTCGGTCGGTAATTGTATCGGGTTCCGAATGTCACGTCCAGAGTAATCTCACCCAGAGAATCCGCCTGTCTCCCTGGTACAATGCCATGGAAAGTTACACTGCTGTAACTCAACTGGATCTCGTGTAGCTTCATGTGGTGGAGCGTCTTGATGTAGAGGATGTTAATGCTGCTTCCACCGTCCATGAGTGTTTTAGAGAACTCATAACCATCAATAAGAGGATTGACGACCAGAGGGTACTTTCCCTAACGATGTGTTTTCCTTGGGTGATCTGAGCGATCAAAGGTGATGGTTACATCCGACCGGTCCAGAAATTGTATAACAGACGGAACCATGGCATTGAGCTCACGGAGAACCACCTTCTTTTCTTTGGCAGGTTGGTATCCAAGGATGCAGACATATGTGTCTTTCTTAGTCGGAAAATTCTTCTTTCCATCCGACTAGGGATCTGCGGCATCCTCTTCTTCCATGTCGGAATCTTCCTTGGGCTCCTTTCCTTTCTCTGGATTTTTCTTTCCTTTTCGTCGCTTAGCTCTGTGGCCAGCGGATTCGTATTTCTTGATGTCGTCATTGAAACAACACTCGGCATTTGTGTGGGTAGATCCTCCGTTACGATCCAAGTGGTGGACACAGGGATTATTGGTAATGTCAGCCCAGGTATAGGTTCTTCCGGGTTGCTGGTCTCCTATGCCCTGGATTCGGGAAGTTCCATGGCCTCTACCTCGGCCGCCTCCGCGCCCTCATCGTCCTCCAGATCCTAATGTTGAGTTGACAGCTGCGTTATCTGTAGCCGGTTTGTCTTCCAAGGTGTTTTTGCACTTATGAGCTTGTTGTTTTGGCTGTTTGGCCGCATTGGGATTGGCCAGAATGTTTAGTAGCCCTTCTGAATCATCATCGGCATCAGCATATTTGCTTGCTGTCTCTATCATCTCTCCCAAATCTGTGACGTGGTCATGCTTCAGTCTGTGACGCAAAAGTCCGATTGGGAGTCCTGCAATGAAAGCTTCTATCGCAGTTTGCTCATTTACTCCCTCGCGGGAGTTCTTCGTGTCAATCCAGCATTCGAGGTAATCCCGGCAAGTTTCTCCGGGTCCTTGGGTGCAACGCTGCAAGTCTTCAACTGTGCAGGGCCCCTTGTATGTTCCCTCGAAGTTTGAAAAGAACGCACTTTGCATATCATACCAGTTATGAATTGAATTCTCTGGCAGTTCATTGATCCACGATCGAGCCGTCTTCCTTAGCATAAGTAGGAGATATCGGACTGCGACCAGGATGTTTCCTCCTTTGGCAATGCAGAAAGCCTGGAAAAAATCCTGGAGCCAGGTATCTGGCCGTGCCGTGCCGTCGTAGGGCTAAATGTGTTTGGCAATACCAAAGTCAACCAGAAATTTGGTCTGACGTATGCATGGGCTAAAGCACTTGGGTACCACGTACACATCTTCTTCCTTGTACCGTCGCGCCTCTATCTTTGATTCGATGCGATGGCAGCGTCGTTCGGCGAGAGAGATCTGCGCCTTGGAGGCTCACGACTTCTGCACGGCGGAGTCGGATTTGTGCTTCTCTCACCATTTCCACCTCCGCACCTGTGTCTTCCATGACTACGTCAAGATCCTTCATGGTCACTGCCAGGAGGCGATGGTGGCCCTGGTGGATTATTTCCGGCTGGGTTATGTGGTGGTGGTGGTGGAGCCTCATTATGCTGACTCTGATGCCGGTTTCTTCGAGCTTCGTCCCTACTTGATTCAGGACGATCTGGATCATCTCTTCGTCTGGCGTTACCAGCCGGACGGCTCGGTGGTGGCATCCTTAGCCGATCTTTCTCTTCTCGCTGGCGGCATGTTTCCGGATCTTCTCTATAGCCGTTGTTTTGCCGACAATGGTCCTGATGAGGAACCATTGCCCTGCTGCCATCATCGGATGCAGCTGGAATAACTCTTGCCTAGTCATGCGCCGACCTACGAGAGTGGCCATTTGAGCCGGTTCTTGAATTCTCTTCTTCTCCACGGGGACGATAGCGTTATCCGTATCCCCGCGGAGACTTCCATTAGTGCTTTGGTCAGCACTAGTGTGGCAAAATTCCGACTTTGAGGATAGCTTCCCACTGAATGACGCAACCATTTTCTACTATTTTAATCCTTTGTCCAGCAACACAACGCACTGCTGGACCTGCTGTGGAGACGGATTGTTGGCGAGGATGGCTCGAGCTACAGCAGCGGTTTCCAATGGTGTGTTGTAGACTTTGATCTTCTCTCTGGTTTTTCCGTCGAATAGATCTTTGTGGATATCCGGGTTCTTGTTGGCAAGAAATGGACCTCCCCTTGTTTTGTGTGGGTGTCGCTTGAAATCTGACTGATATTTGGAAGGATCACTGTCTAACTGCTGCCTAAGCTTAACTATGCGCGCGGCCTCTTCGAGAAGAAACAAACGGTGCTTTTCCAGGTCCTCGGCCCTTTTCTCCAGTGCCTCTGGTGTAAGATCCGAAGCTGTTGGGATTGGAATCGTGAGAGCATCTCCATAAATTTCACGTGCACCCTTGTTGATGACGTGTCCATACACGAGAGCGTCGATCAGCGTGGTATTAATCGGATCTCCATCCTGATTCTACATCTTGACCTCTTCATCAAATTTTTCTTCATTAGTTTCCTCGGTGTCCTGCTCTGTCGGTGTTGGATTGTTGTTCTTCTTCTCCTTCTTTGACCGCCCAGTAGCCTTAACGTGTGTACCAGTGGCAAAGACGGCTTTTGGTCCGGTACCGAGGGATAAACTTCCGTCGATACTTTCCATAGTGGTTGGCTTATGGACCTCAGAGGAATCTCCGGTATCCATATCATCCTGCGAGGTGTAGCTTTCATCCATGCTATCATATGGACTAGGAGAATTTTCTGGCTCACCTTGCATTGGTTTGGAGGCATGCTCTTGCTTGTACTCCTCCATCTCTTTGTCGAAGTCTCAAAGTTGCTGCGACGTTATTGACTCCTGAGGGGAGCCAGGTAAGTCAGCGTTTTCTTCAACAGCATCTAGGACTGAATCGCTACCGGCTCCAGCCTCGATAGAGTCGGATCTAGAGCTTATGTGGTACACGAAATAGTGCTTCTTCTTGTTTATGTTCTTGAGGTAGTGGTACAACTTCATTTCCGCCTCTGCCATCTCAAAGTTCTCCTTGATATCGGTCATTGCTTCGTAATCGATGTAGGGGTGTCTCGTCATCTCTGTTATCTTGCTCCTCAAGATTTCTTGTTCTACTACAACATAGGCAGGGCCGGATCCATAGCAGATGTATTCTTCATCCGTGTATCCGATCTCGGCAGAGAGACCAGATCCAGATTTTTTTGCCATCTCTTCTTCCACTACAGGAGTGGGCTGGGTGGGTTCGGTTTTCTCCGGGATCTTGAACTCTTCCGCCTCTGCGGACAAAGTAGATCTGAATTTTTCTTCTGCCATGGTCATCACCTCAGGGGTGGGTTGGGCGGGTTCAGCGAAACTGAGATAAATATCGATCTCGTCGATAGAGATGATCATGTAGGTCGTAACGGGTTTTGAAGCCGGAGTCCAGGTCTCGTCGAGAAGGACGAGAGGGACATCACTGGCGTAGACCACGCGACCCATGGCGATAATTTCACCGATTCCTGCACGCACAGATTCCGCCTGGAGTAAAGCTCCAAAGGTCACCTTCCCCACAGTGGGCGCCGACTGTCATCGAATTGTCGACAAGTACGCCATAGAGGGTTCTAGTGGCATTGGAAAGATGGGGTGTGAGATGTCGGATGTTCCAGGAGCGGTGAGCACAAGTTTACCAAAGTTTAGATCCGACTGCGGTGATCGAATCCTACTCCTGCTAGCAACTCAATAATATATCAGCGTAAGACGGATGTTATAGCGGATTACAAGAGAGGTTCGCCTATGCGAGTTATGATTGTGGTAGTAAGATTGGTTGTGACCTAAAGGCTCCCATATGGCTGGTTTATATAGATACCAGGGCCTAGGGTTACAGGAGATACCTATCTGGCAACGTTACAGAGTCGGTAACTAGATACGGCTTGGACTACAAGTAATACTACATGCCTAAGTTTGTAACTCTTCTGGGCCTTGTCGTAGCCGGAACTAGCTCCTCCTATTTCTCTGACCGGGCCACCCGTGAAGCAAAGCCATTGGTGGGCCACCCTGGTCAGCGAGTCCTATGGGTATACCCGGAAAGTATATCCCCAACAATGGGGAGTGCCCTTGCTTCCAAGCGCACTGGTGAGGTCCGGTTGACGCCGTCGACACTGCACGGGCAGCGCCTGACGACCCATGCCGGGATCAACGAAGAGGGGGAGAGGAAAGGGAGGAGGGGAGGGCGGCGTGGTGAGGCTCCCTGTCCGGCCGCGCGGGGGTGAGACGGGGACGAAGGCTTCCTATCTTTTTTTAGGGTAAAACAGTAGGGGAGGGAACCCCCACTGCAGCTTTTTTTCTTTATTATATAATCAAAGCATCATAGTACAAAGTAGTAAGTACATGGATCATTACAGATGATACAATGTGTTTACTAGAAGTAACCCGCTAATGTACTTGGGTCTGAAACCAGCTATCAAATTGGGGGCCATGCTTCTTTTTTATTCTGAGTTTGACCCATCTCATTTCTTGTAGAAATACTTCTTTCCAGGTAGAGAATTGTGGTGTGACATTCTCAAATATTTTGTTGTTTCTACAGATCCATATTCCCCAAGCAGCTAAAATTATTATCTCCATGGCAAAGGGAATCTTGAGTTTGGTTTTTATGTCTTGAAAAACCTCAAACACAGATAGTCTATGATCTCTATGGAGACAAATGTAATCCTAGCATTCAGCAGCAAAAGGGAAGTTCCAAAAAAGGTGAATCAAAGTTTATTCTAAGTGACACGAGACACATAAGGCTTCCTATCTAGTCTTGTCGTATCCACCAAAGAGTTGAATTATTCATGGGCTCGGCCTCACCTGAATCGTCATGGGGTTTACCGTCACCAACAGAGTGCCACACGGCCAGACCATATTGGCCAAGGGTGAACATCCATTGGGCATACCTATGTCACAAGTACCCTGTTGGCTACCACAACCAAATTTTATATAATTATTACTCTCTATGGTTTATAATATAAGATGTTTTAGATTTTATGAAAAAGTGTATCTAAACGTCTTTTAGTGTTTTGTTTCGCAAAAATTAAAGCATCTCCCGAGGGAGTATAAGAAAAAAAACCTTGATCTGGCTGCAAGGAATCGCCTCCTTCACTGTTTTAGGATACGAGGGAGTCGGTTACAGATTAATATTTTATCCTTTAAAGTTTCTATCTAGAGGTAGTCGTATCCTTCAAGGAATCGCCTACTTCACAGGTCTATGCCACACAAATTCTTCCTAGTCTTCGTTGTTAGGTGTGGATCATCACATGGACTCCTGCTGGGCCGGAGGATATGCTAATATTAGGCACCCATAGGACATACCCATGTGAGCGTATCTAGACCTCTTATAATGTGTAGGTTCACATTGAATCTATTGTAACATCCCAAATTTTTATTAAACCAAAAAATCATCATTGCATTCATATCATCATGGATGTGGCATTGCACAAAACAAATTTAAAATTTTAAACCTAGCAAAACCCTATTAAAAATCCCTCTTTATATGCAAGTGTGAGGATTGTGTTTTTATTTTTATTTTTACCCAAAATGTTTTTGTTAGAGGTTTGATGATTTAAAACACTTTTGAACACTAAGTTCACCCCTTAGAATTTTGGTGAAAGTTTGAATTGATTTGGAGTTGATTTTCTAGTTCAAATCTTTATTAGAAAATAAAAATAGAAAAGAAAAAGACTAGAGGAAAAAAAGAGAGCCTACCTGCCAACCGACACTGCCTAGCCCCCGCGGCCCAACTCATTCCCACTCGGATCCCCTCTCCCCCTGTTTATTTTCTCACCGTGTCGACCCCGCACCCACATGCTGATGATCTTGCCCCACCGCCACATCACCGTCGTCATCTTCAATCACGTGCGCAGACCCACTCCTCCTCGGTTGTTTCTACAACGATTGAATTCGCGTAATTGCGCTTGATTCCCGGCGTGATTTCCCCCCTCGACCCTCTCTACTTATTCACCACTTGCCCATCTCCATTTCCCCCCACCCCCACACCGCACCACCAGAGAGATGCCAGGCTCCGCGTATTTCTTCTCGAAACTGCCGCCGTCCCAACGCACTCCGGCGATGATTTCAATGAGAACAAACCTCCCCTCGCCCTCTAGTTTTCTCTATCGTGACCCTTGTCTTAGGGCACATCCGCTAATCACCGTTGTTTGCTTGCTTGTGCCCAGAAGCTCGGCTTCGTCAACATATGCAAGCCACGAACGGCAGGAGCTACTCCGGCGAGGAATTGCAGTCGAACCCGTGTGCCCCTTCCCCTTCCACGACCTCCACTACAACCTCCTCGTCACCACGACCTCGGTAACACCATTGCATAATTGCATGCATCCATATTATTTTTGAGTGTTATATTGAGTTGTATATTTTTTTGTTTGATTTGATGTGTAGATTGTGTGGATTATGAAGTTTGTTGCTGTGAGGATTGTACCTACTCTCCTAGCTACCAAGGAAAGTGATATTTCATCATATTTCCTATTATTTTACCTATTGCATTAGTGTTATTTTAGTAGGACTTCCATGATAGTTTTAATTATATTGCTATGCTATGGAAATCCTATAGATTATATCTTGGTAGTATTTTCCTAAGTTAGGAGACATTGTATGCTAGAATGCTTAGTCTTGCTATTAGAATTCGTGGGTGGAAATTCATATTATGATGGTATGGAAAGTTATATATTTTTGACTAAGAAAACAACCATTGTTAATGAAACACCTGGGTGGATTGGGACTTGTATGGATTATGTTGAGTGGTTACTCAGGGCCCATTTCTATGGTTTACCCTGGTGTATCACACTTGTGGATGGACACCCAGGAACAAAGAGACTTGAGATATTTGTGTCGCAAAGCTTCCAGTGCAACCACGTGGCATATGGGCTCTGCCTTGACCAACTAAGTTGTGAGAACTCAGCCAGACGGACAGAGGGTGGTAGAATTGATAGGATGGAACGCGTCTGTGGTGGCTTGAGGGATTGCTTCTGAAAAGTCTTGTCTCAATGTTTGTCGAGTCTTGTGGGGAAAGTGCACCACCTCTCGAGAGGGTAAAACTAAGTACTTAGCCGTGTCCCCGGTTATGGACAATTTTTGAGCGTCAAGACATTGAAACAGTTCAAGAATCTCCTCATCCCAATTTCTCTAAGTTAAAATTGTGGGTGAACAAGGGTAGAGGTTCACTAATATCTATTGGTGGTACCTTAGTGTTTTGTAAAAGCAAAACTTAGTATTTTCAAACTAGTAGGATAAAACTTGCTTTGTGCAAAGCTAGCTAGATCCACACTTAGCCATATTCATGTAGTTGTTAGGTTCTACTATAAAACTATGGTATGACTTGCCAATACAATTCCAACTGTATTGACCCTTTGTGGCTGTAACTTATCATGTTGGAGGCTACTCTGATGGTGAGTAGGGTTACGGGTCTACACTCAACATGTTTGCCTGTGGCGCATGGAGATAAAGACTCTATTATTATGCTATGTATTGAGAACTCTAAATAAGTTAGCCTTGAGCTAAGTGAGTTGTAAGAACTATTGTAATCATGGATTTGCGATGTAATAATGACCTTTGTTTCTATGTACTTCATCTTAAACTATGGGTGCTAGCAAAACAATCCAGGGACTAGATGTAGAGGTCCCAACCTTTAATAAGGTAGAGATCCCTGTATTTACAATGCTAGTCCCTGGATCAATAGCTAGCATCCACAGTTAAGATGTAATATCAAGAAACAAAGGTCATATTACAACTTTATAACCAGGAATAAAATAATTCATTACATATTACATAGCTCATGTGGCTATCTCATTACAATGCAGTAGAAATAACTATTGCATGGGGTCCTTCATTCTTCAAAGTACCACAGGCAATCATGTTGGTTGTAGACTTGTAATCCTAATCAACACATCTCACTAACATCAAACAAACCTGCAACATAATAAGTTACAGCCACAAGGGTCAATACATTTGAATTGTATTGGCAAGTAATACTTTGATAGTATAGTCGAGCCTAACATCTATATGCATTTGGCTAGGTGGAGCTTAGGCTTGCTTTGCTCAAATTGTCCTTTACCAAGGACATGTCTAAGTACTTAGATTTTTCACTCTGCAGAGGTGGTGCACTTTCCCCATAAGACTTGGTTTCACCAAGACAAGATCTTTCAGAAGCCTTCCCTTAGACCAGAATGGACGCGCTCCAACCTATCAATCCCCTTCCACCAACTATCCATTTGGCTAAGTTATTGCAACCTATATGATCCAGGCAGAGCCCATAATGCCAAGTGGTTGCACTTGAAGCTTCTCAACATTTGACATCTCAAATATCTTTGTTCCTGGGTGCCCATCCACAAGTGAGATACACAAGGTAAACCATATAAATGGGCCTTGTGTAACCACTCAACACTAACCATTCCTTCCATTCCACCCAGGTGATTCATTCACTTAGTTGTTTTGTTAAACAATACACAAGTCCTTGACTTAGAAATATTCCATAGTATGAATATATTCCACCCTTGTTTTCTACTAGATAAGCTAAGCATGATAGTAGTAGGAATCTTAACTTAGGAAATTTTCTACTAAGGTTTCATCTACTAGGATTTCCCATGGCATAGTTTACACTTAGCAAAAAAAAATCCATGCAAGTCCTACTTAGAAATATCACTAGTGCATAGTGAAAATAATGGGACAATAGTATGAAGCATCACTTGCCTTTTTGGTAGAGAATATAAGTTCACTCCTTGACCTTGCAATATTCACACTCTTCAAATTCCACTACAATTCAACCAAGCAAGGCACAATTTCAATCTACCATTCAAGCAATCATCACATAAAATAATAAAAACTAAACAATGCATGCAAGCATGCCAAAGGTTGTTTTATCTGGAAAAGTGGTTTCTTAATAGGTTATAAACATTCTAAAACACCTATTGGTCATTTTATAAAGTGGCAAAAGCATTTGCCAAAGATTTTACTTATAAATCATTTTAAACCAAATCAATATTTTATGTGGTTGAAAATGCCTTTAGCAAAGCAATAATTTTTATAGGGTTCACAAAATATATTTTTAAATCATAAAACTTTGTGTTTAGGGTCAGAGAGTTTAAATCAAAACTTTTCCCAAAGGGTTTCCTACAAAAGAATTTTTAACATATAAACATTATTTTATTTGACTAGAAATGTTCTAAATCAAAGATTTATTATTTTGCTTTACAAAATATGTTTTTGAATCCATAAGTTGGTTTCTATGGTGAGTAGGTTCAAAACAATCTATTTTCCAAAGATTTTAACACAAAAATAATTTCAGAATGAATTTTATATTCAATTTATGCCTACACAAGTTTCTGCAAAAATAACCATTTTACCAGAAGAAATTTACTAAACAAAGTGCATGGTTGGAAAGTCCTTGTCTTTCTGATTCCATTGATATAAAATTTGCAAAATTTGGACGTGTGGATCAAAAGTTATAGATTTTGCAAAATTGAACATCTAATAGATTATTTCTGTTTTTTATTAAAACAGACTGGCCACGTGGTGAGTTATGATTCGCTGGTACCGGTTCGGGCGGATCAAGCAATGGAAGGCGTTGGATCTAAGCTGCAACGCATGGTTCAGATCGAAATGTACCTCTTCATTTATGTTCTATCGTGTGCATTGGATCTAAATCCTACGGCGACTGGCGGCGGCGCGCTCGGCAAGCGAGGTTGCCGGCGATACAGGGGGAGATAAGTGGAGTGGAGTAGCTCACCAGAATTTCATGGTCTTGCTGATGCTCATTGTATCCTTGGTTGGCGAAGGGGCACTCTGGTTCGACGTGGATTGCTCACCGGAGCTAGCGGCGGCGTCGGTTTCGTCTGCTCGACGACGGAGGCGACGATGTAGGGCATGCTAGGACAAACCGAAGGCGCCGTTAGTTGAGTAAGAGAGTCACGAGCATGGGAGCATCATCGGGAGAGAGAGGGGAGGACGGGCTTACGGGGAAACGTCGCCGGAGTGGATGCGGTCGTCGGTGGCGCTCGGTCTTTGATCGTTGCCGACGATGTGGAGCGCGCGCGGGTGAGTGGAGGCTATGGAGAGGTTATCCAGGTGATGGGGAGTGCGCTCGTGTGGTCGAGGAGGCGAGGGCAACCTGGGTTCGTCGGAATTTGAGTGGGACCTCGTCGGAGCCGGTAAGGTTGCAGTGAGCAATTTGGGTAGCCCTGGGCGGGGAGGAGCTGGGAACAGAGGGGAAATAGGGAGAAGAGGGAGGCGTTTAAGGGGGCGTGGTCAGGGGGCAGTTAAATGGCGTCATTACCGCGTATTCAATCGAAGAAACGACGACAGAACCATCTGGGGAGGAGGCGTGGTCGCCGCGGCGGGTGAGGGAGACGATGATCTGGCGATGGGGCCTGGCGTCAGCGAGTGAGAGAGAGGACGAGTGGGTACAGGTAGTCAGCGGCGATGCGGGTGTCGGTCTGGGTGGAAAAACGATTCGCTCGGGGGTTAGAGGGATGGGCTAATGCTGGGCTTAGTGGGCCAGGTTGGGTTGGTTGGTTTCATTTTTTTGTACCGATTGTTTTTCCCTTTTCTTTTTCTATTTATCTGTTTTGATTTTGTTTAATCAATTCAAACAACTATTTGAATTCAAAATTCAACCAAACTTTGTGTATATTCAAATACTGATTAATAATTCATTCTGAAGTCAAATTTAGAATAATATATTTATTCTTTTTAGGGTATATTAATTATTTAAAATAGGCTCTTGTATTAATTCAAATAAGATTTAATAATGTTTTCAAACTCCATTTGAAATCTAAATCTTTCCAAATCCTTTCAGTAGGTTTTATTTATTTATTAGGGTGTCAAATAATTCACTTTGAATTATTTGGAATATTTTTAATATGATTTATTAATCATTTAAGTTGGGTATTTGTCTTTATTCCAATGAAATCATTTATAGTTTTAATTCCATAAATTTTATTTAGGTGATTTCCTTGATTCCATTTAAGTTAATTAAATAACTTTTAATCCACTTGGGTAAATTCCAAATGCTATTTTCCCATGATTTAATTAATCATTCTTATTAGGGAAATTTGTCTTAATCCATTAGAATAGAATTTGGTTAAGGCCATATTATTTTATTTCAATATTATTTATTCATTTATTTCATTTGAACTTGGATTATGATTTATTCCATTTGTTTATGGCCTTGGCCAAGTTTTAATTTGTCCTTTAAATATTCCTCATTTAATATTTCTTTCTCTATCTTATAAAATCCTTATCTTTTTATTTAAAGGTCCAAACTTGGTGATTCCAATTTGTAAAATCTTATTTAACATTTGTTTATCCGTTTAAATGTCTTCAGGATTATTTGCTCACCATTTTGTATGGATTTATAGATAGGTGCTTTATTAGCTTTGGAAATTCAATTTCCTTATCTTATTAAATTCATAAGATTTTATCTATGGCTCCAAATTAAGTGTAACCAATTTCTATGGTTTTAAAATATTTCTATTTGTCATTCTTGACCATTTTGAAATGTTGGTTGACCAATTTTTATATGGATTAAATCCATAGGCTTAGATATAACTTGGAAATGTTTTCCTTCCATTAGGGTTTTAGGGTTTTGGTTTATTTTCCAAGTGTTTAAATTTCCAGATGCATTTATGAATAATGCATTCTACTTGATTTGAATTTAGTTGGATTCAAACATTACTCAAGTTTGTTCAAGATGGGATTTTAAGTTTCCATTTAGAAACAAAAAGTTTATTTTCACCCCAAATTTCAACAATTATTTATTTTGTTTATTTATTTTTCACATTACAAAATTTGGAAAAAATTTGGGATGTGATAGGCTACCACCCTTAAAATAAATCTTGTCCCGAGATTTGGGAAGGCTAGGGGTTACAATTTGGCTTCAAAACAACTAGGGTACTACCACCCTTAAAAAAAATTCCAACTCGATTACTTCTTGGCTTGCTTGGGATCTTGATGAAATTTCTCTGGGCACTTGTTTGCATAATGGCCTAGATCTTTGCATTTTAAACACATCACTTGTCTATTATCCTTCTTTTCTTTTGGTATCATTGCCTCTTGTTTGTTTCCTTGGTTCCTCTTCTTTTCTGGGCAATCACTGGCATAGTGTCCCATCTCTTTGCAATTGTAACATTGCAACTGGCTTATGTCCTTCTTCTTCTTTTTGGGTCTCTCCAAAGCTAGGAGTTCTTCTAGTTCATGCTCTTCATATTTCACCACAAAGGTGGGAAATCTTTCTCTCTTCTTGGGGCAGTTACTAGAGATATGACCTTCTTCTTCACAAGAGTAGCAACACTTTGTGGTCACTTTGGATTTGGCCTTATGAGGTATGGTTCTGACTTTGCCTTCATCCTTCTTGGCAAAAGTTGTTCCTTCATGAGGGTTTACAAACTGTTGATGCACTCCATCTTGTTTCTTTTGTTGAACTATGGAATAGATGGGGCATTGGATAGGGACATGATTATTTCCTTCACATAGGAAACAAGTAGCTTGAGATGTGGGACATTGATTAGTTGGATTTTTCTCTTCACAATTGGTGCATTGATCTTCATGCTCTTTGGAAGTGTGATCCTTATCTCCACAAATATTGCAAGCTTGAGTTCCTTCTATAATATCATCTTTGACATCCTTGTTGTCACAAACTCCTTGGGAAAGGTTGTCTCCCATGTTGATCATTTGGTTTGTCATCCTTTGCAACAATTGGGTTTGGGTTTCCAAAAACTTTTGCATGGTTGGGTCTAACTCAATGTAGTTGGCTAAAATCTGAGTTGTCACTTGGTTCAACTGGGTTTGGGTTGTTATGAATTCTCTCATGTGCATCTCTTGGTTGTTGTTGTCACCATCCTTGATGTTGGAGTTTCTTGGAGTAGTCATCTGTTTGGGTTGGATTGGGATTATAATAGGCAAAAGATTTTCTAAGGAAATAATTCTAATCACATAACAATTTCACACAAGCAATGAGCAAGCAATCAAAAACAAACATTCCAATCAAACAATAAAGTTTCAAGCACATTTTTAAGCAACAAAATATTTTTTCTACACCACATAAGTTGGTGGGTTTAATTTAAACTAAACATGGTGGTCCAACTATATGGTTCGCTTGAGATCATTCCATCCTTCTTTGTTGTTTCTTCTTGAACAAGATCTTTGTATCCTTGGAGAATTCTTGTGTCTTGGTCACAAAACTTCAAAGGTGATGATGGTTCCTTCTAAGTTGTGTCTCCTTAGTCTTCAATTCTTGAGTAACATTTTTTTGTCTCACTTGTAGTCTTTAGTGATATCCAAAGTTGAAGTCCTTGGTGAAAATATAGTTAAAGTCTTTGGTCATGGAGGAGGCTTTGTCCACCAAGTTGGAAATAGAAGAGATGTAGAATCAAAACCAAAAGGTTGAGGAAAGAGTTTACAAGATTGTTTGTAAATATGTTTTGGAACAAATACAACTCCTATTTTTCTAAGGGGTTTTGTCCAATCCTAGGGTTACAAATCCTACAGGCAACACAGTGCTCTGATACCATCTGTAGAGGTCCCAACCTTTAATAAGGTAGAGATCATGTGTTTACAATGCTAGTCCCTGGATCAATAGCTAGCATCCACAGTTAAGATGTAATATCAAGAAACAAAGGTCATATTACAACTTTATAACCAGGAATAAAATAATTCGTTACATCTTACATAGCTCATGTGGCTATCTCATTACAATGCAGTAGAAATAACTATTGCATGGGGTCCTTCATTCTTCAAAGTGCCACAGGCAATCATGTTGGTTGTAGACTTGTAATCCTAATCAACACATCTCACTAACATCAAACAAACCTGCAACATAATAAGTTACATCCACAAGGGTCAATACATTTGAATTGTATTGGCAAGTAATACTACGATAGTATAGTCGAGCCTAACATCTATATGCATTTGGCTAGGTGGAGATTAGGCTTGCTTTGCTCAAAATAGATTTTCCTTATCTTTTGAAAAACACTAAGTTTTTGGTTTGTCAAAATCACCCAAGGCATCTCCCAATAGAAATTGGTGATCCTTCAACCCTTGTTCATCCACAAAATTTTAACTTAGAAATTGGGATGAGGATATTCTTGATAGCTTCCATGTCTTGATGCTCAAATTGTCCTTTACCAGGGACATGGCTAAGTACTTAGATTTTTCACTCTGCAGAGGTGGTGCACTTTCCGCACAAGACTTGGTTTCACCAAGACAAGATCTTTCAGAAGCCTTCCCTTAAACCAGAATGGACGCGCTCCAACCTATCAATCCCCTACCACCAACTGTCCATTTGGCTAAGTTATTGCAACCTATATGATCCAGGCAGATCCCATAATGCCAAGTGGTTGCACTTGAAGCTTCTCAACATTTGACATCTCAAATCTCTTTGTTCCTGGGTGGCCATCCACAAGTGAGATACACAAGGTAAACCATAGAAATGGGCCTTGTGTAACCACTCAACACAAACCATTCCTTCCATTCCACCCAGGTGATTCATTCACTTAGTTGTTTTATTAAAAAATACACAAGTCCTTGACTTAGAAATATCCCATAGTATGAATATATTCCACCCTTGTTTTCTACTAGCTAAGCTAAGCATGATAGTAGTAGGAATCTTACCTTAGGAAATTTTCTACTAAGGTTTCATCTACTAGGATTTCCCATGGCATGGTTTACATTTAGCAAAAAAATCCATGCAAGTCCTACTTAGAAATATCACTAGTGCATAGTGAAAATAATGGGACAATAGTATGAAGCATCACTTGCCTTTTTGGTAGAGAATATAAGTTCACTCCTTGACCTTTTAATATTCACACTCTTCAAATTCCACTACAATACAACCAAGCAAGGCACAATTTCAATCTACCATTCAAGCAATCATCACATAAAATAATAAAAACAAAACAATGCATGCAAGCATGACAAAGGTTGTTTTATCTGTAAAAGTGGTTTCTTAATATGTTATAAACATTCTAAAACACCTATTGGTCATTTTATAAAAGTGGCAAAATCATTTGCAAAAGATTTTACTTATAAATCATTTTAAACCAAATCAATATTTTATGTGGTTGAAAATGCCTTTAGCAAAGCAATAATTTTTATAGGGTTCACAAAATATATTTTTAAATCATAAAACTTTGTGTTTACGGTTAGAGAGTTTAAATCAAAACTTTTCCCAAAGGGTTTCCTCCAAAAGCATTTTTAACATATAAACATTATTTTATTTGACTAGAAATTTTCTAAATCAAAGATTTATTATTTCGCTTCACAAAATATGTTTTTGAATCCATAAGTTGGTTTGTATAGTCAGTAGGTTCAAAACAATCTATTTGCCAAAGATTTTAACACAAAAATAATTTCAGAATGAATTTTATATTCAATTTATGCCTACACAAGTTTCTGCAAAAACAACGATTTTACCAAAAGCAATTTACTAAACAAAGTGAATGGTTGGAAAGTCCTTGTATTTCTGATTCCATTGATATAAAATTTGCAAAATTTGGGCATGTGTATCAAAAGTTATAGATTTTACAAAATTGAACATCTAATGGATCATTTCTGGTTTTTATTAAAACATTCTGGCCACGTGGTGAGTTCTGATTCGCTGGTACCTGTTCGGGCGGACCAAGCGATGCGAGGCATTGGATCTAAGATGCAACGTATGGTTCAGATCGAAACATGCCTCTTCGTTTATGTTCTATCGTGTGCATTGGATCTAAATCCTACGGCGCACAAGCACTGGCCATTTACTAGCGGCGCTGGCGGCGGCGCGCTCGGCAAGCGAGGTTGCCGGCGATACAGGGGGAGAGAAGAGGAGTGGAGCAGCTCACCAGAATCGCATGGTCTTGCTGATGCTCGTCGTATCCTGGATTGGCGAAGGGGCGCTCTGGTTCGACGTGGATTGCTCACCAGAGCCAGCGGCGGCATCGGGTTCTTCTGCTCGACGACGGAGGCGACGATGTAGGGCGTGCTAGGACAAACCGAAGGCGCCGTTATTTGCGTAAGAGAGTCGCGAGCATGGGAGCATCATCGGGAGAGAGAGAGGGGAGGACGGGGCTTACGAGGAAACGTCGCCGGAGTGGATGCGGTCGTCGGTGGCGCTCGGTCTTTGATCGTTGTCGACGATGTGGAGCGCGTTCGGGCGAGTGGAGGCTATGGAGAGGTTCGCCAGGTGATGGGGAGTGCGCTCGTGTGGTCGAGGAGGCGAGGGGCGACCTGGGTTCGTCGGAATTTGAGTGGGACCTCGTCGGAGCCGGTGAGGTTGCAGTGAGCAATTTGGGTAGCCCTGGGGCGGGGAGGAGCTGGGAACAGAGGGGAAATGGGTAGAAGAGGGAGGCGTTTAAGGGGGCGTGGTCAGGGGGCAGTTAAATGGCGTAATTACCGCGTATTCAATCAAAGAAACGGCGACAGAACCGTCTGGGGAGGAGTCGTGGTCGCCGCGGCGGGTGAGGGAGACGATGATCTGGCGGTGGGGCCTGGCGTCAGCGAGTAAGAGAGAGGAGGAGTGGGTCCAGGTAGTCAGCGGCGATGCGGGTGTGGGTCTGGGTGGAAAAACGATTCGCTCGGGGGTTAGAGGGATGGGCTGATGCTGGGCTGAGTGGGCCAGGTTGGGCTGGTTGGTTTCATTTTTTTTGTACCGATTGTTTTTCCCTTTTCTTTTTCTATTTATCTGTTTTGATTTTGTTTAATCAATTCGAACAACTATTTAAATTCAAACTTCAACCAAACTTTGTGTATATTAAAATACTGATTAATAATTCATTCTGAAGTCAAATTTAGAATAATATATTTATTCTTTTTAGGGTATATTAATTATTTAAAATAGGCTCTTGTATTAATTCAAATAAGATTTAATAATGTTTTCAAACTCCATTTTAAATATAAATCTTTCCAAATCCTTTCAGTAGGTTTTATTTATTTATTAGGGTGTCAAATAATTCACTTTGAATTATTTGGAATATTTTTAATATGATTTATTAATCATTTAAGTTGGGTATTTGTCTTTATTCCAATGAAATCATTTATAGTTTTAATTCCATAAATTTTATTTATGTGATTTCCTTGATTCCATTTAAGTTAATTAAATAACTTTTAATCCACTTGGGTAAATTCCAAATACTATTTTCCCATGATTTAATTAATCATTCTTATTAGGGAAATTTGTCTTAATCCATTAGAATAGAATTTGGTTAAGTCCATATTATTTTATTTCAATATTATTTATTCATTTATTTCATTTGAACTTGGATTATGATTTATTCCATTTGTTTATGGCCTTGGCCAAGTTTTAATTTGGCCTTTAAATATTCCTCATTTAATATTTCTTTCTCTATCTTATAAAATCCTTATCTTTTTATTTAAAGGTCCAAACTTGGTGATTCCAATTTGTAAAATCTTATTTAACATTTGTTTATCCTTTTAAATATCTTTAGGATTATTTTCTCACCATTTGGTATGGATTTCTAGATAGGTGCTTTATTAGCTTTGGAAATTCAAATTCCTTATCTTATTAAATTCATAAGATTTTATCTATGGCTCCAAATTAAGTGTAACCAATTTCTATGGTTTTAAAATATTTCTATTTGTCATTCTTGACCATTTTGAAATGTTGGTTGACCAATTTTTATATGGATTAAATCCATAGGCTTAGATATAACTTGGAAATGTTTTCCTTCCATTAGGGTTTTAGGGTTTTGGTTTATTTTCCAAGTGTTTAAATTTCCAGATACATTTATGAAGAATGCATTCTACTTGATTTGAATTTAGTTGGATTCAAACATTACTCAAGTTTGTTCAAGATGGGATTTTAAGTTTCCATTTAGAAACAAAAAGTTTCTTTTCACCCCAAATTTCAATAATTATTTATTTTGTTTATTTATTTTTCACATTACAAAATTTGGAAAAAATATGGGATGTGACACTAGCACTGCAATCACAGGGATCTCTACCTTATTGGGTGAGATCTTACAGATGGTATCAGAGCACTGTGTTGCATGTAGGTTTGTTACCTAAGATGGATTAGATTAAGAAAGCCACTAGGAAAATACAACACCATTATGAATTTTACACTTGTCTCTTTTCATCCCGTAAAACCTCTTCTAATCTTCTTTCTCATCTCTATTTGAAGATGGCCTCCATCAATCAATCCATCAGGAAGGGACCACTGTTGACCATGACACTAGAATGTGAGAAGGAATTTCCCAAGGCACTCAAGAACCTCATGATCAGCTTGGGGATAAATGGTGAAGCCGTGTACAAGGGATTTCCAGTGATGGATGAAGGAGAAGAGTATTGGTGGGTGCAACTCTAGTTATATAAAAATAAGGAGGATGACCACAAAGAAATGGGGTTCTGCATGGTCACCAACTCTAAAATGCATATTTCATTCTTTGACTCTGCAAGAAATGCAGCATGGAATGCCATTGAATAGCTTGGAGAAAGACTTAAGTGTAGAATGCTCAACACTTAGAAGGATATTAGAGAGGAGAGACAACATACCCAAGACTTAGAGACCACCATAAAACAGCTAAGGAGGGATATTTTAGACTTGGCGTGTGAGTCTTGTGATCAAGACAAACAGATTGCTACCAAGGATGCCCAGATAGCTACCTTGCCTAGTTAGTAATTTGATCATACCGACCTATGTGGTATGGCAAAAATTTTTCTAAGTTGTGTTTGAACCTTGGTGCATGAGTTGACTATTGTATGCCACTACTTGTGTGGATTAATGTTTTGTTGGATGTTATTGGCTTTTGTTTTTAAGTTTTTGCATCTATTACTACTTTATATTTTCTTCTAGAATTGTATTATCTCTAATTTTTCTCCATCCTATGCAAAGGATGCCGAACTTTGTTTACAACACTGCCGAGGTATTCAAGGGAACTCGCTTTGGGACTCGCATTTTGGAGCTCGTTAATGTGCTCGCTCTTCCAATCCCTACCATCAAGTGACTTAAGCTCTAGAAGTTCCAGAGGAAGGACTTGTGGGGATTCAGGGTTACTCAGGCAGGACGCTAGACAGAGCCTCCAACGGAGGAAATTGCCTTCAAGATACTCCACGATGAATTAGAGAGAGGCCTCGACGTTGCTATGCAGGAGCTGATAGGAGGCCTATGTGGACGTCACTCTGCCAAGCTCAAGAACCAGTACTTCCATTTCTTTGGGAGACGCGACGTGGACGGAGATCCTATTGTGTTGGACGAGTCCACTAAGGAGACCATCAAGCCTGTGCGACACTACCTCCAGGACTTAGAGAGCCTCATTAGGCACCTTGATAATGACAGGACTAATGTGATGCTTAGCAATGATGAGCTACGTGTAAAACTTAAGGATAAGGGCAAGGCCTTCGAGGAGCAAGAGAAGAGAATCAAGGATATGGAGAAGAAGTTTGAAGGGTGAGATAAGAAATTCAAGAGCCAAGAGAAGGGGATCGAAGAGAGGAACAAGAAGATTAAGGATATGGAGACTAAGTTGGAGCTTGAGGACCTTGGGCTAGATGCGAATCACGACGTGATAGAGAGGCTGCGCTCACAAAAGATAGAGTTATAGGCGAAGGTAGATGCTTTGTCTACAAGCTTGGAGGAATACAAGGCAGGATTTGCCGCAGCAGGACTTGCGCTAGTGGAGGAGGAAGTTGACATGGAGGAGTAGTGATGTTTATCTATCTTATCGTTTTATTATCGAGTCGCATTGGTCATGCCAAATTGTGGATGACTATGCTAGTATGTTATTTATCTTTGCAAACTTGTTGATCATGATGTTTTGAACCCTAAAGTTTATCTTGTGCTTGCTTGATTCTTGATTGTTGTTATATGTTGTATTGTGCACATTAGGATCTAGGGATTTCTATTTTCGTGCCCTTGGTTTGTTAGTTGTACTCACTTTCCCCAACCGCTTAACTTTTCCCCTCGCCATGTTAAGAAACCCTCGTGGGCGCTCGCAGGAGCTCGGACGGAGGTATGCCATAAGGTCAAAGGCTTGACTGTTACATGCTAACTGGTGGGACCGCATTGGGGCGGGTCCGGTGTTGAGTGTTACGTTACAAGGCCTTGACCGTTACATGCCTCACTGGTGGGGCCGCGCTGGGACGGGTCCTGCATACGTGGTGAAGGGTGGGGCCATGTTGGGACAGGTCTTGCATACGTGGTGAAGAGTGGGGCCGAATGGAGACACGTCGGACCAACCATTCTCGCTCACCCAAACAATTCGCTTCCCCTGAGCCTACAACATCTCCCACACTGTCGCTCCGCTGCCCCGCCATCATGCCCTCCTACCTTATGTCATCCTCGTCCCTAGATCCGCCCCTCCCCCTAGTCATGGAGCCCACTCCACCTCCGGCTCTGCTCCCGCCCCTGCTAGATCTACCCCTTTCAAGGAACAGTATGCAATGCCGGCTCGTGCACCGTCCATCCCCGTTGAGCACGGAGAAGATTGGGTGGAATCGCAGGGATCTAACGCATGGATTCCATCTAGGTAAGCATCGTTTCCCTTTTGTGGGTTGATTATTGGCAGTATTTGAACGTGAATCGCTGGTGCTCAACAAACTGCCTTGCTTTTCGAATAGGATTGATCCAGTGCTGGCGTAATTCGTGGTTGTGAACAATATCTCTCTAGATTTTACTTTCCAGCGGTGGTTTCAACCTCCATAACTCTCGGAGTTAGATAAAATCTCCCTAAAATCTATTGTAAATTCCCCTGGAGCAGTGGCGATTTAGTTGGTTTGCAAGAGTATTTATAATTATGAAACTCTTGCGCGGTCTGAAACTATAATTGATACAACTCTCGCACGGCTAGCGATTCACTTTCAAATTAAAAAAAATTATACAACTCTTAATGTACGAGAGTGTTTATAATTGACACAACTCTTAAACACTTTCAAATTAAAAAAATTATACAAATCTTAATGTAAAAGAGTGTTTATAATTGACACAACTCTTGAACACTTTCAAATTTAAAAAACTTATATAACTCTTAATGTAAAAGAGTGTTTACAATTGACACAACTCTTGAACACTTTAAATTTTAAAAATTTATACAACTCTTAATGTAAAAGAGTGTTTATAATTGACACAACTCTTGAACACTTTCAAATTAAAAAAATCATACAACTCTTAATGTAAAAGAGTGTTTATAATTGACACAACTCTTGAACACTTTCAAATTGAAAAAATCATACAACTCTTAATGTAAAAGAGTGTTTATAATTGACACTACACTTGAACACTTTCAAATTGAAAAAATTATACAACTCTTAATGTAAAAGAGTGTTTATAATTGACACTACTCTTGAACACTTTCAAATTAAAAAAATATACAACTCTTAATATAGAAGAGCGTTTATAATTGACACTACTCTTGAACACTTTCAAATTGAAAAATTATACAACTCTTAATGTAAAAGAGTGTTGATAATTGACACTACTCTTGAACACTTTCAAATTGAAAAATTATACAACTCTTAATGTAAAGGAAAAGGGTGTTTACCATTTTTATAGTGTAAAAAGTGATCCCTAAACTTGCGTATATGAAAATTATAAACCTTTAAACACTGTGAAACCGCACTAAATACGTGATAATGATATGCTAAGAGAGATTATCATTTTCATAGAATGTAGGGATGTAATGCATAAACTTTCATATGGCAAAAATTATACACCTTTGAACTCTTTAAAATCGGACTTAGGACATGGAGTGAAATATAATGAAAAAATTATACACCTTTGAAAACTTTCCATTCAAATTATATTCAAAATAATTTTTTATGGAGTTAAAGCACCGGTGGCAAACTCGTTATTTTGCATGGATAGAGGGTGCCCCCCGACAGATATAGGGGTTATCATGTCCGCTAGATCACAGAGGATCAATTAGAGTATCAACGGTTGGTGGGTATAATCTGTGTGACAACTGTGTCGACCAACCAGAGCGTAGCAGCCAAGATGAGCACAGGTGTGAGAGTTTGTCACTAAGAGGGAGGGGAAAACTGAGTAGAACTACCAAGGGCAAAACTAAGTAGAACTTTAAAACCAAGGGCAAAACTAACAAGGGGGTTCAAATAGAAAACAAAAAGAGATTTAAAAAATGGAAAATGCTTCTTTTATACAATAAATACATATTAGCATACATCAAACTATTTGAAATTCAAATATACATTAGTTTGACAATTATTGCCTCATTTAGACAAATTATGTTTTGGGGAGGGATGTTTTGGTGAGAGGCTTGAGTAGAAAGCCATGAACCTTCATAGATAGTAGGTGATTTGAGACGTGGTGATCTAGGTTAAAACTTTATTTATATACATTTCTTATGGTGGCAGGTCACATAATAAGACTCCCTGGGTAGATGCCACTATGTTTTGATATTTTTGAATTTGTTGTGCGTAAAATGACGCAATTATCTAGCTAAAACCCATCTGTTGACTCTCTGTTGACCAGCCACCGGAGAGTAAAAGTGATTATATTGCACACGGCAGTGTGTTAGTACTGGAGGGCAAAACTGAGTACAACCAAACTGCCAGTGCTACACTCGAGGGTATAACTGAGCACAACTAAGTGGACAAGGTTAGACACGAGGGGGAAAACGTGACGCACGGTATGCGTGTCGCGGTGCACGGGGCGGTAGCGGACGCGTGTGACCATGCACGGTGCAGTAGTTCATGCGGTTACATGGTGCACCGTGGTGCAACGAAACGTCTCCTCCCTTTACCTTTATAGGGGCCTCCTCACTCTCACTCATCACTCACTTGCTCACTCACTCACGCAACCATCTCCACTGTCTAATCACCTTCTGCAAACCCCCAAGAAAACCCCAACCAAAGCGGCCGACGAGGAGGCCATCGTCGCCTCCAAGGCCGTCGACGAGGATGCAGTGACCCAGCATACCACTGCATGATGTAGTATACTATAGTCATTGACATAACACTAATGAAACACTGTTCACTAGTATTACATCTCTTAGAGTGGTACAACAGAAACACAGCAGGTCCAATACATGGCTAAAGATTACAACTCACTCTTTACACAAGATCCAAAGAACACTCTAAGTTAAAGAGGGAGGAATAAATTTCTTACAAAGGAGAATCAGAAATAAACATCTCAAAAACTATCATAATAATAGGACTAGTATCTAAACTATCGTATGGCATTGCTGCTATTGCAATACGCTACAGAAATAGGTTCTATGGCTAGAGATTATATTCCTATCTAATCACAGACTTTGTCTTCACTTGAGTTGATGTATATGTTGACTTTCTTGTCTTCATTGAAGAACTTAAGCATCTGGTGATGATTCCTGGAGCATAATTTGATGTAGACATCGTCTGTACTGGCATGAGAACCTAGCAAGGGTTAATAAGATACGTTGAGTACAATCGTACTCAGCAAGTTCACTAGAAAAGGAGTGTTTGATGCACTATATCTACAGCCACAGCCCATAGGTCATAGGAAATGCAAGTTTTTGTAAACATTTCTTCAAAGATTGCTTTTATTCTGAAAATCTATGTCTGTCAGCCTTCACGGGTTTACCAGAACTTTCATGGAGTTCCTTTCCCGCAGCATTCACAGCTCCTTCTTGGAACAGGGAGTAACAAGTTACAGTTCTTACACTCTGTAGAGGTGCGTTGCTTTACCCATGAGAGATCAAATCCTTGTTGCACAACCAGGTAGCTTATTCCCGTCCACAATTCCGTGATGTGGGGCCCAGTAGATGATCCAAGCTAATCGCTGCCCTCTCTGCGACCCCATATGTCTACACGATCCTTTAGGGCTGGCTCACCTCCGTTAAGCCCCCTTCCGGGCAGGCTAAAACCCTGATGAGTTCCCGAAGACTCTATGAGCTGGTGATGCCTAGGTAAGTACCCTATAGGTCCGACTAAACCTCCGGCAACCACTCATAGATAATCTAGACACCAAAAACGCGGGGCCTAAGGGTGCCCACCCATATGTTGGATTCGCACAAGGAATCACAACGTCACGTTAAGGTAGTCTTGCCTCCATACAAAAGTAAAAGGATACAGCTGACTTCTCCGTCCTATTCCAAATCTCATGGTTAACGCGTAATATATGGCGCAAGAATAGCTGTCGAGGAAATGACCACGGCAGATGCTGCAATCGGCAGCGAGTAGTAGAACGAGGGGCAAGGGCGGCCAGCCATCTGCGGTGCGAGATGAGGGCGGAGACTCAGGGTTTTACCCAGGTTCGGCCCCCCGGAGGGTAAAGACCTACTCCTGCTAGATTGTATTATGGAGGTGATTACAATGGGCGAACTCGGCGACTAGGCGGCGAGTTGCTTGGGTGTATGAGGGAACGTATCTCTACTCGTCCCTTAGGGAGGTTTATATAGGCTCACCTCCCCTAGGGTTTACATATCTCAACCGATTCGGTTACAGCTTTGCCAACACGCTAAGTCAAACCGACTGGGCCTATCTACTCGCCTTTGACCTCAAATCGCCGGGTGCCTTGATGGGCTTCGATCCACTCGCTGCTCGCAGCCCACTGCCAGCCTTTGGGCCAGTCGGAAACGTCCCGCCGAGGATACCCCAGTAGGCATATCCCCATCAGTAGTCCCCGAGGCCGTCGTTGATTAGGCGCGGGTGGCTGCTGGCAGTCGGAGTATACGGCTTCAAGTTGGCATCCAGTCGAATCGTCGGCGGGCTCCTGCACGAAGGGAAGAAATCCAGCGAACCGAGTCGCGTCTTGGGTGAGTCGAACCAACGGGTCGCGGCCTCGGCGAGTAACTCAGCGAGCCGGGTGGCAGGAGGCGGACCGTCGGGCGTGGTCAAACTAGCCGTTAAGGTAACTTAACGGTAACTTCCGGCGTAATCATCGCGCGGTAACGGCCCCCTAGTTTGGCGGGCAGCTCGCGCTATATAAGAGGGATGGTAGGCTATCAGAAAGCCAACCGCCCATCATTTCCTCCGAGTGCACACATCTCTCGTCCGCTGATCCCGCGAACTGATCGACCCGCAATCTTCCGCCCCCAAAGCGAATCCTCAGCCATGGCCCTTTCCACCGAACCTTGGGGAAGATCCAAGTGCACCAGGGCGCAACTGGCCTCCTTCGAGGAGGCCGGAATCCTGCGGGCCGGCTGCTGGCGAATCCCCGCAGCCGGGGAAACGACCCCGACCCCGCGTGAGAGAGAGTTTATCTGTTTCACTAGTCACCTCGAGCGGGGTTTAGGGTTTCCCACTTCTCTGTTCTTCCGGCGCTTCTGCGCCTACTACGGGATCCAGCCCTCGGATCTGGGTCCCCATAGTATCGAGCAGCTCGCCATCTTCGTGGCGTTCTGCGAGTGCTATTTGGGCTGCCGGCCCTACTTTCCCTTGTGGCAAGATCTGTTCCATGGACGGATCACCATGAGGAGGCGATGCCCAATGCTAGCCGCAGGAGGCTTAACTTTCCAGCTCAAATCCAAAGCCTCCTTCTTCGACTTGATGCTGCCGGCCAAAGCGGCGAGCGACTGGAAAAGGTCTTGGTTTTACGTGACCGAGGCGACCCCGAAGGACGAGGCGGCGATCCCGCGGTACTCGGCCAAGCGTCCCGAGCCGCGCAACCTCCAGGTCGCCAAGCTCCCCGATGACCAGCGAATGGTCGTCGACGAGATGCTCCAGACCATTCGCGGTCTGAAGAAGAAAGGGCTCCAGACGGTGAACCTATACAACTGCTGGCTTGGGCGGCGGCTCGTTCCGCTCGCCCAACGCGAGCATTATATGTACCAGTACACCGGCCGAGAAGACTCGACGAAGGCCAGCCTCGCCGAGTGGAAGCTGGAGGACTACCTCCAGGCGCTGAAGAGGATCACCCAGGCGGCATACACGGACGCGCAGGCCGGGATTTCTCCATACACCGCGAAGCGTCCGGCTCCAACGGTAATTATCTTTTCTTATTCGCAGTCGCAGCATGTGCAGTCGCGGTAATTTTAACTTTGTTTCATGTTTTCACGCAGCTATTCCAAGTGGTCGAAGGGTGGCTACCACCCGCCGACGACGAGAGCTCCGGGCCATCCGCCCAGGATACAAGCGAGTCGCAACCCGCCAAGGGTAACGCGGACGACGAGGACGAGTCCGAAGAAGAGATTGTCCCATCGCCCGAAGACCCGGGCAACGCTAACGCGAACTCGAGGCAAGCAGAGCCTCGGCGTCATGACGATGACGAAGAACTCCGGAGACCACCTCCGCCAAGCCACTCCCGCGAAGAAGAAGAAAGAGGCGAGGGCCTTGAGGAGGAAGGCCGCCGAAGATGGCTTCACCACCACGCTCAGCCGAGCAGCTCGACGCCCGGTGACGAGGCGGCCCGCCAACAACCGCTGCTAGATGCGCCATCCACGGAGGCACCGCTGGCCTCAATGCCTCCGCCATTCGTGCCGATCTCCGGCTAGGAAGGCTCCAACCGAGGCGACTTCACCTCGCAAGGAAGTCCCGAGCGCAGCGCCCGCAAGGAAGCTCCGCCGCAGCAGCCTCGCAGAGAGGTTCCTCGAAGGCGCCCGAGGTACCAACCGCTACCTCGACATCAAAGAAGCCATCCGTATCCTGGGCCCTGGCGCCCTGAACTGGGGCTCGACCCGGTTGGCCCGAGCTGGAGAAACCAGCCGGCCTTCGTACGGGGCTGCGTTTCATTCCAGTTGCCAAGTAAGCGCACTCGGCCTACACCTTTCTCTCTTACCATTTTCACTCTTTTTACTGAGTTGTCTCGATGCGTAGGACCGGAGTGAAGAAGATGGGCCACCCGACGGTGGCCAAGGTGCCCTCCGCGGCTAGCGGGGAGGACCTTTCCCGCAAGAGGAAGGTGGACGAGGTCGCCGCCTCCACGGAAGGCAGCAAGAAGGCCAAGGGCGACGACATCGTCGATGTCTCTGACGACACGGCGAACGCACCGGCTAGGCCCGCTGCGGAAGCGACCGCGTCCACGAAGGGGGGGATTTCGTTGCCTAGACCGGAGGAGGCGAGCTCCCTTGGAGCGGGCGCGTCAATCGCTACCTTCCCCCGCTTCATGACCAAGGCGGCGGGCGAGTGGCCGCGATCGCGAGCCCTACTCCGAGATCGCCGCGCCAGATTGACCAACGTCGCGGACACACACCGGCGTTGCTTATGCGTCTGTGGATGCGGCGCAATCGCTCAACATGCTTGGCGCGGCCATCCGGTACCTCCAGGTCTCGAGGATCGTGTCGTTTTGCAACGGCTGATTCTTTTAATTTTCTGATTTGGCGCTGAGTCCAGTCCCGATGCGCATCGCTAAATTTTAGCGGGTGGGCACTTAGGAATTTTTTCAACCGCCAGTGCGCATTCGCTAAATTTTAGCGGGTGGGCACTTAGGAATTTTTTCAACCGCCACCCCGAGTGCTAACTTTGACGATGCGTGGTCTCACTGGAGTCGGCAGAGCGATTGGCTGCGGGCAGCGAGGAGGGGTTGGCCGCTTCAAGAGGTTAACAAGGACCTTCAGGCTGTTGCAGCGAAGGCGCTCGCCAAGAACTTGTACCACCGGCGGTGACGCGGCGGCGTAGGTTAGCACGCACGGCCGAGCAAAGGATCGCCGACCGAGCGCGAATCGCGGGAGGCGAAGAGGAAGCAAGCTCAGCGAATGGCGAGCTAAGGCCGCCGTGGCGGCGAAGAAGACCGGAAGGTGTCGGAGGCCCTCATTGTGGGGCTTCAAGACGACCATTCATCGCTTCAAAATTTCATCACGGAACTCGCTCGCCCGTTGCTTGGTAAGTGCGCCTTCCCATTCTTGCAATCATATTGCTTGTGGTTTCCGTAGTGCTCACAACTGTTTCCATCTCGCAGGCCGTGTGATTGGTAGCCATGAGGAAGCGACCTCTCTTGATGCGAGGGAGTGCGTGAGCATGCTTGTCGACTCGGCGACGCTGTCGGCGACGCGGCATCCGCCTATCTTCAAGAGATGTCGCCCACGGAGGTTATTCGGTGACCTCGTTGAGGTGTGGGAATACTTGGAGAAGGCGCCATGTCGTGGAGTTCATGACGCGGTCGGCGTTTGGCGTGGGCGTCGACAGCTCGAGCCTTGACTCGCCCACTTCCCGAAGATTTCGACCTCGACGATGTGACGAGTGGGTATCCTCGTCGACCGGGCGCGTGGACCTGTCGGAGGTCCTCAAGCTGCAGGAGCGAAGCCGCTTACTCGGGCGGTTGCGGGCGATGGGCGACCTTCTTCCTTATCGAGAAACGGTCGCGACCGAACGAACCGCCGCATCGCGACTTCAAGGTCGAGCAGCCCTTCCGCGCGGCGCTGGCGGGCGAGCTGACAACGTATCCATCGAACCCGTATACTCCGTTCATTCGAGCGGCGGATACGGTGCATCATCGTCGAAGCTCGCGAGTAGTGTGGTGTGCCTAGATAAGTTAGTAGCAATTCTGCCGAACAGGCATAGTTTGTAATGTAAGACAATGCGATGTGCGATTGAATCGGATGTTGTGTTTATTTTGCTAAATTGTGTTTTGGATTGATTTTGGATGAGTCCCCGAGCGTCCGCCCTTTTGTGGGGTTCACCTTATATATGATGTGTTGTTATCATGTGTTTTTGTTAATTTAGTCGACTGCTACTGGCTCGGAGAGCCATGCATGGCGACTCCCTTGAGTGCTCTGTACTTTACCGTTTTCCCGTACGCGAACGGGGCCGGGTGGCCAAGTCCCCGAGCGTGGTACTTGGTAGTTCAAGGCGCGACTCGAGGGTGGTTGAGGACTGAGCGCGTTTGTGTGGGCGCGTCGCCTCTGCCTGCCCGTGGGTCGATCGCGTGCGAGTCCCGGCACGCTCTCTTACTTGGCGTTTTCCCTGACCGATCGGGACGAACTGGTATGCAGTCCCCGAGCGTGGTACTTAGTCGTTCGAGTCGCTATGCCGAGGATGCGGAGGACCAGGGTCGCTGTGGGAAGCGAGGACAGATGTCTTGGTTCGTAAAACCAGTCGAGCTAGGCGACTCCGATGGGGCTCCGGGTTGGCGTTTTTAGGACGATGCAAGACCTGAAATGAGTCGGTTTTACATCGCACTACTTAGCCGTGCGGTCGCTGTACCAAGGGTTGACTTCGTATTTTAGCATGACGCTGTTAATTACGAAAGTGGCACAAGGTATGGAGAGTAGACGAATTTGCAGAACCGTTTCTTTTGTTCATGGCGACCGGAGAGTACATATGTGGGGTTCTACGATAGAACTTCCGGAGGAGGTTTACATTCCAGGCCGCTGACGTCGAGTTCACCGTCTCCGGACGTCGACGAGGTAGTAGGCGTCGTTGCCGAAGTACGCGCCCGATAGCGAACGGCCTTCCACGGAGGAGAGCTTGTGCATGCCCTTCTTGTCCTGGATGAGGCGTAACACCAAGTCGCCTTCACGGAAGGTGCGGGTTTTCACCCGTCTGCTGTGGTAGCGACGGGCCCTTGCCGATAGATAGCGTGCGCGATCGGGCGAGGTCGCGTTCGTCGAGTTGGTCGAGCCCATCTTGGCGGGCCAGTTCGTTTGCGGCCTCCGTGTAGTGGACGACCCGTGGCGAGTCGTGTTCGAGGTCGGTGGGCATGACCGCTTCAGCGCCGTAGACCATGAAGAAGGGGGTGAATCCCGTCGACCTGTTGACCGAGGTGCGGATTCCCCAGATGACGGAGGAAGCTCTTGACCCAGCAACCAGCGGTGCGCCGAGTGGTACTTTGGAGTCGCGCTTCAGGCCGTGGAGGATGCTGGTTGGCTCGTTCCGCTTGGCCGTTGGATTCCGGGTGTGCGACTGACGCGAGGTCGAGCCGGATGTGGTGCTCCTCGCAGAACTCGGCCATTGCTCCCTTGGCGAAGTTTGTGCCGTTGTCCGTGATGATGCTGTTAGGGAAACCGTAGCGGTATATGAGCTCGCGTAGGAACTTGGGGGAGTCTTCCCGTCGGCTTTCCGGACTGGGTTGGCTTCTACCCACTTGGTGAATTTGTCCACGGCGACCAGCGGTGGGTGTAGCCGAGGGGCCTTCTTGAAGGGCCCACCATGTCCATGCCCCACGGCGAATGGCGGTGATGGGGATGGTTTTGGCGCCGAACTTGGAACGTGCGTCGGTTGGCGTGCCGGCACCCGCGCATCGCTGGACGATGTCGACGGCGTGTGCGGTGGGCCAGTAAAGCCGTGTCGCATAGCCTTGGCGACTAGGGAGCCAGGCGGCGTGGTGGCGCAATCGCTGAGTGGATGTCGTGTAAGATTTTGCGTCCTTCGGTGGTTGGACGGCGTTGGAACACGCCGGTGACGCTGCGCTTGTGTAGTTCGCCGTCGATGATGGTGTAGGACTTGCATCGGCGAACAATCATTCGGCGCTTGTCTGCGTCTGGGCAGGTTGCTGTCTCGGTGGCGATGTAGGGCTTGGTCCATCGTTCGCTCGGTGACGAAGTGCGACCAAGGTTGCCTCTGGTTGGAGCGGGACTCAATGTCGATCTCCTCGGAGGAGACGGCGTGAAGATGGTGTCTAGGAACACGCCGCGGGTGGTGTGGATCGAGCTGACCCGATGCGAGAGGCGTCGGCCTCCTCGTTTTTCCGCCTGTCGATCCACTCGACGGAATAGCCGGTGAAGTGGCCGCCCAGCTTGTCCACCTCTTGGCGGTACGCCGCCATGGTAGGGGAGACGGCGTCGCAGGTGCCGGCGACTTGTCCCGCGACGAGGTCGGAATCGCCGTAGCATCGAAGGCGATTGACACTCATCTCCTTTGCAGCTCGCATGCCGTGGAGTAGGGCCTCGTATTCGGCCATGTTGTTGGTGCAGGGCGTGAAATCGAGGCGGAGGATGTAGCGGAGCTTGTCGCCTTTTGGCGAAGTCAGCACTATCCCCGCTCCTGCGCCGTCCGCGTTTTTGGACCCGTCGAAGTGTAGGCTCCAGTAGTGAAGGTACGGCGGCTTCTCTGGCTGCTGGGCCTCCTCCCAGTCGGCGAGGAAATCGGCCAGTGCCTGCGACTTGATCGCCCTCCGTGGCTCGTACTTAACGTTGTGGACGCCGATCTCGACGGCCCACTTGGCGACCCGCCCGGTCGCCTCGCGATTGGCGGATGATGTCTTGTAGTGGAGGAGGAGACGATCGTGATGGGATGCTCACGGAAATGTCTGGCGTCGCTGAGCTCAAGACCGCGTATACCAGCTTTTTGGTCTGTGGGTATCGCTGGCGCGACTCGTTAGGACCTCTGATGTAGTATACCGCCGCTGGACTGCGCTCTTTCCTTCCTCTCGGTTCGACGACCATTACAATGACGACGGCTCGGACGCCGCGACGTAAACCAGCATGGGCTCCTTGTTGACGGGTGCGGCGAGTAGAGGTGCGGCAGTAGCACCTTTTGAGGTCGCGAGCGCGTCGTCCTTCCTTGTCCCATCGAAGGTGGGATTCTTGCGCATCGAGGTATAGGGGCATCGCCTTTTCGCCATGAGGGGATGAAGCGACTGAGAGCCGCTACACGCCCGGCCAGCTTCTGGACGTCGCGCAGGCACTCGGGTTTGCCGAGCCGGGCGATCGTGTCGATCTTTGTTGGGTTTGCCTCGATTCCTCGTTTGGAGACGACGTACCCTAGCAATTGCCCGGCGGGTACACCGAAGGTGCACTTGCCTGGGTTGAGCTTTATCTTGTACCTCCGCAGGTTGGCGAAGGTCTCCGCTAGATCGGCGAGTAGATCGCCTTGGCGAGCGGATTTTACAACCACGTCGTCGATGTAGACGTGGATGTTGCGGCCAATTTGGCTCGCGAGGCATTCTTGCATGCCGCTGGTAGGGCGCCCCGGCGTTCTTGAGGCCGAAGGTCATGGCGGTGTAGCAGAAGGCTCCGAATGGCGTGATGAACGCCGTCTTCTCTTCGTCCTCGACAGCCATTTTGATCTGGTTATACCCAGAGTAGGCGTCGAGGAAACAACGACTCGAGCCCGCGGTGGAGTCGATGATTTGATCGATCATGGAGGACGACTGCTCCTTTGGGCGCTGTTCAGGTTTGTGTAGTCGATACACATTCTCCAGGTCCCGTTTTTCTTTTCGACCAGGACTGGGTTTGCCAGCCACTTGGAGTATTTGATTGGCCGAATGAAGCCGGCAGCGAGCAGGCGCTGCACTTCTTCGGCAATTGCTCGACGGCGCTCTTCATTGAAGGGCCGTAGCGACTGCTTGACCGTCGCACTTTGGGGTCGGCGTTTAGTTTGTGCTCGTGAGCTCCCTAGGGACACCAGGCATGTCGGAGGGTTTCCATGCGAAGATGTCCCTATTCTCACGAAGGAACTCGATGAGCGCGCCTTCCTATGCTGGGCTCATGCCTGTCCCGATCGTCACCGTCTGGCTGGGGTCGCCTGGGACCAGCTCGACGGTGCGGGTGTGCGTCGTGGCCTCAAAGGTTGAGGTGTTTGCGCCCTCTGAATTGGGCTTCTTGAGTATTGTGGGGTCGTCGTTGTTGACCCCGCTCGCGTACTTGGCGAGCTCATCGGCGTGACTAGCTTCCGCCGCGATCACGGCGTCGGCGAGTGCGGCTCCTTTGGCCTCGCATTCGGCGGCCATGTCAGGGTCGCCGTTGATGGTGATGACGCCGCACGGCCCGGGGAGCTTCATCGCGTTGTACGCGTAGTGGGGTGCCGCCATGAATTTGGCGAACGCCTGGCGCCCAGACGCAATGGTAGGGGTCGAAGGGCACCAGCTCGAAGACGATCCGCTCGGTGCGGAAGTTTGCCGGAGTGCCGAAGGTGACGGGTAGCGTGACCTTGCCGATCGGGTACGCCTTCCGACCGGGGACGATGCCGTGGAACGTGGTGTGGGTTGTCTCGATCATCGATCGCGGATCGCTGAAGGTGTCGAGGTAGAGGATGTTGATGGAGCTACCGCCGTCCATCGAGTCTTGGGGAGCCATGAGCCGACCTTGGGCTTGACCACCAGGCGACTCGTCCCGGTACTCGATGCGTGGCGAGTGGTCTTGCGGCTCGGTGATAGGTGCTCCGACCAGTTCGAACCGGGGACGTCTGTCTGGGCCACCGCGTTGGCGGCGGCGGGCGATGACCTTCTTCGCGCCGTGTTGAAGCCGGTGAAGGTGTGGAGTGAGCCGGCCACTTTGCCGAATTTTCCGCCATTTTGCGGGTCGTTGTCGGTGTCCTCCCGCGCGTGCCGTGCCTTCTCGATCTCCCTGAGAGTATGGCAGTCGGCGGTGGTGTGCGTGGCGGGCTTTCCTTCCCTGCTGTGAAACGCACATGGTTGGTTAAGGAGGGCCGCGGGATCGAACCTTGGCTTGTTCTTGTAGTTGCCGCCGTCGCGTCGTTGTCCTCCGTCGCGGCGGTAGCTCTTGGGCTCGCGTTATGCGTGCTCACATGCGTTAAGTCGACTTCGCCGTCGTTCGACGCTTGCTCGTGAGGCGGTGCCGCCAGAGCGTAGGTCGACTCGACGACCGCCGTCGTTACCGCCCGTGCGGCGTTGCCCTCGACTCATCGTCGATGTCTTGGTTGGGGTCTTCCTCGGCATCGCTTGGCGATCTCGAGGAGGTCGGGATGTTGTCGAGTGTTTTGGCGTGTCGCTGAGCTTGGCGACTAAAGGCTCGTGGCACGATGTCTTGAAGCAATGGATCGCGGTGTCGGGTGGATGCCGACCGCGTTGTACGAGCTCCTGCCACCACCGTTGAACCCGATTCTTGGTCGACTCGCGGGGTCCCTGAACGCAGCGTTCAGGTCCTCGATGGTGGTGGCGCGAGTGTAGGAGCACTCGAAGTGCTGACGGGCGTCTCGCATTTCTTCCTGTGAGTCGTCTCACGGGGGCGTGTTGATCCATTGCCCGCACGTCCCTCCATCATCGGTGGGAGGTAACGGGCGTAGTAGGTCGATGTGCGCGATCCCCATTGCCATGAGGTATGTGTCGAGCCAGACTGCGGGGTCATACGAGGAGTCGTATTTTTCGATCTCCTTTGGCGCCTTGAAGTTTGGCGGGTACTTTTCGCCGCGGATCATTGGTCCGAAGCACTTGGGCCCCAATCGACTGAGCGACCCCATGGGCTCGCCGTCGCGGCGAGTATTTAGGGTGTGCCGCAAATCGTCGGGCTGGCGTGCGCGCCAGTTTTGGTTGTTGATGATGTGAGTGCGGGCGTCGACGGGTTCTCCGTTGGCGGCGACGAAGTTGGTCGCCGGCCTGGGGTCGTTGGTAGAGAGTGCCGCATTCGCGGGTCGTCGTTGGAGCTGCAGTGGCTCCGGCGGCGGGCAATTGAGGGTGTTTGCCGCCGCTGGACGGCCGCTCGAGGCCGCCCTGCTTCCGGAGGAGCGCGAGTACACTCGCCCCTGCGAGTCGGCGCCTGCTTTCTGCTGTTCCACGGCCTTCGCGAGTAGGGCCCTGACGTATTGGATTTGTAAGGCGCCTTCGCCGGTCGCCGTGATGCTGTCGGCCGCGGCTCGGCCTGCCACGAGGTTGTCCATCGGGGTGGAGAACAGTGGAAGGCCGTTCGCGCCCGTGAGGAGACGACTATCCGCGGCTGGTCCCTGGGAGGGGTGCGGTTAGGTGGTGGCGGGGCACCCATCGCCGTAGATCCTGGCGGGGGTCGAGCGCTTCCGCCTGGTGGCGCGTTCTCGCAGATCGCGCGTTCGGCTATGCGCGCCGGATCGTTCTCATCGTCGAAATTCAGGGCGCGGCCCTGAACGGTGGGGTTCAGGCGCGTCCTGATCCGCTGCTGGTGGTAGCGTGACAGTTCTTGCGCTGTCACCTGCTCGAGGCGAAATTTTTCGCGCTCGGCGTGCTCCTTGCGTACTGCCTCCGCCAGTTTCAGGCGGAGTTCCTCGACCTCCGTTGCCGTAGCGTTGGGAGGGATCGGGGTGGAGAAAGGGTCCTCCGGCGGATCGGCGCCGGTGGCCATGTAGGTAGGTCGCAGCGGTCCGTCGTGGAGGTCGGCGGAGTTTTCCGACCCGAGTCGAAGTCGAAGATCCCGAGGATGGAAGGGTCCTCAAGTCTCCCGTTGGAGACCGAGTGATGGAGCCAGCGGACGAGGCCGGTGATAGATCCGGGCGACGGTCGTCAATCGGCGTCGTCGGTGAGGGCCGTCTCCTGCGGCCGCTGGGTTCTCGGCCACGTCGCTGTGGGCCGAGTCGTACTCGGAGGCGAGGCGGTGGATCGTGCGGATCTGGCTCTCGGAGAGCCGATCGCGTGGTGGCGACTCGCGGATGCGAGCCGAGTCCTCCGAGGTGATGGCGTCGGTGAAGCCGACGAAGAGGCTGATCGTGCCGACTGGCAGGATCACGCTGTGCGTGACGGGTCGCGCCGCCGGGACGTAGCTGCTCGGTAAGATCTGGAGCATCTCGCCGATCGCTATCATGCGCGCGGCACTGGCCTCGTTGATGGGCAGATTGGATCTCGCCGCGTAACACCGCCAGACCGGCCAGCCCCACGGTGGCGCCACCGCCGAGGAAATGACCACGGCGGATGCTGCAATCGGCGAGTAGTAGAACGAGGGGCAAGGGCGGCCAGCCATCTGCGGTGCGAGATGAGGGCGGAGACTCAGGGTTTTACCCAGGTTCGGCCCCCCGGAGGGTAAAGACCTACTCCTGCTAGATTGTATTATGGAGGTGATTACAATGGGCGAACTCGGCGACTAGGCGGCGAGTTGCTTGGGTGTATGAGGGAACGTATCTCTACTCGTCCCTTAGGGAGGTTTATATAGGCTCACCTCCCCTAGGGTTTACATATCTCAACCGATTCGGTTACAGCTTTGCCAACACGCTAAGTCAAACCGACTGGGCCTATCTACTCGCCTGGGCCTTTGACCTCCAGTCGCCTGGTGCCTTGATGGGCTTCGATCCACTCGCCGTTCTGCAGGCCCACTCGCCAGCCTTTGGGCCAGTCGGAAACGTCCCGCTGAGGATACCCCAGTAGGCATATCCCCATCAATAGCGATATTGGTTGTTAAGTCCTAGATGATATATTCCTGAGCAGTGGTACTCCAACTGCCAGATTTAATAGATTGGCTGATTACCCTGGATCAGTAACCAATAGTTCACTTTATTATCAAAAATAGTGTTTTCGAACCTTTTTGAAATCAGGTGATGACAACACTGGATTTGCAAATTAGTTTACAAAAAATAATCAAAGGACATGAGCAAGTGTGAACTTGCCTTTTGTGATTGCAAGATTATGCACTCATGGTCTTCAAGACAACATAAGATCCAATATCTAAAATCAGCATCATTGGTCCAGTAAGGACTAATGTTTAAATAAGCAGGATGCTATTATGCATAAGTAATGTAATGCAAGTGGATAAGTTCGTATCCACGATTAAGTGTTGGTCTAAGGTTTTGAAAATGGAAAGGTTTCTTTAGAATGTGTTATACTTTTAGATTAGATTCACACTTGTGCTTTTTATTATGGCTGGTGAGGTTGTGTGAGACAATGTGTAACTAAAATATCATACAACCCATAGGGTATTTAAATGAGGAATGCTATGCAAGGTTGCTCATATAAGAATTGTTTTATCTTTAAATTTTTATGTTAAAACAATGATATTTATGAGAAACTTATGTGTTAACAATCTGAAGTATATAAGTGAAGTTACAAACAATGTGTTTATGATTAATGACCATCTGTAGTTTATGATGACATCCCTTGGGTTTAGTTGTTAAGTGCGTAAAATATTAGTTTAAGACTTGTTGTTTGAAGTGGCAAAAATAATAACATTTGAAGAAAAGATTACTTTGTTAAGGTTTAAGCAACCTTGATGGCTTTTCGAATATGATTGATGGAATGTGATTGATGTTATTTGTGCTTGATTGAATAGTTTGGAATTGAGATGCTTTACGACTTAATTATAATAGACCAAAGTTAACTATAAAACATGTAATAAGGTCTTTAGCATTATACTTAAAGTCTTGTAGACTAAAGTTAACTTTAAAGACATAGATGGACTTTAAGATACAAAACTTATGGTATTTGTACTTTGTTCACTTCATAATATTTCTTAGGATTACTTAAGAATAGTATTACTTCTATTTGAGTACTGGTTTCTTAATTTTTTAATGGAATAGAAATTGTTATCTCTTTATAAAGGTGTGGTTATGATTTGTAATCAAGGATATAACACTACTTAACTACTTATGGATTTACTATAGTGTTTTCGTATGTTTATAAATTTGTGATTGAAGTAAAGGAAAAGGTTTTATTAAGTCACAATTTATTCTTCAAATTTTTTATAGTTGATAGGGATTCTTTTAGAACTTAATTTACACCTTTGGTTGAATGATAATTCAATAAGATTGTATTTTAAGGTGTGTTAAACCATTTTGTTTTCATATTATCAATATTTAAGACTAATACTATTTATTAGACCTCAATTGGTTGATTTTAGAATTATTAGCAAATTTTATTTACTCTTATATGAATTATTAAGTAAGGAAATTAGATTTAAATTCAAGTTATTAGGGTATTAAGTTTTTATTTACTTCAAAAGTGGAATGTTATATTTTTAACATATAAATATTATTTTTGTGATCATTTTGGTATATTATATTTATTTTTATGATTTATAAATATTAAGATATGATTTTTACAAGATTAAATACTTAACAAATAATAAATACTTAATAATAATGTATGATTATAAGATTAAGTTTTAGTTTTTATGTTTCTAGGAATTTTGGTTTATTATTTATATTTTTATCATTTATCATTATTAAAATATAAATTATCAAAGTTTTATTACTTATAAATATTTATTAAATAATTATTATTTAAATAACTATTATGATAATGTTTGATAATAGTTTTAAGTTATAGATTATGTTGTTCTAAAAATTTTCATATATTACACATATTTTTCTGAATTATAAAATAAAAGTTATTAATTTAATAAAATTTAATGATTTTATTTAATTTCTGGAATATTTAAAATTAGACTTATAACATTTTATTTGTTTCTAAACAGAAATAACATTTTATACCATAGCCAGAGCTACCCTAGGTCACTGACCAGTGGGGTCAAGGCCACGTCAGTATGCCACCTAGGCGTGGACTGGTCAACTGATGGACTAGGTCAAGGATGACACAAGCATGGCGTTAGAATGACCTCAGCGTGGCCACCACCGCGAGTTGATGGTCGCCGGCGACGATCTATGGCGCCCTAACAAACGAAACTAGCCTAGTTTGACTCAGCGCGACATGTTGAACCATATAGTGGTGGCGCCGCTCGAATATGGTCATCGGAGCTACCGGAAAGACGATGAATGACGGCGGCGTGCGGCGGTGCTATGGTGCAAGCATGCTAGAGAGCATGCTAGGAAGAGAGGATCGATGCTTGAGCATCAGGGACTAACCTTGACTGCAGTGGTGGTGTCGGTGAGGACTGATGCGGTCGGAGACGTATTTTTCGACGACGATTCCAACGAACCTCCGCGGGAAGGAACGGCAAAATCCTCCATCCCCAGTGATCCCCTTGATGCTGGACTCCACCCAGAAGATCTACGGAGAACGGGGCGTCTCCATGGCTACTTGGAAAGGAGTGGGGAGGTGCGGCACGACGGCGAGGTTAGCTAGGGTTTCGGCTCTGAGGAAGAAATCAAGAGAGAGAGAGCTTTAGAGGAAGAAGGAGTGGATGAGGACGAGGCAGAGCGGCATCATCGTGGCCTCCTTATCCCCTCTGGCATTTGGCGGCACGTATCTCCACGCCGACGAGCGGCGGTGCTGGCGCCAGCGAGCTGCTTCGGCGCCTGTGCGAGGTGGACGATGACGATAGAACGGACAAAGGGGTATGCGGGCCTGGGACAGTGTTGGGCTTCGATGAGTCAAGCGGAAAGAGCTGGTTGCGGCCTGTGAGTGATGAATAAGCAAAGGAAATGTTGGGCCGGCCTGCTGCTCGAGCCAGATCCTCCTTTTCTTTTTATTTCCTATTTCAATTTTCTGTTTTGATTTCAGATTTGAATTTGATCATTTGATTTGCATTTTCTTTATAGAGTTTACTTGCTGAATGTTTGCAGCAATAGTAAAGTGTATTAAGGTTCTTTTATGAGTTTTTAATATAATGATATTTATTTCTTATTTTTTTCTTTATATATAAGTGCTTTTGTTATGAATCTTTATTTTCATATCATACCTTGAATTTATTATTATATCTGTTTCAAAATTTCTTGATTTAGGATTTGAACTAATTTAAAGTTAAGAACATAAGTATGGGCATTTTAATAATAGAAAACATTTAATCCATTATTCTGGAAAAAATAATTAAGGGACATATACAGATTCTTCATAGTTATCCTATATTTCTATGATTTTTATCAAGGCATAATATTGGTAAAAATGGTTCATTCTAGGGTTTATGTTCTTGTTTTATAGGTATGAATGAACATTATGGTTAAAAACATATTGCCCTTATATTAGTAATAATAAATGATACCACCTTTTTAAAATAAAATTATTCTCTAGGATGATTTTGGAGATGGAATTTCTGTAGAGGGTTCCTAAGTACATGGGATTATGATAGTTGGAAAGTACAAAGATATCCTTGAGTGAATTGTTATAGGAAAATATTACTATGATCCATTATGGAAAAATGATGACGGACCACTCATATGAAATGGATATTATGTTATATCATAGATTTATGGTTTAGGGTTTTTATCCAAAATTCCTATCTTCCATACTTCATAATTCTGGACTTCTAATTAAGGAATTCATTTCCTAGATATTCTACTTCTTCATATCCATCACCATGTGTTCACATGAGGAGCTTTGATTCACAAGAACATAATTACCAACTCCACCACCTACTAAATCCTTTTGTATCTCGATGAGCTTAACACTAAGCTCAGCATGATCTCCCCATAAAGATCATCCTCTTCTCTAAAGTGTTTCTTTTGAATCTAATTCCACTTTAATGACCATCATCTAATTCATTTAATATTTGTTTCTCATTCCCATTATTTACTTTCTTTACCCTTCATAACTAACATTATACCATTAGATGTATCTACCAAAACCTACTTTCCTCAAGGTTTACTATCTTGTAAGGATAATAACACTACTTTCAACAACTCCCTATGGCACTAGCTTCAGCTTAGCCACATTATCTTATGTATACTAGACTCCAATAACTTATATTCAAACTTCTCTTCATACTATGGTGGTATTGTAATTATCTCCTCAGTACATTTTTACTGAGTAGACGATTTTATTTATTGACTATACCTTCTTAATTCAATAAGATTACTCCTTATAGCTATCTTTAATTTTCATACTTATAATCTTCTTTGTCACCATAAAAATAAATAACCAAAATAACTCTTCTATCCATTTAGAAATGAGTTAACTCCAGCAACTATCATATTGATTTCACTTTTTCCAAACTCTCCCATCCTTTAGATGACCTCTAAGACTAGCATTACTATTAACCTAATATTTCTTCCTTCTTGATAAGCCTTAGTGCATGATAAGAGAAGGACATGGTTAATGGATCAAGATTTGATAGGTTAAGAATTGAGAAATCAATAGTTGATTATTCAACATTGATGGACAACAGATATTAACATAAGATTCAATAGAGATGATAAAGATTAAGGTGGAAAATAAAACATAAATGATATTGTTTTAGTTTCTTTCCTACTCAACCTCACTTAAAAGTTAAGGCTAGGTGTTTCCATGATACTCATAGTATAAGTAGACAAGATTAATATAGATCAAGATTTAGTTGTTACACCCCCATTACTTAAGTTATACTCACAATTTAGTATTCATGAATTGTGTGATGAATACTATGCTATGATCACTTAAGGAACAATTATAAATCATTAAGTAATGTATTAGGTTTTAATGTTATTATATTTCATCTACCCTTAGATCAAATATCATTTACCCAAAATAAAATTTTAACAAATGTCATATTGAAACTTATCACAGTCAACTTGATGATCTACTTCACTTACATCAAGTTAAGAGAAGCTTCAATCACTTTGACAAGTTTTGTTCAAAAGCGCGAAAAATATTCGAATTTTCTATGCATGAATGCAATGCACACACCTGGGTTCAACTTATTTCTAAGCTCTAATGATGGGATGTTACAGAGGAGGTCCCCGTACCCGTATTGGCCCCCGTCGAGGCATTGAAGGCAACCTTCATCCCCGTCCAGACCCATGTCCCCGCTTCTGCCGTAGCCGTCGGCGAGGAGGCCCCCGTCCCCGTACAGGCCCCCACCATTCTCCTGTAGATCCCGCACAGCTAGGACCCCTACGGGGACAACGATTACGTCTGGACGGGGAACCCCTTCGACACCAGCTTAGTCGACCCATGGTCGAAGGTAATTAGGGTTTCCTCCCATTCCTTTGTTCTTCCCCCATTCCCATCGTTGGATGCTAGATCATGTGCTATTAGGGCTCGGTTGTTCGTATTTTCAATCGGTGGATGCTAGGTATTTTTACAGTAGCTAATCCTCTTGTGTTAGATCTGGTATTTCGATGAATGCCCCTAGTTGGGATCAGTACTAGCACCGATCTGTAGTTGGGATCAGTACTAGCACCGATCTGTGGTTGGGATCAGTACTAGCACCGATCTATAGTTGGGATCAGTATTCGATTTGGTTTGAGATTTGGGGATTGGGGAATAATTAGGGGATCTCAATCAGTTAATTTATGCAAGTAATCAATCCCGATAATCATGGTATCTCAATCATGTCCTTATTGCACTCTATTGTTTTTGTAATAGGTGGATAGCAGTGACGTCTACTGCGACGAAGAGTCCATGGACACCAAGACTTGTCTGGTGCTGAGGAAGATGAAGTCCGGCCAGTTCGATGGCTTCTTTGCCGGTGACGTCTATAGGTGCCCCTTCTGCACTAGGAGCCTCGCCACCGACTTCAACTCCCTCATGATGCATGCCGAGGACGTGAAGACCTGTGGACCATCAAAGAATGCCAATGCCTTCAGATCCCAGCACAAGGCGCTCGGTTTTCACCACAACCTCCAGAAGGTGGCCATCGAGGAGGGTCGCATGCCCCCGATCAAGCCCAAGGTGCCCAAGGTCAAGGGACTAGGCAGCAGGAAGTGGAGGAAGCGCCACATGGAGGAGGCAGAGGCCCTCCTAGCGGAGGCCATGAGGGGCCACTGATCATGTGCTGATGCTGCTGCTACTGCTCTAAAGCAGCTTCTTTTGTTTTGTTGTCTGTGTTGAACTTGTAAGCTGCTGCCTAATTGTCAAACCTGGTTTAAGTATCATACTATATAATCCTTTATTAGTTGTTTTATCTACATATGCTATGTTCATCTACATATTTATGGTGCTGGTTAGATTTGCAGCCAGATTGGGAAAATACAAGGGCCAAAAGGAACCATGAATGAAGAGAGAAGCTGCTCTAGATTTGCTGCCTTTTTGGACAAAAATAACAACTATTAGCGACATAAAGGGGAAAAGGCACTCTTAAAAAGGCCAATCATAAAAATAACAAAAAATAAATCTTCCAATTTAGGCGACAAGGTGCACGTAACTACCATACGCGCCCCACATGGTCCCACACCACATCCCCCAAAACGCGTTCTCAACAAGCCGGCCCCACACCATGGGGGTCCTACTATGGGAACCGACTGAACGTGGCCCCACCTGTCATCATGTAACGAGGGTGGGTCCTACTTGTCAGCACGTAACGGCGAGGGTCCACTACGGGACCCACCTGAATGCGGCCCCACTTGTCAGCACGTAACAGCAAGGGTCCACTAACGGGACCCGACGGAGAGCGAGTTTTAGACCGATGTGAGAGTTTCATAATAGGAGCTGGACAAAAGTGAGGAAAAACTAAGCGGCTGGGGAAAAGTGAGTGCAGATGATATTGACACTGATGCAAAGAGGAAAGAGAAGTTCCTTGAAGGGTTGAATGATGAAATGTCCATGCAACTATCTGTTGCTTATGTTCCGACTTATCTATCTCTGTGTGACAAAGCTAACATCTTAGAAAGCAAGATAAAACAAGTCGAGAATAGGAAGAGGAAAGACCATTTTGGTAAGCATGGATCAGGATCATCTCAAAAGTGTTCTTATGGTGAAGATAGTAGAAATTCTGTATCCCACAAGAACGGGAATCATAACAACCACCACAACAATAACCGCCACCATGATGGAAATAAACATCATGGACACAACAATGGGGATTACCGAAACAACAAAAGTGGATACAAGAATCACCATAATGGACATGGCAATGGGAATCAGCTAGCCAAGAGAGACATTGGTCAGGTTGAATGTTTCAAGTGCAAGAAAACAGGGCACTATGCTAATTAATGCCCATAAAAGAAGACTGATGGGGCTAACAAGCCAAATCCTTTCCAAAAAGGTCATGTGAATAACATCAATGTGGAGGAAATCCAAGAAGAGTCTGATGCTGTGATTGGTAAGTTCAAGATTAGTTCCTTTCAGCACTTATCCTTTTTTATACCGGCACATCGCCTTCATTCATTTCGAGAGCATTTGTAGACAAAAATAAAATCCCAACTGAAAAAATTGGATGTCCTATTAAATTAAGCTCCCCAGGTGGAGAAATTATAGTAAATTTTGGCTGTCGCCAACTAGTACTAGAGTTTGTAAAGTACAAGTTTCAAGTTAGTCTAATAATCCTAGAGTCCCAAGGATTGGATGTAATATTAGGCATGGACTGGATGACTCGTTATGAGGGAGTGATAGACTGTGCCAGATGAACTGTTACACTCACAACCCCAAAAAAGAAATGGATTAGGTTCAAGTCTAATTTTGAACCCAAGGGAAGTAAGTTAAATTCTCTTAAGGGGGTTAGCCTAGACAGTGTAGCAGTAGTTAAAGAGTACCCTAATGTGTTTCCAGAAGAATTACCTGGCATGCCACCAGATAGGGATGTGGAGTTTTTGATAGACTTACTGCCAGGAACTGGACCTATAGAAAAGAGACCTTACAAAATGTCAGTCTATGAATTTAAAGATCTCAAGAAACAGGTTGGAGAACAGTTGAAGAAGGGATTTATCCAACCAAGTTCTTCGTCTTGGGGTGCACCAATTTTGTTTGTTGAGAAGAAAGACAGGTGTCAAAGTCTATGCATAGATTATCGATCACTTAATGAAGTGACCATAAAGAACAAATATCCCCTACCCAGAATTAATGATCTCTTTGATCGGCTAGAAAGAGCTCGTGTGTTCTCAAAAATTGATCTTTGATCTGGTTACTTTCAACTAAAGATTAGATAACAAGATATACCAAAGACTGCTTTTACCACTAGATATGGATTTTATGAGTATACAGTGATGTCGTTTGGACTAACTAATGCACCAGCTTATTTCATGAACATGATGAACAAGGTGTTCATGGAGTTTCTTGAAAAGTTTGTTGTGGTATTCATCGATGATATACAGATTTATTCCAAGAGCAATGAGGAACATGAAGAACATCTGCCTTTGATTCTTGAGAAACTCAGGGAACATAAGTTGTATGCCAAGTTCAGTAAATGTGAATTTTGGCTAAATGAAGTTGGATTTCTTGGACATGTTGTGTCTGCGAATGGTATAGATGTCGATCCTGCAAAGGTATCAGCTGTAACAGAATGGGAACCTCTCAAAATAGTTAAAGAAGTCCGTAGTTTCATGGGCTTGGCAGGGTACTATAGAACGTTCATTGAGAACTTCTCGAAACTAGCAAAGCTGATGACTGATTTACTAAAGAAAGAGAAGAAGTTTGACTGGACTGAAGCATGTGAAACTAGTTTTCAAGAGTAGAAGAAGAGATTAGTGTCAGCACCAGTGTTATGCTTGCCATATCTAGAGAAAGATTTTCAAGTTTATTGTGATGCATCTCACCAAGGACAGGGAGGTGCGTTAATGCAGGAAGGTAAAGTGGTAGCATATGCCTCTGATGGCGTGTTCAATGCCTCGTTGGGAGACCCCAAGAGCAAGGTATGATGAGCACAGCAGCAAGTTTTCCCTTAGTAAGAAACCGAGGTAATCGAACTAGTAGGAGGAAGGAAACGGCTCAAAGGTGTTACTAGCAACTTGGAGACCTGCACAACACAAACTCAAGACTTTGACCCAACAAACAGCGAGGTTGTCAATATCACTGGTTTGATGTAACAAAGGATTAACTGTATGGTGTGGAAGGTAATGGTGGTTTGCAACAAGTAAACAGTAACAGTGGAAGATGTATCAATGGTAAAGATTGGACCGAGGTCCATAGTTCACTAGAGGTGTTCTACTTAGATAAACAAACATGGCAAGCAGGGTAAACAAATTACAGCAGGGCAATTGTCAGGACTGGGCAAGGCATAACAATGCAATACTAGACATTCATGATCCTATGAGATTCGATTGGGAAATACAACAAGAAACATAGACCGCCATCCAACTACATCTATGACTAGAACTCCACCTTTGGGTTATCATCCGAACCCCCTCCAGTATTAAGTTGCAAGCAACATACAACTGCTTTAAGCAAAGTGTGTAAGGTAAATAATCCACTTGTTCCATGAACAAGAGACCGTTGTTTTCTCCCTAGTGGCAACATCACATCTACAACCTTAGAGATTTCTGTCACTTCCCTTAGATTAAATAGAGGCATGAACCCACTATCAAGCATAAATACCCCCACTTGGAGTCACTAGCAACTACTTGGCCAAGATAGATACTAATAACGGAGATCATGCAAGATCACAAACAACACAAACATGATAGAATCAATAAGACAAAACCATTAATCAATCTGACATAGTAATCTCAATATCCATTGGATCCCCACAAACACAACATGCATGATTACAAATAGATGTGATGGGGATATGCCTACCGGGGTATACCCAGCAGGACGTTTCCGACTGGCCCAAGACTCGGCGAGTGGGCCTGCAGAACGGCGAGTGGATCGAAGCCCAGCCAGGCGGCGATCGAAGTCAAGGCCCAGGCGAGTAGATAGGACCAATCGGGTGAGGTTAAACGGCTACTGAAGCTTTAACCGAATCGGTTGAGATATGTAAACCCTAGGGGAGGTGAGCCTATATAAACCTCCCTATAGGGTGAGAAGACACACGTTCCCTCATACACCCAAGCGACTCGCCGCCTAGCCGCCGAGCTCGCCCATTGTAACACCTCCATAATACAATCTAGCAGGAGTAGGTCTTTACCCTCCGGGGGGCCGAACCTGGGTAAAACCCTGTGTCCTTGCCCTCATCTCGCACCGCAGATGGCTGGCCGCCCTTGCCCCTCGTTCTACTACTCGCTGCCGATTGCAGCATCTGCCGTGACCATTCCCACGACAGTGGCGCCCACCGTGGGGCCTGGCCGGTCTGGCCGGTGTTCTGCGGCGAGATCCAATCTGCCCATCAACGAGACGGTCGCCACCGGCCGCATGATAGCGATCGGCGAGATGCTCCAGATCTTGCCGAGCAGCTACGTCCCGGCGGCGCGACCCGTCACGCACAACGTGATCCTGCCTATCGGCACGATCAGCCTCTTCGGCCTCACCGACGTCATCGCCTTGAGGGACTCGGCTCCGCATCCGCGAGTCGCGCCGCCGCGATCGGCCGCCCAGCCGATCCGAGCACGATCCACCGTCTCGCCTCCGAGTACAACTCGGTCCACAGCAACGTGGCCGGGAATTCAGCGGCCGCAGAGGATGCGGCCCTCACCGACGACGCCGACTCGGCGACCCCGGCGTCACTCGCCGGATCCATCACCGTGGCCTCATCCGCGGGCTCCATCGCCCAGGTCTCCAACCCGGGAGATTTCGAGGACCCCTCCATCCTCGGGATCTTCGAATTCGACTCCGGGTCGGAGAACTCCGCCGATCTCCGCGACGGAACCGGTCGCTACACCGCGACCTACATGGCGACCGGCACCGACCCGCCAGAGGATCCATTCTCCACCCCGATCCCTCCTAACGCCACGGACACGGAGGTCGAGGAACTCCGCCTGAAATTGGCGGAGGCGGTACGCAAGGAGCAAGCTGAGCGCGAAAAATTTCGCCTTGAGCAGGTGACGGCGCAGGAATTATCGCGCTACCACCAGCAGCAGATCAGGACGCGCCTGAACCCCACCGTTCAGGGGCGCGCCCTGAACTTTGACGACGAAAACGACCCGGCCCGCGTGGCCGAGTGCACGATCTGTGAGAACGCGCCGCCAGGAGGGAGCGCCCGGCCCCCGCCAGGATCAACGGCAATGGGTGCCCCACCTCCACCCAACCGCACCCCCCCCAGGTACCAGCCGCGGATAGTAGTCTCCTCACGAGAGCGAGACGCAAACGGCCTTCCACTGTTCTCCACCCTGATGGACAACCTCGTGGCAGGCCGAGCAGCAGTCGACAGCATCACGGCGACCGGCAACGGCGCCCTGCAGATCGAATACGTCAAGGCCCTGCTTGCGAAGGCCGTCGAGCAGCAGAGAGTGGGCGCCGACTCGCAAGGACGGGTATACTCGCGTTCCTCAGGAAGCAGAGCGGCCTCCAGCGGCGGCAAACACCCTCAACTGCCCGCCACCAGAGCCACCACAGCTCCAATACCGACCTACTAACGCGGCACTCTCCACCAAAGACCCCAGGCCGGCAACCAACCTTGTCGCCGCCAACGGGCAACCCATCGACGCCCGCACCCACATCATCAACAACCAAAGCTGGCGCGCACGCCAGCCCGACGACCTGCGACATACCCTAACCAATCGCCGCGACGGCGAGCCCATGGGGTCGCTCAGCCGACTCGGGCCAAAGTGCTTCGGACCAATGATCCGAGGCGAGAAGTATCCGCCAAACTTCGGACCAATAGAAAAGTACGACTCCTCGTACGACCCCGCCGTATGGCTCGACACATACCTCATGGCGATGGGGATCGCGGGTCACACTGACCTGCTCGCCGCCCGTTACCTCCCCCTGATGATGGAGGGGACGTGCGGCGATGGATCAACACTCTTCCCGGGCGATGTCGACTCCTGGGAGGAAATGCGTGACGCCTTCGTCAGGCACTTCGAGTGCTCCTACACCCGCGCCACCACTATTGAGGACCTGGAATGGTGCGTCCAGGGACCCCGCGAGTCGACCCGCAACTGGGTCCAACGGTGGCAAGAGCTTTGGTACAACGCGGTCGGCATCCACCCGGACACCGCGATCCATTGCTTCAAGACCTCGTGCCACTACGAGCCCCTAGTCGCCCAGCTCAAGTGACACTCCCGCACACTCGACAACATCCCCGACCTCCTCGAGATCGCCAAACGGTACGCCGAGGAAGATCCAAACCAGGAAACTGACGACGAGTCAGGAGGTCAACGCCGCACGGGCGGCAACGACGGCGGACGCCGAACCGACCTACGCTACAGCGGCACTCGCCTCACTGGCAAGCGCCGCAGCGATGGGCGAGTCGACTTCGTCGCCAACGTCGGGCACGCGCAGCGCGAGCCCAAGAGCTTCTGCCGCGACGGAGTGCAACGCCGCGACGGCGGCAACTACAAGAAAAAGCCAAGGTTCGATCCCGCGGCCCTCCTTAACCAACCATGTGCGTTTCATAGCAGGGAAGGAAAGCCCGCAACGCACACCACCGCCGACTGCCACACCCTCAGGGAAATCGAGAAGGCACGGCGAGCGCGGGAGGACCCCGACAACGACCTGCCAAACGGCGGAAAATTCGGCAAAGTAGCCGGCTCGCTCCACACCTTCACAGGCTTCAACACGAAGCGCGAGAAGAAGGTCATCGCCCGCGCCGTCGCCGTCAACGCGGTGGCCCAAATAGACGTCCCCGGTTCGAACTGGTCGGAGCAGCCCATCACCGAGCCGCCAAGAACACTCGCGCGCATCGAGTACCAGGCGAGTCGCCTTGGTGGTCAAGCCCAAGGTTGGCGACTCGGCTCCCCAAGACAACGATGGACGGCGGCAGCTCCATCAACATCCTCTACCTCGACACCTTCAGCGGCTGCGGCTCCGCAATCGATGATCGACGACCCACACCACATTCCACGGCATCGTCCCGGTCGGAAGGCGTACCCGATCGGCAAGGTCACGCTGCGTCACCTTCGACACCGTCAAACTTCCGCGCGAGCGGATCGTCTTCGAGCTGGTGCCCTTCGACAGCCTACTACGCTGCGTCACGCCAGCGTTCGCTAAATTCATGGCAGCGCCCCACTACGCGTACAACGCGATGAAGCTCCCCGGGCCGTGCAGCGTCATCACCATCAACGGCGACCCCGACATGGCCGCCGAGTGCGAGGCCAAAGGAGCAGAGCTCGTCGACGCTGTCATCGCGGCGGAGACCAACCACGCCGATGAGCTCGCTAAGTACGCGAGCGAGGTCAACAACGACGACCCCACCATACTCAAGAAGCCCAACTCAGAGGGCGCAAACACCTCAACCTTTGAGGCCACGACGCACACCCGCACCGTCGAATCGGTACCAGCGACTCGGCCCGGTGGTGACGATCGGGACGGGCATGAGCCCAGCATAGGAAGGCGCTCATCGAATTCCTCCGTGAGAACAGGACATCTTCGCATGGAAACCCTCGACATGCCCGGTGTCCCTAGGAGCTCGGTGAGCACAAGCTAAACGCCGACCCCAAAGTGCGACACAGCGATCGGCTGCGGCCTTTCAATGAAGAACGCCGTCGAGCAATCGCCGAGGAAGTGCAGCGTCTACTCGCTGCCGGCTTCATCCGGCCAATCAAGTACTCCAAGTGGCTGGCAAACCCAGTCCTGGTCGAGAAGAAAAACGGGACCTGGAGAATGTGTATCGACTACACAAACCTGAGCGCCGCCCAAAGGCGATTCGTCCTCCCGCGGATCGACCAGATAATTGATTCAACCGCGGGCTCGGAGTCGCTATGTTTCCTCGACGCCTACTCTGGGTACAACCAGATCAAAATGGCTGTCGAAGACGAGGAGAAGACGGCGTTCATCACGCCATTCGGAGCCTTCTGCTACACCGCCATGACCTTCGGCCTCAAGAACGCCGGGGCGACCTACCAGCGGTGCATGCAAGAATGCCTCGCGAGCCAAATTGGCCGCAACATCCACGTCTACATCGAAGACGTGGTCGTGAAGTCCGCTCGCCAAGGCGACCTACTCGCCGACCTGGCGGAAACTTTCGCCAACCTGCGAAGATACAAGATAAAGCTCAACCCAGGCAAGTGCACCTTCGGTGTACCCGTCGGACAACTACTGGGGTACGTTGTCTCCAAACGAGGGATCGAGGCGAACCCCACAAAGATCGACACGATCGCCCAGCTCGGCAAACCCGAGTGCCTGCGCGACGTCTAGAAGCTGGCCGGGCGAGTAGCGGCTCTCAGTCGCTTCATCCCCCGCCTGGGCGAAAAGGCGATGCCCCTATACCGCCTGATGCGCAAGAACCTCACCTTCCAGTGGGACCAGGAGGCGGACGACGTGCTCCGCGACCTCAAAAAGGTGCTACTCGCCGTACCACTACTCGCCGCCCCGGCCGACAAAGAACACATGATGGTTTACGTCGCGGCGTCCGAGCGCGTCGTCAGCGCCGTGATGGTCGTCGAGCGACCAGAGGAAGGAAAGGAGCGCCCGGTTCAGCGGCCGGTGTACTACATCAGCGAGGTCCTCACCGAGTCGCGCCAGCGGTACCCACAGTACCAAAAGCTAGTATACGCGGTCTTGAGCTCAGGCGCTGCCCGCACTACTTCCAAGAGCACCCGATCACGATCGTCTCCTCAGCACCACTGCAAGACATCATCCGCAACCGCGAGGCGACCGGGCGGGTCGCCAAATGGGCCGTCTAGATCGGCGTCCACAACATCAAATACGAGCCACGAAGGCAATCAAGTCACGAGCTGGCGGACTTCATCGCCGATTAGGAGGCCCAAAGAGCAGAAGAAGCTGCCGTACCTCCACTCTCGAGCTCGCACTTGACGGTTCCAAGAACGCGGACGTGCGGCGCGAGGATAGTGTTGACTTCACCAAAGGCGACAAGCTCCGCTTCATCCTCGCCTCGACTTCACGCCTGCACCAACAACATGGCTGAATCGAGGCCCTACTCCACGGCATGCGAGCCGCCAAGGAGATGAACGTCAATCGCCTCCTGCTACGGAGATTCCGACCTTGTCGCGGGGCAAGTCGCGGCACCGCGATGCCGTCTCCCCTACCATGGCGGCGTCGCCAAGCGGTGGACAAGTTACGGCCACTTCACCGGCTACTCTGTCGAGTGGATCGACAGGCGAAAGAATGAGGAGGCCGACGCACTCTCCCGCATCGGGTCGGCTCGACTCGCGCCTCCCGCCGGCGTTTTCCTCGACACGATTACCAAGCCATCAGTCTCTCCCCCGAGGGAGATCGACATTGGGGTCCCACTACAACCAAAGGCAGCCTTGGTTGCACTCGTCAACGAGCCAGACGACTGGACCAAGCCCTACATCGCCTACCTGGAAGCCGGCACCCTGCCAGCAGACGAAACAGACGCTCGAATGATCGCTCGTCGATGCAAGTCCTACACCATCATCGACGGCGAGCTCCTGGCGCAGATGTCACGGCGTGTTCCAACGCTGCGTCCAACCAGTGAACGACGCAAAATCCTCCACGACATTCACTCGGTGATCGCGGCCACCACGCCGCCTTCTCCTGGTCGCCAAGGCTATGCGACACGGCTTCTCTTGGCCCACCGCTGCGCCGACGCCGTCGACATCGCCCAGCGCAGCCGGTGCCGGCACGCCAATCGGGGACGCGTCGAGCGCTGCGCTCAAAACAATCCCCATCACCTGGCCATGCTCGGGTTTGGGCATGGACATGGTAGGCCCCTTCAAGAAGGCCCCCTCTGGCTACACCCACCTGCTAGTCGCCGTCGACAAATTCACGAAGTGGGTGGAGGCCAAGCCAGTCCGGAAATGCGACGGGAAGACCGCCACTAAATTCTTACGCGAGCTCATATATCGCTACGGGTTCCCCAACAGCATCATCACGGACAACGGCACCAACTTCGCCAAGGGAGCCATGGCCGAATTCTGCGAAGAGCACCATATCCGGCTCGACCTCGCGTCAGTCGCCCACCCGGAGTCCAACGGCCAGGCGGAACGGGCCAACCAAAGCATCCTACACGGCCTGAAGCCGCGACTCCAAGTACCACTCGAGCGCACCGCCGGGTGCTGGGTCGAGGAGTTGCCCTCCGTCATATGGGGGATCCGCACCTCAGTCAACAGATCGACGGGATTCACTCCCTTCTTCATGGTCTACGGCGCCGAGGCAGTCATGCCCACCGACCTCGAACACGACTCGCCGCGGGTCGTCCACTACACGGAGGTTGCAAACGAGCTTGCCCGCCAAGACGGGATCGACCAACTCGATGAAGCACGCGATCTCGATCGGTCACGCAATGCCATCTACCAGCAAGGACTCCGCCGCTACCACAGCCGGCGGGTGAAAGCTCGCACCTTCCATGAAGGCGACCTGGTGTTACGCCTCATCCAGGACAAGAAGGGCATGCACAAGCTCTCCCCTCCGTGGGAAGGCCCATTCGCTATCGGGCGTGCAACGACGCCTACTACCTCATCGACGTCCGCGGGGACGGCGAACTCGACGTCAAGCGACCATGGAATGTAAACCTCCTACGGAAGTTCTACTCCTAGAACCCCACACATGTACCCTCCAGTCTCTATGAAATAAAAAGAAACGGTTACCGCAAATTGCGCCTACTCTCCATGACTTGTGCCACTCGCACTCGTAATAACAGCATCACGCTAAATGCAGAAGTCAACCTTTGGTACAGCGATCGGCACGGCTAAGTAGTGCGGTGTAAGAGCACTGAATCACCTCAGGTCTTGCATCGTCCACGAAAAACGCCCACCCGGAGCCCCATTGGAGTCGCCTAGCTCGACTGGTTCTACGAGCCAAGACAACTGCCCTCGCTTCTCACAGCGACCTTGGTCCTCCGCATCCTCGGCATAGCGACTCGAACGGCTAAGTACCACGCTCGGGGACTGAAGACCAGTCCGTCGCGAGCGGTCAGGGAAAACGCCAAGTAAGAGAGCATGCCCAGGACTCGCCACGCGACTGACCCCACGGGCCAGGCAGGAGTGACGCGCTCACACCAACGCGCTAAGTCCTCAACCACCCTCGAGTCGCGCCTCGAACTACCAAGTACCACGCTCGGGGACTCGGCCACCCGACCCCGTTCGCGCACGGGAAAACGGTAAAGTACAGAGCACTCAAGGGAGTCGCCTTGCGACTGGCTCTCCGAGCTCGGGCGAGTCGACCAAAACAACAAAACACATGATAACAACACACACATCATATACGAGGTAAACCCCACAAAAGGGCGGACGCGCTCGGGGACTCATCCAAAATCAATCAAAAGCACACAAACAAATATCAAAATAGACACGACGTCTCATTCAATCGCATGTTGCATTGTTTCAAGTTACAAAATATGCCCGAGTGGCAGAACTGCGGCTAACGCCACAAGGCAAACTACCCTACTCTGCAGGCTTCGATGATGACTCGCCAGCATCCCGGCGATTGCGGATGAACGCCGTGTACGGTTTTGATGGATACGTCGTCAGTTCACCCGCCATCGCCGCGCGAAAAGGCTGCTCGACCTTGAAGTCACGATGCGGTGGCTCGGGGTCGTTTAGCGCGACAACCGTCTCCTGGTACGGCAGGAGGTCGCCCATTGCCCGAACATCGCCCGCATGGGCGGCACGTTTGCAACTTGAGGACCTCGGACAGCTCCACCGCCAGTTGACGATGGATACCCACTCGTCACATCGTCAACGCCGAAATCTTCGGGAAGTGGGCGAGTCCAAGGCTCAAGGCCGCCGACGCCCACGCCAAACGCCGACCGCCATGAACTCAACGATCGGGCGCCTTCTCCAAATACTTCCACACCTCAACGAGGTCGCTGGGAATCACCTCCGTGGGCGATATTTCTTGGAGGTAGGCACGGATGCACGTCGCCGACAACGTCGCCGAATCGACGAGCATGCTTACGCACTGCCTCGCGTCGAGCGAGCTCGCCTCTCCTTCGCTATCAATGATGCGACCTGCGAGTAGAAGACAATGATAAGTACGACGGACACCACAAAAACCACAACTATTAGAAAGGGAAGATGCACTCACCAAGCAACGGGCGGGCGAGTCCCGTGATGAAGCACTGAAGCGACGTGTGGTCGTCCTGAAGCCCAACAATAAGGACTTCCGACACCTTGCGATCCTCCTCAGCGGCCGCAATGGCGGCCTTAGCTCGCCAGTCCGCCGAGCTCGCTTCTTCTCTCGCCTCCCGCAGTTCGCGCTCGAGGTCGGCGATCCGCTGTTCAGCGGCACCAGGCAGATCGCGCCACCAACTCACCATGGGACAAGCCTCGGCGAGCTTCCTCTCGCAGCAACAGCCAAGCCCTTTGTTCGCCTCGGACGATGGCTCCCTCTCCGCTGTTTCACGCCAATCGGTCCGTGACTCAAGCTGCAGACCTGCACATCACCAAAAAGGTTAGTCAAATCAAAATTCTAAGTGCCCACCCGCTGAAATTCAGTGAGTGCGCACTTGGGGACCGGCGATCAAAAATGGCTTTATGCCCACCCGCTGAAATTCAGCGAAAAGCGCACTGGGACCGGCGATCAAAATTCTTAAGTGCCCACCGCTAAAATTTAGCGCGCACTCGGGAATGGATGCAAACAAAAAGATGCGAAATTATAAGAATCAGGCCGCTGCAAAGCACCGACCTGATCCTCGGGGACTGGATGTACCTGGATGGCCGCGCCAAGCATGTCGTGGAGTTGTACCGCGTCCACGGACGCGAGAAGTGCCGGCGTGTTCCCGCGACGTTGGTCGACTTCAGCGTCGGCGGTCCCAGGAGCGTGGCTCGAGGGCGCAGGCCCACTCGCCGTGGTCGCCTTGGTCACGAAGCGCGGGAAGGTAGCGATAGAGGCACCCGCTCCGAGAGAGGTCGCCTCCGCCGTTCCAGGAAAGGAAGCACCCTCCTTCGTAGACGCGGCTGCATCCATCACGGGCCCGGCTGGTGTGACCGCTGTATCGTCAGAGATAGTGATGGTGTCGTCGCCCTTGGCCTTCTTACTGCCATCCGCCGAGGCGACGACCTCGTCTGCCTTCCTCTTTCGGGAAGGATCTTCCTCGCTAGCGACGGAGGGCACCTTGGCCACGGTCGGGTGGCCCATCCTCTTCACCCCGGTCCTGCGCATCAATCAAATCAACAAAACAATCGAAATAGTTATGAAAAATAAGGAAAGGTGAGCGAACTCACTTGGCGACTGGGATGAAACGCAGTCCCGTACGGAGGCCGGCCGGTTTTTCCAGCTCAGGGCCCAGACGGCGAGTGAGCCCCAACTCCAGGACGTCGCGTGCCCAAGACACGGACGGCTTCTTCGTTGTTGAGGCCGCAGCTGGCGCCTCTGGGACATCCTCAGCCGGAGCCTCCTTGCGAGGCGAAGCCGCCGCAGCCGGAGCCTCCTTGCGAGGCGAAGCCGCCGCAGCCGGAGCCTCCCCCAGCCCAGAGACTGGGGCGAATGGCGGAGGCATTGAAGCCAGCGGCACTTCCACGGTCGCCGCGTCCAAAGACGGCGGTTGTCATTGGCGCGGGCGTCATTGAGCTGCTCGCCGAGTGCGACGGCGAGGCCGTCTTCGACGGCCTCGTCTTCCTTTTCGGGGGGGCCCTCGCCTCCCTTTCCTTCCTCTTCTTCTTTGACGGGGTGGCTTGACGGCTCGAGGTGGTCTCTGGGAGCTCGTCGTCATCGTCATGACGTTCGAGGCTTCTGCTTGCCTCGATCTCGCACTGTCGTTGCCCGCGGGTCTTTCGGACCAACGGGGCGACCTCCTCTTCGGACTCGTCCTGGTCGTCCTCGTTGCCCTTGGTAGGCGGCGATTCTCCTGTGTCCTGGGCGGATGGGCCCGAGCTCTCATCATCCGAAGGTGGGAGCCACCCTTCCACTACTTGGAATAGCTGCAACGAATACAAAACGGAATCAGAATTACCGCGACTGCATTTACTGCGACTGCGAGCAAGGTAAAGAAATTACCGTTGGAGCCGGACGCTTCGTGGTGTAGGGGGCGACCCTAGCCTGCGCATCCAGGTACACCGCCTGGGTAATCTTCTTCAACGCTGGGAGATAATCCTCCAGCTTCCACTCGTCGAGGCAGGCCTTCGTCGAGTCCCCCCGGCCCGTAATCGGTACATGTAGTGGTCGCGCTGGGCGAGTGGAACGAGCCGCCGCCCGAGCCAGCAATTGTACAAGTTTATCGTTTGAAGGCCCTTCTTTTTCAGACCACGGATGGTCTGGAGCATCTCGTCAACGACCATCCGCTGGCCGTCGGGGAGTTTTCCGACTTGGAGATTGCGCGGCTCGGAACGACTAGCGGAGTACCGCGGGATCGCCACCTTGCCCTCCGGGGTCGCCTCGGCCACGTAGAACCACGACTTCTTCCAGTCGCTCACTGCCTTGGCGGGTAGCATCATATCAAAGAAAGAAGCTTTGGACTTGAGATGAACGCTGCCGCCACATGCTAGCATTGGGTCCGCTCGCTCATGCTGATCCGTCTGTGGAACAAATCTTGCCACAGGGAAGTAGGGCCGGCAGCCTAGGTAGCATTCGCAGAACACCATGAAGATGGCGAGCTCGATGCTGTGGGGACCTAGAACTGAAGGCTGGATCCCGTAGTAGGCGCAGGTTACCGGAAGAATAGGGACGAGGGAAACCCTAGCCCCGCCGAGATGACTGGTGAAACAGACGATTACCTCTCTCGGGTTTGGGGTCGTTTCTCCGGCTGGGATACGCCAACAAATGCTCAGGATCCCGCCTCGAAGGAGGCCACCGTGCCTTGTGCACTTGGACCTACCCCACGGCTCGGTGGAAAGGGCCATGGCCGAGATTGGTTGGAGATCGGAGGATTTCGGTCGATCGATCGCGAGAAGGAAGGAAAATGCGCGCACTCGGAAGAAGTGGTGAGGAGTTGGCTCTACGACTGCCTGCCATTCCCCTTATATAGCGGGAGTTACCCGCCAAATCAGGGAGCCGTTACCGCACGGTGATTATGCTAAAAGTTACCGTTGGATTACCCAACGGCTAGTTTGACCACCGACGGTCCAACTACGGCCACTTCGCCGACCCAATCACTAAGACAAGAGTTTTCGACTCGACTCGCCAAAGCTGCGACCGGATCATTGGTTGTCTCTTTATACAGAGCCCGCCGACGATTCGACCGGTGCCTACTCGTCCGTATACTCGATCGCCAGCCCACCACGCCTAATCGACGACGGCCTCGGGACTATCGATGGGGATATGCCTACCGGTTATACCCAGCAGACGCTTCCGACCGCCCAAGACTTCGGCGGGGCCTGGGCAGAGCGAGTGGATCAAGCCCAGCCAGAACCGAGCGATCGAAGTCAAGGCCTAGGCGAGTAGATAGGCCCAATCGGGTGAGGTTAAACGGCATCAAGCTTTAACCAATCGGTTGAGATATGTAAACCCTAGGGAGGTGAGCCTATATAAACCTCCCTATAGGGTGAGAAGACACGCCCTCATACACCCAAGCGACTCCACGAGCTCGCCCATTGTAACACCTCCATAATACAATCTAGCAGAGTAGGTCTTTACCCTCCGGGGCCGAACCTGGTAAAACCCTGTCTTTGCCCTCATCTCGCACCGCAGATGGTCATCCCCCTTGCCCTCGTTTCTACTACTCGCTGACAAGATCTGTCGTGACCATTCCCACGACAAGATGAGATCTTGATCATGAACGGAGCTCACAAGATCTAGACATGAAAGCACAAAGGAGGAGATACAACCATATAGCTACTACATGGACCCGTAGTCCAAGGTGGAACTACTCACGCTTCATACCGGAGGCTGGCATGATGAAGAAGAAGGTCTTCGGGATGATCTCCCCTCCGGAAGGGTGCCGAGAAGAGCTTCATCTCCCCCCCCCCCCCATGTTCTAGGGATGATGGTGGCGGCTATAGACGGGTACTTAGGGTTTAGGCATCGGAGGCTTCTTATAGGCGAAGAGGCGAGGCAGCGGCGGCCAGGGGACCCACACCCTGCCCAAGCGTGGCCTAGGGTGGACCCGCGCCTGGGGGTGCGGCCGCCCTATGGCTCCCCTCCATATCTCCTCTGGACTCCGTGTTCTCCTCGGTGAAATATTGAGTTTGGCTTTTGTCCTATCCAATTCCGAGAATATAGATTTTCTGCTTTTCTGGAACCAAAAACAGAAGAAAATAGGCAACTGGCACTTTGGAATCTTGTTAATATGTTAGTACCAGAAAACATATAAAAACACCTCAAAGTGTAGACAAAGCAAAGCAAAGTAGATACTAAACAAGCATGGAACATCAAAAATTATAGATACGTTTCCAATGTATCAAGCATCCCCAAGCTTAACTCCTGCTCGTCCTCGAGTAGGTAAGTGATAAAAAGAATAATTTTTGAGGTGACATGCACCACCAAAATCAAGATCAAACCATTTACAAGCATTGAAAGCTGGGATCAAAGAACTCTAAAGATGAGCATGAAAGATGGATTTCTAACAGTAAGACAAAGTAACTATGTATGCAACATGAAAGGCTACAAACAAAGATCATGAATAACATGCATTGAAAAACGTTTGTTTGTTTCACATACAGAAAACATAGCATAGTGGCAATCAGCTTGTCCCTCATAGAGTAGCAAATAGATGCAGAGGACACCTTCAAATTTCATAAGAGTGACTAGATACAAATAGCACAAGAACAAGTAATATCAACAATATGCATCAATCAATAAGTTTTGGGACAATGCACATAGAACTAAGAATGGTAACTATGCTCTCTTAACTGGTGCCTAAAGGTAGAAGGTGGAGACCCAATATAATAGTGGAAGAAAGGCCCTTCACAAAGGGAAGCAGGAATTTCAAGTTTCAAAAAGAGCTTCCAAAAATTATGGTACTTGTTAGATTTCAGCCCTCATTGCCCCTATCATAGGCATCTTGAAGTGATTAAGGTTAAAGCGAACAAACTATGGAGTATATGCTTCACAAAGTATAAGTTGACAATCTCATATCCCTTGAATACGAGGGCGGCTCCTCATGCTACTCAACTTTAGTCACCTATAAGTTCTTGCCATAGTAAGTACATGTGTATCATAAAGAACCGCCAACGGGGTACCCCTTGCACATGGTACATGAGCTATCCCATAACCAAAATGACAAGGCAAGCAGACAATGAGCATCTCAGCGATCTTTTTATTTGCTATTTGCATAGGTTTTTATTGAGGATGCTTCACAGATTGCTCATTATGGTGATGCTGCAAGTTTCCAACATGATTAGGCATGTCTTAGGCTAGCGGCCCAGGAGTTTCTCTAACACAAAATACATAACTCCATGGACTTACAAGATCCCCTTTTATTTCACACCGACGACATCCATAGACAAAAGAGCATGATATCAACTGTGTACAAAGTAGCATGGAATAATAAAAACGAAGTGTCTAGAAAGACCTGAGCTTTTTATTGATGAAGAAGAGGATGACTTGGGCATCCCCAAGCTTTGACGCTTGTACCTCTTGGATATTTCTTGGGGTGACACTGGGTTGTCATCCCCAAGCTTGCGATTTTGTCCATTCTTCATCTCATTACATCATCGTAGAGGTCCCAACCTGATAAGGTAGAGATCCCTATGTTTACAATGCTAGTCCCTGGATCAATAGCTAGCATCCATAGTTTAAGATGTAATATCAAGAAACAAAGGTCATAGTACAACTTTATAACCAGGAATAAAATAATACATTACATCTTACATAGCTCATTTGGCTATCTTATTACAATGCAGCAGAAATAACTATGTAACATGGAGTCCTTCATCTTCAAAGTGCCACAGGCAATCATGTTGGTTGTAGACTTGTAATCCTACTCAACACACTTCACTAACATCAAACAAACCTGTAACATAATAAGTTACAGCCACAAGGGTCAATACATTTGAATTGTATTGGAAAGTGATACTATGGTAGAGTAGTGGTATCTATCTTCTATATGCATTTGCATAGGTGGAGTTTAGGCTTGCTTTGCTCAAAATAGGTTTTACCTATCAGTTGAAAAACACTAAGTTTTTGTTTGACAAAATCACCCAAGGAACAACCAGTAGAGTTGGTTAACCTTTACCCTTGTTCAACCACAAGCTTTTAACTTAGAAATTGGGATGAGGAGATCCTTGATAGCTTCCATGTCTTGATGCTCATATTTTCCATTGCCGGGGACACGGCTAAGTACTTAGATTTTACTCTCTCAAGAGGTGGTGCACTTTCTCCACAAGACTCGACATGCATCGAGACAAGATCTTTCAGAAGCCTTCCCTTAGACCAAAATGGACGCGCTCCAAACCTATCACCCCCTACCACCAACTGTCCATCTGGCTAAGTTATTGCAACCTATATGATCCAGGCAAAGCCCATAATGCCATGTGGCTGCACTTGAAGCTTCTCAACATTTGAAATATCAAATCTCTTTGTTCCTAGGTGGCTTTCCACAAGTGAGATACACAAGTATTCACCAGTTTACTAGCCTTGTGTAACCACTCAACATAAATCCATTCACACCATTCCACCTAGGTGATTCATTCACATAGTTGTTTTATTAAACAAAACACAAGTCATAGACTAAGAATTATTTCATAGCATGAATATAATCCACCCTTGGTTTCTACTAGCTAAGCTAAGAATAATAGTAGCAAGAATCTGAACTTAGTGAAAATTCTACTAAGGCATCATCTACTAGGATTTCCCATGGTATAACATACTTAGTAAAAATCTCATGCAAGTCCTACTTAGAAAATATCACTAATGTATAGTCAAAATATTAGGACAAAATGTATGAAGAACCACTTGCCTTTTTAGGGCCTATTTGTTTGGGCTGTGGCTGGCTGGCTGTGCAGCTGTGCAGGGAAATCTGCTGTGCAGGAAAAGCTACTTTTCTGAGTTTGACTGTTTGGCAACTTGGCTGGCTGTCTGGCTGTGTGCTAAGGAATTGTCTGTAATGCCCCTGTAATTAATATAACACGTAAACTTCACTATTAAAGTACATAAACGCATATATATATTACATACCATATGTCACATATTGGTTTGTCCAAAATACATATCCAACCATTAAACAAATAAAGATAGTCGCATAATGAATATAGATACATCCACACCGATCAAACCGATCATCTTCTTCTAGCATTGTACAATGCAGTAGCGATGTGATCACGCGTTGAGTTCATGTCTACCGTGTGTAGTCCACTCGGAGCAGTATCACCGACTGAACTACGCTTCTGGACCTCCAGCTTCCAGTCGTCAGGTCCCTTCTTGAGTCGTGATCCATTCACCGTCCTGAAGGCTCACTCGCTAGGAGGTTGATCCAATAAGAATCGTCCTGCTGGACATACCCTATTCGGCATATCCCCATCAGCGATGGATTGGGCAAAGCGGCTCATGCAATAACCATGCACCTAACTGCACATGCAAAGTAATAAGCGGTCAAATCTGTTGCAACGCGGCACTTGCCAAACGCCTCTGAATTTTGGTAAAACTGAGAAAAACTACGGAGGGCATGTTCAGTTACACAGTGGGTAGGTTCAGCTAGACCAAAGCTTAATATGTTATATATAGTTGACTGGATGTTTCAACTTTTGTCTTTCCATTCACTCATGTTCTGCGGCACCTTGTTCATTTGATTTAAGATTTGACCCTCCCTTTAAAAGTCTTGTATTTCAACATTAAGAAATTGGCAATTATTTAATTCTCATTTATTTCTTCAGTTCTTGAAGCTATGTTAAGAGTCTTCCATCTTCTCCTATAATTTATCTCAATTTTTTGTTTTTGAAATATGAATATTTGACTAACGGTTTTTTCTCAAAAATATTTTTGGAGGTGATTATCCTGGTTTTTAAACTTCAACCAATAATATCAACTTAGTTTATGCTGAAAAATAAGTGCGTCGCACATGCTTGATTAATATGCAATACATCTCCACCGCTGACTAATCTATTTCTGTATTATTCAACTCGTATTATTTATTTTCCATCACAAGCTTGAATGGGTGCATATGTCTTAATTATCGTTGATAGTGTTATACAAGTTCAGAGTGCTGCATAAATTTCACCTGATCTCATGTCAATAAACTGGGCCAAGAATACTGACAAACATCAGTACTTTGTCTACAAAAGTATTGTCTCAGAACACCAAGATACTCATATAACCTATAAATCATCGAAGCACTGTCACGAACTGCAGTACTGTTGCTTGCCTGGTCCTCACAAATAATACATCTTCAACAACACAGAAATCTATATGTTATATGAAGTGGTTCTTCTAACTATGTCAAAGTGAATGCAGGTTTAGCTCTAGCGCAGAAATAACTATGGGACTGTTATAACATGAAGTTATGTCTTGCAGTGTCTTAGCTATAGTGCAGGTACATCTTCCTCGCTTTGTCCTATTTTTTATTATCTTGTGTTCTGTATTAGCCACTAAGGGTAGATGTATTTCTTGTTGATGATGAACAATTAAGGAAGTGAAAGAAAGAAGCTAATTGGGAGAGGAACTGCAGATATAAAATACAAGGCAGAAGAAAGGATTTGGGGCTGAGAAGAGATTAACGATACCTTGGACTGGAAATGGTCGGCCCGGGGGCGAGATAAGACGTCAGTGGCGGCAGGCAGCAGGTCTGGCAGCGGCGGAGGGCAGCAGGTCAGGCGGCGGCGGGCAGCAGGTCAGGCGGCGGTGGCGGGCAGCAGGTCAGGCGGCGACGGCGGGCAGCAGGTCAGGCGGCGACGGGCAGCAGGTTTAGCGGCGGCGGCCAGCAGGTCTAGCAGCAAGCAGCACGACACGGGAAAGTGGAGGACGCAGGCGATAAGGTATAGGACGGGTCGAGCAGCCTTTTTTTTACTGGGATAGTTTCGGGTGGCATCTGCTGTAAATATGGCCCATCCATATGTCCAAATTAGAAAACGGTTCGTTGGACTTTGCGGGAAGCTGCGGGAAGCACCCAACGACGTGCTTTGCCCGCGATGCCTATTTTGTAGAAGTACTTTGTCAAAATCCTAACGCACAGCTAGCCGTTTGTTTCGTTTTTCTGGCTTTTTCCAGTGAAGAAGTTGTCAAAAGCCCAAACAAACACCCCCTTAGTAGGGAATATAGGTTCACTCCTTGATCTTGCAATAGTCACACTCTTCAAATTTCACTACAATTCAATCAAGGCACAAATTCAATCTAGCATTCAAACAATTCATCACATAAAATAAAGAAAACAAAACAATGCATGCAAGCATGCAAAAGATTGTTTTATTTGGTAAGGTGGTTTCTAATAGGTTATAAACATTTTAAAACACTTATTGGTCATTTATAAAAGTGGCAAGGACATTTGAAACAAGTTAGTGAAAATGGCCATTTAAATCCCTTTTTTTTTGCTAGAAATGATTTTATTCAAAGAATAATTTCTACTGTTAGCCAAATATATTTTTAAACACAAAAGTTAGTGTTTATGGTCAAAGTTTTTAAAATAAATCCATTTTCAAAAGGTTTCACTCAAAACCATTTTTAAATCAAAGCAACATTTTTATTTTGCTAGAAATGCTTTTTATTCAAAGGAATAATTCCTTAGTGTCACAAAATATGTTTTTAAATATAGAAGTTGGTTTTTATGATCAGTAGGTTCAAAACAAAACATTTGCAAAAGATTTTACTCAAAAATCATTTCTAGAATAATTTTTATACTCTAAATAAGCCTAGAAATGTTTCTGCATAAACAACCAATTTTCCAAAAGCAAAATGCCAAACTAAGGGCAAGGTTGAAAATTATTCTTTTTCCTGATTCCAATGATATAAAATTTGTAAATTTTGTACGTGTAGATCTAAAGTTATGAATTTTTCAAATTCTATCATCTAATAGATCAAATTTCTATTTAAATCAGCAGGCAGGGCCACGTGTCTTAATCCTATTGGTGCACACCATTTCGGTTAGATCGACTAACACAGGTCGTCAGATCTATTTAAATCGCACGGCACAGAAGCTAACATACCGTTTCTTTTAATGATTCTATCGTGGCTCTATGATCTGCATCTAACGGCTATCAGCATCTCGACCAAGAACTGGTGGCGTTGTGACGGCGGACGGCGGTGGCCGCTCGGGCAGAGGTGCTCCGGCCATTCTAGGAACCAAGGGAGAGGTTGGGGAGGCTCACCAGGTTCGCTGTGACATGCTGAAGCTCGAGGTGGTCGTCGTAGTCCAAGGGGCACATGGGAGCAAAGGGGATTGCTCGCCGGAGTCGTCTCTGTCGACGGGCTCGCCCTGGTGTCATTGTTGGTGAGGCTACATGGCTCGGGAAGGCAAGGTAAATGGCTCGTTAGATGCGCAAGACGATGCTGATTACGCGAGTGTCAACTAGGAAGAGGGGCGGAGAGGGAGGGGCAAGTGAGGGGAAAGGGAGAGGGGGAGGAGGCGATTAATAGTGCGTGGTCTCTGGAGAGATTAAAGTGGTCATTGATGCGAATTGAATCAGATTAACCACGGGCGGAAAATGGCAATGAGGTGAGGGGCGGGGTCAGTGGAGGTTGAAGATGATGGGCTGACAGGTGGAGTCTAGGCGTCAGCGAAAGAGAAGGGGTTTCACGTGTGGGGTCTGGTCGTCAGTGACTGAGGGGGTTCATTTGTGGGTGAGAAAAAGAGAACGACAGAGAGAGAGGGGGACGCTGGGTGGGCTGGTTGTTGGGCCTATTGGGCTAGGTTAGTGGGTTGGGTCTTGGGCTGGTTTGCTTTCTCTATTTATTTTTCTTCCTGAAACCTTTTTCTTTTTCTGTTTTCAATTTATTCAAATGTTTCAAACACATATTTTATTTCAAAACTTTTCCAAACTTTCAGTAAGTTTTAATATTGTTTATTAATGTATTTTAAAGACCATTTTGGAATAATTCTTTTATTCATTTATGGTTTATTATTTATTTAAAATAGGCACTTGTCTTTACTTAAATAAGATTTTAAATATATTTTCAAACTTCTATTTGGATTCTAATTTTTACTAAACCGTTTTCAGTAGGTTTTATTTGTTCAATAGTGTGTTAAATAATTCTCTTTGAATTATTACAAATAATTTTAATATGATTTAATATTTAAGTTGGCATTTGTCTTTATTAAATATGGTTTTGAACCTATATAAATTTTATTCAAATAATTCTTTTTAAGTTAATTAGATAAATTTTTAATCCACTATGGCAAATTCCAATTTATTATTTTCTCATGATTTAATTCATCATTTACCTTAGGGATTTTGTCTCCATTTAGTTATAATTAGAATATGGTTTAATACCATATACTTTTATTTGAATATTATTTATCCCTTGATTTTATTTGGATTATCTTTATTCCATTTGCTTATGGATTTAGTTCAAGTTTTAAATTATCTTCTAAATAATTTCCTTGGGATTTATTATTTAGTTTAGGCAATTTGTCTTTATTTAAATAAAATTGGATAATGTTCCATCCTTATGATTTTATTTAAATAATCTTTCACTCCTTTTTATTATTCAATAACTTTCATTTGTTTATGGATTTTTCCAAGATTTAATTTGGATTTTTTAATATTTCTTATTTATTTCTTTCTTTATCTCATAAAATCCATATCTTTTTATCTATAGTTCCAAAATTGGGGATTCCAATTTGTATATTTTTATTTGATATTTGTTTACCTTTTTAAATCCTTTTAGGATTATTTTGCTAATAATTTGGTATGGATTTTATATAGGAGCTTTATTAACTTTGGAAATTAATTCCTTTTATCTTATTAAATTCATAAGTTTTTATCCATGGATCCAAATTAAATGAAACCAATTTCTAAGGTTTTATAATATTTTTGTTTATCAATTTTGATCCTTTTAAAATGATTGTTGTTGAATTTTATATGGATCAAATCCATAGTCTTAGAGAGATAAAAGGAGGGTCTGAAGCTCTTCCCGGCACCCTGCCGGAGGGGAGATCATCCTGGAGGCCTTCTTCTTCATTATGCCAGCCTCCGGTATGAAGCGTGAGTAGTTCCACCTTGGACTACGGGTCCATGTAGTATCTACATGGTTGTATCTCCTCCTTGTGCTTTCATGTATAGATTGTGTGAGCTCTGTTCATGATCAAGATCTCATCTATTTGTAATCATGCATGTTGTGTTTGCATGGATTCGATGGATATTTAGATTACTATGTTAGATTGATTAATGGTTTTGTCTATTTGATACTATCACGTATGTGTTGTTTGTGATCTTGCATGCTCTCCGTTGTTAGTAGCTATCTTGGCCAAGTAGTTGCTAGTGACTCCAAGAGGGGGTATTTATGCTCAATAGTGGGTTCATGCCTCTACTTAATCAAGGGAAGTGACAGAAATCTCTACGGTTCTAGATGTGTTGTTGCCACTAGGGAGAAAACAACGGTCTCTTGTTCATGGAACAAGTGGATTGTTTACCTTACACACTTTGCTTAAAGAAGTTGTTTGTTGCTTGAAACTTAATACTGGAGGGGGTTCAGATGATAACCTGAAAGTGGACTTCTAGTCATAGATGCAGTTGGATGGCGGTCTATGTATATTGTTGTATTGCCCAATCGAATCCCATAGCATCTTTTTGTCTAGTATTGCATTGTTATGCCTTGCTCAGTCCTGTCAATTGTCCTGCTATAATTTGTTTACCCAGCATGTCATGTTTGTTTATCTAAGGAGAACACCTCTAGTGAACTATGGACCCCGGTCCAATCTTTACCATTGATACATCTTCCCATGTTACTGTTTACTTGCTGCAAACCATCATCACCTTCCACACCATATAGTTAATCCTTTGTTACAGCAACCGGTGAGATTGACAACCTCACTGTTCGTTGGGGCAAAGTCTTGAGTTTGTGTTGTGCAGGTTTCCACGTTGCTTGCAGCACCTTTGAGACGTTTTCTTCCTCCTACTGGTTCGATAACCTTGGTTTCTTACTGAGGGAAAACTTGTTGATGTTCTCATCACACCTTGCTCTTGGGGTCTCCCAATGAAGCGCTCCCACATCGACAAAGCGCAGCCAACAAGCTTTTTCTGGCGCTGTTGCCGGGGAGGCTAAGGACGTCTTCACAAGGGGAGTCCTCCTCAACCTTTCTCTTTGCTTTGTTTTCAGTTTGCTTAGTTTCTTTTGCTTGGTTTTGTTTGCCTCTTTTTATCAAAAACTCCAAAAAAATAGTTTATTTTGTTTTGCTTTCTCTTATCAAAAACACAAAAAATAGTTCCTGCTCTAGCTGTTGCTGCTGTTTTTGGCTTGCTCCACTTTTGCCAAAATGAACTCTGCTGAGAACACCAAGTTGTGTGACTTCACTAGCACAAACAACAATGATTTCCTTAGCACTCCTATTGCTCCACCTGCTCCTGATGCTACCTTTTATGAAATTAAGTCTGCTTTGTTGAATCTTGTGATGAGAGAGCAATTTTCTGGTGCTAGTTATGATCATGATGATGCCCATATCAATAGCTTTGTTGAACTTTGTGAGATACAAAAGTATAATGATGTAGATGGAGATATTATTAAGCCCAAGTTGTTTCCTTTATCCTTGAGAGGAAAAGCTAAAGAATGGTTGATATCCTTGCCTATAAATAGTATTGATTCTTGGATTAAGTGCAAGGATGCTTTTATTGGAAAGTACTACCCTCCTGCTAAGATTATATCTATGAGAAGTGATATTATGAAATTTAAACAACTTGATAATGAACATGTTGCTCAAGCTTGGGAAAGAATGAAATCTTTGGTTAACAATTGTTCCACTCATGGACTCACCACTTGGATGATTATCCAGACTTTTTATGTAGGTTTGAACTTATCTTCAAGAAACCTGTTGGATTCAGCTGCTGGAGGTAACTTTATGACCATCACCTTGGGTGCTGCAACAAGAATCCTTGATAATATGATGGTTAATTATTCTGAATGGCACACTGAGAGAGATCCACATGGTAAGAAGGTAAATTCTGTTGAAGAAACCTCCCTTTCAGTGATAAGATTGATGTTATTATGGCTATGCTTGTTAATGGGAAAGCTCCTTTAGATCCAAATAATGTTCCCTTAGCCTCTTTGGTTGCTCAAGAAGAGCAAGTTGATGTGAACTTCATTAGAAACAACAATTTTGGCAACAATATTTATGGTAATAACTATAGGCCTTATCCTCCTAATAATGGCAATTCCTATGGAAACTCCTACAACAATGCTAGAAGTGCCCCCTCTGAACTTGAAGTCATGCTCAAAGACTTTATTAGTAAACAAACTGCTTTCAACAAGACTGTGGAGGAAAAACTTTTAGATGTTGAGAAAAATAATTAGGATGTGAAAGCTCCTTTAGATCCAAATAATTTTCCCTTAGCCTCTTTGGTTGCTCAAGAAGAGCAAGTTGATGTGAACTTCATTAGAAACAACAATTTCAACAATAATGCCTATAGGAATAATTTTGGTAGTAACAACAATTATAGGCCTTATCCTCCTAATAATGGCAATACCTATGGAAACTCCTACAAAAATGCTAGAAGTGCCCCCTCTGAACTTGAAATCATGCTCAAAGACTCTATTAGTAAACAAACCATTTTCAACAAGACTGTGGAGGGAAAAACTTTTAAATGTTGAGAAAAATATTTCCTCTTTGTCTAAAGCACAGTCCTCTTTGATTAATAAAATGGCTGCAAAACCTGAAACCATGGAAAGTACCTTTGCTGATGCCATACAAGTTACTATTGATGAAAATGTTAGAATGTTAGCCCAACTTCATGCTAAGAGGGAAAGGGAAGCTGATATTGATAGAAACAATAGTGTGTGCACCATCACCACTAAACCACAAGAAGTCCCTATTCCTCATCCTACAGTGCCTAAGCCTAATGAGTCTACTACTAGTGATGCTAAGTTTGATTTTGATATAGATGGTTGCAATATTTCTGAAGTGATTCTGTTCTTGCAAAAACTTGCTAGAAGTCCTGATGCTAGTGATATGCATGTTGCATTCACCAAACACATTACAGATGCTCTTGTTAAGATTAAGGAAGAGAAGCTAAAACACAAAGCTTATATTCCTAGGAAAGTAGAAGATAGTTGGGAACACATCATTAATATGCAAGTGAATGACTTTGATATCAAAGCTTCATGTGATCTTGCTTCTAGTGTCTCTATTATGCCTAGGAAGATTTATGAAATGCTTGATTTGCCACCTCTGGAAGATTGTTATTTGGATGTCCCACTTAATGATAATGTTAAGAAGAAACTCATGGGGAGTTTTAATGATGTGCTCATTATGGTTAACAATGCTTATGTCCCTATTGACTTCTATGTTTTGGATGTTGAATACAATGCTTCTTGTCCTATTACTTTGGGAAGACCTTTTCTTAGAACTGTTGGTGCCATCATTGATATGAAAGAAGGCACCATTAAATATCAATTTCCATTAAATAAAGGTATTTAACACTTCCCTATGAGGAGAGAAAAGTTGATTTTTGCTCCTCCTTTGAAAGCAAGGTTTGATGTTAATACTTCTTCATTTGAAAATACTTGATTTCTTGCTTCTTGTGCCTAACTTAAAGGTGTTAAAGAAAAGTACTTGTTGGGAGATAACCCAAGAGTTTCCTTGAGTCTTGGAAGTTATTACTTCAGTAATGAACTCTCCTTGTCATTTTTTTGTTTGCTTTTTGTGCCAAGAATGACCTCTAATGAGAGGGAAGTAAGATTTGAGGAATTGTTGTCCCGAAACAGATTTCTCTCCTCCACCATAAACATTCTCCAGGAGTCTCTGTGAGTCAGATTGAGCTGAAACTTTACTAATAAATCCCCTAGTATGTTAGCTAACTTTCATTAGTTCAACACTTTTTGATTTGAGAAACATAAGGTCTTCTAAAAATCAGTTTCTACCTGCTAGTCTGTTTTGACATATTTCTGCCATTATTTGCATTTGCTTCTTATTGATTCATTTTTTGGTTCTTTTTGGGAAATTGAGCTTTTTGAAGGAGTTGCTACAGTAGATTGTGTTTTTAGTGAAAGTTTTGATGTTCTAAAGCTAAACCCAAAGGTTTATTATCTTTTGAATACACTAATGTTGCTAATGAAGATTGTGTGAAGTTTTGTATGAAGGAAAAATTTCAGGTGTGGAGAGAGCATGATGTAATGAGATGAAGAATGGAAAAAATATCAAGCTTGGGGGTTCCACCCCGGTGTCACCCTAAGAAATATCCAAGAGGTACAAGCGTAAAAGCTTCGTGATGCCCAAGGCATCCCCTTCTTCATCAATAAAGAGCTCACGTCTTTCTAGACACTTCGTTTTTATTGTTTCATGCACTGTTGTGTTGTTCTTGGAGCATATTAGTTTTCGTTTGCTTTGCTTAGTTTGTTTAGTTTGCTTGAATAAAGTAGTTTGGACCCCCGTTCTTGCCGTGTTGTTTCAAATAAGTCGATTGGTGTTGGAAAGGAGTAGAAAGTTCTTGCTTGAAAGTGCAAGAGGAGCTTGCATTGACTATGACTTAGACTTTAGCATGTCATGATAGGTATTGTTTTGACCTTATGCTTAGTGATTATTGTTGTAGCATGACTTGTTCCAAATAATTAGGATTTCTTAGTGTGCCTTGAAAGAATCATGCATTGTTTTAGCATACAAAAGCATAGTATTGTGGTATTCTCCTTTGATGCTTTGTTTGGGTTGACTTGGCACATTCTCACACCATGTTATGACTATGACCAAGTCGCCATAGCCTCTATGATCATTTAGTCCTTGACTTGTAGTACCACTCTATGCTTTGATTAGTAATGTTTTGTCGCTCTGCATTATTATGGCCATTATTGCTCTCTTAGTTGGTCGCTCCCAGTCTTTTGCTAGCCTCCACTTGTATGAGTAAGCTCTACTCATGCCTCCAACTCCCAAGAAACCAAGTTATTCCAAAGTGTCCACTATAAACTCCTATGCATGGTGTATTACACCATTCCAAGTATATTCTTTTTTTCATCTATCTTCCAATTAAAAAGTATTTTGATATGTGAAAACTTAGTGATTAAAGCTCACACGAACTTGATGGCACACTTTATTTTCCTTGCCCCTAATAAACTTGAACCATTGTGTCATCTATGTTGTATATGCTTGCACTTATACGTTGGAATTAGTAGAACCATGTTTTTCATGGGGAACGTTTTCAACATTGCACTTGTACTTTGTACACAGTTGATATCATTCTCTTTTGTCTATGTATGTCGCCGGTGAAATAAAAAGGGATCTTGTAAGTCCATGGAGTTATGTATTTTGTTTTAGATAAACGCCTGGGCCGCTAGCCTAAGCCATGCCTAATCATGGTGGAAACTTGCAGCATCACCATAATGAGCAATCTGTGAAGCATCCTCAATAAAAACCTATGCAAATAGCAAATAAAAATATCGCAGAGATGCTCATTGTCTGCTTGCCTTGTCATTTTGGTTATGGGATAACTCTTGTACCATGTGCAAGGGGTACCCCGTTGGCGGTTCTCTATGATACGCATGTACTTACTATGTCAAGAACTTATAGGTGACCAAAGTTGGGTAGCATGAGGTGTGGCCCTCGTATTCAAGGTACATGAGATTGCCAACTTATACTTCGTCAAGCATATACTCCATAGTTTGTTCACTTTAACCTTAATCACTTAAAGATGCTTATGATAGGGACAATGAGGGCTGAAAACTAACAAGTACCATAATTTTTGGAAGCTCTTTTTGAAACTTGAAATCCCTGGTTCCCTTTATGAAGGGCCTTTCTTCCACTATTATATTGATTCTCCACTTTCTACCTTTAGGCACCAGTTAAGAGAGCATAGTTGCCATTCTTAGTTCTATGTGCATTGTCCCAAAACTTATTGATTGATGCATATTGTGATATTACGTGTTCTTGTGCTATTTGTATCTAGTACACTCTAGCATCTATTTGCTACTCTATGAGGAACAAGCTGAATGCCACTATGCCATGTTTTCAGTATGTGAAACAAACAAACATTTTCAATGCATGTTATTCATGATCTTTGTTAGTAGCCTTTCATGTTGTATGCATAATTACTTTGTCTTATTATTAGAACTCCGTCTTTCATGCACATGTTTAGAGTTCTTTGATCCCAGCTTTCAATGCTTGCAAATGGTTTGATCTTGGTTTTGATGGTGCATGTCACCTCAAAAATTATTTTTTTATCACTTACCTACTTGAGGACGAGCAAGAGTTAATCTTGGGGATGCTTGATACGTCGGAAACGTATCTATAATTTTTGATGTTCCATGCTTGTTTATAATCTACTTTGCTTTGCTTTGTCCATAATTTGAGGTGTTTTTCATATGTTTTCTGGTACTAACCTATTAACAAGTTGCCACAGTGCAAGTTGCCTGTTTTCTTCTGTTTTTGGTTCCAGAAAGGAAGAATATCAATATTCTCGGAATTGGACGGGACAAAAGGCAAAGTCAATATTTTTCCATGGGGAACACGAAGCCGGAGTACGAGACGGAGGAGACCCACTAGGGGGCCCACCCCTGGCCGCGCTGTTGGGCCCACCCCGCGCCTGGGGGGGTGCCGCCGCCCTGGTGTCCTTCCAGCCTCGCCTCTTCGCCTATAAGAAGCCCCTGATGCCTAAACCCTAAGGAACCAATCAATATTCCACGAAACCGTCTGTATCCGCCGCCACCATCGTCCCTAGATCGAGGGAATCTGAAGCTCTTCCCGGCACCCTGCCAGAGGGGAGATCATCCTGGATGCCTTCTTCTTCATCATGCCAGCCTCCAGAATGAAGCGTGAGTAGTTCCACCTTGGACTATGGGTCCATGTAGTAGCTAGATGGTTGTATCTCACCTTGTGCTTTCATGTCTAGATCTTCTGAGCTTCATTCATGATCAAGGTCTCATCTATTTGTAATCATGCATGTTGTGTTTATGGGGATCCGATGGATATTGAGATTACTATGTCAGATTGAGTAATGGTTTTGTCTATTTGATACTATCATGTATGTGTTGTTTGTGATCTTGCATGCTCTCCGTTGTTAGTAGCTATCTTGGCCAAGTAGTTGCTAGTGACTCCAAGAGGGGGTATTTATGCTCGATAGCGGGTTCATGCCTCTACTTAATCAAGGGAAGTGATAGAAATCTCTACGGTTTTAGATCTGTTGTTCCCACTAGGGAGAAAACAATGATCTCTTGTTCATGGAACAAGTGGATTGTTTACCTTACACACTTTTCTTAAAGTTGTTGTCTTTTGCTTGCAACTTAATACTGGAGGGGGTTCGGATGATAACCTGAAGGTGGACTTCTAGTCATAGATGTAGTTGGATGGAGGTCTATGTATATTTTTGTATTGCCAAATCGAATCTCATAGGATCTTATTGTCTAGTATTGCATTGTTATGCCTTGCTTAGTCCTGTCAATTGCCCTGCTGTAATTTGTTTACCCAGCAAGCCATGTTTTTTATCTAAGGAGAACACCTCTAGTGAACTATGGACCCCGGTCCAATCTTTACCATTGATACATCTTCCACTGTTACTATTTACTTGTTGCAAACCATCATCACCTTCCACACCATACAGTTAATCCTTTGTTACAACATCCAGTGAGATTGACAACCTCACTGTTCATTTGGGCAAAGTCTTGAGTTTGTGTTGTGCAAGTTTCCATGTTGCTTGCAGCACCATTGAGACATTTCCTTCCTCATACTGGTTCGATAACCTTAGTTTCTTACTGAGGGAAAACTTGTTGCTGTGCTCATCACACCTTGCTCTTGGGGTCTCCCAATGAAGCACTCCCACATCGACGAAGCGCAGCCAACAATTTGTAACATCCCAAATTTTCATTAAACCAAAACTTCATCATTGTATTCATATCATCATGGCATGTGTGCATTGCACATTTTTTTCAAAATTTTAAACCTAGCAAACCCAATTAAAAACCCCTCTTTATATGCAAGTGTGGGGCTTGTGTTTTTATTATTATTTTTACCCAAATTTTTTTGTTAGAGGTTTGATGATTTAAAACACTTTTGAACACTAATTTCACCCCTTAGAATTTTGGTGAAAGTTTGAATTGATTTGGAGTTGATTTGCTAGTCCAAATATTTATTAGAATATAAAAATAGAAAAGAAAAAGACTAGATGAAAAAAAAAGAGCCTACCTGCCAACCGACACGGCCCAGCCCCCGCGACCCAACTCATCCCACCCAGCTCCCTGATATGTCGAAAACGTATCTATAATTTTTGATATTCCATGCTTGTTTAGTATCTACTTTGCTTTGCTTTGTCTACACTCTGAGGTATTTTTATATGTTTTCTGGGACTAACCTATTAACAAGATGCCACAGTGCCAGTTGCATGTTTTCTTCTGTTTTTGGTTCTAGAAAGGGCAGAAAATCAATATTCTCAGAATTGGACAGGACAAAAGCCAAAGTCAATATTTTACCGTGGGGAACACGGAGCCAGAATACGAGACGGAGGGGAGCCACCATGGGGCCACACACCCTGGCCGCATGGCTAGGGCTGGCCCGCGCCTGGGGGGGTGCGGCCACCCCGGGTGCCCCCTACCTCACCTCTTCGCCTATAAGAAGCCCCCGATACCAAAACCCTAAGTACCCGATCAATCTTCCACGAAATAGTCCGTAGCCTCCGCCACCATCGTTCCTAGATCGAGGGGGATCTAAAGCTCTTCCTGGCACCCTGCCGGAGGGGAGATCATCTGTCACATCCCAAGATTTTCCAAATCTTGTAATGTGAAAAATAAATAAGAAAATAAATAATTTTTGAAATTTAGGGTGAAAAGAAACTTTTGTTTCTAAATGGAAATTTAAAATCCCATCTTGAACAAACTTTGGTTTAAGTTTGAATCCAACTAAATTCAAATCAAGTGAAATGCATTCTTCATAAATGCATTTGGAAATTTAAACACTTGGGAATTAAACCCAAACCCTAAAACCCTAATGAAAGGAAAACATTTCCAAGTTATATCTAAGCCTATGGATTTAATCCATATAAAAATTTGTCAACAAACATTTATAAATGATCAAGAAGGACAAATGGAAATATTATAAAACCATATAAATTGGTTTCACTTAATTAGAGCCATAAAGAAAATCTTATGAATTTAATAAGATAAGGAAAATGAATTTCCAAAGCTAATAAAGCACCTATGTAGAAATCCATACCAAATGGTGAACAATTAATCCTAAAGGGATTTAAAAGGATAAATAAATATTAAATAAGATTTTACAAATTGGAATCACCAACTTTGGATCTATAAATAAAAAGATATGAATTTTATAAGATAAAGAAAGAAATATTAAATGAGGAATATTTAAGGACCAAATTAAATCTTGGCCTAATCCATAAGCAAAGGGAATAAATATAATCCAAATCCAAATAAAATAATGGATAAAGAATTTTCAAATTAATTAAAAGGGCATTAACCAAATCCTATTCTATTTGAATAAAGACAAATCCCTAATAAGAAGGATTAATTAAATCTTGGGGAAATAGAATTTAGTATTCACCCAAGTGGAATAAAAGTTATTTAATTAACTTAAATGGAATCAAGGAAATCACCTAAATAAAATTTATGGAATTAAAACCATAATTGATTTCATTGTAATAAGAACAAATACCCAATTTAAATGATTAATAAATCATATTAAAAATATTCCAAATAATTCAAGGTGAATTATTTGAAACCCTAATAAATAAATAAAACCTACTGAAAAGATTTGGAAATATTTAGTTTTCAAATGGAGTTTGAAAACATTATTAAATCTTATTTGAATTAATACAAGAGCCTAATTTTAAATAATAAAAAGACCCTAAAAAGAATAAAAGAATTATTCTAAATTTGACTTCAGAATGTATTATTAATCAGTATTTGAATACACAAAGTTTGGTTGAAGTTTGAAATCAAATGGTTGTTTGAAATAATTAAACAAAATCAAAACAGAATATTGGAAACAGAAAAAGAAAAATGAATCTGTATAAAAAATATAAAGCAATCAGCCCGACCCAGCAAGCCCACCAGGCCCAGCAGCCCACCTCTCTCCTCTCTCCCTGCCGAAGCGTTTTTCTCACCACAGAAGGAACCCGCAGCGTCGCTGACTAGCAGGCCCCACCTCCTCTCTCCCTCTCTCGCTGACACCAGGCCCCAGTGCCACCTCATCATCGTCCTCCCCGCGGTGACCACGCCCTCCCCCGGCCGTTGCTGCCGATTGATTGCCGGCGTAATTCGCAGTAAACACCATGATTAAACAGCCCCGCGACCTCGCCTTCATAAGCGCCTCTCTTCCCTCTACTTTTCCCCTCACACGCCAACTCCTCACCGCCACCAGGCTACTAGAATCGCAAGCCCGAACCCCACTGTCTCCAGCGAGCTCGCGTTCAAATTCCGGCCACACCTCGCCGCACCTTGCCCCCTCGACCACACGAGCACACCCCCTGGCCTCTGGCGCATCTTCCAGTACTCCGAGCTCAGCCGAGCAAGCTCCCTAGCGTCGGCAACCTCAACGCCGCTTGCCACCGTCTTCGGCTTGGACTCCGCTGAACTCCCCAGGTATCCTCCGTCCGCCCCTGTTTTCCCTGTTGACACTCCTATGATCTACACTCTCGCCCGCGTCTAACGACACCTCCCTCTTTCCTTCGGGTGACCTGTAGCCTCGCCAACTACGATGACCAGAGCGCGCCCGACGCCGTGCGGACTCCGGCGAGCAATCGTCAACGTCTCCGTGCTCCCCTTGGCCAACCAAAGCCACGACGAGAATCAGTGCATCAAGGCGATTCTGGTGAGCAACCTCTCCCTCTCCCACGCGACCTAGTTCGCCGGCAAGCTTGCAGCCCGAGCGCGCCGCTGCCACTTGCCGCCGCCAGTGGATGGTCAATGCCTGAGAGCCGTTAGATCATCATCCAGTGGATACGATAGAACCTAAACGAAGAGGTATCCTGCAATCTGTGCCATGCGATTAAGTTAGATCCTGCGGCCAGTGCTGATAGATCCGCACGAACCATTATCGTCCAATGAGAAACAGCCACGTGGCCATGTCTGTTTAATAAAAACCTGAATAGATTCTATTAGATCTTCAAACTTGTAAATTGCATAACTTTTGATCCACACGTCCAAATTTTGAAAATTTTATATCAATGGAATCAGCAAGACAAGTACTTTCCAACCATGCACTTTGTTTAGTAAATTGCTTCTGGTAAAATGGTTGTTTTTGTAGAAACTTGTGTAGGCATATTTTGAATATAAAATTCATTCTAAAATTATTTTTGTGACAAAATCTTTGGTAAATGGATTTTTTTGAACCTACTAACCATAGAAACCAACTTGTGGATTAAAAAACATATTTTTGTGAGGCAAAAGAATGAATCTTTGATTTAGAACATTTCTAGTCAAACAAAAATGTTGTTCTTTTGTTGAAAATACTTTTTGGAGAAAAACCTTTGGGAAATGTTTTGATTTAAACTCTCTGACCCCAAACACCAATTTTTAGAATTAAAAATGTATTTGGTGAACCCTATAAAGATTGTTGCTTTGCTAAAGGCATTTTCAACCACATAAAATATTGATTTGGTTTAAAAATGATTTATAAGTAAAATCTTTTGCAAATGGTTTTACCACTTTTATAAAATGACCAATAGGTGTTTTCAAATGTTTATAACCTATTAGAAACCACTTTTCCAAATAAAACAATCTTTTGCATGCTTGCATGCATTGCTTTGTTTCTATTATTTTATGTGTTGGTTGCTTGAATGGTAGATTGATGATTTGCTTGCTTGATTGAATTGTAGTGATTTGAAGAGTGTGATCATTGCAAGATCAAGAAGTGAACTTATATTCTCTATCAAAAAGGCAAGTGGTGCTTCATACTTTTGTCCCATTATTTTCACTATGCATTAGTGATATTTCTAAGTAGGAATTGCATGGAAATTTTGCTAAGTATAAACTATGCCATGGTAAATCCTAGTAGATGAAACCTTAGTAAAAATTTCCTAAGTTAAGATTCCTACTACTATCATGCTTAGCTTAGCTAGTAGAAAACAAGGGTGGATTATATTTCATGCTATGGAATATTTCTAAGTCAAAGACTTGTGTTTTGTTTAATAAAACTACTAAGTGAATGAATCACCTGGGTGGAATGGAAAGAATGGTTTGTGTTGAGTGGTTATGCAAGTCCAGTATGCTGGGGAAAACTTGGGCATCACCAAGTCCAGTATACTGGGAAAAACTTGGTATCTCACTTGTGGAATGCCACCCAGGAACAAAGAGATTTGAGATGTCAAATGTTGAGAAGCTTCAAGTGCAGCCACTTGGCATTATGGGCTCTACCTGGATCATATAGGTTGCAATAACTTAGCCAAATGGACAGTTGGTGGTAGGGGATGATAGGTTGGAACGCGTCCATTCTGGTCTAAGGGAAGGCTTCTGAAAGATCTTGTCTTGGTGAAACCAAGTCTTGTGGGGAAAGTGCACTACCTCTAAAGAGTGTAAAATCTAAGTACTTAGCCATGTCCCTGGTAAAGGACAATTTGAGCATCAAGACATGGAAGATATCAAGAATCTCCTCATCCCAATTTGTAAGTAAAATTTTATGGTTGAACAAGGGTTAAAGGATCACCAATTTCTATTGGGAGATGCCTTGGGTGATTTTTGACAAACAAAAACTTAGTGTTTTTCAAAAGATAAGGAAAATCTATTTTGAGGAAAGCAAGCCTAAGATCCACTTAGCCAAATGCATATAGATGATAGACTCCACTGTACTACCACAGTATCACTTGCCAATACAATTCAAATGTATTGACCCTTGTGGCTGTAACTTATTATGTTGCAGGTTTGTTTGATGCTAGTAAAGTGTGTTGATTAGGATTACAAGTCTACAACCAACATGTTTGCATGTGGCACTTTGAAGATGAAGGACTCCATGCTATAGTTATTTTTGCTGCATTGTAATGTGATAGCCAAATGAGCTATGTAAGATGTAATGAATTATTTTATTCCTGGTTATAAAGTTGTAATATGACCTTTGTTTCTTGATATTACATCTTAACTGTGGATGCTAGCTATTGATCCAGGGACTAGCATTGTAAACACAGGGATCTCTACCTTATTAAAGGTTGGGACCTCTACATCATCCCGGAGGCCTTCTTCATCACCATGACAGCCTCCGGTATGATGCATGAGTAGTTCCACCTTGGACTACGGGTCCATGTAGTAGCTAGATGGTTGTTACTCCTCCTTTGTGCTACCATGGTTAGATCTTGTGAGCTCCATTCATGATCAAGATCATCTATTTGTAATCATGCATGTTGTGTTTGCGGGGATCTGATGGATATTGAGATTACTATGTCAGATTGATTAATGGTTCTATCTCATTGATTCTATCATGTCTTTGTATTTGTGATCTTGCATGCTCTCCGTTCTAGTAGCTATCTTGGCCAAGTAGATGCTAGAGACTCCAAGAGGGAGTATTTATGCTCGATAGTGGGTTTATGCCTCTATTTAATCTAGGGAAGTGACATAAATCTCTAAGGTTGTAGATGTGTTGTTGCTACTAGGGAGAAAACAACAATCTCTTGTTCATGGAACAAGTGGATTGTTTACCTTACACACTTTTCTTAAAGAAGTTATCCATTGCTTGCAACTTAGTACTGGAGGGGGTTCGGATGATAACCTGAAGGTGGATTACTAGTCATAGATGCAGTTGGATGGCGGTCTATGTATATGATGACCCACAAGTATATGGGATCGCAACAGTCTTCGAGGGTAGTATTACCCAATTTATTGATTCGATACAAGGGGATCCAAAGAATACTTGAAAGCCTTAACAACTAAGTTGTCAATTCAGCTGCACCTGGAAATAGTTCTTGCTCACAGAAGTTTATCAGTAGCAATAGTTTGTAGTAGCAACATGATATAACTCATCCAATCTCTACCATCCCCATAGCCTACAGTGGGGGATTACTCACTCATGCATGATGGAAACATTTATGGTTGATGGAGAGGCGTTGGTCATGATGATGGCGATGATCCTCCCCAAAATCCTTAGGTCAAGAGGCTTCTTATAGGCGAAGAGGGAGGCCGAGGGGGTGCCTGAGGTGGCCGCACCCTCCCAGGTGCGGCCAGGCCTGGCCCGCGCCTGGCAGGGGTGTGGGCCCCTCAGGCCTCCACTCCGTCTCGTACTCTGGCTCCGTGGATCTTCTGGTGAAATAGGATTTTTGGCATATTTTCCAGGATTTTTCCTGATAGTTGATTTTCTGCACAAAAACTAGACACCAAGGTAATTCTGCTGAAAACGGCATCAGTCCGTGTTAGTTGTATCCAAATCACACAAGTTTAGAGGAGAAACAATAGCAAAAGTGTTCGGGAAAGTAGATATGTTTTGGACGTATCAACTCCCCCCAAGCTTAGCTTATTTCTTGTCGTCAAGCAATTCAGTTGAAAACTGAGTGCGATAAAATAACTTTCGCAAACACATTTGCTTCATATGATGTAAATATTCTCAGGACAGAAGAAATACTTAAACCATTCATAATAAAGAGTATGCAACTAATTCTACTCAATAGTCATTGCAAGCTATGAAGAGAAACCAACTCAATAATAATAAGTAGCATGGAACATAAACATAAGAAACATTGCAATGCTCATAAAAAGGTATGATAGAGTGGTATCTCGCTTGCCTTTGTTTGTAGAGCACAATATAAATGCCAAGGCACCTCTGAAGTTCAAGTGAAGACTAGAAGTAAAGATATCAGAGATACAAGCATCAAAGTCATGACATAATTAACCAAGTTTTTAGACAAACACAAGAATGACAACTTTGTTCTCAAAAGGTGCTCATAGAATAAGTGATGACTCAACAAGGGAGTGAAAAGGGTTTTGGAAAGTTTGAAAAGCTTCCAAATGCTGAAAATAAGGTACTCACTAGCTTTGAGCTCTCATTGCCCCTATCATAGGCATCTTTATGTGGTTAATGTAAAAGTGAGGTCCAATATGAGTTATATATTTGCCAGACCATAAACTGGAAATCTCAAGTCCCTTGAGTACGAGATCCGCTCCTCGTGCTACTTAACTTTAGTTATTTGTAAGTTCTTGTCATTGTACGTACATGCATATCATAGAGAACCGCCAACGGGATACCCCTTGCACATGATACAAGAGCTATCCCATAATCAAAATGACAAGGCAAGCAGACAATGAGCATCTCAGTGATCTTTTTATTTGCTATTTGCATAGGTTTTTATTGAGGATGCTTCACGGATGCTCATTATGGTGGTGCTGCAAGTTTCCACCATGATTAGGCATGGCTTAGGCTAGCGGCCCAAGCGTTTCTCTAACACATATATATAACTCCATGAACTCACAAGCTCCCCTTTTTATTTCACACCGACGACTTCTGCAAACATACAACTTACATGAACATACTAAGCATGCTCACCATGATGAGTATATGTACAAAAATGAAAACAAATAGAGTTTGTTACCAACCTCTTACCACACCTCAAGTTGTCTTAATCTTCATTATTGCCCTTCACTTGTGTGACTTGAATAATAACATGAAACCAAATCCACTGAGGACAGTTGAACCCTACAAAGAACTCACAAAACCAAAGAAGAACAACAAATATTTTTGGTGTTTTTGATTTTTCAAATAAGCAAACAAAGCAAAATCTTTTTGGATTTTTATTTAAGGCAAATGAAAGCTAAAATGCAAAGAAACAAACCAAGAGAAACAAAGAAAATATTTTTGGTATTTTTGTGTTTTGAGGAAGCAGGAACAAAAACCAAAAAGAAAGAGAAACAATGGATATACAAAGAACCGACGAAACATGATATATAGATGAGTGTGATGTCGGTGTACCTCCCCCCAAGCTTAGGCTTTTGGCCTAAGTGGGGCTCAACTCCATGGTGACCAAGAAGGTGCACCTCCGTAATACGACGAGGAGGCTCCTCCGTCCTGGTACGAGCTCGAGGACTCCCCTGTGTAGTGCACATAGGGGTTGTATGAGGGCACGTCCCCCTGATAGTGTCCATGGAAGCCAAGAATGTGCAGCTTCTCATCTATCTCTTCCTTGGAGCGTGACAAAGGTCCCTGGGAAATACTGAACAAAGTGGTTTGGGGTAGAGGGATCTCTCTCTTCCCCATCAGTAAACAGCATTCTATAAACCAAGCTCTCAAGGATAGAGCCAGCAGTGACAAAGTGATGCGCTTTCATGGCAGCAAGATCAAGCCTCTAAGGAGCCAAAACTGTATCATTTGGATCAACAACAAGGTCCAAGGCAGCAACAACACGTGCAGCAATAATTCCCCCATAAATGGGTCTCTTAGCATCTAAGCGACGAGCAATGAGAGAACCAAGATTGTACCTACTTTCATTGTTGAGCGCAGCAGCTATGAAGGCCAAATGATAGTTGGAAATATTACTAGTGTTCTCCCTACCAAGAACACTAGTGGCAAGATAATAAGCAAAGTACCTGATAGCTGGAAGTTGAATATTTCTTATCTTTCCCCTTTGGGCTCTACAGTCATCATCATTAGTTATCCCACGGTAGAGATCCAACAAATCAGTGGGTTGAGCTGGAATCTTATTCACCATCCCAGCTGTACCAAGACCCAGGGCCTCACAAAATTTCTTCAATGTCATAGTGTAAGGCCTGCCATAAATTTTGAAAGTCCTGCCATAGGTTGGGCAAGGAAAGGTGGAAGGGTGCGCATCCCCCTCATCTCCCTTGTCGCCAAATCACGGTGTAATGAGATCCTCATTGTATGAGGGACTAGCTCGGGAGGATGATCTTGAAGGCCTTGCCCTTATAGGTGTCTCTCAAATATTTCACCAAAGGTGTGGTTGTCCATGACCTCTTTTTTCTGAAATTTTTAGACAAACATCAAACCAAGTTGATAAATGATGAGAAACTACAACAAAAACTTGCTAGAGGGCTACACATGCATCAAAATGGAATCTCTAAGCATAGAACAAGCATGCAAACTCACACAACCTATCACCTATAGCAGCAAAATACTCAAGATACAATCTACCAATCACAAATCTAATTGGACAAGCGGAGGAGGTACATACCAAGGAGCAATCCCTCCAAAAATCAGTAGCAAAGATGGGCTGAGCAAGGAGAACGAAAATCGGGAGAAATAAAAGTAGGAACTCGATCTTGAGAAAGTTTTCTGGTGTTTTTTGGGAGATATAAAGAAGATGGCTAGGAGGAGACATCTTGGAGGGCCACAGGTGGGCCACACCCCTGCCATGCGCCACCTGGGGGATGGCCGCGCCGCCTGATGGCGCCCAGCACTTGTCGTGGGACGCTTCGTTGGAAACCCCAAGAGGAAGGTATGATGATCACAACAGCAAGTTTTCCCTTAGTAAGAAACCGAGGTTATCGAACCACTAGGAGGAAGGAAACGTCTCAAAGGTGTTTCAAGCAACATGGAAACCTGCACAACACAAACTGATGGAGGGGTTAACCTCTTGGGTGCCCGATCTTCACGGATCTCGTGGTCAAATCGATGGGAAAGCGAGGGGAAAGGGAGAAGGTAGCGGAAGCGAACACACACCTCGCGAATAACACGATGAACACACGCAAAACTCACACAATACAAGGCCGATTGCTCCCGAACGGCGGCCACCGGTCCGATAGAATCCTCACAAGGAAAGATCGGTCAACGTGCTCCCTCAAATCCACATCGGAGAGGGAAGAACACCTTGAGGAGGGTCTTGACGACTTGGGGGCGAGAAACCGAGAACCCAAGGCCTTTTTCAACGATGGATGCGTGATGGAAATTCCAATCGAGGTTGGTGACGATAGTCGGTCCCCTTGGTAAAGGGGATGAGGCAAAACTAGAGATTCCACAATGGGGGTTGTCTTTAGTCTATCATCTATGCCTAAGGGATACATGAGGGGTGGGGGCTCTATTTATAGGCCAACCACAAAACAAGGGTAGTTTGGGGATAAAACTAGGGTTTGGTAAGTAAAGGGGGATACATGGGTCAGGCCCAACTAGTGCGCCAGGCACCTGCCAGAGCGTAGTACCGGACTTGGGACCGTAGTACCGCTTGGTCCGTAGTACCGCTCAGGACGTAGTACCGCTTGTCCTGGAGCTTCACTGGAGCCGCGTCTGGGAAGCGGTAGTAAGGCGGTAGTACATTGACCGGTAGTACCTGGTCCAGATCCGTAGTACCACGAGACAGAGTATTTGGCTGGTCTGTTGCTGGCGGTAGCAAAGGGCGGTAGTACCGCCGGGCGGTAGTACCGGTCGCCAGGTCCGGTAGTACCGCTGGAGACAGAGAGCATTTGGCGATCTGTCTTCTTCCGCCTCCTCTTCCAAGCCTCCGTCTTGTCGGGCTTGATGCTCCGGGCTTCCTCCCTTGCCTCCGTACTTGTCAATGTGAACCTATCATGCATAAGTGACGGAGTATGAAGTAGCATACCATTCAATAGGGTAGGAAGGGGGCTCGCATAGAGGAACGGATTCACCTTTGGAGTCCATGACGACTTGGCGTAAGTTGGAGACCAAGATGTAGTAACGACCGTAGGTCGGGCTGCATCAGCTCCCCCCCTTCAAAAAGAGTCGTCCTCGACTCTACATGCTCATCACAAAGTAGAAGCGGTCGAGAGACCTTCTTGATCCTGGGGTTCACCATATAGTCGTCCTCGGGAAGATTGACTTGACAACACTTCAATGTTCCTTCACCTTCCTTGAAGCCTACAAAGCTCACAACAAAAGCAAAGCAACACTCAAAGCGTAGCCAATTCATGAAGATTATAGCATGAGTCCTCAAGTAGAAGGAAGTCACCTTAGCTTGTAAAGATAGCTCGATGAAGGGTAGCCATAGGTAACTATCTTCGGTTCTTCTTGTCAACATATAGTCCATAGAGGTTGACGTGTATGCATTTGTACCTTCATACAACAAAGACCAAGCAACATATGTTTGTGTGTGATAGAGGAGCATGTCATTTTTGGCATGTCCATTCTTGTTCACAACACGATTAGCACAACTTGAGTATAGCAAACGGGATGCATATGCAAGGTCAATGTGCATGGAAATCGTTTGAACATCATCCAAATGTGGAAACTCAAAAACTCCATATAACATAGAAGTGGGGCATTCAAAGCATTGGATCCAAATTTCAAACAACATCTTTGATGCAAGACTAGGAGAATTTGGCAAAAACACACAAGGAAGCATATCCAAAACAAAAGTATTATGTTTGCAAACAAACCAAATGAAAGAGCAAGTGGTCCTTATGTTTGTTGCAACAACAAGACGAGATTCTTGGAAGTTTTCATGACAATACATGCTCTTAATGGAATTGCGGTTGCACACAAAACATCGGAAAGAGAAAATGTTCAACATTTTTGTTGCAACACACAAAACATCATTATCTAGATGCGAAGAAACATGAATGTCACAAGGGGAGATAATACCATTAACATGCTTGCAATCAAACCATATGAAAGAGCAATTTGCCAACATGAAAGATGCAAAGCATGCAAAAGGTATCAGAGCTGGGTTCGATCTTGAACTCACTTGTGGGATGCTCTCTAGAGCTCTTTTTGTCAACTCGTGCTCAACCGAGGTTGACATTCTCGTGCGGGTACCTACACACATCATATGTAAAAGGAAGAACGTGTGTGCATGGTAGAGATACACATCATCCATCATGACGTATCTCTTCTTGTGCACATCACCATTAATGTCATTCAAGTATGAAATAGATGCATGGTGAGTATGCAAGTGGGGAACATGCTTATCATGGCCATCATCAAAGTCTCCAAAAATTGAGAAAGCTATGGGGGCCATCTCATTATAACGCATGTGGTCAACATTGTTGCAAGCATTCATCTTATGGCAAGCAACGGGAAAAATTGAATGACTAGCATGACAAAGCATGTCCATAGCAATTGGAGGATACACACAAGATGCATAGCATGGCATGTTTATGGCAATGATAGCTCACTCAAACAATTCCACATGATCAATAGTATGCAAAGGCAAAGCATCACATGGGAATGTGGATGAAGCATATGTAATGTCACAAGTATCATCCATAGCATGCATATCCTCACAATTCATCATGTCCACTAGTGGGATCATGGCATCATCAACACCCTTATTGTTACCTTGTTCATACCTCTCATATGAAGTGGGTGTTGTGGAAGTAGTGGCCTCCTTGTGGACGACTTCGTCTTCTTGATGTATCCATGGCGTAGCATCCTCTTCATCCACCATGTACATCTTCTCCATTCGAGGCATCATTGCTTCATGGCTTGGCGCGTCTTCATCCATGGAACCTAGCATAACACAAGAGAACACACTAGAGGTAGATGGTAAGTTGTTAGAAATCGAAATGGTCTCACTTGATCTATCAACTAACACTCTCAACTCACTAGGAGTATCACTCATGCCCTCCAAGTGGAAGCACTCAATCTCACATAAGGTGGAGTCACTCATCTCACTCTTTTTCTCACTCAAGTGGGCTAAGTGGATCTCATACTCACATGGGGTTGGTACCACATCATCACTCAAGCATATGGGGATAGGCTCGGTTTCCGCAACTCCATGTGCCTCCTTTGGTGAAGGGAAAATCCCATGCTCACCATTCTTGACCTTGTCGCCTTCAAGGTTGGATGCCATAAGATGGGCATCATCGCTCTCCTCCATGGTCGAAGGGAAAATCCCATGCTCGACCGTCTTGTGGCCATCTCGTAGTAGTGGTGGAGGTAGGCTCATGCTATCCAACTTGGCGAAGTAGGCGTCTACATTTTCCTTGTTCGCGAGGTCGTAGAAGTCAAGCGTAGGCGTTGAAGCTTGATGGCGTGGACGAAGGCTTGCTCTTGGTGCCATTTTGGTGGTGGCACTAGTAGTATAAGGTGCCCTATGATGGTGTCGACGGAGTTCATTGGCGTGCCTTGCCGATGGTTGATGTTGGTGAAGCACTTGGTCATCCACATGACGCTCGCGATGGTGATCATTTGCCTTGGCACTCTTCTTGTGCTTGTGGTGCCTTCTTGAGCTTGATTGAGCATTATGGTTGGTGCTCATCATGAATTCTTCGTTTTTATGGCGAAGATGCCTTTGACGATGTCTTGTATCCTCTTTATGGTGGCGATGCTCATGAGAGGATGTTTGTCGATGAAGCGTCTTGTTTCTTGGCGCCTCTTGATGCACATGATGTTTGGACGCCACTCTTGTTTGGATAGGAGTTGGAGCTTGGCGCCTTGGCGGTGATGAAGCTTGGTGCCTTGGAGATGGTAGAGCTTGACGTCTTGGAGGTGATGGAGCTTGGTGCCTTAGAGATGGTGGCGCTTGACGCCATCTAGGTGGTGGCACATGTCGCCTTGGAGGTGAATCATCGAAGTAGGTGGTGCCCTTTGGTGTGGCACGCTTGGCCTTGAAGGTCATGGAATCTTGATGATGTGCCTCCTCTTGCTTGGCGTAGTAGGATTCCATCTCCACACAGTGGAGGAATTCTTCATGGCTCATGGAGGAGCCATCAAAGGCGATGAAGTTCTCCGTGTCCTCCATGCTTGGCGAGGCGTCATCGATGTCGCACTCGAAGTCGTCCATGCTTGGGGAGTAGTTGTTGGTGTAGTACTCCATATCACCCAAGCATGTGGAGCCATTGTCGGTGTAGTGCTCCATAGGCTCCATGCATGAGGAGCCATTGTCGACGTAGAGCTCCATGTCTTCCATGCATGTGGAGTCGTCGTAGGTGTAGTGCTCCGGGTCCTCAAAGCATGCGGAGCCATTGTCGGTGTTGTGCTCCGTCATGTCCTCTATACTTGTGGAGTCGTAGTCATGGTGGCTCATCATGGATTCTTCATAGATATCATCCTCGGTGCCGGAGTCCCTAGACATGATGCACAAGACCAAGTGGTGTATATGGAAGTGGTAGTGGGAGTTAGGGATACAACGTCAAACCTTAATTTACCTTGGAAGATCGTATCGTGCAAGTGGCCACACTTGAGAGCAATAAACCAAGCAAAGTGAAGTTCACGCGGAACACCAAAACCAACTACTAACCAAAAAACACACACACACAAGGCCTATGGTGGATAGGTATGGAAAGTGGCATGTCAAGAACCAGTCCGAAATCAAGATGTTGTAATGGCAAGTAAAGAACCACAATGATCACAAATAAAAACAAGTTAATCCAAAATATAGGAAATATGTACAAGGAAACACACACGATGGGATAAATGGGACTTGTGCGACGGAGAAAGTGAGCTAAGAACCAAATGATTACCTAGCGAAGACTATAAGCTCGTGTCACACAAGTACAAGGAGAGACGCTAGTTCGATTGCACAAAATTGGTGGGATACAAGATATGCATAATAAGTACCACCTATAGTACCGTAGATTTGGAGCGGTAGTACCGCTCGGGACAGAGAAAACCATATCTGACGCGATTTCGCGAGTTTGGGGCGATTTGTGCGGAAAATCTTCAAGAAAAACACCAAATCGACGGGGGAAATCAAGGAATTAGGCTATGGGAACGCAAAGGAAGGTAGATCAACAAGTTTAGCAAGTAATCCACGGATCAAAACCTACCAAAACGCACTCAAATCACAGATCGATCCAAAACACGAATTGGGGCTATTTTTGGTGAAATTTTCGAATTTATGGGGAAAAGACCAAATCGAAGAGAAATCCGTGGCAACCAAAAGCTGCTGATACCAGATGATGGAGGGGTTAACCTCTTGGGTGCCCGATCTTCACGGATCTCGTGGTCAAATCGATGGGAAAGCGAGGGGAAAGGGAGAAGGTAGCGGAAGCGAACACACACCTCGCGAAGAACACGATGAACACACGCAAAACTCACACGATACAAGGCCGATTGCTCCCGAACGGCGGCCACCGGTCCGATAGAATCCTCGCAAGGAAAGATCGGTCAACGTGCTCCCTCAAATCCACATTGGAGAGGGAAGAACACCTTGAGGAGGGTCTTGACGACTTGGGGGCGAGAAACTGAGAACCCAAGGCCTTGTTCAACGATGGATGCGTGATGCAAAGTCCAATCGAGGTTGGTGACGATAGTCGGTCCCCTTGGTAAAGGGGATGAGGCAAAACTAGAGATTCCACAATGGGGGTTGTCTTTAGTCTATCATCTATGCCTAAGGGATACATGAGGGGTGGGGGCTCTATTTATAGGCCAACCACAAAACAAGGGTAGTTTGGGGATAAAACTAGGGTTTGGTAAGTAAAGGGGGATACATGGGCTGTGGCCCAACTAGTGCGCGCAGGCACTGCCAGGAGCGGTAGTACCGGACTTGGGACCGGTAGTACCGCTTGGTCCCAGCTCAGTACCGCCAGTACCGCTTGATCTGGAGCTTCAGCTGGAGCCGTCAGTGGGGAGCGGTAGTAAGGGGCGGTAGTACCGCTGACCGGTAGTACCGGGTCTGGATCCGGTAGTACCGCCGGAGACAGAGAGTATTTGGCTTGCGCTTGGTGTAAATGCATTCTTTGGCGGTAGCAAAGGGCGGTAGTACCGCCGGGCGGTAGTACCGGCCGCCAGGTCCGGTAGTACCGCTGGAGACAGAGAGCATTTGGGCGATCTGTCTTCTTCCGCCTCCTCCTCCAAGCCTCCGTCTTGTCGGGCTTGATGCTCCGGGCTTCCTCCCTTGCCTCCGTACTTGTCAATGTGAACCTATCATGCATAAGTGACGGAGTATGAAGTAGCATACCATTCAATAGGGTAGGAAGGGGGCTCGCATAGAGGAACGGATTCACCTTTGGAGTCCATGACGACTTGGCGTAAGTTGGAGACCAAGATGTAGTAACGACCGTAGGTCGTGCTGCATCACAAACTCAAGACTTTGCCCCAAGAATCAGTGAGGTTGTCAAGCTCACGGTTTGCTATAACAAATGATTAACTATATGATGTGGAAGGTGATGAATGGTTTGCAACAAGTAAACAGTGAGAGATGTATCAATGGTAAAGATTGGACCGGGGTCCATAGTTCACTAGAGGTGCTCTCCTTAGATAAACAACATGGAATGAAGGGTAAACAAATTACAACAGAGAAATTGATAGGAACTGAGCAAGGCATAACAATGCAATACCAGACAAATAGATCCTATGAGATTCGATTGGGAAATACAACAATATACATAGACCGCCATCCAACTTCATCTATGACTAGAAGTCCACCTTCAAGTTATCATCTGAACCCCCTCCAGTATTAAGTTGCAAGCAACAGACAACTGCTTTAAGCAAAGTGTGTAAGGTAAATAATCCACTTGTTCCATGAACAAGAGACCGTTGTTTTCTCCCTAGTGGCAATAGCACGTCTACAACCAAAGAGATTTTGGTCACTTCCCTTGGAAACTAGAGGCATGAACCCACTATCGAGCATAAATACCCCCTCTTGGAGTCACTAGCAACTACTTGGCCAAGATATCTACTAACAATGGAGAGCATGCAAGATCACAGACAACACAGACATGATAGTATCAAATAGACAAGACCATTAATCAATCTAACATAGTAATCTCAATATCCATCGGATCACCGCAAACACAACATGCATGATTACAAATAGATTAGATCTTGATCATGAACAGAGCTCACAAGATCTATACATGAAAGCACAAGGAGGATATACAACCATCTAGCTACTACATGGACCCATAGTCCAAGGTGGAACTACTCACGCTTCATACCGGAGAACAAGGCCTCCGGGATGATCTCCCTTTCGGCAGGGTGCCAGGAAGAACTTCAGATCCCCCCTGATCTAGGGATGATGGTGGCGGCGGCTACAGAAGGTTTCGTTGAGTTTTGATCGGGTGCCTAGGGTTTCTGCATCGGGGGCTTCTTATAGGTGAAGAGGCAAGACAGGGGGCCGCCAGGGGGCAACACCCTGCCCAGGCGCGTGCTAGGCCCACCTGTTCCTAGGGGGGTCTGGCCGCCCTGTGGAGCCCCTCCGTCTCGTCTTCTGGGTTTGTGTCGCCCACGGTAAAATATTGACTTTGGCTTTTGTCCCGTCCAATTCCGAGAATATTGATTTTCTGCCTTTCTGGAACCAAAAACAGAAGAAAACAGGCAACTGGCACTATGGCAACTTGTTAATAGGTTAGTTCTAGAAAAGATATAAAAACACCACAAAGTAAAGACAAAGCAAAGCAAAGTAGATACTAAACAACCATGGAGCATCAAAAATTATAGATATGTTTCCGACGTATCAAGCATCCCCAAGCTTAACTCCTGCTCGTCCTCGAGTAGGTAAGTGATAAAAAGAATAATTTTTTAGATGACATGCACCATCAAAACCAATATTAAACCATTTGCAAGCATTGAAAGATGGGATCAACAAACTCTAAACATGTGCATGAAAGATGGAGTTCTAACAATAATACAAAGTAACTATGCATGCAACATGAAAGGCTACAATCAAGGATCATGAATAACATGCATTGAAAAACGTTTGTTTGTTTCACATACAGAAAACATGGCATAGTGGCATTCATCTTGTCCCTCATAGAGTAGCAAATAGATGCATAGGACACCTTCAAAGTTCATAAGAGTGACTAGATACAAGTAGAACAAGAACAACCAATATCAACAATATGCATCAATCAATAAGTTTTGGAACACTTCACATAGAACTAAGAATAACAACTATGCTCTCTTAATGGTGCCTAAAGGTAGAAGGTGGAGACTCAATATAATAGTGGAAGAAAGGCCCTTCATAAGGGGAAGCAGGGATTTCAAGTTTGAAAAAGAGCTTCCAAAAATTATGGTACTTGTTAGCTTTCAGCCCTCATTGCCCCTATCATAAGCATCTTGAAGTGATTAAGGTAAAAGTGAACAAACTATGGAGTATATGCTTGACGAAGTATAAGTTTGCAATATCAAGTCCCTTGAATACGAGGGCCACACCTCATGCTACCCAATTTTGGTCACCTATAAGTTCTTGTCATAGTAAGTACATGCGTATCATAGAGAACCGCCAACAGGGTTCCCCTTGCACATGGTATAGGAGCTATCCCATAACCATAATAACAAAGCAAGCAGACAATGAGCATCTCAGCGATCTTTTTATTTACTATGTGCATAGCTTTTTATTGAGGATGCTTCACAGATAGCTCATTATGGTGATGCTGCAAGTTTCCACCATGATTAGGCATGGCTTAGGCTAGCGTCCCAGACGTTTCTCTAACACAAAATACATAACTCCATGGACTTACAAGCTACCTCTTTATTTCACACCGGTGACATCCATAGACAAAATAGCATGATATCAACTGTGTACAAAGTACAAGTGCAATGTTGAAAACGTTCCCCATGACAACATGGTTCTGCTAATTCCAACGTATAAGTGCAAGCATATACAACATAGATGACACAATGGTTCAAGTTTATTAGGGGTAAAGAATATAAAGTGTGCCATCAAGTTTGTGAGGGCTTTACACTACTATGAAAACGGCTATAGGTAATCAGCACATCCGTGGCTCACATGGTTGAAGTGCCCCACGGCTAAAACAGGCGTGGATCACCTATGGGCAGTGCCCTACTAGTAACTAGAACAACTGTGGCGCACATGGTCATAGTGCGCCACAGATATGTGTGGGCCAGGGCCCTGCTGGCCGCATGCCGCATACCTGTAGCACACATGGGGGAGTGTAAGGTTCCCAACCTTTAATAAGGTAGAGATCCATGTGTTTACAATGCTAGTCCCTGGATCAATAGCTAGCATCCACAGTTAAGATGTAATATCAAGAAACAAATGTCATAATACAACTTTATAACCAGGAATAAAATAATTCATTACATCTTACATAGCTCATTTGTCTATCACATTACAATGCAGCAGAATATAACAATAGCATGGGGTCCTTCATCTTCAAAGTGCCACAGGCAATCATGTTGGTTGTAGACTTGTAATCCTATTCAACACACTTCACTAACATCAAACAAACCTGCAACATAATAAGTTGCAGCCACAAGGGTCAATACATTTGAATTGTATTGGCAAGTTTCACTACTATGTAGAAATAAGTGGATCCTATCATTTACATGCATATTTGGCTAAGTGGGGTTTAGGCTCATTTGCAGAAAGCAATATAGTTTTTGTCCTATCTTTTCAAAATAGTTTTGATCTTTTGTCAAATCTTTCTGAACTTCTTGGAAAACTCCAAGTGCTTCAAATCCCTTGTTGTCACCATCAAGTTTTACTTTGAGAAATTGGAATGTCGAGATCTTTCATAGCTTCAGGCCTTAGTTGCTCAGTATTGTCCATAACCGGGGACACGGCTAAGTACTTAGAATTTGATCTTCTGTAGAAGTTGTACACTTTACCCACATGACACAATCTCGTCTTGACGCCACCAGTGGCCGCTGGATAAGTACTCACCAAAATGGAGTACCGGCAGATCGAGAATGTGACAAAGTCTTTCCATAGAAGTCCTCCCAATACAAAATGCTAGCTTGTCTACCATGCACCAATGTAAGGATATATTTCCAATACACAATTCTAGTTAACCTGAAGATGCCAATGCATGGGTCTTCCACTATGTAGTTGACTAAGCCAGAGCCCATTTAGCATGTGGCTATACACGGAAGCCACTGTACGAGAAACATGTTCAATCTCTAAGTTCCTGGGTGGTTTTCTTCTAGTGCACACACAAAAAGATAGCCATATAAACATGGTTCCCTTTGTTTCCACCTTGTCCAATCTTGAGTATCCTTGTCCACCCAGGTGGTTCATTGAGTACTTGTTTTATTATATAAAACATATATCTTTCCAACACTTCATATAATCATATCATGTATCCCATCTCAATATATAGCAGGGCTAAACATACTACAACTACATTGTTTCCACTAAGGGAGATATAATGATATCCTAATAGGATTTAGCATAGCATAAAATATAGTAGTCCTTATCATGCATGTTTCAAAAATCCACTAAGTGTAATGAAAATAGTAGGACTTGGATGATAGTGTCACTTGCCTTTTTAGTAGAGAATGTTGGTTCACTTCTTGATCTTGCAAATATCACACTCTTCTAACTTCACTACAAATCAATCAAGCAAACATATATTCAACTAGCATTCAACCAATTTGTCACACATAAAATAACAAAACATGGTCATGCATGCAACCATGTAAAAGATAGTTTTATTTAGAAAAGTGTTTTCTATTAGGCTCTAAACATTTTCAAGCTCACATTGGTCATTTACAAAAGTGGTATAACCATTTGCAAAAGGTTTTATCTATAAACCATTTTTAAATCAAATCAATATTTTATGTGGTTGAAAATGCTTTTAGAAAAGCAATATTCTTTAAAGGGTTCACCAAATATTTTTTTAATTCTCAAAACTTGGTGTTTAGGGTCATAAGGTTTGAATCAAATCATTTCCCAAAGGTTTCACTCCAAAAATCATTTCTAAACCATAAACAATATTTTTATTTGACTAGAAATGAGCTAATTCAATTTTTTATTCCTTATCTTAACAAAATACATTTTTAAATCCACAAGTTGGTTCCTATGGTCAGTAGGTTCAAAACAAAGCATTTTGCAAAGATTTCATATTAAAAATGTATCTAGAACAATTTTTATATTCAAAATAAGCCTACACAAGTTTCTGCAAATTCAACCAATTTTCCAGAAGCAAAACATTAAACAAAGTGCATGGTTGCAAAGTACTTGTTCTGCTGAATCCATTGATATAAAATTTGCAAAATTTGGACGTGTAGAATTAAAGTTATAAATTTTACAAGTTTGCAATCCTAATAGATTCTAATTTCTGTTTTAAACTAAACCATGTCCATGTGGCGTGATTCTATTGGCCGGTACCGCTTCATGCAGATCAGCCTCTCTGGATCGCAGGATTTCACTTAAATCGCACGGCGCAGATCCAACATACCCTTTCGATTAAATGAATCTATCTAAGCCACTAGATAACGATCTAACGGCTCACAGCAGCCAGACCATTTCTGGGCGGCGCTAGCGGCGGCGCACACTCTAGCGGTGAGCTTGCCGACAATGCAGGAATCGAGGAAGAGGGGGAAGTGGCGTACAGCGTTCGCGTGGTCGAGGTGAAGCTCGAGGTGGTCTCAGTTGTCCAAGGGGCGCACAGGAACGGCGGTGATTTCTCGCCGGAGTCAGTAGCGGCGGCGGGCTCGTCTGGATGTCGACGGGGACGGAGCTGCAGGTCGCCCTAAGGCAAACGGGAGGGGGCGTTAGATGCGGGCGATCGTGTGGAGTACGGGGGCATCATTGAGAGGTCTCGGGGCGGTCGGTGCTTACCAGGGAACTTCGTAGGAGCGACAGCAGACGACGGCGCACGCTCAGGTGATGATGAAGCCGAGGCTACGGGGCACGCGCGGGAGAGTGCGAGGTACTGGCAGGTGCGCCTGGTGCTAGCGAGCAAGGTTGCGTGCAGTGGGAGGCTAGGGGCGGCTGGTCGGCGCCGGAATTGCTCGGAGACGTCGTCGGAGACAGAGGTGGTGTGGGGACAAATTCGAACAGCCCTGGGGCAGAGAAGGAGGGGCGAGTGAGAGGAAAGAGAGAGGAGAGCGTGGCACTTATGTGTGCGTGATCACTGGAGGAATTAAGCCTGCCAATTAAGCGAATTGATCGCCGCAATCAAGGCAGCAACGGCGAGGGAGACGTGGTCGCGGGTGAGAACGACGACGTGCTGGCGTGGGGCCGTGCTGACAGTGAGAGAGAGAGGGGGCACGGGGTCCACTGCTCAGTGTCTGGGTGGGTACGAGGTTGAGTGAAAGAAAACGATTCGGCAGAGGGGTGTAGGTGGGCTGCTAGTTGGGCTTGCTGGCCTGTTTGATTCATTTTTTCATAATGAAAGCTTTTTCTTTTTCCAATTTGAATTTCTGTTTTGATTTTCAAACAAATAATTCAAATCAAACCACCACCAAACTTTAGGTATAGATTAATTCTGTTTAACAACATAATCCAAAGTCCAAAGTAAATTAATTTTTTTATTCCTTTAGGATCTATTATTAATTAAAATAAAAAGACCTTAGTCTTTATTTCAAAATAGGGTTTAATTTATTTTAAAACTCTATTTGAAATCTAAACCAAACCAAAACCTTTTGTCGTGGTGGTATCACGGCAGATTCCATGGGTAGGCTAAAGTATGGGGCCAATGGATGCTAGAGGGATCTGGGAGGGAAGATGTAGTTGATTCTACACACAGAAGACTAAGGCAAAGATCTTTATTTCTTCTTCCTTGGGCTACAAGTGCTCCTTGAGCTGTATACGGGGAGAAGAGAAGAACTTTACCAGCCTAATGGCTCTAACTTTTGTTGATCCCCCCTTCAGAGTCCATGCCTCTCCTTATAAGGGAGGGCCTTGGGTTCCTCTAGGGCTGACGCGGCAAGCATATTCGAGGAATATGCTTGTCCCAATATAGTAGTTCGGTGCCCCCCTTTCCCTGTCGCTCCCCTAATGACGGCAAGGTTCCAGAGGGCCCCTCCTGTGCGCCTCGGGCTTCTGGACTGTCACCTCCGTGACCTCCTTCTGCCTCTCTGTCGCTCTGCGCCTTTGTCCCTAGCGCTTGGCTCCGCCCAGATTCTCCCTAGCTTGCTGCTAGGGTTTGACTTTAGGCTTCTCCTTCTCCTGCAAGCTTCATATCATTCGGTCCCTCCTCGCATAACTCGGATCGTCCTTTACCTGCATCAAGATCACTCGGGTTAACCCGGCCGACTTACGCAATATCTCGGTCGGGTAATGTCTTAGAGTAAATACACGGGTCTCTCCTCTTCATATCTCGGCCGACTTCTACGGGATTCGGCCGACCTAGGCTGTAACTCGGAAACCAGACGGGGATTATACTCTCGTCTTTCCCCGTCTTTACCCTATCCGGGGTTACCTCCCCAACATTAGTCCCCGAAGCTGGTGTGGCCCTGCCGATAACCTCGGTCGGGCCGTATCAGTTTCATCACATTCTTTCTATATTGTTTCCGAGTTATCTCTCTCTCGTTCGAGGTACCCACGTTCCTTCTCTCGTACGCCTTGTCCTACGTGTCACCTCCATCATTTTTCCTCTAGTTTTTTGTTCCTCTCTGATTTCTTGACAGCTCTGATTATCACCGTGCACAGCCGCGGCCGCTGACGCCTCGTGTGCCGCTTCCCTTGGGGATCGCGACCTTCTTCGCTACTGTGTGGCCCTTGGTGCGGTTCCACTCTATGACGTGCATTTGCGCCGCACCCACGATCTACACGGTCAGCCGCCGCACCCACGATCCCACTACCTTGCTTGTGGCTCGATTATAAAGAGGGGCGCGGCGTCTGGGAATTCACTTTTCCCCTTCTCGTTCGCCTGTGCCCTTCTTCTTCCTCTCGCTTCCGCGCCCTCTTGCAGCTTTGCCACCGCGCGCTCATCAGAACTTCCGACGGCGAGGACTCCGCCGTGTTTTTCCGTCCGCCTCATCCGCGCTCGCCAGCTCCGGCGCCGCCGCTGGTAAGTTCTTTCCGGCCGCGTTGCCTAGGTTTTATCCTAGATTTCTTTGTTTCGATCTTGTATTCGTGCGGCGGTTCCTCTGTTCCTCCGCCGCTGCTCCCGTGCAAAATCACGACGGGGCCTCGTAGCTCTAAACTTTCCTCCGCCACCAGCTCTTCCTCCGTCGATCTTTCCAGCGAACCCATGTCTAGCTCCTTTAGTGGTGCTCTGGTAGAGGATGATGATGCTGGCTCTGGGCCCGAACGAGGCTCGTGGCAAGGCTCCTCTGTTACATGCCGCGAGATTGAGTGGCTTATCCGAACTCGGAGGATTCCCGCCGAGGTCTCCTGTCACTTACCCGGCAGCGAGTCCTCTCCGGGCGTTGGGGAGGGCGAGTATGTAGTTTTTATGTCACACTTCGCGCGTGGCTTTGGTCTCCCTCTCAGCGATTTTGCTAGAGAGTTTCTCGACTACTTCGGCCTTCAGCCGCATCATCTTCCTGTGAATGCCATCGCTTCTCTTTCTGCTTTTATCTCCTCCTCGGAGGGATACTTCGGCCTATGGCCGTCCGTGCACGTCTGGTCGAAGTTCTTCCAGATTCGTTCTAATGTAGTCCCTGACAAGTCTCTGCACCCTTCCGAGAAACTGCTTACTCAATGTGGGGCAGCGTCCATTACACCTCGGAGGAAATCCGTTTTTCCTCGTGTCACCGGGTTAGAGTCGTGCTAGAAGTGGCACAAATCCTTCTTTTACGTCAAGAATAGAGGGACGGACGACAAGATTCGGCTCCCTGCCTTCTCCATTGGTCCGCCTTCTAAGATGAATTGGACTTACAATCCGAGGAAGAGTCATGCCTTGGCCGAGGCCTTTGAGATTCGGCTTAAAGAGTTGATCCGTGCCGGGTTATGCGGCGAAGACCTGATGGATACCTTTATCAGTAGCCGAATCTGCCCATTCCAGAAGCGGACTCACAAACTATGCTACATGAGCGGTCCTCTTGACCCTAACCGAGTCTCGACCGTGGAGCTGGACAATTATCTTATCTATAAGCGTGTCCGAGCTATCTTCAAGACGGAGATGCCTGAGGATTGGGCTTGGGGATTGAAACCGTTCACCGGCGATCGTCCGCCTCCCAAAGTAAGCTTAATCAATAACGCTCTGCTATTCAATTTTTTTTCGTAACGGTTTTCGCTAATTTTCTTTTTTCTTGTCTTGCAGAGGTTCGTAGAGCAGAAGAATGAGGATGCCGAAGTTTTGTTGCTTCCGTGGCCTGCGGACCGGAGCACCCCGGATACTGGTGAGCCGGACTCGGAAGAGTTCATCCCTAAGTCAGATCCTGCCCCGGCTCGAGCTCGTGGCAAGACCTCGGCCCACGAGGAGGAAGGTGATTCGGACGAGGTCCAAATTCTTGAGGTAGTTGCCGCAATGCCTATTTCTTATGCATTTCCGGCTTCTACTTTCCCAGCTAATCCGGACGGTCAGGTTCACGACGCCGAGCCTATTGCGTCCCGACCTCCTGTTACCTCGGGGAAACGCGGGGCTTCTGCTAGTGCCTCAGAGGCGGTCCCCAAGAAACGAATGAAGAAATCTGCTCCGAATCCTCCCAGGCGCAAGACCATGCCTGGGGTCGCAGGGTAAGTTCCTTTTGCTCGTATTTCTTGTTTCTCTCTTTCTGTTTTTCATCCTGACACCCTTTTTTCTTTCTTATTTTCGCAGCGCTCCGCTTTCTGTTAAGCCCGGCGGTCCTAGCATGACCAGCCGTCCGATTCGGCCGCCGTCTCCTCCGCCCGTTGAAGATACTAGGATTCCCAGTCCTGCTCGTGCTGCCTCTCCTTCAGCTCCGAATCAGTCGCCCCCTCGTCGCGACGTGCCTAAAAGTTCTTCTGTCGACATCGATTCCATTCGGCCCTCCGAGATTCCCGTCGAGCCCGTTGCCCCCTCTGTGGGTCCGAGCGCCTCTACTGAGCCTCTATCTGCCCCAGCAATCTCTACATCAACTCCTGCCCCGGCCGAAGAGGTCGTTATCTCGGTGCCTTCTGCGACCGTGTCTCCTGCTACTCCTAAAGACACTTATCCCATTACCGAGGTATCGGCTCCTACTGATGCCTCTTCTAAGGTAAGGAAAACTGTTGCCACCAAGGCCCCCTCTTCCCAGAAATGTCTTGTCGGCTCTTCTCAGCCGAGTATTGCCGACGTGCTGCGCAAAGGAACTGCGCCTACCAAAGCCTCCGTTACCTCGGCTGCCAGCACCCAACTTGCTCTTCATAAAAGCCCTGCGGCCGCAGTGGTTACACAACATACTCGGGGTAAAGTCCTAACTCGGACGGCCAGTGGGAACAGTCTCGGCTCGCTGGTGGAGTACGCCAATAATTGGAATGCTGCTGATCAGTTTGAGGGTAATCCAATCAGCCAGCCCTTTCAGCTTTCCGACATCAGGGGCCGTTTCGATCAAGCTGCCAAGTTCATCCTTGATACCAACAAGATGAATGAGTTAATTGCTGTTTTGCTGAGTTTTTAGATTAGTTTCCCAGATGTTACTATATGCTCTAGTCCCCGAAACTTGCAAGGAAATAACTTGTTATATGCTTGGAAGTTTAATGATGCTTTACTTAATCTAACTTCATCTCTAGAGTTCGAATTTATATCCGACTAGATTTGTTTTATAGTTTGCTTGACTTTCATTTTAGTTGATCTTGAAATATTCATCCACCTACATTTAGGTTTAGTCTCACTTGCCTCGAATCTTCTTTAGTCTCGAATATCCAGCCACCTAGACCCGAGTTAAGTTTCTCTTGACTCGGATCTGGTTTAGCTTCGAATATCCAGCCACCTAGATCCGAGTTAAGTTTCTCTTGACTCGGATCTGGTCTAGCTTCGAATATCCAGCCACCTAGATCCGAGTTAAGTTTCTCTTGACTCAGATCTGGTCTAGCTTCGAATATCCAGCCACCTAGATCCGAGTTAAGTTTCGCTTGACTCGGATCTGGTCTAGCTTTGATTATTCATTTATCGTTTTGCTCCATTGTTCAGGTTGCATGACCGTGATCGCGAATTTCAGAGGTTGCTTTTTCGCACATAAGCTGGAGGAAAAGTATGAGAAATCCTTCCTGTGGTAAAAAAGGCTGGTAAGTCGATAGTTCCTTTTCGTTATTCTCGACGTTCTTATTGATTTGTCCGCGAGATGCCGGCTCACTTTTTTGGTGAACAGGTAATATTAATAACCTCAACATTCGTCTTGAGAAGAAATTCAAGAGCTTGGAAGGTTAGTTTCCCTTTTATCTTACACCTTTTCCCCCTTTAACATGTGTGCTAAGCTTTTTTATTTCGTTTGGCTTTGGTAAAGCCGAGTTGCAAACCTTTGCAGCGTCTCACCAAGATTGCACGCCCATCCCTGACGTGATGCTGCATTTTTTAGAACAAAGCGCTGCTCATTCGGCACAGCTACAAGAAAAAGATGATGAAATAGCCCGCCTGCAAGCCGAGGTGGATACCCTTAAGCTTTCTCAGAAATCCGAACTAGAAAAGGTCGACAAGGAATTTTTCGAGGAGAAGAATCGGCTAGCTTTGGAGCTGCAGAAGAATAAAGAACTCCTTGAGGCTGCCGAATTGAAAACTCAGGGATTGAGCGAGGAAATTGCTCGTTTTGAGAAGAGCAAGGTCGATTGGGCCAAATACCTTCAGATAATGATGAGTTACATTCATCGTAAGCTTTTTAACACAGCCAAATTATATTTTTCTCTTTGTCCTTGATGCCACCTGACACGTTCGTGTTTTGCGCAGATCATTTTCCCGAAGCTAAGCCCGTGAGTTCTAAAGCGGTTCTTGCAGCTCGTGTGCGCCGAGGTGTTCCTGTTGCCGCTGACTCGGAGTATTCAATGGAGGATTTCCTGGTTGCTGTTGGTGCTGCAGTTGGTCCAATGAAGATTATGGGCCGGGATTTGGTGCAAGCAGCTATTCGAGCTTACCACGTTCTTTGGCGAACATACGGGACTCGATATCAGCGAGATCAATTCTTGGTGAAAAGACTGATGGCATCCGAGAGGCAACTAAGTCTCTGGAGAGGAATCGGTAGGCTGGCTGATATGGCCTTCTTGTTATCATGTCATGGTATGAAGACATTTCTCTTGATATCCTGAGAAATTTGCGCACTGGTTCCCGTTGGGTTGAGGACCCCACTTTTGTTGCTCTTCGGTAATCTCGCGCCTTCCAGCTTGTTGAGTATGCCGATGTGCATACCTGGAATGAAGGTCCCAGTTTCCTTCCAAACCCGGACGATGAGGTTATAGTTGAAGATGCCTCGGATAACAATTCAGCTGAGCAAGGGGAGGGTGAGGATGACTCGGCCACATCTGGTAGTTCCAGTTCAAGCTCGGACAGTGACGGTGATGCGCGGTCCTCCTCCAAAGTCTTGGGCATTCAAGCACTGGCCGATGCTCTGAGCATCCTCGGGCTTCTGCTGAAGTTGCACCTGGGTCTACAGAGGGCGAGGAAACCTCTGCCGAGGCTCCTCCTACTTCGGAGCATCCAGCGCCTGGCCAAGTCGCTGCCTCTTAAGTTATTCCTTATCCCTGGCATGCCGGGCGTATGATGTACGTGGAACAATTTACTATTTTCTGTATGACCTGAATTTCTTTTGCCGTGTACTCCTGCGACATATATGTTTGCAGTTGCTATAACTTTGTTTAAGTGGGTTTTCATCCGAATTCTTGCTTTGGTGACCCGCGATTTCCTGTTTTTAGGATGTATCTTTGTCTTCGTTTTCTCGTGGTTTAGCCGAGTAATCTGGGTGTGAGCTTCGAATATCATACCACATTGCTCTGCTCTTATCCTGCGTTGCTGCCTATTGCGCCGAAGTCTAATGTGTAGAGCAAATTTCGGAAATAATGTAAGACCGTTATTGAGGCGCTGCCCAGGGTGTCGAGTTCTAATGCTCAACATAACACTAGGTAGCGTATGGCAGTCCCCGAGTCACTGCTCTGAGTGCCGACGTTCAAATACATAACATGAAGCTGAAATAACATATGGCAGTCCCCGAGTCACTGTTCTGGGTGCCGAGGTTCAAATACATAACATGGCGAAATAACATATGGCGGTCCCGAGTTACTTTACAGGTGCCGAGGTTCAAATACATAACATGAAACTAAAATAACATATGGCGGTCCCGAGTCCTTTTCACGGATGCGAGGTTTAATACATAAGATGATATTGAAATAACATACGGCAGTCCCCGAGTTACTGTTCTGGGTGCCGAGGTTCAAATACATAACATGAAACTGACATAACATATGGCAGTCCCCGAGTCACTGCTCTGGATGCCGAGGTTTAATACATAAGATGATATTGAAATAACATATGAAAGTCCCCGAGTCACTGCTCTGGATGTCGAGGTTTAATACATAATTGGTTCTTGACCTCGAGATACTATGTTATGAGTAAAATGGACGAAGCAACGCTACGTTCCATGGCCGCTTCGTTTCTTCGCCAGCTTTGTCTGCCTTGTTCCTTCCGGAGGATTGAGCGTCGATTAGATAATAAGCATCGTTATGCAATGCTTTGCTCATGATGAATGGTCCCTCCCATGGAGGTGACAACTTGTGCATGCCGGCCGTGCGTTGTACCAGTCGGAGGACTAAATACCCTTCTTTGAACACCCTTGGATTCACCTTCTTGCTGTGATATCGTCACAAGTTCTGCTGATAAATAGCTGATCATGATAGTGCCAGTTCTCTGGCTTCTTCTAGTAGGTCTACAGTATCTTGCCGAGCTATTTCATTCACCTCTGAGGTTGTATATTGAGTAACTCTTGGCGAGTCATGTATTATGTCGGCTGGAAGCACGTCCTCTGCTCCGTATACCAGAAAGAATGGTGTATAACCTGTCGATCTATTCGGGGTAGTCCTGAGGCTCCATAATACGGCTGGGAGTTCCTCAATCTAACATCCTGCCGACCTTTGCAGTGGTTCAATAAGTCGTGGTTTTATTCCTGACAATACTAGGCCATTAGACCTTTCCACTTGCCCATTAGATGCTGGGTGAGCCACGAAGGCAACATCTAGTCTTATGTGTTTCTCTCTGCAAAATCTGGCGAAGGCTCCTTCTGCAAAGTTTTTGCCATTATCTGTAATAATACTGTGCGGATACCCATATCTTAAAATAATATCTTTGAGAAATTTCACTGTTGTGGGCCCATCGCATCTTTTTATTGGTTTTACTTCAATCCATTTTGTGAACTTGTCCACCATAACCAATATGTGGGTCATTCCCCCTCGTGCCGGCTTAAATGGTCCCACCATATCTAAGCCCCACACAGAAAATGGCCAAGTGATGGGTATTGTTTTTAACTCGGCCGATGGCATATGTATTTTGGTTGCATATCTCTGACAACCATTTCATTTTTCAACCAACTCTTTGGCTTCTTTCAGCGCCGTCGGCCAATAAAATCCATGTCTGAATGCTTTTGCTACCAAGGCACGAGATGAGGCATGGTCTCCACATTCTCCTTGATGTATATCTAGGAGGATCTCCTGGCCTTCTGCCGAACTCACACACTTTTGCAACACACTAGTGACGCTTCTTTTATACAGCTCATTGTTTATGATCGTATAAGCTTTTGCTCTCCTTACAGTTTGTCTTGCTAATATTTCATTACCCGGCAACATCGCGTCTTTAAGGTAAGAGAATATGGGTCGCTCCCATAGCGGTGTGACTTTTTCTGGTGTGATCTCACTATCTATTTCCATGTTTCCTGCCGACATATCTACCTCGGCCTCCTCCATAATTGTGCTCACTTCTGCTGTCCTCTTCTTGGGGGGTTCCGAGTTATATTGCTGGTCTACTTCCATCGGCGCATTATCTTCTGCTGAATTTGCCGGAATAAAGATAGATTCGGATTCTGTTGATGGGATTACTGATGGTTTCCTGAGGTGTTCCAGGGCAATACCCGGGGGAATTGACTGTCGGGTTGATCCGAGTTTTGATAACGTGTCTGCGGCATCATTTTCTGCCCGAGGTATGTGGTGACATTCACATCCTTCGAAGTATCCACTGATCTTTTGCACATGAAATCTGTATAAAGCCATATTGGCATCTAATGCATCCCAATTTCCTGAGACTTGCTGTACTACTAGATCCGAGTCCCCATAGCATAAGATTCGGCGTATGTCAATCTCTTTTGCTACTTTCAGTCCATGGACCAGTGCTTCATATTCGGCTACGTTGTTGGATGCGGCAAAATGTATTTGTAGCACATATTTCAGCTGATCTCTTTTAGGCGAGGTTAACACTATTCCTGCCCCCAATCCATTTCTTAATTTGGAACCATCGAAATGCATTGTCCAATAATTTGGGTCTGGTAATGGTGGCTCATACTGCACTTCGGCCCAGTCTACGAAGAAGTCGGCGACCGCTTGAGATTTGATTGCATCTCTCCTATCAAATTGTGGAGCGTACGGTGACAACTCGATTGCCCATTTTGCTATTCGGCCACTTGCATCTTTGTTGCTCAATATGTCGGCTATGGGTGCTTCACAGATCACTTTGATGGGATGCTCTTCGAAGTAATGTTTAAGCTTCTTTGCCGACATATACACTCCATAAGCCATCTTCTGATAATGTGGGTAATTCTGCTTTGAAGTGGATAACACCTCACTTAAATAATACACCAGCCTCTGTACCGACTTATTATCTTCAAGTCGTTCTACTACCATTACAGCACTTACTACTCTGTTGGTAGCCGATATATAGAGCAACATAGGCTCTTTTGATAGTGGAGAAGCCAAAATGGGTGCTGTGACCAACATGTTTTTCAACTCACGAAATGCGCTGTCCGCTTGTGGAGTCCAAATGAATTTATCCGATTTCTTCACCAGCTGATATAGTGGTAGCGCCTTCTCTCCCAGCCGACATACAAACCGGCTGAGGGAGGCTAGACAACCCGTGAATTTTTGTACATCATTTAAACATCTTGGCAATTCCATTCTTTCTACTGCCTTTATCTTTGTTGGGTTAGCCTCTATACCTCGGCTAGATACAAGAAAACCGAGTAGTTTTCCTGCCGGCACGCCAAACGTGCATTTTTCCGGATTAAGCTTCATTCGGAACCTTCTCAGGTTCGCGAAAGTCTGCCGTATATCTTCTAGTAACGTTTTGCTTTCCTTGGTTTTGATGACTACGTCATCTACATATACTTGTACATTTTTTCCTATTTGATCGTGTAGACATTTTTGCATGCATCTCTGATATGTTGCTCCTGCGTTTCGCAGGCCGAATGGCATTGTGCGATAGCAATAAGCCCGTCTGACGTAATAAACGCAGTCTTTATTTGATCAGCCGGATTTAACGGTATCTGGTGGAAACCAGAATACGCGTCTACAAATGACAATAACTCACAACCGGCGGTCGAATCAATGACTTGGTCTATTCTAGGTAGTGGAAAAGGATCTTTTGGACACGCCTTGTTCAGGTTCGTGTAATCGATGCACATTCGCCATACAATGGCTACATTGGGATCATCTTTCTTCTTTTCTACTAGCACCGGATTCGACAACCAATCTAGATACAGCACCTCCATGATGAACCCGGCTGCGAGGAGCCGAGCTATTTCATCCCCTATTATTTTTCTCCTGTCTTCGGCGAAGCGGCGGAGAGGTTGCTTCACCGGCCTTGCTCCTGGCCTTACATTCAAAGAGTGCTCAGCCAACTCCCTCGGAACACCTTGCAGATCCTGAATTGACCATGCAAATATGTCCCGATTCTCACGGAGGAAGTTGGTGAGCTCGCTTTCCTATTTAGTGTCCAGGCCTGCACCAATAGTAACAACACGCTCTGGAAATTGCTCATCTATCTGAAACTTCTTCGTTTCTTTAGTCGGCTGAAAAGAGACACTGCCATGCGGGTTGGCTAGTGCCGGCATGTTCAGCTGTCGAGCGAGGGCTGCTACTTCCTGAATCCTTCTTTTTTCTCTTGCTATAACCAATGATTCGGCCAAATTTGACCCGGCAGAAGCACACTCCATTGACTTCTTGTAATCCCCTACAACTGTTATCACTCCTTGTGGTCCGGGTAGCTTCATTTTCAGATAACTTATATGACAGCTGCTCATGAATTTGGCCAATGCTGGCCATCCGAGTAAAGCATGATAGCAACTCTCTAGATCCACCACCTCAAACTCTAAGTTTTCTGCTCTGCAGTTATCTCTTGTGCCGAATAACACATCCACTCGAACCTTACCAATGGGTTCACACGAAAGCCCTGGCACTATCCCATGGAAAGTGGTCCTCGTGGATTGCAACATGTTCTGCGATATTCCAATTTTATGCATGGTATCTTTGTACATGATGTTGATACTGCTTCCATTGTCAATGAGTACTTTTGAGAATTTCACGTTGATGCTTGGTCCAACGAATGTCGGATCCAATACGAGTGCATATGATCCGGGATTCGGCATTATCCTCGGGTGATCCTTCATGCTCCAAGTTACCTCCTGATCCGACCAAGGCACATATCTTGGTACTGCCGGCATAACTGCATTTACTTCCATATGCCGGCGTTGCACACTTTGCTTGTCTTGTTGTTCCGTTGTGAACACACAATAAGACTGATGATGTTCTCTGTAATCATTGCGTCCAGTACTCGCCGGAGTTGTCCTTCCATCTTGGACTTGGCTCATCACTTGATGTACCGCGTCTCTCCGATCCGAGTTATCGTACCTCGGGGGAGGGGGCGGTAACATCAGTTGCTGTGCATTTGCTCCAGTCAACTGCGGTTGATGCTGCTGATGTACTTGATGGGGCACTTGAATACCTACGGGTTTCCCCATTGCATTTTTCATCCATGCACATTGGCGGGTCGTATGATTGGCTGGCCTGGACGGGTTTGACGTGTGAAATTTGCACGGCTGATCTAACATAGATTCGAACGTGTATTTCGGCCTCTCCTGCCACTGTTTCTTTTGTTCTGGGGTCCATTGCCTTTTTCCTTCATTCCATGGTGTCCACTGCTGTGGGCCATTCTTCTGCCGTTGAGTCGCTCCGTGACTCGGCGGATCTTGCGCTACTGCCGCCACTTGGGCCGAATTATATCTATAATCCGGCCTTTCCTCTCTTCTTCTTCCTCTGAAATCACTACGCCTGGATGACCCGGCCAAATCTCTCACATAGTGGTCCTGTTGCTCATGATGATCCGCCGACATTAATTCTGGTTGCGTTGGGTCTCCCAATGCATAGGAGTCTGCTATTCTGATAGTTTCTGCCAGTGTGGTCGGCATATCTCTTTGGAGACGTTGCCACAGTACGCTGCCATAACGGCATCCTTGTGCGAACCAAGCTATTGCTTGTGATTCTATAACTCCTTCACATGAGTTTCTCAGGTTGCACCACCGAGTTAAAAACTCTCTATCCGTTTCATTCGGCCTCTGCTTGCACATGGCTAACTGTTGTGGCCTGTTTGGCCTCTTGTATGTGCTGGTAAAGTTGCTGACAAACATTTCTTCAAAATCCAGCCAACAGTTGATACTGCCCGCTGGTAAGTTATTCAGCCATACCCTAGCTAGTCCTTCCAACATTTGTGGGACATATCGCACTGCACATCGTAAGTTCCCACTCGCTATTTTCACAGCCGTGGCATAATCAATCAACCAGTCTTGTGGTTTGGTGCTCCCATTATCTGTTTTCGTGCCTCTTGCTAGCTGGAAGTTCGGCACAGGTGGTTCGCCCATGATCCGTGGTCCAAAGCACGCCGGACCTGGTGGACCTTGTTCTTCCAACAACTCGGACCGGTATAGCCGGTCCAGTTTTACTCTTGCGTCATTCGACGGCAAATCTCTGTACAGAGCTCTGTCTTGTATTCCATAGTGGTTATTTCCACCATGGATGGCATATTCCATCTCAGAATAACCATCATTGTACCTTTCATTTACTTGATTGTGGCGAGCTGGCCTCGTTTCTCTTTCCTGCCGGGGTTCATATCTCGGTTGTGGGTTGAGTGGCAGTTCTCTCCTTACTTCAGCCGGGGTGTTGTTTTCATGATTGCCTCTCCCGGGTTCTCTTCTGCCGAGGTCTCCGTTGCCTCGGCTTCCGCCGTCTTTCTCAATACGGCCAGGATTCTTCTCCCCACTATTACCTCGGCTTCCATTGCCTCTGTTCTGGTTTGCCTTCCCGGCCATTGCCGGATCATATGGAACAATCTTCTTGTTTATCTTTCCTGAGGTTACTGCTTTGTCTTTTCGTGCATTATGTCCGGGCGAAGATGCTGCTGCCACGGACAAGGAAGGTGCTGCGCCTGCCGAGTGAACCATTCGCGAGGCCCCCGGCCTCGCCGGGTCTGCCTTGAGTATCTCTTCGTTTTTCTGGTTCGCAATGCGGACCAGCTCATTCACTCTTTCTTGCTGTTTCTGTCGGGCTTCCCCGGTCAACCCCTCTAATTCCAATGATGCGGCATTTGCCGCTCTCAGGTTCTTTGCCGGGGTACTGTACCTCGGCAAACCCAAATCAACTGATTCCGCCTTATGAGCATCATGCTCTTTGTTGATATCATCCATGAGGTTTTTCCCCCTTAATCTTAATTCGTCAACCCGCTCGGGTGCGACATCGAGCTTATTAGCTTTGGCATATTCTCTCAGGGTCCTGTTCAGGGACTCCCGCAAGGCCGATACTTTTTTGGCCTCTACCAGCACCTTTTGCCTGGTTTCTTCTAACTCAGCCTGAGCATTTGCCGGATCAAGTATCGGCGCCACAGGTGTAGTCAAGTTTTCTATGGTCGCCTGAAGAATGTTCTCTGGCCTCTCCAGAGGTGGCCCCCTGACTCTTGGTGCCTTTGGAGTGGTGTCCTGCACCTCGGCATGGTTGGTCACTGGAGGGATTACCTCGGTGGGTGGTGGCGTCTGCCTGGGCGCGATCTGCATGCCTGCGGCGGGGTCTCTGGTTGATCCGGCGCCCGTTACTCCCGCTTGTACTCCTGTTGCGACCATCACCTCGACGCTGCTCACCGGACGCGCATCGCGCGGGCGCCTCGCAGCTCTAAGGGGTGGCTCTCCTGCAACAACAACTTGGTGAGGATAAATGCCGGAGATGTCGACGCCGACGTAGACCTTGTGCCTGCCCAAGCTGATGAAGACACCATTGCGCGGGGGAGTTTTTCCCCTGAAGCTGCCCGCATTGTCACTTACATAGTCACAGAGGTCGAATCTCCGGACCAAACCAGAAACAACGCGCTCGCCTGTGTTGATGAAGTTTCCCGTCCGGATCATGACTCCAGCTAGCACCGCTGCTGGCCCCACGGTGGGCGCCAACTATCATGGTGGTATCACGACAGATGCCATGGGTAGGCTAAAGTATGGGGCCAATGGATGCTAGAGGGATCCGGGGAGGGAAGATGTAGTTGATTCTACACACAGAAGACTAAGGCAAAGATCTTTATTTCTTCTTCCTTGGGCTACAAGTGCTCCTTGAGCTGTATACGGGGAGAAGAGAAGAACTTTACCAGCCTAACGGCTCTAACTTTTGTCGATCCCCCCTTCAGAGTCCATGCCTCTCCTTATAAAGGAGGGCCTTGGGTTCCTCTAGGGCTGACGCGGCAAGCATATTCGAGGAATACGCTTGTCCCAATATAGTAGTTCGGTGCCCCCTTTCCCTGTCGCTCCCCTAATGACGGCAAGGTTCCAGAGGGCCCCTCCTGTGCGCCTCGGGCTTCTGGACTGTCACCTCCGTGACCTCCTTCTGCCTCTCTGTCGCTCTGCGCCTTTGTCCCTAGCGCTTGGCTCCGCTCAGATTCTCCCTAGCTTGATGCTAGGGTTTGACTTTAGGCTTCTCCTTCTCCTGCAAGCTTCATATCATTCGGTCCCTCCTCGCATAACTCGGATCGTCCTTTACCTGCATCAAGATCACTCGGGTTAACCCGGCCGACTTACGCAATATCTCGGCCGGGTAATGTCTTAGCGTAAATACACGGGTCTCTCCTCTTCATATCTCGGCCGACTTCTACGGGATTCGGCCGACCTAGGCTGTAACTCGGAAACCAGACGGGGATTATACTCTCGTCTTTCCCCGTCTTTACCCTATCCGGGGTTACCTCCCCAACACCTTTTTAGTAGGTTTCATTTGAAAAACAAAAACACTTGGAAAACTTATTTAAAATAATTTAACAAGTTTTAGTGTTTATTTAAAATGGAAAAACCTCTACTTTAATAAAATTGGATATTAATAAATCCTCATTATTTTATTTAAATAAACCTTTACTCTTTTTATCAAATAGACATACTTTATTTCAAAAGTTTGGCCAAGATTTAATTTGGCTCTATAAAATAATCCTTATTTATAATTCTACCTTTTCTTTTGAAAACCAAATCTTTTGTTAAAAGATCCAAAAATAGTGATTCCAACTATTATAACTTTATTTATTATTTGTTTATCTTTTGAAATCCCTTTAGGATTCTATTTGATCAAAATAGGTTTTGATGTTTCCAATTGGAATCAAAAAGTTTCTTCTCACCCTAAAAATCAACAATTGATTATTTTGTTTATTTTTTTGCATTACAAGATTTAGAAAATCTTTGGATGTGACAGGGAGGTGTGCTACGATTGATAGGGATAGCCGTAGCGCACATGTGGCAAGTGCGCTACGCCTATGTGAAGCCCCCTCTGCTCCTTAAATGGGCAGAAACATCTGTGGTGCACTTTGGCATGTGCGCCACGGATGTGATTTTCCCCTGTGGCGCACTGGGGTCATGTGCACCACGAATGTGTCAACCTGCACAAACATTTGTGATCATGTGATCATCTCCACCACCCCACACTTCACTTTCCCCTTCTTCTTCCTCCTTAGATCTAGTCGGGATCCTTCTCCTTCCCACCTTAATTTCTCCACTCATTCACCATTTTAGCATGTGGAACTTGCCTTGGATGTTACATACGTAATATAGGAAGCTCTTCGGTCTCTCATCTCCTTCTTCGGTCTCGCGCGCACCTCTCCTTTTCATCTTCTCGTGATCTCGGTCTCTCATCTCGGTAAGTTGTCCATGTAAGGATGTGTTCATGTGTATATGGATGATATGCTCATATGTATGTAGATGATTGATGCTCATGATGTGTGTATGGGATCGATGGTCATGTGTGTGTATATATATGGAGAGTATCGATGCTCATATGCATGCATGTGTGTGTATGGAGAGGATAATGATATGTTCATGGGTGTATGGATCATTCTATCTCTCTCTTGTGTTTGTGTGTGTGAACAAGTTGCCATTTGTTTTGCCAAAATGTTGATTCATTTCCATTTTGGCAAGACTTTGGCATTTCGCAAAGGTCCTAATTTTAGGATGGGTCATGCCGAAATTTTCTATCGACCACGCATTGCATGCATGCATTCATTATGTGGTTCTAATAGACTTCTAATTGTACCGTGTGCAGGCAAAAATGGTCTGCATAATGAGCGAAGGCATTGTAGCTAGATTTTTGAAATGTGCGACGACCAACATGATACGAAATAACAAGACGGAGATAAGATGTTCGTGCAGAAGATGCAAACTCAACTGGGTGATCGACCCATATTCCGGGAATAATCTGCAGGCGCACCTGCTCCGCCATGGTTTCATGGATGGATATCGTTGGATAACCGATGATGAAGATGATGGAGACAGTGAAGGTGGGCAACATGATGATGATCATCACGGCGAGGACGGGCGAGATGATGAAGAGTCTCCTGGAGATGGTGAAGGTGCGGAAGCAGACCGGGATGATGATGATCTAGATGCCGGAAGAGCAGACGGCGATGGAACAGCGTCAGGCTGGGTGCGGGACCCTTATGTGCAAGAGTTGCTTCTCAAGAAGACGAGTAACGCCAGGGCTGCAGCTAGAGAGAAAGCCAAGCTTGCGCAACTTGAGAAAGACGCGGTTACTCCATTGTATGAAGGATGAAGGCCCGATGATACCCGGTTGAATGTAACGCTCAAGGCTATGGAGATGAAGGCAAAACACAAATTGAGCGACGCAAGCTTCAACGATATGATGGCATTCTGGCACGATCGTCTCCTGGAGGGGAACACGTGTCCAACTAGTATCGAGGACTCCAAGAAAATCGTCTGTCCTCTCGATCTACCGCACATTAGATATCATGTATGCATCAACGATTGCATCATTTATTGGGGCGAGGACACAGAGAAAACCACATGTTCGGTGTGCGGCGTGAGTCGATACAAGAAAGGGAAGAAAGCACCTCGAAAAGTGGTATGGTACTTTCCTATCACTCCTCGCTTGCAGCGCTATTTCGTGGACCCTAAGGAAGCGAAGCTCATGCGATGGTATGCGGTAAGGAAGAAGTCAGGAGATGACGATGACCCTGAAAAGGATGAGCTGCTGACGCACCCTTCAGATGCTAGCCAGTGGAAAGCATTGGACCTCGATTCGAGGAACATCAGGCTTGGTGCGAGCACCGATGGACTCAATCCGTTCGGTAGCCAAAGAAGCACGCATAACACTTGGCCTGTGTTTGTATGGATGTACAAACTCCCTCCATGGTTGTGCATGAATAAGAAGTACATACAAATGAGTATGCTAATTCAAGGGCCAAAACAACCTGGTACCAACATCAATCTATATCTCGGGCTGTTGAAAGAGGAGCTAGCCACGTTATGGGAATCTAGAGCCAATACTTACGACGTCATCGCACAAGATTATTTCACTATGAGAGCCACGTTGGTCACTACGGTGCAAGACTATCCAGGTTGCGGGTATATCTCGGGGCAGGTTATCCAAGGATTCTGCGCATGTGTTAGGTGCATGGATAACACAAGCTATCTCCAACTAGAGAAAGATCCAGGGTCTTCGAAAACCGTGTTCATGGCGCACTGGAGGTGGCTCAACAAGAATGATCCATGGAGAAAACGTGGATACCTGTTCGATGGCAAATCCGAGACCCGAGGAATCCCAGAGCGTAGGAGAAGCGAAGAAGTGGAAGAGTTGCTAAAAAACTGGAAAGATTGTTCTAAGCCTGGAAAGAAGCAAAAGAGGCAGCAAGACAAGCCGCTGATGAAGGTATGGAAAACAAGGTCTGTTTTGTGGGAGTTTCCATACTGGAAGTTTCTTCGCACGCCTCATAGTCTGAATCAATGCAGTTCACTCACTTAGTTTAGATGTTTAGTTAGTCTGAATAAAGTTCAGAGTCTAAATCAATGCAGTTCATTCACTTTGCTGAGTAATTTTTCTTTTTTGTAAAGCCTAGTGCACTTCATTTTAGCTGTTTTCTGGGGGGTGGGCAGAGTATCAAGTCAGCACAAACCTGTATTTGGGCAGCTCATGTGAGCTTCTGTTGGTGCCATTCCTCATATATAAGCCTGGGGTAGTGCACTAGATCTATTCCAAAATTCACTGTTGAGAGGGTGTAGAATGACCTCTTGGGTCAACCTGAGTTGTCCCCTATAAGATATGAATGGGCTGGGTGGAACCAGTTGATGTAGGCTTTTCTGCTTCCCCCTCTGTAGGAAACTTTTATACTCGGTTTGGTCCTTAAATGCAGTTATGGCACTTTGACTATTATTATGTCTGTAGTATACAAGTTGAAATTTTTACTGTAATTTGTTTTTGTATGAATATGACTTCTTATATTTTCCAGTGCATGTTTCTAATTGTGTTTTAACTTATGTTTAGTCATGAGGTCTTGCTGTATGAGGCTCTTCTTAAGATTTTCAGCACCAAATAAGAATCCAAAAGCAACTGAATAGACCTAGTATTCCCTGTTCTAAACTACTATGTACTACATTAATGATATGCCATAATTGCATACTTAACATGACTCAACTATTACTGAGTAACAGTTTCAGCATCATTGCATCAATATGAATTAAGACCACTAAAGCTAAGCAAATTACTGCAATCTGGGTGGTTCTTAGTGGTGCCTTAATACCACTAAAGCTAAGCAAATTACTAGTTCATATTCCTAGCAAACAGAGAGCTTGTAGGTTTAGGCTTGTAGGTTTAGGCTTGTAGGTTTTGGATTGAGTTTTTTAGCAAACAGAGAGCAATATGATCCTGGTTTGTGACCTCCTGGTTATGATTTGTGGCTAGGTTTTAGAGCAAGAGATATATGATCTAAAATGCTCCTGCTGAAATCCTAGTTATGGTGATGGTTTTAGTGTTGATCAGAAGCATGCTGTCATATTTGTTGTCATATAAACTTGTATTTGCTTGCTGTCATATAATGACAGGTGCTATAATCTGCATGTATTTGCTTGTTGTCATCAATGACATGTGATATAATCTGTGGTGATATAATTGTAGCACTTGAAATTGTGCTTGTTCTTGTACGAAGCACTTTATTATGTCGTGTATGCAGGTTCTTGTATGAAATGAGTCCCGATTTTTGCCGGAATGTTGATTAACTTCCGTTTCGGCAGAAATCGGGCACTCCTAGTTTAAGAAAATTAGCAAAGGTAATGCCGGATTTTTCCGTGCATTTAACCAATTATTTGTTTTTTATTAGTGCAAAGATGTCTGACAACGACGAGGCTGGATGTTCTAAGCGCATCAGCGCTGAAGGAGAACTCAGACCTCCGAATAAACAATTGACATTCTGGGAGGCGGCCCAGCGGCTAGAAGATGATGAAGAATACCATCCTTCGAAGAGCGAGGATGATGAGATGGAAGACGCGGAGGAAGAAGCCGAAGGAATGGCGGGTGATGAAAACACTGATGGCGGCGAGGGCACATGGAGTGGTAGCAATCCTCCTAAGAAGAAGAAGCCGAAGGAACGGCGCCCGAACACGGTCGGCACCTTCAAGGAGGAAATTACCGAAGTGAGCTCAACAGGGGTTCCTTTGGAGCCTGGACTTGTCGTCGTAGGGTACGGTGGGCAAGTGGCGGCGATCACCCGGACAACCATCTCGATCAACACCGAGAATCTCTGGCATAAAGATAATGGCCACTTGCGCACACTCCTCTTCGAGAAGCTGCACGCAAGATACAAGTTCCCCGCTAAGTATCAGAACACAAATTATCATGGGAAAGAAGTAAACAAATCCACCCTCACAAAGATGAGCACCGCCCTGGCCAGCTGGAGAACCCGGATAAAGAAGAAGATCTATAAAGAAGGCAAAAGTCTCGAGGATATCCAGAAGATTGACCCGTAGATCACCGAAGATCAGTTCCAGGAGTTCAAGGAGAGGTGTGAATCCGAAAGAGCCCTGGCCAATAGTAATCGGGGAAAGGTTCTGCATGCGATGAATATAGGTCATCACCATCTCGGATCTAGTGGATACAGAACCGCGGAGGCCAAATGGAATAAGGAGGACGAAGAGTATAGATCTAAGGGGATAGAAAACCCCTTTGTGAAATTCGAACCCGGGCAGGTTCGAAACTTCATCAGCGCCCGTTACCATGTGGACCCAAAAAACAAACAACTCACCGCGGATCCTGCGGTGAAGGAATTCGAGGAAATTGTGGTAAGTAATCTAATTAAGGCGGATCAACTTGATTGCATTCTAATCGATGAAGTCTAGTTTCTAAACGATTCACTGTTACTTCTTCTGCAGGAGGAGGAAATTGTTGCTAGTCATGGATCCCAGGGTTCCTCATCCCAAGGGTCGACGGCGGCCACCCGGTGGGATAACCCTTTTAATAGGGCGATGAACCGGGCCAAGAAAATAGAGCCGGTTACGAAGAAGCCGTCATCGGCTGGCTGTCTGGCCGGCCTCGGGGGTAAGAATTGGGTGGATCATTGTGGCATCCCGCAAAACCACTACTAGAAAATCGCGTTGAATTTGTGCATTGCATCGTCATCATCATGCATTGTTTGCATAAAACTATTTTCGCAAACCCCGATTTGTTTTCCAAACGCCCCATCTTTATTCAAACGCAAAACCCCGGGTCTCCGGATTATTTTGTTTTGTTGCTATCGGGTTGCAAACGGTCCAATTAAAGTAAATAAAATATTAAGTTATTTTGGTGGGGCAGTCGAACGGGCCGAACGACCCGAACGACCACCCCCGGAATTAAAACGGGCCACCTAAAACAGCCCCCTAAATCCTAAAGCTACCAGTTAATCTACCCAAACCCTCCCTCCACATCACCCCACCCAATCCCCACTTGCCACCTCACCCTCTCCCTCCCCTCTACCAATCCTAGGTTGCCACCTAGACTAACTCATCCCTCCCCACCCCACCAAACCGACGCAGCACACACTCAGAACCAAGGCCAGCCACCAGACTCACCCCTGCCTCCCTCAGCCTGGGACCCTTTGTCCCTGGCCCCACATCCGGCCCCACTCTCCCGGCCCCTGTTCTTCTTCCTCCTCCCCTCCCTCTTCCTTCCTCCCCAACCGCCCTGCCCCGACAAACCTCCTCCTCTCTCCCCGCGAGCAGCCCCGGCCCGCACCTCTCCAAGCGCCTTCCTTCCCTCCGGCGGCGAGTGCCTGCGCCACGCTGCCTGCAAGCTCCCCTCTGGCCACTGCCTCGCCTGGCCCTCCATCAAGGCCCGCCTCCACTGCCGCCGCCCTGCACCCGCAGCCCTCCTCCGTCACCATCCACCGCCTCCGCTGCCAGTCATCTCTCTCGCCTCCGGTTCAGCCGCTGGCCTTCGGCCTCCGCCCTCGGCTTGCGCCCTCGCCGACGCCTGTCCGCCGCCTGCTTGCGCCACTAAGCCGCCTCGCCGCCTCGAGCCCACAAGAATGAAGTTCTTCGCCTCAACGGTGCATGTTTTCGGTGTAGTACCAGGTTGGTACTAAACGGGATGGAGACCGCAAACCGCAAGATCTTCTCGGGAGCGGTTCAAATTCGAGGCCCCAAGACCGACAAGACCGGCGTGATGTCAAGAAGGTACAAGGTGCTCCCGAAGACCACGACACCATACCGCAAGATCGTCCCGGAACCAAGACCGATCCGGAAGTCAAGGTCTTCTTCACGGATGCAGTCCGGACGAACCCCAAGATCGCTCTCGGACGCCAAGTGCTTGCCCGGAAAACCGGCGACATGCCGACGACCGGTGCGACAAGTCCTCCTCCCGGACGCCAGACCCGCTCCTCGGATTCCGATTGTCGAGCGGACCCGTGGAACCCGAACCGTGGGCGCAAAAGATCGCCACGAACGGCGAGCACTTCACCCCCGGCCAGACCGACTCGACAGCGCGGACCCGACAAGAGCTTCACCACGACAAGACCGACAACATGGCCGACCACGCGGATACGACAAGATCCACCCAAGAACCGAGAACGATCCTTCGACCCGAGCCCGTCGAACCTCGACCACGAGACCGAACCCTGAACCCCGGAACCCAAGATCTGCCGAACCCTAATGTGTGAACCCCTTCCCGAAACCCTATTTTATAACATAATACAACTTGTCGCATAATAATTGTCATACTCGCATGCATATCATTGGTTTGGGGGCCTTATGCCGATTCACCTAATAATTAAACATGGGGCCCATATGCGGGCAAATCTATTCTCATATTGGCCTCATTTAATTTGTGTAGCGAACCCGGTACTATCTTCTGCCATGTTAAAACAACATATAAGTTGCGGGGGTTCTAAACAACTTGAACCATTTAATTAATTGTCGGGACCCCGGTTCCGCTTAATACTGACCTAATTGCATCGCACTTTGCCATGCCATGCATCATACATGCATCATGCCGATCTTTTGCCGTAGTATTAAATATTGCATCCGGTGTTTCTTCTAGTGTTTTGCTTCTTCGCGGATCAGACCGTTGAGTTGATGTGAGCTTACCGTTCTTCTTGAACCTTCGACAATGTTTTTAGGCGAGCATCCCCTTTCTACCTATCTTACTTTTATAGTATTTATTCCTCCTGTTGATCTATTGCTATCCGTGTTGCGTTGCTCTAGTTTTCGTGCCGGATATCCCCAGCCTTATATTGCCTTGGACACATCCTATTACATTGTTTGGTAGATAGTTGGACTTGCGCGTCAGAGTCGCTTGCTCAAGTGTCATTGCGTGTCGTCAATCGCCAGCTTGTTGGAGCCTTGCCGCATGTTTGTTGTTGGAGATGATTATGGCTTTACTTATCGCTCACTTTAATTCCTGTTTAATAACTAAAATTGAAATAAGCGGAGGCATCGATGGGTGATAGATAATATTTGGTTTCGAACGCCCACTTGTGTCCCGTGGGACCCGAGTACTTGATACTGTTCCTTGATTTATCGCGCTATCCACATCCGGAGGTATATGGGACCCCCGAGCGAGCTTGATTCAGTCTTATTTCTTGGGGCCACAAACTAGTTTGAGGTTTTATTTACTATCCTGTACTTATGCCATGCTACTTCAGTATTTACGACAGCGAGGAGCACCTTTGTCTTATTTAGGTAAGCGGAGTGTTTTCGCGGTATCGACAAGCCCAGCCACACTTTCGGGTTCCCGATCGTTTACCATCGACGAAACCTTGAGTCCGTCTCGGAGTCAGCTAGCTCCGTTGCGGGTCTACTCAATGGGGTGGCCCCCTGAAATAATTCTGAATCCTGTGATTGCTTAGTCGTGAAAGCCTCGTTGGGTGTTGTTTTGGTTTTTCCGAGGTTGATCGAGCGTGTGTTGCTATTGGTGCACCCCGGCCGGGTAAAACTTTCTGAAAGCCGTGTCCGCGGATATGGACGACTTGGAGCACAGTATCTCGATCATAGACAAGCATAACTAAAGTTTATTGCTATCAATTTGACTTATAATGACTAGTAATCAGCTTCACTATAATGGAATGGCTAAATAATACTGCCCACAATTGCTTGTTTGGAGTGTCGCTTGCGACCATTATACCTGACTAGTAAGTTTTGCAACTACCACGGAATGGCTGAATAAAAGTACCAACAACTGCTGGGTTTTTGGGTTATCTCATGATAAATGTATCTGACTAGTAAGTGTTGCCACTATCACGGAATGGTTAACTAAAAGTGCCCACTGCTTACTTTATCAGGATGATTATCTAAACCTGACTAGTAAAGTGCCGCAACTATAACTGAATAAATAAAACTGCCAACTGTGTGAGTTCCTCGGTTGACTTCCTCGTTTGGTCTCGAGGGGGAAACACCAGGATGGGTTTGTTTGGTGTTAGTATCAGGTTGGTTCCGAATAGGCCTTTCTTTCCCCCCTCTGATTGCCGTCAGTCGTATCGAGTCTCTATAGGTTGTTTAATGCATGCTGCCGCTGCCGCTGCCGCCTCAGTCCACCATACCTATGTAGGCGAGGACCGCCGAATTCTAGACTCACCGTGTACTGGCCTCAGTACTGACGCTCCTTCTTTTTCCTTTCCCTTTGTCGGCACCCCTTTTGTTTAAGCAGGTTTTGAGGTCGACGTCGTTAGCAGGGTTACCCTTCCGGCTTGGCCTGGGCAGGGTTATGGCCGCCATTGGTTATTCTTCAGGGCTCTTAGCCCCATTTGCATCTTGTCCGTAGTCGGACACTTCGACATTTTCAAGGTGATTTGGATCTTTGTGTATTATATCTGTATTCTGGGATCTTTGAGTCGCTGTTATATATATATCTGTTCTGTGGGTCCCATCGAGGACTGTTGTGTAATGTTATTACTTCGTTTTCCACCCGCACGAAAGTGCCTGGTGGGCACCTTTGAATCGTTTCTATGCGGGTTTGGTGGGTTTCGCTAAAACTTGCATAGGTCCGATTCTGAGGGTGTTACAGAGTGGTATCAGAGCTCAGCAGTTGCGATACCCCACAAGTCCAGCCTGTAGGATAACCTAGCTAACGGCCGAAGTAGAGTGTCAAAACTATTTTGCAAAAATCGGTTGGATGGTTCTGATTAGGTCTGATTTTACTCCTTACCCTCTGCTATTCCCCTCTTACCTCTACGTGTTTTGAATCCGCTCTCTTCTTACTCTTCGAGTCCAGGAATTCTCGTGGTTGGGTTCTCGTCGTACCTTCAGGTTTTCGCTTCCTTCTTTGATAACGGTGTTCTACCATCCGGTGTTCATGTTGCTTGAGGAATCCGTCTGCTGTGGTACCATTCTTTGTTCTTTGTTCGTGCCTTCCGGTGTTTTCCAACGCGACGACATCATCTACGCCAGATCCGATGCAGAGTCTGCATCCCTCCGTTGTTCCGAACCTCGCTTGTCGAGATCTTCAGTCTGATTCCGAGAATGGTTGCACTCTTTTCTACTGATTGTGCAGAGTAATAGTTTGGGTGCGTGATGGATTGGCCCCCATGCCGACTACCCCTTCTATTCGCTTTTGTACATTGAAGTGGATGAGAATGCATCGGTTCCCTCTTTCTACCGGAGTTAGAGGTGGCTTTATTTGTTGATACCTCTACCTTCGACCTGTTGTTCCCGGAGTGTTCTCTCGACGATCACGGACAACGACCTCTTGTTAGTGGTGTCGCGAGGATCTACACGAAGCGAGAAGATGCAGATCGCCGACCTCCCTTCCGGTACCATGAGGCGGATCTCGAGGGCGAGATCCATTGTTAGTGGTGTCGAATAGTGGCATCCCGCAAAACCACTACTAGAAAATCGCGTTGAATTTGTGCATTGCATCGTCATCATCATGCATTGTTTGCATAAAACTATTTTCGCAAACCCCGATTTGTTTTCCAAACGCCCCATCTTTATTCAAACGCAAAACCCCGGGTCTCCGGATTATTTTGTTTTGTTGCTATCGGGTTGCAAACGGTCCAATTAAAGTAAATAAAATATTAAGTTATTTTGGTGGGGCAGTCGAACGGGCCGAACGACCCGAACGACCACCCCCGAAATTAAAACGGGCCACCTAAAACAGCCCCCTAAATCCTAAAGCTACCAGTTAATCTACCCAAACCCTCCCTCCACATCACCCCACCCAATCCCCACTTGCCACCTCACCCTCTCCCTCCCCTCTACCAATCCTAGGTTGCCACCTAGACTAACTCATCCCTCCCCACCCCACCAAACCGACGCAGCACACACTCAGAACACAGGCTCGCCACCTGACTCACCCCTCGCCTCCCTCAGGACCCGCCTCCCAGCCCCACGTCCGCCCCACTCTCCCCTGTTCTTCTTCCTCCTCCCCTCCCTCTTCCTTCCTCCCCAACCGCCCTGCCCCGACAACCCTCCTCCTCTCTCCCCGCGAGCAGCCCCGGCCCGCACCTCTCCGCCCCGCGCTCTCCTTCCCCTTCCCCTCCGGCCGACGAGTGCCTCGCCGCCGCTCCCCTGCAAGCTCCCCTCCAGCGCATGCCCCGCCTCCGCTCACCGGCTCGCCCGCTCCCTCCATCAAGTGCCCGCCTCCACTGCCGCTGCCCGCACGCCCTCCCCGCAGCCCTCCTCCGTCACCATCCACCGCTCCTCCGGCTCGTCTCGCCCGCCATCATCTCGCTCGGCCTCGGTTCCTCCAGACGAGCGCTGCCTGCCTCGCTGCCTCGCCATCCGCCCATGTCGCGCCGTGCTGCCCGGCCTCAAGCTCGCCGCCCGCGCCTGCAGCCCGAAGCCGCGCCCGGGTCGGCGCCTCCCGTCGGCTTGCGCGCCGCCGACCTCGCCATCCGCCGTGCCGCCCGCCGCCCCTCGCCCGACCGAGCCTGACAGCGAGTTCTGCCTCAACGGTGCATGTTTTCGGTGTAGTACCGGTTGGTACTAAAGCGGGATGTGGAGACCGCAAACGCAAGATCTTCACGGGCGGTTCAAATTCTGAGGCCCCAAGACCGACAAGACCGGCGTGATGCGAAGAAGGTACAAGGTGCTCCCGAAGACCACGACACCATACCGCAAGATCGTCCGGGAACCAAGACCGATCCGGGATGTCAAGGTCTTCTTCACGGATCGAGTCGGACCGAACCCCAAGATCGTCTCTCGGGCGCCAAGTGCTTCGGCCCGGAAAAACCGGCGACATGCCGACGACCCGGTGCGACAAGTCCTTCCTCCGGACGCCAAGCTCGCCAGACCCGTTCCAGTTCGATTGTCGAGCGGACCCGTGGAACCCGAACGGGTGGGCGCAAAGATCGCCACGAGCAGCGATCACTTCACCCCGAAGGACCGACTCGGCGCGGACCCGACAAGAGCTTCACCACGACAAGACCGACAACATGGCCGACCACGCGGATACGACAAGATCCACCCGGTAACCCGAGCGATCCCGACCCGAGCCCGTCGAACCACGGACCACGAGACCGAACCCCGAACCCCGGAACCCAAGATCTGCCGAACCCTAATGTGTGAACCCCTTCCCGAAACCCTATTTTATAACATAATACAACTTGTCGCATAATAATTGTCATACTCGCATGCATATCATTGGTTTGGGGGCCTTATGCCGATTCACCTAATAATTAAACATGGGGCCCATATGCGGGCAAATCTATTCTCATATTGGCCTCATTTAATTTGTGTAGCGAACCCGGTACTATCTTCTGCCATGTTAAAACAACATATAAGTTGCGGGGGTTCTAAACAACTTGAACCATTTAATTAATTGTCGGGACGCCGGTTCGCTTATCTTGACCTAATTGCATCGCACTTTGCCATGCCATGCATCATACATGCATCATGCCGATCTTTTGCCGTAGTATTAAATATTGCATCCGGTGTTTCTTCTAGTGTTTTGCTTCTTCGCGGATCAGACCGTTGAGTTGATGTGAGCTTCGCCCCGTTCTTCGGTTGAACCTTCGACAATGTTTTCAGGCGAGCATCCCCCCTTTCTACCTATCTTACTTTTATAGTATTTATTCCCTCCTGTTGATCTATTGCTATCCGTGTTGCGTTGCTCTAGTTTTCGTACCCGGGATATCCCCTGCAGCCTTATATTGCCTTGGACACATCCTATTACCTGTTGTTTGGTAGATAGTTGGACTTGCGCGTCGTAGTCGCTTGCTCAAGTGCTGTTGCGTGTCGTCAATCGCCACAGTTGTTGGAGCCTTGCCGCATGTTTGTTGTTGGAGATGATTATGGCTTTACTTATCGCTCACTTTAATTCCTGTTTAATAACTAAAATTGAAATAAGCAGAGGAATCGGTGGGTGATAGATAATATTTGGTTTCTGAACGCCCACTTGTGTCCCGTAGGACCCCGAGTACTTGATACATGTTCCTTGATTTATCGCGCTATCCACATCCGGGAGGTATATGGGACCCCCCCTGATCCAGAGCTTGATTCAGTCTTATTTCTTGGGGCCACAAACTAGTTTGAGGTTTTATTTACTATCCTGTACTTATGCCATGCTACTTCTGTATTTACGATTGTGCGAGGAGCACACTGTACTGTTTAGGTAAGCGGAGTGTTTTCGCGGTATCGACAAGCCCAGCCACACTTTCGGGTTCCCAGTCGTTTACAGCCACTGACGCAAACCTTGAGTCCGTCTCGGAGTCAGCTAGCTCCGTTGCGGGTCTACTCAATGGGGTGGCCCCCTGAAATAATTCTGAATCCTGTGATTGCTTAGTCGTGAAAGCCTCGTTGGGTGTTGTTTTGGTTTTTCCGAGGTTGATCGAGCGTGTGTTGCTATTGGTTCACCCCGGCCGGGTAAAACTTTCTGAAAGTCGTGTCCGCGGATATGGACGACTTGGAGCACAGTATCTCGATCATAGACAAGCATAACTAAAGTTTATTGCTATAAATTTGACTTATAATGACTAGTAATCAGCTTCACTATAATGGAATGGCTAAATAATACTGCCCACAATTGCTTGTTTGGAGTGTCGCTTGCGACCATTATACCTGACTAGTAAGTTTTGCAACTACCACGGAATGGCTGAATAAAAGTACCAACAACTGCTGGGTTTTTGGGTTATCTCATGATAAATGTATCTGACTAGTAAGTGTTGCCACTATCACGGAATGGTTAACTAAAAGTGCCCACTGCTTACTTTATCAGGATGATTATCTAAACCTGACTAGTAAAGTGCCGCAACTATAACTGAATAAATAAAACTGCCAACTGTGTGAGTTCCTCGGTTGACTTCCTCGTTTGGTCTCGAGGGGGAAACACCAGGATGGGTTTGTTTGGTGTTAGTATCAGGTTGGTTCCGAATAGGCCTTTCTTCCCCCCTCCCCTCTGATTGCCGCCAGTCGTATCGAGTCTCTATAGGTTGTTTAATGCATGCTGCCGCTGCCGCCTCAGTCCACCATACCTATGTAGGCGAGGACCGCCGAATTCTAGACTCGCCGTGTACTGGCCTCAGTACTGACGCTCCTTCTTTTTCCTTTGCCCTTTGTCGGCACCCCTTTTGTTTAAGCAGGTTTTGAGGTCGACATCGTTAGCAGGGTTACCCTTCCGGCTTGGCCTGGGCAGGGTTATGGCCGCCATTGGTTATTCTTCAGGGCTCTTAGCCCCATTTGCATCTTGTCCGTAGTCGGACACTTCGACATTTTCAAGGTGATTTGGATCTTTGTGTATTATATCTGTATTCTGGGCTCTTTGAGTCGCTGTTATATATATCTGTTCTGTGGGTCCCATCGAGGACTGTTGTGTAATGTTATTACTTCGTTTTCCACCCGCACGAAAGTGCCTGGTGGGCACCTTTGAATCGTTTCTATGCGGGTTTGGCGGGTTTAGCTAAAACTTGCATAGGTCCGATTCTGAGGGTGTTACAATCATTTTGGTCCACCGCCGAGGACGCATGTGGTGCCGTCGGGAAGGAGCGAGGAGGAAAACCGCGAGGTTCAAGAACTTAAGGAACAAGTGGTGCGGATCCCGCAGATCGTCCAAGACAACCTGGCAATCACCCTCACGTCCATCCTGCCTACCTTGGTGGAGTCAATAGAAAACTGCAGTGCGGGTGGTCGAGTAGGGCCGTGCCCGATTCCAAGCATGGTCAGCAGCCACTCGAACAACGCGGCGCCGACGAATCAGGCGAACTACGTGTTTTTGACTCCGCCCGCTAGCACCGCGGCACCGCAAGTGTTGGTGACTCCCCCTGCCATCACCGCGGCGCCGGACATGTTGGTGGCCCCCTGCCATCGTCGCGGCGGCACCGGAGCTCCAAGCACCCGGTAGGGAGAATACACCAGTGGCCAGCACCGTGCCATCAAGCAGCCCCTCCGTCTCTTGCACGCTCGTCGTCGTATGCGGTTCCTCGACATTAGCCAATCTCGATGCCATCACGGTAAACAAATTGCTTTGACGCCTTTCACGCCATCTATTACTCTTATGGCATCTCTGACGACGTCGTACATTTTTTCCGCAGACGGCTGTTCCTTGCACTCTCTTATGCTACGTGAACAACGAGTTGAGGAATGTTGCCAAGGGTACCATCGTTCAACCCTTGCAGCGCACGTTCCACTCAAGGCCGATGCCAGATAGCGTGCACAGGGTTAAAATTAGTCGGGTGCTAAGGGGCTGCGACGACCTGGTACCTCCCATTCAACCCCCAGGAGCGGATGAAGAAGAGCCGGCTGTCCTCAGAAGTTGCTTCGTCTTATTCTTGCAATGTCCAAAGAGCATGATCCGTTTGGGGACGGCGGGGGCCATCATGCCATAGACAACAGCACCGCCTGTCGTGCCAGCGACAAGCGGTGGCAAGCCCCCCTTACTGCCCTTGCCGTCACCTCCACGTGGTGGGTCAGATGATCATGTTGATGATATGCACATGGCGCAGGATCCGACCGAGGACGAAGAGACTGGAATGATCACTTCTTAAACACCCAGTTTAGCAACGAAGACCTAGCTAGTGGCCCCATAGAGAAAGCCACTATCACCAAGCATTTGTTTGGTTCTCAGGAGACGCCTCCAGCTTGCGCCTTTACAGAGCTAGCTGATACAACCAACCGGCCCTTTATTCTAAGCCCTAACACACTACATAGGGCGGCCGGTGCTCAGATTGCGGTGCATGCCCGCTCTCCAAAAGGAAAAAAGGGCAGGAAAAGAAAATCTAGCAGCTCGAGCCAGTCGGTGGTGTCAACTGCAAATCCGACCAGGTTTCAGGACGGGCCACCAAGACCCAAGGGTATTATGTGGAGGATTCATGTGGACGGTGAGCCCATGCTACCTAAGAATTTGCGGAGGCTCACCAGTTTGGAACTGTAGAGTGTGCATGACGGCATGCTGACGATAGAGAGACGCCTTCTGGTGGAGAAAGATCCCTCGCACCCGGTATTCGTGGTTAAGGTGCCACCAAGCTTGGGATTCGTCGACAATTCCCCTGCGGATCTGTTCTTCATGTGGTTCGACGACATCTTCAATATGTTCCACCTATACCTGCTGCACTATACCATGGTCCGCCTGTTTTCTCTCAGCGTGGCCATGCAGATCATTAGAGAGAACACACCGGGCATCGCTATAGTGGACCCCTATTACATTCGTGACGGCTGCTTGGGTTCCCCCGCTGAACGACGTATCGTGGCCTCATACCTAAAAAGAATCCTCGTGGCGAACAAGACAAAGGAATACATTCTCATGCCTTACTTTCCCGAGTAAGTCGTTATTCACTCGCCACCGTACCAAGCCTTGCCAATATCACCCAAGGGAAATAGACAGCCATCAACGAACACCAGCATCTCGCCACCAACCCAACAAACAACCTTGTAAGGTCATCAGAGCACGACGAAGCCGCGGCGTCCGAAACCCTAGACTTGCAGAACTAAAGGGGACGAGCAGGGGAGGGCTCAACTTCCAAATCCAGCTGGGTGGGAATAGGCATCAGAGAGCAGCGCATGGTCCACGACCAGCGGCAGCGACTGGAGTGGTCGCGTCTGCCGGAATCGAGCAGAGCCAGGGCGGCCATGGCAGCGCCAGCGCGAGAACGAGGGAGATAAGGTCCAGCCTAAGGGAGAGGGAGTAAGGGCCGATTTTGTCCATGCCTTGGGCCAGTGTTGGGTCGAATCAACTACTAGGCTTTGTTATGGGCCAATTCTAATCTAACCAGGCCAGGCCATCCCATGTTCCCAAAACAATTAAGCCAAACTTTAAGAAAATCAAAAGATAGAATATAAAATTACCAAAATACTCAAAGATTGTTTCATCTATAGAAAAATATAGAAAATCCTACAAAATACATATGATATATAAAAATCATCACAAAAGTAATATCCACCTAATAAAAATATGACCTTACTTATTTAAGTTAAATAAAATGCAAATAAATATTAACACCACTAAAGCCTTAGTAAAATTTCATAAAATAAAGAAAAGTCCTAAAAAAATTAATAAAAATAATTTGTATGTATAAAAATAAATCTACTATTTAAATACTAGTCTAATTTTTATGTAAATAAAATTTGAAGCAAATATTTAAATACATTTAATCCTTTATGGAATTTTATAAACATAAAAATAATACTTAAAAATAACTAAAAACTATTTTTAAGGTCTTGAATAAATATATTACACAAGAAAATATTAAATATATTATTAGAAAAGTTTTTAATATTTTAAAAATAATAAATCCTTATCTATTACCTATTTTGTGAATTCTTTAAAAACAATTCTTAAGTAAGAAATAATCACATTTTTTATAAAACCTTGTGCAATTAGTGTCTAAGTAATAATTCCAAACCCATAAATTGAATTCATAATCAAACTTAAGTATAACTTTTAACTTTAAAATATTCTTTTAAAAATCTTATAAAAAACCCTTTTAAATAAACATTAGGTATCACTTATATATATATAATATGGTGAATAATCATTATATCTTAACCATTATTAACATAACTTCAAATTCTAACAAATTACTAAGATCATCTAATTATGCTTCCATTAAATAAATACATATTATTTTCATAATAGCAAAATAAATTTAATCTAATCATTCACTTAAATATAAAGTGAATAATTCCACACCTTAGTTATACCTATCATAAATTTAAAACTTGGGAATAATTAAAACATATTACACCTTAAGTTTACTTACCCTTTTAAAGTTAACTTTAGTCTCAAAGCTTATAAACATCATATCTAATAAACTACTTATGTTTTCATAGTTAACTTTGGTCTATTTCAATAAAGACATAAAGCATCTCAAGTCCAAACAAATCAATCAAACACCAACAGGCATTGATCACGTTCTATTAACAATAAAGATTGCTTAAACCTTAGAAAAGAAATCTTTTCTTCAAATGTTATTCTTTTTGCCACTTCAAACAATAATCTCATCATAAGTTTTTCAACTCTTAACAACTCAACCTAAGGACTTTTATCATAGTCACCAGATAACAATTAATCATAATTACATTATTTTATCCTTTACTTGTATATTTTGGATTGTTAACACTATTCTTTATAAATGTCGTTACTTGTAAATTAAAACTTGAAGATAAACCAACTCTTGAAAGAATTACCTAACCTCACTATACTCAAAGCATTGGGGATTCACTTTGGGAGTTTTCCAAAATGCATAGCATAACTTATGCACAAAAGCATATTGTTTCTTTAAACATTAGTCCTTACCGGACCAATGATGCTGATTTCAGATATTGGATCTTATATTGTCTCGAAGACCGTGAGTGCATAATCTTGCAAACACAAAAGGCAAGTGTAACACCCTCAGAATCGGCCCTATGCAAGTTTTAGCGAAACCCGCCAAACCCGCATAGAAACGATTCAAAGGTGCCCACCAGGCACTTTCGTGCGGGTGGAAAACGAAGTAATAACATTACACAACAGTCCTCGATGGGACCCACAGAACAAATATATATACAACACGACTCCATGAGTCAAGAATACAGATATAATATACAAAGATCCAAATCACCTTGAAAATGATAGAGCGTCCGACTACGGACAAGATGCAAATGGGGATAAGAGCCCTGAAGAATAACCAATGGCGTCCATAACCACCTTGAGGCCAAGCGGAAGGTAACCACCGCTAACGACGTCGATCTCAAAACCTGCTTAAACAAAAAGGTGCCGACAAAGGGCAAAGGAAAAGAGGCGGTCAAGATCGAGGCGATTACTGCAGCGAGGCTAGAATTCGGCGGTCCTCGCCTACATAGGTATGGTGGACTGCAGCGGCAGCGCAGCATGCACTAAACAACCTATAGAGACTCGATATAACTGGCGGCTATCAGAGAGGGATAAGAAAGACCTATTCGGAATAAAGTGGTTATTATCATATCTTCACACTTATGATAAATGTTTACATACCATGCTATAATTGTATTAACCGGAAACATTAATACTTGTGTGATTTGTAAACTAAAATAAGAGTCCCTAGTAAAGCCTCTTGTTAAACTAGCTTGTTGGTTAATATATGATCATGGTTTCCGGATCATGAACATAGAGATGTTATTAACAACAGGATCATATCATTAGGAGAATGATGTGATGGACATACTCCTATAGTTAAGCGTAGCATAAAGATCAAGTCATTTCAATAGTTCAATTGCTATATGCTTTCTGATACATAGTAACCTAATTCCTTCGACCATGAGATCATGCATATCACCTTTACCGGATGGATGCTTTGATGACATCAAACACCACACCGTAATAGGGTGGCTATAAAGGTGGCATTAAGTGTTGAAAGTATTGGTTGAAACACATGGATCAAGAGTGGGATTTGTCCATCCATATGACGGATAGATATACTCTGGGCCCTCTCGGTGGAATGTCATCCAATTAGCTTGCAAGCATGTGACTGGGTCACAAGGGATCACATATCAGGAGCGAGAAAGAGTACTTATCGATGCGAGGTTGAACTAGGTATGCAGAGATCACGATCATAACCTCGGATAAGTAAACATTCGTGAGACAAAGGGAAATTGGTATCGTATGTAAGTGGTTCATTCGATGCAAAGTAATCGTAGAAATATGTGGGAGCCATATGAATTTCAGATTCCTCTATTGGTTATTGATCGGAGAAGTGTCTCGATCATGTCCGCATAATTCACGAACCGTAGGGAGACACACTTAAGGATTCGACGTTGTTTTGAGTAGTTATGGTATTATGAGAAAGAGACCGAATTTTGTTCGAGTCTCGGATGGGATCACGGATATCACGAGGTGATCCGGAATGGTCCGGAGAATAAGATTCATATAAGGAAAGTCCGTTTGAGTTCGGGAATGATTAGGTGTTTTCATCGGAATGTTCTAGAAGGTCCGGATTGTCCGGCACTCAGGGGAGGTACATGAGTGTGTCATTGAATGATTGCATCATGTACTAAGTGTTCTTGCTGTTCCAAAAACATGAAAGTCAAATTGCCGTTTGAAAGTCAAGCGGCTAAAAGCAGCTGTGGAAAGCGAGCTGTGGGAAGCGAAGCGTGGGAAACAAGCAAGAGGAGGTTGAAACAAACTTGGAGGAGGAGTTCCTCTCCTCCTTGGCCGGCGCCCAGCCCTAGGCCGAGTTGGGGAGGGACTCCCTCCCTCCCTGGCACGCCTAGCCCCTCCACCTATAAAAGGAGGGGCAGGGCTCCTCCTTGAGACACATAAGTTTCTACCTCTAATCTCCGGTTTAGAGCCGTTTGGTTTAGAGCTTCTAATTGCTTTAGCCTGCGGTTTAGAGCCTTCTAATTGGTGCGTCTAATCTCTAGACCACTAATAGCCCTCTCTCATAATCCACCATACTCGCTCCGGCTTAAGGCGAAGCCCTGCGGATTCCCTCTACTTAGGTACCACGCCGTTGTCTTTGCGAATCGCGAAGAGAGTGCTACAACATCCGCTGCCTTGGAACAAGGAGAGGAAGGTCTTCGTCAGTACGAGCGATGTGACCGATGAGCGCTGCTGTCCGAGCCTTGGCCGGAAGGATCGTCCACGATCTTGAGATCGGAAAATCGACTACATCACCCACGAGAATCTGCTCTCGTTAAACACTTTGGAATCTTCGAGGGTAAGTTATTCCATCGACTCGTTGCTACAATCTAGTAGATAGATCTTGGCTTGTTTGTTTGTATGCGATAGAAAATTTTTGTTTTCCATGCTACGAACCCCTCAAAGGTTATCGAGCCGTGTCTATATGTAGATTTGTTGCACGAGTAGAACACAATGGTCATTGTGGGCGTTGATGCTTTTATTGTCGATTGCTTCTTGTGTACTTTGCATCTTGCGGTATGTTGGGATGAAGCGGCCCGGGCTAACCTTACATGACATCGTTCATGAGACTTGCTCCACGCTTGACATGCAACTTGTATTGCATAAGTGGCTTTGCGGGTGCCTGTTTCTCCTAGCATAGTTAAGATCCAATTTACAACGGGTGATTAACAATACTAGTATCAATGTTGTGGTTCTTGTTCGTAAGTTAGAACGACACTTATCGAAAGCCCCAAACCACGTAAAATATGCAAAGAAAGTAGAGGCGTCTAACTTTGTTTTGCGGGGTGTCTGATGATGTGATATGGCCATGATTGTGATTATATATGATGTATGCAATGTTCCTTATTGTAAGTTGGCAACGGCGGAGCCATATGGTTGTCTTTAAATTCTGTTAAGACCATGTCTATTCAAAGTAGTTGTAATAGTTGAAGTCGGTGGGCGACAACCATGGAGAAGCATCATTGACCTTGATGCAATGTCGGTGATGATGGAGATCATGTTCGTGCTAGAAGATGGAGATCGGAAGCACAAAGAAGAAAGGTCATATCATATCACATATTATGAATTGCATGTGATGTTAATCCTTTATGCATCTTGTATTGCTTAGTAGACAGCGGTAGCATTATAAGATGATCCCTCATGCACATGAATTTCAAGTCATAAAGTGTTCACCCTTAGTTAGCACCGTTGCTAAAGCTTGTTGTTTGAAGCACCACGTGATGATCGGTGTGTTAGATTACGCAAGTGTATACAACGTGAGCAAGCCATATTTGCTCATGCGGAAACTAAGGTTTGATCTTGACGAGCCTAGCATGTCTGGACATGGCCTCAGGAACACGGATTACCGAAAGGTAGAGCATGAGTCATATAGTAGATATGATGAACATGTTGATTGTTCTCCATTGAAGCTATATCAACTCTCGTGATGATCGGTTTTGATGTGGTGGATTTGGTTCGTGTGATCACTAAAACAATGTGAGGGATATTGTTTTGAGTGGGAGTTCACCTAGATTAATTTAATTATTAATTAGAACTCAATTTATCATAAACTATATCAAAGTGAATTTGCATAGTTGTTATAGTCATTGGCATCCGTTTACCACCTTGCGCTTAGTTATAATTGAGATGATAGAACTATAGAATTCTGGTTAGTTACTTTACGAACTGGTATCGTATTGTTTTGAAGTGTTAATCTAAAGTTTAAAAAGTCCTATTGCAAACTTTCAGTAAGTTCCAGTTACTCCATGAAGTTTAATAATTAGTATTAAATCAAGAGTAACAATTCCAAGTGTTAGTGCATAAGTATCATGTTTGTTTCCATGATTCTTGATATTCAAAGGATTGTCTTAATATCAAGGTTATCTAGGATCTGAAAGAGTTGTTTCAGAAACCATGATGTGTGGAAGATATTGTGATATCTGAAACGAAGTTTTGGTTGCAACATGATAGAGTATAATATGGCTAAAGTCATGTTCTCATATTTGATGAGAATTTGCAAAAGGTTGGAGACACTTGTTGTCCTAATCCTCCAAAAGGTTTTGGATAGCAACATTATACTCATAATTCATCGTTATAAGCTAACAGTAGCTTGATCATGGACGATTCCATGATAAGGGTGAATATTTGATGTAGGTAAAATATTTACTACACCAAGAGATTACTAAAGAAAGGAATTTGAAAGAACACCAAACATTTGATGATGGTGATCTACTTCAAAGTGCAAGTCCAAAGACATTGGTATTTAATTATACACACTTTGGAGTATGTGTCATATATATGACTCCACTATTGATGTTGATAGATTCTTTCAAACAGAAAAGGAAATACTGAAAGAGAATCTCATAAATATATGGCAGAAAGAAAAAGACTAGAATTGTTCAGCTTAAGTATATAGATGATATACATGTTATGGCTATATTCTTTGCTTATTAAACTATGTGGTTCTCAAGTATTTGATACTGAATTTGTTGGTGTGAATCGTCATACGAAACAACACAATTCATGAACTACAATGGCCTAAGTAATTAGCAAAAGAATATGTGATGATGTTTATCGAGAACAAATAAAGGGTTATTGTGTTGCTTGTTAAATATCAAAACTTGCCTTCAAGATTTGTTTTATCAGGTATTATGAGAACAAAAGGGTTGTTCAAATAAATTACCGTAATCCATAAAAGATGGATGATTCACAAATCTCGTTGGAGAAATCACATCCATAAAACAAGTGCTAAAAATGTCGAAAGACAAATTGATTGAAAGATCACTTAGGAAGTGACATCGCCGTTTAAAATTATATTGGAAAGAAAACATGAAGAAACTCCATGTGGATGGAATTTTGGAGTCTTTTGATTTTGATCAAATGACGCTTGTGAAACTTTCCTAGAGATAATTAAAACTTCGTTCATAGGCCAAAAGGGAACGATAGACTAGCTTATTGGAACTTGTACATATTGTTGTATGAAATCCATTATGTGTAGTCAAAAGCGATGGATTTCAACTTCATATGCTTTCTCCGAAAATTTGAGTGAATATATGAATATTTACTTAATAAGGATGAAGTGTGAAACATTTGAAAAGTTCAAGGACTTTCAAGATGAAGTGAAAAATCATTGTAACAAGAATATAAATAGTTTATGATAGGATCATAAAGGAAGATATTTGAGTTACAAGTTTAGCATAATACCTAAGATTTAAGGAATCGTTCCGTGGATTTGCATTTCCCGAAACACCATAAGGGTATGGAGCGTTCGAGATATTTAATTAAACCTTGTTTGACATGGTAAGATCAAAGGTATAATTCATAAAACTGCCATTATATTTTAAAGATTAAAAGCTTTAGAGATTACCGTTTTTCCACTGAAAAGAGCTTCATCATAATCCATTGAAATGACACCATATAAGGTTATGGTTTGGGATAAAACCCAAGTTGTCCTTTCTTAAACATTGGTATGCTATGCATAAGAAAGATGTGTGCAACCAAAGTCGGATGAACCTGTCTTTGTATAAACTGTTAAGTATTCCTCCATAAACACCGGAGACAAAAGTGTTTGTTGCTTAGAACGTCAAGTTTCTTTGAGAAGGAATTTTTCGTGAAAAGTTAAGTGGGGGGACAATAGAACTTTGATAAGGTTAAAAGAACATTAGCTATATGTGCAGAGTTGCGCAGCGCCGAAAAGTGTTTCGGAGGCAGCAATAATGCTCATGGCTCACGTGCTTCAAAGGTTGTGGTCACGTAGATCTAAGTTCCTATTGAAACAAGTAGGTCGAGTAAACAATCAAATACCAAGATTTGAGGGTTGAATCATTATTTGAGAATAATGAACGGACTACATGCAAAGAAGTGATGATGGGCCCTGACTCCGTCAAATGGCTTGAAGCCATAAAATCCGTGATAGTTCCATACACGAGAAATCAAGTTTTGAACTTGAAGAACCCTCGAGAAAGGTGTAAGACCTTACAGTTGTGTTTGGATCTATAAAGAAATAGACATGGATGTTTCACATCTATGAAATAGTCGACATGTTGGGAAAGAGTTCACAACAATGTTCAAAGGTTGTATATGACAAGATTTGATCTTTCATAGCGATGTTTAGTCTAGACGGATTAATGTAGCAACCACTACATATAATTTTGTTATATGGTAGTTGAATAAACAAAACAAGTTCTTCTAATAGAATTGTTACCTAGGACGTGTGCATGACGCGGTCCAAAGGGTTTTGTTAAATTCAAGGATGCTAAAAACATATGCAAACTTCAATGGTTGAAGTAAGCATAGCGGAGTTGGAATCTTCACTATGATGAAACTGTTAAAAGAGTTTAATTTCATCAGAGACAATGAAGATGCTTGCGTTTGCAAAAAATTAAGTGGGAGCGCTAAGACATATTTCTAATACATTATGTGGAAGACATATTGTTGATTGGAAATAATGTATCTTTTATTAACACATATTAAGAATTTCATCCCGATGAAAGACTTAGGCAAAACTCAAATATTTGGCATCAATAGACGCTAATATGGTTGTGCCGTATACATAGACGAGATATTGAATGAGTTCAATATAGAAACTACAAGAAAAGGTTCTTGTCATACGTAAAGGATTGAAAGAGTTCAATGTTGATGATATATTCAAGTGTATTGACATTTGGTAAAGTGAAACAAATAATCAAGTATAGATTGATACTTGATGTATGAAATCACAAAGAGTATTTATATCAATCATATTGTGATATGTACAAATCCAGATATGTCCTATGCTCTAAATGTTGTGAGCATATACCAGAATGATTTGTAAGATGATCATTGGACAATAGTAAGGATGTTCTTATGATCTTTTGGAAGAACTAAGAGTATATTATTTGTAGAAGTGACAAATAGATGGTTAGTTCATTGTAAAAGTACTACATTGATACTAGCTTTGTCACAAAGTACAAATTAAGTTTATCTCAATCTAAACTAAGGGTGGCACAATATAATGGAAAGTGAGTTCCATTATGGTTTTGGATGAGTTCCAAAGTTAAGACATTGTGACAGATACTACAACAAAAGGCTAAGTATATGACTGCTATTATAGCAGCAAAAGAGGGCATTTGTGTCAAGTAGTTTGTTATCAAACTAGGTGTAGTTCACAGAGGGATAATACTATGAAGATATATTGTGCGACAATATTATCAACATGTTTTAACCCCAAAGAACTAAAGGTCACACCGAAAGACCAAATTTATACAAAGCCATCTCATTAGAGAATGAGTGATGCGAGACGCATAAAGACATGCAATTACACACGGACTGGAAGTGTCGATCCGGAGATCTTGACCACTAGCAATCGTGTACATACAACACCGGAAAGCCATAGGTGTTATATACACAAAGGTTTGAAACTAGATTATTGACTCTAGTGCAAGTGGGAGACTGTTGGAGATATGCCCAAGAGGCAATAATAAAGTGGTTATTATCATATCTTCACACTTATGATAAATGTTTACATACCATGATATAATTGTATTAACCGGAAACATTAATACTTGTGTGATTTGTAAACTAAAATAAGAGTCCCTAGTAAAGCCTCTTGTTAAACTAGCTTGTTGGTTAATATATGATCATCGTTTCCTGATCATGAACATAGAGATGTTATTAACAACAGGATCATATCATTAGGAGAATGATGTGATGGACATACTCCTATAGTTAAGCGTAGCATAAAGATCAAGTCATTTCAATAGTTCAATTGCTATATGCTTTCTGATACATAGTAACCTAATTCCTTCGACCATGAGATCATGCATATCACCTTTACCGGATGGATGCTTTGATGACATCAAACACCACACCGTAACTGGGTGGCTATAAAGGTGGCATTAAGTGTTCGGAAAGTATTGGTTGAAACACATGGATCAAGAGTGGGATTTGTCCATCCATATGACGGATAGATATACTCTGGGCCCTCTCGGTGGAATGTCATCCAATTAGCTTGCAAGCATGTGACTGGGTCACAAGGGATCACATATCACGGGAACGAGAAAAGAGTACTTATCGGTAACGAGGTTGAACTAGGTATGCAGAGATACCGACGATCATAACCTCGGATAAGTAAACTATCGTGAGACAAAGGGAAATTGGTATCGTATGTAAGTGGTTCATTCGATCGCAAAGTAATCTGTGGCATCCCGCAAAAAAAACCACTACTAGAAAATCGCGTTGTTTTGTGCATTGCATCATCATGACCGCATGCTCATGTCATCATGCCACATTGCATTTGTGCATCGTCATCATCTTGCATGTGCTTGTATAAAACTATTTTCAGAAAAACCTGTCTTTGTTTTCTAAACGCCCCATCTTATTCAAACACCGAAACCCGGGTCCCCGGATTATTTTGTTTTGTCCGCTGTCGGATTGCAAACGCGATGTTTAAAAATAAATAATTTAATTAATTATTTTAGTGGGGCAGTCGAACGGGCCGTTCCGACCCGAACGACCACCCCCAGGATTTTAAATCGGTCCAACCAACCGGTACACCTAAATCCTAAAGCTACCCAGTCTAACCTACCCACACCCCCTCCACCTCATCCCAACCAACCCCCTCCTGACACCTCACCCTTTCTCCCCCTCTACCCAACCAGGAACTGCCACCTCAGCAGCCCCTGGCCCCTCTCTCTCTTCCCACTCCCTCCACCGGCCCCACCTAACCCTGCCCCACCCTCTCAACCTGCTCACCCGCCCCACCCCCGCCGTAGCCACACACCCGGGCCCACGCCCAGGCCCCACACACACCCGACGCCTGCCCACCCTGCAGCCCCACGCGGTGCCCGTCCCCACCGCGCGTCTTCCCCAGGCATCCGACCCCTCCGGCCTTCCCCAACCCCGCACCCCGGCGACCGACGCCTCCTCCTCCGTCCTCCGCCGCCGCCGATCCGACCCTCCGTCTGCAAGCCGCCTGCCTCGCCGCCCCGCCCTCTTCCGCCGGAGACCTCCGTCTCCCGACCACCATCCCCACCGCTGTCCTCCGCACCCCGCTCCGAGCCCGCCGCCCTCGCTCGCACCGCGCTCGTCTCCATCTCCTCCCGCCAACCGCCTGGTCCCGCCGCTGCTCGCCGGAGCCCCCTCCCTCCTCCGTGCCCGCTCAAGCCGCCCGCCGTCCGCCCCAAGCTCGCCGGAGTCGCCCGTCGCTGCCCCTCGACCTCGCGTGCGCCGCGACCGCCTCCGCCCGCCGCCCAGCCCGCCGCCGCCTCGCTGCGGCCACCGCCTCGACCTTGGCCTCCGCCCCGGCCCGCGTGCCGCCCGGCTCCCCGAGCCGTCGACCAGCCCCTGCCTCGGCCGTGAGCTCTTCCTCGCCAGACCGCCGGCGCCGCCACCTCTGCAAGATCCTCGGCGCGTCCTCCTCCCAGCCTCGTCGCGCTGCCCCACGAGCGCCTCGTCCGACCCGCCGGAGCCCGGCCGCTCGGCTCGGCCGGTCCTGGATGCCCCTAGTGTCCCGACAGCAGCCGCCCGGACCCGCATCGGCTCGTCCCCGTGAACCGCCAAGGCTCGCCCTTGGGCAGTGTGTGGTAGCCCAAGTCACCGTCCGAGTGCGGTACAAGCAACGCCAACTCCGTATATACCATAGATGTACCCTGCGACAAGAGAAGGTGGCGGAGCCAATGGATGGATGGGTGATCTTCTCTCCGAGTTCTGCCGACCAGACCACACCCTCGACAAGAACGACAACGTGGCCAAGTAACTTCCAAGATCTTCGACACGACTTCTACACATTCCCGCAAGGAACTCCGAGAACTCCTTCCTGGATCCCGAAGACCGAAACTGCGGAACCGACAAGACCTACGCGACGACAAGAACGGCGTCGGCCCGGAAGAATCCGACGCGCCCGACACCGACCCAAGTCCTGCTTCCCGGACGCGCCAAGATCTACCCCAGTAATCTGAGAACGATCCCGGAGTCCGAGAACGTTCCGTCCAACCCTGCCGAACCCTGAGACCGACCCCGAATCCCGGAACCCCAAGACCGTCGAACCCGAATGTGTGAACCCTTTTCCCAAAACCCTATTTTATAACATAATACAACTTGTCGCATAATAATTGTCTTGCATGCATACATTCATGTGGTTTGGGGCCGTATGCCGATTCACCTAATAATTAAATATGGGGCCCATATGCGGGCAAATCTAGCCTTATATTGGCCTCATTTAAATTTGTGTAGCGAACCGGTGATATACTCTTGCCTTGTTAAACAACATCTAAATTGCGGGGTAGTTAAACAACATGAGCCACCTAATTAATTGTCGGGACCCCGACCCCGCTTAATATGACCTAATTGCATCGCACCTTTGCCATGCCATACATCACACATGCATCATGCCGATCTTCTACCGTTGTATTAAATATTGCATCCGGTGTTTATTCTAGTGTTTTGCTTCTTCGCGGATAAGGCCGTTGAGTTGATGTGAGCTTCGCCCCGATCTTCGGATGTACCCTTCGACCTTGTTTCAGGCGAGCATCTCCCCTTTCTACCTATCTTACTTTTATAGTATTTATTCCCTCCTGTTGATCTATTGCTATCTGTGTTGCGATGCTCTAGTTTTCCGTACCCGTGATATCCCTTGCAGCCTTATATTGCCTTGGACACATCCTATTACCTGTTGTTTGGTAGATAGTTGGACTTGCGCGTCGTAGTCGCTTGCTCAAGTGATGTTGCGTGTTGTCAAGTGCCACGGTTGTTGGAGTATTGCCGCATGTTGATGTTGGAGATGATCATAGTTTTACTTCTCGTTCACTTTAATTCCTGTTTAACAACTAAAATTGAAATAAGCAGAGGCATCGGTGGGTGATAGATAATATTTGGTTTCCGAACGCCCACTTGTGTCCCGTAGGACCCCGAGTACTTGATACCTGTTCCTTGATTTATCGCGCTATCCACATCCGGGAGGTATATGGGACCCCGAGCGAGCTTGATTCATCTTATTTCTTGGGGCCAAACTAGTTTGAGGTTTTATTTACGATCCTGTACTTATGTCATGCTACTTATGTATTTACGATTGCGAGGAGCACACTGTCTGTTAGGAATTGTGACCCGTTACGTGGTATCGATAGTCCCGTTTGGGGATCTGTTGCCATCGCCGCCCCACAAACCTCGGGTCCGTCTCAAGTCATCTAACTTCGCTATGGTGTACTCAAGGGTGGCCCCTGAAATATTTCTGAATCTGTGATTGTTCAACGTGAAAGCCTCGTTGGGTTTTGAGTTGGATTTTCCGAGGTTGATCGGCGTGTGTTGCTATTGGTGCACCCGCCGGTAAAACTTTCAAAGCCGTGTCCGCGGATATGGACGACTTGGAGCACGATTCTCGACCATAGACAAGCATAACTAAAGTTTATTGCTATAAATTTGACTTTATAATGACTAGTAATCAGCTTCACTATAATGGAATGACTAATAATACGCCCACAATTGCTTGTTTGAATTGTCGCTTGCGACCATTGTACTGACTAGTAAATCTTGCAACTACAATGAATGAATAAAAGTACCAACAACTGCTGGGTTTTGGGTTTATCTCATGCTATCTCAGATTCGATTAGTAATTGTTGCAACTATAACGGAATGGTTAATTAAAAGGGCCCACTGCTTATTTTATCAGGACGATTAACTAAACCTGACTAGTAATTGCTGCAACGATAACTAAATAAGTAAAACTGCCAACTGTGTGGGTTCCTCGGTTGACTTCCTCGTTTGGTCTCGAGGGGAAACACCAGGATGGGTTTGTTTGGTGTTAGCTTGAGGTTGGATCCGGATAGGTCACTCTTATCCCTCTCTGATAACCGCCAGTTGTATCGAGTCTCTATAGGTCGTTTAGTGCATCTTTGCCGCCGCCATCCACCATACCTATGTAGGCGAGGACCGCCAAGTCTAGCCTCGCTGTCTTGGCCTCGATCGACGCCTCTTTTTCCTTTGCCCTTTGTCGGCACCCCTTTTGTTTAAGCAGGTTTTGAGATCGACGCCGTTAGCAGGGTTACCCTTCCGGCTTGGCCTGGGCAGGGTTGTGGACGCCATTGGTTATTCTTCAGGGCTCTTAGCCCCATTTGCATCTTGTCCGTAGCTGGACGCTCTATCGTTTTCAAGGTGATTTGGATCTTCGTATATTATATATGTATTCTTGACTCAGGGAGTCGTGTTGTATATATATCTGTTCTGTGGGTCCCATCGAGGACTGTTGTGTAATGTTATTACTTCGTTTTCCACCCGCACGAAAGTGCCTGGTGGGCACCTTTGAATCGTTTCTATGCGGGTTTGGCGGGTTTCGCTAAAACTTGCATAGGTCCGATTCTGAGGGTGTTACATAATCGTAGAAATATGTGGGAGCCATATGAATTTCCAGATTCCTCTATTGGTTATTGATCGGAGAAGTGTCTCGATCATGTCCGCATAATTCACGAACCGTAGGGAGACACACTTAAGGATTCGACGTTGTTTTGAGTAGTTATGGTATTATGAGAAAGAGACCGAATGTTGTTCGGAGTCTCGGATGGGATCCGGGATATCACGAGGTGATCCAGAATGGTCCGGAGAATAAGATTCATATAAGGAAAGTCCCGTTTCGGAGTTCAGGAATGATTCCGGTGTTTTCATCGGGAATGTTCTAGAAGGGTCCGGATTGTCCCAAGACCGGGGAGGGTACATGAGTGTGTCATTGAATGATTGCATCATGTACTAAGTGTTCTTGCTGTTCCAAAAACATGAAAGTCAAATTGCCGCTTGAAAGTCAAACGGCTAAAACAGAAACTGTGGAAAACAGAAACTGTGGGAAACAGAAACTGTGGGAAACAAGCAAGAGGAGGTTGAAACCAACTTGGAGGAGGAGTTCCTCTCCTTGGCGGTGCCCAGCCCTAGGGCGAGTTGGGAGAGGACTCCTCCCTCCGCACGCCTAGCCCCTCCACCTATAAAAGGAGGGGCTCCTCCTTGAGACACACAAGTTTCTACCTCTAATCTCCGGTTTAGAGCCGTTTGGTTTAGAGCTTCTAATTGCTTTAGCTGCGGTTTAGAGCCTTCTAATTGGTGTGTCTAATCTCTAGACCACTAATAGCACTCTCTCATAATCCACCATACTCGCTCGGCTTAAGGCCTGCAGGATTTCCCTCTACTTAGGTACCACGCCAGGTCTTTGAAATCGCGAGGAGAGTGCTACAACATCCATTTTCTTGGAACAAGGGAGAGGAAGGTCTTCGCCGATACCGAACATGTGATCGATCATGAAAGCGCTACCGAACGCAATGGAAGGATCGTCCACACGATCTTGAGATCGGAAAGAGTACGACTACATCACCCACGAGAATCTGCTCTCGTTAAACACTTTGGAATCTTCGAGGGTAAGTTATTCCATCGACTCGTTGCTACAATCTAGTAGATAGATCTTGGCTTGTTTGTTTGTATGCGATAGAAATTTTTTGTTTTCCATGCTACGAACCCCTACACCTGAAGCTACCATCAAACAAACCCATCCTGGTGTTTCCCCCTCGAGACCAAACGAGGAAGTCAACCGAGGAACTCACACAGTTGGCAGTTTTATTTATTCAGTTATCGTTGCATCAATTACTAGTCAAGTATAAGCAGTGGGCAATTTTATTTAACCATTCCGTTGTAGTTGCAACACTTACTAGTCAGATACAATTAGCATGAGATATCCCAAACCCAGCAGTTGTTGGTACTTTTATTTAGCCATTCCGTTGTAGTTGCAATACTTACCAGTTAGATACAATGGTCGCAAGCGACAACCCAAACAAGCAATTGTTGGCAGTTTTATTTAGCCATTCCATTATAGTGAAGCTGATTACTAGTCATTATAAAGTCAAATTTATAGCACTACTTTAGTTATAGTTGTCTATGATCGAGATACTGTGCTCCAAGTCGTCCATAACCGCAGACATGGCTTTCAGAAAGTTTTACCCTGCAGGGGTGCACAAATAGCAACACACACTCGATCAACCTCGGAAAAACCAAATCAAAACCCAACGAGGCCTTCACGACAAAGCAATCACAGGATTCAGAAATATTTCAGGGGGCCACCCTTGAGTACACCAAGAACGGTTAGCTGACTCGAGACGGACCCGAGGTTTGGGTGGACGGTCAGAACGACTGGGAACCCAAAACTGGGCTTGTCGACACCGCGAAAACGTGTCCCGATCCTAAACAGTACAGTGTGCTCCTCGCACAATCTTAAATAAAGCAGTAGCATGGCATAAGTACAGGATAGTAAATAAAACCTCAAACTAGTTTGTGTCCCCAAGAAATAAGACTGAATCAAGCTCTGGCTCAGGGGGGTCCCATAATCCTCCCGGATGTGGATAGCGCGATAAATCAAGGAACATGTATCAAATACTCGGGGTCCTACGGGACACAAGTGGACGGTTAACAACCAAATAACATCTATTGCCCACATGTGCCTCTTCTTACCTACTTCAATTTTAGTTGTTAAACAGTAACTAAAGTGAACGATAAGTAAAGCCATGATCATCTCCAACATCATACATGTGGCAATACTCCAACAACTGTGGTACTGGACGACGCGCAACAGCACGTGAGCAAGCGACTACGACGCGCAAGTCCAACTATCTACCAAACAACAGGTAATAGGAGGTGTCCAGGGCAATATAAGGCTGCAAGGGATATCACGGGTATGAAACTAGAGTATCGCAACACAGATAGCAATAGATCAACATGAGGGAATAAATACTATAAAAGTAAGATAGGTAGAAAGGGGGAGATGCTCGCCTGAAAACATTGCTGAAGGTTCATCCGAAGATCGGGTCGACACTCGCATCAACTCAACGGCCTTATCCGCGAAGAACCAAAACACTAGAATAAACACCGGATGCAATATTTAATACTACGGCAAAAGATCGGGCATGATGCATGTATGGTGTATGACATGGCAAGATGCGATGCAATTAGGCAATATTAAGCGGAACAAGGGCCCCGACAATTAATTATATGGTTCAAGTTATTTAGCTACCCTGCATTTTAAATGTTGTATTAACATGGCAAAAGATAGCACCGGTTCGCTACACAAATTTAAATGAGGCCAATATAAGACTAGGTTTGCCCGCATATGTTAATTATAAGGTGAATCGGCATAAAGCCCCCAAACCACAGACAAGTATGCATGCATGAACAATTTATATGCAACAATTATATATAGTTGACAATTTATAAAATAGGGTTCTCGGATAAGGGTCACACATTAGGGTTCGGCGATCTTGGGTTCCGGTTCGGGTTCCGGTCTCGGGAGGTCCGACGGGGATCGGTCTTGGATCGCCCGGATCGTTCTTCGTCCATGAAGGATATCTTGGGGTTCGACGGGATCGAGGCTTCACGCCATCGGATCCGGAAGGAGGTCATGGCGTCCGTGAAGGAGGCCTTCATGTCCCATGATGAAGATCTTGAAACCGGGCCGTCCTTGCTGGGCATACTTCAGATTACCTCGCCACTTGTCGATCTTGTCGGTGTTGTGCATCGGAAACCTTGTTCACTTGACAATCTCAGCACGGTACTTGGCCTCGGTCTTCACTATCGCTAGAAACAAACGGAGCGCCAGAAGAAGTTGTCACAAGGCGCCACATTCGCAGACGTTGTGACTAGAAACAACAACACTGCCGAGCACACGACAGAAAAAGAGGAGCACACTCCCAGTCAAGATGACAGAAGCAAACAGAGCCCCACGCGCGGGGTGGCCAGGGCGTGCCCAGAGAGAACGGGATCGTGCTCGTGGCTGACGGCGGCCGCACGGGAGAAAACGGTTGAACGCGGCTTGGGGGAAGTTGCAGGAGGAGCGTGCGGCAGGAGCTCGCGACGTGCGGAGGGAGGCCCGACGGCAAAACGGGGGAACTGCAGCGCGGGACTGCTGGTCATGGCTATGGGTCCTAGCAGCGGTGGCGCCCGGGGTCGCAGACGGAGGCGGGAAGGCAGCGGGGAGGCGAGGGAGGACGCGGGAGGAGGGGAGCGAGGAGGCGGTGGCGGGGACGAACGGAGGAGGCGGACAGGGCGGTGCCAGAGTAGACGAGGTCGGCGGCGTCCTGGGCCACGACGCGGTGGGAGCGGCCGAGAGGATGCGCCGGTGGCGGCGGTGCTCCCGGGGCACGACCGTGGGAGAAGCAGCAGCGGCAGCGTGGTACTGCGGAGGAGGAGGCGGGACGTCGACAGAGGCCACGCGGCCGAAGTCGAGCTTGGTCGCAGAGGGGTGGTGAAGGGGGAGGGGCCAGGCGGCGCGGACAGAGGCGGCGGATGGAGGAGGGAGGCGTCGGGCGAGATGCGGGCGAGGAGGCGGGAGGCGAGAGCGCTGGCGGGGCAAGGCGGGGCTCTTCGCAAAGGGACGACGGTGGAAGGAGCGGAGGCCACTGGGCCAGAGGCGGAGGGAGAGGAACGGGGGAGAGAGAGGAGCGTGTGGTGGTTGGGGGCCGCGATCGGGTCGGTGGGCCCAGGGAGCAGGGGCGTGGGTGGACCGGGTGGTTAGCGTGTGTGTGCGTTGGGGATCTGGGGTGGGGCCAGCGGGCAGAGGGGATTAGGTAGGGTGGGTGTGAGTGGTGTGTGTGCGTGAGTGTTGGGTGGGGTGTGTTGGGTGGCAGGGGTGAGAGAGGAGGGAGTAGGTGACGTGGCAGCTAGGGAGTGGTGGAGGGGGGGAGAGAGGTGAGGTGGCGAGAGAGGATTGGGTGGGGTGAGGTGGCTGGAGGGGTGGGTAGATTAGGACTAGGTAGGTATAGATTTTTGGGTGGACCGTTTTGGCACTGGGTGGCCAACTGGGTCGGATCGGCCCGGTTCGGCTGCCCCCTAAAACAATTAAACATTTTATTTAATTTAAACGGACCGTTTGCAAACCGTGGTTAGTCAAAACAAAATATTCCGGAGACCCGGTTTTTAATTTGAAATCAAGACGGAGCGCTTAGCAAAAAAAACGGGTTTTTCGAAAATAGTTTTATGCAACCAAATGCAAGATGACATGACGATGCTCAAATGCAATGCGGCATGATGACATGAGCATGCGGTCATGATGATGCAATGCACAAAAACAACGCGATTTTCTAGTAGTGGTTTTGCGGGATGCCACAATTCGACACCACTAACAATGGATCTCGCCCTCGAGATCCGCCTCATGGTACCGGAAAGAAGGTCGGCGATCTGATCCTTCGCGCTTCGTGTAGATCCTCGCGACACCACTAACAAGGGGTCGTTGTCCGTGATTGTCGAGAGAACACTCCGGGAACAAAAGGTTGAAGGTAGAGGTATCAACAAATAAAGCCACCTCTAGCTTCCGTGGACGGAGTAAAATTGCTGGATCCACTGATTCGATGTACAAGAGCGAATGATAAGAGTAGTCGGATGGTGATCAGTCCATCGCGCACCCAAACCATTACTCCGCACACGAATAGGCGAATTATGCAACCAACTCTCGGAATTCAGACTGAAGATCTCGACAAACGAGGTTCGGAAACAAGGAGTGATGCAGACTCTGCATCGGATCTGGCGTAGATGATGTCGTCGCGTCGGAAACGCTGGGAGGCACAAACAAGGAACAAAGGATGGTACCACATATAAAGGACCACTCAGATAGCCGGAGGACCGGATGTAGAAACACCGTTATCAGAGGAGGGAGCGAAACCCTGAAGGTACGACGAAAACCCAACCACGAGAATTCCTGGGCTTGAAGAAAGGTAAGAGAGTGGATTCAAAACACGCAGAGGTAAGAGGAGAATAGCAGAGGGGTAAGGAGTAAAATCAGACCTAATCAGAACTATCCAACCGATTTTTCAAAAATAGTTTTGACACTCTACTTCGGCCGTTAGCTAGGTTATCCTACAGGCTGGACTTGTGGGGTATCGCAACTGCTGAGCTCTGATACCACTCTGTAACACCCTCAGAATCGGCCCTATGTAAGTTTTAGCGAAACCCGCCAAACCCGCATAGAAACGATTCAAAGGTGCCCACCAGGCACTTTAAATGGGTGGAAAACAAAGTAATAACATTACACAACAGTCCTCGATGGGACCCAGAACAAATATATATACAACACGACTCCATGAGTCAAGAATACGAATATAGTATACAAAGATCCAAATCACCTTGAAAATGATAGAGTCCGACTACGGACAAGATGCAAATGGGGCTAAGAACCACGAAGAATAACCAATGGCGTCCATAACCCCTGCCAAGCGGAAGGGTAACCTGCTAACGACGTCGATCTCAAAACCTGCTTAAACAAAAGGTGCCGACAAAGGGCAAAGGAAAAAGAGGAGCTCAAGATCGAGGCCAGTACACGGCGAGGCTAGAATTCGGCGGTCCTCGCCTACATAGGTATGGTGGACTGCAGCGACAGCGCAGCATGCACTAAACAACCTATAGAGACTCGATATAACTGGCGGCTATCAGAGAGGGATAAGAAAGACCTATTCGGAACCAACCTGAACCTACCATCAAACAAGCAGTGGGCAATTTTATTTAACCATTCCGTTGTAGTTGCAACACTTACTAGTCAGATACAATTAGCATGAGATATCCCAAACCCAGCAGTTGTTGGTACTTTTATTTAGCCATTCCGTTGTAGTTGCAATACTTACCAGTTAGATACAATGGTCGCAAGCGACAACCCAAACAAGCAATTGTTGGCAGTTTTATTTAGCCATTCCATTATAGTGAAGCTGATTACTAGTCATTATAAAGTCAAATTTATAGCACTACTTTAGTTATAGTTGTCTATGATCGAGATATCGTGCTCCAAGTCGTCCATAACCGCAGACATGGCTTTCGAAAGTTTTACCTGCAGGGTGCACAAATAGCAACACACACACTCGATCAACCTCGGAAAACCAAATCAAAACCCAACGAGGCCTTCACGACAAAGCAATCACAGGATTCAGAAATATTTCAGGGGCCACCCTTGGAGTACACCCGAACGGTTAGTGACTCCGAGACGGACCCGAGGTTTGGGTGGACGGCTGTGAACGACTGGGAACCCAAAACTGGGCTTGTCGACACCGCGAAAACGTGTCCCGATCCTAAACAGTACAGTGTGCTCCTCGTACAATCGTAAATAAAGCAGTAGCATGGCATAAGTACAGGATAGTAAATAAAACCTCAAACTAGTTTGTGGCCCCAAGAAATAAGACTGCATCAAGCTCTGGCTCAGGGGGGTCCCATAATCCTCCCGGATGTGGATAGCGCGATAAATCAAGGAACAAGTATCAAGTACTCGGGGTCCTACGGGACACAAGTGGACGGTTAACAACCAAATAACATCTATTGCCCACCTGTTCCTCTGCTTACCTACTTCAATTTTAGTTGTTAAACAGTAATTAAAGTGAACGATAAGTAAATCCATGATCATCTCCAACATCATACATGTGGCAATACTCCAACAACTGTGGTACTGGACGACGCGCAACAGCACGTGAGCAAGCGACTACGACGCGCAAGTCCAACTATCTACCAAACAACAGGTAATAGGAGGTGTCCAGGGCAATATAATGCTGCAAGGGATATCATGGGTACGAAACTAGAGCATCGCAACACAGATAGCAATAGATCAACATGAGGGAATAAATACTATAAAAGTAAGATAGGTAGAAAGGGGGAGATGCTCGCCTGAAAACATTGCCGAAGGTTCATCCGAAGATCGGGTCGACACTCGCATCAACTCAATGGCCTTATCCGCGAAGAACCAAAACACTAGAATAAACACCGGATGCAATATTTAATACTACGGCAAAAGATCGGGCATGATGCATGTATGGTGTATGACATGGCAAGATGCGATGCAATTAGGCAATATTAAGAGGAACAAGGGCCCCGACAATTAATTATATGGTTCAAGTTATTTAGCTAGCCTGCATTTTAAATGTTGTATTAACATGGCAAAAGATAGCACCGGTTCGCTACACAAATTTAAATGAGGCCAATATAAGACTAGGTTTGCCCGCATATGGCCCCATATTTAATTATAAGGTGAATTGGCATAAAGCCCCCAAACCACCGACAAGTATGCATGCATGAACAATTTATATGCAACAATTATATATAGTTGACAATTTATAAAATAGGGTTCTCGGATAAGGGTCACACATTAGGGTTCGGCGATCTTGGGTTCCGGGGTTCGGGGTTCCGGTCTCAGGAGGTCCGACGGGGGATCGGTCTTCGGATCGGCCCCGGGATCGTTCTTCGGTCCGCGAAGGATATCTTGGGGTTCGACGGGATCGAGGCTTCACGTCATCGGATACGGGAAGGAGGTCATGGCATTCCGTGAAGGAGGCCTTCGTGTCCCATGATGAAGATCTTGAAACCGGGCCGTCCTGTTGGCATACTTCAGACCTCGCCACTTGTCGATCTTGTCGGTGTTGTGCATCGGAAACCTTGTTCACTTGACAATCTCAGCAAGGTACTTGGCCTCGGTCTTCGGCACTATCATTGTGAAACAAACGGAGCGCCGGTAAGAAGTTGTCACAAGGCGCCACCTGATTCGCAGACGTTGTGACTAGAAACAACAACACCCTGTCGAGCACACGTACAGGAAAAAGAGGAGCACACTCCCTAGCCGAAGATGATAGGAAACGAAACAGAGCCCCACGCGGGGGGTGGCCAGGGCATGCCCAGAGAGGACGGGATCGTGCTCGTGGCTGACGGCGGCCGCACGGGAGAAAACGGTCGAACGCGGGCTCGGGGAAGTTGCAGGAGGAGCGTCTGGCAGAGTCATGACGAGCGGCGGAGGCCCGACAGAAAACGGGGAATCGCAGCAGCTGGACTGCGCGGGTCCTAGCAGCGGCGGCGCCCGGGGTCGCAGACGGAGGCGGGACGGCAGCGGGGAGGCGAGGGAGGACGCGGGAGGAGGGGAGCGAGGAGGCGGTGGCGGGGACGAACGGAGGAGGCGGCCAGGGCGGTGCCAGAGCAGACGAGGTCGGCGGCGTCCTGGGCCACGACGCGGTGGGAGCGGCCGAGAGGATGCGCCGGTGGCGGCGGTGCCTGTGGCACCGCGGGAGAAGCGGCAGCGGCAACGTGGTACTGCGGAGGAGGAGGCGGGACGTCGACAGAGGCCACGCGGCCGAAGGCGAGCTTGGTCGCAGAGGGGTGGTGAAGGGGGAGGGGCCATGCGGCGCGGCCAGAGGCGGCGGATGGAGGAGGCGCCAAGCGAGATGCGCGAGCGAGGGCGAGGGCGCACGAGCCTGGGCGGGCAAGGCGGGGCTCGTCGCAAAGGGACAGCGGTGGAAGGAGCGGAGGCCACTGGGCCAGGCGGAGGAGAGGAACGGGAGAGAGGAGCGTGGGGTGGTTGGGGCCGCGATCGGGTCGGCCTGTGGAGCAGGGGCGTGGGTGGACCGGTGGTTAGCGTGTGTGCGTTGGGGATCTGGGTGGGGCCAGGCGAGGGGATTAGGTAGGGTGGGTGTGAGTGGTGTGTGCGTGAGTGTTGGGTGGGGTGTGTTGGGTGGCGGGGTGAGAGAGGAGGAGTAGGTGACGTGGCAGCTAGGGAGTGGTGGAGGGAGGAGAGAGGTGAGGTGGCGAGAGAGGATTGGGTGGGGTGAGGTGGGTGGAGGTGGGTAGATTAGGACTAGGTAGGTATAGATTTTTGGGTGGACCGTTTTGCACCGGGGTAATAACGGGTCGGATCGGCCCGGTTCGGCTGCCCCCTAAAACAATTAAACATTTTATTTAATTTAAACGGACCGTTTGCAAACCGTGGTTAGTCAAAACAAAATATTCCGGAGACCCGGTTTTTAATTTGAAATCAAGACGGAGCGCTTAGCAAACAAAAACGGGTTTTTCGAAAATAGTTTTATGCAACCAAATGCAAGATGACATGACGATGCTCAAATGCAATGCGGCATGATGACATGAGCATGCGGTCATGATGATGCAATGCACAAAAACAACGCGATTTTCTAGTAGTGGTTTTGCGGGATGCCACAGCAAGTTCACACTTGCTCATGTACTTTATTATTTTCTGTAAAGTATTTTGCAAATTCAGTGTTGTCATCACCTGCATTTGAAAAAGGTCAGAAAACACTATTTTCATAATAATATTATTATAGGTTATTTACCATGAGGTAATAACCTACTATGAAAGTTCCGATGGTAAAGGAACATATTATCTAGGACTTAACAACCAATGTCGCCAGTGATTCTTGTGCCGTATATTACGCGTTAACCATAAGATTTGGAATGGGACGGAGAAGTCAGCTGGATCTTCCTTCTTTCACATGAAGATGATGTCCATCTCATGACGCTGATGTAAATGAGAGACTCAGCATGGGTGGGACCCCTTAGTTCCCCGCGATATTGGTGTCTAGACTATCCTTGAGCAAGACCGTCATAGGTATGTCCTCATAATTGATAGGGCGACCAAGTCCAGTGGAGTCCACAAGGAGTCAACCATAGTTAACTACTATGCAGGTTAACAGAGGTCGTTCTGCTTGTGGGGTCGTGTTCTATGTGGGGTCGCAAGAAAGGGCAGTGATTGACTTGGATCTTAGACTGGGCCCCATACCAAGGAAGTATGGACAAGGTCATGACTTGGTTGTGCAACAAGGCTAAGGTCTCTCATGGATAAAGTAACGCACCTCTGCAGAGTGTAAGAACTGTAACTTATTACTCCCTGTTCCGGCAAGGAGCTACGAACGCTGTGGGAAAGGAACTCCATAAGAGTTCTGGTAAACCCGTGAAGGCTGACGGACATAGATTTTCAGGATAAAAGCAACCTTTGCCTACGACCTATGGTCTGTGGCTATAGATACAGTGCATCAAACACTCCTTTTATAGTGAACTTGCTGAGTACGCTCGTACTCAACGTATCTTCTTAACCCTTGCTAGATTCTAAAACCAATACAAATGAAGTCTACATCAACTTATTGTAGGGTTCGCAGCATAGAAAACAAAAAATTTCCTACGATGGGAACAACTATGTACCAAGATCTATCTACTAGATACAAACAACGGGCGGATGTATATCCGTAGAGAACATACCCTTGAAGACCGACAAAGCTTAACGAGTCCAAACTCGTGGTTGATGTCGACGATCTCTTGCCGATCTCAAGATCGAGAGGAAGTCCTAGCGCCAAAAACAGCAAGATCCGTGCTCGCACACACGCTCGAGGCACCGAGCAACCTCCGCCTCGCCCAGCGATGCAGCGGAAGCACAACTCTTTCTTGCCGAAAAGCCACCGGAACATGTATCTCGCTAGTCCGAGACCATGGGGATAAATTCTAGAGGGGAGAGAGATCCTTCACGAGGAGGTGTGGTGTGAGAGGAGGAGAGGGGCCTTTATAGGGGCGAGGGCGCCACCCAAGGGGCATGGCGCCCAGCCATGGGGCTGCCCCCACCTCTTCCACATTCATGTGGGTGGAGCTCCCACTCAAAATGAAAAGCCTCCACTCAAAAACCCACTCAAATTCCCATTAAATTTCCACCAAATTTAATGCAAACTCTCATTAAATAAAACTCTTTTATTTTATTCAGAATTTTGTCAATTACTTTAATGACAAACATTCAAATAACCTTGCTAGAATTCTATTTCACATGCATAACCACTTTATGCAATTTCACCAAAACCTGCTTTGGTATCTAGTGAAATAAATTCTGCGCTTGTTCATTCTTTCTCGGCATGAAACTTTTGCTCCAATTGGATGTCGGTGTCTCTTAAGTGTGTCACCCTACGGTTCGTGAATAATGCGGACATGATCGAGACCCCTCTCGATCAATAATCGAAGCGGATCCGGAGACCCATACCGCTCCCACACATTCAACGATGACTTTCTTGTGATCGTCGGAACCTTTTACGCTAGTATCTTAATCCTTTTGTTTCATGATATATTACATGTCCGATATTCGATCATCGGTATCTCCATACCTAGTTTGATCTCAATTCGACATGCACTCTTTTCTCGCTCCGTGATATAACATTCTAGTGATCAAATCACTTGCTTGCAAGCTAATCAATGTGATATCACCGAGAGGGCCCAGAGTATATCTATCCGCCATCGGGATGAACAAATTCCACTCTCGATCCATGGGCCTCAACATAACACTTTAGTAGTTCAATCCATCTTTATAATCACCTGTACGGTGTGACGCTTGATGTTATCAAGAAACTCTTCCGTGTTAGTGATTGACATGATCTCATGGTCTAAGGATTAGGATCACTTCAGAAGATGTTATAGCAATATAAACTCAATGACTTTGATCGTAATGCTATACTTGGATGAATGTTCATCACACCATTACACTAATGTTGTGACCTCGTTATTAACAACATCCAATGTCCATGATCGTGAAACCTATGATCATCTTGTTAATCAACGAGCTAGTTTATAAGAGAGGCATAACTAGGAACTTTCTTTTGTTTATTAAACACACATGTATTAACGCTTCCGTATTAATACAATTATAGCATGTAAAATAAACATTTATCATAAATAGGAATACGATAATAACCACTTTATTATTGCCTCTCGGGCATATTCCTTGCCTCCCACTTGCACTAGAGACAATAATCTAGTTTGAAAACTTTGTGTATTGAACACCTATGGCTTCGGTGTTCCAAATACGCAATTGCAAGTGGTTAACATAATCTACGGATTTGATGCTTCAGTCCGTGTGTATTTGCATGTCTTTATGCTCCACGCATCACTCATTCTCCAATGAGATGGCATTGTATAAATTTGGTCTTTTGGTGAGACCTTTAGTTCCTTGGGGTTAAAACACATCGATACTATTGTCATACAATATATCTTTAGTGTTAGCCTGCTATAACCACACCTTAGTTTGATAACAAACTACTTGACACAAATTCCCTCCTTTGCTGCTACTATAGCAGTCATATACTTAGCCTTTTGTTGTAGTATTCGTCACAATGTCTTAACTTTGGAACTCTTCCAAATCCATCATGGAATCTCCTTTCCATTGCATTGTGCCACCCATAGTTTAAATTGAGATAAACTTAATTTGTATATTGTGACAAAACTAGTATCAATGTAACGCTTTACAATGAACTATTTGTAACTGTTTGTCACCTCTACACAAATATATTCTTAGTTCTTCCAAAAGATCATAAGAATATCCTCACTATCGTCCAATGATCATTTTATGATTCATTCTGGTATATGCTCATAACACTTAGAGCATAGGACATATCTGGATGTGTACATATCATGGTATGATTGATCAAAACATTCTCGTGATTGCACTCATCAAGTGTCAAAGCACTTGAATCTTGTTTCACTTATCAAGTGTCGATACACTTGAATCTTGATTCAATTCCTTTCCATGCAACAAGAACTGTTTCTTATCGTTTCTATATTGAACTCCTTCAATATCTCATATATGTACGTTTGGCATAAACATATTAGCGTACGATACCATCCACTATAGACATTCACGCTAAATATTCGGGTTTTGCCTAAGTCTTTCATCGAAATGAAATTCTTAACCTTTGTCAATAAAAGATACATCATTTCTAATCAACAAGATGTCCTCCACAAAATGTATTAGAAATATGTCTTAGCGCTCCCACTTAATTTCTTGCAAATGCAAGCATCTTCATCGTCTCCTGATGAAAACTCCTTTTCATCACGGTGAAGATTCCAACTCCGCGATGCTTACTTCAACCATTGAAGTTGAAGGGTTCGCAACATAGAAAACAAAAAATTTCCTACGATGTGAACTATATACCAAGATCTATTTATACTAGATACAAACAACGGGCAGATGTATATCCGTAGAGAACATACCCTTGAAGACCGACAAAGCTTAACGAGTTCAACTCGTGGTTGATGTAGACGATCTCTTGCCGATCTCAAGATCGAGAGGAAGTCCTAGCGCCGCAAATCGCCAGCCAGATCCGTCAAGACACACGCTCGAGGCACCGAGCAACCTCCGCCTCCTCGCTCCAGCGATGCAGCGGAAGCACAACTCTTTCTTGCCGAAAATCCACCGGGAACATGTATCTCTCTAATCCGAGACCATGGGGAAATTCTAAAGGGGGAGAGAGATCTTTCGCGAGGAGGTGTGCTTTGAGAGGATGAGAGGGGGGCCTTTTATAGGGAGAGGGGGGCACCCAAGGGGCCACGCGCCCAGCCATGGTGGGCTGCCCCCACCTCTTCCACATTCATGTGGGTGGAGCTCCCACTCAAAATGAAAAGCCTCCACACAAAAATCCACTCACATGCATTAAATTTCCACCAAATTTAATGCAAGCTCTCATTTAAATAAAACACTTTTATTTATTTATTCAGAATTTTGTTAATTACTTTAATTAACAAACTTTCACATAAAACCCTTGCTAGTATTCTATTTCACATGCGTAACCGGTTTAGCAATTTCAACCAAACAGCTTTTGTTCTAGTGAAATAAATTCCTGCTTTCCTTTTCTTTTCGGCATGAAACTTTTGCTCCAATTGGATGTCGGTGTCTCTTAAGTGTGTCACCCTACGGTTCGTGAATAATGCGGACATGATCGAGACCCTCTCGAATCAATAATCGAGCGGATCTGGAGACCCATATCGATTCCCACACATTCAACGATGACTTTCTTGTGATCGTCTAACCTTTACGCTAGTATCTTAATCCTTTTGTTTCGCGATATATTACATGTCCGAGATTCGATCATCGGTATCTCCATACCTAGTTTGATCTCGTTCGACATGCACTCTTTTCTCGTTCGTGATATAACATTCTAGTGATCAAATCACTTGCTTGCAAGCTAACCAATGTGATATCACCGAGAGGGCCCGAGCATATCTATCCGCCATCGGGATGAACAAATTCCACTCTCGATCCATGGGCCTCAACATAACACTTTAGTAGTTCTGAATCCATCTTTATAATCACCCGTTACGGTGTGACGTTTGATGTTATCAAGAAACTCTTCGGTGTTAGTGATTGACATGATCTCATGGTCTAAGGATTAGGATCACTTCGTAAGATGTTATAGCAATATAAACTCAATGACTTTGATCGTAATGCTATACTTGGATGAATGTTCATCACACCATTACACTAATGTTGTGACCGTTATTAACAACATCCAATGTCCATGATCGTGAAACCTTGATCATCTTGTTAATCAACGAGCTAGTTTATAAGAGAGGCATAACTAGGAACTTTCTATTTGTTTATTAAACACACATGTATTAACGTTTCCGTATTAATACAATTATAGCATGCAAAATAAACATTTATCATAAATAAGGAATACGATAATAACCACTTTATTATTGCCTCTCGGGCATATTCCTTCATCTCCCACTTGCACTAGAGACAATAATCTAGTTTGAAAACTTTGTGTATTGAACACCTATGGCTTTACGGTGTTCCAAATACGCAATTGCAAGTGGTTGACATAATCTCTGGATCGACGCTTTCAGTCGTGTGTATTTGCATGTCTTTGCGTCTTCACGCATCACTCATTCTCCAATGAGATGGCATTGTATAAATTTGGTCTTTCGGTGAGACCTTTAGTTCTTTGGGGTTAAAACACGCCGATACTATTGTCATACAATATATCTTTAGTGTTAGCCGTTATGAACCACACCTTAGTTTGATAACAAACTACTTGACACAAATTCCTCCTTTGTCGCTACTATAGCAGTCATATACTTAGCCTTTTGTTGTAGTATTCGTCACAATGTCTTAACTTTGGAACTCTTCCAAATCCATCATGGAATCTCCTTTCCATTACATTGTGCCACCCATAGTTTAAATTGAGATAAACTTAATTTGTATCTTGTGACAAAACTAGTATCAATGTAACGCTTTACAATGAACTATTTGTAATTGTTTGTCACCTCTACACAAATATATTCTTAGTTCTTCCAAAAGATCATAAGAATATCCTCACTATCGTCCAATGATCATTTTATGATTCATTCTGGTATATGCTCATAACACTTAGAGCATAGGACATATCTGGATGTGTACATATCATGGTATGATTGATCAAAACATTCTCGTGATTGCACTCATCAAGTGTCAAAGCACTTGAATCTTGTTTCACTTATCAAGTGTCGATACACTTGAATCTTGATTCAATTCCTTTCCATGCAACAAGAACCGTTTCTTGTTGATTCTATATTGAACTCCTTCAATATCTCATATATGTACGTTTGGCATAACCATATTAGCGTCACCGTCTATCCACTATAGACATTCATGCTAAATATTCGGGTTTTGCCTAAGTCTTTTATCGAAATGAAATTCTTAACCTTTGTCAATAAAAGATACATCATTTCTAATCGACAAGATTTCCTTCACATAATGTATTAGAAACATGTCTCAGCGCTCCCACTTAATTTCTTGAAAATACAAGCATCTTCATCGTCTCCAGATGAAAAACTCATTTTTCATCATGGTGAAGATTCCAACTCCGCGATGCTTACTTCAACCATTGAAGTTTGCATGCCCTTTTAGCATCCTTTGAATTTAACAAAACCCTTTGGACCGTGTCATGTACACGTCCTAGGTAACCATTCTATTAGAAGAACTTTGTTTTGTTTATTCATCTACCATATACCAAATTATATGTAGTGGTTGCTACTTTAATCCGTCCAGACTAAATATCACTATGAAAGATCAAATCTTGTCATAGTCAACTCCTTGAACATTGTCATAAAATACTTTACGACATGTCGACTATTTCATAGATGTGAAACATCCATGTCTGTTTCTTTATAGATCCAAATACGACCGATAGGTTTTTACACCTTTCCGGAGGGTCTTCCAAGTTCAAAACTTGATTTATCGTATATGGAACTATCACGGATTTTATGGCTTCAAGCCATTTGACGGAGTCAGGGCCCATCATCGCTTCTTTGTATGTATTCGGTTCATCATTGTCAAACAATAATGATTTACTCTCAAATCTTAGCATTTGATTGTTTAACCGACCTACTTGGTTCAATAGGAACTTAGATCTCCGTGACCACAACCTTTGAGGCACATAAGCTATGAGCATTATGGCTGCTTCCGGAACATTTTCCGGCGCTGCGCAACTCAGCACATTTAGCTAAGGTTCGTTAACCTTATCAAAGTTCTATTGTCCTCCCACTTAACATTTATGAAAAATTCCTTCTTCAAGAAACTTTACATTTCAAGCGACAAACCCTTTTGTCCTCGGTGTTATGGAGGAATAACCAATTGTTATTCGAAATAACCTACAAAGACATGCTCATCCGACTTCGGTTGTAAACATCTTACTTATGTTTAGCATACCAAAATTTAAGAAAGGACAACTTGGGTTTTACCCCAAACCATAACTCATATGGTGTCATTTCAACGGATCAAGATGGATCTCTTTTTCAGTGTAAAAGCGGTAGTCTCTAAAGCTTTAATCTTTTAAAACAAAATGGCAGTTTTATAAATAACACCTTTGATCCAACCATGTCAAACAAGGTTTCATTACAAATCTCAAACACTCCATATTCCTATGGTGTTTCGGGAGATGTAAATCTAGGTGTTTTGCTAAACTTGTAACTCAAATAAATCCCTTTTATGATAAAATCATAATTCATTTATTTTTCTTGTTACACTTGTAACTCAAATAAATCCCTTATGATAAAATCATAAACCATTTATTTTTCTTGTTACAATGATTTTTCACTTCATCTTGAAAATCTTTGAAACATTTTCAAATATTTCATACTTCTTTCTCATTAAGTGAACATTCACTCAAATTTAGGAGAAAGCATATGAAGTTGAAACCCATCGCCATTTACACATAATGGAATACATACATCGATATGTATAAATTCCAATATTTTAGTCATTCGCTCTTCTTTGGCCTTTGAACGAAGTTTTAATTATCACGTGGAAAGTCTCACAAGCGTCACTTGATCAAATCAAAGACTCCAAAAATCCATGAATATGGAGATTCTTCATGTTTTCTTTCCAATATAATTTAACAATGATGTCACTTCATAAGTGATCTTTCAATCATTTGTCTTGCAACATTTTAGCATTAGGATTTATGGATGTGATTTCTTCAACTAGATTTGTAAATCATCCATCTTATATGGAATACGGTAATTATTTGAACAACCTTTGTTCTTATAATACCTGATTCAAATAACAATTATTAAAACAAATCTTGAAGTCAAGCTTTGATGTCAACGAGAAATACAAACAACGGTTTGTTTGTTTTCGATGAACATCATCACATATTCTCTTGCTAGTTACTTAGGTCATTGTGGTTCATGAATTGCGTCGTTCCGTATGAAATTTCATACCAACCAATTCGGTATCCAATACCCAAGAACCACATTGTTTAACAAGCAAAGAATACAACCATAACATGTATATCTTATATATACCTAAATTGGATATTTCCAATCTTTTCTTTTCTGCCAAATATATTTTATAGATTCTCTTTCAGCATTTCCTTTTTCCTTTTAAAAGAATTTATCAACATCAACAGTGGCGCCATATACATGACACATAGTACAAAGCGTGTATATTCAAATAATAATACCTTTGGACTTGCACTTTGAAGTAGATCACCATCATCAAAATGATCGGTATTCTTTCAAAATTCATTCTTTAGTAATCTTTTAGTGTAGTAAACATTTTACATACATATTCTATTCACCCTTATCATGACGACTTTCATGATCAAGCTACTTTAGCTTATAAAGGCGAATCGTGAGTATAACATTACTTTCCAAAACCCTTTTGGATGATTAGGATGTCTTGCATCTCCAACCTTTGTAAATTCTCATCCAATATGAGAACATATATTATACTCTATCATATTGCAACCAAAACATTGTTTCAGATATCGTTATATCTGCCACACATGATGGTTTCTGAAACAATTCTTTCAGCTCCTAGATAAACTTGATGTTTAAATCAAGAATCATGGAGGCAAACATGATACTTAAGATACTAACACTGGAATTGTTACTCTCGATTTAATACCAATTATTAAATTTCACGGAGTAAATAGAATTTTGAAAGTTTGCAATAGGACTTTAAACTTTAGATTGACACTCAACACAATACGATACCCAGTTCGTAAAGTATATATCCGTAATTCTATAGTTCTATTATCTCAATTACAACTATGCATAAGGTGGTGAACGAATGCCAATGACTACAACAAATTATGCAAATTCACTTTGATTTAATTTATGATAAATTGAGTTCTACTAATCCAAATTAGAAATGAACTCCCACTCAAAACGACATCCCTCGTGCCTTTTTGGTGATTACATGAACCAAATCCACTACACCAAGTCCGATCATCACGTGAGTCGGTGTAGCTTCAAAGGCGAGCATCAAATGGGCATCATATCTACTATATGACTCATGCTTAACCTTTCGTCCGTGTTCCGAGGCCATGTCTGCATACATGCTAGGCTCGCCAAGTAAGAACCTTAGTATTCGTGTGTAATGTCTTACACCCGAGATATGCTCGTGGATTCAAGTACACCCGATCATCACGTGATGTCTTGAAGCGACGAAACATTGTCGATGCATACTTAAGGAAGAACACATTTTTATCTTGATATCTAAATGAGGGATCATCTTATTATGCTAATAAAACGCCAAACAAGCAATATAAGATGCTACCAAACATCACATGTTTATTAGTGGAATGATATGGTTCTCGCATATGATCTCTATCATGTGCATCGTGGTATGATCACTATCATACCTTTATGTGTAAATCCAAGGTCTATGGAGTTTACACGCTATGTGTGTTGTAAGAGTATCATCTCATACTTCTACTTACAATACTACCATATCATAACACTAGCCCAGCAACAATCTAAACTAGACGCCTCTAATTTATCCATTGCAAGTTTTACGTGGCTTAGGGCTTTCGAGATAGAACCGTTCTTACCTACGAACATGAACCACAACGAGGATAACCAAATTGTTGACAACTCGTTGCAAATTAGATATTGACTATAGTAGGAGAGACAGACACCCGCTAGCCACTTATGCAAAACTAGTTGCATGTCAAGCGTGGAACAGGTCTCATGTGCGAGGACATGTAAAGTTTGTCCGGGCCGCTTTATCCCACTATGCCACCAATATCCAAAGTACAACAAAGAAGCAATAAAATGATCATCATCGCCCACATACTCATATGTGTACTACCCGTGCAAAGTATCTACGCATAGATCCGGCTCTGATACCACTGAAGGGTTCGCAACATAGAAAACAAAAATTTTCCTACGATGTGAACTATATACCAAGATCTATTTATACTAGATACAAACAACGGGCGGATGTATATCCGTAGAGAACATACCCTTGAAGACCGACAAAGCTTAACGAGTTCAACTCGTGGTTGATGTAGACGATCTCTTGCCGATCTCAAGATCGAGAGGAAGTCCTAGCGCCGCAAATCGCCAGCCGCATCCGTGCTCGCACACACGTTCGAGGCACCGAGCAACCTCCGCCTCCTCGCTCCAGCGATGCAGCGGAAGCACAACTCTTTCTTGCCGAAAAGCCACCGGGAACATGTATCTCGCTAGTCCGAGACCATGGGGAATATAATCTAGAGGGGGAGAGAGATCCTTCACGAGGAGGTGTGTTGTGAGAGGAGGAGAGGGGGGCCTTTTATAGGGGACAGGGGGGGAACCCAAGGGGCCATGCGCCCAGCCATGGGGCTGCCCCCACCTCTTCCACATTCATGTGGGTGGAGCTCCCACTCAAAATGAAAAGCCTCCACTCCCACTAAAAAGCCTCCACTCAAAAATCCACTCACATGCATTAAATTTCCACCAAATTTAATGCAAGCTCTCATTTAAATAAAACTCTTTTATTTATTTATTCAGAATTTTGTTAATTACTTTAATTAACAAACATTCACATAAAACCCCTTGCTAGTATTCTATTTCACATGCGTAACCAGTTTGGCAATTTCAACCGAAAGCAGTTTGTGTCTAGTGAAATAAATTCCTGCTTTCCTTTTCTTTTCGGCATGAAACTTTTGCTCCAATTGGATGTCGGTGTCTCTTAAGTGTGTCACCCTACGGTTCGTGAATAATGCGGACATGATCGAGACCCTCTCGAATCAATAATCGAAGCGGGATCCGAGACCCATACCGATTCCCACACATTCAACGATGACTTTCTTGTGATCGTCGGAACCTTTACGCTAGTATCTTAATCCTTTTGTTTCGCGATATATTACATGTCCGAGATTCGATCATCGGTATCTCCATACCTAGTTTGATCTCGATTCGACATGCACTCTTTTCTCGTTCCGTGATATAACATTCTAGTGATCAAATCACTTGCTTGCAAGCTAACCAATGTGATATCACCGAGAGGGCCCAGAGCATATCTATCCGCCGGGATGAACAAATTCCACTCTCGATCCATGGGCCTCAACATAACACTTTAGTAGTTCGAATCCATCTTTATAATCACCCACATTACGGTGTGACGTTTGATGTTATCAAGAAACTCTTCCGGTGTTAGTGATTGACATGATCTCATGGTCTAAGGATTAGGATCACTTCGTAAGATGTTATAGCAATATAAACTCAATGACTTTGATCGTAATGCTATACTTCGGATGAATGTTCATCACACCATTACACTAATGTTGTGACCCCGTTATTAACAACATCCAATGTCCATGATCAGGAAACCTTGATCATCTTGTTAATCAACGAGCTAGTTTATAAGAGAGGCATAACTAGGAACTTTCTATTTGTTTATTAAACACACATGTATTAACGTTTCCGTATTGATACAATTATAGCATGCAAAATAAACATTTATCATAAATAAGGAATACGATAATAACCACTTTATTATTGCCTCTCGGGCATATTCCCTTCAGAAGTTTGCATGCCCTTTTAGCATCCTTTGAATTTAACAAAACCCTTTGGACCGTGTCATGTACACGTCCTAGGTAACCATTCTATTAGAAGAACTTTGTTTTGTTTATTCATCTACCATATACCAAATTATATGTAGTGGTTGCTACTTTAATCCGTCCAGACTAAATATCGCTATGAAAGATCAAATCTTGTCATAGTCAACTCCTTGAACATTGTCATAAAATACTTTACGACATGTCGAATATTTCATAGATGTGAGACATCCATGTATACATTTCTTTATAGATCCAAATACGACGATAGGTTTTACACCTTTCCGGAGGGTCTTCCAAGTTCAAAACTTGATTTCTCGTATATGGAACTATCACGGATTTTATGGCTTCAAGCCATTTGACCGAAGCCGGGGCCCATCATCGCTTCTTTGTATGTATTCGGTTCATCATTGTCAAACAATAATGATTTACTCTCAAATCTTAGCATTTGATTGTTTAACCGACCTTCTTGGTTCAATAGGAACTTTAGACCTCCGTGACCACAACCTTTGAGGCACATAAGCTATGAGCATTATGGCAGCCTCGAGCGATTTCCTACTGCGCAACTCAGCACATTTAGCTAAGGTTTGTTAACCTTATCAAAGTTCTATTGTCCTCCCACTTAACATTTATGAAAAATTCCTTCTTCAAGAAACTTCACGTTTCAAGCGACAAACCCTTTTGTCCTTGGTGTTATGGAGGAATAACCAATTGTTATTCGAAATAACCTACAAAGACATGCTCATCCGACTTTGTTTGTAAACATCTTACTTATGTTTAGTATACCAAAATTTAAGAAATGACAACTTGGGTTTTACCCCAAACCATAACTTCCATGGTGTCATTTCAACGGATCTAGATGGAGCTCTTTTCAGTGTAAAAGCGGAAGTCTCTAAAGCTTTAATCTTTTAAAACATTATGGCAGTTTTATAAATAACACCTTTGATCCAACCATGTCAAACAAGGTTTCATTACAAATCTCAAACACTCCATATTCCTATGGTGTTTCGGGAGATGTAAATTTAGGTGTTTTGCTAAACTTGTAACTCAAATAAATCCCTTTTATGATAAAATCATAATTCATTTATTTTTCTTGTTACACTTGTAACTCAAATAAATCCCTTATGATAAAATCATAAACCATTTATTTTTCTTGTTACAATGATTTTTCACTTCATCTTGAAAGCCTTTGAAACATTCTTCAAATATTTCATACTTCTTTCTCATTAAGTGAACATTCACTCAAATTTTCAGAGAAAGCATATGAAGTTGAAACCCATCGCTTACGACTATACATAATGGACTACATACATCGATATGTATAAATTCTAATAATTTAGTCGTTCGTTCTTCTTTGGCCTTTGAACGAAGTTTTAATTATCACGTGGAAAGTCTCTGGCGTCACTTGATCAAATCAAAGACTCCAAAAATCCATGAATATGGAGATTCTTCATGTTCTCTTTCCAATATAATTTAAACAGCGATGTCACTTCGTAAGTGATCTTTCAATCATTTGTCTTGCGACATTTTAGCATTAGGTTTTATGGATGTGATTTCTCCAACTAGATTTGTAAATCATCCATCTTATATGGAATACGGTAATTATTTGAACAACCTTTGTTCTCATAATACCTGATTTAAATAACAATTATCAAAACAAATCTTGAAGTCAAGCTTTGATGTCAACGAGAAATACAAACAATGGTTTGTTTGTTTTCGATGAACATAATCACATATTCTCTTGCTAGTTACTTATGCCATTGTGGTTCATGAATTGCATTGTTCCGTATGAAATTTCATACCAACCAATTCGGTATCCAATACCCAAGAACCACATTGTTTAACAAGCAAAGAATACAACCATAACATGTATATCATATATATACCTAAACTGGATATTTCCAATCTTTTCTTTTCTGCCAAATATATTTTATAGATTCTCTTTCAGCATTTCCTTTTCCTTTTTAAAAGAATTTATCAACATCAAAAGTGGCGCCATATACATGACACATAGTCCAAAGCGTGTATATTCAAATAATAATACCTTTGGACTTGCACTTTGAAGTAGATCACCATCATCAAAATGATTGGTATTCTTTCAAAATCCATTCTTTAGTAATCTTTTAGTGTAGTAAACACTTTACATACATCTTCTATTCACCCTTATCATGACGACTTTCATGATCAAGCTACTTTAGCTTATAAAGGCGAATCATGAGTATAACATTACTTTCCAAAACCCTTTTGGATGATTAGGATGTCTAGCATCTCCAACCTTCGTAAATTCTCATCCAATATGAGAACATATATTATACTCTATCATATTGCAACAAATATTGTTTCAGATATCGTTATATCTGCCACACATGATGGTTTCTGAAACAATTCTTTCAGCTCCTAGATAAACTTGATATCAAACCAATCAAGAATCATGGAGGCAAACATGATACTTAAGATACTAACACTGGAATTGTTACTCTTGATTTAATACCAATTATTAAATCTCACGGAGTAAATAAAGTTTGCTGAAAGTTTGCAATAGGACTTTAAACTTTAGATTGACACTCAACACAATACGATACTAGTTCGTAAAGTATATATCCAGAATTCTATAGTTCTATTATCTCAAATACAACTATGCATATGGTGGTGAACGAATGCCAATGACTACAACAAATTATGCAAATTCACTTTGATTTAATTTATGATAAATTGAGTTCTACTAATCCAAATTAGAAATGAACTCCCACTCAAAAACGACATCCCTCGTGCCTTTTTGGTGATTACATGAACCAAATCCACTACACCAAGTCCGATCATCACGTGAGTCGGTGTAGCTTCAAAGGCGAGCATCAAATGGGCATCATATCTACTATATGACTCATGCTTAACCTTTCGGTCCGTGTTCCGAGGCCATGTCTGTACATGCTAGGCTCGCCAAGTAAGAACCTTAGTATTCGTGTGTAATCGTCTTACACCCGAAATATGGTCGTGGATCCAAAAACACCCGATCATCACGTGATGTCTTGGAGCGACGAGAACATAATCGGTGCATACTAAAGGAAGAACACATTCTTATCTTGATATTTAAATGAGGGATCATCTTATTATGCTAATAAAACGCCAAACAAGCAATATAAGATGCTATCAAACATCACATGTTTATTAGTGGAATGATATGGTTCCCGCATATGATCTCTATCATGTGCACCGTGGTATGATCACTATCATACCTATATGTGTAAGTCCAAGGTCTATGGAGATTACACGTTATGTGTGTTGTAAGAGTATCATCTCATACTTCTACTTACAATACTACCATATCATAACACTAGCCCAAAGAACAATCTAAACTAGACCTCTAATTTATCCATTGCAAATTTTACGTGGCTTAGGATTTCGAGATAGAACCGTTCTTACCTCGAACATGAACCACAACGAGGATAAACAAATTGTTGACAACTCGTTGCAAATTAGATATTGACTATAGTAGGAGAGCAGACACCGCTAGCCACTTATGCAAAACTAGTTGCATGTCAAGCGTGGAAACAGTCTCATGTGCGAGGACATGTAAAGTTTGTCCGGCCGCTTCATCCCACTATGCCACCAATATCCAAAGTACAACTAAGAAGCAATAAAATGATCATCATCGCCCACATACTCATATGTGTACTACCGTGCAAAGTATCTACGCATAGATCCCTCGATACCCTTGTAGGGTTCGCAGATAGAAAACAAAAATTTTCCTACGATGGGAACAACTATGTACCAAGATCTATCTACTAGATACAAACAACGGCGGATGTATATCCGTAGAGAACATACCCTTGAAGATCGACAAAGCTTAACGAGTCCAAACTGTGGTTGATGTAGACGATCTCTTGCCGATCTCAAGATCGAGAGGAAGTCCTAGCGCCAAAAAGCGAGCGCATCCGTCAAGCACACACGTTCGAGGCACCGAGCAACCTCCGCCTCCTCGCTCCAGTGATGCAGCGGAAGCACAACTCTTTCTTCTTGAAAAGCCACGGGAACATGTATCTCGCTAGTCCGAGACCATGGGGATAAATTCTAGAGGGAGAGATCCTTCACGAGGAGGTGTGGTGTGAGAGGAGGAGAGGGGGCCTTTATAGGGAGAGGGGGCACCCAAGGGGCATGGCGCCCAGCCATGGGGCTGCCCCACCTCTTCCACATTCATGTGGGTGGAGCTCCCTCAAAATGAAAAGCCTCCACTCAAAACCCACTCAAATTCCCATTAAATTTCCACCAAATTTAATGCAAACTCTCATTAAATAAAACTCTTTTATTTTATTCAGAATTTTGTCAATTACTTTAATGACAAACATTCACAAATAACCCCCTAGAATTCTATTTCACATGCATAACCACTTTATGCAATTTCACCCAAAACCGTTTGGTATCTAGTGAAATAAATTCCTGCGCTTGTTCATTCTTTTTCGCATGAAACTTTTGCTCCAATTGGATGTGGTGTCTCTTAAGTGTGTCACCCTACGGTTCGTGAATAATGCGGACATGATCGAGACCCTCTCGGATCAATAATCGAGCGGGATCGGAGACCCATACGACTCCCACACATTCAACGATGACTTTCTTGTGATCGTCGAACCTTTTACGCTAGTATCTTAATCCTTTTGTTTTAGCGATATATTACATGTCCGAGATTCGATCATCGGTATCTCCATACCTAGTTTGATCTCATCGACATGCACTCTTTTCTCGTTCGTGATATAACATTCTAGTGATCAAATCACTTGCTTGCAAGCTAATCAATGTGATATCACCGAGGGCCCAGAGTATATCTATCCGTCATCGGGATGAACAAATTCCACTCTCGATCCATGGGCCTCAACATAACACTTTAGTAGTTCCGAATCCATCTTTATAATCACCTGTTACGGTGTGACGTTTGATGTTATCAAGAAACTCTTCCGGTGTTAGTGATTGACATGATCTCATGGTCTAAGGATTAGGATCACTTCGTAAGATGTTATAGCAATATAAACTCAATGACTTTGATCGTAATGCTATACTTCGGATGAATGTTCATCACACCATTACACTAATGTTGTGACCTCGTTATTAACAACATCCAATGTCCATGATCAGGAAACCTATGATCATCTTGTTAATCAACGAGCTAGTTTATAAGAGAGGCATAACTAGGAACTTTCTTTTGTTTATTAAACACACATGTATTAACGTTTCCGTATTAATACAATTATAGCATGTAAAATAAACATTTATCATAAATAGGAATACGATAATAACCACTTTATTATTGCCTCTCGGGCATATTCCCTTCACTTATGCTCAAGGGAATCTTCATCAACAACTAAAACTCTTCATTAAAGTCAAGCAAGTCAACATATACATGAATTAAAGTGAAGACGGAGTTGCTGATTAGATAGGGATACAATCTCTAGCTATAGAACCTACTTCTAGAGTATTGCTATAGCAGCAATACAAGCCAAATAGTTAGATGCTAATCTTATTAGCATAATAGTCCTGAGTTGTTTCTTCTTTGTAAGAAGTTGATTTCTCTCTCTTTAACTTAGAGTGTTCTCTGGATCTTATGCAAAGAGTCGATTTGTAACCTATAGTCATGTCTTGGACCTGTTGTGTTTCTGTTGTACCACTCTGAGGGATGTAATATTAGTGAACGGTGTTTTATTAGTGTTATGTCAACGACTATAATGTACTACATCATGCCGTGGTATGCTGGGTCACCGCAGAGTTCTTGCAACGAGATCCTGGATTGTGCCCTCAAATTTGGCAATATCCACCAGAGCAAAGAGATATTGTGAGAGCATATTTGATGTTAGGTCCTATGCAACCTCATCTTCAAAAAAATATCAACCTTAATTGATCTTTGTCGGTGCCTTATGAAGACAGGAAGACATTAAGAAACAGTAAAACGTATCTAGCTAGGAGCCTCCACAATAATTTTGAAGTCTGAGCCGTCGGATCTGCTAATCTAATTAAGAAACAGTAAAACGTATCTAGCTAGGAGCCTCCACAGTAATTTTGAAGTCTGACCCGTCGGATCTGCTAATCTAATTAAGAAACAGTATAACTTGGCTATCTAGGAGCCTCCACAGTGTTTTGGGAGTCTAGACCGTTCGATCCAAGCATCCAAGGGTCTGCAGTGCTCTGCCGTCCGAAACGTCGTTACGAACGAACGGTCGATCGCTTGGAGGTTCTCGTCATTGCTGGGCTGCTATTCTGCAGAATGAGTCGGGCCTCGGCACGTTTATCGGGCCATACAACTAATATTGGGCTTTAAAATACGGCCTTTTCTTCCTTACCGTGTACGTGAGCACGCACGGTCAAAAAAAAAAAACACGAACAGTTCCTTTCCGATAGTTCCTCTCAGTCATGGCTGCAACGCTAGGAGGGGTCCTAAGCCGGCGCCGCCGGATGAAACGGCAGGGGAAGACGGATAAAGGAGGCCACCCATGCAATCGGGTAATTGATTGCTCTCTACCTCTCTCCTCTATCGATTTAATCCATTAATTATCGCCTCAATCCTTACCAGAACACAAACTTCTTTCCTCTCTTCTCCGGTGACAGCGCCGACGAGGTTCGAAAGGCGGAAATACTACATACCATTCGCCCTAGGATTCTTTGATCCGCCGACTCTTCGATCCACTGGTGGTCCCCCTTCATCATTCCTTCTGTTTCTGTGCCCGGCATCGTAATGACGGTGGCAAAACTGAAACTCTTGGCGCGTAATGATGGTGGTAAATTTCGACCCTTATTGCCACTTCTCCGCTCTTTTGTATAAATATGTGCAGCAAGAAATCGTATTTCCTTGACCTTCCCATCTCCTTGAACCTCTCATTGTTCATCACAGAATGCTCGGTCGTTAGGTTTGGTTATCTATTTGCCTGCCACTATTTTCTTTCCTGTAATTTCGTTGAAGCAAACATTAGTTGTACACCTAACTTACTCTTCATTTGCTTCAGGGAATCTCCTCACAGTTTGTCTAGGATCTATTTGGACTGGATTTTCTTTGGGATTTTCATTCACTGATTACTAATACCACCTGTGAAATCATCAGTTGCGAACATGGCTACTGGACAGGTAATCTTCGCCATACATCATACATGTGACCATGGTTCCCATCTCGGTAAAGGATGATGCACAGGGGCAGCATGGCGGCCCATGCTGGCGCCCACCGCAGCCACGATTTTCAGCATGGACTCGCCTTCCCATGCTAACCCGTCGGTTTATATGCAGTTGACCCGCAAATTGGGCAGTCTACAACTTCGACTTTAACCTTGCCTCCCTGTTGAGATTGCTCTCTAGATTTTGCACTGGAACTGTTTGATGAATTGCCAATGGTTGTGATGTGAAAACAATGATGTCAGTGTTCAACAAAATTCTCATGTACTTATCCATCCCAAAAAATCACAACCATGTTGATCCTCACTGCTCACAACCAGACATACTTTTTTATGTTGCCTTTTTCTAAATTTGGTCAATCATATATGGGGATGTTTGTGTGGGCCTATATATTTCTATTATGTATCGTCTACCAAAAACATATGTTGTCTCTATACTTCCAATGAGTCACCACTCACCATACAGCTGCATATTGCACTACATAGTAAGAGCTACGTATTTTGATTATTCTCTCTCTAGCACTTCGTCTTTCATCGATGACATATCTTTGTACTTCTTCCATGCATTTTCATATGTGGCAGTGAAGATCAGTAGATCCATTGTCTTCTTAAGCAAAACGTGCAGTTCTTCAAAGTAAGGTCAGTGTTGTCGCTTTTAAGATTTTTTTGGTTTTAGGTTTTCCACTTATTTGTTGCAAAATTTATTCCCTACATAATGATACATTGGTTCCATGAATAGCTCCTCCTTGCTACTGATTCAATCTCTTGCTCATGTATGTACATTGTGACCATAATTAAAAGAACGCCTATATATGTACAGCTCAGTTTTATTTTCAGTTTGTTCTGTTATTCATATATATGTTCAGCGAGCGATCGTTTTCCTTTACCCCTTCCGTCTTGCCTTTGGCCTCCCATTGTTCTTCAGCCATGCTTCCTTGCCTCAGGGTTGCTTCCATATTTCCGTGCGGTCATTTGGATTCCATTATTTAGCTACCTAACTAACTTACTGCTTTTTGTTTCAGGGGTTGTTCGTTGGTTTGGGATTTGTATTCAGGATCTGCTGACAAGGAGTGAGAATCAGTACAGTTTGGCATTCTAAAAGGCCGTTAATATTACCTATCTGCTGTCCACAGATCCAAATGACTACATTGTATGCCTTTTATTAACACCTGCATTTAAGTAAAAGTAACTTCAAACCATACACTACCCTAATGAGGTTAGCATCGGATGCTTGGTGGTTCCTTTCTTGCTTGGGATGCCCAAAAAAAGCATACACATCAGAAAATGAAGTTATTTGCAGTGAGCCAAAGTGGAGTTGTGTTGCAGCAGCTCCAAGGTACACTCTTTTTTCAGTTTCTATTACCAGAACTACACCACTGAGGCCAAACACTGTTCCAGCTGAATTACCTTCAGTTATCACACAAAATTTACTCTCATTCAAAATTGTGGTAACCTATCTTTCCAGGTCAACATCATGACAATGGTCCACCAAAATTCAAATGTGTCTGAATTCAACCAATTGTCTTATGGGTTTTGGCTAAAACAAAATAGCTAGATCAAATATAGTACTTCCAGTCAATCATCGGCACCAGCAAACAAGGTATTTAATTTGGTATGATTTCCACACTAATTGCTATAATCTTTATTCAAAACTAAGCAGCCCATGTAAAATGGACCTACAGCAGTTGTTACTACTAAAAAAAATCTGGTCAGTATTTTCCAATCCGTTACTTCGCCTTCAAACTACCATTGCTGCTATCCTCATATGCCTACTTTTACTTCAGGTTGGGTCTGAAGACCGAAAAATCAAACCAAAACGGAACTGATGAAGTCTCATTGCACTCCCGACTGCCAGACAGATATCCCTCGGATACAAATTCTCTCATTTTGTACATGCCCTCCTATACATATGGTGATCTTCACCAGCGATGCTAGACTCCTCATGCACCAATTCATCTTCTTGAACAGCCCCCAAAGTTACACCAATTTCCCTGGTTAGAATCCCTACAAGTTGGTAATAATGTCGGGTTCAACACAACGAGGAACAGTACAAAAAGGTACATTGGCACCACTATTTGTATAGCCAGTACACAAGTGTTCTGGTTTATTCCTCCTACAGGTGTTCATCTCACAAATTACATCCAAATTACAGGTCAGCAACCGATGGAAATAAATTTTCTAGCCAAAGTATGTTCATCGATACCTCAGAAGACATTGGATTGGAAAGGATGAAGAAAACGGAACATGCGCCTTGAAGTCTTTGCAATGGAAAAAACTGATGTCATTGCGCTTCCAATAAATTACTTTTGGCACAAATAAAAACTTCTATTGTCATAATGTCATTTTCTTTATGGATTTCTAATGCTTACATGCCACGTGGTTATGGACCTTATATTCATGCTATCTCCGTCCTCTATTCTATAGTCCGTATTATCCATGTATGAAATGTCTTGTCCCGGCAACGAAAATTAATAGTACGTCTTTCAAAAGCAAACCTTCTCATATCTATAAAAGATCATTGTGTTACCATCTTGCCGTCCATTTTCCTCTTATTCCCGTTACATATCACCTACAAACTAAATTGAGTGTTCCATATTTCTCGTGTCACAACAACTATGTATGTACCCAAATATATATTACCACCAGCAGAAATGTATGTATGTCTAATATTTTCTGCCGATGTGAGTAAATTCAAATATGTGAAACCTTGTTTGGACAAATTAGTTCAAAAAAAATCCGTTTGGTATTCCATAAACTTTCATGAATCATACACAATAATTCACTTTTGTCTTAGAATTATTATTCTCATCCTCATGCTACTTTGGACGCATGAAAGTATTCGACAATATTTAGGACAGATGTATTCTCCATGCAACATCCGCCCCTACTAGCTATTTAAAATGACTTAGGGCATCCACTATGTTGGCAATAAGGCTATCCATAAGCAAAAAGTAGTCAACAAGGAGTTTCACATACATAGTGGAGGCTGTCAATAAGCTATCCATAAACTTAAAACCTTAAGGGTGACCTACAAGCTTGTGAGTTGTCCATAAGTACTAAAATATTATTTTAGCTTCTTCCCTCTCTCTTGCATGTGTGTAACTTTAACTGACACGTGGGGCCAGCCAGTGGCGGGCTCAGAAATTTCACAATGGGTATTCATAGTTAAAAATTTGAAGAAAAAATAACAAAAATAGTGTAGGAGTAGAACTTGATCTTGTGATCAATTGGCTTGTAAGTATTTGTCCTAATCAACTACTCCTATGCATACTTGTGATGGAATTTCAATAAATTCTTTATACAAGCATACTGAAATATAAGGCACGCCATATAATTTAAAAGTTGTGGCAATTTTTTTGGGTATTCAGCTGAATACCCTTGATACAAGCTGGCCTCAGGGCCAGCTTGTAGAAAAGTTCAACTAGATACATTGTGATGTAATCAATAAGCTTGTAGTGTGGTATGTGGGTCCCAGTTTATGGACAAGTTCTTTCACATAAATAGGTGATGCCCTTATGATTAGCTATAGTTCACATAAGCAAAAATTTCTAGGTGATGTTGCACACACCACATATCAGACCCTTACAAGTGTAGCACAAGCATCAATCACACATTTCATTAACAAATAAAAGATAGAAATTGACGATGTAAATTATAGTTAGTTAATATATGTTCAAAAAATCTTCAAGCAGCTACCTCCTTTGAAGGCATATTTAAGGAAAGTAATCATATGCCAAAGAAAAATCGTAGGTGCTATGATCAACGGAATCTAGCCAGAATACAACTTTCACATGCCACAATCTTAAAGACTAGAAAGCAACACTATTGTAGCCATAACACCCTTATAAAAAAACACTTCTCATTTTTTTAACATAATATGAAACTGTCCACATATTTTTAAACCATATTTATAATTTCATCTTATACTGACGAGCGCGGCAACGCGCGCAATCATGGTCTAGTTGTTCATGTTACTAGCTACTCCCGAACCGTCGTTAAGGACTTTACTTCCGTCCATGCCTTAACGAGTCCAGCGTTCGTAGCTGGGCAGCTACTCCTCAGAACTTGTTAGGCGCCACCTGATTTGTCGGGCCACGATCATATTATATGGGCCTATTAGATCGGCCTTCTGATACCTTTTCGTTCCTCTCTTTTATCGTTGCGTCGCTGCTCTCGTGATAGCGCCGCCAACGGGAACGGACGGGGACGGACGATGAAGCGCCGATGGGATCTGATTTGCACCACAGAAGAACCAGGGAGGCGAGGCTACCAATGTTTGTGGGTTATCGATGCCTGTCCCCCTCCCTTTCCCTCCCGGTGTCAGCGCAGGGAGAAAATCAAGGTGCGCTGCAATTGTTAACGTCGTTGCAAAGAGAGATAGAGAGGCAGGGGCATGGCAGAGGCTTTTTAGTTGCCAATCTCCCGCTCCTCAGAACTCGACATCGAACGGCGGCGGCCCACAAGCGACCGCCCCGCGTCCAACGCCGGAAGCTGGTCTACCTCCATGGAAATCATACGCGTCCAAGTCTAGCCATGGCCATCGGATCTCTCATCGCGGCGATGTCTAGGTCCGTCCATGCCCTCACATCTCAGGTCGTTTTTCCAAGGCTTTTAATTTACTACAACAGATGACACTGATCTACCACAAGATATTTGAGCTAATCTGATGTATTAAGCATGTAATTTTAACTGCACATGGTTTGATCAGGCTTCCAGGACCGCTCACAAGCACACCACAATGTGTCATCTGCGTCTTTTCAAGAACATTTCCTATTGTCCCAAGTTTGTGATGTATATAAATCACCAACGCCATCTGGATATATAATTATATATGCCTCTTGTTTGTGGAAAGTGTTGATTTGTATGTGCTATATGTGTGCAGCTCAAGGCCTGGAGCAGCCGATATCGATTCTGTGGTGTAAAGGCAGGTGTGTGCTATTTCCCTTACAATGACTCTGAAATTTATTATGTTCTGCTAATTGTGTGTATCGATTTGTGAATGAACAGAAACTAGCAGAATGTGCATGCTTAACCGTGCTGACAAGTAAGGTCTTGACTAATGTGGTGCTATTTTAGTCGAATACTTAAGTGTGTTTAGTCAAATCCAGCTCCAACAGAAAATAAATATGAACACATTCTGACGACTAATGAGATTCTTATTTCTTTATGTTCTCAGTACTTCTCACAGTGCTGGGAAGCTGAAAATAGTCCAAATCCTATAGTTAAGAATATAAACAATGCAACAAAGGATCATGTTATTTAAAAACCCCATGAGTATATTTTTGCATAAATTTCTATTATCCTCCCATACTGACATAATTTCTCGATCGAACAGCACATAAGCAACTCCAATAACACCACCTATAGTAGCAACCTTGAAAAGCTTCTTAAACTTGTTGAAGCATACAGTGATGGTACAATTTACATGACATGGTGGTGGCCTGCTGTGGGGATGACCATGCCGAGGCTCCAGGGCATCCTTGGGTTCCATCTTGGTAAGGGTGGATTGGCCATGGATGTTCATCCTTGTTTGATTTTGTGAGTATTTGTTTTCTTCATTTCCTTTTGCAGGTTTTGTTGCCATTAGAAGAGGGAGTTCAGGTCGGTCTCATTTCAGGGAGAGCTGGTAGAGAATCTCCCATTTAGTTGGTACTTCTTTAAGCAAATTGAGCATTTTGGGGGTAAATTGTGTCTCGGATTTTATATCCATGGTTTAGTTATTACTATCAATAAATTAGCTAGAAATACAATTTTCTGAACATCTAATCAATGCATAATGTTGCCTTCATAGCTACTCATGTTTTGTTCCCATGAGAAAAAGGTTTTTGAATAGAACTGAGTCAATTTTTAGTATTAGCATTGCCGTGTTTAAATTTATATTATGATGATTGTGTTTTCCAAGGTTCAAAAAAGCGCTGAGCAAGCGTTTCTCGGCCGCTTTTTCACACAACGAAGGCTTAAGCACTAAGCGCACGCTTAAAGGGCAATTAAACGCTTAAGCGGTTTGAGCGTTTAACCTCCACTTAGCGCTAAAGCGACCTCAAGCATACACTGGTGTTTTCACCCATTCTACGGATTTACCCCTGCTGTTCAAACCAACCAACTTCTGCCGCCCTATGGCTAAACAACCGACACTTTTTTAGTCCCCAAAGGAGCCAAGTTATGGTACTTTTTCATCTAGGCATCGAACAATAGAGGTTTTTCGTATGTCCGCTGTTGATATTAGTGAGTAAGTTCATCAACTGCATCTTCTATACTCACCATTTGCTTCTAAAGCCTGCTCACATGTGCCTAGCTCTATATTGCCTACATATAGATATGTAAAGCCTAACATACAGATTTGGAAGTATATTAGTGCCTCAGGCATTCATATGCTACTATGTTAGGGTTACAACTTTGGGAACCTTACTAGTGATGTTTGTTGAAGTTCTTTGGACATGGTAAAAAATTCCAATCTCTACGAATGGATGGTGGGTGTAGGGTTAAGGAATGTCCGGTCTTGCTACAACTAGCACGATGGAGTGACATGCACTATCTAGCTTCTTATTCTAGAGACTTGTGTCCTTCAGTGCAACTGTTACTTTCTCTATTGCATTTTGTTATCCGGTACCATTCTGATTTCTGAAAGAATCTGAAAAGGTAATGTGTATTTCGAACGACCACCAAAAAATAATAGTTTTAGATGAAGTAGAACGACAGAGTACACCTTTATTATATATATACTTACATGTTTTTTGTCCAATGAAGTTTTGAAATTATGTTAGGATATTCTTGCTACTTGATACCAATATTTGTTTCAAAATTAATTGGGCCATTTGATTTTAGAAGCTTATTGATTTCTCAGTGGACTGCATGGAGAATTTCATGGTATCCGATATAAACCATGCGAGAGAGCGAAGTACTTGGATTGCCATCCAAATGAAGAGGCTGTTCAGTTTTCATTGTTGTAATTCTTAAATTTCCATGTTAGATAGCTGACCTTACAAAACATTTATCATTGAATTGATGAATGTTCCGTTCGCAGTTTAGACTGGATAATCTATTGTTACAGAGGTCATGCTTGAACTCACAAATAACAAGCTGCATGTAAAACTACTTTATTTTGTGTTTTAGGTATAGTACCATAGTTTTTCTCGAAAAGGTATTGATCAAATTATATGTTCATGAATGTATATGCAGGATATAGATATCAGTTATAATATATATGAGGACTCATATATATAGTAGATGTTTGCCATCGGTAAGCTTCAAAATTTGGACATGCTACCATGTGAATGATACATTTAACCAAAGCAGTTCCTATCACTGAAATCTCTAGCTTGCAGTGTCTATATTAACCAAAATTCCCATAGTTCAAAACAGACGGGCGCGGCAACGCGTGCTATCATGCTCTAGTACTATGTATAATCTGATTGATAGGTTGCTTCGTTTGCTCATTACTCTTCCGGTTTCTACGACAAGTGCTGAACGTGCATTTTCTAGTATGAAGATCATTAAGACAAGGTTGCGCAATAAGATGGAGGATGATTTTCTTGCCAATAATATGTTAGTTAACATAGAAGGTGATATTTTGGAGACATACAGCTATGAGGATGTCATCGCAGACTTTCGAAGCAAAAAGGGTAAAAAAGCTGCCTTGTAGTATACAATATGTATGCGTGAACATCTATGATCTAGCTACTTAGGTAGCATATTTGGGTATAGATCTTTTGTAAGTAATGCTGATATGTAACTAATGACGATATAATATTTGAGTAATTATATATGTCCTGCGAAGTGGTATAATCGAGAACAAAAAATTTGTTGTCTTTTCTAGCTTGGCCCGCGCATGAATTGCTTTGTAGCTCCGCCACTGGGTGCTAGCAAAACGATTCAGGGACTAGCACTGCAATCACGGGGATCTCTATCTTATTAGGTGAGTTCTTAGATACACTCTTTTTACAAAGTTAAAACATCTTATATTATGAAACGAAGAGAGTATCATTTTTCCCATCTATCCATGCACAATTACCCTATTGGCTACCACATAGACAACCAAACATTATAGTATTTTCTTTATTCAGAAATGACTGATTTGGAAATGTATTTAGATGCATTTTATATATATATTCGAATCTAGAAAAAACTAGTCAGTTATTTTGGGAGAGAGGGAGTATAATATACTGATAATTATTATTAGAAAAAAAAATCTTGATCTGGCTGCAAGCGGCCCTCATGAGAACCCCACGTCCACTGCTGGCTAGCACGGCACCGTCAGCGGTCGGTCCAAGTGGACGGTGAGAGGCACAAGCCCACAAGGCGACACGCCCGGCGTAGGCTCCACACCGTCAGCAAGCGCGCACGGACGGGCGGGACGGTGTGATCGACTCCCTCCTCCTCACTCAGTCACACTATCGCGCACGCACTCGAGTCACACTCCCCACGACGAACGAACGAACATGGAGCGCGGATCCCCCCGATAAATAATCTCACCTCGCCGCTCCTCCCAAAAATCCATCGATCAGGGTTACCCGCATGACGATGATGGCCATGGCCGAGGTCCCCTGCCTCTGCGCGCGTCCGTCCCTCGCCCTGCCCACGCGGCGGCCCGGGCCGGGGACGGCACCACACCTGCGCGGCGTGGCACGGCTCTGCCCCAATGCGATGGCGGCGAGGGGAGTCGGGGCGGTCCGAGCCGCGGTGGTGGAGGCGGCGGCGGTGGTCGAGGACGAGGACGAGGAGGAGGCGGCGCCGCTGGAGGAGAGGTACGCGCTCGGCGGCGCGTGCAGGGTGCTCGCCGGAATGCCCGCGCCTCTGGGCGCCACCGCGCTCGCCGGCGGGGTCAATTTCGCCGTGTACTCCGGCGGCGCCACCGCCGCCGCGCTCTGCCTCTTCACGCCCGACGATCTCAAGGCGGTGGGCTTGCTTCCCGAGTAGAATTCAGTGTTGCGTTTGCTCCTTCTTTTAGTCTGCGGTTTGAGTTTTCTCTTGTGGGCAATGTTGCAGAATAGGGTCACCGAGGAGGTTCTCCTTGATCCCCTGATCAACCGGACGGGGAACGTGTGGCATGTCTTCGTCGAAGGCGAGCTGCACGACATGCTCTACGGGTACAGGTTCGATGGCACCTTCGCCCCTGAATGCGGGCAGTACCTGGATGCTTCCAACATCGTGGTGGATCCTTATGCTAAGGTGATGACGCGCTCCCTTTGCTTTGCATGGTGATGTTTACAGAAGAAATTGGTACGTACTAGTTGGTACTTACTTGCTCTGTTTTTTTGTTGCTCCAGGCAGTGATAAGCCGAGGGGAGTATGGTGTTCGGGCGCCTGGTGGGGATTGCTGGCCTCAAATGGCTGGCATGATCCCTCTTCCACATAGCACGGTATACCTGAATTTCTTGATATATTGGCAGCATCTGTTTTTCCTGTCTTCGTCTGGTACTCCATTGCCTAAGACAGTCATATCATAATTAAGAAGACCAGTATCAGTATACATCTGTATCTGTCTGCTAAAATTTGATGAATAACTGTACTTTTTTTCTGATGTTAAAGGACCTTGAATTGTATTACTCATATTCTATTTGCGAGTGGAAATTAAGTGAAATTGCATCTACTGGTTGTTACCATTGTCTTAGGTGTTTAGTTGGAAATGCAGTAAAAAGGTTTGCATCTGCAGTTTGATTGGCAAGGCGACCTACCTCTAAGATATCCTCAGAAGGACCTTGTAATCTATGAGATGCACCTACGTGGATTCACAAAGCATGCTTCAAGCAATGTGGAACATCCGGGTACTTTCATTGGGGCTGTGTCGAAGCTTGACTATTTGAAGGTGCAGTTGCTACTTACTGACTCCATGAGATAGTTCTTAAAAAACTAAGTAGTTATCAAGAATTTCTCCGATTATAAAAAACTGTATATTGTTGCACTTACATGCTCATTATTGAGAAGATATTCCCATTCATTTTAGTTAGACTTAGCAAAATATACTCCATTCTACAACTTAATCATAACAAAATATGTTATGCTAGATCTGCTTATCAACTCTATACTATTTACATAAAACACTTCTCTCAGTAGTTTGGTGACTGCTATTTCTTTCTTGTATGATTGATCATTAATAGCATTTTAAGACTTCTAGTTGTATGTGTTTTTTAGTTTGATATTGGAATACTCGCTCTGCAGGAGCTTGGAGTTAATTGTGTAGAGTTAATGCCCTGCCATGAGTTCAACGAGCTGGAGTACTCTACCTCCTCTTCCAAGTATGTATAGTTGACTTTAACATAAGACCACCAGCAGTGCTTGAATGAGAGTTCATACATATTCTGTGCATCCACATTCCACAACTGATATCTATTCACAGGATTATTTTTCAGCAGTCACTCAAGAGTTTTAAATCCTTCGTATTGTATAGATATGATTGATACCGGCTGCTGCTAGTGATATTTTCATATTGTATGTTCCTAAGCTATACTTTTTTCCGCAAGACATTAACCCATAACTGAAGTTCACCACATTAATTCCAAGTTAATAGCTAGAAGTGAAGTGTAGCATAAAATTGTCTTGCGTATTATCTTTCATTTGTACATACGGCTTTAATGGCTCTCTCACTATTCCTGCGTGCCATGCGGATATATTTTTAACACAATTATGTTTGGCTATATTTCTCACTGGAAACACGGCTAGTTTGTGATACTATTTCGTATAAACTACTCGTTATCTTACCAGGGTGAACTTTTGGGGATATTCTACCATAAACTTCTTTTCACCAATGACGAGATACACATCAGCTGGGGTAAAAAACTGTGGGCGTGATGCCATAAATGAGTTCAAAACTTTTGTTAGAGAGGCTCACAAGCGGGGAATTGAGGTAAGCAAGTCATTTTAGCTAATTCTTGTCTAGTCGTCGCTCCCTTTTCAACTTATCTGTTTGATGCGAATATATGTTACTGTTAGGTAATTTTGGATGTTGTCTTCAACCATACAGCGGAAGGTAACGAGAATGGTCCAGTATTATCATTTAGGGGCATTGATAACAGTACATACTATATGCTTGCACCCAAGGTGAGAGATCTTGTTATATAATTGTTATTTCATAGATGCACAAAGTATAGATTTATTATGTAGTTCTTCCGTGTATTCAGTCTCTGCATTCGAAGAATTTCAAGGGCATTTGTTCATGCAGGGAGAGTTTTATAACTATTCAGGCTGTGGGAATACCTTCAACTGTAATCACCCTGTCGTCCGTGAATTCATTGTAGATTGTTTGAGGTACAGATATAAGTGTAACTTCCAGAAAGTAATTTTTAGTTTTGTTTCACTGCTTGTCATATTAATATGATTAAGTCGCAAGCTTGTGAGGATGAATTTTCTGATCAGCATATTGTATCTTTAAATGTTATTACAAACACTAATGTTTTGGTGCTTATAGATTTGGCGTCTTCAAACTCTTCTTCGGTGAAAGAGAACTCTATTGTATATTCCCATCAAATGTTTGGATGTTTATGAATAAACCAAACTAATATATTTCTTGGGAAAAACTTGAATCTTCTGTTGAACCATCTTCATCATATATTTGAGCAAGCATATTTTCATTTATTCTATATCCTTTTCAAGACAAACTATTTATTCAGTACTAATTAAGTTTCTTTGTAGATACTGGGTGACTGAAATGCATGTTGATGGTTTTCGTTTTGATCTTGCATCCATACTGACCAGAGGTTCCAGGTAAGTTAATTTATTTTTGTTTGTATCTTGCCTTTTCAGAAGAACTTTCTAAAATAATGTTTCTTTTACAAGTCTGTGGGATCCAGTTAATGTGTATGGAGCTCCGATAGAAGGTGACATGATGACAACAGGGACACCTCTTGTTACTCCACCGCTTATAGACATGATCAGCAATGACCCAATACTCGGAGGTGTCAAGGTACATGTTTCGTTCAACACCTGTTATCTATGTACATTTGATTTTTAGGATGCTAATTATCCATTTCTCAATTTTTATAAGCAATAGTACATTTTTTGTGCAAGCAGCTCTGATCGTCTGCTCCTTATGAGTTATACTAAATAGAATAGTATACATCAATTGGACATACTAAACATATTTTGGTTCCTTGGGAGCCCCTCTTACTCCTCTCCCCCATTGCAATTATAGCTCATTGCTGAAGCATGGGATGCAGGAGGTCTTTATCAAGTAGGTCAATTCCCTCACTGGAATGTTTGGTCTGAGTGGAATGGGAAGGTAAGAATCTTTGTGGCATGTTTAGATAATCAAAATTCTGATTTTTCTGCGGATAAACTTAAAAAGGACACACATTTTTTTTTTCTGCATCTGTAAATGCACAAGGAAGATAACACATGAGCTGGGTTGTGAAGTATGACGTGTCAAATAATTGAACATGACTCAATTCCACAACAAATATTTGAGTTTATTCAGGCCTCCTAGAACAAATCTTCACATTTGTTTGGTATGCTGCCATAGACCACAACAAACTTTCTCGAAGAAATTAGCCATGTTGCTTTCTTGAAATATTTGGATGAAAAAATACATGCATTTTCGATCTAAATCCCCACAAATAAGAATAGATGGAGGAGGATGTTGCTTCTTGACTTGCAATAACTAAACCTCAGTGTTTAATTTGGATGTTCTAAGCAGGTAGCAGGATGAAAATTCAGTTATCTTTTACCTTTATCTGTAGCCTGATTTGAGGTCGTGCTACAATCTTATTTTCATCATACTGTACATTATTAGACATTCATTATATATACTCATTATTAGGGCACTCCCTACTGGTTGCATAGAAAAACCAGCATCACTGACAACATATATTGAACATTTTCTTTTCTACTGGGGCATGGAAAATAGAAATCAGTACTCCCTCCGTCCAGAAATAACTGACTTGGGTTATCTATATAGATACATTCGAATCTAGACAAACCCAAGTCAGTTATTTCTGGACAGAGGGAGTAACAAACAGTGCCATATTAAGCTTGTATATATGAGTATATGAGTTAATTGCTGATGAAGTTATAAGAGGAAGCATATGATTGTGTGCATCCATAAGAGCATACCCAGTGCCAAAATCTCCCACACATTGTGGGGTCTGGGGAAGGGAATTTCTGTGTGCATCCATCTTCAACTAAACCAATGTGTCAGATTTCCCACTTTACCTCTGTACTAGCTGTTTCATTGAAGTACTGACATATGTGGTTGTTTCCTCAGTACCGGGACATTGTGCGCCAATTCATTAAAGGGACAGATGGGTTTTCTGGTGGTTTTGCCGAATGTCTTTGTGGAAGTCCACACCTATATGAGGTATATTGTGCCAATACTTGTAAATCGATCCAGTGGAATATCACCTGGATAAATTGTTTCATTTGGCCTAGAAGTATAACACTAGTGCTATACATAGGTTTTGAAACCCAACCTGTGAATGGAGGAACATAGAGCTTTTGAATAATTTATTTATTGCTGGTGGCTAATCCTCTTAAATAATTCCATCCATATCATTTTTAGGAGTGAGAAGAAGCTGTATTGCATGTTTGGAGAAAAAGCATATATATTGGATTCCATGTGTGGTATCATATATTGATAAAACTGTCTTTGTTTTTCCTTTAAAGATATGAATCAACTTAACACTTTGTGTCGGTGTGAAGTTAGCTTCTTGTATACTTGTAAGAGAAACGTTGGAATTAATTTGTCGGATAATTTGATCTGTCACTCACAAATTTCTATTTGGTTTCTATAAAATCAATTCAATTAGCTTGTGTCACTGCAATTTCTGATTGGTTAACCAGGCAGGAGGAAGGAAACCTTGGCACAGTATCAACTTTGTATGTGCACATGATGGATTTACACTGGCTGATTTGGTAACATATAATAACAAGTACAATTTATCAAACGGGGAGAACAACGAAGATGGAGAAAATCACAATCTTAGCTGGAATTGCGGGGAGGTAATGCCGAACTCTCCTGTTTTTTTTTTCTTGCTTTACCTTTAGTCAAATGGCTGACAAAAATGTCGTCATATGGTTCTCTACTTTTCTCTGTATCTAAACCGTTAGGGAAGTAAGGGTTTCCCTAATGTCATTGTTCGTAGAATTGTATTTTCTAAAGAAAACTCGTCTTGTATTTTCTGCACGAGGAGGTACAAACAAGAATTATGGAATGGAGGGAGTACTTGATACTAATAGGGGAAGACCATGTACATAATCACTTGAATTTGATAAACTTTTCTCTGTTTACCTCACAGACCCCTCCGCATATAAATGATTTAAGTCACATCATGTTCTCTTAGTTTGGAGCAGAACTTGTATGCCAACTGCCAAGAAGCTTCAGAATCATGTGCAACATGTACTTACAATTTCATGTGAACAATATAGGAAGGAGAATTCGCAAGATTGTCAGTCAGAAGATTGAGGAAGAGGCAAATGCGGAATTTCTTTGTTTGTCTCATGGTTTCTCAAGTAAGACTTACTATCCGATCTCTTCAAAATTTTGATATTGCTTGTTTTTCACAACGGCAGATGTGGTCAGGTAAAACACCCAACAGGCTAACGTGTCTGAGTTTGAGAGGAAGTGTCTTGGTTTCAATTTTTTTCCTACTTCCGTACATTCCAATATTAATTGCCAACATTAAGGGATTGCTTATCTGAGATCTCACAAAATTAAATTCTTCAATTCACCTTCTTCAGTATCTTGAAGCTTCTAATCATTTTCATTTTCTCCAATTGGTAGGGAGTTCCAATGTTCTACATGGGCGATGAATATGGTCATACAAAAAGCGGCAACAACAATACATACTGCCATGATAATTATGTTAGTCCAATTTTGCCATGTGTCTTTCTAAATATCTATCTCCAAATCTTTCCATTCATCCATCTTGGTTCTTGTATAGGTCAATTATTTCCGCTGGGATAAAAAAGAAGAATCCTATGATTTGCACCGATTTTGTAGCCTCATGACCAAATTCCGCAAGTAAGTACTGTTTCTGTTGAGTAATTTCTGTATGGAAACACTGGAAGTGCCTCCAAATGCTAAACGAGTGAGGTCATTTCACAGCCTAATCAAGTTGGTATTTTCTATTTGTTTCCACTGTAGGGAGTGCGAGAGTCTTGGCCTCGAGGACTTTCCAACAGCCGAGCAGTTGCAGTGGCATGGTCATCAACCTGGGAAGCCAGACTGGTCTGAGACAAGCCGATTCGTTGCCTTCTCCATGGTACAGATAAAATTCTCATTTTACCACTTATTTCAGAACGCCATTTGTAGCACAAAGTAAATTATGGAGAGATTCTACAAGTAACAAATGCTCCTATGTATCCCATTGCAGAAAGATGAAATAAAAGGTGAGATCTATGTGGCCTTCAACTCCAGCCACTTGCCGGCTGTTGTCGGGCTTCCAGAGCGCATAGGGTACCTGTGGGAACCTGTGGTGGACACAGGCAAGCCAGCACCATACGACTTCCTCACGGACGACTTACCTGACCGCGCTCTCACTGTACACCAATTCTCTCATTTCCTCAACTCCAACCTCTACCCCATGCTCAGTTACTCCTCGGTCATCCTTGTATCGCGTCCTGATGTGTGAAAGACCAAAATGTACAGTGAATAAATGATATAGTACTCCTCCCAAAATAGATGTCTTAGATTTGTTAAAATTTGGATGAACCCAGTATAATATAGTCCTTGCGTGTACCATCAGTGATGTATTGCCAAAATGGCCAATTGATATAGTACATGTGCAAACTGCAAAGTTTGTAGTGATCAGATATGTTCTTTCCTGATGACCAAATCTACTAGTACTAGAACATTTCGTTGACAATGGATAAGAAGTAAATGCACGGAGCGTGCTGTACTGTCGAAAGATGGTCCATGTTGCAGTCACCAGAACGACAGAAGAAAATGCAGAAGAAACAGCAAAACGACGAGATGATCCATCCAAGTCTCTCCAGCTAAAATCTGCTTGCTTTGCATGCCTCTGTCGATCACGAGACGTTGCTCTCTGGATATGTGATGCACCTGTAGACCCTGCATCTCTGGCACAGGATGTACCCTGCCTGCAAACCACAAGGGACGCCCGTTGGTCGTTGGCTGCCGGAGCTGAAGAAGACGATGGAAATTGAGATAGTTCGAGAAAAGAACTCACGGCCTTGCAGGTCGGGCAGCGGCGGTAGATCCGGGGGCTGCTCTCGGACTTGACGTTGTTCTTCTTCCCCTTGCAGAAGTCGCACAGCAGCCACCCCGTGCCGCCGCACCCTTCCTCGCACTCTACTTCACCTTCTTCCTTGGGACAAATTCACAAATGGCAGGTGAGGATTGTGAGCTTAGAAGGTCAAGCGAATTGCTCGAACTGCTCAGATCGTTGAGGGGGTGCTAACCTCCATGTCTGCCTCAACCTCCGGCAGAGCCGCCTCTGCCGCCGCGGCCGTGGCGACCTCCCTGGGAACGGACATGCAGCCGATCTTCCTCGGCTGCTGGAACGGCGACCAGGTCGACGCCGACGCCCGGATCGGCATCAGCGGAGACGGGCGATGGCACCAACGGTTCAGGCTCGTCGCGCTGCACCATTGCACAGCCATGCCTCCTGTCCTTCCTCAGCTTCGCCTCACAACCGCTCCCTCCGGATAAAATTGCGAGGGAAAGGCATGGGTCCCGATTCTGACGCCCCGGACCCACCAAGCCCACCTCGGATCACTACCTCCACGAGTCAAAATTGGTCAATGGGTCCAACTCCGAAGCCTGACACCCGGACCCACTCAGAATCTCAGTTCGCTGGTTTTACAAGTCGTCCGAAGTCAACGCATCTGACTGAAGCTTCCACTCTTCACCAGATCTCGCCGCCGCGCCACGTCCTCTCCCGTTCCCCGTTCAATGCCGTCGTCGCACCACCACCACTGCCTTGTCCTGCTCCTCCTCTTCTTCCTCAGCGCTGCACTCCCTGCCGTCGTCAGTGGAGAACAAGGGGCGGCCTGCGACGTGCAGTACCGGCAAGAGGACCTCCGGCCGGACCGGCTCACGGTGCTCCTGAGCGGCTACTCGGAGCGGCGGCTCCCGCTCCTCCGCGCCATCGCGGGGGCCTACGCCGCCCACCCTCTCGTCCTCGCCGTCATCGTGCTCTGGTGCAACCCCTCCACCCCGGACGACCGCCTCCTCTTCCCGCGCTTCCCGCCGCGCGTCTCCCTCCATCGCGCCGCCTCCTCCTCCCTCAACTCCCGCTTCCTCCCGCACGCCTCCATCCGCACCGCCGCCGTGGCCGTCGCGGACGACGACGTCCTCCCCGACGCGGCGGCCATCTCCTTCGCGTTCGCCGCCTGGCAGCAGCAGCGCCCAGGCGCCCTCGTCGGCTTCTTCCCGAGGTCCCACCGCCTCGACCTGGCCCGCGGGAGGTGGGCCTACGCCGCGCCGCAGCCGGGGCGCTACTCCATGGTGCTCACCAAGTTCCTGGTCCTCGGCGCGGACCTCCTCAGCAAGTACTCCTGCTCCCCGGAGCTCGCGGCGGCGCGCGCCGTGGTGGACCGGGAGCGCAACTGCGAGGACATCCTCATGAACTTCGTGGCCGCCGAGGAGTCCGGGGAAGGGCCGGTGCTCGTGGAGGCCGGCAGCGTCAGGGACTGGGGCGACCCGAGGAACGACGCCAACGCCAGCGAGGAGGGTGGTACTGGTACCGGCACGGGCGCGGAGATGAAGGCCGTGGGGCTGAGCTCGAGAGGGGGCGTGGGGCACTGGGAGAAGAGAGGGGAGTGCATCACGGAGTTCCACCGGCTGCTCGGCAGGATGCCGCTCCGGTACAGCTACGGGAAGCTGGTGGAGGCCGCCGTCGGCGAGCAGGGGCTGTGCAGCAAAGGCGGCCGCCTCGTCCGGTGCGACCGGGAGTAGCCTGAGACTGTCTCAGCCACTATGGCACGTCCAAGAATTAGAGGCACTTTCTTAGAGGCACTGTTTATAACTGCCTCTAATCGTAACTATTTGTGGCACTTTAAATAATAGTGCCTCAAAATGTGAGATTTTAGAGGCAGTTTCTAAAATGCCACTAATAGTTTAGCATTTTGAGACACTATTGATAGTGCCTCTAATATTTTGAGAAATAGAGACACAATTTAGTGCCGCTACGTTGAACTATTAGTGGCACTTTGACTTGTGCCTCAAAAAGATAGATCTTTTAGAGGCACTTTCTATAAAAATGCCACTAAAAATATATTAATTGAGGCACAATTGAGAGTGCCACAATTCATTACCATTTAGAGGCACTAAAATATGCCTCTAATAAGTGATCAATTGTGGCACTATTCGTTGTGCCTCCAATGGACAATTTTTTGAGGCACATATGATAATGCCTCTAATAGTTGGTCATTTGTAGCATTTTAAATACCTTAAATGAATGATCATTTGAGCCGCTATTGATAAAATGCCACAAAAATATAGCATTTGAGGCATAGATAAAATTTCTTAAAAAAGTACTATTGACCTTTATGTAAAGATTCACAGTGAAATGTCATAAGTTCTATTGACCTTATATTTTGACTTTATATCAAGGAACTCGTCGCAGTGAAATGAGGCAGGCTGCGGAAGACATGGAGTTACTGTGGTTCTATTGCTTTGTGGCAGTTGGGTTCATCTTTGGGTTCTGGCTGTACTGGGGCACGTTTTTGTTTTACAGCGAGACCTGGAGATGTACATTCTATCAGTATGTGGACAACGCGCAAGGGAAGACTACCAGGCCAGTGGCCCTGAACGACACGACGAAAGGTGTGCATATACATGCCCAGTATCAAGCAGGTCTGTAATATTTCCCTTCCTTGGATTTACTACATAATACCTTGACGTACGTGGCGCTATTCAAGTTTTGTTGGTTACAGACGAGCTGTGCAACATTTACGGTTTGATTGTATGGTAGCTAAGGCTATATATTTTGACTTCTGAGCAAACTAAATGAGGTTTCTGGATCAGTTGTCATATTTTTTGAATCTGTACCTAGACTTTTTGCTTGTAACATTATATATTTGTACCAATTGAATTCGTTAAGAAGCTGAAGCAGAATATGTCAAATGTTAAACTTGACTTTCTTGTTGATAGGGTGGGGAAAATTAATCCAGTACAGTGTTCCCAAGCCAAAGCTTGTTATTACTCCCTCAGTCCAACAATAGATGTTTTAGGTTTTTCAAATTTTGGATGAATCTATATACTAAATAGTGCTAGATTTATTCAAATTTTGACAAATTTAAGACATCTATTTTGGGACGGAGGGAGTACTACTTACCTTCTCGTAGCATCCGGTTGAGGTACTTTTCTTCAAGCTAGCGACCATTTTCTTACGCTGTTCTTCACCGTGCAGTTTCCTGAAGATGTGAAGATGGGGTGACGACTGGAGGATTCTCCATGGTCCTGCAACCCATCGGGATCTCGAATTTTTGGGAAGGATTTGAGGTGCGCTTGCAATCCTTCTCAGCAATGGACAGTATGTTCGAGCTCAGATTCTGATTACTAGTCCGGTATAAGCTCTTGTAAAGATAGCATCTGAGAAGACTCTGATTTGCTGTGATGATGAAAACCAACCAGGCACATTTATGATGCTCTTAGTAGTGTTTGTAACAAGATATGATTAAATGATACATGGATACATGATAAATATGTTGCTCCAAAAATATTATGAACGCACTCAAAAAGAAAGGTAAAGAGAGGATGTATATGGGCCCTCTGTTTTTGTCGTGGAAGGTTCAAAGTTGGTCAAGTTCTATATTTAGGAACCACCTTGTCTATTTTGGTTTTGGGATGCAAAACCACCTAGAGTTGAATAATATATAAATAAACTTGAAATTTTGGAAGTTACAATATATTTTTAAGAAAAAAAATACTAAAATCTAGCCTCAGCCATGGAATGCCGTTTTATATAGCCTATGGAGAAGCACAATCCTCTCCTACTGGGCTAAGCCCATCTCGACCACACACTCCTCTCAGTTTCGCCGCTGCCAACCTAAAATCGCCGCTCCCTTCCCCGTCCGGTCGATGGCCACGGCGCGCCGCTGGGTCGCGGAAGCTTCCTTATCTCCAAGCGCCGCTGCTTGGTCGCGGAAGCTCCCTTGTCTTGAAGCGCCACCGCCTTATACCTCCAGATATTGTAGACGGCGCGGCAAGGCGCGCATGTTCACCTAGTTTGGATATAGGTGAACACCTTTTCTAGAACATGAACTATGTTTTTAGTCTACACGGACAACTTTCAAAATCAATTTTTATTAGACGAGCAATTTCCATTGTTATGTATGAACATTTTTTCATGTTTTTGAAATGGTAATTTCGTAATGATTAACCTGATTATTTGCTGTTGCAGGTACACTCTGCTGTTTGATGTGCTTGTTCTCTTTTGCTGTTGCAGGTACACTCTGCTGCAAATTTGTTGGATAAGAATAATTTGATTAAGTATGACAGGAAAACAGGATACTTTCAAGTTACTGATCTTGGAAGGATTGCCAGTTACTACTATATTAGTCATGGGAGTATTTCGACGTACAATGAGTATCTGAAGCCCACCATGGGTGATATTGAGCTGTGTCGACTGTTCTCTCTGAGTGAAGAATTCAAGTATGTTAGTGTCAGGCAAGATGAGAAAATGGAGCTGGCGAAGCTGTTGGATCGTGTGCCAATTCCTGTAAAAGAGAGTTTGGAGGAGCCCAGTGCAATCAATGTTCTGCTGCAAGCGTATATATCTAGGCTGAAACTGGAGGGCCTCTCCCTTAGTTCTGATATGGTCTACATCAGACAGGTATTATGTTCTCTATGCTTAATACACTGAGTTTGAAGTGCTTGTTTATTTTGCTAGTAAATTAAACGGAGGCTATTCTACCGGATTTATTCAGGAGTTTGTGCCCAACTCGTTCGCATTAGACGGAAACATCACACAACGTAGAAATAGGAGGAACGGACCGACGACAGAAACGAAGGACCGAGAGAGAAACCTTAGTGCTTTTATTACTTCCTCCGACTTATATTAGTTGACTCAAATTTGTCTAAATTTGGATGAATCTAGACACTATTTACTATATAGGTTCATCCAAATTTTGGCAAATCCAAGTCAACTAATATGAATCGGAGGGAGTATTTTATTATTTATTATAAAAGGGATTTTAAAAAAAAACTTCACAAAAAATGTGAAAAGTCCTGATGGGCCTGGCCCATAGTCCCTAGTGGACCGGCCCTCCTGGTCCGGCTGGACCAGGTCGCTCCCCGAGCTCGACCCGACTCCCTCGCTCTGTCGCTCACCCCGCACTCGACGCACACGAAACGCACGCACGCGCACCCCCTCTCGCTCTCGTTCTTTCTTTTTCCCCTCTCGCGCGCGCCTCTGCCATGCTAGCTGCCCCGCCGCCATCGACTACCCGTTATTCGACACGATGGAGACAGGGCGACACTGGGGGACACGGAGGAGCGGTATGGTGGAATCGCGATAGAAACCCTAACCCCCACCCAGCGCTCTCTCTTCTATGTCCATTCTGGCCAGGAAACTAGATCGAGCACGCAACCGCCGCTATAGGTTGTGAAATGTGGTCTTATAGGTTGTGAAACGTGGTCTTATAGGTTGTGAAACAGTAGGTCACTACTGTAAAAAGGCTTATAGCCTCCAGGTGGTTAGTGACGGGCAAAAACATGCCTGTCACTAATAAGTATCACCAGTGACCGGCAAGGATAAGCCTGTCACTAGTACAAAACACTAGTGACAGGTATATATGTGACTGTCACTAGTATTTTTTGTGAAGGCTGGCTGGATGAAAAAATTACTTAGTGACAGATATTTATAAATGCCTGTCACTAATGACACAATGATTTAGCGACGGACTCAAAATATGTCAGTCATTATTATTTTTTATGGAGGCTGGCTAAATAGGAATCTTTTTAGTGACAGATATTTCTAAAGACCTGCCACTTACTGGATATTTTTTCTAAACCCGTATTCCATAAGCCCGAAAAATCGATTGATAACTCCAGTGTCAAATAAAAACTGGATTTAAATTCGGGAAATTCAAGTTACAGACCATAGTATCCGAACAATCTGAGATAGACATAAAGCACAAATATCTTCGGTAGGTAAGATAACTTTTTCCTAGCCTAACAAGGGAAATTTCCAACGCTAGCCCAAGGTTATCTGCATAACACGCACACAACCTCTCCTCTCGATCCCCAACTTTATCTCCAGAACACGATGCACGCCGCCACAGGAGCACAACCGCACAGCCACAGGCGCAACTCTAGATCTCTGCTCCTCCGATCCATTATCTGCTCTTCCTTCCCCTTCCAAAGCTCGAACCACTATTTTGGCTCCTCCATGAGGGAGCTCGCACCTCTTCCGATCACATGCGTCCGCCGTCGCATCACAGGCTGCTCCTGCTCAACACCGGCCGCTCGCCATGTTGGGAGCCTCTCGCACGAGGAGCACCAAAGGGTTGGGTGCCTACGCCGGCACGGTGTGGTCTCCGTCGTCTAGACGACAACGGGCAACCTTATCCTCTCCGCCCGCCGACACCTCATCCGCCGAGGAGCTAAGGTAACGACCCCAACTCCTCCCGCCGCTCTAACCCCCTCCTGGCGGCGCCGCCCGCGCAATTCGACCGATGGGTCGTCGCATTTGGGCGCCGCTGTCAGACGATTAGATGGGCTAGATGCCGAGTGTTCCGATACTAGTCCCCAGGGTGTGAATTCAAGCGCAAGGAGGAGGTTCCACTTTGTTCCCCAACGAAATTCGATGAGCGCGTGGTCTCGGATGTAGGATTTAGTGTGGTTGCTACTGGAATTAGAGCACTTCTGCCCAGATGCCGTGGGCTGCTGGTGCTCGCTAGGCTCCCAAGAGGCTCGGGCTCTGTAAAATTAGCCTAGTCAGTGGATTATCGCATAGCGGTGTAGTTTCTTCTTTTTTTGGCAAAATATCTTGCTAGCAGCAAATTCTCAGTGCAGTAGAGTATTGATCATGCAAAGTTACTTTAGTGTACACAGAACACCATGCTTTATATATCTTGTTTTAGGACTATGTGTATGCGTATATCCGCAGGTTTTTGATGGGGGCTAATGTATATTCACAACTTTGGTTGAATTGTTCCTTTATTATGTTGATGCCTCATGCGCATGGAAAATCTATTGGTTCATTTAGTCCTTAGTTATATATTTCCACCTTCACTCCCATTATCCGAAGTGAAGCTTGTGTGTGTTACGAAATTTCCGCATTATAGGGGTTTTGTATTTGCTTCACATCGTTATTTCATTGTGATGTTATTGTTGCTTTGACAGAGATCATGGCTTCACCATTTGGCGCCACTTCTACTGCTGGGCGCATGGCAGATCCTAATGGCATTATATCGGACAAGAAGTCGTTTTCAGTAGCATCTATCTCCCTTGACATCCGCCCATGGAATGTGCGCCCAGAGGAAATGCATCTTCAGAGTAAAAGCGGCGAAGGAGTGCAACTTCAACAAAGATGGCTCATCCACCAATAAGCTCCAGGTGAGCTTCACATATCTTTCACATCCTATTTGAGTTTTCATTTTATGCCAATGCATGGTGAGTCTTGAAGAAACGCTAATACGCTGTTTCTATGTCTTAGGCTAGAGCCAATAAGCTTACAGATCTTTTTGAGTTAATTGGGAGCGAAGGGAAGAAATGTTGTTTTGGAGAGCAAGTATGGGTCCCCTAGGATTGTCAATGTTGTTGTTACGGTTTCAAGAGAGGTACATTTCAATGTTATCATGTTATAGAGCTTTTAGTTATCGTCATTGCACTCGAGGATTTTCTTGTTATGCATAAACATGCACTGAGATGGTTGTATCCAGTGATCATACTCCAACCCAAGTATGTTTATTTCATTGTTCATGTGTATGATTTTTCATGGTATCACAATTAATCTACATGATTCTAATGTTAATACTTCCTGACAGCGAGATGAGCACATAAGAACAAGCCGTTTCCTCTATTACACTTCAGAAATTAACAATAGGAAAAGAGTTCGAGTAGCACAATATATATAGAACAAAGTAACAGAACGATGCTCTATTTTTATTGGTGAAGTCATGTGATAACACTGTCTTATTGACTGGTCGTACTAACACTGAAATAAGAAGTAACATGGATGCGCTTGGTTTAGGGCCTCTCGGTGAAGGGGTTATATCCAAGTGATGAAAGAAGCCATGTGAAATCTTGAAATCTTTACAACATTTGGGATAATAGTCGAATTAGACATAGTCAGACTCAACATTTTAATAATTGCTGCTTATGGTTTGGTTCTTATAGTTTTAGGAAACTGGGACTGTTCTCACGCTTCCAATGATGTGTTCTTTGCAGTGCCGTCTATGGATTCTTCTGACGACCCATCTACTGTTTGGCTGTCTATGTTTGATGCCCTCATAGATGATGACATTCCTCTTAAGTGGCTGGCCGTGGCTCGATCTTAATTCTGGAATGCGTCCGCCTGCTTTTACCTCCTGAGATTCTTATGTGGCTGCCTCCTCTTCATGTTCAAGGTATCCAGATTGGGATTTTGTGCCCACTTCATTTGGGACTGATGAGGGGTCTGGGGATGTTCCATCTGATGATGATTCATCTGATATCGAGCTTGACAACCTTTGGTGCATTGGCAGTTAATTTGCCCCGGGGTATGAGTTATGTCTATCTTCTATCTACTTGAAACTCCAACTATCCATTTACGGTGAACAAATTCTCAAGGTAGCATCACAGGATTTCTAAACTACTATACCAAGAACTGATATGCTCTCCTTTCATTCTCGATTTTATACACTTACATGTCAAGATGTTGGCAGGAGGAAGATCCTGGATGGTACTCTAGGGTCCCTAAGTTCAACCCTCAGCCTGTTGTAGATATTGAAATGCATGTAAGTCACATTACATAATGTATGTATACAAGTTTCTCTCTACCAAAGTAAATTGCTTCTCTGCTGTTTGCCTAAGCATTCAGAATTCACTATATATGCGTTTATCGGTTATTTATCTGTATTTCGCTTTACAGAAACCAAAGGAAGAGGCAAACATTGTACCAGCTTTGACAAATGGAACATCATCAGTTTCGGAACCAAAAACTATTTCTGAAAATGGAAGTTCAGTGGACACACAAGACAAATTTGTTATTCTGGAGGGTCTTAGTACTGTCAGCGCTCACGAAGAATGGACTGCATTATCTGTTAGCGCCAGTGGCCTAAACCGTTATGAGGTTCGCCATATGTTCCCTTGCCTCTCCTGTTTTTAACTTGTAGAACTAAGTACCCTATTTTCCTTTCTGTTTGCCTTATTTACTTTTGGCTGCTGTAGCATGGATCAACTATACTGCAAGACAAAATGTATATATTTAGTGGAAACCACAATGGCCGTTATCTTAGTGACCTTCAGGTTTGTGAAGCTAATTGTGGTTAATGTGCATGTCATTTGTAAATGGCTTGACAGTCCTGCGTCTAGACTCTCTAGACATGCAAGTGGGATCCCACCATTATCCCACTTACAGTTCATTTGTGATTTCTAGTTCAAAATGAACTTTAAGTGGAACTTTGGTGGTACTCCCTGTGCCTGAGATCAAACAGATTGCTGGTACTCCCTGGCAGTTCTTTCTTCCGCTTATTGCACATGCCCCTTAAGGTGAAACTGAGCAAACTTTGCATGTCTTATTTTTTTGTAGGCAGAGCTAGGAGATATGGGTCTAAATTCCCAGTTGGCAAAGTGACCTGTCTAGATGCTGAAGATCTCTCATTACTACACTCGTCTCTGAAGTCATCTTCCCCCATTATGGAGGTGTATGGCTATTGTAATTTGACTGTAACAGTTTGAGTGAAATTTAAACTTCTGCATAAACTACTGTAATTTGAGTGAGCTATGTATTGTTTTGTATTACTGTGATTTTGAATTGATGTGATTTGAGTGCAATGCCTACTGTAATGTGACTGCTGTAATTTGACAATTTGAGTGAACCATTTTGAAAATTTGACTGCTGTAATTTGACTTCTGTCAGCCAGATAGTTACTGTAACTTTACTGCCGTTATCGTTTAGAGGCACTATGGAGACTGCCTCAAATGGTTGATGGTTGACTTTTAGAGGCACTATAGAGACTGCCTCAAATGGTTGATGGTTGATTTTTAGAGGCACTATCACTAGTGCCTCAAATGATTGCTTTTAGAGGCACTATTGAGAGTGCCTCAAATGGCTGGCCTTAGAGGCACTCTCAATAGTGCCTCAAATGGTTGACTTTTAGAGGCACTATCACTAGTGCCTCAAATGATTGGCTTTTAGAGGCACTATTGAGAGTGCCTCAAATGGTAGGCTTTAGAGGCACTCTCGATAGTGCCTCAAATGTTTAGTTTTAGTGGCTCTCTTTAAAATGCCTCAAATAATTAGGATTTTGAGGCATTTTTTAAAACTGCCACTAATAACTTTTACCTACACGACCGTCCCCGGCGCTTTTTTTATTGCCTTAAAAAATTAATTGTGGCACTAATTTAACTATTAGAGGCACTTTAGAGTGCCTCTGATTGGCGTACGTGCCATAGTGAGCGTTAGAATGCCATTGGTTTCAGTGACCGGGAGTACAAATCTAACAGCATTGTATTCTGTAGTAGCGATTGTGGTAATGCTACAGATACAGAACCGACCACAGGCGTGAGACATCTCGTGCAGTTTCTTGGTCTCCGCCGCCGGAAGGTACCCTCCAGGTGAATGTTGATGCTGCAATGTTTGCTTCTTCTCGCCGAGCTGGCTGTGGTATGGTAGTTCGTGATCATATGGGGGCTTTTGTTGCGGCTTTTGCTGATAGCTCCATTGAGACCATCCATCCTGAACTTGCTGAAGCACTTGCAATCAGAACCGCCCTGTCCTTTGGGAGAAGCGAAGGCTGGGGCAAGGTCATTATAGCCTCCGATTGTAAGTCAGTTGTGCAAAGAATTGGAGCCAGAGAAAGGGATCGATCCAGGTACGGAGCTGTGATCCAGGACATAAAATCTTTGGCTATTCCTTTTCAGGCTATTGAGTTTATCGCGGACAAATTGTTGCTGCGCATATCTTAGCTCGATCTTCAGAGTTTCTTAGTGTGTCTGTGTGGATTGGTGTGTCCCCGATGTGTATTCGGAAACTATTTGTATTGACTTTATGTCCACTGGTTAATAAAGCACACGCATTCCCTAAAAAAAACTTAATCAAACACTCTGTACTCTGACAGATTATACAGCGTTGACAACATTCAGACAGTGCTAAATCAAACACTCTGTACTCTGACAGATTATACCAATGTACTCCCTCCGTTTTAAAATATAAGATGTTTTAGCTATGTGAAGCAAATGTATTTAGACTATTTTTAGTATATAGATTCACTTATAAGTCTAGATATATTCTTTTTACAAATCTAAAACATCTTATATTTTGAAACGGAGGAAGTAGTAGCGATGTTGAGCTTTTACATGTTCTCCATAGTTGGGAAAATTCCTTAATTTTGGTCAGGAAAAGGGACAATCTGTTTATTTTGACAGGGGGCAGTGCAAATTACTATACCTGATTTTGGATTTGATTTTCAGACGAGAGTTGTGGGGAGGGGGCGGTTGCCGCGTCCCGTTGTGCCCCCGAATTGAAACCAGCCCTGTGATCCCGATCGAACGGCTGGGTGTGGACGATGGGCTCCCCGCTCCCGCTTACAAAATCTTCCTCCCACTCCCCCCAAACATCGCAGGACGTGGGCGTTCGTCGTGGGCGCGCCTTGGTGCCATTTCAATTCTCCCCCTCTTCTCCTCCTTCCGACAGACAGGAGCGGAATTTCTGCGGAGTTGTGCGATTCTGACGGCGGCGGCGGCGGGGGAGGAAGATGACGACGATGCATCCGCGCGGTGGCCGTGAGCGGGCGGCGGTGAGGAAGGGGCCGTGGATGGCGGAGGAGGACGAGGTGCTGCGGCAGCACGTCCGCGAGCACGGCCCACGCGAGTGGAGCTCCATTCGATCCAAAGGCCTCCTCCCCCGCACCGGCAAGTCCTGCCGCCTCCGCTGGGTCAACAAGCTCCGCCCAAACCTCAAGACGTAAATAACCCGCCTTCCTTCCTTCCTTCTCTCCCGGGTTTGATTTGATCGGCTCTGCATCCGCATCCGCATACCACGCGTAGGCGCTGAAGGATGATGCCGTGTTTGTTTTTGTTGTTGTTGAAGGGGCTGCAAGTTCTCGGCGGAGGAGGAGCGGGTGGTGATCGAGCTGCAGGCGCAGTTCGGGAACAAGTGGGCGAGGATCTCCACGTACCTGCCCGGCAGGACCGACAACGACGTCAAGAACTTCTGGAGCACAAGGCAGAAGCGCCTCGCCAGGATCCTCAGGGCGCCGCTGTCGCGCAGGAGGCCTGCCGCAGCCAGGCACAGCGCCAGCGCCAGCGCTGCTTCTTCTTCGGCTGCGGCCCTTCATGATCATGATCAGTTGCTGCGCGCGCCCAAGCCCGAGGTGACTGCTCTTGCTTTGTTTTGTTTCATTTCTCTGAAGAAAACAGCGTTGTTGCTTCTGAACTTGACAGCAATCACCTTGTTTCTGAACCTGACGGTGTGTCTCTGCTTTTCTGAAATGATCCAACGACACTTTGGGTTGTTTCTTCTGCCCGCTACGTTTTTTCACTCCTTGTTTTGGACAATCAGATAGTGCAATCACAGAAGCGGATGGTCAATATTTTTTAAATAATATCTTTATTAAAAATGTTTGAATCACAAATTAAATACTTTTATGTCTGAACCTGACGGTGTGCCTGCTTTTCTGAACCTGACGGTGTGCGTGCTTTTCTGAAATGACCCAACGACACTTTGGGTTTTCTGCCCGCTACGTTTTTTCACTACTTGTTTTGGACACTCTAAGATTAAGATACACTAGTACATATTTGGCCAATATTTTTAAAATTATATCTTAATTACAACTGGTTAAGTCACAAATTTAAATACTTTTATGTCTGTTAGCTCAACGTTTTTTAAATAAGAAATTGATAGGGTCAATGGTTTTAAAACTTGATCACACACACACATTCTAAAACAACATTTATTTGTGCCCTTTTTTATTTGTGACTCTTGTGAACTAGTAGTACCTTTTACTTCCAGCCCCAAACTCAATCATGCATTCTGTCAATGTTTTGTTTTCTGAATTTCTGAAGCCTTGCACTGTTGCACATTTCAGCCTCTGTGTCAGGATCAGGTTCCCCACTCGGGCACGATGATCCCCTTCCAAGAAACGCCAGTGCACCACATCGGCGAGAGCAGCCAAGAACCACCACTCGCGGCGAACCAGTGCGGCGATTCCCCGTTCCACGGACTACTCGATCCAGGATCCATCCTGCAGCCTCCCATCGGGTTCGCCGCCATGGACAGCGCGGCCGCGGCGGGATGCAGCAGCTCGTACGGCGCCGCTCCGGAGTCCCACTATCCTCTGTCCTTCCTCTACGCCGGCGACCCTGCGCCAATGCTTGATGCCAGTAGCTTCGCCGACGCGGCCGCACTTGCCCACGGCGGCGGCGTCGCCTACCTGGAGCCGAAACGGGAGTTTGAGCCGCTGCGGCCGCCGGTCGGGTTCTTTGGGATGGACGGGGAGGACGACGACGACTACGGCCACATCGTGCCGGCACGGAGAGGCGCGCCCGACGTGCACTTCGACGACCTGGCCCCGGAGATGTTCGACTTCTTCGAACTCCCACCGTCCCCGCCACCGTCGCCGTCCACTCGCCACTGACCGACGCTGCAGGATGCGTATCCTGACTAAGCCATTACCGTCTTACTGATGCTAATATATGTTGTTTGATCGTCATCTAAGGAGGAAGTACTATGTCGTGAAACTGTTTGATCGAGTTCATTTGTGCATGTGTAAACGCCTAATGTAATTCTGGGACATGTCTCTTCTGATTCTGATCGAGTGGCTGCTTAAAACTTCCTCAGCGTATTACCAGCCTTTTCACGTTGGGAAATCCTAGCAAAATTTCATCAAGTGCATGACACACAACGATCTTTCTGTGTGCACAACTTGTATCCTCGTATTGTTCTCCAAAAAAAAAAGTATCCTCGTATGTTTTTTTGAGACAAGTATCCTCGTACGGTGTATCTTGTTTTTATTCTCGTATGTGAAAGAAACTTCGAAATTGCTTCAGGTACGATGTTACACGTCCGATAACTGTACGACACCTCCTTCCTTTCCAATCGAGATAGTTACAGATTTGCGCTAATTGCTCCTGTCCATGTCAAGTTTCAGTCCAAAGCTAAACCTGTTGAAAGAGCATTTTCTATCCTTCTGATTTTGATGTTTGATAACAACACGTTTATCGGTCTAATTGTGTGCTAAGTGTATCACAGGTTTGATAGATTGTGGCACAAATCTTGATCTGCAAATTTGCCCTTGCCTAAAGTCATTGTGGCAACCGGTAGTACCGGAAATATGACCTGTACTACCGTTTCCTAGTACCGGTTAGACCCGTGCAAGGGTGGGAGGAATGGTTTTTTCCTTAGTACCACCCGGTACCGCGGAGCGGCACTACCATTCCAACCGGTAGTATCGCTTGAGACAAGCGGTAGTGACATGGTTATACCCTACGGGTACATAACTTCAGCATACCTGGTCCAGCCCAAGGAAGGCCCACAGCAGATATACGCTGGCCCATGAAGATTTTCGGGTGGCCAAGGCCCATGACGCCTTCGGATCCTTGGAGAGCAAGACTAGAGGAGATAGGAAATTCAAAGGGGTAAAACCCTAGAACTTGTAACCGACTAGGACTACGCTCGGGACCTGCCTAAGTCTATATAAAGGCCAGGAGGGCACGTCCTAGGGCAACTCGACTCATACTTTCGCACACGCATCCACGCCAGATCGACCAAGACCTTGTAACCTTCGGTTCCGCCGTAATCAAAGAGCGACAAGCGTGAGTAGGGTTTTCCTCCGGCTCGAACACAGGTAAATCTCGTGTCCCCTGGTTGCTTGTCTGTTAACCGTGCCACGATCTCCAGCATCCCCATCTTCTCCAAAACCCAAGTCCATAACAATGGGCATTGACGAGATTAAACCTCGTCAATTGGCGCCGTTTGTGGGAACTGGGGCTGCTGATTGTGCGGTCGTGACGGTTCTGACCCGATCGATCTACAACTCCGCGGCGACGGAGAATCACCTCCTCTTCGGCGCTTTCAACTTCACCGCCCACTCGCCAGCCACCATGAAGGATAGGCGACGGACTCGAAATTTTGTTCGGGAGCTTCTTCCAGTGGGACAACCGCACCTCCGCCTCCTCGGCGGGTGCCCGTCAATCGTGCCCGCTTCATGGGCTCCACACCCGTCTTTGCGACGTCACCATCAACAGACGAGTTCTACAGCAAGACTGCAACTCCGATCTGGCGATCCACCTTCGGATGAAGGGACCTACGGTTCCGGATCCGAAAGCTGCAAGCCAACCAAGATGCAGCGCTATCTGTGGCGCGATCATCCAAACCGACGAGGAACGCCTAACCCGCCGCCCAACCCCAACCCGCGGGATGTAAAGCGGCGAAAACGGTGGAAACGACGATAACGGGGAAAACGGCGGCCACCTCATCCAACTTAGCAAAGAAGGATGGGTCGAAGCACGCCGCGCCGTCGCGGGCGAAATAGTCCTACCTCTGGACTCCCCACGTGATCTGCTGAGGGCATACCACTACCTCCTCATCGAGGAGCACAAGAAGCAAGTCGAGATGCAAGACGCCGACAACGCAAGCAAGCCTCTAAGTCCGGTCTTGCGACGAGCTGCGCTCTCCGCCATGGAACCCGGCTCTAGCACAAACAGAAACCAGGGAAACAAACACCGCTCTCGGGTGGAAAACATGGACCCGAAGGAACGGCGTGACGTGACCCGAACTCTCCATACATCGTTCATGGATATGGAAACTGACGGCAACATCATCCCGAAGACGCCACAAGCTACGATCATGGCAGCCACTGCGTATCTCGCGGCTCACCCACCTCCGGAGGGGGACCCGAAAAGGGCCATGCATAAGTCCGCACTCACCGGACTAGGACTAATCGGAGCTGCGCTCCACGAAGACGCCTCGGAGCCGAAGAAGAAAGCTCCAGCGCCACCGAGCCCCACACCCTCATCCGAAGAGGAAGAGGAGCACGATCTTCCTCGAAGGAAGAAGAGCTCCAATCTCCACAAACGCGACTACGACGCCAGAGACAAGCTCACACAGCGCAAGATCGACAAAGCACGCGCAAAAGGCGCATGCTCATCCGAATCTGAGATGGATGAAGACGAAGGAGAACTCTGCGGAGCTCGATGCTTCAGCAGATCTGTTCGGCGAACGCAGTTGCCACGCAACTTCAAGCTTCCTTCGGATACTCCGAAGTTCAACGGCACGCAATATCCAAAATCCTGGCTCAGTGACCATCTGTCGTCCGTCAAGCTTCATGGAGGCAACAAAAAAACCGCCATGCAATGCCTTCACCGCAAGAGCGCTGGTCTCGCTTAGCGACCTATCATCGATCCATCCGGGAGGAGCTCGCATGCTTCATCCGAAACTTCAAAGGCACCAGCAAGAGGCCCGCCTCAATCGAAGAATTGCGAGCCTGCACTCAAAGAACGGGTGAATCTATTCGCCAGACATACTACTACCGGTTCACGACCAAAACTCCGCAAGACACATCTCCGAAGAGAGGGCCATCGACGCCTTCAAGGACGTCAGCGCCAAGACTTCAAGGAGGAACTTGGGCGTAAAGCCCAAGACACTCGATCACCTCATGGAAATCGCCAGCTAATTGGTGACGGCTTGCATCCAGCGACCGCAATCAGATGAAGAGGACGACTACGGCCGAAGACGCGAACGCCGCAGCAAGAGGAGATCGCGCGTCTACGAGGACCGCGACGGACCCGACATGGTCGCGGCCGGCTACGCCAACCGCCGCAACGACAACAGCCGCAACAGCGGAGGATACCGTAGCGGAAACTTCCGCGACAACGGACGACCAACGCAGTCGTGGCAACGCCGTGACCGTGACAACGGACCCTCAGCATTCGACAAACTTTCGGGTCCATGCACCATCCACTTCTACATCGACAAACAAGACGGCAAAAACAAAGCCAGCCACATGCTCAAGGACTGCCGAGAGTTCCAGAAACTCAGCGAAGGCATGATGCAGATGAGGCAACAAGCTCCAATTCCTGCGTTCGGAAACGCACCTGCGCCAGGTGAAATAGCACACGGAGCTCCTCCACCGCCGCCTATTGGAGGCCAAAACCAACCAGTCGCACCAATCAGAAACAACGTCGGGGTACCATACCCCCCACCAAAAGGAGCACTCAATATGATACAGAAGGGACGCCCTACAAATAGGGTGCAGAAAAAAATCACCCGACAAATCAACTTGGCCGTGGCAACTCCACCTGCAATCCCTGAGTACCTCAGCGGATCGGAGTCCTGCATCACATTCACTCGCGCGGATCACCCTTGCCAGATCCCTCGCCCAGGTCATGCTGCCCAGTCTTGCCGAGGCGCAGATCGGAGGCTTCGAGATGAGTCGCGTCTTCATGGACGGCGGCAATGCATCAACCTAATGTTCGCAAGCACTCTAGCAGCTATGCGGATCCCGCAATGCAGCTTGGAACAATCAGACACAACGTTCCACGGCATTGTCCCAGGGAAGGGCATCTTCCCCCTGGGCAAAATAGGGCTCGATGTCATCTTCGGGAAGCCGGACAACTTTCGGCAGGAGCGCCTAGAATTCGAAGTGGTGGACTGGCCGTCGCAATACCATGCCATCCTGGGACGTGTAGCATTCGCAAGGTTCCTGGCCATCCCACACTACGCATACCTACTACTCAAGATGCCAGTACCAAGGGGCGTCATCACAATCCACGGGAGCTTCACCCGATCGGACCAATGCGACAGGGATTTCAACAAAATCTCCCAGTCCTTCGGCATGCAAGATGAGATCGTAAGGCTCCGCGAGGTGATGGACAATGGGCTACCCCCAGTCACAAGGCAAAACGCACCCGACATGTCCTTCGACTCCACCATCAACACCAAGAAAGTGTAGGTCCATCCGGCATACGCCTCCAAGACGGCGCTGATCGCCAATGACCTCAGCACAGCATAGGAAGGCGCGCTCGTCGAATTCCTCCGTGAGCGCTGGGAAATATTCGCCTGGTGTCCTACGGACATGCCAGGAGTTCCCAGGGAATTCGCCGAGCACGCACTCAATGTCTTCCCAGACACCAAGCCGCCAAGCCTATCCAAGACCGCCGAGCCACGAGCCGAAGCTATCAGCAAGGAGATCAACAGATTACTCGCAGCAGACTTCATCCGGGAAATCAAGGAAAGCGAGTGGCTGGAAAATACGGTGATGGTCCCGAAGAAGGACACGGACATCCTGCGGATGTGCGTGGACTTCACGTCACTAAATAAACACTGCCCAAAGGACCACTTCCCTCTTCCTCGGATCGACCAGATCATCGATTCGACTGCAGGTTGTGAGAAGCTCTCCTTCCTCGACGCCTACTCAGGCCATAACCAGATTCGACTCAAGGTCGAAGATCAAGAGAAGACGGCGTTCATCACACCGTTCGGAGTATTCTGCTACAACACAATGCCCTTCGGTCTAAAGAACGCGGGTGCCACGTACCAGCGATGCATGCAGGCCTGCCTCAAGGACCAGATCGGTCGCAACGTCCAAGTCTATGTCGACGACATAGTCATAAAAACCAAGGAGGCAAGAACACTTATCGGCGATCTCCGCGAGATGTTCGACAACCTTGATCGCTACAGGATCAAGCTCAATCCAGAAAAGTGTGCCTTCGGCGTCCCCTCGGGTCAGCTGCTCGGGTACTTCATCTCTCAACAAGGGATCGAAGCGAACCCGAAGAAAATCAAAGCTATCATGACAATGGAGAAGCCGAAAAACCTGAAGGCGTTCACTCGCAGTGAGTAGCGGCACTAAGCGAGTTCATCACCGCATGGGCGAAGGCCCTACCATTTTACCGGATCTTTGCGCAAGGCAGACAAGTTCGAGTGGACACCAGAAGCCAACGACGCATTCGAAAGCCTCAAGCGGCTCCTCTCCACCTCGCCCGTTTTGGTCACGCCAAAAGAGCGCGAGCCCCTGCTGCTGTACATAGCAGCCACGCACCAGGTGGTCAGCACAGTACTCGTGGTCGAACGACCCGAAGAAGGCAAGACCCACGGGGTACAACGCCCAATTTACTACCTCAGCGAGGTTCTCACTCCAACAAAACAGCGGTACCCGCACTACCAGAAGCTGGCCTACGGCGTGTTCATGACGGCTCGACGACTGAGCCACTACTTCCAGGAGCATCAGGTGATGGTCGTCAACGAGGCACCCCTAAACAGCATCCTGAATAACCCAGAGGCCACAGGACGCGTGGCCCTGTGGGGCATTGAACTATCACCCCTGGACATCGTCTACGAGAAGCGACATGCAATCAAATCCCAAGTCCTTCCGGACTTCCTGGTACACTGGATGGAGCTGCAGCTGCCTGACACCCCAGATATGTCGCAGTCCTGGACAATGCATTTCGACGGCTCCAAGCGTGAAGCCGGAGCAGGTGAAGGAGTCATACTGACCTCCCCACAAGGTGACAAGATGAAGTACGTTCTTCGGATGAAATTGAGAGCCTCCAACAACGAGGCCGAATACAAAGCCCTCATCCATGGCATGAAGATGGCAAAAATATGCGGCGCAACGCGCCTGGTCATCTACGGTGACTCCAACCTTTTCGTACAGCAGACGATGAATGAGTGCGACGCACACGCCGAAAACATGATCGCGTACCGCGCGCTATACAACGCACTCGAAGGAGAATTCGATGGCTGCGAACTTCGGCATGTTGGAAGAGAGAGCAACGAGGAGGCCGATAGACTCGCCAACATCGGCTCCACCTGTGCAAAGGTACCACCAGGTGTGTTCCTTGAACAGATCTCCGTACCATCCATCAAGCGTAAATTCCCCAAGGTATCACCCGAAGAAGCGGAACACTCGGGGGCTACGCTACCCGAAGATCATGAAGGACCCGACAAGTTGGATATCGAAGTTGCCACGGTCAACCTGATGCAGGTCATGGCAGTCGAAGAAACTTGGACACGTCCATACCTCCAGTTCCTGGTAAACGGAGAATTGCCTAACAGCCTGACAGATGCCCGACGCATATCTCGTCGGTCAAAAGCCTTCACCATCATCAACGGCGAACTGTACAAACGCAGCATTACGGGTGTACTACAACGGTGCATCACCCTCAATGACGGCAAGGCCATACTCCAAGATATCCATGAGGGCATCTGCGGCCACCACGCAGGCAGCCGCTCCCTTGTCGCCAAGGCTCTACGAGCAGGATTCTATTGGCCAACGGCCATGAGCGACGCGAAGGACATCGTCCGAAGATGCAACGGATGCCAACGGTTCACCGACAAACCGCACGCACCTGGGTCCGAACTTCGACCCATACCCATAGCCTGGCCTTTTGCCCAATGGGGCCTCGACATGATCGGCAAACTACCAAAGTCCTCGAAAGGGGGACACGTCTTCCTCCTGGTCGCAGTCGACAAATTCACCAAGTGGATCGAGGCCATGCCAGTCACCAACCAGAAGGGCAAAACCGCCGTCAAGTTCTTCGAATCCATTGTCTCATGTGTTCGGCGTATCGACAACATCATCACCGACAACGGATCAAACTTCATCTCCGAAGAATTCCGGGACTTCGAAGGCCTCGGGATCAATATCACATACGCCTCAGTGGCACACCCGCAAACAAACGGGCAAGTGGAAAAGGCCAACGGCCTAATCGGCGCCGGCATCAAGAAGCGCCTCATGAGCTCACTCGAGCACAAAGCTGGAAACTGGACGAAAGAGCTACCGTCCCTGTGGAGCTTACGGACCACGCCAAACAGCTCCACCGGCTACACACCGTACTTCATGGTGCACGGAGCTGAGGCCGTGCTACCAGCCGAAGTACGCCACCAGGCTCCACGAGTCGTCGCTTACAGCGAAGCCGAATCCACGGCTGCACTCGAAGATGCCGTCGACACACTCGACGAGGCACGAGATATAGCAGCAGCTAGATCAGCGGTGTACCAGCAGAGTCTCCGCAACTATCACAGTCGTCGGCTGCGCCCAAGGTCCTTCGTCGAAGGAGACCTCGTCTTACGACTCAAGCAAAAGCGACCGAACAAACTCGATTCGCCATGGGAAGGACCCTACGCCATCACCGAGGTCATCCCAGGTGGCGCCTATCGCCTCAAGCACGTGGAGTCTGGAGTCACATACTCCAACCCGTGGAACGTCTCGCACCTGCGACTATTCTACCCATAGCAACCTACCCCCCTTTTACTTTCAATAAGGCTTTCAGCCAAGACTACTCAGCCGAACCATGTACCTCCTCCATTACGATATAAATAAAGCTAAGTGTCTTGCCCCAACCTTCGGTTGACTATTTTTCTGCAACTTTACTACATGCTACAAACGCATTCGGGGGCTCCCCCTACCTCACGATTTCATCGACTGAGGACCAAACGTGTACACCTGAGTAGCTGACTACGTCAGGCAAACGAAAAGGACACGTAATCAAACAAAGCACTGCGTGCTCACAAACAACAAATGGCACTTAAACGCCCAGCCGCAATATACAAATTTTACATCTATCTGTTTATTTTCAGGTCCTACCTATTCTGAAGAATAACCTGAGCACGCTGCTCAAACAAATCTACAACCTGTTCGGCATACTGCCTTATAGCCGCGTAATGCGGACGCATGTTCCACTCGCCACCATCTGGTCGAGGAGGTGGCCCAGTCGCCACAACAGCCAAATCTACATCGTGTGCACCTCACAAGAGACAAGGCAGCCTTCACCCTGCAACGAGCTGTCGACCAGCTCCTTGACATTGCCGACTCGAAACTTCGCCGAAGACCTGCAAGGTCGTCGCACGGCCCAACGGAAACATGACGTGCAGCACCGAGGAAAGTGATGTCTGCACCTGGCGGAGCACCCGCGAAACCTGGTAGACGCGATCCTGCACCGTCGCCAGAACTATGGCGCGATCACGATCCATCTAGAAGAAGCCGCCGGCCTCCATGTCCTGTTGAGTCAAGCAATTGACTCGAACAACAATACACTCCTTTTATTCCCTCGGAGCAAGATTGGCACCTGCGACAACCGCACAAAACAAGAGTAAGGCCACCAGGCTCACCCGAAGAACTCAGCTACAGCCCGAAAGAAAGACCAACTTACATTGCAGCTGCTCGGACAGTCGACCCAGCTCCGCCATCAAATACTCCTCTCTGGCTGCACCACGGTCTGCTTTTGATTTCCAAACGTCAGCGCGACCGCGTAACCCAAGCAAATCCCTCTCCAAGCTGCGCACGCGATCTCGAAGAAAAGCGAGCTGCGAGGAATCATCCAATGATGTTCGCAAGGGCCTTTCGGATGAAGTGTCAACTGGGTCAGCACCCGAAGGAACCTATAGCAGCAGAAAAAAGAGGGCACACAGACATTCAGGCAAGGATAGAGCACAACTCGGAGGAATTCATTAAAATATATAAGGCCACTACGTGGCACAAGGATGGTACTACAAAAGATATTCACAACAGAAGGAGACCCCAAACTACCCTACGTCTACTATGCCTCAGGTGCAGGACACTGCGTCGCCGTAACCGATCGTTTAGCTTTGGCCGCCGCCGCAGCGGCGTACTCAGATAGCAAGTCAATGAGCTTGGGCCCATATCGTCTGCAGCGAGCGGAGTAGGCGGCGAAAGCTACCTCGGATCCATCCGCAGCCGTAGGCATCTGAGAAGTAATCTGGGGCAGGTCCAGCTCCGCCCCAGACGCCATGGCCATCGCCAGCCCGACGGCCGGCCGATGCCCTTCTGCTTGCGCTTGTATGCTGCAGGCGCTTCGGCTGACAGAGCCTCTGCCAGAGCATCCACATCTTCAAGGGGTGCGCCCTTCGGGAAGAGCTCCTGGTAGAAGCGACCAAGGACCTCTTTCGCCTTGGCAAGGGAGTTGACGATAGTGCTGCAGCGGTCTTCGACCGCTATAGTGGCATCATCCAGAGCACTCCCGTGCTCTAGAGCACCGCGGTCGAACTCGATGCCTGCGGCATCTGAGACAAAAAAGAAGAAAACATGAAGAAAAGCAACACAGAAGAAGATCCGTAGAAAAAGAAACAAGTACAAAAGTTTGTACTCACCCGAAATAGCCTTGGCAGCAGCCATGAGCTTATCCGCCACCCTTTTTCACGAGCAGCAACGGTGGCCAGCTCTCTCACGATCTGCGGCCTCCTGCAGCAGACGCTCTTCGCTGGCTCACGCCCAGCTCAAGGCGCTCTTTGCACCAAGCAGCCTTGACCTTCCGCCTGATTGCCAAGGCTCTTCTTGAGGCGTCGACCTCACGGAGAGAGTCGTTATGCTCCTCGCATTTACAACAAGCAAGTGTCAAAAACAAGACAAGGATAAGCAAGAGAAGTACTACAAGGCGAATACCTTGAAGTCTGCCAAGCAGCTCTAGCGTCAGGCGTTCCTCCACCAGCCGCTTGGCCTCTTGGACAAAAGGCTGCAGCAACAGGCAATAGCAGTAAGAACAGGACTTGGGGGCTACGCCCAACAAAAAGAAGCATAAACAAAAATCGTCATACGAAGACACTCGGGGGCTCCCCCCGTAAGATCAAGCAGAAGAAACTTACGTGCTCCGAAGGCGAACCCGAAGGCCCGCCTGCGAAATTCTGGGGCGCAACCACCAGCCTATCCTGCACAGGAGGAACTGACGCAACGTCACCCGAAGTCGCCACCGTCTGAGGAGGAGGCGACGCAATGTTCGACTCCCCCATCATCTCCTGCCCACCATCACTGGAGCCTTCGGAGGATTGCCTGCATACGAAGCCAATCAACACAGATGCACACACCATCAAGGAAAAAGGACAACAATGGCAACAAGAAAACTTACAAGCCCAACGCGCTCAGGTCGAATATGGGAGAAGCCCTTCGGGCCCTCTTCTCTTCCTTCTTTTCTTCCTTCTTCTCCTCCTTCTTTTCTTCCTTCTTCCGCTTTGCTGGCGGGTGCGGAGCAACAGCTTGCACAGGAATGGCAGGAAGAGGAGAGGAAGAACCCCCATGAGCATCATCATGACGCTCAAGACCCAGAGGATTTCTGGGAGTCGGAGGAGTCGAGGCATCCGAAGACTCGCTGGAGCTCCGTGATCGCTTGCGCGAATGGTCCTCACTCGACTCGTCGGCATCATCGAGCTGACGGTAGCTCGGACACGGAGTCCACCACTTCATTATCCGGGGCATTCGGATACCTTTAGGGCAACGGTGGTGCCATGCCCGGCACTTTGAAGCTCTACAAGATGAGAAGGAACTTTGTCAGCAAACAAAGGAAACACATACACAGTCAACAAAAACTAAAGGGGAGCACTACGTGCGCAAATCTACACCTTCGGTATGACCAACGTCGAAGAAAAGGGAGGAGTCTGCGACTTCCCCGGTATTTCTTCGTCGGCCTTGAACTTCAACAGCGCCCGAAGAGCCTTGTCAAGTTCCACCTCGGAGATTTTCTCACTCAAAACCCTCGTCGGATCACGGCGCCCAGAGTAAAGAAACATCGGATGTGCCCTCGCTTGGAGAGGCTGCACCCGACGCTCAAGAAACGTCCGGATGACGTCGACACCGTTCACCTCCTTCGTGAATCGCTTGGAGATCCTCCACCCGGCAGTAGGGCCTCTATCTCCGCCACCTCACCGCCTAAGATTTGGTTTTTCCAGGATCTTTTCTTCTCAATCAGTTGGGAGGGGTCAAAGGAACGAGACCAAAATCTTGCCCAGCGATGGAGTCACGGATGTAAAACATTTCCTCCGCCAAGATCTTGGACAGATTCGGACATGGAAAAGGAAAAGAATTGGACATTGGGACTGAGAGAGATGATGAAACCCCCAATGGGATACACACCATCCGAACCAGACTGCCTCTTCACGGAATAAAGCTTCCAGAAGAGACCAAAATGCGGCTCAATGCCAAGCCAACACTCGCAAAGCGTGATAAAGCACGCAATGTGGAGAAGGGAGTTGGGAGAAAGATGATGGAGTTGAACCCCATAGAAAAAGAGCAGTCCATGAAGGAAGTCATGGACTGGATACGAAAACCCACGCAATATGAAGGCAACAAACATAACCCGATACCCAGATGGGGGACGGGGGATTACCTCATTGCCGGGGAGTCTCACGGCCGTCGTGTCTTGCGGGATCAGGCTCCGCTCGTGCAGTTTGTGGAGATTGCTCTCTCGCGTCTCTGATCGCCGCCAGCCACCATCGGTGACGCGAGCAGCGGCGGTGCTCTTCTTGCCTCCGGCGGCGCTGGTCCCAACTGCAGATGAGGACTTCTTTGTTTTCCCCATGGCGCTGCAGCGGTGGTGGCGATGAAAACGCAGAAAGAACGAAGGAAATGTGGAAGGAAAGCTCCGCGCGCAACAAGAATCGCTCAAGAACAAGGAGGCAGCGAACAGATGAACTGGTGCGGTGAAAAACAAACCACGATTTCACCCAGGATTATAATAAGACGACGACGCCGCCGTCCATCGAGAAGACCTAACGCCAACGGTAGATCTGGCCGTACACGTGTCAACACCACAACGAACCGTCGTTACCACGCCGTCCACTACGCGCGGAAATCGAGGAGGCGCCGTAATCATCTCCACGCCCCGCGTGACCGGTCAATTCAAATTCAGCAAGAGGGACCCACTCTTCGTCCCGTCAAGTCATCTCTGGCGTAGCAGACGCTTGAGGTCATCGATCGTAAGCACTGACGTCATCAAAAGCTACACTAGCACCACTTCGGCTCCACAGCTAAGAGTACTCACTCGAATCTACGATTCGACTAAATACTCGGGGGCTACTCCTATCAGGAGCGCTGGCCGCGCACCCGACAGACAAATGAGGACAAAATTACTTCTCTGAGTCCTACGTCGAGTCTACGACTCCACTACGGACTCGGGGGCTACTCCCATAGGGAGGATGGATTTAAGCATCCGAAAATTTTCGAGTCCTGCGGACCTAATGATTGAAACAATGCTTGAACTAAAAGTCTCGCTCGAGTCACGACTCCAATGACACTTGGGGCTACTCCCATAGGAGGCCTGGTCGCACCCTATGAAATCTTCGATTGCGATCTTCCGATCCGCATGCAAAACTTTTGGCAACTCTGCCCCAACAAAACGCTAAGTGAGCAACAATCTCCTTGACCACCAAACACCTCGGAGGTGATAAATGTTCGGATGCTTGCGCGACGCAAAGATAAGACCTCAGATATCATCTCGATGGCTGCAACGACCGATCAAGGCTCTGCTAGTATGAATCCGTACCAGCAGGTACGATGAAAAATTCTGACGGACGCGTTGGGTACATCAATTAAAATCACTGGAATTCCACTCCTGTAAGTCCTCCACGGCCTGAGTCGAATAATGCCAGCATATGTTCCAGGTCCGGGTTGAGGGACCCGAATCTGAAGAAGATCGTGTCGTTTCGTCCTAAGACAGTTAACTGACCTTGATCTGTCGGGTGAGTCAGGCACACGCATCAACAATCCCTGCACACATATGTATAGCTGCACTCGAAAAATGGAAGAGTCCTCAGCCGAATCTACGATTCGACTGAACACTCGGGGGCTACTGACATGGTTATACCCTACGGGTACATAACTTCAAAGATACCCGTCCAAATTAAGGAAGGCCCATAGCAGATATACGCTGGCCCATGAAGATTTTCGGGTGGCCAAGGCCCATGACGCCTTCGGATCCTTGGAGAGCAAGACTAGATGTAACATCCCTAAATTCATGTTTCAAAGCTCATTCATATCATCCTTGCATCCATCATCATTTAGGGTTTTCTCAAAACCTTTCAGAAAACAGAAACATATGGTATCATGATTTTATGTGGACAGACTTATTTTAAATGGCCAACACCACTTGTAAGTTTGATTGTTGTGAACCAGGAAGGTTGCCTTCTATGAGCATAGGATTTAAGTGCATATTTAAAACCAAGTTTTTCAAATGGAAATGGGTTCCAAAAACCATCCTTCAAATTTTAAACCAAGTGCATAGCCTCTGATATTTTGATCTCCAAGCTTGACCAATCCTTTACAAAGCTACCCCATGGTTATATGACCATTTCTGAGACTACTACTAACTACAAAAATCCCAGGAAAATTTGAATTCAAATTGAACTTGATTTCATTTGAAAATCTACCCAGAAAATCAAAATAGAAAAGGAAAAAGAAATAAACAAAGGAAAAGGCCACGCGCCAGGTTTTAAGCCCAGCATCGAATCGAGCCCAAAAAGCCCACCCGGGTTTTTCTTCTCGACGCCAACAAGACCCAGACGGTCACCGACGATCGGACCCCACCCTCACTTCACAAGACATCGCCGACGAGCGGCCCGCCCACGCTGTCCTCGTCTTCCCAAACCGCGACCACGTCATGCCGCAGTCATGGCGGTAATGGCGCGGCATAATTGGGCATTAATCCGCGGCGTTTCTGCCGAGGCTCGGCTATAAGATCCCCACTTCCTAGCGACCATTTCCCCGATCAATTACGCCTTCACGCCACCAGCTGCCCACGACTCACAACACCGCCAGCAGAGCTCACTCCGGCGATCGATTCCGGTAAGTTCCGGGCGCCCCTCCCTCTCTGATTCGTTCGAGCCATTTCGCAATCTCCTTGCGCACCTCCTGACCCCACCAGTTCATCCTGTACTGCTCCAGGTCGCCGTTCCCGCTCGACGCCGCAAGCATCTGACAACCACCTCGACTCCAGCGACCAAATTCCGTAAGTCCCGTGTGCCCCTTCACTTCTGACTCACACGAGATTGTGCGCCACGTTCTTGCGCATATCCTAAACCCTCTGGCTTGTGTTAGGGCGACGCGGAACCTCGGCAACGACGCAGACAACAACCACCCGACGCCGTGCACGACTCCGACGAGCTCTCTCAGCCACATCCGAGCGCCCCTCCGCAAACCAGTACCACGTCGAGCTTCAGCACGCCTTTGCGGATCTGGTAAGCACCTTCTTGCTTCCTGGGGCGATGTAGAACGCCGGCACCGCCGTAGTCAGACGCGCCGCCGCCAGTTAACGCCGCTAGCGCCGCCCGAGTATGGTTAGGTTGATTAGGAACGTTGGATCTAGATCCTGTGGCGTAGATTAGAAAGAGGACGAAGAGGTACGCGCGCGTCTGAGCCGCCAGATCTCACTTAGATCGTGCGGTCCGCAGGACCCGATCCAACCGAAGCGGTACGCGCCAATAGGGACGCGACGCGTGGCAAGTATTAGAACTAAAAACAGATTTAAAACCAGAATTTGATCCAAATTTCAAATGCTTATAACTTTTGATTGCCACGTTGGATTTTCGCAAACTTTATACCGTTGGATTCAGTGAAACAAGACCTTTATGAATATCCAATGTGTTTAACAAATAGTAACAGTTAAAATGACTTTATTTGTAGAAACATGTTTAAGGCTATTTTAAGTATAGATTTATTTTGGTAAATTGTATTAGTGCCAAATAAATTTAGTTGGCAAACTTGTGACTTGTTAAGTTTCTGCAAACATGTGCATGCTTGGTAGAGTTTTCAAAATCACCACTTAGTAAATTCTTGCATGCATGCATTCATAATATTTTTGATTGTATATAATTGTGTGTAATTGTATGCTATAATTTTTGTGTAGATTTTGCTAGTGATTGTGATTGTGAAGAGTGCTACTCTCCCCACTACCAAGGCAAGTGATATTTTCATGAATATTTCTACCCTATGTTTTGTACTAGCATTAGATATTTTGGTAAGTATTGCATGCTACTTTTGCCTAATGCTAAGTTGGGAAATCCTAAGTAGTGTAGAATTGTAGAATTGCTAGGGAATTTTCCTAAGTTAAGTTATCATACCATGCTTAGCCTAGCTATTTAGCAAACAAGGGTTGGTGAAAATCTATACTTATTATGATGAAAATATTTCTAAGTCATGAGACTTATACTTTCCTAATAAAAACAACTAAGTCAAATGAACCTCCTGGGTGGAATGGAAGGATTGGGTTATGTTGAGTGGTTACACAAGGCCATGGACTTGGGTTGTGTATCTCACTTGTGGTATGCCACCCAGGCACAAAGGGATTTGGAGGCCAAGTGTTGAGAAAGCTTACAGTGCAACCACTTGGCAATATGGGCTCTGCCATGATCATATAGGTTGCTAGAACTTAGTCACTTGGACAGTTGGTGGTAGTGGGAATGATAGGTTGGAGCGCGTCCATTTGACTAAGGAAAGGCTTCTGAAGGGTCCTGTCTTGGGAAACAAGTCTGGTGGGGAAAGTGCACAACCTCTGCAGATGGAAAACCTAAGTACTTAGCCTAGTCCAAGGCAATGGACAACTTGAGCATCAAGACATGGAAGCTATAAAAATCTCATCACTCCAACTTCTAAGTAAAATTTGTGGGTGAACAAAGGTGAAGGACCCCAATGTCTATTGGTGGTCTCTTGGGAAGTTTTTGATAAAGAAAAACTTAGTGATTTCAACTAATAGGTAAAACCTATTTTCAAGCAAAGCAAGCCAAGCTACACTTAGCCAAAATGCATATAGTAATATAGTCCACTTAAAATATATTAAGGTATCACTTGCCAATACTATTCCAAAGTATTGACCCTCTGTGGCTGTAACTTGTGATGTTGCAGGTTACTCCGATGATGAGTAGGAGTCATGAGTCTACACTCAACATGCTTGCCTGTGGCACATGAAGATGAAGACTAATGTTTATTTACTTATTCCTTAAACTCTTATATTAGGCCTATGGCCCTGAGTTGTAAAAGACTATGTTCTATCTCTGGAATGAATGTAATAAACGACCTTTGTATCTGTGTACTTCATCTTAAACTGTGGATGCTAGCATTGATCCAGGGACTAGCATTGCAATCACAGGGATCCTTTCCTTTATAAAGGAGGGGTCTAACACTAGAGGAGATAGGAAATTCAAAGGGGTAAAACCCTAGAACTTGTAACCGACTAGGACTACGCCCGGGACCTGCCTAAGTCTATATAAAGGCCAGGAGGGCACGTCCTAGGGAAACTCGACTCATAATTTCGCATACGCATCCACGCCAGATCGAATCTGCGCACCTTGTAACCTTCGGTTCTGCCGTAATCAAAGAGCAGACAAGCAGGAGTAGGGTTTTCCCTCCGGGGGCCTGAACCTGGGTAAATCTTGTGTCCCCTGGTTGCTTGTCTGTTAACCGTGCCACGATCTCCAACATCCCCATCTTCTCCAAAACCCAAGTCCATAACAATGGGCATTGACGAGATTAAACCTCGTCAGGTAGTACCGCTTGGACACGGTAGTACCGCTCAGCAGTACCGGGCAGTACTAAGGAAGGACCAACCCTCCCCTTCTCGCACAGTGCCCACCGGTACTTGGGACCGGTACTACCGCCCTTACCGGTAGTACCGCTTGGCGGTAGTATCGCTGGGGTGTACCGGGCAGATCTGAAGCTGGCTCGACTAAGAACTGCGTCTCCGGTACCTGGTCCGGTACTGGACCGGTAGTACCGCTTCCAAGTGGTACTACCGCTTGAGTACCGGTAGTATCGGTTCATTTATTGATCCAACGGGCAGATTTTTCCAAGGGGTATAAATACCCCTCCACCTACCTTGGGACAAGGTGCTCATTTGCATTAAAGTCAAGACCACCATTGGAGCCACCAAATCCACAAGATCTCTTCAATCCACCACCCAAAGTCCTTGATCTTTGGGGAATTGAAGGAGGAGGCTTTGATCTACTACTTCACCAAAAAAGATCTTCATTTCCCCCTCATTCAATTGAGGGCTCCTTTGCTCTAGTGTTTTCTTGGAAACCCTAGTTCTAGTTTTGGTTCTTACAAGCTTATCTTTGATTGTTTTGACAGCTTGCTTGTATTTGGGAGCCTCCGATTAAGTTGTGGATGTGTGCCCCAAACTTTTAAAGGTGTCGGCTTCCACCTTGAAGGTTTCCGATATAGTGGAAGGTGAATCGATCCCGTTGGGGTGAGATTCATCGGAGAACAAGGGATGCCTCTCGTGGCGTTGGTGGTTTGAAACCACCCCCTCTCCAAACGTAGGCGTACTTCCCCTCAAAAGGAAAGAACTACGGGAAACAAATCCTTGTGTCTCCGCGTCCACCACTTTGGTTACTTCTATCCTTTACCGCACTTTACTTACTAGTTCTTACTTAGTATTGTGTTAGCTAGTGAATATTTGTCATATAGGTAAATTCAGCTTAGTTGCATTATCTAGAGAATTTACCTTATTGTCAAACCTTAATTTGAAAAAGAAGAAAATTTGAAGTAGCACCTATTCACCCCCCCCTCTAGGTGCCCATACGATCCTTTCAATTAGTATCAGAGCCTCGGCTCTTTATTTGGGCTTTACCACCTAAGAAAATATGGTAGCCAAGATGGGGATGGTGATGGTGAGTCCACCACGGTGACCATGGAAGATCTCAAAAACTTGGAAATAAGATTGAGCTCTTCCTTGGTCAACGAAGTCAAGAAGATGCTTGAGCAACTTCTTAAAGAAAAAGATGGTTCATCATCCCCCTCTCCTCAAGAGGATCCTCCATCCATCTTACCTAAAGGGAATACTCCGGTATCCCCCGAGGATATGATGGTAAGTGGTAAACAAGACAACACTAATTCCTCCACACAAAATGATGGAGGGAAGGGTGAGCACCGTGACTCATGGTACTCTCCCGACCCTCCAATCCCTCACCCTCATGTATACAATAGAGGTGACCCACCTAAGCTTGAAGAATCTGCTACTTTTGCTCAATGGAAATCACTAATGAGAACTCATATGCGCAGCTCTTGCATTGAACTATGGAACATCATTGAGTACAGACTCTTTATTGGGGATCCAAACAACTTGAAAAGAAGAGAGGTTGTCAATAGTCAACTCAATTCCACTGCCTTGCATATGATTCAACAAGGTTTAGGTACAAAGGATTATCCACACATTGAGCACTTTAGCATTGCCAAGGAAGCTTGGGATGCCCTCACTGTATTGTTTGTTGGAAAGGAGAGTATGAGGAGGAACCGGTATGATGCTCTAAGAAATGAAGCCGAAGGCTTCTACATGAAGGAAGGTGAAGATCACGAAGACATGTATCGAAGGCTCAATACCACCGCCACCGCTTTTAGAAACGTGGGTGCCTCACATGTGGATGATGCGTGGATAAAAAGGAAATATGTGAGTGCACTCATGCCCTTTGAGCCCACCGACTTGAAGAGCCTTCAAGGAAGACACAACTACCATCTCATGACCTCAAATGAAGTTATTCAAGAGATGGCCGCCTTCAAAGTTGCCGCCAAGAATGCCAAAGATGCTCGTGCCCGTGCCCGTGCCCTTGGTATGAGAAACATTGTCAATGTTGCTTTGAAGGCCAAAGTTGTGGACCATGGAGATGAAGATGATAGTGATGAAGGCCTCTCCATGGACCACCCCGATGAAGTCAAGATTGCTCATAGTAAATATATGGCCTTTTGGAAGAACCCAGCCAAGGCCAAGATGGAAATGCAACGAAGAAGCAACTCAAATGGGAAAAGAGAAAATACTACTAGATTGAGAACTTGCTTCAATTTTGGTGACCGCTGTCACTTTGTGGCAAGTTGTCCCTATGAGAAGAGAGAAGATCATGGGGGTAAGCTTGTGTTGAAGAAGACTCTCAAAGCACCTTACAAGAAACCCTTCATCAAGAAGAATCCCATCAACAAGAAGTCGGGAGAAATTGTCTTGATCACTCATGAAGAATACTCCTCCGACAATGAAGATGATGAAGATGAGGAAGAGGAAACTTCTAATGGTGTGGCGGCTCTAGCCACTACCTCTACTCCGACATTCTCTCTCTTCGATTCTCCAAATGAGAATTCTCCCATCAAGAACGTCACTTGCCTTATGGAAAGAGGAACGGAGGTATCGTCATCATCTCACTCCACTCCCTTAGCTAATGATGAAACTGATGATGAGATGTCTCTTGATGTTAAAAAGGAATTAATTTCTTTTGATGAGTTTATGACTAAACTACAAGAGGATGCTAAGATACATTTTGGTAACATCCTAGATCATGTTTCCCACACACAAGAGCTCCTATATGTAAGATGTAAATTTGGGCATGAACACATGATTGAGCTAGAGGCTTTAAACAATGCTCTAGAAGAAGAACAAGAGACTAGGTTATCTCTTGAATTAAAACTTGAAGAGCTTGATGAGGCAAACGGCATTATTGTTAACAAACTCATCAAAGAGTGTGATCATGCTATTGCTAATTAGAAAAGGGATAAAAAGGACAAGATTGAGTTTGGTGTGGTTCATGAAAAACTTGCCGAGGACTTTAGTTTGCTTAACAAGGCTCACAAGGCTTTGAAAAGTGAATTCTTGTCACTCACAATGTCCCATGAAACGCTTCAAACTCAATTGGCCAATATTCCTTCACCTAGTAACTTCATTCCATCTAGTAGTACACCTATTATTGAAGAGAATGATAGGTTGAAGGGGGAGCTTGCTAAGGCCACATTTCCACAAGGCAACAAGTCCATTGATGATCTTTTGAGTAAGCAAAGGCCTAGTGGTGATAAAGGGGGCATCGGTTTTGTATCCAAAACTAATAAGAAGAAGAAGAATAACAACAAGAAGAAGAAGACCAAGCCCACATGAGAGACTAACAAGGCCATTGTGGATAGTAAGACCACAAGTGGTAAAACTATGTCTCATGATGACTTTGCGGGAAGTGCTAACCCTCACTATGTTCTAATGCGTGATTATTATGGTGATGTGTATGCACAATATGTTGGCCCATATGATGGATATATTGCTTGGTCTATTTGGGTTCCCAAGACCCTTGTTGCTAACAAAAGAGGACCCATTAAAAAATGGGTACCTAAAAATTAGCTTGATCTTTTGTAGACTTATGCTTTCGGAGGGTCAAAGTGGGTGCTTGATAGTGGTTGTACAAGTCATATGACCGGAAGCTCGTCTATTGTCAAGGACTTAAAGCCAAATGATGATCAAATCACCATGACATATGCCGACAAGTTAAAGTCTAAGGTAATGGGTTTCAGCAAGGTAGTGGTTGCTCACAACATTACACCCGTGAACGTCATGCTTGTTGAGACCCTTGGATACAATTTACTTTCAGTCCGTGCTCTTGGAAAGATGGGTATTGTCGTCTTTGTTGATGATGATATTGTGGTCCTCATGTGGAGCAAGTCTCTCAAGGTCGCTTTCGTTGGGTACGTCGAACATGACTTGTATGTGGTGGACTTTTCGGGCAAGCCACTACAAGTGCGATGTGCTTATTCGGAAAGGCCGATGTGGGTTGGTTATGGCATCGTCGACTAGCCCATGTCAATATGAGAAGTTTGCAAAGTCTCCACAATGAGGGACATATTGTTGGACTAAAAGAAAATGTTTCCTTTGTGAAAGATCGTGTTTGTAGGGCATGTGTTCTAGGAAAGATGCATGATGCTCCTCACAAGCCTAAGAACCGCATCAAGTCTACCAAGATCTTGGAGCTCCTCCATGTGGAACTTTTTGGTCCTCCATCTCATGCAAGTCTTGGTGGGAAGAAATATTGTTTGGTGATCATTGATGAATTTTCAAGATACTCGTGGGTATATTTCTTCAAGTTGAAGAGTGAGACCCAAAATACCTTCATCGACTTCATCAACATGGTCCAACGTCAATACAATCTTCCCGTGTTGATCATAAGAAGTGACAACGGCACCGAGTTCAAGAACTACACCTTGAATGATTTCCTTAGTGATGAGGGGATAAAACATCAATATTCCGCTGCATACACCCCTCAACAAAATGGTGTGGCCGAAAGGAAGAACCAGACTCTTATTGAGATGGCTAGGACCATGTTGGCGGAGTTTAAATCTCCATACAACTTTTGGGCCAAAGCCATCTCCACCGCTTGTCATGCTTCAAACCGGCTCTACCTCCGCAAAGAAATCAACAAGACTCCATATGAAATATTTACCGGTAACAAGCCCAACATATCTTACTTCCGGGTGTTCGGTTGTAAGTGCTTCTACCTCATAAAAGGTTTTTGTTTGTCCAAATTCGAGTCTAAAGCATTAGACGGTATTTTTGTTGGCTATGGTCTCGAATATCACACTTATAGAATCTATGATAAGCTCTCCAGAGCCGTCATAGAATCTTGTAGTGTGACCTTCAAAGAATATGATGGTCCCCAAGGGGGGCGTGCTGATGCTTGTGATGTAGATGATGAAATGCCTCGGGACACCATAGGAAGAATGGGTGTGGGATATATCCGCCCCGTTGAGGAACCCCTTATGGCGGATCGAGAAGAACTATGCTCCACTCAAGTGGAGCCCTCATCTTCACAACATCAACAAGCTCCATCCACCGAGGAGGACAATGACTCAAGCCAAAGACAAGATGTGGACCCTCAACATGATGATCATAGTGACAACTCTAGCCAAGGGGGGCTTGATTCATTCGCCGGGGTGTCAAGTGGTGCCAAGGAAATTGCTCAAGGAAGATCCGTACAAACTGCTTCGAAACAAGCTCAAATTTATGCTAGAAGAGCACTTGATCAAGACCAAGGTCAATCTTTGCCTCTAGATGAAGAGAATGATTCCGATGATGATCAAGGTCAAGTTGATGGTCAAGACGAGGACCAAAATGATGAAGAGGGTCCCCCAAGAAACAACACGGAGATCCACACTCGTCACGAAGCTAGAAAGGAGAGAATGTTGGAATTAAGAGACCACACCTTACAAAATGTGGTTGGTGACCTAAGGAAAGGCATTTCCACAAGAGAACAATTGAAGAGGTTCAGTGAACACCAAGCACACATCTCCATGATTGAACCTAAGAAAGTGTGGGAAGCTCTTGAAGATTCGGATTGGTTAGAAGCTATGCACAAAGAGCTCAACAACTTTGAGAGAAACAAAGTATGGAAGTTAGTTGAGAAGCCAAAGGAGTGCCGCAATGTTATTGGAACAAAGTGCATATTCAAGAACAAGCAAGATGAGCATGGAATTATAGTAAGGAACAAGGCTAGATTGGTTGCACAAGGGTACTCTCAAATTGAAGGCATTGACTATGGAGAGACTTATGCACCCGTGGCTCGCCTTGAGTCCATCCGTATCCTTCTTGCTTATGCGGCACATCATAACTTCAAGTTGCAATAAATGGATGTAGAGAGTGCATTTCTTTATGGTCCATTAAATGAGTTGGTATATGTTAAGCAACCCCCGAGATTTGAGGACCCCAACTTCCCAAACCATGTCTACAAACTTGATAAGGCGCTATATGGGCTCAAGCAATCCCCACGCACGTGGTATGAGCACCTTAGAGAGTTATTGTTTGGCCGTGGATTTGAGGTTGGGAAAATCGATCCCACTCTTTTTACTAAGAAAATCAATGGGGAGCTTTTTGTATGCCAAATATATGTTGATGATATTATCTTTGGCTCATCTAACAAAGCTTTTAATGATGAATTCTCAAAGCTTATGACTAGTAGGTTCCGGATGTCTTTGATGGAGGAGTTGAGAGTATTTCTTGGCTTTGAGATCAAGCAAGTTAGAGGAGGGACATTCTTCAATCAAGCCAAGTATACTCAAGATATGCTCAAGAGATTCAAAATGCAAGATTTAAATGGAGCTCCTACTCCCATGGCTACAAAGACTCATCTAGAACAAAATCCAAATGGTAAAGATGTGGATCAAAAGGTATACCGGTCTATGATTGGTTCTTTGCTTTATCTTTGTGCATCTAGACCCGATATTGTGTTGAGTGTAGGTGTGTGTGCAAGATATCAAGCGGCTCCTAAAGAAAGCCATTTAATGGCGGTCAAGATAATCTTTCGATATTTAGTTCATACCCTATTTTATGGTCTTTGGTATCCTCGAGGCTCAACATTTGCTCTTTGTGGATACACGGATTCGGATTGGGCGGGTGATAAGGATGATAGAAAATCAACATCCGGGGCTTGCCAATTCCTTGGTAGGTCCTTTGTATGTTGGTCTTCTAAGAAGCAAAATTGTATATCTCTCTCCACCGCCGAAGCCGAGTATGTGGCAGCTGCTAGTGCTTGCACTCAATTGCTATGGATGAGGCAAACTTTAAAGGAATACGGTGTCCATTGTGACAAAGTGCCTCTTCTATGTGACAATGAAAGTGCCATCAAGATTGCCTATAACCCGGTGGATCACACAAGGACAAAGCATACTGATATTCACCATCACTTCATTAGAGATCATGTTGCTCGAGGTGATATTGATCTATCATATGTGTCAACCAAAGATCAACTTGCCGATATCTTCACGAAGCCACTTGATGAAGCAAGGTTTTGCTACTTGAGGAATGAACTAAATATCGTAGATTCAAGGAGCTTGACTTGATTTTCTTGCATTCTCACCTACTATTTGGCCCGTATTTGGTTTAGGTGTAGGCATGGATATATGGGGAGTGCGGTCCTAATTTATTGGACTATCCCTCCCCCCATTATGCCCAAAGCAATAAAATCATTCCTCTTAATATCATTTTGTGATATGTGAGCTTAAATGATGAGTTTCGGTAATGGACCCAAGATATATCTTCGTGGTTCCAAGCCGAGTATACTCATATATGGTGGCCTCGGTCACCGCCCTCTTCCTTTCGAGAGGTTGTTTTACTTGGGTTTGTCATCTTTTGAGTTGTTTTCATTGATCTTAGTCTCATGCACTCTAGTTTGGTTCTTGACATCTTTTTATCGATTTTTAGAGTGCATGTGCTTCCCAGTACAATTATCCCAACCCAAGCCTTTCTACTCCCTCAAAAAACCCTCTCTCAATCCGCACAAGAATCCCCCATTTTTTCCTGGCCTTGGAATCAGGTGGGACCGGTACTACCGGTTGTGTGAGCGGTACTACCGCCCCTGGGTGGTTCCCAGGTTGTATCCTGGAAACTACTCCAGGAGCGGTACTACCGCCCACATGCTCGGTACTACCGGTTACCGGTCCTGCTGGTTGCTGGACCGATACTACCGCTCGCAAGCGGTACTACCGGTTGGCGAAGTCTGGTATATATTGGCTGAGCGTGGGGAGGCACCCATCAGTGCCCTATTCTCCCCCACGTTCTCCACACATACATGTGCCACCGCCGGAGCCCTTGACGTCGCCGGAGCCCTGCCGCGCCCCCCTCTCCTCGGATCCTCCTTGGATTCGGCCTCTTGGTGGGCTCCCCCTCCTTTTCCACCGCCATGGATCCCGGTAAAACCGCCCTTTCTCTCTCCGTTTAATTTCCTCATCGGATCTAGGTTTTGGCATAGATTTGTGAAGAAATTGACATGTTGTGAGGTTGTACTGCCATATACATCCCTTGTTACCTAGTAGAGTCGATTATTTATAGATTTTTTATGTCCATTTTGGTCCGTTTCTACCCGATCTAACGAACCTGTACCGTTCAACTGATAGTACTGGAATTTTTCTGGTACTACCGCTTGCAAGCGGTGAAGGGAATATGCCCTGAGAGGCAATAATAAAGTGTTTATTATGTGTATTCCAAGTATATGATAGATGTTTATTTTTCATGCTATAATTGTATTAATACGGAAACGTTAATACATGTGTGTTTAATAAACAAACAGAAAGTTCCTAGTTATGCCTCTCTCATAAACTAGCTCGTTGATTAACAAGATGATCAAGGTTTCCTGATCATGGACATTGGATGTTGTTAATAACGGGATCACAACATTAGTGTAATGGTGTGATGAACATTCATCAAGTATAGCATTACGATCAAAGTCATTGAGTTTATATTGCTATAACAACTTAAGTGATCCTAATCCTTAGACCATGAGATCATGTCAATCACTAACACGGAAGAGTTTCTTGATAACATCAAACGTCACACCGTAACAGGTGATTATAAAGATTGCTTCAAAGCTAATAAAGTGTTATGTTGAGGCTCATGGATCGAGAGTGGAATTTGTTCATCCCGATGACGGATAGATATACTCTGGGCCCTCTCGGTGATATCACATTGATTAGCTTGCAAGCAAGTGATTTGATCACTAAAATGTTATATCACAGGAACGAGAAAAGAGTGCATGTCGGTAACGAGATCAAACTAGGTATGGAGATACCGATGATCGAATCTCGGACATGTAATATATCGTGAAACAAAGGGATTAAGATACTAGCGTAAAAGGTTCCGACGATCACAAGAAAGTCATCGTTGAATGTGTGGGAGTCAGTATGGGTCTCCAGATCCCGCTTCTGATTATTGATCCGAGAAGGGTCTCGATCATGTCCGCATTATTCACGAACCGTAGGGTGACACAATTAAGAGACACCGACATCCAATTGGAGCAAATGTTTCATGCCGAAAGAATGAACAAGCGCAGGAATTTATTTCACTAGATACCGAAACAGGTTTTCGGGTGAAATTGCATAAAGTGGTTATGCATGTGAAATAGAATTCTAGCAAGAGTTATTTGTGAATGTTTGTCATTAAAGTAATTGACAAAATTCTGAATAAAATAAAAGAGTTTTATTTAATGAGAGTTTGCATTAAATTTGGTGGAAATTTAATGGGAATTTGAGTGGACTTTTGAGTGGAGGGAATTTAAAGGAGATTTGTGAGTGGAGTGTCCACCCACATGAAGAGGGGAGGGCAAGGGGGCAGCCCCCATGCGCCAGCCACCCCCTTGGGGTTCCCCCCTCCTCCTATAAAAGGAGCCCCCTCCTCACTTGTCTCTCACACCTCCTCGTGAAGGATCTCTCTCCCCCTCTAGAATTTATCCCCCATGGTCTCGGACTAGCGAGATACATGTTCCCGGTGGCTATTCGGCAAGAAAGAGTTGTGCTTCCGCTGCATCGCTGGAGCGAGGAGGCGGAGGTTGCTCGGTGCCTCGAACGTGTGTGCGAGCACGGATGCGCTGCTGATTTGCGGCGCTAGGACTTCCTCTCGATCTTGAGATCGGCAAGAGATCGTCTACATCAACCACGAGTTGAAATCGTTAAGCTTTGTCGGTCTTCAAGGGTATGTTCTCTACGGATATACATCCGCCCGTTGTTTGTATCTAGTAGATAGATCTTGGTATATAGTTCACATCATAGGAAATTTTTTGTTTTCTATGCTGCGAACCCTACAGTGGTATCAGAGTCGGATATATGCGTAGATACTTTACACGGGTAGTACACATATGAGTATGTGGGCGATGATGATCATGTTGTTTCTCCTTTGTTGTAATTTTGGATATTGGCGGCATAGTGGGATGAAGCGGCCCGGACAAACTTTACATGTCCTCACACATGAGACCTGTTCCACGCTTGACATGCAACTAGTTTGCATAAGTGGCTAGCGGGTGTCTGTCTCTCCTACTATAGTCAATATCTATTTTGCAAGCGATTTGTCAACAATTTGATTATCCTCGTTGTGGTTCATGTTCGTAGGTAAGAACGGTTCTATCTCGAAAGCCCTAAGCCACGTAAAACTTGCAATGGATAAATTAGAGGTGTCTAGTTTAGATTGTTGCTGGGCTAGTGTTATGATATCGTAGTGTTGTAATTAGAAGTATGAGATGATACTCTTACAACACACATAGCATGTAAAATCCATAGACCTTGGATTTACACATATAGGTATGATAGTGATCATACCACAATGCACATGATAGAGATCATCTGCGGGAACCATATCATTTCACTAATAAACATATGATGTTTGATAGCATCTTATATTGCTTGTTTAGCGCTTTGTTAGCATAATAAGATGATCCCTCATTTAAATATCAAGATAAGAATGTGTTCTTCCTTTAGTATGCACCGATTATGTTTTCGTCGCTCCAAGACATCACGTGATGATCGGGTGTTCTTGGATCCACGACCATATTTCGGGTGTAAAACAGTTACACACGTGAATACTAAGGTTCTAACTTGGCGAGCCTAGCATGTACGACATGGCCTCGAACACGGACCGAAAGGTTAAGCATGAGTCATATAGTTGATATGATGCCCATTTGATGCTCGCCTTTGAAGCTATACCGACTCACGTGATGATCGACTTGGTGTAGTGGATTTGGTTCATGTAGTCACCAAAAGGCACGAGGGATGTCGTTTTGAGTGGGAGTTCATTCGTAATATCGATTAGTTGAACTCAATCTATCATACACTTAGTCTAAACTTTACAAATTCTATTGTAGATGGCACCACCGCTTTTAATTTCAATGTGTTCATGGAGAAAGAGAAACTAGCAACGAACGGTAGCAACTTTACCGAATGGGCCATGGATTTGAGGATTCTCCTCTCACGCACAAAAGCAATATGTGCTAGAAGCGCCGTTAGGCCCCCACCTTTGATGATGCCCCGACGAGGAGAAGAATGTCTATCGACTCGTCAGAGGACCACAACTTAGTTCATTGCGGCATATTGTATGGGCTAGAGCGAACTTCAAAGCGTTCAAAACGGCAATGCATTTGATACAATGGGTGAGTTGAAAATGATTTTCGACACATGTCTTTGTAGAGAGCTACAACGCTTCATAAAAGTTCTTTAGCTGCATGATGGAAGAGCACAACTCCGTTAGTGAGCATGTACTCAAGATGTCGGGTAACGCCGATAAGCTTGTGTCCTTGGGAATATCGATTCCCATTGACTTAGGCATCCATCGTGTTCTAGCTCGCCACCTAGCTATAAGAGCTTCGTGATGAACTATAATATGCAAGGCATGAAGAAGTCTCTCCCGAGCTTACCAATGCTTAAAAGCGTAGAAGTGGAGATCAAAAAGGAACATCAAGTGTTGATGATCAATAGGAACACTGGTTTCAAGAAAGACAAGAAGGGAAAACGGAAGGGAAGTAAGGGCGGAAAGCCTGTTGCCGCGCCTGAAAAGAAACCCCGAGTTGGACCTAAGTCTGATTCCGAGTGCTACTATTGTAAGGGACGCCATCGAAGCGCAATCGCCCCAAGTATCCGCGCATACAAGAAGGCCGCAAGGCAAACAAAGGTATATATGATATACATGTTATTGATGTGTACTTGACTAGTGCTTGCTGGAGCACGTGTGTATTTGATACCGGTTCAGTTGCTAATATTTGTAACTCGAATCAGGGGCTGCGGAACAAGCGACCGCTAGCAAGGGGTGAGGTCAAGATGCGTGTCGGCAATGGATCAAGCGTTGATGTGATCGCCGTCGGAACGCTGCCTCTCCACTTGCCGTCGGGATTAGTTATAAACTTGAATAAATGTTATCTGGTGCACTGAGCATGAACATTGTATCTGGATCGTGTTTGATGCGAAGTGGTTATTCATTTAAATCCGAGAACAATGGTTGTTCCATTTATATGAATGAAATCTTTTATGGTCATGCACCGATGATGAATGGTTTATTTCTATTAGATCTCGATGATAATATTACACATATTCATAATGTTGATGCTAAAAGGATTAAACTTAATGATGATATATCCGCATATGTGGCAATCGCGTCTAGGTCATATTGGCGTTAACGCATGAAGAAGCTCCATTCGGATGGACTTTTGGAATCACTTGATTATGAATCATTTGATACATGTGAGCCATGCCTTATGGGCAAGATGACTAGAACGCTTTTTCGGTTCAATGGAACGGCGATGATTTATTGGAAATCATACATTCGATGTATGTGGTCCAATGAGTGTGTCACGAGGTGGATATCGTTATTTTGTTACTTTCACGGATGATTTGAGTAGATACGGTTATATATACTTGATGAAACACAAGTCGAAACCTTTGAAAAGTTCAAGGAATTTCAGAATGAAGTGGAAAATCATCGTAATAGAAAGATCAAATTTCTACGGTCCGACCGTGGAGGTGAGTATCTAAGTTACGAGTTTAGCACTCACATGAAAGAGTGTGGAATTGTTTCACAACTCACACCTTCCGGAACACCACAGCGAAATGGTGTGTCGGAACGTCGTAATCGTACTTTATTAGATATGGTTCGATCTATGATGTCTCTGACGGACTTGCCGTTGTCATTTTGGGGTTATGCACTAGAAACTGCTGCATTCACTTTAAATCGGGCACCATCTAAATCCGCTGAAAAGACACCGTATGAATTATGGTTTGGAAACAAACCTAAGCTATCATTTCTTAAAGTTTGGGGATGCGATGTCTATGTGAAGAAACTTCAACCAGATAAACTCGAACCCAAAGCGGAAAAATGCGTCTTCATAGGATACCCTAAAGAAACTATTGGGTATTCCTTCTAGCACAGATCCAAGGGAAAGGTTTTTGTTGCCAAGAATGGATCCTTTCTAGAGAAAGAGTTTCTCGCGAAAGGTGTGAGTAGTCGGAAGGTAGAACTCGAAGAGGTTGTGGAACCTTCTCTTCAAAGTATGGCGAGTAGCCCAGCGCCGGAAGTTGTTCCGGAGTTGGATCCACCTATTGAAGAGGGAACTAATGATAATGATCATGAAACTCCAAAAGAGAGTACTACCGAACCTCGCAGGTCAAACAGGACGCGTGCAGTTCCCGAGCTGTATGGAAATCCTGTCATGAATTTCATGGTTGATGAAAATGATGACCCTGCGACGTATGAAGAAGCGATGATGAGCCCGGATTCCAACAAATGGTTAGAAGCCATGAAATCCGAGATGGAATCCATGTATGAAAATCAAGTTTGGAACTTGGTGGAATTACCTCACGACCGAAAGGCCGTGGAGAACAAATGGATTTTTAAAAGGAAAACTGATGCTGATGGTAATGTGACCGTCTATAAAGATCGACTTGTCGCAAAGGGGTTTCGACAAATTCAAGGAGTTGACTATGATGAGACTTTCTCTCCTGTAGCAATGCTAAAGTCAGTTAGGATTATGTTAGCAATTGCTGCATATTTCGATTATGAGATATGGCAGATGGATGTCAAAACCACGTTTCTCAATGGTAATATTGAAGAAGAGTTGTATATGATACAACCAAAAGGTTTTGTCGATCCTAAGGATGCTAACAAGGTGTGCAAGCTTCAGCGATCCATCTATGGATTGAAGCAAGCATCACGAAGTTGGAATCTCCGCTTTGATGAGGTGATCAAAGAGTTTGGATTTGTCCAAACTTAGTATTTACAAGAAAGTGAGTGGGAGCAATGTGGCATTTCTGATATTATATGTGGATGACATATTATTGATCGGAAATGATATAGATCTTTTAAACAGTGTTAAAAGTTATCTAAACAGCAAATTTTCAATGAAGGACCTAGGTGAAGCGTCATACATATTAGGCATAAAGATCTATAGAGATAGATCTAGGCGCCTAATAGGGCTATCGCAAAGTACATACCTTGATAAGATTTTAAAGAAGTTTAAAATGGACGGAAGTAAGAAGGGGTTCTTACCTATGTTGCAAGGCAAGACATTGAGTAAGACTCAAAGTCCGCTTCAAGGAAGAAAGAGAGATAATGGACAAAGTCCCCTATGCTTCAGACATAGGCTCTATAATGTACGCCATGCTATGTACAAGACCGGATGTGGCACATGCTATTAGTTTGACTAGTAGGTACCAATCGGATCCAGGTTCGGAACACTGGATAGCGGTCAAGAATATCCTTAAGTACTTACGAAGAACTAAGGATATGTTTCTTGTATACGGAGGTGAAGAAGAGCTCGTCGCTAAGTGTTATGTTGACGCTAGCTTTGACACCGATCCGGATGACTCTAAGTCTCAATCCGGATACGTATTTCTCATGAATGGCGGAGCGGTTAGTTGGAGGAGCTCCAAACAACTAGATTATTGTCACTATGTAACTAGATTATTGTCTCTAGTGCAAGTGGGAGACTGAAGGGAATATGCCCTGAGAGGCAATAATAAAGTATTTATTATGTGTATTCCAAGTATATGATAGATATTTACTTTGCATGCTATAATTGTATTAATACGTAAATGTTAATACATGTGTGTTTAATAAACAAACAGAAAGTTCCTAGTTATGCCTCTCTCATAAACTAGCTCGTTGATTAACAAGATGATCAAGGTTTCCTGATCATGGACATTGGATGTTGTTAATAACGGGATCACAACATTAGTGTAATGGTGTGATGAACATTCATCCGAAGTATAGCATTACGATCAAAGTCATTGAGTTTATATTGCTATAACAACTTACAAAGTGATCCTAATCCTTAGACCATGAGATCATGTCAATCACTAACACCGGAAGAGTTTCTTGATAACATCAAATGTCACACCGTAACAGGGTGATTATAAAGATGGATTCAGAACTAATAAAGTGTTATGTTGAGGCTCATGGATTGAGAGTGGAATTTGTTCATCCCGATGACGGATAGATATACTCTGGGCCCTCTCGGTGATATCACATTGATTAGCTTGCAAGCAAGTGATTTGATCACTAGAATGTTATATCACAGGAACGAGAAAAGAGTGCATGTCGGTAACGAGATCAAACTAGGTATGGAGATACCGATGATCGAATCTCGGACATGTAATATATCGTGAAACAAAGGGATTAAGATACTAGCGTAAAAGGTTCCGACGATCACAAGAAAGTCATCGTTGAATGTGTGGGAGTCGATGGGTCCGGATCCTCGCTCGATTATTGATCCGAGAGGGTCTCGATCATGTCCGCATTATTCACGAACCGTAGGGTGACAAACTTAAGAGACACCGACATCCAATTGGAGCAAATGTTTCATGCCGAAAGAATGAATGCAGGAATTTATTTCACTAGATACCGAAACAGGTTTTCGGGTGAAATTGCATAAAGTGGTTATGCATGTGAAATAGAATTCTAGCAAGGGGTTATTTGTGAATGTTTGTCATTAAAGTAATTGACAAAATTCTGAATAAAATAAAAGAGTTTTTTTTAATGAGAGTTTGCATTAAATTTGGTGGAAATTTAATGGGAATTTGAGTGGACTTTTGAGTGGAGGGAATTTAAAGGAGATTTGTGAGTGGAGTGTCCACCCACATGAAGAGGGGAGGGCAAGGGGGCAGCCCCCATGCGCCGGCCACACCCTTGGGGTTCCCCCCTCCTCTTATAAAAGGAGCCCCCCTCCTCACTTGTCTCTCACACCTCCTCGTGAAGGATCTCTCTCCCCCTCTAGAATTTATCCCCCATGGTATCGGACTAGCGAGATACATGTTCCCGGTGGCTATTCGGCAAGAAAGAGTTGTGCTTCCGCTGCATCGCTGGAGTGAGGAGGCGGAGGTTGCTCGGTTCCTCGAACGTGTGTGCGAGCATGGATGCGCTGCTGATTTGCGGCGCTAGGACTTCCTCTCGATCTTGAGATCGGCAAGAGATCGTCTACATCAACCACGAGTTGAACTCGTTAAGCTTTGTCGGTCTTCAAGGGTATGTTCTCTACGGATATACATCCGCCCGTTGTTTGTATCTAGTAGATAGATCTTGGTATATAGTTCACATCGTAGGAAAATTTTTGTTTTCTATATAGTTCACATCAACCACGGGTATGTTCTCCGCGTCCCCTGCGCGTCCCCTTCCTCCCTCGCCACGCGCTCTCCTCCCCACGCGCTCGCCCGCCCGTTTCTCTCAGCCCCGACGCCGCCTCCCCCATGGCGTCGCCACCTGCAGCTCGCCTCCCGCTCGCCCCTCGCCGGCAGCCGCGGCCGCCTCCTCCCCTCGTCTCGCCCCCTTTTTCTCCTCCGCCCGCCCACCGCAGCTCCCGACCGCTGCCTCTCTCGCCGGCCTCGCGTCCTTCCTCCCGAGCATCCGCCTCGCCTCCGCCCGCCGTCACCATCCCACCTCCGGCCGCCATCCGCTCGCCTCACGCCTGCAGCCGCCTCCGGCCACCTCTGCCGCCTCACGCCCGCTCCATCACCCACCCCGCCTCGACCCCTCCGCCGTCGCCCGCCAACCTCGAGCCCGCCCGAGCCCGCACTCGCCAAGCCCGCCACCGGTCGCCGGCCCTTCCGCCCGGCGAAGGCCAGCCAACCGCCACGACGCTCCGCCCTCCGCCGCCTCCGCTGCCTGCCCCGCCGAAGCTCGCCAAGGCCAAGCGTGCTGCCGCCCCGCTCAGCCCCGTCCCCCTCCGCCGTCCACGCCATGTCCGCCGCCTCCAGCGTCTCCGGCGCCCGCGGCATGTGCCGCCGTTGCTTTCCTTGCAGATCGTCGCCGCCAAGATTGGGGTGCTGCCTGCTTTGGGAGCCTCTCGCTTCTCCGCTGTGTACCGTGTAGTACCGGTATCGAGTGGAGGAAGTACCGAGATGGGGGCCGAAGAATCACCAAAACCGTATATCGTCGACATGGGCCCGATGACCGCCAGGACCGCCTCTTGGAACGCCATGCCTTTCTACACGAACGCCGAGACCATACCTCGTCGAACCCCCGAAACCCCAAGGTCTATCGCCATCGGACAAGCTCGCCGCGGACCCTTGAAGCATGGATCCGATGGCCGAAGGTCTTCTACTTGGACGCCAAGATCGTCTCGACCATGATGTTTTGAAGAATGGACCTGGCGCACCCCGAGGACCCTGACGCCGTTTCCAAGTTCGCCACCGGTGAATAAGGAGGAACCCTCAAGGACTTCGACACGGAGCGTCAAGATCGCCTCACGGAATCCGAAGCCCCGAACCCGAAGGTATTCTACATGGAAGACAAGAACACCTACTGGACCCGGTGAAGCGGGCGCCTCAAGATCTACTTCACGGACGCGAGTACCCCGGTACCTGATCCACTCAAGTTCGCGATCGACGACAAGAACGACAACAACCAGGGCGAGTCCGATGCCCCGACACCAGACCAAGTACTCCCTCCCGGAACGCCAAGATCTCCGCGTGAGACGACAAGACCGACAACAGGGCCCGACCACCGCGAATGCGACAAGACCTACCTCTGCTATCCGAGAACGTTTCTGTCGAACCCTGGACCCCGAGACCTACCCCGAACCCCGGAACCCCAAGACCGTCGAGAACCCTAATGTGTGAACCCCTTCCGAAACCCTATTTTATAATATAATACAACTTGCGGCAAATTAACTTGTCACACTTGCATGCATACATTCATGTGGTTTGGGGGCCTTATGCCGATTCACCTAATAATTAAATATGGGGCCCATATGCGGGCAAATCTAGTCTCATATTGGCCTCATTTAAACTTGTGTAGCGAACCGGTGATATATTCTGCCTTGTTAAACAACATTTAAAGTGCGGGGTAGATAAACAACATGAACCACCTAATTAATTGTCGGAACCCCGGTTCCGCTTAATATTGACCTAATTGCATTACACCTTGCCATGCCATGCATCCTACATGCATCATGCCCGATCTTTTGCCGTAGTATTAAATATTGCATCCGGTGTTTATTCTAGTGTTTTGCTTCTTCGCGGATAAGGCCGTTGAGTTGATGTGAGCTTCGCCCCGATCTTCGGTTGAACCTTCAACAATGTTTTCAGGCGAGCATCTCCCCCTTTCTACCTATCTTACTTTTATAGCATTTATCCCCTCCTGTTGATCTATTGCTATCTGTGTCGCGATGCTTTAGTTTTCGTACCGTGATATCCCTTGCAGCCTTATATTGCCTTGGACACATCCTATTACCTGTTGTTTGGTAGATAGTTGGACTTGCGCGTCGTAGTCGCTTTCTCAAGTGTTGTTGCGTGCCGTCAAGTGCCACAGTTGTTGGAGCCTTGCCGCATGTTTGATGTTGGAGATGATCATGGCTTTACTTATCGTTCACTTTAATTCCTGTTTAACAACTAAAATTGAAGTAAGCAGAGGCATCGGTGGGTGATAGATAATATTTGGTTTCCGAACGCCCACTTGTGTCCCGTAGGACCCCGAGTACTTGATACCTGTTCCTTGATTTATCGCGCTATCCACATCCGGGAGGATTATGGGACCCCCCTGAGCCAGAGCTTGATTCAGTCTTATTTCTTGGGGCCACAAACTAGTTTGAGGTTTTATTACGATCCTGTACTTATGCCATGCTTTACTGCTTTATTTAAATTGTGCGAGGAGCACACTGTACTGTTTAGGATCGTGGCACGATTCCGCGGTGTCGACAAGCCCAGCCACACTTTCGGGTTCCCAGTCGTTCACAGCCGTCCCCACAACCTTAAGTCCGTCTCGGAGCCGGCCGGCTTCTGGTCTACTTTAAGGGTGGCCCCTCAAATATTTCTCAATCGTGATTGCTTTGTCGTGAAGGCCTCGTTGGGTTTTGATTTGGTTTTTCCGAGGTTGATCGAGTGTGTGTTGCTATTGGTGCACCCCGGCCGGGTAAAACTTTCTGAAAGCCGTGTCCGCGGTTATGGACGACTTGGAGCACAGTATCTCGATCATAGACAAGCATAACTAAAGTAGTGCTATAAAATTGACTTTATAATGACTAGTAATCAGCTTCACTATAATGGAATGGCTAATAATACTGCCCACAATTGCTTGTTTGGAGTGTCGCTTGCGACCATTGTATCTGACTAGTAAGTATTGCAACTACAACGGAATGGCTAAATAAAAGTACCAACAACTGCTGGGTTTTGGGTTATATCATGCTAAATGTATTTGATTAGTAAGTGTCGCAACTATAACGGAATGATTAACTAAAAGTTCACTTGCTTATTTTATCAGATGACTCTCGATTACTTGACTAGTAATTGCAACGATAACCGAATAAATAAAACTGCCAACCGTGTGAGTTTCCTCGGTTGACTTCCTCGTTGGTCTCGAGGGGAAACACCAGGATGGGTTTGTTTGATGGTAGTATCAGTCGGATCCGAATAGATCATTCTTACCTCTCTCGATAGCCGCCAACGTATCGAGTCTCGATAGGTTGTTTAGTGCATCTTTGCCGCCGCTGCCTACCATACCTATGTAGGCGAGGACCGCCGAATTCTAGTCTCGCTGTAATCGCCTCGATCGATGCTCCTCTTTTTCCTTTGCCTTTGTCGGCACCCCTTTTGTTTAAGCAGGTTTTGAGATCGACGTCGTTAGCGTGGTTACCCTTCCGCTTGGCCAGGCAGGGTTATGGACGCCATTGGTTATTCTTCAGGGCTCTTAGCCCCATTTGCATCTTGTCCGCAGCTGGACGCTCTATCGTTTTCAAGGTGATTTGGATCTTTGTATAGTATATCTGTATTCTTGACTCAATGAGTCGCTGTTATATATATCTGTTATGTGGGTCCCATCGAGGACTGTTATGTAATGTTATTACTTCGTTTTCCACCCGCACGAAAGTGCCTGGTGGGTACCTTTGAATCGTTTCTATGCGGGTTTGGTGGATTTCGCTAAAACTTGCATAGGTCCGATTCTGAGGGTGTTACAGAGTGGTATCAGAGCTCAGTAGTTGCGATACCCCACAAGTCCAGCCTGTAGGATAACCTAGCTAACGGCCGAAGTAGAGTGTCAAAACTATTTTTGCAAAATCGATTGGATAGTTCTGATTAGGTCTGATTTTACTCCTTACCCCTCTGCTATTCCCCTCTTACCTCTACGTGTTTTGAATCCGCTCTCTTCTCTCTCTTCGAGTCCAGGATTTCTCGTGGTTGGGTTCCGTCGTACCTTCAGGGTTTCGCTTCCTCCTTTGATAACGGTGTTCTACCATCCGGTGTTCATGTTGTCCGAGGAATCCTTTATATGTGGTACCATTCTTTGTTTCTTGTCTGTGCCTTCCGGTGTTTTCCGACGCGACGACATCATCTACGCCAGATCCGATGCAGAGTCTGCATCACTCCTTTGTTCTGCACCTCGATTGTCGAGATCTTCAGTCTAATTCCGAGAATGGTTGCACTCTTTCACCGACAGCAGAGTAATAGTTTGGGTGCGTGATGGATTGGCCCCAATGCCGACTACCCCTTCTATTCGCTTTTGTACATTGAAGTGGATGAGAATGCATCGGTTCCCCCCTTTTCCATCGGAGTTAGAGGCGGCTTTATTGTTGATGCCTCTGCCTTCGACCTTTTGTTCCCGGAGTGCTCTCTCGACGATCGCGGACAACGACCTCTTGTTAGTGGTGTCGCGAGGATCTACACAAAGCAAGAAGACGCAGATCGCCGACCTTCATTCCGGTACCATGAGGCGGATCTCGAGGGCGAGATCCATTGTTAGTGGTGTCGAATTGTGGCATCCCGCAAAACCACTACTAGAAAATCGCGTTGTTTTTGTGCATTGCATCATTATGACCGCATGCTCATGTAATCATGCCACATTGCATTTGAGCATCGTCATCATCTTCCATTTGATTGCATAAAACTAATTTCAGAAAAACCTATTTTTGTTTTCTAAAACGCCCCGTCTTTATTCAAACGCAAAGCCCGGTTCTCCGGAATATTTTGTTTTGGCTCACCACGGTTTGCAAACGGTCCGTTTAAAACAAATAAAATATTAAATTATTTTTAGTGGGGGCAGTCGACGGGCCGATTCGACCCGAACGACCACCCCCGATTCAAAAACAGCCCCCCCCTAAATCCTACTCCCACCAAATCCTATTCTACCCACCCCTCCTCCACCTCACCCCCTCCAATCCCTGAATGCCACGTCACCCCTCCCCTTCCCCCTAGCCTATCAAACCATGCCACCTCACCCCCCAACTCTCTCTCTCCCTCCAGCCCACTCTCCACCACACCGCCTGGGTCCCACCACGCAGCCACACACGCCTCTCACACAACGCACGCCCCCACGCGTCCTTCCCCCCCGCGGGACCCACCATCCCCTGGCTCCGCGTCCCCTGCGCGTCCCCTTCCTCCCTCGCCACGCGCTCTCCTCCCCACGCGCTCGCCCGCCCGTTTCTCTCAGCCCCGACGCCGCCTCCCCCATGGCGTCGCCACCTGCAGCTCGCCTCCCGCTCGCCCCTCGCCGGCAGCCGCGGCCGCCTCCTCCCCTCGCCTCGCCCCCTTTTTCTCCTCCGGCTCCGCCCCGACCCGCGCAGCTCCCCCGACCGCGGCCTCTCTCTCGCCGGCGACCTCGCGCCCTTCCTCCGAGCAGCCAGCCTCAGCTTCCCCTCGCTCGGCCGTCACCACTCCGCCGCCGTCCGCTCGCCTCACCTGCCCGAGACGCCTCCTCCGCCACCTCACTGCGCCGCCCGCTCCATCACCCACCCCGGCCTCGGACCCCCCTCCCGCCGTGCCGCCAACCTCCGAGCCCGCCTGAGCTCGCCCGCCAAGCCCGCCACTGTCGTCGGCCCTCGCTCCCGCGAAGGCCAAGCCAACCGCCTCGACGCTCGGCCTCCGCCGCCTCCCGCTGCAGCCGCCAGGCTAGGTTCGCCGCCCCCGCTCAGCCCCGTCCCCCTCCGCCGTCCACGCCATGTCCGCCGCCGCCAGCGTCTCCGGCGCCCGCGGCATGTGCCGCCCTCGCCGTTTTTCGTTTCCTTGCAGATCGTCGTCGCCAGTACCAGGGGGTGCTGCTCCGTTTTGGGAGCCTCTCGGTTTCCTCTGCCTCAGGTACCGTGTGTAGTACCGGTATCGAGTGGAGGAAGTACCGAGATGGGGGCCGAAGAATCACCAAAACCGTATATCGTCGACATGGGCCCGATGACCGCCAGGACCGCCTCTTGGAACGCCATGCCTTTCTACACGAACGCCGAGACCGTACCTCGTCGAACCCCCGGAACCCCAAGGTCTATCGCCATCGGACAAGCTCGCCGCGGACCCTTGAAGCATGGATCCGATGGCCGAAGGTCTTCTACTTGGACGCCAAGATCGTCTCGACCACGATGTTTTGAAGAATGGACCTGGCGCACCCCGAGGACCCTGACGCCGTTTCCAAGTTCGCCACCGGTGAATAAGGAGGAACCCTCAAGGACTTCGACACGGAGCGTCAAGATCGCCTCACGGAATCCGAAGCCCCGAACCCGAAGGTATTCTACATGGAAGACAAGAACACCTACTGGACCCGGTGAAGCGGGCGCCTCAAGATCTACTTCACGGACGCGAGTACCCCGGTACCCGATCCACTCAAGTTCGCCATCGACGACAAGAACGACGGCAACCAGGGCGAGTCCGATGCCCCGACCTGACAAGTACTCCCTCCCGGAACGCCAAGATCTCCGCGTGAGACGACAAGACCGACAACAGGGCCCGACCACCGCGAATGCGACAAGACCTACCTCTACTATCCGAGAACGTTTCCGTCGAACCCTGGACCCCGAGACCTACCCCGAACCCCGGAACCCCAAGACCGTCGAGAACCCTAATGTGTGAACCCCTTCTGAAACCCTATTTTATAATATAATACAACTTGCGGCATATTAACTTGTCACACTTGCATGCATACATTCATGTGGTTTGGGGGCCTTATGCCGATTCACCTAATAATTAAATATGGGGCCCATATGCGGGCAAATCTAGTCTCATATTGGCCTCATTTAAACTTGTGTAGCGAACCGGTGATATATTCTGCCTTGTTAAACAACATTTAAAGTGCGGGGTAGATAAACAACATGAACCACCTAATTAATTGTCGGAACCCCGGTTCCGCTTAATATTGACCTAATTGCATTACACCTTGCCATGCCATGCATCCTACATGCATCATGCCCGATCTTTTGCCGTAGTATTAAATATTGCATCCGGTGTTTATTCTAGTGTTTTGCTTCTTCGCGGATAAGGCCGTTGAGTTGATGTGAGCTTCGCCCCGATCTTCGGTTGAACCTTCGGCAATGTTTTCAGGCGAGCATCTCCCCCTTTCTACCTATCTTACTTTTATAGTATTTATTCCCTCCTGTTGATCTATTGCTATCTGTGTCGCGATGCTTTAGTTTTCGTACCGTGATATCCCTTGCAGCCTTATATTGCCTTGGACACATCCTATTACCTGTTGTTTGGTAGATAGTTGGACTTGCGCGTCGTAGTCGCTTGCTCAAGTGCTGTTGCGTGCCGTCAAGTGCCACAGTTGTTGGAGCCTTGCCGCATGTTTGATGTTGGAGATGATCATGGCTTTACTTATCGTTCACTTTAATTCCTGTTTAACAACTAAAATTGAAGTAAGCAGAGGCATCGGTGGGTGATAGATAATATTTGGTTTCCGAACGCCCACTTGTGTCCCGTAGGACCCCGAGTACTTGATACATGTTCCTTGATTTATCGCGCTATCCACATCCGAGAGGATTATGGGACCCCCCTGAGCCAGAGCTTGATTCAGTCTTATTTCTTGGGGCCACAAACTAGTTTGAGGTGTTATTACGATCCTGTACTTATGCCATGCTTTACTGCTTTATTTAAATTGTGCGATGGGCACACTGTACTGTTTAGGATCGTGGCACGATTCCGCGGTGTCGACAAGCCCAGCCACACTTTCGGGTTCCCAGTCGTTCACAGCCGTCCCCATAACCTTAAGTCCGTCTCGGAGCCGGCCGGCTTCGTTGCGGGTCTACTTTAAGGGGTGGCCCCCTGAAATATTTCTGAATCCTGTGATTGCTTTGTCGTGAAGGCCTCGTTGGGTTTTGATTTGGTTTTTCTGAGGTTGATCGAGTGTGTGTTGCTATTGGTGCACCCCGGCCGGGTAAAACTTTCTGAAAGTCGTGTCCGCGGTTATGGACGACTTGGAGCACAGTATCTCGATCATAGACAAGCATAACTAAAGTAGTGCTATAAAATTGACTTTATAATGACTAGTAATCAGCTTCACTATAATGGAATGGCTAATAATACTGCCCACAATTGCTTGTTTGGAGTGTCGCTTGCGACCATTGTATCTGACTAGTAAGTATTGCAACTACAACGGAATGGCTAAATAAAAGTACCAACAACTGCTGGGTTTTGGGTTATCTCATGCTAAATGTATTTAATTAGTAAGTGTCGCAACTATAACGGAATGATTAACTAAAAGTTCCCACTGCTTATTTTATCAGGATGACTCTCAGTACTTGACTAGTAATTGCTGCAACGATAACCGAATAAATAAAACTGCCAACCGTGTGAGTTTCCTCGGTTGACTTCCTCGTTTGGTCTCGAGGGGGAAACACCAGGATGGGTTTGTTTGATGGTAGTATCAGGTCGGATCCGAATAGATCATTCTTACCCCTCTCTGATAGCCGCCAGTCGTATCGAGTCTCGATAGGTTGTTTAGTGCATGCTGCCGCTGCCGCTTCAGTCTACCATACCTATGTAGGCGAGGACCGCCGAATTCTAGTCTCGCCGTGTACTGGCCTCAGTACTGACGCTCCTATTTTTCCTTTGCCCTTTGTCGGCACCCCTTTTGTTTAAGCAGGTTTTGAGATCGACGTCGTTAGCAGGGTTACCCTTCCGGCTTGGCCTGGGCAGGGTTATGGACGCCATTGGTTATTCTTCAGGGCTCTTAGCCCCATTTGCATCTTGTCCGCAGCTGGACGCTCTATCGTTTTCAAGGTGATTTGGATCTTTGTATAGTATATCTGTATTCTTGACTCAATGAGTCGCTGTTATATATATCTGTTCTGTGGGTCCCATCGAGGACTGTTGTGTAATGTTATTACTTCGTTTTCCACCCGCACGAAAGTGCCTGGTGGGTACATTTGAATCGTTTCTATGCGGGTTTGGCGGATTTCGCTAAAACTTGCATAGGTCTGATTCTGAGGGTGTTACATCACCCCTCCAAGAAGGATGTCCTTACACCTCTGTATATCTAGGGCCGCGGGGTTGCTGGCAAGGTCAAGGTTCTTCTCCCCACGTATGACATTCTCCATCGCATTTTCCGTGAGACTGTTGCTCCTCGTGCGGGCAACAAGGATGCGATACATGGCTTTTCTGTTGACTTGCTGTTCAACACCTTCCTCAACCGCGACTCAGGCACCGCTCTTGATGTGTCAGACGATATATGGAATGAGATGGTTGCTGCTGCACACTCTCGGAGGGTTCCACCATTTGCTCCATACATTATGGCCATCATTGTGTCCAAATGCCCTCCGATTGCTAGGACACTATCCACTCGTCCTCTCATTGTGCACCGGCCCAAGGCACTCAAGATCAAGACACATGCTAAACCCCGCATTGTGGCGGAAGAGGAGGAAGGGGATGACTCTGAGGATGATGACAATGGTCGTGACACAGACTATGATGTCTCCCGCCGCAAGAATGCCAAGCCCTCTTGGGCCAAGAGGATGGAGGTCAAGCTCAAAAAGATTTTATGCTTCCTAGTTGACAACCAGAAGCGCATGTATGAGGCGCATGTGTATGCCAAGAAAGCTAGTGCTCGGCAGAAGGACATGATGGATGCCCAAGGTTTGACCGTCTCCGAGGGGTCCGAGACCAACATCACTCCTGAAGAACAGTGGATCTCTCAGCACAACCATTGGTACGATGATGTCTCTTCCTCGCACCACTCTCCACCCCCTACGAGGAGGACATTGATGACGAGGAGGAGGATTGACTGTAGGGACGGTAGTCATTGCACATGTCCCTTTTTGGTGTCTTGATGCCAAAGGGGGATAAGTTGCACTTTAGGCACGGGTGTTGCATGGAAAGTCACAAGCTCGTTCTTGCTTTGATCCTTTTATTGCTTGTGAACTTCGATTCCCTCTATTTTATGTGTGAACTCTGTGTATGGTTGAGACTATGTGGTATGTCGTGGATCCATCTTGTAAGACTATGTGGTTTATGTCATGGATCCATCTTGTGATGATATGTGTTATCCATCGTCTATACATTTCTAATCACAAGTTATTGTGCAAAGGTATGGTTTCAAATGCTAGTAGCTACATTTGTGCACTTATGTTAGGTTTGTAAAATAGAGGGGGAGTTTTGTTTCTACTCATCTAGGGGGAGCCCCATGTCTATTTTACAAATGCCATGAGTTTCTTCATAAAATCATATTGCAAAAGTGTGTTGTCATCAAACACCAAAAAGGGGGAGATTGAAAGAGCATTTTCTATCCTTCTGATTTTGATGTTTGATAACAACACACTTATCGGTCTAATTGTGTGCTAAGTGTATCACAGGTTTGATAGATTGTGGCACAAATCTTGATCTGCCCATTTGCCGTTGCCTAAAGTCATTGTGGCAACCGGTAGTACCGGAAATATGACCGGTACTACCGCTTGGCACCGGTACTACTGGTCCTAGTACCGGTTGGACCCGTGCAAGGGTGGGAGGAATGGTTTTTCCTCAGTACTACCCGGTACCGCGGAGCGGCACTACCGTTCCAACCGGTAGCACCGCTTGAGACAAGAGGTAGTACCGTTCAGCAGTACCGGGCAGTACCGAGGAAGGACCAACCCTCCCCTTCTCGCACAGTGCCCACCGGTACTTAGGACCGGTACTACCGCCCTGAATGGTAGTACCGCGTCTTGCGACCGGTACTACCGCTGGGGTGTACCGGGCATATCTGAAGCTCGATCGACTAAGAACTGCGTCTCCGGTACCTGGTCTGGTACTAGACCGGTAGTACCGCTTGCAAGCGATACTACCGCTTGAGTACCGGTTCATTTACTGCTCCAATGGGCAGATTTTTCCAAGGGGTATAAATACCCATCCACCTACCTTGGGACAAGGTGCTCATTTGCATTAAAGTCAAGACCACCATTGGAGCCACCAAATCCACAAGATCTCTTCAATCCACCACCCAAAGTCCTTGATCTTTGGGGAATCGAAGGAGGATGCCTTGATCTACTACTTCACCAAAATAGATCTTCATTCCCCCCTCATTCAATTGAGGGCCCCTTTGCTCTAGTGTTTTCTTGGAAACCCTAGTTCTAGTTTTGGTTCTTACAAGCTTGTCTTTGATTGTTTTGACAGCCTGCTTGTATTTGGGAGCCTTCGATTAAGTTGTGGATGTGTGCCCCAAACTTGTAAAGGTGCCGGCTTCCACCTTGAAGGTTGCCGATATAGTGGAAGGTGAATCGATCCCGTTGGGGTGAGATTCATCGGAGAACAAGGGAGGCCTCTCGTGGCGTTGGTGGTTTGAAACCACCCCCTCTCCAAACGTAGACGTACTTCCCCTCAAAAGGAAGGAACTACGAGAAACAAATCCTTTTGTCTCCGCGTCCACCACTTTGGTTACTTCTATCCTTTACCACACTTTACTTACTAGTTCTTACTTAGTATTGTGTTAGTGAAGGGTTTTGCAGCATAGTAAATCAAAAAATTCTACGGATGCGAACGGGAAATCCAAGATCTAATCTAGGAGATGCAATCAATGAGAGGGATAGATGAGATCTTCATACCCTTGAAGAAATAGCACAGCGGAATGTTCAACAAAACGTGGTTGATGTAGTCGTACTAGCCTTCTCCTCCTCGCAATCCGATCCGATCCAACGCCGCAAGTGGCGACGCCTCCGAGAGATGCACACGTACGGCACCGCGACGTCTCCTCCTTCCTCGGTCCAGAAAGTGGGGTGGAGAGATAGATTGGATCTACAACACGACGGCGTGGTGCAAAGGTGGAGAGTTTCTGCGGCAGGGCTTCACCTACGCGCAGTCGGGAGAGAGAGAGAGAGATCTGGAGGGCAGCAGGTAGGCGGCTAGGGTTCAAGGAGGGGTGGTAGGAGGGTGCGCCTGTTAGAGGTCTCAACCTAATAAGGTAGGTTCCTCCTGTGTTTACAATGCTAGTCCCTGGATCAATAGCTAGCATCCACAGTTAAGATGTAATATCAAGATACAAAGGTCATAATATAAATTTATAACCAGGAATAACATAGTTTTATTACATCATACATAGCTCATTTGGCTATTACATTACATTGCAGCGGAATAACTATAAGTATGGGTCCTTCATCTTCAAAATGCCACAGGAAGATGTTGGTTGTAGACTTTGTAGTCCTAGTCAATCAAACAATCTTCACTTAAAAACAATCAACCTGCAACATTACAAGTTATAGCCACATGGGTCAATACATTTGAATTGTATTGGCAAGCTTCACTTCTATGTATAATAAGAGTGGATCCTATCAATACATGCATATTTGGCTAAGTAGAGTTTAAGGCTTATTTGCACAAAGCAATATTTTATCCTATCTTTTCAAAAATGGTTTTAGTCCTTTGTCAAATCTCTTTTCCAAGAATCCCTTGAACTCCTTGGTAGAAACTCAAGTGTTCAAGTCCTTGTCAAAATCTCTTGAGCCACTTGGTAACCCCAAGTGCAACAAGCTTTTAAAATCTCATGAATTCCTTGGTAAACCCCAAGTACAACATGCTTTAACAAAATCTCTTTGAATTCCTTGGTAGACACACAAGGGCATCAAGTTTTTATTTTAGAAGTTAGAATGTCGAGATCTCCCATAGTTCAAACTTTAGTTGCTCAGTATTGTCCATAACCGGGGACACGGCTAAGTACTTAGATTTTATTAACTTCTGCGGAAGGAGTACACTTTACCCACATGTCACAATCCCATCTTGTTGCCACCAGTGGCCTACTGGATTAGTGCTCACCAAGATGGAGTACGTGACCGAGAGTGTGACGAAGTCTTTCCAAAAGGTCCTCCCATACATCATTGCTAGCTTGTCTTCAGCCCCCATGAAGCATTCCAGATCCCCATGTCCGGTAACTAAAGACAATGTATGGGTCTTCCTAATGTAGTTGACTAAGCCAGAGCCATAATAGCATGTGGTTGCACACGAAAGACACAATTGGAGAAACATGTTCAATCTCTAAGTTCCCTAGGTGGTTTTCTTTTGGAGCACAACACAAAGTGATTCCCATAGACATGGTTCCTTTTGTTGCCACCTTCTCCAAAACTTAAAGTATCCACCACCTAGGTGGTTCATTGAGTCCTTGTTTTATTATGTAAAACATAAGTCCTTTTCTCAACCTTTGTAAAATCTCATCATGTATCTCTTTTCAAAATAAAGCATGGCTAAGCATGTACAACTACAATATTTTCACTAAGGAGTGTATAGGGAATACTATTAGGATTTAGCATAGCATAAGTATAAAGAAATCTTTTTCATGCATGTTTTCATAATCCACTAAGTACAATGAAAATAGTAGGGCATTTGTATGATAGTGTAACTTGCCTTTTTGGTAGGGAATGGTGGTTCACTCCTTGATCTTGCTAGTCTCACACTTTGCAAATTTTACTACAATCAATCAAACAAGCATAGTATCAAGTAGCATTCCAAACCAATATTCAAACAACATTTCACACACACAAAGCAATGGATTCTAAGTCATGCATAAGCATGCAAAGGTTGGTTCTATTGCAAGGATGGTCTCCACTAGGCTCCTAAACTTTGTAGGTTCCAAATTGGTCATTTACCAAAATGGCAAAGTCATTTGCAAATGGGTTTTATCTCAAAACCATTTTAAAATCCATTCATCATTTTATGTGGTGAAAAATGTTTTATCAAAACAAAACCTTTTAAGTTTTTCTCCAAATGAGTTGCTATTGCAAAACTTGGTGTTTTTGGGTCAGTAGGTTTGGTCCAAAACATTTTCTCAAAGTTTTCTTTATAAACACAGTTTCATAATAAAATCAATAATTTTATTTGGCTAGAAAATGTCTAAGTCAAATAATCTAACCTAAACTTTACCAAAATCATCTTCAACACCAAGGGTTGGTTCTTAGGGTCAGTAAGGTCACAACCATTCATTTTGCAAAGGTTTTAACCTAAAAATCATTTTTAAACAATTTTTATACTCTAAACAATCACACAAAAGAATCTACAAAAACAATCAAACTAATAGATACTATTTGCTAAACTAATTCCACAGTTGGCTAGGGCTTGCTCTCCTGAATCCATTGATATAAAATTTGTAATTTTTGGACGTGTGGTTTGAAAGTTACAAGGGTTTGAAGTTTGCAAATAAATCTGTTTTCAAATTTGTTTTTAAACGAAATAGGTGACACGCAGCGTAATTTCATTGGACGGTACCGCTTCGCGCGGATCGCGCTCTGTAGAGCGTTGGATCAAGTTAGATCGTATGGCTCTGGAAGCGTACCCCTTCGGCGTTAAATGATCTATCTAGTGCGTTCGATCCAGATCCAACGGTGCTGGCGAGTTTGACCAAAAGGGGGCGGCGCTGACGGTGGCTAGCGGCGGTGCACGGCCAGGCGGTGGCTTTGCAGTGGTTCTAGGAAGTGAGGCAGACGGAGAGTGTGCTCACCGGGTTCAGGAGGTCACGACGATGCTCAACGTGTCGATGGTTCGACGAGGGGCGCTCTGGTCTGATGTGGATTGCTCGCCGGAGTAGGTGGCGGCGTCGGGCGGCTCTGGTCGACGGTGGGGGTGAGGCTACAAGGCACAGGAGGACAAGATAAGAGGTCTGTTAGACGCGCGAGGAAGAGTAGATCTTGCATGCCTGAACGAGAGGGAAAGGGTGGACAGATGCATACCAGAAGTGCTCGTCGGAGTTAAGCCAGACGGTGGCGGCGGTAGGGGTGTTCATTGCAGATCGCGCTAAGGCATCAGAGCACGTTCGGATGCGCAAGAGCAAGGCGTCTTGGGTGCGTGAACGAGAGGGTCGGGCGGTCGGTTCACCGAAGTCGTCGAGTAGAAACAGACACGGCTGCCGAGTTTATCAAAGCCGACGCCCGGGCGCCCATGTTGAATGAAGGGCACGGGAGAAGCGTGGGAGTGGGGAAGGTGTGTGCTAGGTCGAGGAGGCACAGGCGTTGCTGCTGCGGAATTGGCGAGGAGGTCGTCGGAGAGGCGGTGTTCGAGTCAAATTGGGGCAGCCTCGAGAGGGAATGGCGAGAGGAAGGGAGGGGAGATGCAGGCGCTTAATATCGTGCAGTCACGGCGAGATTAACGCGCGGCATTACTGTGAATTGAACGCGGCATTCAAAGGTAGCAACGGCAGCGAGGTTTGGGGGTGACAGGGTCGCGTGGGGAGGATGATGAACAGTGTCAAGTGGGGTCGGTCAGTCAGTGGGAAAAAGAAACGAGAGGGAGGTCCACCGGTCAGTCTCGGTGTGGGTTTCTTCTGTGGTGAAGAAAAATGTTTCGGGGGAGAGGCAGATGGGCTGGACTGGGTTGTTTGGGCTGCTGGGTTGGGTCAGGTCCATTTCCTATTTTTTTTCTTTTGAATTCTTTTTCCTTTTCTATTTCTATTTCCTGTTTTGAATTTCCAAACAATCAAACAAGGTTCAAATCAATTCAAACAACACCCAAACTTTGTAACATTGAAATTAGTTCTGTTTAGTAACATGAACAAAAAAAATCAAAAACAAAAATAATATTTTAAAACTTTTTAGGTTCCGTTTATTAATTAAGTAAAATGGTCCATGGTTCATTAATAAAATAGGGTTTGGTTTATTTAATAAAATCTTCCTTTGAAATCCAAATATTTTCAAAACCAATCAGTAGATTTTATTTGGAAATAAAGAATATTTGGAAAACTTGTTTAAAACAAAATAACATTTTATTTTAGAGTCCATTATTAATTAAATATAATAGACTTTTATTATTCAATCAATTAGAATTTGTTCTATTGAGATATTTATTTTGAAATCTAAAATAAAGCCAAAACACTTTAGTAGGTTCTATTGGTGAATATCAAATATTTAGAAAAAATATTTTAAATAATTTAATAAGTTTTGATGTTTCAATTAAATTGGTAAAACCTTTTATTTAAATAAAGTTTGGATATTAATTCCTTATTATTTTATTTAAATAAACCTTAGTTATTTTTATTCAAAACAAAATGTTTTACCTCCAAAGCTTGGCCAAGGTTTAATTTGGGCTTTATAAAATGTTTTTTATTTATAAACTTCTATTTCATTTGAAAACAAATCTTTTCATTTAATTGTTTCAAAATAGTATTTCCAAATGTTTTTATTTTTCCTTTTATTAAATGTTTATCTTTTTAGATCCCTTTAGGTTTTATTTAATTCAAATGGGTTTGAAGTTCCAATTGAATTTCAAAAGTTTCTTCTGGCTCTGAAAATCAAACAAAGTTTTATTTTATTCATTTATTTTCACATTACAAGATTTGGAAAATCTTGGGATGTGACAGCGCCCCTGTTGGAGATATGCCCAAGAGGCAATAATAAAGTGGTTATTATCATATCTTCATGCTTATGATAAATGTTTACATACCATGCTATAACTGTATTAACCGGAAACATTAATATACTTGTGTGATTTGTAAACATAAAAGAGTCCCTAGTAAAGCCTCTTGTTAAACTAGCTTGTTGGTTAATATAGGATCATGCTTTCCTGATCATGAACATAGAGATGTTATTAACAACAGGGTCATATCATTAGGAGAATGATGTGATGGACATACTCCTATAGTTAAGCGTAGCATAAAGATCAAGTCATTTAATATAGTTCATTTGCTATATGCTTTCTGATACATAGTAACCTAATTCCTTCGAAAATGAGATCATGATAATCACCATCACCGGAAGGATGCTTTGATGACATCAAACACCACACCGTAACTGGGTGACTATAAAGGTGGAATTGAGTGTTCGAAAAGTATGGGTTGAGGCACATGGATCAAGAGTGGGATTTGTCCATCCATATGACAGATAGATATACTCTAGGCCCTCTTGGTGGAATGTCATCCAATTGGCTTGCAAGCATGTGACTGGCTCACAATGGATCACATATCACGGGAACGAGAAAAGAGTACTTATCAGTAACGAGGTTGAACTAGGTATGTATAGATACCGACGATCAAAACATCGGATAAGTAAACTATCGTGAGACAAAGGTAAATTGGTATCATATGTAAGTGGTTCATTCAATCGCAAAGTAATCGTAGAAATATGTGGGAGCCATATGAATTTCTAGATTCCTCTATTGATTATTGATCAGAGAAGTATCTCGGTCATGTCCGCATAATTCACGAACCATAGGGAGACACACTTAAGGATTCGATGTTGTTTAATAGATATGGAATGTTAGTAGGGATACCGAATGTTGTTCGGAGTCTCGGATGGGATCCGGGATATCACGAGGAGATCCGGAATGGTCCGGAGAATAAGATTCATATAAGGAAAGTCCTGTTTCGGAGTTCGGAAATGATTCCGGTGTTTTCACCAGGAATGTTCTAGAAGGGTCTGGAAGGTCCGACACTCCGGATGGGAAGGGTACATGAATGTGTCATGACAATGTGGAATCATTGCATCATGTACTAGGTCACTTGGCTGGGCAAAATAAAGGGAGAAATCAAATCCTAGTTTGAAAGTCAAACGCCAATTTGAAAAAGTCAAACGGCAAGTTTGCTTGGTGGAGGGAGAGTAGGAAACCTACTTGGGGAGGAAGTCCCACTCCCTCCACCCGCCGGCCAAGGAGGAGGAGTTAGAGGAGGACTTCCTCCTCCTAGCCGCCTCCCTTCCACCTATAAAAGAAGGGGTAGGGCGCCCCCCTACCCTCACACCTAAACCCTAGCCTCTAAGTCGCCGGCCACCTCCAAGCCGCCGCCTAGGGCCTCCTCTAAACTCAGTGAGTTAGGGTTTCCCTAAACCCTAGCCGCCGACCAAGCCCTCCCCTTGGTGCCCTCTGAACCGTAGATCGCCAAGGCCTCTCTCATACTCCACCATACTCGCTCCGACTTAAGGCGAAGCCCTGCGAGATCTCCCCTCTACTTCCGGTACCACGCCGTCGTGATGCCGGAATTGCGAGGAGAGTGCTACAACCTCCGCTGCCTACTGGAACAAGGGAGAGGAAGGTCTTCATCGAGTACAGAATGCGTGACCGACTGCGGAAGCGCTACCGGAACGCAGCGCCGGAAGGATCGTCTACGCGATCTTGAGATCGGAAGTGTACGACTACATCATCCACGAGAATCTGCTCTCGTTAACCGCTTTGGATCTTCGAGGGTTAGTACTCTATCGACTCGTTGCTGCAATCTAGTATATAGATCTTGGCTTGTGTGTGTTCATGCGATAGATTTTTTTTGTTTTCCATGCTACGAACCCCTATAGTGGTATCAGAGCCGTGTCTATATGTAGATCTGTTGCACGAGTAGAACACAATGGTCATTGTGGGCGTTAATGCTTTTGTTGTCGATTGCTTCTTGTGTACTTTGCATCTTGCGGGATGGTGGGATGAAGCGGCCCGGGCTAACCTTACATGACATCGATCATGAGACTTGCTCCACGCTTGACATGCAACTTGTATTGCATAAGTGGCTTTGCGGGTGCCTGTTTCTCCCAACATAGTTAAGATTCAATTTACAACGGGTGATTGACAATACTAGTATCAATGTTGTGGTTCTTGTTCGTAAGTTAGAACGACACTTATTGAAAGCCCCAAACCACGTAAAACATGGAAAGAAAATTAGAGGCGTCTAACTTTGTTTTGCGGTGTCTTTGTGATGTGATATGGCCATGATTGTGATTATATATGATGTATGCAATGTTCCTTATTGTAAGTTGGCAACCGGCAGGAGCCATATGGTTGTTTTTTAAATTCTGTTAAGACCTGCATGTCTATTCAAAGAAGTTGTAATAGTTGATGCTAGTGGACGAAAACCATGAAGCGGCACCATTGACCTTGACGCCACACCGGTGATGATGGAGATCATGTTCGTGCTTGAAGATGGAGATCGGAAGCACAAGAAGAAAGGCCATGTCATATCACATATTATGAATTGCATGTGATGTTAATCATTTTATGCATATTGTATTGCTTAGTTCACAACGGTAGCATTATAAGATGATCCCTCAAGCACACAAATTCAAGTTTTAAAGTGTTCATCCTTAGTAAGCACCGTTGCTAAAGCTCGTTGTTTTGAAGCATCACGTGATGATCGGGTGTGTTAGATTCTGCGAGTGTATACAACGTGAGCAAGCCAGATTTACTCATGCGGAAGCTAAGGTTTGATCTTGACGAGCCTAGCATGTACAGACATGGTCTCAGAACACGGATCACCAAAAGGTAAAGCATGAGTCATATAGTAGATATGATGAACATGTTGATTGTTCGCCATTGAAGCTACATCAACTCTCGTGATGATTGGTTTTGATGTGGTGGATTTGGTTCGTGTGATCACTAAAAAAATGTGAGGGATATTGTTTTGAGTGGGAGTTCAACAGCAATATGATTAAAAGTTGAACACTATTTATCATAAATTAAATCAAAGTGAATTTGCATAGTTGTTGTAGTCATCGGCATCCGTTTACCACCTTACGCTTAGTTTTAATTGAGATGATAGAACTGTAGAATTCTGGTTAGTTACTTTACGAACTGGTATCGGATTATTTTGAAGTGTTAATCTAAAGTTTAAAAGTCCCATTGCAAACTTTCAGTAAGTTTCGATTACTCCGTGAAGTTTAATAGTTGGTATTAAATCAAGAGTAACAATTCCAGTGTTAGTATATAAGTATCATGTTTATATCCATGATTCTTGATATTCGAAAGATAGTTTCAATATCAAGGTAATCTAGGAGTTAAAAGAGTTGTTTCAGAAACCATCATGTATGGAAGATATTGCGATATCTAAAATGATGTTTTGATTACAACATGATAGAGTATAATATGACAAAGTTAATATTCTTATATTTGATGAGAATTTACAAAAGGTTGGAGACACTAGTTGTCCTAATCCTCCAAAAGGTTTTGGAGAGCAACATTATACTCGCGATTCACCGTTGTAAGCTAAAAGTAGCTTGATCATTGTGGCATCCCGCAAAAACCACTACTAGAAAATCGCGTTGAATTTGTGCATTGCATCGTCATCATCATGCATTGTTCACATAAAACTATTTTCGCAAGCCCGTTTTGTTTTCTAAAACGCCCCATCTTTATTCAAACGCAAAGCCCGGTTCTCCGGATTAATTATTTTGGCCGCTATCGGTTTGCATACGGCCCGTTTAAAACAAATAAAAAGTTTAATTGTTTTAGCGGGGGCAGTCGAACGGGCCGAATCGACCCGAACGACCACCCCCATTTTTAAATCGGTCCACCAGACAAATCCTACAGCTACCTAAAACTCTACCACCCCTCTGGCCACCTCACCAGGACCAATCCGTGGCCGCCACCTCACCTCTCTTCCTCCCCCCCCCCCAATCAGCTGCTGCCAACTCATCCCACCACCCTCTCTCCTTTTTCCCTCTCTCTCTCCTGGCCCACCCCAACACACACACCGCACACCCCTGCCCAGATCCACACCACCCGACCACACCACGCCGGTCCCACCTCACGTCGCTCACGCCTCCCCCGTCCCTCGCGCGCACCCCATCCTCCTCCCGTGCTTCTTCTTTCTCTCTCTAGCCGTCGAGCCGCTCACCCTCCTTCCCCACCGTCGACCTGCCGCTTTCTTCTCCCAAGACACCGCTCCCTCCTCTCCCCAGCTCCTCCCTCGCCGCCCACGGAACCCCGCCTCCGAGCCCGGCCCCCCGTCCATGGCCTCCCTCGCCACCTCCTCCATCGCCCGCATCTCCTCTCCACGCCTGCTGCGGCACTGACCGGCCAGCTCGCCTTAGCCTCTGCCCCTCGAAGTCGTCTTCCTCGCCTCCGGCGCCAGCGCCGCTCCCTCCCGTCGCCGCCGTCCCTGCAGCTCCATCGGCGCCTCCTCTTCCTCTCTTCCCGGCACGTTGGCCGCGCCCTCCTGCGGTCCCGAGCTCCATGAGCCGCCCTTCAGCCAGCGCCGCGAGATCCCGCGCCGCGTCTGCTGTCCGTCGGCCCGGCTGCCGCCGCGCCTTGCCAAGGCCCGCTCGCCCAGGCCGCGACCCCCTCCTCCGGTGGCTCCCTCTGGCTGGCGTCGCCCTCGAGCACCCCGCGTCCCCCGGCTGCCTCTCCCGGCGTCCGTGGCCCGCCCCGTGCAACCCCGACCTCGCGTCCTCGCCTCGGACCATCGCGCCGCCTCACCTCCCAGTAGCCCTGTCGAACGCCCGCCCGGTTCTGCAGTGACGCATTGGCCGCCCCGCTGCCGAAGACAGAGGCCCAGTACCTCCCAAGTTTGACAAGTGAACAAGTTACCGGTGCACCACATCAACAGGGGACGACAAGTACTTCGTCATGGGCCCGGGTGGAGCAAACCCGAAGACGGTAGATGCGACAAGAACTCCGACAGGGACCATCCGGTGCCAAGGTCTTCTTCCCGGACCTGATCCCGAAGACCGACCCCGGCGCCGAAGCTGAGAAACCCCGACAAGAACCACGACACGGATGCTCCGAGTTCTCCATCGAGGAAACCAAGGACGTCGCCCTGGAACCGAAGGACGACAAGTTCTTCACCCCGGACACCGAGACCCCGGTGCGACAAGTGCTTCATCCCGAACGCCATGACCGTCGACATGACCCGAAGACCCTGGATGCGACAAGATCTACCCCGCTATCGAGAACGATCCCGCCGAGAACGGACCCGTCGAACCCTGGACCCTGAGACCGACCCCGGACCCTGTCGAACCCCGGAACCCCCGGAACCCCAAGATCGTCGAGGCCCCTAGTGTGTGAACCCCTTCCCGCCAACCCTATTTTATAAATGAAATATAACATTGTCGCATATTAAATTGTCATACTCGCATGCATATTATCATGTGGATTGGGGGCCTTATGCCGGTTCGCCTAATAATTAAATATGGGGCCCATATGCGGGCAAATCTAGCCTTATATTGGCCTCATTTAAACTTGTATAGCGAACCCGTATTATCTTTTGCCATGGAATACAACATTTAATTGCGGGGAATCTAAACAACATGAACCATTTAATTAATTGTCGGGGCCCCGGTTCCACTTAATATGACCTAATTGCATCGCTTTCTTTGCCATGTCATACATCATACATGCATCATGCCGATCTTACGCCGTTGTATTAAATAGTGCATCCGGTGTTTCTTCTAGTGTTTTGGTTCTTCGGATAAGGCCGTTGAGTTGATGTGAGCTTCGCCCGATCTTGGTTGAACCTTCGACAATGTTTTCAGAGCATCTCCCCTTTCTACCTATCTTACTTTTATAGTCTTTATTCCCTCCTGTTGATCTATTGCTATCGTATTTGCGATGCTTTAGTTTCCGTGCTTGTGATATACCGTGCAGCCCTATATTGCCTTGGACACATCCTATTACCTGCTGTTTGGTAGATAGTTGGACTTAGCGTCGTGATACTTGCTCAAGTGCTTTGTTGCGTCGTCCGATTGCCACGATTGTTGATGTATTGCCGCATGTTGATGTTGGAGATGATCATAGTTTTACTTATCGTTCACTTTAATTCCTGTTTAACAACTAAAATTGAAGTAAGCAGAGGCATCGGTGGGTGATAGAAAATATTTGGTTTCCGAACGCCCACTTGTGTCCCGTAGGATCCCGAGTACTTGATACCTGTTCCTTGATTTATCGCGCTATCCACATCCGGGAGGTATATGGGACCCCCCTGAGCCAGAGCTTGATCCAGTCTTATTTCTTGGGGCCACAAACTAGTTTGAGGTTTTATTTACGATCCTGTACTTATACCATGCTACTTATGTATTTAAATTGTGCGACAGATAACACACTGTACTGTTTAGGTAAGCGGAGTGATTACGCGGTATCGACACCCCGAGTTTTCGGGTTCCCAGTCGCTTACAGCCATTGTCGCAAACCTTGAGTCTGTCTCGGAGCTTGCTTACTTCGTTGCGGGTAGACTCCAAGGGGTGCCCCCCTGAAATATTTCTGAATCCTGTGATTGTTCAGTCGTGAAAGCCTCGTTGGGTTTTGAGTTGGTTTTTTCGAGGTTGATCGAGCGTGTGTTGCTATTGGTGCACCCCGGCGGGTAAAACTTTCTCGAAGCCGTGTCCGCGGATATGGACGACTTGGAGCCTGATATCTCGACCATAGACAAGCATAACTAAAGTTTATCTATAAATTTGACTTTATAATGACTAGTAAACAGCTTCACTATAATGGAATGGCTAAATAATACGCCTACAATTGCTTGTTTGAAGTGTCGCTTGCGACCATTGTGCCTGACTAGTAAGTATTGCAACTACAACGGATTGGCTGAATAAAAGTACCAACAACTGCTGGGTTTTGGGTTTATATCATGCTATCTGTATCTGATTAGTAATTGCTGCAACTACAACGGAATGAATAACTAAAAGGGCCCACTGCTTCTTTTATCAGGATGATTATCTAAACCTGACTAGTAATTGCTGCAACGATAACTGAATAAATAAAACTGCCAACTGTGTGAGTTCCTCGGTTGACTTCCTCGTTTGGTCTCGAGGGGGAGACACCATGATGGGTTTGTTTGGTGTTAGCTTCAGGTTGGATCCGGATAGGCCTTTCTTACCCCCTCTGATTGCCGCCAGTTGTTTCGAGTCTCTATAGGTTGTTTAGTGCATCTTTTGCCGCTTGATCCACCATACCTATGTGGCGAGGACGCCAATTCTAGCCTCGCCGTGTCTTGGCCTCAAGATCGACGCTCCTCTTTTCCTTTGCCCTTTGTCGGCACCCCTTTTGTTTAAGCAGGTTTTGAGATCGGCGTCGTTAGCGTGGTTACCCTTCGGCTTGGCAGGCAGGGTTATTGACGCCATTGGTTATTCTTCAGGGCTCTTAGCCCCATTTGCATCTTGTCCGTAGCCGGACGCTCTGTCGTTTTCAAGGTGATTTGGATCTTTGTATATTATATTTGTATTCTTGACTCTTTGAGTCATTTATATATATCTGCATGGGTCCCATCGAGGACTGTTGTGTAATGTTATTACTTCGTTTTCCACCCGCACGAAAGTGCCTGGTGGGCACCTTTGAATCGTTTCTATGCGGGTTTGGCGGGTTTTCGCTAAAACTTGCATAGGTCCGATTATGAGGGTGTTACAGAGTGGTATCAGAGCCCAGCAGTTGCGATACCCCACAAGTCCAGCCTGTAGGATGACCTAGCTAACGGCCGAAGTAGAGTGTCAAAACTATTTTTGAAAATCGGTTGGATAGTTCTGATTAGGTCTGATTTTATTCCTTACCCCTCTGCTATTCTCCTCTTACCTCTACGCGTTTTGAACCCGCCCTCTTCTCTTTCTTCGAGTCCAGGAATTCTCGTGGTTGGGTTTCCGTCGTACCTTCAGGGTTTCGCTTCCTCCTTTGGTAACGGTGTTCTACCATCCGGTCTTCATGCTATCCGAGGAATCCTTCGTCTGGTGGACTTCTCTTTGTTCTTTCTCGTGCCTTCCGGTGTTTTCCGACGCGACAACATCATCTACGCCAGATCCGATGCAGAGCCTGCATCACTCCTTTGTTCCGAACCTCGTTTGTCGAGATCTTCAGTCTGATTTCGAGAGTTGGTTGCATAATCCGCCTATTCGTGTGCAGAGTAATGGTTTGGGTGCGCGATGGACTGATCACCATCCGACTACTCTTATCATTCGCTCTTGTACCCCGAATCAGTGGATCCAGCAGTTTTACTCCATCCACGGAAGTTAGGGGTGGCTTTATTGTGGATACCTCTACCTTCGACCTTTTGTTTCCGGAGTGTTCTCTCGACGATCAGGAACGACGAACCTTGTTGGTGGTGTCGCCGATTTCCAGATGAAGAAGGAACCCTCGTTAGTGGTGTCGCGAGGATCTACACGAAGCGAGAAGACGCAGATCACCGACCTCCCTTCCGGTACCATGAGGCGGATCTCGAGGGCGAGATCCATTGTTAGTGGTGTCGAATTGTGGCATCCCGCAAAAACCACTACTAGAAAATCGCGTTGAATTTGTGCATTGCATCGTCATCATCATGCATTGTTCGCATAAAACTATTTTCGCAAGCCCGTTTTGTTTTCTAAAACGCCCCATCTTTATTCAAACGCAAAGCCCGGTTCTCCGGATTAATTATTTTGGCCGCTATCGGTTTGCATACGGCCCGTTTAAAACAAATAAAAAGTTTAATTGTTTTAGCGGGGCGGTCGAGCGGGCGAATCGAATCCGACGACCACCCCCATTTTTAAATCGATCCACCAGACAAATCCTACAGCTACCTAAAACTCTACCCACCCCTCTGGCCACCTCACCCGGACCAATCCGTGGCCGCCACCTCACCTCTCTTCCTCCCCCCAATCAGCTGCTGCCAACTCATCCCACCACCCTCTCTCCTTTTTCCCTCTCTCTCTCCTGGCCCACCCCAACACACACAGGGCCACACACACACCGCACGCACGCACACCCCCTGCCCAGATCCCCACACCACCCGACCCGCACACCCGCGCCCGGTCCCACCTCACGTCGCTCACGCCTCCCCCGTCCCTCGCGCGCACCCCATCCTCCTCCCGTGCTTCTTCTTCCTCTCTCTAGCCGTCGAGCCGCTCACCCTCCTTCCCCACCTCGACCTGCTTGCGCCTTCCTCACGGACGATCCCTTGACACCGCCGCCCCTCCTCTCCCAGGCTCCTCCACCTCGCTGCCCGCCGGAACCCCGCCTACCGCCTCCGAGCCCGCTCTGTCCACTGGCTCCCCTCGCCACCTCCCTCCGTCGCCCGCATCTCCCTCTCGCGCCCGGCTCGCCTTGCTGCCACCGACGAGCCACGCTTAGCCTCGCCCAGCCCTCGCCCAGTCGTCTTCCTCGCCTCCGGCGCCCCGCCGCCGCCGGGCTTCGCTCCCTCCTGTCGCCGCCGTCCCTGCAGAGCTCCATCGGCGCCTCCTCTTCTGCCTCTCTTCCCCGGCACCGTTGGCCCGCGCCCTCCTGCGGTCACGAGCTCCGCGAGCCGCCCCGCTCAGCCCCGGCGCGAGGCCGCCAGATCCCGCGCCTGCCGCGTCTGTCCGTCGGCCCGCCGCCGCCCACGCCTCGCCAAGGCCTTCGCCCAGCCGCGACCCCCTCCTCGGTGGCTCCCTCGGCGGCGTCGCCCTCGAGCACCCGCGTACAGCTGCCTCTCCCGGCGCGTCCGCCCGTCGCCGTGCAACCCCGACCTCGCGTCCCTGCCTCGAACCATCGCGTCGCCTGCCTCACCTCGTAGCCCGCCTGTCGACAACGCCGCCAAATGTTCTGCGGTGACGCCTTGTCCACCCTGCCAAGACAGAGGCCCGATACCTTCAAGTTTGACAAGTGAACAAGTTACGGTGCACCACATCAAGGGGCGACAAGTACTTCGTCATGGGCCCGGGTGGAGCAAACCCGAAGACGGTAGATGCGACAAGAACTCCGACAGGGACCATCCGATGCCAAGGTCTTCTTCCCGGACCTGATCCCGAAGACCGACCCCGGCGCCGAAGCTGAGAAACCCCGACAAGAACCACGACACGGATGCTCCGAGTTCTCCATCGAGGAAACCAAGGACGTCGCCCTGGAACCGAAGGACGACAAGTTCTTCACCCCGGACACCGAGACCCCGGTGCGACAAGTGCTTCATCCCGAACGCCATGACCGTCGACATGACCCGAAGACCCCGGATGCGACAAGATCTACCCCGCTACCGAGAATGATCCCGCCAAGAACGGACCCGTCGAACCCTGGACCCTGAGACCGACCCCGGACCCTGTCGAACCCCGGAACCCCCGGAACCCCAAGATCGTCGAGGCCCCTAGTGTGTGAACCCCTTCCCGCCAACCCTATTTTATAAATGAAATATAACATTGTCGCATATTAAATTTTCATACTCGCATGCATATTATCATGTGGATTGGGGGCCTTATGCCGATTCGCCTAATAATTAAATATGGGGCCCATATGCGGGCAAATCTAGCCTTATATTGGCCTCATTTAAACTTGTATAGCGAACCCGTATTATCTTTTGCCATGGAATACAACATTTAATTGCGGGGAATCTAAACAACATGAACCATTTAATTAATTGTCGGGGCCCCGGTTCCACTTAATATGACCTAATTGCATCGCACCTTTGCCATGTCATACATCATACATGCATCATGCCGATCTTCTGCCGTTGTATTAAATAGTGCATCCGGTGTTTCTTCTAGTGTTTTGGTTCTTCGCGGATAAGGCCGTTGAGTTGATGTGAGCTTCGCCCCGATCTTCGGTTGAACCTTCGACAATGTTTTCAGGCGAGCATCTCCCCCTTTCTACCTATCTTACTTTTATAGTCTTTATTCCCTCCTGTTGATCTATTGCTATCTGTGTTGCGATGCTTTAGTTTCCGTACTTGTGATATACCGTGCAGCCCTATATTGCCTTGGACACATCCTATTACCTGCTGTTTGGTAGATAGTTGGACTTGCGCGTCGTGATACGCTTGCTCAAGTCTTTGTGCGTGTCGTCGATGCCACGATTGTTGATGTATTGCCGCATGTTGATGTTGGAGATGATCATAGTTTTACTTATCGTTCACTTTAATTCCTGTTTAACAACTAAAATTGAAGTAAGCGAGAGGCATCGGTGGGTGATAGAAAATATTTGGTTTCGAGCCACTTGTGTCCCGTAGGATCCCGAGTACCTGATACCTGTTCCTTGATTTATCGCGCTATCCACATCCGGGAGGTATATGGGACCCCCCTGAGCCAGAGCTTGATTCAGTCTTATTTCTTGGGGCCACAAACTAGTTTGAGGTTTTATTTACGATCTTGTACTTATGCCATGCTACTTATGTATTTAAATTGTGCGACAGATAGCACACTGTACTGTTTAGGTAAGAGGAGTGATTACTGGTATCGACACCCAGTTTTCGGGTTCCCGATCGCTTCTGACCATTGTCGCAAACCTTGAGTCCATCTCGAGCTTGCTTACTTCGTTGGGTAGACTCAAGGGTGGCCCCTGAAATATTTCTGAATCTGTGATTGTTCGATCGTGAAAGCCTCGTTGGGTTTTGAGTTGGTTTTTCGAGGTTGATCGAGCGTGTGTTGCTATTGGTGCACCCGGCGGGTAAAACTTTCTGAAAGCCGTGTCCGCGGATATGGACGACTTGGAGCACAGTATCTTGACCATAGACAAGCATAACTAAAGTTTACTGCTATAAATTTGACTTTATAATGACTAGTAAACAGCTTCACTATAATGGAATGGCTAAATAATACTGCCTACAATTGCTTATTTGAAGTGTCGCTTGCGACCATTGTGCCTGACTAGTAAGTATTGCAACTACAACGGATTGGCTGAATAAAAGTACCAACAACTGCTGGGTTTTGGGTTTATATCATGCTATCTGTATCTGATTAGTAATTGCTGCAACTACAATGGAATGAATAACTAAAAGGGCCCACTGCTTCTTTTATCAGGATGATTATCTAAACCTGACTAGTAATTGCTGCAACGATAACTGAATAAATAAAACTGCCAACTGTGTGAGTTCCTCGGTTGACTTCCTCGTTTGGTCTTGAGGGGGAGACACCAGGATGGGTTTGTTTGGTGTTAGCTTCAGGTTGGATCCGGATAGGCCTTTCTTACCCCCTCTGATTGCCGCCAGTTGTTTCGAGTCTCTATAGGTTGTTTAGTGCATGCTGCCGCTTCAGTCCACCATACCTATGTGGCGAGGACCGCATTCTAGCTCTCGCCGTGTCTTGGCCTCGATCTTGGCTCCTCTTTTCCTTTGCCCTTTGTCGGCACCTTTTGTTTAAGCAGGTTTTGAGATCGGCGTCGTTAGCGGGTTACCCTTCCGCTTGGCAGGCAGGGTTATGGACGCCATTGGTTATTCTTCAGGGCTCTTAGCCCCATTTGCATCTTGTCCGTAGCCGGACGCTCTGTCGTTTTCAAGGTGATTTGGATCTTTGTATATTATATCTGTATTCTTGACTCTTTGAGTTGCTGTTATATATATCTGTTTGGTGGGTCCCATCGAGGACTGTTGTGTAATGTTATTACTTCGTTTTCCACCCGCACGAAAGTGCCTGGTGGGCACCTTTGAATCGTTTCTATGCGGGTTTGGCGGGTTTTCGCTAAAACTTTCATAGGTCCGATTCTGAGGGTGTTACAATCATGGATAATTCCATGATAAGGATGAATATCTGATGTAGGTAAAATGTTTACTACACCAAGAGATTACTAAAGAAAGGAATTTGAAAGAACACCAAACATTTGAAGATGGTGATCTACTTCAAAGTGCAAGTCCAAAGACATTGGTATTTAACTATACATGCTTTGGACTATGTGTCATGTATATGGCTCCACTATTGATGTTGATAGATTCTTTCAAACAGAAAAAGAAATACTGAAAGAGAATCTCACAAATATATGGCAGAAAAGAAAAGACTAGAATTGTTCAGCTTAGGTATATAGAGGATATACGCGTTATGGCTGTATTCTTTGTTTGTGAAATAATGTGGTTCTTAAGTATTGGATACTGAATTTGTTAGTATGAATCATCATACGAAACAACAGAATTCATGAACTACAATGGCCTAAGTAACTAGCAAAAGAATATGTGATGATGTTCATCGAGAACAAATAAAGGGTTATTGTGTTGCTCGTTAAACATCAAAGCTTGCCTTTAAGATTTGTTTTATCAGGTATTATGAGAACAAAAGGGTTGTTCAAATAATTGCCGTAATACTTAAAAGATGGATGATTCACAAATCTTGTTGGAGAAACCACATCCATAAAACTAGTGCTAAAAAAGTCGAAAGACAAATTGATTGAAAGATCACTTAGGAAGTGACATCGCCGTTTAAATTATATTGGAAAGAAAACATGAAGAAACTCCATGTGGATGGAATTTTGGAGTCTATTTGATTTTGATCAAATGACGCTTGTGAAACTTTCCTAGAGATAATTAAAACTTCGTTCATAGGCCAAAAGGGAACGAATGACTGGCTTATTGGAACTTGTACATATTGTTGTATGAAGTCCATTATGTGTAGTCAAGAGCGATGGATTTCAACTTCATATGCTTTCTCCAAAAATTTGAGTGAATATATGAATATTTACTTAATAAGGATGAAGTATGAAACATTTGAAAAGTTCAAAGACTTTCAAGATGAAGTGCAAAATCATTGTAACAAGAATATAAATAGTTTATGATAAGATCATAAAGGAAGATATTTGAGTTACAAGTTTAGCATAATACCTAAGATTTAAGGAATCGTTCCGTGGATTTGCATTTCCCGAAACACCACAAGAGTATGGAGCGTTCGAGATATGTAATTAAGCCTTGTTTGACATGGTAAGATCAAAGGTGTAATTCATAAAATTGCCATTATATTTTAAAGATTAAAAGCTTTAGAGACTACCATTTTCCACTGAAAAGAGCTCCATCATAATCCGTTGAAATGACACCATATAAAGTTATGGTTTGGGATAAAACCCAAGTTGTCCTTTCTTAAACATTGGTATGCTATGCATAAGAAAGATGTCTGCAACCAAAGTCGGATGAACCTGTCTTTGTATGTTATTTCAAATAACTGTTAAGTATTCCTCCATACCATCGGAGACAAAAGTGTTTGTCACTTAGAACGTAAAGTTTCTTTGAGAAGGAATTTTTAGTGAAAAGATAAATGGGAGGACCATAGAACTTTGATAAGGTTAAAAGAACCTTAGCTATATGTGCAAAGTTGCGCAGCGCCGAAAAATGTTCCGGAGGCAGCAACAATGCCCATGGCTCACGTGCCTCAAAGGTTGTGGTTATGGAGGTCAAAGTTTCTATTGAACCAAGTAGGTCGAGTAAACAACCAATGCCAAGATTTGAGGGTTGAATCATTATTTGAGAATAATAAACGGACAACATACAAAGAAGCGATGATGGGCCCTAACTCCATAAAATGGCTTGAAGCCATAAAATCCGTGATAGTTCCATACACGAGAAATCAAGTTTTAAACTTGAAGGACCCTCGAGAAAGGTGTAAGACCTTACAGTTGTGTTTGGATCTATAAAGAAATAGACATGGATGTTTCACATCTATGAAATAGTCGACATGTTGGGAAAGAGTTTACAACAATGTTCAAAGGTTGACTATGACAAGATTTGATCTTTCATAGCGATATTTAGTCTAGACGGATTAATGTAGCAACCACTACATATAATTTTGTTATGTGGTAGTTGAATAAACAAAACAAGTTCTTCTAATAGAATTGTTACCTAGGACATGTGCATAACATGGTCCATAAGGTTTTTGTTAATTCAAAGAATGCTAAAAGAATATGCAAACTTCATTTGTTGAAGTAAGCATTGCGGAGTTGGAATCTTCACTATGATGAAACTGCTAAAGGAGTTTAAATTCGTCGGAAACGATGAAGATGCTTGCATTTGCAAGAAATTAAGTGGGAGCGCTAAGACATGTTTCTAATACATTATGTGGAAGACATATTGTTGATTGGAAATGATATATCTTTTATTAACACATATTAAGAATTGCATCCCGATGAAAGACTTAGGCAAAACCCAAATATTTGGCATCAATAGACGCTAATATGGTTGTGCCTAAATTACATAGATGATATATTGAATGAGTTCAATATAGAAACTACAAGAAAGGTTCTTGTCGCACATAAAGGATTCAATGAGTTCAATATTGATGATATATTTAAGTGTATTGACACTTGGTAAGTGAAACAAAGATTCAAGTATAGATTGATACTTGATGTATGAAATCACAAAGAGTATTTATATCAATCATACTGTGATATATACAAATCCAGATATGTCCTATGCTCTAAATGTTATGAGCATATACCAGAATGATTCATAAGATGATTATTGGACGATAGTAAAGATATTCTTATGATCTTGTAAAAGAACTAAGAATATATTATTTTGTAGAAGTGACAAATAGATGGTTAGTTCATTGTAAATGAATTACATTGATACTAGTTTTGTCATGAAGTACAAATAATTTTATCTCAATCTAAACTAAGGGTGGCACAATATGATGGAATGTGAGTTCCATAATGAATTTGGATGAGTTCCAAAGTTAAGACATTGTGACAGATACTACAAGAAAAGGCTAAGTATATAACTGCTATTATAGCAGCAAAAGAGGGCATTTGTGTCAAGTAGTTTGTTATCAAACTAGGTGTAGTTCATAGCAGGGATAATACTATAAAGATATATTGTACGACAATATTATCAATATGTTTTAACCCCAAAGAACTAAAGGTCTCACCAAAGGACCAAATTTATACAAAGCCATCTCATTAGAGAATGAGTGATGCGTAGAGACGCAAAGACATGCAATTACACACGGACCTGAAAGTGTCGGATCCGGAGATCAGTTGATCACTAGCAATCGTGTAAATACAACACCGGAAAGCCATAGGTGTTGAATGCACAAAGGTTTGAAACTAGATGATTGACTCTAGTGCAAGTGAGAGACTGTTGGAGATATGCCCAAGAGGCAATAATAAAGTGGTTATTATCATATCTTCATGCTTATGATAAATGTTTACATACATGCTATAACTATATTAACCGGAAACATTAATACTTGTGTGATTTGTAAACATAAAAGAGTCCCTAGTAAAGCCTCTTGTTAAACTAGCTTGTTGGTTAATATATGATCATGGTTTCCTGATCATGAACATAGAGATGTTATTAACAACAGGGTCATATCATTAGGAGAATGATGTGATGGACATACTCCTATAGTTAAGCGTAGCATAAAGATCAAGTCATTTAATATAGTTCATTTGCTATATGCTTTCTGATACATAGTAACCTAATTACTTCGACCATGAGATCATGCTAATGACCATCACCGGAAGGATGCTTTGATGACATCAAACACCACAGCGTAACTGGGTGGCTATAAAGGTGGCATTGTAGGGTTTCGTAGCATGGAAAACAAAAAATTTCTACCGCATACAAACAAACAAGCCAAGATCTATCTACTAGATTGTAGCAACGAGTCGATAGAATAACTCACCCTCGAAGATTCCAAAGTGTTTAACGAGAACGGATTCTCGTGGGTGATGTAGTCGTACTCTTCCCGATCTCAAGATCGCGTAGAGGATCCTTCCGACGCTGCGTTCCGGAAGCGCTCCCGCAGTCGGTCACACGTTCGGTACTCGACGAAGACCTTCCTCTCCCTTGTTCCAGCAGGCAGCGGAGGTTGTAGCACTCTCCTCGCGATTCTGGCAAAGGCGTGGTACGAAAGTAGAGGGAGATCTCGAGGCTTCGCCTTAAGCCGGAGCGAGTATGGTGGGCTATGAGAAATCCCTCGACGATCTAGGGTTTAGACACGCCGAGGAAGAGGTGCTAGAGCTGGCGGCTAGGGCTTGGAGGTGCCCAAGTCGGCGGCAAGGAGATCCCTAGGCGGCGTCTTGGAGGGCGGCGGCGGCTAGGGTTAGGGTTTTCTGGGCAAGGGACTTGTGTACTAGGAGGGGCAGCCCTGCCCCTCCCTTTATAGGTGGGAGGCCAAGGGAGGAGTCCCTCCCCAACTCGGCTTGGAGGTGGGCCGGCGGTTGGAGGAGGGAACTCCTCCCCAACTCGGTTTCCCACTCCTCCTCCTCTTTCCAAAACTTGCCGTTTGACTTTCAAACTAGCCGTTTGACTTTTCAAACTAGGATTTGAATAAACCCTTTATTTTGGACAGTGATGACACCTAGTACATGATGCAATCATTCCAACTTGTAATGACACATTCATGTACCCTTCCCTCCCGGAGTGCCAGACATTCCGGAACCTTCTAGAACATTCCCGATGAAAACATCGGAACCATTCTCCAACTCCGAAACAGGACTTTCCTTATATGAATCTTATTCTCCGGACCATTCCGGATCTCCTCGTGATATCCCGAATCCCATTCGAGACTCCGAACAACATTCGGTCTCTTTCTCATCATTCCATAACTACTCAAACAACGTCGAATCCTTAAGTGTGTCTCCCTACGGTTCGTGAATTATGCGGACATGATCGAGACACTTCTCCGAACAATAACCAATAGAGGAATCTGGAAATTCATATGGCTCCCACATATTTCTACGATTACTTTGCGATCGAATGAACCACTTACATACGATACCAATTTCCCTTTGTCTCACGATAGTTTACTTATCCGAGGTTATGATCGTCGGTATCTCTGCATACCTAGTTCAACCTCGTTACCGATAAGTACTCTTTTCTCGTTCCCGTGATATGTGATCCCTTGTGAGCTAGTCACATGCTTGCAAGCTAATTGGATGACATTTCACCGAGAGGGCCCAGAGTATATCTATCCGTCATATGGATGGACAAATCCCACTCTTGATCCATGTGTTTCAACCAATACTTTCCTAACACTCAATGCCACCTTTATAGCCACCCAGTTACGGTGTGGTGTTTGATGTCATGAAAGCATCCATCCGGTAAAGGTGATATGCATGATCTCATGGTCGAAGGAATGAGGTTACTATGTATTAGAAAGCATATAGCAATTGAACTATTAAAATGACTTGATCTTTATGCTACGCTTATCTATAGGAGTATGTCCACCATATCATTCTCCTAACGATATGATCTTGTTGTTAATAACATCTCAATGTTCATGATAGGGAAACCACAATCATCTATTAACCAACAAGCTAGTATTATATAGAGGCTTTACTAGGGACTTCAAATTAAATTTACAAATCACAAAAGTATTAATGTTTCCTTGTTAATACTATTATAGCATGATTGTAAACATTTATCATAAACACAAAGATATAATAATAACTATATTTATTATTGCCTCTAGGGCATATCTCCAACAGTCTCCCACTTGCACTAGAGTCATCTAATCTAGATTACATGGTAATATACCGAACACCCATGGCAGTTTGGTGCTGGTCATGTTTTGCCCTCGGGAGAGGTTTAGTCAACGGATCCGCCACATTCAGATCTATGTGTACTTTGCAAATCTTTATATCCCCATCTTGGATATGTTCTCGAATAGCGTGAAAACGTAGCTTGATGTGCTTCAGCTTCTTGTGTGACCTTGGTTCTTGCGCATTGGCTATGGCACCCATGTTATCACAGTAGATAGACATTGGGTCCAATGCACTAGGAACCACACCCAGCTCTGTAATGAACTCTTTCATCCACATCACTTCTTGTGAAGCCTCCGAAGCAGCCATGTATTCCGATTCAGTTGAAGATCTCGCCACATCGCTTTGCTTTGCACTCCTCCAGCTAACTGCTGCACCATTCAAAATAAATACGTATCCAGATTGTGATTTAGAATCATCCAGATCGGTGTTCCAACTAGCATCAGTGTAACCATTAACAACGAGCTGTTCATCACCTCCATAAGAAAGAACCATATCCTTAGTTCTTCTCAAGTACTTAAGGATGTTTTTGACCGCTGTCCAATGATCCAATCCTAGATCACTTTGATATCTGCTAGTTAAACTAACAGCATATGCAATGTCGGGTCTAGTACATAGCATGGCATACATTAGAGATCCTATGGCTGAGGCATAGGGAGTCCTACTCATCCTTTCTCTATCTTCTGCCGATGTCGGACTTTGAGTTTTACTCAAGGTCGTATTGGGCAACATGGGCAAGAACCCTTTCTTGCTATATTCCATTCCAAACCTCTTTAGAACCTTGTCCAAATATGTACTTTGTGACAATGATATTTGGCGTTTTGATCTATCTCTATAAATCTTTATGCCTAATATGTAAGCTGCTTCGCCAAGATCCTTCATTGAAAAACTATTATTCAAATATTCCTTGACACTATTAATAAGGTCTACATCATTCCCAATCAACAATATGTCATCCACATATAGTATTAAGAATGCTCTGAGCTCCACTCACTTTCTTGTAAATACAAGCTTCTCCATAAGTTTGTATAAAACCAAAACTTTGATCACCTTATCAAAGCGTTGATTCCAACGGGATGCTTGCTTCAATCCACGATGGACCGTTGAAGTTTGCATACCTTGTTAGCATCTTTAGGATCGACAAAACCTTTGGGTTGCATCATATACAACTCTTCATCAATGTATCCATTGAGGAATCTTTGTTTGACATCCATCGCCATATCTCATAATCATAATATGCAGCGATTGCTAACATAATCCTCACTTTAACTTTAGCTCTTGGTGAGAAAGTCTCATCGTATTCAACTCCTTGAATTTGCCGAAACCCTTTTGCGACAAGTCGAGCTTTATAGATGATAACATTACCATCAACATCTGTTTTCTTCTTGAAAATCCATTTGTTCTCGTGACCTTCCGCCATCCCAGTAAGTCCACCAAAGTCCATACTTGGTTTTCGTACATGGATCCAATCTCGGATTTCATGGCTTCTTGCCATTTATTGGAATCTGGGCTCATCATCGCTTCCTCATATGTCTCAGGGTCATCGGTGTTGTCCACCAACATGACACTCATAACGAGATCATACCAATCTGGAGTGGTACGAGTTCTCGTTGACATGCGAGGCTCTGTAGCAACTTCAACCGAAGTTTCATGATCATCATCATTAGCTTGCTCTCTTATTGGTGCGGGCACCAGAACTTCTTCCGGTCTTTGCGCTACTCGCAATTCGAGAGAAGGTTCGACAACCTCGTCGAGTTCTACTTTCCTTCAGTCACTTCTTTCGAGAGAAATTCCTTCTCTAGAAAGGATCCATTCTTAAAGCGAAGATTTTGCCTTCGGATCTATGATAGAAGGTATACCCAATAGTTTCCTTGGTATCCTATGAAGAAGCATTTTTCGCTTTGGGTTCAAGCTTGTCATTGTAACTTCTTTACATAGGCTTCGCATCCCCAAACTTTAAGGAACGACAATCTAGGTTTCTTCTCAAACCATAATTCATAAGGTGTCGTTTCAACGGATTTATACGGTGCCCTATTTAAAGTGAATGCGGCTGTTTCTAATGCATAACCCCAAAATGATAGCGGTAAATCTGTAAGTGACATCATAGAACGAACCATATCTAAGAGAGTTCGATTACGACGTTCGGACACACCATTATGCTGTGGTGTTCCCGGCGGTGTAACTTGTGAAAGTATTCCGCATTTCTTCAAATGCTCGCCAAACTCGTAACTTAGATATTCACCTCCACGATCAGAACGTAGAAATTTAATCTTCTTGTTACGTTGATTCTCTACCTCACTTTGAAATTCCTTAAACTTCTCGAAAGTTTCGGACTTATGTTTCATGAAATAGATATACCCATATCTACTCAAGTCATCCGTGAGGGTAAGAACATAACGATAACCACCGCGCGATGCTACACTCATTGGACCACACACATCAGTATGTATGATTTCCAATAAGTCTGTAGCTCGCTTCATCATACAAGAAAATGGAGTCTTAGTCATTTTACCCATCAGACATGCTTCACATCTTTCAAGTGATTCGAAATCAAGTGATTCAAGAAGTCCATCGGAATGGAGTTTCTTCATACGCTTCACTCCAATGTGACCAAGACGACGATTACATATAGGTCGAGTTATCGCTCGATTTCAAACGTTTAGCCTCAATGTTATTAATATGTGTATTTCCACTATCGAGATTCAACAAGAATATACCATCTATCAAAGGTGCATGTGCATAAAACATATTACTCATATAAATCGAACAACCATTATTCTCGGACTTAAACAAGTAACCGTCTCGCAATAAACAAGATCCGATATAATGTTCATGCTTAAGCAGGCACCAAATAACAATTATTTAAGTATAAAACTAATCTCGATGGTCGATGAAGCGGTAGCGTGACGACGAGGATTACATCAACCTTTTAGCCGTTTCCCACGCTCATCTTCACCTCGTTCTTCGCTAGCTTCTGTTTGATACAGCACCTGTTTGAGTTACAAATATGAGCAACCGAACCGATTATCAAATACCGAGCACTACTACGAGTACTAGTGAGATACACATCAATAACATGTATATCAGATATACCTTTCTTCTTGATGTTGCCGTTCTTCAAATCCGCCAAGTACTTTGGGCAATTCCGCTTCCAGTGACCTTCTCCCTTGCAGTAAAAGCACTCAGTATCAGGCTTAGGTCCAGCCTTGGTCTTCTTCGTCGGTGTGGTAACTTTCTTACCACCCTTCTTGAAGTGTCCCTTCTGCTTAGACTTGCCTTTCTTGAATTTGGTGGTCTTATTGACCAACAACACTTGGTGCTCTTTCTTGATCTCCACTTCTGCAGACTTCAACATGGCAAACAGTTCTGGCAACTGCTTGTTCATGTTCTGCATGTTGTAGTTCATCACAAAGTTCTTGTAACTTGGTGGTAGTGATTGGAGGACACGGTAAATCCCCAAAGCATTAGGAATCACTATACCCAAGCTTTGAAGTTTGTTTGCGTGCCCAGACATCTTAAGCACATGCTCACTGACGGAGCTGCCCTCTTCCATCTTGCAGTTAAAGAACTTTTCAGAATCCTCATAGCTTTCAATTGCCGCATGAGTCTCAAAAATCAATTTGAGATCCTCGACAATATCATATGGGTCTGAATTCTCAAACCTTTTCTGAAGCTCCGATTCTAAACCATACAAGATAGCACACTGAACTATGGAGTATTGATTCTTCCGAGCGAGGTAAACATTCTTTACTTCATCGGTAGCATCATTGCAGTGGGTCACCAATGTGCATCCAAAGACATAGGTCAAATTACCACCGTGAGGACAATCCTCAAATTGCGGAACCAATCCATGAGTTGCTTCCATTGTTTTTCAACTTTTCTTTCTCTAGGAACGCATTAAAATTGATGGTAGGGGCTGCCATTGATCTACAACATATTTGCAATAGTTTAGACTAAGTTTATGACAAATTGAGTTCAAATTAATAATAAAATTAATCTAGGTGAACTCCCACTCAAAACAATATCCCTCACATTGTTTCAGTGATCACACGAACCAAATCCACCACATCAACACCGATCATCACGAGAGTTGGTATAGTTTCAATGGCGAACAATCGACATGTTCATCATATCTACTATATGATTCATGCTTTACCTTTCGGTGATCCGTGTTCCGAGACAATGTCTGTACATGCTAGGCTCGTCAAGATCAAACCTTAGTTTCCGCATGAGCAAATCTGGCTTGCTCACGTTGTATACACTTGCGGAATCTAACACACCCGATCATCACGTGGTGCTTCGAAACAACAAGCTTTAGCAACGGTGCTAACTAAGGGTGAACACTTTATGACTTGAAATTCATGTGCATGAGGGATCATCTTATAATGCTACCGTCGTCTACTAAGCAATACAAGATGCATAAAGGATTAACATCACATGCAATTCATAATATGTGATATGATATGGCCTTTCTTCTTTGTGCTTCCGATCTCCATCTTCTAGCACGAACATGATCTCCATCATCACCGACATTGCATCAAGGTCAATGACGCTTCTCCATGGTTGTCGTCCACCGGTTTCAACTATTACAACTACTTTGAATAGACACGGGGGTCTTAACATAAATTAAAGACAACCATATGGCTCCTGGCGGTTGCCAACTTACAATAAGGAACATTGCATACATCAAATATAATCACAATCATGGCCATATCACATCACAACACACCCCTGCAAAACAAAGTTAGACGCCTCTACTTTCTTTGCATATTTTACGTGGTTTGGGGCTTTCAATAAGTGTCGTTATAACTTACGAACATGAACCACAACATTGATACTAGTATTGTTAATCACCCGTTGTAAATTGGATCTTAACTATGCTAGGAGAAACAGGCACCCGCAAAGCCACTTATGCAATACAAGTTGTGTGTCAAGCGTGGAGCAAGTCTCATGAAAGATGTCATGTAAGGTTAGCAGTACGCTTCATCCCAACATACATAAGATGCAAATTACACAAGCAATTGACAATAAAAGCATCAACGCCCACAATGACCATTGTGTTCTACTCGTCTGCAGATCTACATATAGACACGGCTATGATACCCTTTGTATGGTTTCGTAGCATGGAAAACAAAAATTTCTACCGCATACAAACAAACAAGCCAAGATCTATCTACTAGATTGTAGCAGCAGTCGATAGAATAACTCACCCTCAAAGATTCCAAAGTGTTTAACGAGCAGTTCTCGTGGGTGATGTAGTACTCTTCCGATCTCAAGATCGCGTGAGCGATCCTTCCTGCGTTAAACGGCGCTCCGATCGGTCACACGTTCGATACTCGACGAAGACCTTCCTCTCCCTTGTTCCAACAGGCAGCGGAGGTTGTAGCACTCTCCTCGCGATTCCGGCAGCACAACGGCGTGGTACCGGAAGTAGAGGGGAGATCTCGCAGGGCTTCGCCTTAAGCCGGAGCGAGTATGGTGGGCTATGAGAAATCCCTTGACGATCTAGGGTTTAGACACGCCGAGGAAGAGGTGCTAGGGCCGGAGGCTAGGGCTTGGAGGTGCCCAAGTCGGCGGCAAGGAGATCCCTAGGCGGCGGCGGCTTGGAGGGCGGCGGCGGCTAGGGTTAGGGTTTTCAGGGCAAGGGACTTGTGTACTAGGAGGGGCAGCCCTGCCCCTCCCTTTATAGGTGGGAGGCGCGGCCAAGGGGAGGGGAGTCCCTCCCCAACTCGGCTTGGAGGTGGGCTGGTGGTTGGAGGAGGTAACTCCTCCCCAACTCGGTTTCCCACTCCTCCTCTTTCCAAAACTTGCCGTTTGACTTTCAAACTAGCCGTTTGACTTTTCAAACTAGGATTTGAATAAACCCTTTATTTTGGACAGCGATGACACCTAGTACATGATGCAATCATTCCAACTTGTAATGACACATTCATGTACCCTTCCCCAGTCTGGACATTCGGAACCTTCTAGAACATTCCGATGAAAACAGGAACCATTCTCCAACTCGAAGCAAGACTTTCCTTATATGAATCTTATTCTCCGGACCATTTCGGATCTCCTCGTGATATCCCGAATCCCATTCGAGACTCCGAACAACATTCGGTCTCTTTCTCATCATTCCATAACTACTCAAACAACGTCGAATCCTTAAGTGTGTCTCCCTACGGTTCGTGAATTATGCGGACATGATCGAGACACTTCTCCGAACAATAACCAATAGAGGAATCTGGAAATTCATATGGCTCCCACATATTTCTACGATTAATTTGCGATCGAATGAACCACTTACATATGATACCAATTTCCCTTTGTCTCACGATAGTTTACTTATCCGAGGTTATGATCGTTGGTATCTCTGCATACCTAGTTCAACCTCGTTACCGATAAGTACTCTTTTCTCGTTCCCGTGATATGTGATCCCTTGTGAGCCAGTCACATGCTTGCAAGCTAATTGGATGACATTTCACCGAGAGGGCCCAGAGTATATCTATCCGTCATATGGATGGACAAATCCCACTCTTGATCCATGTGTTTCAACCAATACTTTCCTAACACTCAATGCCACCTTTATAGCCACCCAGTTACGGTGTGGTGTTTGATGTCATGAAAGCATCCATCCGGTAAAGGTGATATGCATGATCTCATGGTCGAAGGAATTAGGTTACTATGTATCAGAAAGCATATAGCAATTGAACTATTAAAATGACTTGATCTACGCTTATCTATAGGAGTATGTCCACCATATCATTCTCCTAACGATATGATCTTGTTGTTAATAACATATCAATATTCATGATAGGGAAACCACAATCATCTATTAACCAACAAGCTAGTATTATATAGAGGCTTTACTAGGGACTTCAAATTAAATTTACAAATCACACAAGTATTAATGTTTCCTTGTTAATACTATTATAGCATGAATGTAAACATTTATCATAAACACAAAGATATAATAATAACTATATTTATTATTGCCTCTAGGGCATATCTCCAACAGGCATTGAGTGTTCGGAAAGTATGGGTTGAGGCACATGGATCAAGAGTGGGATTTGTCCATCCATATGACGGATAGATATACTCTAGGCCCTCTCGGTGGAATGTCATCCAATTGGCTTGCAAGCATGTGACTGGCTCACAAGGGATCACATATCACGGGAACGAGAAAAGAGTACTTATCAGTAACGAGGTTGAACTAGGTATGTATAGATACCGACGATCAAAACCTCGGATAAGTAAACTATCGTCAGACAAAGGGAAATTGGTATCGTATGTAAGTGGTTCATTCGATCGCAAAGTAATCGCAGAAATATGTGGGAGCCATATGAATTTCTAGATTCCTATATTGGTTATTGATCGGAGAAGTGTCTCGGTCATGTCCGCATAATTCACGAACCGTAGGGAGACACACTTAAGGATTCGATGTTGTTGAGTAGTTATGGAATGATGAGTAAGATACCGATGTTGTTTGGAATCTTGGATGGGTCCGGGATATCGCGAGGAGATCCGGAATGGTCCGGAGAATAAGATTCATATAAGGAAAGTCTTGTTTCGGAGTTCAGAAATGATTCCGGTGTTTTCACCAGGAATGTTCTAGAAGGGTCTGGAAGGTCCGACACTCCGGAGGGGAAGGGTACATGAATGTGTCATGACAATGTGGAATGGTTGCATCATGTACTAGGTCACTTGGCTGGGAAAAATAAAGGGAGAAATCAAATCCTAGTTTGAAAGTCAAACGCCAATTTGAAAAAGTCAAACGGCAAGTTTGCTTGGTGGAGGGAGAGTAGGAAACCTACTTGGGGAGGAAGTCCCCTCCACCCACGCCAAGGAGGAGGAGTTGGAGGAGTACTTCCTCCTGGCCTCCCTCCAACTATAAAGAAGGGGTAGGGTGCCCCACCTCACACCTAAAACCCTAGCCTCTAAGTCGCCGCCACCTCCAAGCCGCGCCTAGGGCCTCCTCTAAACTCGTGAGTTAGGGTTTCCCCAAACCCTAGCCGACCAAGCCCTCCCTTGGTGCCCTCTAAACCTTAGATCGCCAAGGCCTCTCATACTCCACCATACTCGCTCGGCTTAAGGCGAGCCTGAGATCTCCTACTCTAGGTACTGCATCAGGTCGTCCGAATCGCGAGGAGAGTGCTACAACCTCCGCTGCCTGCTGGAACAAGGGAGAGGAAGGTCTTCATCGAGTACAGAACGCGTGACCGACTGCGGAAGCGCTACCGGAACGCATCGCCGAAAGGATCGTCTACGCGATCTTGAGATCGGAAGTGTACGACTACATCATCCACGAGAATCTGCTCTCGTTAACCGCTTTGGATCTTCGAGGGTTAGTACTCTATCGACTCGTTGTTGCAATCTAGTAGATAGATCTTGGCTTGTGTGTGTTCATGCGATAGAAATTTTTTGTTTTCCATGCTACGAACCCCTACAGTGGTATCAGAGCCGTGTCTATATGTAGATCTGTTGCACGAGTAGAACACAATGGTCATTGTGGGCGTTAATGCTTTTGTTGTCGATTGCTTCTTGTGTACTTTGCATCTTGCGGGATGGTGGGATGAAGCGGCCCGGGCTAACCTTACATGACATCGATCATGAGACTTGCTCCACGCTTGACATGCAACTTGTATTGCATAAGTGGCTTTGCGGGTGCCTGTTTCTCCCAACATAGTTAAGATTCAATTTACAATGGGTGATTGACAATACTAGTATCAATGTTGTGGTTCTTGTTCGTAAGTTAGAACGACACTTATTAAAAGCCCCAAACCACGTAAAACATGCAAAGAAAATTAGAGGCGTCTAACTTTATGATCACCCTCTCATAGGATGACGTTTGATGACCTCGAAGCTTTCTTGCGATATCAGGGAGTTGCATTATCTCATGGTCTAAGGAATACAATATTTGACATAAGAAAAAGCTTCGCAAAGATGAACACGATGACACGATCTAATTGCTCTGCTTGATTTGGGTCTGTCCATCACATCATTCTCCCAATGACATGATCTCATTATTAATCGACAACTCATGTCTATGGTTAGGAAACCTTAACCATCATTAATCAATGAGCTAGTCCATAGAGGCGTACTAGGGACACGGTGTTTTTCATAAACCACACAAGTATCAAAGTTTCCGCTTAATACAATTCTAGCATGGAATATAAACTTTATCATGAACAAGAATTATAACTATAACATCTTTATTATTGCCTCTAGGGCATAATTCCAACAGTTAGCTCGTGCATATTTGTCATATAGGTAAATTCACCTTAGTTGCATTATCTAGATAATTTACCTTATTGTCAAACCTTAATTTGAAAAAAAAAATTGAAGTAGCACCTATTCACCCCCCCCTCTAGGTGCCCATACGATCCTTTCACCCGTGCTACTCTATGGTTGGCCCCACCCAACCTTTTCCTTCCCGCGAGCCTGACGGAGATGCTTGATTGCGACGGCGGCGCATCGTCAGAGCCATCAGGGATGGTTGGAAAAGGTGTAGAATCGAGTTGCGCGTCAATTGCGGCCAGAGTCGGCGACAGGAGACGGGAGGAGGCTGAAATTATTCTCTAACATGGTTAACAACTCTTACATTTGCTCCTCTGCGTCTTTTTGGAGCCGACTAGTATAATTTTTACTCCTTTAACCTTTGTAGGGGTACAACTATCTCATTTTTTTTCTCGGCAAGAAATAACTATCTCATATTTTTACTTCTCTGAAGAGTTTTTTTGGATCGATTAGGGATGCGCTTACTGCCTTACCCTGTTACACATGTCGACGTAGCCGTGGCTGCTGGCTTGCTACACTTTTAGGTGAGGTAAGTCTATACCTAATAATAAAGCACGAAGTGTTTCTCCTGGTCCAACACTTTTTTGGATAGGTTTGTCCTCCCACCAAACCACGTATTACAACCAACGCCATCCATAAGTCATAAAAAACTATATAAAACGGTCGTTGGCGTCGGTGGTTTAGGTCGATGCATGATCGAGCGTATCACATGGTAGAATCAAACCTAGGCCCTTGAGTCAGCACCATACACGTCTTGTGCGCGAGTCCAACAGAAAACCGACTGCCTCTGTACCATATATAGTAGATGATCGTCGACTCGACGCGGGCCGGGTTCAGGTATGGACGAGGTCTCCACCGACACACGACCACATCTTCTCAAAGAAATAGAGGAGACGAGGGGAGGCCGGGACGGGAGGCGCCAGATCCGGGCATCATGCCCGCGTGTGCATGGAGCCGTGTAAAAGGAATCCCCCTACTCGCGGGATCCCTGCGTCGTTGTCGGGAGAAAAACGCCCGTCGGCCTTGGATCTCTCCAACGCCGCCGTCTGGAGGAACACGTGCGCCAGCCTTGGCTCTCCGCACGTACGGACACCGGGAGGATTCCGAGCCTTCAGGGTGGGTCGTGCAGCCTGCACACATCTTCTCTCCGACGGAGCCACGCCACTCCCGTCCTCCAGGACCAGCGGTGCCCTCCCTCCTGCGGCCGCCTCTCCCTCACTGAACACGTCCGTCCTGCCATGCTGATTGTCCCCAACGAAGGAATTTAGTGGAGGTACCCAAAGCCGGACCAATCGACATCATTTTCTCCGACTTCGGCGGCCGTGTTTACGTGTTCTTCGTCTCCTCCAAGCACGCTTCAGGTTCTGTGTCTTCCGCCCTTGGGAACCAGGGGTGTGAAGGCGATTTGACCTGCTGGTTACACCGTCCCAGAGCTAGGAGATTAGAGATTGAGTGAATCAGAGGGGATTTGTCCTGCTGTATAACAAGATTTGAGGATATTGATAGAGATTGTGTCTCAGGATTATGAGAAGTTGTTGATGTACTACTGTTGTTTGGGAGAGAGCGCGAGCTGAGAGAATGAGGGCAGAGATCTATTCTGCTTTTGCTTCTTTTGCTTCTTGATGACAAAGTGGAGCGAAGCCGGGAGATTTATTTTTCTTGCCTGTGTTTGCTGCACCATGAGAGTGCAAAGATGATCGCAAGATTTATTTTACCTGGCTATTTTTGCTGAGCAGAAAGAACCCTTACCATTCTACTGCGTGTTTGATAGCAGAGCTAAATCAATACTCTCATAATCTCTAGGCCCACGGAATAAATGATTATACATATTGGGTTGAGAAGCTGGAAGATGGAACTTGGAGCCATAAGTCCAACACCTCTGAGCTGAATGATATGGCAATGGACTTGTGATACTGTCACTCGGAACAGTTTGGGGGCTACACCTCTATAGTCTTAGTCCTTTGGAAATAGTCTCGCATTGTCACTGTATAAGATGTTTAGGCATTTTATTGAGAGTGGACTTGTAATCGACATGGATACCAATAGGAGAACAATATGAGATGCAGCTTAGTTGAGTTTGATTTGGATTTAGAAAACAAGGATAACACCAGGAGCAGGATTGCCTTCATCTGGATTTAGAAAACAAGACAAGGATGACACCAAGAGCAGGATTGCCTTCATCAGTTAGCTGTTTGCCTTTGACGTTTTCTCATCGACCTATTGATCTGTTTTATGCATATTTAGAAAAAAATATTATCCATGCAGTAAGTCTATGTTCTTCAACCGTAGCAACATCACAGACATTTTTGCTAGTAAAAAATAAAAGACCATCCAACCATGACCAAACGGAGTAAGTAAAAGGTAAAAGAAATGGTTATCTAGGTGGGGCCTAGCATCGGAAGAGCCGATCCGATCCAAAGCTTAGCCTAAACGCCAACCCAAACATCTCGCTCGCCCGCGAGCGGGACAATGCAATTTTCACCCGTAGGTTGTATTTCGGCACCATCTCTGTCCTCTATTTGTTAGAGATTCGTGTTAACACTTTTACAGAATAGCCCTCCCACCTCAATTATTGAGCTCATTACAGTTTTGTCTTTTAGCCCTTGCGTTTTATACATATTTCGTCGTTGTTTGACTCCCACTTGTTACACAGAAAAAATATCATTTTATTGATTTAATTAGCCAGTATTATGTAGAATCGAATTTTCAAAAAGTACATCTAAAAATAATAGTTTCAAAAAAATATTTATTCTGTCAAGGGAAGTTTCATTAAGCATTTTGTAACTGTAAAATTTATGGACGTTTAATTCATACAAGATTCATAATTGAATATAGTCCCAAGTAGAAATCGACACACCGGTTTTTATACACGGAGAATACGTGTTGTCATACACTATTCATGATCTTGCTTTTTCTACGGCTCATAAAGCCATAGAATGAAAATTAACCCGTAAGATACAGAAAGAATATATGCTTCATGCACGATTGTTGAGCTTGCTTTTCTACAGCTCAAAAAATATCTATTTCATAGATGGTTTACAAAAAATATATAAGAAACTTCACTGGAAAAATTGAAAGAACCATAGAAGAATGAGATTCATCACAGATCCATGCCTACATATGTCATCACAGATCCATGCCAAGATTATCAAATCAAACATGAGATTCATGCAAGTTCCAAAAGCATGAACAAAAAAGAAAGATCCATCACATATCCATCAAAGATTCATATAAAATCCCATGAACTAGAACTGGATCCAAACAAAAAAAAATACAAAAGCATGAAAAAGAGAGGAAAAGGAGCCTCCAATCCTTCACATCTCGATCTGGCCGGGGTGAAGGAGGAGGCGCGGTGGGGGTCGACGGAGGAGGAGAGGTGGGGGCGACGGAGGAGGCGCGGTGTGGGGCGATGGAGGATGAGAGGTGGGGGTCGACGGAGGAGGAGAGGTAGGGGCGACGAAGGAGGCGCGGTGGGGGTCGACGGAGGAGGAGAGGTGGGGGCGACAAGGTAGGAGGCGACGGAAGTCGGGGCGACAAGGTGAGAGAGGTGGGTCGACGAGGTGGGTATGGGGGTACCGGTGGTTATCCTCTCTTTGGATCGGATCGTATATAGAAATAGTACAAAGGTCAAAATGCAAATATATTTCAGACAAACGGTACAGATACTGACAAGAGCCCAACTTACACCGGGAAAATCCATTCTCCCGTGCGAGGAATAGATAGCTAGCTGTCATTTAGAATCGTACAGAAATCGTACGCACATCGTCGTACAGATAGCACCGCCGAAGAAACTTATGAGCCCAAGTTGAGTAGGGACATACGCCACAACACAGCGGCACAGCGCAGTGCTCTTTTTCTTGGAACTCCTCAGGGGTATTTCCGTACATCTACCTAATGACCCCACTGACGCGCGCTACCGAAGTCCTTGTCCAGGAAAGGAGACGAGACTTCCAGAGGCTTCCGGAGCTCGAACCGGAGCTTCTCCACGCTTCTCGTTCCTCCACCCATCCACTCCCAGTCGAGCTCATATATCTCCCGCCATCACACACCCCTCTTCCCACGACAACGAGCTCATACAGAATTTGAGGAACTGGGTGTGTCACTGTCTGTTCGATTTTGCGCGCGAGGGAGCAAGGAGGCCAGTGATCGTGAATTCGTGATGGTGGTGCTCATGGAGTACGCCCCTGGCGTCGGCGTGTCGCAAAAGAGGAAGGGCGCGGAGGATCCGGGGCTGTTTGCGTGCCCCGGCGACGGTGTCCCGGTTTCCTGCCGCGCGACCAAGATGAGGCGGCTGGCGTGTGCCGGCACCGGCCACGATGTGCCGGTGGCGGCGAGCGTTGGGACGGAGACCGATGTGGTGATGACAGAGGATCCGACGGCGCCATTGCCCGGGGCAGCGGAAGGGGAGACGGCGGTGGTGGTGTACGACCCGGCCGTCGACGCCGCGCGCACTGGCGGCTGGCTCGGCCAATATCGGCTCCGGCCGTGGGCGTCCCTGAGCGCCGGCGCCGAGTGGATCCGCGACATGCTGCGCGAGGCGGACAGCCGCACGGTGCGGGCGGCGCTGTCGGGCGCGCAGGAAGAGGGAGGCGCCGGTCTGGCCATGGTCCCTTGGGTTGCCGGGCCCGCGCCGCGAGGGGCAGATCAGGTGTCCACGGCTGCGGAGACGGTGGACGAGGGGGAGGAGGAGGACGCCGAGGGAACGGCGGCGATGGACGTCGAGGAGGAGGTTGGCGATCATCAGACCTCGACGCTCCCTGCCGGCTGCGGCGAGGGGTACTTGTGGCGGTGGCCGCAGCACAGCTTGGCGCCTCCGCCGCAGCTGCCGGCGGTGGGGTCGTGGTGAACCGCGTATGGCAGTAGGAATACGATCGAGCTGCGGCAACTGATACGCTCCTCTTTGGCGGTGCATGTCGCGCCGGAGCCGGCGCCGCGCGTCGATCGATTGGGGTTTGTAGTGTGTCGGGAATAGTTCGCTCTATGATTTCCGTGTAGATGTAACGGTCGACCGAGACTTTACTGGAGTAGTAGTAGTGATTTCTCTTCCGATCTGCACTTCCTGGTTGCTGTTGTGGGATTTGGTTTTCTGTCCAAAGAGTATATGGACGTGGTTGGTTGTAAGCTGCTACTAGATGCGAGAGACTGTCTGATCGGTTTAGCCAATATGAGCAAGTTTTGGAGCTCCTAGGGGCAGTCACTATATCCCGAAACAGTTGAAAAATCATGTTTTCTCCGTGGAGCCAATTTGTTGGCCCTCGTGAGGTAGGTGTGGCTGTTCTGTTGTACTAGTATGCGTTAACCGGTTGTGGTTAGGGATGGCAATGGGCCCAAAAAACACAAACCCGTAGGGTACCCACCTTAAAGGGAGAGGGTACAGGGGGCGGATTTGACCCTGAACCAGACAGGTGCCATTGTATCTCTCACAAAGCGAAACCGCAAAATAGCCGCTGCTTTGTATTATAACACGGAATAAGTGGCTATTCTAGATGGCAAAGTCTATTGACCTATTTTTGTTGGAAACATATCTATAATTTTTGATGCTCCATGTTTAATTAGTATTTACTTTGATTTGTCTTGTCTACACTTTGAGGTGTTTTTATGTGTTTTCTGGAATTAACGTATTAACAAGTTGTCAGTTGTCTGCTTTTTTTTTCTGTTTTTGGTTCCAGAAAGACAGAAAATCAATATTCCCGGAATTGAACGAGACAAAAACCAAAGTCAATATTTTACCGTGGGCAACACGAAGCCAGAAGACGAGGCGGAGAAGGCTCACCAGGGGGCCACACCACCTGGCCGCGCGGTTGGGCCTATCTCGCGCCCAGGGGGTGCATCCGCCCTGGTGGCCCCCTGGCTCGCCCCTTCGTCTATAAAAATCCTCGATGCAGACACCCTACGCACCCGATCAAAACTCCATAAAACCGTTTGTAGCCGCCACCACCATCGCCCCTAGATCGGGGGATCTGAAGCTCTTCCCGGCACCCTGCCGGAGGGGAGATCATCCCGGAGGCCTTCTTCTTCATTATGTCAGCCTCCAGTATGAAGCGTGAGTAGTTTCACCTTAGATTACGGGTCTATATAGTAGCTAGATGGGTGTATCTCCTCCTTTGTGCTTTCATGTATAGATCTTGTGAGCTCCGTTCATGATAAAGATCTAATCTATTTGTAATCATGCATGTTGTGTTTACGGGATCCGATGGATATTGATATTACTATGTCAGATTGATTAATGGTTTTGTCTATTGATTCTATCATGTCTGTGTTGTTTGAGATCTTGCATGCTCTCCGTTGTTAGTAGCTATCTTGGCCAAGTAGTTGCTACTGACTCCAAGAGGGGGTATTTATGCTCGATGGTGGGTTCATGCCTCTAGTTTTCAAGGGAAGTGACATAAATCTCTTCGGTTGTAGATGTGTTGTTGCCACAAGGGAGAAAACAACGGTCTATTCTTCATGGAACAAGTGGATTATTTACCTTACACACTTTGCTTAAAGCAGTTGTCTGTTGCTTGCAACTTAATACTGGAGGGAGTTCGGATGATAACCTGAAGGTGGACTTCTAGTCATAGATGCAGTTGGATGGCGGTCTATGTATATTATTGTATTGCCCAATCGAATCTCATAGGATCTTTTTGTCTAGTATTGCATTGTTATGTCTTACTCGGTTCTTTTCAATTGTCCTGCTGTAATTTGTTTACCCTTCATGCCATGTTGTTTATCTAATGGAGAGCACCTCTAGTGAACTATGGACCCCGGTCCAGTATTTACCATTGATACATCTTCTACTGTTTACTTGTTGCAAACCATCATCACCTTCCACACCATACAGTTAATCCTTTATTACAGCAACCGGTGAGATTAACAACCTCACTGTTCATTGGGGCAAAGTCTTGAGTTTGTGTTGTGCAGGTTTCCACGTTGCTTGCAACACTTGTGTGACGTTTCCTTCCTCCTACTGGTTCGATAACCTCGGTTTCTTACTGAGGAAAGACTTGCTGTTGTGCTGCATCACACCTTGCTCTTGGGGTTTCCCGACGAAGCGCACCTACATTAACTGGGCGCATCATCTATCGCATCCGATATTTCTACCGCTCCCCGCGTATTGCCCGTAAGCCTTTTGTTGCCAATATGCCGCTCACTGCATCCACTGCAAAATAGACGCGCGCTGAACATTCAGGACGCTAGCGAGAGAAATCTCTGTCCGCCACCACTGCCCCGTTTAGGACCCCTCGCGTGGCGTCGCCACCGACCCCTGTCGCCTGCAGCGCTTCGCCAACGCCCCAGAGGTCTACGTGTCGCCATCGCCACTGTCGGGGGGATAACCCCCGGTAACCCAGCTTGGCTTAGGCCGAGTCAAGAAAACACTAGCCGAGTCTTAACGACTGGGATATGAAATCTATACAAAGCCGACATAAGAAGTATGTCATCCCGTACAGGACAAGGAAATCAAACCTGCAGGAAACGACAAGTCGGATCTCACAAGGGGAAGTCGAGTGAAGGAGGAGGCGTAGCTCCTTTCCGAGTAAGATCCAGGAAGGACCACGTTAAAGCAGATTCAAAAGAGAAGGGCGCCACCGAGTGACAACAAAGGAGACGGGTGATGCCAAAAGCATGAAGTGACGTATAAATCACCGTATGACGCGTAGAGCCGGCGTCTTAGTACGGAAGGACCGTTGGTTGTACAGCTTTGCTGACTAGGTCAAGGGCCTAGGGATGGCCTCTTGACCCGGTCTGAAAAGTAAAGACAAGATCCAAACAGTAAACCCTATATAAGGGAGGGCATAGCTAGGGTTTAAAGAGCATCTAGTGCCCCAAGGCTAGGCTAAGAACAACTCAAGGAGCACTTGTAAGTTCTATGGAGGAATAAAATCACAAGTCTTTGATAGTTCATCGTGTTCTTCGTGTGCGGCTACACCGCGCACACCCTCCCCGGATTCCTCAAGTGTCCATCCGGCCCCCAACTTAAGCCTACCCATGGCATCTGTCATGACACCACCACGACAGTTGGCGCCCACCATGGGGCAATCAGTGGCGCTTGCTGGGGTTTTCATCCGGACGGGCAACATCATCGCTTCAACGGGCGAGCGCATGTACTCAGGCCTCATCCAAAGGTTTGGTGCGCTCAAATTCGTCAGCGACAATGCAGGCTGCTTCGGGATCAGGTCGTTCCCTAGGGGCGGTCGCTTCATCAAGTTCGTGGTGCGCATGGAGCATGCATACCCCGAGCGAGTCGTCTTGGCGCAGATCCGCCCGCGGTTCGCACTACGGGAAAGCTTCACCAGGTCGCTTCTGTTGAGGTAATGATGACTGCACCCGATCCCTCTCGTTCCCCAGCACCTCCTGTAGTCCCAGTGGTAAACGAGGTGGCCGAGGAAGATGACCCAGATGCCACACTAAGAGCATCAAGAACTGCGAAGGTACCACCGGAGAGACCGGAGAACATAGCGAAGAGTAAGAGAGCAAAGGAGTTGCAAGATGCGATAGATAAACTGGCAGAACCAGTGGCACCAGCTGCTGACCCGGCACGAGCACAAGCCAAGTTGGAAGAAACTAGGAAAAAGGTGTTGGAAAGAGCTAAGGAGGTTGCCAGGCTATAGCGGGATCTGGAGATTACCCTTCGGGAGTATAACTCAGCACATCGAGTCAAGGGCGCAAAGACCCGGCTCGACACGACAAGAATAAGAGGAAGTAACCTCAAGGACGAGCTGGCAGCAGATGCCACATCCAAAATAACCCCAGAGTGTAGCCACGAAAAACGGCCATACGGCCGACATATAATACATCAGCTGCCAACCTGAGAGCTGCAGAAGCAGCGATGGCTGAATTACCTCACTTAACGGGTGAGGCAAAAATAAAACAACAGGAAAGGGTAAACGAGCTGGTAAAATCAGCGGGCAAGCTGAATGAAGCGTATTATAGAGTTAATCTAGATGTAGCTGGAAGGTCACAACTCGTTCACTCGACAACCCCAATCCCGTCCAGGTCCGCTGGACATACAGCTTCCTCGCCAGGGAATGCACCAAAACAAAGACGAGAAAAAAGGTGTGGATTCGGGAAAAAACAAGCAGATGGTAGCTTATGACCCGACAGTCGCTCAAGGAAATCCAGGTCGTGCCCAAGGCAGAAGAAAAAATGTTGGTCAGGGAAATGAGAACCAAGGCAATGCAGGCCGAGAGAAGCATGTCGGCAAAGAGATGATCATGGAGGCCAGAACTACGCTCCACAACCTAGGCGCAGAACTCACTCGGCAGGTGGAGGAAACCCACCTCCAAATCCGCCACCAGCACAACCAGAAAGGCAACAACAAAGTGCAGGGCGAGCGGCGCAACAACCAGCAGATCAAAATGCAAACATATACAACGATGGTTACTCGGCCATGATGAATGTCGGGTATGAAATGCCGGATCACATGTACAATGCAATGGGATCTCGGCTAGGGGGCAAAAACCTCCAACCAGATGACGCAAGACTGAAACTTGACCGAATAAAAATGGCAGAACTTGTCGAATCACAAGGTTCGTCGGGTCCACCATGCTTTGGCCCAAAGTATCATGAGAGAGCCGCCAGTGCCAAATTTTCAGCTCGCAAGAGGAACAAAGACATACGATGTCAGCACCAAACCAGAGGATTGGCTTGTCAATTACGGGACTACGGTAAACATTGTGCAGGGTAATCTGAGATGCGTAGTGCGATACGTACCACAGATGCTGGAAGGATCGGCGAGGGTGTGGCTAAATAATTTTCCACCCAGAAGCATCAATAGTTGGGTTGATTTCCAGGAAGCTTTTGTGAGTAACTTCACAAGCATACAAGAGGCCGAATCGTCCACAACAATTGGCTATGTGCAAATAGAGGTCAAATGAGACAAACAGAGAGTTTCTCACTAGGTGGTGTACTATGCGCAATTATTGCGAATGAGTAATTGAGTCTTAGGCCATAACATGGTTTGCGCAAGGATGCATACATGGAAGTGTGGTGTGGCAAAGATTGCAGAGGGATATGCCAGCTAGCTTAGACGAGACGAGAAAAATCGCTAACTCGTATGCGCTAGGGGATTCGACTCAACCTCTGCTCATGTCAGTAGATGGGAACAGTGAGACTCAAATCTATGATGCAGCCGGGTCATAAAGGTGCCAAGACCACAGTGAATACAGGAGCAAGAGACGAGATGAGAGGCCGGATTACAGGTACGGTTCGACCCAAGTTGAGTTGTAACTCAAGATCATCCTGATGTCGGAAGAAGTCAGCGTCAAAGAACAAGTGGGCAACAACAGTGGATACCAAAGAATGATGGAAAAAGCCATATGAACAGAAGAAGCCTTGGCAAGAAAGACAAAAGTACACTTGCGAGATGATGTTGGATCAACCATGCAAGTTTCATACGCCGAGTCCGAGTAAGCCGGCAAATCACACAACTCGACAGTGTACTTGGTTCCAAAAGGGTGACAGAGCAGATTCACCAAGTCAGCAGTTACCACCACCTCCCCCACCACCACTTACAGGGGGAAATGCTCAAATTATTGGCACTGAGCCGAGATATGAGAATCAATAGCCGAGATACCGTAACCAAGAAAGGAGAGAAGCAGTGCATCAAGTGCATGACCCAAGAAATGATGGCGCTAATGTCGGCCATGGGGGTAGAAACAAGTATAGAGAGCATCACCAGAGTAAAGTTGTTTTTGTTACAGAGCCGAATGACAAGAAGAATCAGCAAAGGTGAATGATGGAAGTAAATGCCACAATGCCAGCGATACCAAAGTATATGCATTGGTCTGAGCAATAAATGACATGGAGCATAAAGGATCACCCCAAGATCATGCTGACTCTAGGAGGGTATGCTCTAGTTCTAGACCCAACTTTCATGGGCCCTGATATCAATATGAAGTTTTCCAAGGTACTGATAGATGATGACAGTAGTATCAATATCATGTATAAGGATACGATGCTCAAGCTAGGCATCACTATGAACATGCTGGAGCCGACTAAGACGACATTCTGTGGAATTGTGCCGGGATTGTCATGCGAGCCAATTAGAAAAATTTGGGTGGATGTCTTATTCGGCAACATGGAGAATTGTCACATTGAGGCCATAGAATTCGAAGTGGTAGACCTTGTTAGCTCATATCATGCGTTACTCGGCAGACCAGCAATGGAAAAATTTATGGCCACCCCTCACATTGATTATCTAAAGATGAATTTGCCAGGTCCATGTGGAGTTATCACAGTTGAAGGTGACTATAAGCAATCTATTGCATGTGCCTCAGTCGGCTCTTCGCTGGCTGAGTCTCTAGTAATAGCACAGGAAAAAGCATCAAATGATGGAGGTTGCGGCATTGGCTAAGGCAGCATAGTTGTCTATGCCGGCACTAACTAACCCGCATGGCAGTGCATCCTTCCAAGCTACTAAGGAAACAAAAAATATACAGATTGATGAGGCTTTCTCGGAGCACACAATTACTATTGGCACCGGGTTATCTGACAAATAGGAAAGCAAGCTCACCAAATTCTTCCATGAGAATCGGGATATCTTTGCATGGTCTACACAGGATTTGCAAGGTGTTCCGAGGGAGTTCGCTGAGCACTCTCTGCATGTAAGGCCAGATGCCAAGCTAGTGAAGCAACCCCTGTGCCGCTTCGCTGAAGATAATAGGAAAGTAATAGCTGCCGAGATAGCCAGACAGTAAAGTAACAGCAGTGGTAAAGTAAAGGCAGTAGTAACAAATGTAGTAAACAGCAGGATCTGAGTGCGGTAGGCATAGGGATGGATGGACGGGCGTTGCATGGACAAAACTATTCATGTAATATCAAGATCTAGGGAATTTGCAGATAAATAAGATAAATTATCCATGTACTAAATATTCATAGGCGTGTGTTCCATCTATAGTCATACGTGCTCGCAATGAGAACTTGCACAACATCTTTTGTCCTGCCAGCCCGTTGCAGCGGGGCCTCAAGGGAATCTACTGGAAATTAAGGTACTCCTTTTAATAGAGTACCAGAGCAAAGCATTAACACTCCATGAACACACGTGATCCTCACATCAGAGCCATCCCCTACGGTTATCCCGATTTCTGTCACTTCGGGGCCTCGAGTTCCGGACAATGATATGTGTATACAACTTGCAGGTAAGATCACAAACAATAATATCATCATGAATCAATAACATGTTCAGATATGATATCCTGTCAATCGGGCCCTAGTGACAAGCATTAAGCATAAAAAGTTGCAACAATGTCAAAAAGCTCTAACAATAGATACTAGGCACCATGCCCTAACAATCTTATTCGATTACATGATAGATCTCATCCAATACCTACCATCTACATAGCCTACATCGGGGGATTACTCACTCATGGATGGGGGAAATATGGATGGTTGATGGAAAGGCGTCGATGATGATGATGGTGATGATTTCCTCCAATTCCCAGTCCCGGCAGGGTGCCAGAACAGAGTTTCTGGTTCCGAATCGCGGTTTCTGGTGGTGGCGGCGCAGCGGAACTCTATCTGGAAAACATTGAACCTCCCTATGTTTTTATATTACAGGGCTTATGTAGACAGAAGGAGAGGTCGAGGGGGTGCCCGAGGTGGCCACACCACCCCCTGGCGCGGCCTGGCCTGGCCCGTGCCACCAGGTGGTGTGGGCCCCTCGTGGCCCTTCTCTGTCTCGTCTTCTGGCTCCGTGAGTCTTGTGGTAAAATAGGAGTTTTGTGATATTTTCTGGGATTTTTGCTGAAAGTTGATTTCCTGCACAAAAACGAGACACCAAAGCATTTCTGCTGAAAACAGCGCCAATCCGTGTTAGTTGTATCCAAATCACACAAATTAGAGGAGAAACAATAGCAGAAGTGTTCGGGAAAGTAGATACGTTTTGGACGTATCAACTCCCCCAAGCTTAGCTTATTGCTTGTCCTCGAGAAATTCAGTTGAAAACTGAGAGCGATAAAAGAAACTTTTACGAACACATTTGCTTCATAAGATGTATATATTCTCATCATATGATCAAATACTTAGGCAATTCAAAATAAGGAGTATGCAACTAAGTCTACACAATAGTCATGCAAGCTATGAAGATATTCCAACATAATAATAATAAGCAACATGAAACATAAGCATAAGCAACATTGTAATGCTCATAAGAAGGTATGATAAAGTGGTATCTCGCTTGCCTTTGATCGTGGAGCAGAACATAAATGCCAAGGCACCTCTGATGTTCAGGTGAAGACTAGAGATAAAAATATCAAAGATACAAACATCAAAGTTATGTCACAATTAACCATGTTCTAGGACAAGCACATTTCACTAAGAATGACAGCTATACTCTCAAGAAGGTGCTCATAGAATGAATGGTGACTCAACCAATAAGTGAAAAGGTTTTGAAAAGTTTGAAAGGCTTACAAATGCTGAAAGTATGGTACTCGTTAGCTTTGAGCTCTCATTGCCCCTATCATAAGCATATTTAAATGGTTAAAGTTAAAGTGAGGTCAACTACGAGTTATATGCTTGACAGATCATAAACTGGAAATCTCATGTCCCTTGAGTAAGAGGGTCGTTACTCATGCTACTCAACTTTAGTAACCGGTAAGTTCTTGTCATTGTAAGTGCATGTGTATCATAGAGAACCACCAACGGGGTACCCCTTGCCCCATGATATCGGAGCTATCCCATATCAAATGACAAGGCAACAGACAATGAGAATCTCAGCGATCTTTTTATTTGCTATTTGCGTAGGTTTTTATTTAGGATGCTTCACAGTTTGCTCACTATGGTTATGCTACAAGTTTCCACCATGATTAGGCATGGCTTAGGCTAGCCGGCCAGGCGTTTCTCTAACACATATACATAACTCCATGGACTTACAAGCTCCTTTTTATTTCACACCGCCGACATCCATAAACAAAAGAGCATGATATCAACTGGGTAGGTATGTACAAGTGTTGAAAGCGTTCCCCATGACAACATGGTTCTGCTAACTCCTAGCCTATAATTTGCAAGCATATAACTTTCATGGACAATCATAATGGTTCAAGTTTATTAAGTGCAAGAAAATAAAGTGTACCATCAAGTTCGTGAGAGCTTTACTAACTAACTTTCTCATAACAAGCAAACATTTTTATTTGGAAGAAAACAAGGCATAATAAATATGTATGGAATATCAATGATGCTAGTAGGTAGATATGGTGGACACTTTTTGACAACTTTGGTTTTGGGGAGTTGGATGCACGAGTAGAGCTCATACTTAGTGCAAGTGAATGCTAGCAAAAGAAAGGGAGCGACAATCGAGAGAGTAGTAACTGTCATAATAATGCTTGCAACAAAACAAAATTAAATATGGCATATAAGTGATACAAGAACCCTGAGGCAAAATAAATCATCGAGGCTTAACTGACTTTTGTTCAGTCATATGCATGCATGAGCATGTGTCAAATCGATTCAAATGAAGCATTCAAAGGAGGATACCACAATGCCATACCAAGTTATGAATAGAACAATGCAAGCAAACATTTATGTGACATGCTACAAACTATTAGCGAGTTGGAAGTCATCATAAGAGAGCAAGAACTACTAAGCATCCATTAAATAACATACACCCTACATGAACAGACTAAGCATGCCCACAATGATGAGTATATGTACAAAAATGAAAACAAGTAGAGTTTATTACCTGCCTCTTACCACACCTTGATTTTTCATAAATCATCATTGCCTTTCACTTGTGTGGCTTGAATAATAATATGAGACCAAACTCCAAAGGAGTCACTGAGGACCGCTGAACTCTGCAATGAACTTTACAAAACCAGAGGAGAACAACAACTATTTTTTGGTTTTCTAATTTTTTAAAGAACAAGAACTAAAGGCAAAAGAAAACAAAGCAAAAAAAATTGGATTTTTCTTAAAACAAACCAAAGCTAAAAGAGGGCAAAGCAAACCAAGGCTAGAAAACAAAGAAACAAACAAAGAGAAACAACGAAAATATTTTTGGTCTTTTTGTGTTTTGGAAAACAGAAACATAAACTAAAAAGAAAGTGAAACATGGATATGCAAAGTACCAACAGAACATGATATGTAGATGAGTGTGATGTCGGTATACCTCCCCCCAAGCTTAGGCTTTTGGCCTAAGTGGAGATCAATCAAAACGCGGGTAGTAACTCCAAGCCGGTGGATCCTCGTAAGAATGATCATAATCAGGTCCTCGTGATGAAGAAAAAGAAGTGCCCCAATCATAAGAGGGCTGCTGGTATGAATACTCTCCCGTGTTGGAGGGCTGAACCGAATTTATCTTCGGCTTCTTCTCCAACATCCTCCTCTTGCTGGGAGAGATCCACCATGTACGTGTCGAGTTCTTCCTCCGTGAGTGACCATCCTTTCCTGGTATCAAGGTTAAACAAAGCAGGTGCATGCAAAGGGACTACTTTCTCAGACTTACCCCCTCTCCATCCTCTCTTGAGAAAGGTTATTTCATAAGATAACTCGCTCAAACTAGCCCAAGAAGAAACAAATTTATGTTGTATCATGGAATTAATATCAAGCCTCTCTATGGGAAACTGAAAGTCTGAATGGTGAGGTGCTAAACCATGCAAAGCTAATAAATGAGAGGAAATGAGGCCTCCACAAATTCCACCTTTCTCGCAGTTAGCAGCAAGACGGAAAGCTATCAAAGCACCCAAGTTATAAGTCCTATCCCGATTCAAAGCAGCTGAGATAAAATCTAAATCAAATGAATATAATTTACTAGCAGTCTTTCTAGCAAGAACACACTTGGCAATGAAATAGGAATAATATCGAATATATGGGAGATGAATATTCCGAATTTTACCACTCTCCTTTGAGAAGCTCCTTCCTTGGCAAATCTCCGCATGTAGGTCCATGAGTGGCATAGGCCGCTCCCTAATCTTCTCACATGAACCCCACTGTGGCACCTTGATAGATGTACAAAAATCATTAAAAAGGGAGATTGACAGCCATATTGTATATTTTGTAGTGAACCATGGGGTTAGGCAAAGACCAACTAAATCAAAAATCCTACACCATAGACATAGTCAGCTTCACATATTGGCAAGGTTCATCTCCAACGAAATGCTCCAACCCTGCATGTGGCATCCCGCCAAACCACTACTAGAAAATCGCGTTGTTTTTGTGCATTGCATCATCATGACCGCATGCTCATGTCATCATGCCACTTTGCATTTGAGCATCGCCATCTTCTTGCATTTGCTTGCATAAACTATTTGCGGAAAAACCTGTTTTGTTTCTAAACGCCCCATCTTTATTCAAACGCAAAACCCGGGTCGCCGGAATACTTTGTTTTGTCTGCTATCGGTTTGCAAAAGCCCGGTTGGAAATAAATAAAATAGTTAAATATTTTTAGTGGGGCAGTCGAACGGGCCGATTCGACCCGAACGACCACCCCCAGAAATAAGATCGGTCCACCCCAAAATCCCTAGTCTACCCAACCTATTCTACCCAGCCCCTCTCCACCTCACCCCCTCCAATCCCTGGTCGCCACGTCCCCCCCTCCTCTAACCAATCCTCAACCGCCACATCACCCCAACCCGCTGCCACCTTTCCCCCCCAACTCCCTCTCTCACCCACCACTTCCCTGCCCTCTCCCTCTGACCACCTGGGCCCGCACCAGCCCCACTCCCTTCCTTCCTCCTCCCCTGGTCAAACCTCCCACAGCCGGACCCACCCTGGGCCCCACCCCGACTGAACCGCCCCACCCACCGCGTCTCCCCCGCGTCGTCCTCCTTCTCCCTCAGCCCGCCTCTCCGATCCCAACCAGCCGGCCGTGCCCGCATCCCAGCCGCTCCCGTCCTCTGCGTCGCCGCCCGCCGCCTCCGCCAGCCTCCTCCCGCCACCACCGCCTCCCATGGCCTCGACCTCCTCCGCCCGTCCTCCGAGCCGTTCTCCTCCAACCTCCGGCCACTTGGCTGCCCAGGCTCGCCCGGACCCCGCCAGCTTCTCCCGTCGCCCGACCACCTCGCCTCGCCCAGCGCGCGCTGCCTGCTCACGCCTCCGCTGGGCTCCCGCCGGGCCTTGCCTCCTCCCTCCAGCTCGGGCTCCTCCTGCCCGCATGCCCTCCCGCTCGCTCGCCACGCCTCCACCACGACCCCACCTCGCCGGACCCTCCCTCGCCTGGCCGCCTTGAATCCCGCTCCGGCCTTCACCCACAGGCAGGACCCGCGCCGCCTCGCCTTCAACCGCGTTCGGCGCAGCGGCCGCCGCCCACCGTCCGCTGCCAGCCCGCCTTCCTCCTCCGCCTCGGCCGTCGACCACTCGGCCGACGTGCTCTCGGTGGTGCCTCCACTCGAGCTCGGTCCCAGCTTTTTGCAAGTATGTTGATGGCGTGGAGATGTTGGTGTTGCTGATCGAGACCTCGGGGTGAACAAGTACCAAGTTTGGGCAATGGTAACGATGCTGCTCGGGCCCCACGCCAAGATCTTCCGAAGAACATGCCATCCGACAAGTTCGTCATCGACCACCATGACGCCAAGGTCGTCTACACGGACCGCAAGACCGTTCACCGAAGCCGAAGATAGATCCTGAACCCGGTGCCACGCCAAGATCTCCTTCAAAGACGCGGAATCGATGCCCCGTTCACGGAGTCCGAAGACCGATACCGCCGAACCCAAGCGCCAAGGTCGCCTTCCCGGACCCCCGAAGATCGATCCTAAGCACCGGGAACTTCCCCCTGAACGCCAAGGTCGACGACACGGATACGACATGTACTTCCCTCGGACGCCAAGGTCTAACCCTCGGACCCGAAGACCGCTATGATGTTGAACCAAGATCCCCATCGGACAAGATCGTCACCAAGACCGGCCATGTTGAGATCCGAAGACTGATCCCGGAGTCCGAGAACGCTTCCGTCGAACCCTGAGACCGACCCCGAACCCCGGAACCCCAAGCTCGTCGAACCCTAATGTGTGACCCCTTTTATCGAGCCCTATTTTATAAATGTAATATCAAATTGTTGCATATTAAACTGTTCATGCATGCATACTTGTCTGTGGTTTGGGGGCCTTATGCCGATTCAGCTCATAATTAAATATGGGGCCCATATGCGGGCAAATCTAGTCTCATATTGGCCTCATTTAAATTTGCGTAGCGAACCGGTAACTTATCTTGCCATGTTAATACAACATTTAATTTGCGGGGTAGATAAATAACATGAACCACCTAATTAAATGTCGGGACCCCGGTTCCACTTAATATTGACCTAAGTGCATCGCACCTTCACCATGCCATGCAACATACATGCATCATGCCCGATCTTTTGCCGTAGTATTAAATATTGCATCCGGTGTTTCTTCTAGTGTTTTGCTTCTTCGCGGATAAGGCCGTTGAGTTGATGCGAGTGTCGACCCGATCTTCGGTTGAACCTTCGGCAATGTTTTCAGGCGAGCATCTCCCCCTTTCTACCTATCTTACTTTTATAGTATTTATTTCCCTCCTGTTGATCTTTGCTATCTGTGTTGCGATGCTTTAGTTTTCGTACCCGTTATATCCCTTGCAGCCATATATAGCCTTGGACACATCCTATTACCTGTTGTTTGGTAGATAGTTGGACCCGCGCGTCGTAGTCGCTTGCTCAAGTGTTTTCGCGTGTCGTCAAGTACCACAGTTGTTGGAGAAGTGCCGCATGTTCAATGTTGGAGGTGATCATGGCTTTACTTTTTGTTCATTTTAAATACTGTTTAACAACTAAAATTGAAGTAAGTAAGCAGAGGCATCGGTGGGTGATAGATAATGTTGGTTTCCGACCGCCCACTTGTGTCCCGTAGGACCCCGAGTTCTTGACACCTGTTCCGAGATCGAGCGCTAACCATTGGGGAGATATGGGCTCCCATTGATTATTACCTGATTTCAAAGTATTGTCTTGGGGCCACAAACTAGTTTGAGGTTTTATTTACTATCCAAGACTTATGCCATGCTACAGTATTCTGATTGTCGAGGAGCACCGTCTTCGTTAGGAAGCGGAGTGTTTTCGCGGTATCGACAGTCCCAGTTTTGGGATTTGCTGTCGTTTACAGCCACTGACGCAAACCCTAAGTCCGTCTCGGAGACCGGCCGACTTCGTTGCGGGTGTACTTAGTGGGGTGGCCCCCCGTGCTTGCTTTGGGTCTGGGAACGTCATGACTTAGGCCCCGCCGACATACCGATGGGTGTATGTTAACTGATCTGGCAAAAAGGGTCGAAGTGCTTGTGGATACTTTGGTGCACCCCTGCAGGGTTAAATCTTTTCGAGAAGCCGTGTCCGCGGTTATGGACGACTTGGAGCACAGTGCTTGATCATAGACAACTATAACTAAAGTTTATTTGTTATAAATTGACTTGTATCCGATATGACTAGTAATCAGCTTCACTACAACGGAATGGCTAAACAAAAGTACCAACAACTGCTGGGTTTTGGGGTTATCTCATGCTAATTGTATCTGACTAGTAAGTGTTGCAACTATCACGGAATGGTTAACTAAAATGACCCACTGCTTATTTTATCAGGACGATTATCTATATCTGACTAGTAATTGCTGCAACGATAATCGAATAAATAAAACTGCCAACGGTGTGAGTTCCTCGGTTGACTTCCTCGTTTGGTCTCGAGGGGGAATACCAGGAAGGGATTGTTTGGTGCTAGTATCAGTCTGGTTCCGAATAGGTCTTTCTCGCCCCTCTCTGATAACCGCCAGTTGTATCGAGTCTCTATAGGTTGTTTAGTGCATGCTTCCGCTGCCGCTCAGTCCACCATACCTATGTAGGCGAGGACCGCCGAATTCTAGTCTCGCCGTGTACTGGCCTCAGTACTGACGCTCCTTCTTCTTCCTTTGCCCTTTGTCGGCACCCCTTTTGTTTAAGCAGGTTTTGAGATCGACATCGTTAGCAGGGTTACCCTTCCGGCTTGGCCTGGGCAGGGTTATGGACGCCATTGGTTCTTCTTCAAGGCTCTTAGCCCCATTTTCTTCTTGTCCGTAGTCGGACGCTGTATCATTTTCAAGGTGATTCGGCTCTTTGTATATTATATCTGTATCTTGACTCTCTGAGTCGCTGTTGTATATATATCTGTTCTGTGGGTCCCATCGAGGACTGTTGTGCAGTGTTATTACTTCGTTTTCCACCCGCACGAAAGTGCCTGGTGGGCACCTTTGAATCGTTTCTATGCAGGTTTGGCGGGTTTCGCTAAAATTTGCATAGGGTCGATTATGAGGGTGTTACACTGCATTAGAAATTGGAGTTTGGAAATCTTGAAAAGTCCCTGCAGCTTTCATGAATTCGGGGCATGGATATATAGAAGAGAAAAATTCCTCCTCGAGGTGGACTTTCATAATCTCTAGTACCATTAATTCATGTTGACTCAGCTGGTATTCACCATCTTCTTTTCTGAAAATTTTAGTCAAACATCAAACCACGTGATTTCAAAGCTAATAGATTATGGGGAACTACTATAGGGACTTGCAAGAGGGCTAAACATGCATCAAAATGAATTCTATAAGCATATAAAAAGCATGCAAACTCACATAACCTGTCACCTATAGTAGCAAAATACTCAAGATATAATCCACCAATCAAAAATCTAATTGGACAAGCGGAGGAGGCACATACCGGAGAACAATCCCTCCAAAAATCAGCAGCTAACGTGGGCTGAGCAAGGAGATCGAAAATCAGGATCAAGAACAACAGGAACTCAAGCTTTAAGAAATTTTCCGGTTTTTTGGGAGAGATAAAGAAGTGGCAGAAAGAGAATAAGTGGAGGGCCAAGGGTGGCCCACACCAGGGCCAGGCGCCCTGTGCAGTCGCGCCACACAGGGTGTGCCTTCTGGTGGGCCCCCAGGTCACCTGTACCTCTGCCCCTTTTTGGCGTAAAAATTTAATATGAATTTTCAGGAATTTTTTGGAAAACTTTATTTTTGGGCAATTTTCAGGTATTGAAAATTGATTTTCTCGCACAAAAATATTTTTGAAAGATGCAAAAGCAAACCAAAACTAAAACTACAGAAGTTCTAACACACTCTAACAAGCAAGCAACTATAAAAACAAAGACGAACAAGACGAAGAGCAAAGATTGGAGTAGAGAAAATAAAAGTGAGCAAGGATAATCATGGTGAAAACATTGTTAAAATCCCTTTGTTAATCAAGGTTGATCAAGTCTTGTTACCAAAAAAAAACTATATGAAACAAAACTTTGTATTTCACTAAATGATTATGTTACCTCAATCTTGATAGCAATAGTCCCATAAGTCTCTCCCGAAAAACACCAGAAAATATTGATAGCAATCATAATAGTTTCATAATTTTCTTGTGGTATGGGACAATATACTTCTCCAACTTTGATGCCCTCAATATTTTCAATTGAATTTAAGCCATAAGTCTTATCAATTTTCTTGGGGAAATAGACAGTATGCTCCTTGTCATTAACATTAAAAGTTACCTTTCCTTGATTACAATGAATAACAACACCTACAATATTAAGAAAAGGTCTCCCAAGAATAATAGACATATTATCATCTTCAGGCATTTCAAGCACAACAAAATCAGTTAATACCAAATAGTTATGACCACTTGAACAGGAACATCCTCACATATACTAACAGGAATGATAGTAGACTTATTAGCAATTTGCAAAGATATATCAGTTGGTATCAATTTTTCCAGTTGAAGTCTCTTGTAGAGAGAAAAAGGCATAACACTAACTCCTGCTCCCAAATCACACAAAGCAGTTCTAACATAAATTTTTTAGTAGAGAAAGGAATAGTTGGAATCCCTGGATCTCCAAGATTCTTTGGAACCTTACCATTGAAGGAATAATTAGCAAGCAAAGTAGAAATTTCCTTATTAGGAATCTTCCTTTTATTAGAGACAATATCCTTCATATACTTTGAATAAGGAGGCAATTTAATAGCATGAGTCAAAGGAATTTGCAAAAATAAAGGTTTCATCCACTCACAAAACTTGTTATAGTGTTATTCTTGCTTTGACTAGTGTTTCTTATCGGGGAAAGGCATTGGTTTTTGAACCCAAGGCTCTCTTTCACTACCATGTTTATTAGCAACAAAATCTTCCTTAGTGTACTTAGTATTCTTAGTGTGCCTCTCAGGTTCTTCTTCAATTTCTTCCTTATCAAGAGCATCATTTTTATCACTTTCAGTTTCAGCATCAGAGACAAATATACTATTGGGATCTATACCAGGTTCAGAAGATTCTATAACTATTTTATGTTTCTTTTTCTTTATTTTAGAAGAAGTACCTCTATTTTAAATTTGTTGAGAATCCTGCTCAATTCTTTTAGGATGTCCCTCAGGATATAAAGGATCCTGAGTGGCAGCACTACTCCTAGTTAAAATCTCATAAGCATGTTTTTCTCCAGAAGCATTAACTAGCAAATCTTTTTGTACTTTAGCAAGTTGATCAATTTGAGTTTTAACCATTTGAAAATGTTTAATAAGCATTTTAACATCATTGGAGGTTCTTTCCACAATATCTTTCAACTCATTAATAGCTCTAGAGTTTTCCATTAAATGATTCTGCACTTGCTTATTAAAATTACCCTACTTAACAATAAAAGTATCAAATTCTTCTAAGCATTGATCAGGAGGTTTAGAATAAGGAATATCACCTTCATCAAAATGTTGGAGAGAGTGTACCTCAATAGTGGATGAGTGGGAGATTGGCTTACATAATTCTTCTATAGGAGGTAAATTCTTCACATCTTCAGATTTAATACCCTTCTCCTTAAGACATTTCTTGGCTTCCTTCATCACTTCATCATTTAGTTCAATTACTCCCCTATTCTTTGGTGTTGGTGTTGGGGTTGGCTTAGGAACATTTGGTTCGGGTGTAGTTGGCTTAGGTGTAGTCCAATCATCATAATTCTTGCTTATTTTATCCATTAATTCCTCAGCTTCTTTACGAGTTCTCTTCCCAAAAACACAATCAGCACAACTATCCAGGTATGTCCTAGACTCAATAGTTAGTCCATTATAATATATATTAAGAAGCTTAATTTTAGGTAATGGATGTGCATGAATCAAAGCACATAACCTTTCCTATGACTCAGGCAATTTCTCCTCTTCTCCCTGTTTAAAATCAAAAAGTTTCTGCAAAATAGCATGTCGAGCACTAGGAGGGAAATATTTCTGAAAGAAAGTAGCAATCAAGCAATCTGGGCTATCAATGGATCAAGGAGGTAAATTATTAAACCAAGCTTTAGCCTCTCCTTTTAGTGAAAAAGGGAAAAATTTAGCAACAAAGTATGTGCGCATCTTAATATCATCAGAAAATAAGCCACTCATAGTAGAAAGCTCAGTCATATGTGCCACAACACTTTCATTTTCAGTCCCACAAAAAGGTTCTTTCTCAACAATAGTTATGTAAGATAAATCAAGAGAGAAATCATAATCGAGATGTGCCAAACTTAGCATTAGGAAATAGTTTGGGTCTAATAGTACGTCTCTCAAGAAGACTCTTAATAGCACTAGCACCATGTGTGTTTTGAAATTCTTCAATAAATTCATCAGTCATTTTAATATAACCATCATTAATATCATAGCTCTCTCTAGACTCAGGTGAGCTAACAGGTGTAGTAGTGTCTTCATTAGGAGTTTCAGTGTTTCCCAATATAGTTCTAGCAATTGTAGCATCTAGGAAAGGACCTAATGAACCACTCTCATCAAGCATAGTAGAAGTAACATCATGAGCATCAGAAGCAATTTCAGATTCATCGGAAGTAGCAGTGCGTGTAGCATGTGTATGTGGTGGTGGTGTAAGGAGCTTACTCAAAACAGATGGTGAATCAAGAGAAACAGAGGTGTTCAGAACTGTACCTCTTCTTGTAGTGGATGGTAATATACGAAATTTTCCATCACTAGTTTTACCCATGATGAATGGATAGCAGCAAACAATAATAATTCCAAGTGAACTTTATAAACAAATCTATTCTCCCTGGCAACAACGCCAAAAAATAATCTTGATGACAGGGATCGCAATAGTCTTCGAGGGTAGTAAAGCCCAATTTATTGATTCGACACAAGGGGAGCCAAAGAATATTTATAAGCCTTAACAACTAAGTTGTCAATTCAGCTGCACCTGGAAATAGTCCTGCCCACAACAGTTTATCTATAGCAAAAATTTTGTAGTAGCAATAGCAAAGTAACAACAGTGGTGAAGTAAAGGCAGTAGTAACAAATGTAGTAAACAGCAGGATCTGAGTGCGGTAGGCATAGGGATGGATGGACCGACGTTGCATGGACAAGAATTTTCATGTAATATCAAGATCTATGGCATTTGCAGATAGATAAGATGAAGTATCCAAGTACTAAATAATCATAGGCGTGTGTTCCATGTATAGTCATACGTGCTCGCAATGAGAACTTGCACAACATCTTTTATCCTACCAGCACGTTGCAGCGGGGTATCAAGGGAATCTGCTGGCAATTAAGGTACTCCTTTTAATAGAGTACCGGAGCAAAGCATTGACACTCCATGAACACATGTGATCCTCACATCATATCCATCCCCTACGGTTATCCTGATTTCTGTCACTTCGGAGCCTCGGGTTCCAGACAATGATATGTGTATACAACTTGCAGGTAAGATCACAAACAATAATATCATCATGAATCAATAACATGTTCAGATCTGAGATCATAGCACTCGGGCCCTAGTGACAAGTGAAAGAACATTTTATAATCCCTAGTGTTTTGTGTGTTAGATAAAAATATCAAGGATTATTCAATGTGTGTTGAAGTGTTGCAGCTCTATCTAGGGATCAAAGGAAAAGGATTCTGCATTTGGGGGGCGGATAATCCACCCCCACCAGGGGCGGATAATCCTCCCCTCCCTCTTCCCAAATAGGCGCAAGCCCCAGAAGGGGGGCGGAGTTTCGGCCGGATTTTCCGGCCCCTCCGGATAATCCGCCCCTCAGGGGCCCGGATAGTCCACCCCTCTTGCTCACGACCAAGGAGCAAGCCCTAGAGAGGGGGCGGAGTTTCGTCCGGACTTTCCGGATAGGCCAGATAATCCACCCCAAGAGGGGGCCGGATTATCCGCCCCTCCCCCAAGATCTTCTTCAAGTTCCGCAAGCGCCAGCCCCAGAGAGGGGGAGGATTTTCTCCCCGGAATATCTGCCCTGGGGGCGGAGTTTTCCCAGGGGGCGGATTATCCGCCACCAAAGTTGTTCAATGACCAGATCTGGGCAGGGGATATTTAAGCCAGACTTCCCCCTCCTGCCAGATCTCTTGGTTCATTAGAAAAAGTCAATATCTGATCTGCAACCTTCATCCAAGAGATCTCCACCTAGATCCACCCAAAGGCCCCGTTCCTTGGGGAATCGAAGGAGGAGAACTCGATCTTCATCATCAGCAATCAAGCGCTTCAACTCCTCTCCATTCATTTGGAGAATCACCGATCTAGTATTTCTTGCAAATACCTAGATCCTTGTTTTGTTTATATTGATAAACCTTGTTCTTGTGACAACTTGTTGTCATCTGGGGAGCTCCCAATTCAGTTGTGGGTGTGTGCCCGGTAGCATTATAAAAGGCACCGGTTCCCGCCTCGAAGGGTACCAATAGTGGAGAAGGTGGCTCAGGCCTCTCGTGGTGAGATCCATCGGAGAATAGGGTGAGGCCTATTGTGGCGTGGTGGTCTTAGAACCGCCCACCCCTCCAACGCAGATGTACTTCCCTTAACAAGGAAGGAACTGCGGTAAAACAAATCCTTGTGTCTCCGCGTGCTCCACTACGGTTCCCTTGCTCCTCTCTTTACGTGCTTAGTAGCTAGAGTTGCATATAGGGAAATTCTCGTAGTTACATATCTAGAGAATTTACTTTGTGTCAAGCCTAAAACTGAAAAAGTACTAAAAATTGGTTAGCACCTATTCACCCCCCTCTAGGTGCCCATATGATCCATTTCAGTTGGTATCAGAGCCCCGGCTCTTATTTAGGGCTTAACCTCCTAAGAGAAGTATGGGTTCCAAGGTATATGGGAGTGATGCTCCGGAGGTAGTCACCATGAACGATCTCAAGACGTTGGAAACAACCTTGGTGAGTTCAATGGAGGCTAAGATGGAAGAGATGCGTCAATTGATAATGCGTCTCTCCACATCCGAAGCATCACCTCCATCTAACTCTGAGGCTACCACTCCGCAATCCAAGGAAACGGGTAAAACCGTTTCCAAAGATAACGAAGTGGTTGGTGATGACACAAGCAAGAGCTCATCCTCGAAAAAGGATAGTGGTAAGGATGGATACAATGAGGTTTCTCATGTGTATTCTCCCGATCCACCTATCCCCCACCCACATATACATAATAGGGGTGATCCACCCAAACTTTCAGCATCTACTTTTACTCAATGGCAATTTTTTATAAAGTCTCATGTGTGCAGTTCCTCCATTGAGTTGTGGAAAATAATCGAAATGGTATTCATGTTCGAAACCCCAACAATCTCACAAGAAGATAAGTTGTCGATAGCCAACTCAACGCTACAACTCTACACATGATATAGCTTGGTGTGGGTGACAAAGATATGCCACACATTCAGCATCTTAGTACAGCTAAGGAAGCTTGGGATGCTCTCACCGAGCTCTTCATCTGAAATGAAAGTATGAGAAGGAATAGATATGATGCTTTGAGCAACGAAGCTGAAGGGTTCTATATGTTGGATGGAGAAAACTACGAGGACATGTATAGGAGGATCAAGGCAATAGCCACAACTTTCAGAAACCATGGTGCCGCTCATGTTGATGATGCATGGATCAAGCGCAAGTATGTCAGTGCTCTTATGCCATTTGAGCCCATAGATTTGAAAAGTCTCCAAGGTAGGCATGACTACCACCTCATGACATCTAATTAGGTAATGCAAGAAATGGCCGCTTTCAAAGTGGCTGCCAAGAATGCCGAAGATGCTCGTGCACGAGCTATAGGGATGCAAAAGGGGGTCAACATGGCCTTGAAGACTAGTGTGATTGATCATGATGAATATGCCATAGAAGTTATGGACTGTCCCGAGGATATAAAAAGGATCCATGGACAATACTTGGCTCTTTATGCTAGAAACTTTTGGAAAGATCCGGCCAAGGCTAAAGCCGAACTAGAATGCAAGAGTGGAGTCTATGGAAGAAAGGACAATGGTCCCAAGCCGAGAACATGTTTCAACTATGGTGACCGGCTGCACTTTGTAGATGAGTGTCCATATCAAAGTAGGGAAGATAATGGAGGAAGACTTATTTTCAAGGACAAGTCAAAGGCTCCATGCAAGAAACAATTTGTAAAGAAGAATGCTCCCTTCAAGAAGCAACCAAAGATTGTTCTAGTGGCTCAAGAAGAATATTCTTCGGGAAGTGAAGATGAGGATGAGGACGATAGCTCTCAAGAGGTGGCTGCTATAGCCACCACATCTATATCAACATCTCTCTTTGACTCTCCGAACAAAAACATCATCAACAAGAATGCTACTTGTCTCATGGTAAGAAGCTCCGAGGTAACTACCTCTAACTCTTCTTTTCCTAAGGCTATGATTGACATGGATGATCCTACTAGTCTTAAGGTTAAAGAAGAAATTATTGCTTTGGATTACTTCTACACTAACTTGCAAGGTGAGCACAAAATACGTTTTGAAGCTCTCATGGATCAGCTGGCCCAAAACGAAGATCTCCTCGAAGAAAAGGGCAGAATTGAAAGGCAGGATGCAATGGAAATTGCATCCTTTAAAAATTCTCTTGAAGAAGAAGAAGCTCGGGTCTCTCTTGAAGAGAGGCTTGAGTCCATTGAGGAGTCAGATGAAGAAATAGTGGCTAAACTTGTTAAGGAATGTGACAATGCAGTCACCAAAGCAAAGAAGTTAAAGAAGGAAAAGATTGACTTTGGGGCTCCTCATGATAGACTCTCCGAGGGATTGGAGAAACTTGACAACGCTCACAAGGCGTTGAAAAGAAATTTCTCCATTCTCAATGAGTCACATGATCAGCTCCAAATTCGATTAGCCAAGTATGATGTTCCTAGCACATCCAATTCAACATATAGTCACAAGGAAAATGCTAGTGTGGAAAAAGAAGTGGTCAAGGACATCACTCCCAAGGGTAAGGGTGTTCTTGATGAAGTTCTTGGCAAGAAAAGGTCAAATCATGGTAAAGAGGGACTTGGGTATGTCACCAAGTCCAAGAAAAAGAAAAACAAGAAGAACAAGACCAAGAATGTGCAATCAAAGACAAGCACCGCTGAGAAGAATGTCACAAAAGACAAAACTAACAATATTGGTTTTGCAGGGTCTCACAATCCAAATTATGAACTCTTTTGTGATGATTATGGCGATGTTTATGCTCATTATGCCGGTCCCTTTTATGAATATATTGCTTGGTCTATTTGGGTTCCAAAGACCCTTGTTATTAACATGAAAGAACCCATTGAAAAATGGGTACCTAAAACCAAGAAGTAATTCTCTTGCAGGGCTATGCTTCCGGTGTGTCGAAATGGGTGCTGGATAGTGGATGCACTAGTCATATGTGTTGGAGATATGCCCTAGAGGCAATAATAAATGTAGTTATTATTATATCTTTGTGTTTATTATAAATGTTTACATTCATGCTATAACAGTATTAATAAGTAAACATTAATACTTGTGTGATTTGTAAACTAAATTAGAGTCCCTAGTAAAGCCTCTTTATAATACTAGCTTGTTGGTTAATAAATGATTGTGGTTTCCCTATCATGAACATTGAGATGTTATTAAAAACAAGATCATATCGTTAGGAGAATGATATGATGGACATACTCCTATAGATAAGCGTAGCATAAAGATCAAGTCATTTTAATAGTTCAATTGCTATATGATTTCTGATACATAGTAACCTAATTCCTTCGAACATGAGATCATGCATATCACCATCACCGGAAGGATGCTTTGATGACATCAAACACCACACCGTAACTGGGTCGCTATAAAGGTGGCATTGAGTGTTCGGAAAGTATGGGTTGAGACACATGGATCAAGAGTGGGATTTGTCCATCCATATGACGGATAGATATACTCTGGGCCCTCTCGGTGGAATGTCATCCAATTGGCTTGCAAGCATGTGACTGGATCACAAGGGATCACATATCACGGGAACGAGAAAAGAGTACTTATCAGTAACGAGGTTGAACTAGGTATGCGGAGATACCAACGATCAAAACCTCGGATAAGTAAACTATCGTGAGACAAAGGGAAATTGGTATCGTATGTAAGTGGTTCATTCGATCACAAAGTAATCGTAGAAATATGTGGGAACCATATGAATTTCCATATTCCTCTATTGGTTATTGTTCGGAGAAGTGTCTCGATCATGTCCGCATAATTCACGAACCGTAGGGAGACACACTTAAGGATTCGATGTTGTTGAGTAGTTATGGAATGATGAGTAAGAGACTGAATGTTGTTCGGAGTCTCGGATGGGATCCGGGATATCACGAGGAGATCCAGAATGGTCTGGATAATAAGATTCATATAAGGAAAGTCCTATTTCGGGGTTGGAGAATGATTCCGGTGTTTTCATTGGGAATTTTCTAGAAGGGTCCGGAAGGTCCGGCACTCCGGAGGGTAAGGGTACATGAATGTGTCATAACAAGTTGGAATAGTTGCATCATGTACTCGGTGTCATCGCTGAGCAAAATAAAGGGATAAATCAAATCCTAGTTTGAAAAAGTCAAACGGCAAGTTTGCTTGGTGGAGGGAGAGTAGGAAACCTACTTGGGGAGGAGTTCCTCTCCCTCCACCCGCCGGCCTTGGAGGCCGACTTGGGGGAGGACTCCCCTCCCCTGGCCGGCGCCCTCCCACCTATAAAAGGAGGGGCAGGGCTGCCCCTCTAGACCAACACCTTGCCCCACTAAAACCCTAGCCCTAGCCGCCGGCCCTCTTGCAGCCGCCACCACCCTAGGGCAAACCCTAGCCGCCGACTTGGGGCTCTCCCCTTGCCCTAGCCACCGGCCTATCCCTCTCTCCTTGGTGCCTCTAAACCCTAGATTGCCAAGGCCTCTCTCATAGTCCACCATACTCGCTCCGGCTTAAGGCGAAGCCCTGCGAGATCTCCCCTCTACTTCCGGTACCATGCCGTCGTGCTGCCGGAATCGCGAGGAGAGTGCTACAACCTCTGCTGCCTGCTGGAACAAGGGACATGAAGGTCTTCATCAAGTACCGAACGTGTGACCGACTGCGGAAGCGCTGCCAGAACGCAGCACCGGAAGGATCGTCTACACGATCTTGAGATCGGCAAGAGTACGACTACATCACCCACGAGAATCCGCTCTCGTTAAACACTTTGGAATCTTCGAGGGTGAGTTATTCTATCGACTCGTTGCTACAATCTATTAGATAGATCTTGGCTTGTTTGTTTGTATGCGGTAGAAATTTTTTGTTTTCCATGTTACGAACCCCTACAGTGGTATCAGAGCCGTGTCTATATGTAGATCTGTTGCACGAGTAGAACACAATGGTCATTGTGGGAGGTGGTGATTTTATTATCAATTGCTTCTTGTGTACTTTGTCTCTCCCATTATAGTATAGATCCAATTTACAACAGGCACTTGATAGTTCAAACATCAACGTTGTGGTTCTTGTTCGTAAGTTAGATCGACACTTATTGAAAGCCCTAAACCACGTAAAATATGCAAAGAAATTAGAGGCGTCTAACTTTGTTTTGCAGGGGTGTGCTGTGATGTGATATGGCCATGATTGTGATTATATTTGATGTATGCAATGTTCCTTATTGTAAGTTGGCAACCGGAAGGAGCATATGGTTGTCTTTAATTTCTGTTAAGACCCGCGTGTCTATTCAAGTAGTTGTAATAGTTGAAGCTGGTGGACGACAATCATGGAGCATCGTCATTGACCTTGATGCAATGCCGGTGATGATGGAGATCATGTTCATGCTTGAAGATGGAGATAGGAAGCACAAAGAAGAAAGGCCATATCATATCACATATTATGAATTGCATGTGATGTTAATCCTTTATGCATCTTGTATTGCTTAGTTAACGATGGTAGCATTATAAGATGATCCCTCATGCACATAAACTTCAAGTTCTAAAGTGTTCATCCTTAGTAAGCACCGTTGCTAAAACTTGTTGTTTCGAAGCACCACGTGATGATCGGGTGTGTTAGATTCTGCAAGTGTATACAACGTGAGCAAGCCAGAATTGCTCATGCGGAAGCTAAGGTTTGATCTTGACGATCCTAGCATGTACAGACATGGTCTCGGAACATGGATCACCGAAAGGTAAAGCATGAATCATATAGTAGATATGATGAACATGTCGATTGTTCGCCATTGAAGCTACATCAACTCTCGTGATGATCGGTTTTGATGTGGTGGATTTGGTTCGTGTGATCACTAAAACAATGTGAGGGATATTGTTTTGAGTGGGAGTTCACCTAGATTAATTTAACTATTAATTAGAACTCAATTTGTCATAAACTTAGTCTAAACTATTGCAAATATGTTGTAGATCAATGGCGGCCCCTACCATCAATTTTAATGCGTTCCTAGAGAAAGAAAAGTTGAAAAACAATGGAAGCAACTTCGCGGATTGGTTCCGCAATTTGAGGATTGTCCTCAATGCTGGTAATTTGACCTATGTGTTGGATGCACCGCTGGGTGACCCGCCTGCAGCTACTGCTACCGATGAAGTAAAGAATGTTTACCTCACTTGGAAGAATCAGTACTCCACAGTTCAGTGTGCTATCTTGTATGGTTTGGAATCGGAGCTTCAGAAAAGGTTTGAGAATTCAGACCCACATGATATTGTCCGTGAACTCAAATTGATATTTGAGACTCATGCGGCAGTTGAGAGCTATGAGGCTTCTGAAAAGTTCTTTAACTGCAAGATGGAAGAGGGCAGCTCCGTCAGTGAGCATGTGCTTAAGATGTCTGGGCACGCAAACAAACTCCAAAGCTTGGGTATAGTGATCCCTAATGCTTTGGGGATTACCGTGTCCTCCAATCACTACCACCAAGTTACAAGAACTTTGTGATGAACTACAATATGCAAAGCATGAACAAGCAGTTGCCAGAACTCTTCTCCATGTTAAAATCTGCAGAAGTGGAGATCAAGAAAGAGCACCAAGTGTTGATGGTCAATAAGACCACCAAATTCAAGAAAGGCAAGTCTAAGCAAAAGGGACACTTCAAGAAGGGTGGTAAGAAAGTTGCCGCACCGACGAAGAAGACCAAGGCTGGACCTAAGCCTGATACTGAGTGCTTTTACTGCAAGGGAGAAGGTCACTGGAAGCGGAATTGCCCAAAGTACTTGGCGGATTTGAAGAACGACAACATCAAGAAGAAAGGTATATCCGATATACATGTTATTGATGTGTATCTCACTAGTACTCGTAGTAGTGTCTGGGTATTTGATACTGGTTCGGTTGCTCATATTTGTAACTCGAAACAAGTGTTGCAGAATAAACGGAAGCTAGCGAAGAACGAGGTGTCGATGCGCGTAGGAAATGGATCAAAGGTTGATGTGATCGCGGTTGGCACGCTACCTCTTCATATACCATCGGGATTAGTTTTATACTTAAATAATTGTTATTTGGTGCCTGCGTTAAGCATGAACATTATATCGGGATCTTGTTTATTGCGAGATGATTACTTGTTTAAGTCTGAGAATAATGGTTGTTCGATTTATATGAGTAATATGTTTTATGCACATGCACCTTTGATAGATGGTCTATTCTTATTGAATCTCGATAGTGGAAATACACATATTAATAACATTGAAGCTAAACGTTTGAAATTGAGCGATAACTCGACCTATATGTGGCACTATCGTCTTGGTCACATTGGAGTCAAGCTTATGAAGAAACTCCATTACGATGGACTTCTTGAATCACTTGATTTTGAATCACTTGAAAGATGAGAAGCATGTCTGATGGGTAAAATGACTAAGACTCCATTTTCTAGTATGATGGAACGAGCTACAGACTTATTGGAAATCATACATACCGATGTGTGTGGTCCGATGAGTGTAGCATCACGCGGTGGTTATCGTTATGTTCTTACCTTCACGGATGACTTGAGTAGATATGGGTATATCTATTTCATGAAACATAAGTCCAAAACTTTCGAGAAGTTTAAGGAATTTCAAAGTGAGGTGGAGAATCAACGTAACAAGAAGATTAAATTTCTATGTTCTGATCATGGAGGTGAATATCTAAGTTACGAGTTTGGCGAGCATTTGAAGAAATGCGGAATACTTTAACAATTGACACCGCCGGGAACACCACAGCGTAATGGTGTGTCTGAACGTCATAATCGAACTCTCTTAGATATGGTTCGTTCTATGATGTCACTTACAGATTTACCGCTATCATTTTGGGGTTATGCATTAGAAACAGCCGCATTCACTTTAAATAGGGCACCATCTAAATCCGTTGAAACGACACCATATGAATTATGGTTTGGGAAGAAACCTAAATTGTCGTTCCTTAAAGTTTGGGGTTGCGAAGCCTATGTAAAGAAGTTACAACCGGACAAGCTTGAACCCAAAGCGGAAAAATGCGTCTTCATAGGATATCCAAAAGAAACTATTGGGTATACCTTCTATCATAGATCCGAAGGCAAAATCTTCGTTGCCAAGAGTGGATCCTTTCTAGAGAAGGAATTTCTCTCGAAAGAAGTGACTGGAAGGATAGTAGAACTCGACGAGGTTGTCGAACCTTCTCTCAAACTTGCGAGTAGCGCAGCACCGGAAGAAGTTATTGTGGTGCCTGCACCAATAAGAGAGGAAGCTAATGATGATGATCATGAAACTTCAGTTGTAGTTGCTACAGAACCTCGCAGGTCAACGAGAACTCGTACCACTCCTGATTGGTATGATCCCGTTATGAGTGTCATGTTGGTGGACAACAGTGATGACCCTGCGACATATGAGGAAGTGATGATGAGCCCATATTCCAATAAATGGCAAGAAGCCATGAAATCCGAGATTGGATCCATGTACGAAAACCAAGTATGGACTTTGGTGGACTTACAGGATGGCCGGAAGGCTGTCGAGAACAAATGGATTTTCAAGAAGAAAACGGATGCTGATGGTAATGTTACTGTCTATAAAGCTCGACTTGTCGCAAAAGGGTTTCGACAAATTCAAGGAGTTGACTACGATGAGACTTTCTCACCAGTAGTGAAGCTAAAGTCTGTGAGGATTTTGTTAGCAATCGCTGCATATTATGATTATGAGATATGGCAAATGGATGTCAAAACAGCGTTCCTCAATGGAGACATTGATGAAGAGTTGTATATGATGCAACCCAAAGGTTTTGTTGATCCTAAAGATGCTAACAAGGTATGCAAACTTCAACGGTCCATATATGGATTGAAGCAAGCACCCCGAAGTTGGAATCAACGTTTTGATAAGGTAATCAAAAGTCTTGGTTTTATACAAACTTATGGAGAAGCTTGTATTTACAAGAAAGTGAGTGGGAGCTCTGTAGCATTCTTAATACTATATGTAGATGACATATTGTTGATTGTGAATGATGTAGACCTTCTTAATAGTGTCAAGGAATATTTGAATAATAGTTTTGTAGGGTTCGCAGCATAGAAAACAAAAAATTTCCTACGATGTGAACTATATACCAAGATCTATCTACTAGATACAAACAACGGGCGGATGTATATCCGTAGAGAACATACCCTTGAAGACCGACAAAGCTTAACGAGTTCAACTCGTGGTTGATGTAGATGATCTCTTGCCGATCTCAAGATCGAGAGGAAGTCCTAGCGCCGCAAATCAGCAGCGCATCCGTGCTCGCACACACGTTCGAGGCACCGAGCAACCTCCGCCTCCTCGCTCCAAATGATGCAGGAAGCGCAACTCTTTCTTACCGAATAGCCACCGGGAACATGTATCTCGCTAGTCCGAGACCATGGGGGATAAATTCTAGAGGGGGAGAGAGATCCTTCACGAGGAGGTGGCTGAGACAAGTGAGGGGGGGAGCTGCTTTTATAGGAGGAGGGGGAGCCCGAAGGGGTGGCCGCGCATGGGTGCCCCTTGCCCTCCCTCTTCATGTGGGTGGACACTCCACTCACAAATCTCCTTTAAATCCCTCCACTCAAAAGTCCACTCAAATTCCCATTAAATTTCCACCAAATTTAATGCAAACTCTCATTAAATAAAACTCTTTTATTTTATTCAGAATTTTGTCAATTACTTTAATGACAAACATTCACAAATAACCCCTTGCTAGAATTCTATTTCACATGCATAACCACTTTATGCAATTTCACCCGAAAACCTGTTTCGGTATCTAGTGAAATAAATTCCTGCGCTTGTTCATTCTTTCGGCATGAAACATTTGCTCCAATTGGATGTCGGTGTCTCTTAAGTGTGTCACCCTACGGTTCGTGAATAATGCGGACATGATCGAGACCCCTCTCGGATCAATAATCAGAAGCGGGATCTGGAGACCCATACTGACTCCCACACATTCAACGATGACTTTCTTGTGATCGTCGGAACCTTTTACGCTAGTATCTTAATCCCTTTGTTTCACGATATATTACATGTCCGAGATTCGATCATCGGTATCTCCATACCTAGTTTGATCTCGTTACCGACATGCACTCTTTTCTCGTTCCTGTGATATAACATTCTAGTGATCAAATCACTTGCTTGCAAGCTAATCAATGTGATATCACCGAGAGGGCCCAGAGTATATCTATCCGTCATCGGGATGAACAAATTCCACTCTCGATCCATGAGCCTCAACATAACACTTTATTAGTTCTGAATCCATCTTTATAATCACCCTGTTACGGTGTGACGTTTGATGTTATCAAGAAACTCTTCCGGTGTTAGTGATTGACATGATCTCATGGTCTAAGGATTAGGACCACTTCGTAAGTTGTTATAGCAATATAAACTCAATGACTTTGATTGTAATGCTATAATTCGGATGAATGTTCATCACACCATTACACTAATGGTGTGATCCCGTTATTAACAACATCCAATGTCCATGATCAGGAAACCTTGATCATCTTCTTAATCAACGAACTAGTTTATGAGAGAGGCATAACTAGGAACTTTATGTTTGTTTATTAAACACACATGTATTAACGTTTCCGTATCAATAAAATTATAGCATGCAAAATAAACATCTATCATATACTTGGAATACACATAATAAACACTTTATTATTGCCTCTCAGGGCATATTCCCTTCAGTCTCCCACTTGCACTAGAGACAATAATCTAGTTACATAGTGATAAATCTAACACCCATTGAGTTCTGGTGTTGATCATGTTTTGCTATAGGGAGAGTTTTAGTCAACAGATCTACTACATTGAGATCCGTATGTACTTTACAAATATTTATATCTCCATCCTTGACATGCTCGCGGATGGAGTGAAACCGGCGCTTAATATGCTTGGAATGCTTGTGAGACCTTGGCTCTTTGGCATTGGCAATGGCACCATTGTTGTCACAATAGATCACCATTGGGTCCAACGCGTTTGCCACCACTCCTAGTTCGGATATGAACTCCTTCATCCAAACTGCTTCCTGAGCCGCTTCTGAAGCAGCAACATATTCGGCCTCCGTTGTTGATCCCGCTACCACAGGTTGTTTGGAGCTCCTCCAACTAACCGCTCCGCCATTCATGAGAAATACGTATCCGGATTGAGACTTAGAGTCATCCGGATCGGTGTCAAAGCTAGCGTCGACATAACACTTAGCGACGAGCTCTTCTTCACCTCCGTATACAAGAAACATATCCTTAGTTCTTCGTAAGTACTTAAGGATATTCTTGACCGCTATCCAGTGTTCCGAACCTGGATCCGATTGGTACCTACTAGTCAAACTAATAGCATGTGCCACATCCGGTCTTGTACATAGAATGGCGTACATTATAGAGCCTATGGCTGAAGCATAGGGGACTTTGTCCATTATCTCTCTTTCTTACGCCGAAGCCGGACTTTGAGTCTTACTCAATGTCTTGCCTTGCAACATAGGTAAGAAACCCTTCTTACTTCCGTCCATTTTAAACTTTTTTAAAATCTTATCAAGGTATGTACTTTGCGATAGCCCTATTAGGCGCCTAGATCTATCTCTATAGATCTTTATGCCTAATATGTATGACGCTTCACCTAGGTCCTTCATTGAAAATTTGCTGTTTAGATAACTTTTAACACTGTTTAAAAGATCTATATCATTTCCGATCAATAATATTTCATCCACATATAATATCAGAAATGCCACATTGCTCCCACTCACTTTCTTGTAAATACAAGCTTCTCCATGAGTTTGGAAAAATCCAAACTCTTTGATCACCTCATCAAAGCGGAGATTCCAACTTCGTGATGCTTGCTTCAATCCATAGATGGATCGCTGAAGCTTGCACACCTTGTTAGCATCCTTAGGATCGACAAAACCCTTTGGTTGTATCATATACAACTCTTCTTCAATACTACCATTGAGAAACGCGGTTTTGACATCCATCTGCCATATCTCATAATCGAAATATGCAGCAATTGCTAACATAATCCTAACTGACTTTAGCATCGCTACGGGAGAGAAAGTCTCATCGTAGTCAACTCCTTGAATTTTTCGAAACCCCTTTGCGACAAGTCGAGCTTTATAGACGTTCACATTACCATCGATCGCTTTTCCTTTTGAAAATCCATTTGTTCTCCACGGCCTTTCGTGAGGTAATTCCACCAAGTTCCAAACTTGATTTTCATACATGGATTCCATCTCGGATTTCATGGCTTCTAACCATTTGTTGGAATCCGGGCTCATCATCGCTTCTTCATACGTCGCAGGTCATCATTTTCATCAACCATGAAATTCATGACAGGATTTCCGTCATCGGGAGTTGCACGCGTCTGTTTGACTGCGAGGTTCGGTAGTACTCTCTTCGGAGTTTCATGATCATTATCATTAGTTCCCTCTTCAACAGTGGATCCAACTCCGAACAACTTCCGACTGCGCTACTCGCCATACTTTGAAGAGAAGGTTCCACAACCTCTTCGAGTTCTACCTTCCGACTACTCACACCTTCGCGAAACTCTTTCTCTAGAAAGGATCCATTCTGGCAACAAAAACCTTGCCCTCGGATCTGTGATAGAAGTAATACCCAATAGTTTCTTTAGGGTATCCTATGAAGACGCATTTTCCGCTTTGGGTTCGAGTTTATCCGGTTGAAGTTTCTTCATATAAACATCGCATCCCCAAACTTTAAGAAATGACAACTTAGGTTTGTTTCCAAACCACAATTCATACGATGTCTTTTCAACGGATTTAGATGGTGCCCGATTTAAAGTGAATGCAGCAGTTTCTAGTGCATAACCCCAAAATGACAACGGCAAGTCCGTGGAGACATCATAGATCGAACCATATCTAATAAAGTACGACATTCGCCCGACACACCATTTCATTGTGGTGTTCGGCAGTGTGAGTTGTGAAACAATTCCACACTCTTTCATGTGAGTGCTAAACTCGTAACTTAGATACTCACCTCCACGGTCGGACCGTAGAAATTTGATCTTTCTATTACGATGATTTTCCACTTCATTCTGAAATTCCTTGAACTTTTCAAAGGTTTCAGACTTGTGTTTCATCAAGTAGATATAACCGTATCTACTCAAATCATCCGTGAAAGTAACAAAATAACGATATCCACCTCGCAAACACACTCATTGGACCACATACATCGAATGTATGATTTCCAATAAATCACGCCTGTTCCATTGAACCGAAAAACAGCGTTCTAGTCATCTTGCCCATAAGGCATGGCTCACATGTATCAAATGATTCATAATCAAGTGATTCCAAAAGTCCATCCGAATGGAGCTTCTTCATGCGTTTAACGCCAATATGACCTAGACGGCAGTGCCACATATATGCGGATATATCACCATTAAGTTTAATCCTTTTAGCATCAACATTATGAATATGTGTAACATTATCATCGAGATCTAATAGAAATAAACCATTCATGATCGGTGCATGACCATAAAAGATTTCATTCATATAAATGGAACAACCATTGTTCTCGGATTTAAATGAATAACCACTTCGCATCAAACACGATCCAGATACAATGTTCATGCTCAGTGCAGGCACCAGATAACATTTATTCAAGTTTATAACTAATCCCGACGGCAAGTGGAGAGGCGTTCGACGGCGATCACATCAACGCTTGATCCATTGCCGACACGCATCTTGACCTCACCCCTTGCTAGCGGTCGCTGTTCGCGGCCCACGATTCGAGTTACAAATATTAGCACCGGTAAATACCCAGTGCGAGCACTAGTCAAGTACACATCAATAACATGTATATCATATATACCTTTGTTTGCCTTGCCGGCCTTCTTGTCTGCCAGATACTTGGGGCAGTTGCGCTTCCAGTGGCCAGTCCCCTTACAATAGTAGCACTCGGAATCAGACTTAGGTCCAACTCGGGGTTTCTTTTTAGGAGCGGCAACAGATTTGCCACCCTTACTTCCCTTCCGCTTTCCCTTCTTGTCTTTCTTGAAACCATTTTTCCTATTGATCATCAACACTTGATGTTCCTTTTTGATCTCCACTTCTGCAGTTTTAAGCATTGACAGAAGCTCGGGGAGAGACTTCTTCATGCCTTGCATATTATAGTTCATCACGAAGCTCTTATAGCTAGGTGGCGTAGACAGAGAACACGATGGATGCCTAAGTCAATGGGAATCGATATTCCCAAGGACACAAGCTTATCGGTAATCGGCATCTTGAGTACATGCTCACAAACGGAGTTGTGCTCTTCCATCATGCAGCTAAAGAACTTTTCGAGCGTTGTAGCTCTCTCTGACATGTGTGTCGAAAATCATTTTCAACTCACCCATTGTATCAAATGCATTGTCGTTTTCGAAACGCTTTCGAAGTTCCGGCTCTAGCCCATACAATATGCCGCAATGAACTAAGTTGTGGTCCTCCTGACGAGTCTGATAGACATTCTTCTCCTCGTCAGGGGCATCATCTAAAGTTGGGGGGCCTAACGGCGCTTCTAGCACATATTGCTTTTGTGCAGCAGAGAGGAGAATCCTCAAATTCATCGCCCATTCGGTAAAGTTGCTACCGTTCGTTGCTAGTTTCTCTTTCTCCATGAACACATTGAAATTAAAAGCAGGTGGTGCCATCTACAACAGAATTTGTAAAGTTTAGACTAAGTGTATGATAGATTGAGTTCAACTAATCTATATTACGAATGAACTCCCACTCAAAAACGACATCCCTCGTGCCTTTTTGGTGATTACATGAACCAAATCCACTACACCAAGTCCGATCATCACGTGAGTCGGTATAGCTTCAAAGGCAAGCATCAAATGGGCATCATATCAACTATATGACTCATGCTTAACCTTTCGGTCCGAGTTCCGAGGCCATGTCTGTGCATGCTAGGCTCGCCAAGTTAGAACCTTAGTATTCGCGTGTGTAACTGTTTTACACCCGAAATATGGTCGTGGATCCAAGAACACCCGATCATCACGTGATGTCTTGGAGCGACGAAAACATAATCGGTGCATACTAAAGGAAGAACACATTCTTATCTTGATATTTAAATGAGGGATCATCTTATTATGCTAACAAAGCGCTAAACAAGCAATATAAGATGCTATCAAACATCATATGTTTATTAGTGAAATGATATGGTTCCCGCAGATGATCTCTATCATGTGCATCGTGGTATGATCACTATCATACCTATATGTGTAAATCCAAGGTCTATGGATTTTACATGCTATGTGTGTTGTAAGAGTATCATCTCATACTTCTACTTACAACACTACCATATCATAACACTAGCCCAGCAACAATCTAAACTAGACGCCTCTAATTTATCCATTGCAAGTTTTACGTGGCTTAGGGCTTTCGAGATAGAACCGTTCTTACCTACGAACATGAACCACAACGAGGATAATCAAATTGTTGACAACTCGCTTGCAAAATAGATATTGACTATAGTAGGAGAGACAGACACCCGCTAGCCACTTATGCAAACTAGTTGCATGTCAATCGTGGAACAGGTCTCATGTGCGAGGACATGTAAAGTTTGTCCGGGCCGCTTCATCCCACTATGCCACCAATATCCAAAATTACAACAAAGGATCAACAACATGATCATCATCGCCCACATACTCATATGTGTACTACCCGTGTAAAGTATCTACGCATAGATCCGGCTCTAATACCACTGTAGGGTTCGCAGCATAGAAAACAAAAAATTTCCTACGATGTGAACTATATACCAAGATATATCTACTAGATACAAACAACGGGCGGATGTATATCCGTAGAGAACATACCCTTGAAGACCGACAAAGCTTAACGAGTTCAACTCGTGGTTGATGTAGACGATCTCTTGCCAATCTCAAGATCGAGAGGAAGTCCTAGCGCCGCAAATCAGCAGCGCATCCGTGCTCGCACACACGTTCGAGGCACCGAGCAACCTCCGCCTCCTCGCTCCAGCGATGCAGCGGAAGAACAACTCTTTCTTGCCGAATAGCCAGCGGGAACATGTATCTCGCTGGTCCGAGACCATGGGGGATAAATTCTAGAGGGGGGAGAGATCCTTCACGAGGAGGTGTGAGAGACAAGTGAGGAGGGGGGCTCCTTTTATAGGAGGAGGGGGGGACCCCAAGGGGGGGGCCGGCGCATGGGGGCTGCCCCCTTGACCTCCCCTCTTCATGTGGGTGGACACTCCACTCACAAATCTCCTTTAAATTCCCTCCACTCAAAAGTCCACTCAAATTCCCATTAAATTTCCACCAAATTTAATGCAAACTCTCATTAAATAAAACTCTTTTATTTTATTCAGAATTTTGTCAATTACTTTAATGACAAACATTCACAAATAACCCCTTGCTAGAATTCTATTTCACATGCATAACCACTTTATGCAATTTCACCCGAAAACCTGTTTCGGTATCTAGTGAAATAAATTCCTGCGCTTGTTCATTCTTTCGGCATGAAACATTTGCTCCAATTGGATGTCGGTGTCTCTTAAGTGTGTCACCCTACGGTTCGTGAATAATGCGGACATGATCGAGACCCCTCTCGGATCAATAATCAGAAGCGGGATCTGGAGACCCATACTGATTCCCACACATTCAACGATGACTTTCTTGTGATCGTCGGAACCTTTTATTCTAGTATCTTAATCCCTTTGTTTCACGATATATTACATGTCCGAGATTCGATCATCGGTATCTCCATACCTAGTTTGATCTCGTTGACGACATGCACTCTTTTCTCGTTCCTGTGATATAACATTCTAGTGATCAAATCACTTGCTTGCAAGCTAATCAATGTGATATCACCGAGAGGGCCCAGAGTATATCTATCCGTCATCGGGATGAACAAATTCCACTCTCGATCCATGAGCCTCAACATAACACTTTATTAATTCTGAATCCATCTTTATAATCACCCTGTTACGGTGTGACGTTTGATGTTATCAAGAAACTCTTCCGGTGTTAGTGATTGACATGATCTCATGGTCTAAGGATTAGGACCACTTCGTAAGTTGTTATAGCAATATAAACTCAATAACTTTGATCATAATGCTATACTTCGGATGAATGTTCATCACACCATTACACTAATGTTGTGATCCCGTTATTAACAACATCCAATGTCCATGATCAGGAAACCTTGATCATCTTGTTAATCAACGAGCTAGTTTATGAGAGAGGCATAACTAGGAACTTTCTGTTTGTTTATTAAACACACATGTATTAACGTTTACGTATCAATACAATTATAGCATGCAAAATAAACATCTATCATATACTTGGAATACACATAATAAACACTTTATTATTGCCTCTCAGGGCATATTGCCTTCAAGTTTTTCTATGAAAGATCTTGGCGAAGCAGCTTACATATTAGGCATTAAGATTTATAGAGATAGATCGAGACACCTAATATCATTGTCACAAAGTACATATTTGGACAAAGTTCTAAATAGGTTTGGAATGGAAGATAGCAAGAAAGGGTTCTTGCCCATGTTGCCCAATACAACCTTGAGTAAAACTCAAAGTCCAGCAACGGCAGAAGATAGAGAAAGGATGAGTAAGACTCCCTATGCCTCAGCCATAGGATCTCTAATGTATGCCATGCTATGTACTAGACCCGACATTGCATATGCTTTTAGTTTGACTAGCAGATATCAAAGTGATCCAGGAGTGGATCATTGGACAGCGGTCAAAATCATCCTTAAGTACTTGAGAAGAACTAAGGATATGGTTCTTTCTTATGGAGGTGATGAACAGCTCGTTGTTAATTGTTACACCGATGCTAGTTGGAACATCGATCCGGATGATTCTAAATCTCAATCTGGATACGTATTTACTTTGAATGGTGCAGCAGTTAGCTGGAGGAGTGCAAAGCAAAGCGTTGTGGTGAGATCTTCAACTGCCATGGGCAAAACATGACCAACACCACACTGCCATGGGTGTTCGGTATATTACCATGTAATCTAGATTAGTTGACTCTAGTGCAAGTGGGAGACTGTTGGAGATATGCCCTAGAGTCTATAATAAATGTAGTTATTATTATATCTTTGTGTTTATGATAAATGTTTACATTCATGCTATAACAGTATTAACAAGGAAACATTAATACTTGTGTGATTTGTAAACTAAATTAGAGTCCCTAGTAAAGCCTCTTTATAATACTATCTTGTTGGTTAATAAATGATTTTCGTTTCCCTATCATGAACATTGAGATGTTATTAACAACAAGATCATATCGTTAGGAGAATGATATGATGGACATACTCCTATAGATAAGCGTAGCATAAAGATCAAGTCATTTTAATAGTTCAATTGCTATATGCTTTTTGATACATAGTAAGCTAATTCCTTCGACCATGAGATCATGCATATCACCATCACCGGAAGGATGCTTTGATGACATCAAACACCACACCGTAACTAGGTGGTTATAAAGGTGGCATTGAGTGTTCGAAAAGTATGGGTTGACACACATGGATCAAGAGTGGGATTTGTCCATCCATATGACGGATAGATATACTCTGGGCCCTCTCGGTGGAATGTCATCCAATTGGCTTGCAAGCATGTGACTGGCTCACAAGGGATCACATATCACGGGAACGAGAAAAGAGTACTTATCAGTAACGAGGTTGAACTAGGTATGCGGAGATACCAACGATCAAAACCTCGGATAAGTAAACTATCGTGACACAAAGGTAAATTGGTATCGTATGTAAGTGGTTCATTCGATCGCAAAGTAATCGTAGAAATATGTGGGAACCATATGAATTTCCAGATTCCTCTATTGGTTATTGTTCGGAGAAGTGTCTCGATCATGTCCGCATAATTCACGAACCGTAGGGAGACACACTTAAGGATTCAATGTTGTTGAGTAGTTATGGAATGATGAGTAAGAGATCAAATGTTGTTCGGAGTCTCATATGGGATCCGGGATATCACGAGGAGATCCGGAATGGTCCGGAGAATAAGATTCATATAGGGAAAGTCCTGTTTCGGGGTTGGAGAATGATTCCGGTGTTTTCATTGGGAATGTTCTAGAAGGGTCCGGAAGGTCCGGCACTCCGGAGGGTAAGGGTACATGAATGTGTCATAACAAGTTGGAATGGTTGCATCATGTACTAGGTGTCATCGCTGAGCAAAATAAAGGGATAAATCAAATCCTAGTTTGAAACGTCAAACGCCAATTTGAAAAGTCAAACGGCAAGTTTGCTTGGTGGAGGAGAGTAGGAAACCGACTTGGGGAGGAGTTCCTCTCCCTCCACCCGCCGGCCTTGGAGGCCGACTTGGGGGAGGACTCCCCTCCCCTGTCCGGCGCCCTCCCACCTATAAAAGGAGGGGCAGGGCTGCCCCTCTAGACCTACACCTTGCCCCACTAAAACCCTAGCCCTAGCCGCCGGCCCTCTTGCAGCCGCCGCCGCCCTAGGGCAAACCCTAGCCGCCGACTTGGGGCTCTCCCCTTGCCCTAGCCGCCGGCCTAGCCCTCTCTCCTTGGTGCCTCTAAACCCTAGATCGCCAAGGCCTCTCTCATAGTCCACCATACTCGCTCCGGCTTAAGGCGAAGCCCTGCGAGATCTCCCCTCTACTTCCGGTACCACGTCGTCGTGCTGCCGGAATCGCGAGGAGAGTGCTACAACCTCCGCTGCCTGCTGGAACAAGGGAGAGGAAGGTCTTCATCGAGTACCGAACGTGTGACCGACTGCGGAAGCGCTGCCGGAACGCAGCGCCGGAAGGATCATCTACACGATCTTGAGATCGGCAAGAGTACGACTACATCACCCACGAGAATCCGCTCTCGTTAAACACTTTGGAATCTTCGAGGGTGAGTTATTCTATCGACTCGTTTCTACAATCTAGTAGATAGATCTTGGCTTGTTTGTTTGTATGCGGTAGAATTTTTTTGTTTTCCATGCTACGAACCCCTACAATATGATCGAAAGCAAGGATATCATCACGGAGATGCGTCCAAATCATGATAACATTACAATCTCCTACGGTGATAAGTCTAAATCTCAGGTATTGGGTCTTGGCAAGGTTGTGGTTGCCCACGATATCTCTCTCGTGGACGTCATGCTTGTTGAGACCCTCGGTTACAACCTTCTTTCTGTTCGTGCCCTTGGAAAGATGGGTTTTGCTGTTTTTATTGATGATGATTTGGTGGTACTCTTGTGGAGCAAGTCTCTAAAGGTCTCTTTCGTTGGGTATGTCGAAAATGACCTGTATGTGGTGGACTTTTCGGGGAAAACCACTTCGGGTCCGATGTGTATTTTCGGAAAGGCCGACGTGGGCTGGTTATGGCATCGCCGTTTAGCCCATGTCAACATGAGATCTTTGCAAAGTCTCCAAAAGGGTGGACACATCCTTGGACTAAAATACAATGTCTCCTTTTCCAAAGATCATGTTTGCAGGGCTTGTGTTGAAGGCAAAATGCATGACTCTCGCCATAAGAGGAAGACTATTGTGTCTTCAAAGAGGATCTTGGAATTACTTCATGTGGATTTATTTGGTCCTCCTTCTCATGCAAGTCTTGGTGGGAAGAAATATTGCTTGGTCATTGTCGATGATTACTCGAGATATACATGGGTCTATTTCTTCAAGCTAAAGAGTGAGACTCAATAAACAGTCATTGACTTTGCCAATGAAGTTCAACGTCAACAAAATGTTCCTATCTTGGAAATAAGAAGTGACAACGGCTCCGAATTCAAGAACTACACTTTGAATGAGTTTCTAAGCGAAGAGGGGATTAGACATCAATATTCCGCTGCGTAAACCCCTCAACAAAATGGTGTAGCCGAGAGGAAGAACCGGACTTTGATGGATATGGCAAGATCAATGTTGGCTGAATTCAAGTCTCCTTACAATTTTTGGGTAGAAGCCATATCCACTGCTTGTCACTCATCGAACCGGCTCTACCTCCGAAAGATTTTGGACAAAAATCCATATGGAATACTTACGGGTAATAAGCCCAACATTTCATACTTCAGGGTATTCGGGTGTAAGTGTTTCTTTCTTATTAAAGGTGTTCGCTTGTCTAAATTTGAGTCCAAGGCTTTAGAAGGTATTTTTGTTGGTTACGGTGCCGAATCCCACACTTATAGAGTCTACAACAAGCTCACTGGGATTGTTGTAGAATCTTGCAGTGTGTAGTTCGATGAAAATAACGGCTCCTTTGTAGGGCAAGTTGATGTTTGTGATGTAGATGTTGAAATACCCCAAGATGCCATAAGAAGAATGGGCGTGGGATTTTTCCGCCCCGTTGAGGAACCCCTTGTGGCGGATCAGGAAGAACAATGCTCCACTCAAGTGGAGCCCTCATCTACACAAGATCAACAAGCTCCTACTGTTGGAGAAAACTCTGCACCGACACCGCAACCTACTGAAGATCATCCATCTCCTGGACAAAATGGTAGTCCCAGGCCGGACTATCTGCCCCCTCCAAGGGGCGGACAATCCGCCCCTGGCACTCCAACTTGTTCCAGGGGACCCGAAGAAGAAGACTCCAGGACGGATTCTCCGGCCCCCGAGGGCGGATTATCTGGATCTAGATCTCCCATTTCTGTCAGGCATTCTCATGAAGAAGAAACTGGTGCCTCATCTCCCAGGCCGGATAGTTCGGCCCCACCAAGGGGCGGATTATCTGGCCCTGAAGAACAAATTCAGCAGCAAGCTCATGTACTGTTGATTCTGATCAAGGGCAAGGGCAAGGTAGTGGACAAGACAAGGATACAAATATTGAATAAACTCCTTCTAGAAACAATAAGGACATTGAGGCTCGTCGCAAGGCTCGTGCTGATCGGAACCTTGAACTAAGGGGTCACACTCTTGACAAGGTTGTTGGTGATCTACGAATAAGAGTGTCTACTAGAAGATAACTTGCAAGCTTCTGTGATCATCAAGCTCACATTTCCATGGTTGAACCGAAGAAGGTCTTCGATGCTCTTGAAGATCCTGATTGGGTTGTTGCAATGCATGAAGAATTAAATAATTTCGAACGCAACAAAGTTTGGAAGCTCGTAGAGAAACCCAAGGATTGCCGCAATGTTATCGGCACCAAGTGGATCTTCAAGAACAAACAAGATGAAAATGGCATTTTTGTGAGGAATAAAGCAAGACTCGTGGCTCAAGGATTCTCTCAAGTGGAATTAATTGATTTTGGCGAGACTTATGCTCCTATGGCTCGTCTTGAGTCCATCCGTATCCTTCTTGCCTATGCAGCCCATCATAATTTTAAATTACAGCAAATGGATGTTAAGAGTGCGTTTCTTAATGGTCCTCTACATGAGTTAGTATACGGCAAGCAGCCCCCGGGTTTTGAGGACCCCAAATTTCCGAACCATGTTTACAAACTCGATAAGGCTCTCTATGGCCTTAAACAAGCCCCACGTGCATGGTATGAGCACCTTAAAGAGCTTTTGTTAGACCGTGGATTCGAAGTTGGGAAAATCGATCCCACTCTTTTTACTAAGAATGTTAATGGGGAGCTTTTTGTATGCCAACTTTATGTAGATGACATTATTTTTGGCTCTAGTAACCAAGCTTTTAACGATGAATTTTCAAAGCTTATGACTGACAGGTTTAAGATGTCAATGATGGGTGAGTTGAGGTTCTTTCTTGGATTTGAGATCAAACAAATTAGAGAGGGAACCTTTATTAATCAAGCTAAGTACATCCAAGACATTCTCAAAAGGTTCAAGATGACGGATCTCAATGGCGTTGCTACTCCAATGCAAACAAAGTGTCATCTTGATCTCAATCCCAAGGGTAAAGACGTGGACCAAAAGGTATACCGATCCATGATCGGCTCTCTCCTTTACCTTTGCGCATCTAGGCCCGATATCGTGTTAAGTGTAGGAGTGTGTGCAAGGTACCAAGCCGCTCCTAAAGAAAGCCACTTAGTGGCGGCCAAACGAATCTTCAGATATTTGGTTCATTCCCCGAATTTTGGGTTATGGTATCCCAAGGGTTCAAGTTTCTCTCTATGTGGTTACACTGATTCAGATTGGGCTGGTGACAAAGATGATAGAAAATCAACTTCTGGTGCATGCCAATTCTTGGGCAGGTCCCTAGTGTGTTGGTCTTCAAAGAAACAGAATTGTATTTCACTCTCAACCGCCGAAGCTGAATATGTTGCTGCTGCAAGTGCTTGTACACAGTTATTATGGATGAGGCAAACTTTAAAGGAATATGGTGTCAATTATGACAAAGTGCCTCTATTATGTGATAATGAAAGTGCTATAAAAATTGCTTACAATCCCGTGCAACATACAATAACAAAACATATTGAGATTTGCAATCATTTCATTCGGGATCATGTTGCTCGTGGCGATATTGACCTATCCTTGTGAGCACGAAGAACCAACTAGCTGATATTTTCACGAAGCCCCTTGATGAAGCAAGATATTGTTATTTGAGGAATGAGCTAAATATCATAGGTTCAAGGAGCTTGGCTTGACTACCCTTGCACACTCACTTGCTCTTATTCATGTATTTGGTTTAGATGCGGGCATAGACATAGGGCGAGTGTGGTCCTAATTGATTAGGCTAACCCTCCCCCCATAATGCCGAAAGCAAGAAAAATCATTTCCCTTAATATCATTTTGTGATATGTGGATCATCGATGAGCATTGGTTTTGAACTCAAGATACATCTTCGCGGTGTCATGCCATGCGCTCCAACATGGTGGCTTCGGCCACCGCCCTCTTCCTTGAGAAGAGTTGGTTTCTAATGGCTCTCTTTGGATTTTCTTGCATATTTCTTGTTCTTATGGAAAACACACTCAACTTTGGTTTTTGTTTGATTTGATCCTTGCAAATTTAGGTGTGTAGTACCATCTCAGTTTGTTGCTCTAAACCCAAGCCTTCTTTCCCTCCTTGAACCATCTATTCTTGCACACAAGTCCTCTATACACCAGCAAGGGGTTTTGCACGGTTGCTCCGTCTTGAATCTGTACTTAACAGAAATTTCAGAGGGGGGCGACCTATCCGCCCTAAGTGGGGGCGGATTATCCGCCCCGGGCGAAATCTGCCCTTTAAAGGCTGGTTCGGGGAGGCCAGGCTCAAACAGAGCAGCCAACCCTCCCCCAACCCTACCTCAGCCCCTAGCCGCTGCCGGAGCCTCCGCCCCTCCTGGAGTCGATTTGACCACCGGATTCTCCGGGCCCTCCCCGGATATTCTTCACCTCGCCTCCGGGTATCTTCTCCTTCGCGATTTTCCTCCAATGAGTGAGGGTAACTCCCTCATCTCTCTCCTTTTGTGCCCGAGACCTGCCTAACTCTAATAAAGGCTAAGAGGGGCGAGGAGGACGAATCTTTTCACCGCATACACACCTCCACGCCAGATCACATCTGCGCACCCCTGTAACCTTCGGTTCCGCCATAATCAAGAGCAAACAAGCAGGAGTAGGGTTTTCCCTCCGGGGGCCTGAACCTAGGTAAATCTCGTGTCCCCTGGTTGCTTGTCTGTTAACCGTTCCGCGATATCCAACACCCTCATCTTCTCCAAAACCAAAGCTCATAACAATGGGCATTGACGAGATTAAACCTCGTCAAGCATGGTGATGAAGAAGGCCTCCGGGATGATCTCTCCCCTTCGGCAGGGTTCCGGGAAGAGCTTCAGATCCCCCAATCTAGGGACGATGGTGGCGGCGGCTATGGAATATTTCGTGGAGATCTGATCAGGTACTTAGGGTTTTGTCATCGGGGGGCTTTTATAGGCCGAAGAGGCGAGGCAGGGCACCAGGTGGCGGCGTGCCCTGGGGGGGCGCCACCCTAGGGTGTGGCGGCCTCGTGGCCCTCCTTCGGTCGCCCTTCGGTCTCTGTGTTCCCCTCGGTGAAATATTGACTTTTGCTTTTGTCCCGTCCAATTCCGATAATATTTCCTTACTAGATTTTCTGAAACCAAAAACAACAGAAAATAGGCAACTGACACTGCGGCATCTTGTTAATAGGTTAGTCCCAAAAAATGTATAAAAATACCTCAATGTGTGGACAAAGCAAAGCAAAGTTGATACTAAACAAGAATGAAACATCAAAAATTATAGATACATTTATAACGTATCAATGATCTCCTCCAATTCCTCATCCCGGCAGGGTGCCAGAACGGAGTTTCTGGTTCCGAATCGCGGTTTCTGTTGGTGGCGGCGCAGAAGAACTCTCTCTGGAAAAACGTCGACCCCCCTAGTGTTTTTAGGTCCAAGGGTATATGTAGGCAAAAGGAGAGGTCAAGGCGGAGTCCGAGGCGGCCACACCATGCCCAGGCGTGGCCAGGCTTGGCCCGCGCCTAGGGGTGGTGTGGGCCCCTCTAGACTTTCCTCCCCTCCGTCTTCTGGCTCCGTGAGTCTTCTGGGAAAGTAGGATTTTCGGCATATTTTCTAGGATTTTTCATAAAAGTTGATTTTCTGCATAAAAACGAGAAACCAAAGCAATTCTGCTAAAAACTGCGTTAGTCTGTGTTAGTTGTATCCAAATCACACAAATTAGAGGAGAAACAATAACAAAAGTGTTCGGGAAAGTAGATATGTTTTGGACGTATTAACTCCCCTAAGCTTAGCTTATTGCTTGTCCTCAAGCAATTCAGTTGAAAACTGAGTGCGATAAAAAAAACTTTCACGAACACATTTGCTTCATAAGATGTATATATTCTCAGCATATGAGCAAATACTTAGGCAATTCATAATAAGGAGTATGCAAATAAGTCTACCCAATAGTCATGCAAGCTATGAAGAGATTCCAACACAATAATAATAAGCAACATGAAGCATAAGCATATGCAAGATTATAATGCTCATAATAAGATATGATAAAGTGGTATCTCGCTTGCCTTTCTCTTTGTAGCAAAACATAAATGCCAAAGCACCTCTGAAGTTCAAGTGAAGACTAGAAGTAAAAATATCAAAGATACAAGCGTCAAGTTATGTCATAATTAACCGTGTTCTGGGGCAAGCACATTACACTAAGAATGACAGCTATGCTCTCGGGAAGGTGCTCATAGAATAAATGGTGATTTGATATAAAAGTGAAAGAAAAGAATAAAAAGTTTGAAAGGCTTCCAAATGTTGAAAGTATGGTACTCATTAGCTTTGAGTTCTCATTGCACCTATCATAAGCATCTTTAAATGGTTAAGGTTAAAGTGAGATCAAATATGAGTTATATGCTTGAAAAATCATAAGTTGAAAATCACATGCCCCTTGAGTATGAGTATCGAAACCTCATGCTACTCAACTTTGGTCTCAGGTAAGTTCTTGTCATTGTAAATATATATGTATCATAGAGAACCGGCAATGGGGTACCCCTTGTCCCATGACACAGGAGCTATCCCATATCAAAATGACAAGGCAATAGACAGTGAGCATCTCAGCGGTCTTTATATTTGCTATTTGCATAGGTTTTTATTGAAGATGCTTCATAGAGTGCCACTATGGTTTCGCTGTAAGTTTCCACCATGATTAGGCATGGCTTAGGATAGACGCCCAAACGTTTTTCTAACACATACACAAACTCCATGAACTTACAAGCTCTTTTTTTATTTCAGACCGCCGACATCCATAAACAAAAAAACATGATATCAACTTAATAGAATAAGTGCAATGTTGAAAGCGTTCCCCATGACAACATGGTTCTACTAATTCCCAACTTATAATTTGCAAGCATATAACTACATAGACAGTCACAATGGTTCAGGTTTACTAAGTGCAAGAAATAAAATGTGCCATCAAGTTCGTGAGAGCTTTACTAACTAATTTTCACATAACAAGCAAACATTTTTATTTGGAAGAAAACAACGCATAATAAGTATGTAAGGAATAACAGTGATGCTAATAGGTAGATATGGTGGTCACTTTTTGACAACTTTGGTTTTGGGGAGTTGGATGCACGAGTAGAGCTCATACTCAGCACAAGTGAATGCTAGCAATAGAAGTGAGCGACAATCAAGAGAGCGGTAACTGTCATAATCATGCTTGCGACAAAACAAAATTAATTGTGGCATAAAAGTGACACAAGAACTCTGAGGCAAAATAAATCATCGAGGCTTAACTGAATTTTGTTTAGTCGTATGCATGCGTGAGCATGTGCCAAGTCAATTCAAATAAAACATTCAGAGGAGGATACCACAATGTCATACCACCTTATGAACAAAAAAATGCAAGCAAATATTTATATGGCATGCTACAAACTATTAGCAAGTTGGAACTAATCATAAGAGAGAAAGAACTACTAAGCATCCATTAAATAACATATACCTTACATAAACAGACTAAGCATGCCCACAATGATGAGTATATGTATAAAAATGAAAAACAAATAGATTTCATATCAGCCTCTTACCACACCTCGAATTGTCATGAATCGTCATTAGTGCCTTTCACTTGTGTGGCTTGAATAATAATATGAAAACCAAAATCCAAAGGAGTCACTGAGGACTGATGAACCCTGCAACGAACTTTACAAAACTAGAGAAGAACAACAAATATTTTTGGGTTTTTCGAATAACAAACCAAAGCTAAAAAGGGCAAGCAAACTAAAGCTAAAAGCTAAAGAAGCAAACAAAGAGAAACAACGATAATATTTTCGGTCTTTTTTGTGTTTTTGGAAAGCAGAAACAAAACAAGAACGAAAACAAAAAAGAAAGAAAGCGAAACATGGATATACAAGGTACCGACAGAATATGATATGTAGATGCGTGTAATGTCGGTATACCTCCCCCCAAGCTTAGGCTTTTGGCCTAAGTAGAGATCAATCCCAAGATGGCCAAGAAGTGGCACCTCCATAGTATGACGAAGAAGTACCTTTGTTCTGATACGAACTCGAGGACGCCCCGACGTAGTGCGCAGAGTGGTCATAAGAGGGCACGTCCCCCTCCTGGTGTTGCCTATGGAAACCAAGCAAGAGGAGCCGCTCGTCCAACTCCTCCTTGGAACGCGACCACGGCCTCCTGGAAATACTAAACAAAGTAGGTTGTGGCAAGGAAATTTCCCTCTCATCTCCGTCAGTAAACAACATCCTGTAAACTAAACTCTCTGTACGAGAGTTAGTGGTAACAAAGTGATGTGCTCTCATAGCCGCAAGATCAAGTATCCATGGGGCCAATAGTGTATCATTAGGATCAACAGAAAGGCCCAAAGCAGCAACCATGCGCGTAGCAATAATACCCCCCATAAATGGGTCCTCTAGCAGCTAGGTGACGGGCAATGAGAGAACCGAGATTATACTTGGTTTCATTATTAAGTGCAGCAGCAATAAAAGCTAAATGATAATTAGAAATATTACTAGTGTTCTCCCTACCAAGGATGCTAGTAGAAAGATAGTAAGCAAAGTATCTAAGAGCTGAGCTGAATGTTTCTTATCTTGTCACGCTGGGATCTGCGGTCATCATCATTTGTTACACCTCGGTAAAGTTCCAGCAAATCAGTGGGTCGACTTTGGATCTTCTTTCCTGTCCCAGCCATGCCAATACCTGTAATGCTGCAAAATATTTCCAAGTTCATGGTAATAGGTATATCATAGATTTTGAATGAAATAGTTGGCCTATAAGATGTCTTAGTGAAAATGAAGCTCTCCACAAAAGTTTTATTGAGCAAAGCATATTGCTCACTCTCATCCTGCATGTAAGTGGTTAGACCAACCCTTTGAACAAGAAGCAAGAATTCATCGAGTATCCCCGCAACTCTCAAATCATAACAAGGGAAGGCAGATGGATGCGCATCTCCACCATCTCCCTCATTACCAAAGCGCGGCGCAATAAGATCTTCATTATATGATGGCCTAAATAGAGAAGTTGATCTCGAAGGCCTTGCCACCCTTGGTGTGTCTCTCTCAAATACTTCTCCAAAAGTATGGTTGTCCATCTCTCTCTTTTCTGAAATTTTTAGACAAACATCACAAAAAGTAATTTCAAAAGCTACTAAATGAAGGGAAACTACTTTAGGGACTAGCAACAGAACTAAACATGCATCAAAATGATTTCCCTAAGTATAGAACAAGCATGCAAACTCACATAACCTATCACCTATAGTAGCAAAATACTCAATATATAATCCATTAATCAAAAATCTACTTGGACAAGCGGAGGAGTCACATACCGGAAAACAAATGCTCCAAAAATTAGCAGCAAAGAGTGGCTGAGCAAGGAGATCGAAAATCGCGGTGAATAATAGCAAGAACGCGAGTTTGAGAAATTTTCCGGTGTTTTCTCGGGAGAGAGAGTGTAGTGGTAGGTGGCTGGGTAAGTGGAGGGCCAGGGGTGGCCCACACCATGGCCAGGCGCGCCCCTGGGGTGGCCGCGCCAGTAGGTGGTGTGCCTTCCTAGTGGCCCCCCTGAGTCACTCCAGGTGCCTCTCTGTCCCTCTTTTGACGTAAAAATTTAGTATGAATTTTCTGGATTTTTTTTCGAGAAACTTTATTTTTGAGCAATTTTCAGGACTTGATAAATGTTTTTCTCGCAGGAAAATGATTTTGGAACAATGGAAAAACAAATCAAAACTAAAACTACAAAAGTTCTAATACACTCAAATATGCAAGCAACTAGTAATACAAAGATGAGCAAGGTGAAAGCAAAAATTGGAATAAAGAAAATAAGAGTAAACAAAGATAATCATGGTGAAAACATTGTTTTGTTCATCAAAATCCCTTTGTTAACAAGTTTGTCTTGTTACCAAAAAAATTTTATATGAAGCAAAACTTTGAATTTCATTAAATGATTTTGTTACCTCAACCTTGATAGCAATAGTCCCAATCATAATAGTTTCATAATCTTCTTGTGGAATGGGACAATATATTTCTCCAACTTTGATGCTCTCAATATTCTCAATTGAATTTAGGCCATATTTCTTATCAATCTTCTTGGGAAAATAAATAGTGTGCTCCTTGTCATTAACATTAAAAGTGACTTTTTCTTGATTACAATCAATGACAACACCTACAGTATTAAGAAATGTCTTCCAATAATAATGGATATATTATCATCTTCAGACATTTCAAGCACAACAACATCAGTTAATATTAAACAATTATGAGCCACTTGAACAGGAACATCCTCACATATACAACAAGAATAGTAGTAGACTTATCAGCCATTTGCAAAGATATATCAGTTGGTATCAATTTTTCTAGGTTAAGTCTCTTGTACAGGGAAAAAGGCATAACACTAACTCCTGCTCCCAAATCACACAAAGCAGTTCTAACATAATTATTTTTGACAGAGCAAGGAATAGTTGGAATACATGGATCTCCAAGTTTCTTTGGAACCTTACCATTGAAGGAATAATTAGCAAGCAAAGTGGAAATTTACTCATTAGGAATCTTCCTTTTATTAGAGACAATATCCTTCATATACTTTGAATAAGGAGGCAATTTAATATCATCAGTCCAAGGAATTTTCAAAAACAAAGGTTTCATCCACTCACAAAACTTGTTATAGTGTTCTTCTTCCTTTGACTTGTGTTCCTTATCAGGAAAAGGCATTGGTTTTTGCACCCAAGATTCTCTTTCACTACCATGTTTATTAGCAACAAAATATTCCTTAGTGTACTTAGTATGTAGGGTTCGCAGCATAGAAAACAAAAAATTTCCTACGATGGGAACAACTATGTACCAAGATCTATCTACTAGATACAAACAACGGGCGGATGTATATCCGTAGAGAACATACCCTTGAAGACCGACAAAGCTTAACGAGTCCAAACTCGTGGTTGATGTAGACGATCTCTTGCCGATCTCAAGATCGAGAGGAAGTCCTAGCGCCGCAAAACAGCAAGCGCTTTGCACACACGTTCGAGGCACCGAGCAACCTCCGCCTCCTCGCTCCAGCGATGCAGCGGAAGCACAACTCTTTCTTGCCGAATAGCCACCGGAACATGTATCTTGCTAGTCCGAGACCATGGGGATAAATTCTAGAGGGAGAGAGATCCTTCACGAGGAGGTGTGTTGTGAGAGGAGGAGAGGGGGCCTTTATAGGGAGAGGGGCACCCAAGGGCATGGCGCCCAGCCATGGGGCTGCCCCACCTCTTCCACATTCATGTGGGTGGATCTCCCACTCAAAATGAAAAGCCTCCACTCCCATTAAAAAGCCTCCACTCAAAATCCACTCACATGCATTAAATTTCCACCAAATTTAATGCAAGCTCTCATTAAATAAAACTCTTTTATTTATTTATTCAGAATTTTGTTAATTACTTTAATTAACAATCATTCACATAAAACCCTTGCTAGTATTCCATTTCACATGCGAACCAGTTTCAGCAATTTCAACCAAAAGCTTTAGGTGTCTAGTGAAATAAATTCTGCGCTTTCCTTTTCTTTTCGGCATGAAACTTTTGCTCCAATTGGATGTCGGTGTCTCTTAAGTGTGTCACCCTACGGTTCGCGAATAATGTGGACATGATCGAGACTCCTCTCGATCAATAATCGAGCGGGATCTGAGACCCATACCGACTCCCACACATTCAATGATGACTTTCTTGTGATCGTCGGAACCTTTTATGCTAGTATCTTAATCCTTTTGTTTCGCGATATATTACATGTCCAAGATTCGATCATCGGTATCTCCATACCTAGTTTGATCTCGTTACTGACATGCACTCTTTTCTCGTTCCCGTGATATAACATTCTAGTGATCAAATCACTTGCTTGCAAGCTAACCAATGTGATATCACCGAGAGGGCCCAGAGTATATCTATCCGTCATCGGGATGAACAAATTCCACTCTCGATCCATGGGCCTAAACATAACACTTTAGTAGTTCTGAATCCATCTTTATAATCACCCTGTTACGGTGTGACGTTTGATGTTATCAAGAAACTCTTCCGGTGTTAGTGATTGACATGATCTCATGGTCTAAGGATTAGGATAACTACGTAAGATGTTATAGCAATATAAACTCAATGACTTTGATCGTAATGCTATACTTCGGATGAATGTTCATCACACCATTACACTAATGTTGTGACCTCGTTATTAACAACATCCAATGTCCATGATCAGGAAACCTATGATCATCTTGTTAATCAACGAACTAGTTTATAAGAGAGGCATAACTAGTAACTTTCTTTTTGTTTATTAAACACACATGTATTAACGTTTCCGTATTAATACAATTATAGCATGTAAAATAAACATTTATCATAAATAGGAATACGATAATAACCACTTTATTATTTCCTCTCGGGCATATTCCCTTCATAGTATTCTTCGGATGCCTTTCAGGTTCTTCTTCAATTTCTTCTTTATCAGGAGCATCATTTTTATCATTATCACTTTCAGTTTCAGCATCACAGACACATATACTATTAGGATCTTTAGCAAGTTCAGAAGATTCTACAACTGTTCTATGTCTCTTTTTTTCTTTTTCTTAGAATAAGTACCACTATTTTTAGCTTGTTGAGAATCTTGTTCAATTCTTTTAGGATGTCCCTCAGGATATAAAGGATCCTGAGTAGAAGCTCCACTTCTAGTTCTAATTTCATAAGCATGTTTTTCTCTAGAAACATTAACTAGCAAATCTTTTTGCACCTTAGTAAGCTGATCAATTTGAGTTTGAACCATTTGGAAATGTTTAACAAGCATTTTAACATCATTGGAGGTTCTTTCCATAATATCATGCAACTTATCAATAGCTCTAGAATTTTCCATTATATGATTCTGCACTATCTTATTAAAATTATCTTGCTTAACAACATAAATATCAAATTATTCTAAGCATTGATCAGGAGGTTTAGAGTAAGGAATATCACCATCATCAAAATGTTGGAGAGAGTGTACCTCAATAGTTGATGAGTGAGATATTGGCTTACATAATTCTTCTATAGGAGGTAAATTCTTCACATCTTTAGATTTAATGCCCTTTCCTTAAGACATTTCTTAGCTTCCTTCATCACTTCATCATTTAATTCAATCATTCCCCTCTTCTTTGGTGTTGGTGTTGGGGTTGTCTCAGTTGTAGTTGGATCAGGTGTAGTACAATCATCATAATTCTTGCTTATTTTAGCCATTAATTTCTCAGCTTCATCGTGAGTTCTTTTCCTGAAAACACAACTAGCACAACTATCCAGGTATGTCCTAGATTCATCAGTTAGTCCATTATAATATATATCAAGGAGTTCATTTTTAGGCACTAGATATCCAGGCTATGCTTTAATTAAAGCACAAAACCTTGCCCATGATTTAGACAATTTCTCTTCTTCTCCCTGCTTAAAATCAAAGAGTTTCTGCAAAATAGCATGTTGAGCACTAGGAGGGAAATATTTATGAAAGAAAGTATTAACCACGCCAACAGGACTATCAATAGATCCAGGAGGTAAATTATTAAACCAAGCTTTAGCTTCACCTTTTAATGAAAAAGGGAAAAATTTAGCAACAAAGTAGGTGCGTTTCTTAATATCATCAGAAAATAAGCCACTCAAAATAGAGAGCTCTTGCATGTGTGCCACAACACTTTCATTTTCTGTCCCACAAAAAGGTTCTTTCTTAACAATGGTTATATAAGATAAATCAAGAGAGAAACCATAATCCTTATCTTTAATGTGTATGGGAGATGTGGCAAACTTAGCATCAGGAGATAATTTATGTCTAACAGTATGTATCTCAAGAAAACTCTTAATAGCACTTGCACCATGAGTGTTTTGACATTCCTCAATAAATTCATCAGTCATTTCAGTATAACCGTCATCAAGATCATAGCTAGGATACTCTCTAGACTCAGGTGAACTAATAGGTGTAGCAATATTTTCATTAGGAGTTTTAGTGTTTCCCATTATAGTTCTAGCAATTGTAGCATCTAGGAAAGGACCTAATGAACCACTCTCATCAAGCACAATAGAAGTAGCATCATAATTATCAGAAGCATTTTTAGATTAAGCAGAAGTAGCAGTATGTGTAGCATGTGTATGTGTATGTGGTGGTGTAAGCAGCTTACTCATCACAGATGGTGAATCAAGAGCAATAGAGGTGTTCAGAATTGTACCACTTCTTGTAGTGGATGGAAATATAGGAACTTTTCCATCATGAGTTTTCCCCATGATGAATAGATAGCAACGAATAATAATAATTCCAAGTGAACTTATAAATAAAGCTATGCTCCCCGGCGATGGTGCCAGAAAATAGTCTTGATGACCCACAAGTATAGGGGATCGCAATAGTCTTCGAGGGAAGTAAAGCCCAAATTTATTGATTCGACACAAGGAGAGCCAAAGAATATTTATAAGCCTTAACAGATGAGTTGTCAATTCAGCTGCACCTGGAAATGGTCTTGCTCGCAATAGTTTATCAGTAGCAACAGTTTTGCAGTATCAATAGCAAAATAACAGCAGTAGTAAAATAAGAACAGTAGTAACAATTGTAGTAAACATCAGGATTAAAGTGCGGTAGGCATAGGGATGGATGGACGGGCGTTGCATGTTCAAGATAATTCATATAAATATCAAGACATGGGAATTTGTAGATAATGAAGATAAAGCATCCAAGTACTAAATAACCATAGGCATGTGTTCCGTATATAGTCATACGTGCTCGCAATGAGAACTTGCACAACATCTTTTGTCCTGCCATCCCGTTTGCAGCGGGGCATCAAGAGAATCTACTGGCAATTAAGGTACTCCTTTTAATAGAGCATCAGAGCAAAGCATTAACACTCCAGGAACACACATGATCCTCACATCACAACCATCCCCTCCGGTTATCCCAATTTATGTCACTTTGGGGCCTCGGGTTCCGGACAACGATATGTGTATACAACTTGCAGGTAAGATCACAAACAATAATATCATCATGAATTAATAACATGTTCAGTTTTGAGATCATGGCACTCGGGCCCTAGTGACAAGAATTAAACACAACAACTTGCAACAATGTCAAAAAGCACTAACAATAGATACTAAGCACCATGCCCTAACAATCTTATGCAATTACATGATAGATCTCATCCAATCCCTACCATCCTCATAGTCTACAGCGGGGAATTACCCATACATGGATGGGGAAATCGTGGATGGTTTATGGAGAGGCGTCGATGATGATGACGGCGATGATCTCCTCCAATTCCCCGTCCTGGCAGGTTGCCAGAACGGAGTTTCTGGTTCCGAATCATGGTTTCTGGTGGTGTTGGCGTAGCGGAACTCTCTCTGGAAAAACATCGAACCCCTAGTGTTTTTAGGTCCAAGCGTATATGTAGGCAAAAGGAGAGGTCGAGGCGGAGTCCGAGGCAGAGTCCGAGGTGGCCACACCATGCCTAGGCGCGTCCAGGCCTGGCCCATGTCTGGGGGTGGTGTGGGCCCCTCTGGCCTTTCCTCCCCTCCATCTTCTAGCTCCATGAGTCTTCTAGGAAAATAGGATTTTCAACATATTTTCTGGGATTTTTCCTAAAAGTTAATTTTCTGCATAAAAATGAGACACCAAAGCAATTTTGCTGAAAACTGTGTTAGTCCTCATTAGTTGTATCCAAGTCACACAAATTAGAGGAGAAACAATAACAAAAGTGTTTGGGAAAGTAGATACGTTTTGGACGTATCAACCACCTCGCCCACCAAGTGTTTGGCGTTTTGCCGGTTCGGCCTTGGACTCCGACGATGAGGAGATGCTCGCCATGTTGCTGGAGGAGGAGAACGCCGCTGTCGCCAAAGATGCAGAGCACATGCAGATCCTCACCTACCTCGCCCAACTATACCTGCAGACAGCAAAGCCGAAGCATGGAGGTTCGGCGAAGGGTCGCCGGAAGTGCAAGGCAAGTCAAAGGATAGAGGGCTACTTCATGTTGTACGCCGACTACTTCACCGACGAGCCGCTGCACGAAGAGGCCGTGTTTCGGCGCTGTTTCAGGATGAGCCATAAGCTCTTCCTCAAGATCGTGCATGTCATCCGTGAATTCGACCCCTATTTTGTGTGCAAGAAGGACTGCACCGGCATGGTTGGGTTTTCCTCACTGCAGAAGTGCACAGTGGCAATGAGGTTGCTTGCATATGGATCTTCGAGTGACAGTGCTGATGACTATCTACGCATGGCCAAGTCCATCGCCATCGATTGCTTGTACAGGTTCCGCGGGGCAGTGATTGCAGTGTTTGGGAAACAATACTTGAGAACACCCACTGTTGAAGGCACTGCTCGGATCATGGCAGTCAATGAAAGTAGAGGATTTCCTGGGATGCTTGGAAGCATAGACTACATGCATTTGAAGTGGAAGAACTGTACATTTGCATGGAAGGGAAGGTACAAAGGCCACAAAGGAGGTTGCACTGTGGTACTCGAGGCTGTTGCTACACATGATCTTTGGATCTGGTGACGAGGTTTAATCTCGTCAATGCCCATTGTTATGGACTTGGGTTTTGGAGAAGATGGGGATGCTGGAGATCGTGGCACGGTTAATAGACAAGCAACCAGGGGACACGAGATTTACCAAGGTTCAGGCCCCCGGAGGGAAAACCCTACTCCTGCTTGTCTGCTCTTGATTACGGCAGAACCAAAGGTTACAGGATGCGCAGATTCGATCTAGCGTGGAGGTGTGTGCGAAAGTATGAGTCGAAGGATCTAGGATGTGCCCTCCTGGCCTTTATATAGACTTAGGCAGGTCCCGGACATAGTCCTAGTCGGTTATAGGTTCTAGGGTTTTACCCCTTTGAATTTCCTATCTATGCTAGTCTTGCTCTCCAAGGATCCGAAGGCGTCATGGGCCTTGGCCACAAAAAAATCTTCATGGGCCAGCGTATGTCTGTTGTGGGCCTTCCTTGGGCTGGACCAGGTATGCTGAAGTCACGTATCCGTAGGGTATAACCATGTCAGTATCCCCCGAGTGATCAGTCGAATCGTAGATTCGGCTGAGGGCTCTTCCATCCTTCGGGTGCAACTATGTATTAATAGTATATGTGTGTAGGGATTGTTGACGCGTGTGCCTGACTCACCCGACGGATCAGGGTCAGTTAACTATCTTAGGACGAAACAACACGATCTTCTTCAGGTTCGAGTCCCTTAACTCGGACCTGGTACATATGCTGGCGTAATTCGACTCAGGCCGCGGAGGACTTACAGGAGTGGAATTCCAGTGATTTTAATTAATGTACCCAACGCGTCCGTCGGAATTTTTCATCACGCCTGTTGACATGGATTTGTACTAGCAGAGCGCAGTCATGTACGTTGCCAGGCCGTCAGATGATATCTGCAGGTCTTATCTTTGTGTCGCGGGCGCAGCATCCGAAAATTTGTCACCGCGGAGGTGTTTCAGGTGGCCAAGGAGATTTAGAGCTCACTCAACGTTTTGTTGGGGCAGAGTTGCCAAGAAGCTTTTGCGTGCTGATCCGAAAGATCGCAGTCGAAGAATTCATAGGGTGCGCGACCAGCGCTCCCTATGGGAGTAGCCCCCGAGTGTCTGTTCGATTCGTAGACTCGAGCAGAGACTTTAGTTCAAGCATTGTTCAGTTGTTAAGTCCGTAGGACTCAAAAAATTTCGGATGATTAAATCCATCCTCCCTATGGGAGTAGCCCCTGAGTCCGTAGTGGAGTCGTAGACTCGACGTAGGACTCGAAGAGATACTTTGTCGTTATTCATCTTCCGGGTGCGTGGACAGCACTCCTAATAGGAGTAGCCCCCGAGTATTTAGTCGAATCGAAGATTCGAGTGAGTACTCTTAGTTGTGGAGCCGAAGAATTGTAGTTGGTGCTAGTATAGCTTTTGATGACATCAGTGCTGACGATCGATGACCTAAAGCGTCTGCTAAGCCAGAGATGATTTGACTGGACGAACGTGGGTCCCACTTGCTGACTTTGAATTGACCGGTCACACGTGGCGTGGAGATAATTATGGCGTCTCCTCGATTTCCGCGCGTAGTGGACGGCGTGGTAACGACGGTTCATTGTGATGCTGACACGTGTACGGTCAGATCGGCCGTTGGCGTTAGGTCTTCTGGATGGACGGCTGCCGTTCGTCGTCTTCGCTGTTATAATCATTGGGGGAAACCGTGGTTTGTTTTCACCGCACCAGTTCTTGTGTTCACTGCCTCCTTGTGCTCGAGATATTCTTGCTTCGCGCTGGAATATCCTTCCACATTTCCATCGTTCTTTCTGCGTTTTCACCGCCGGCGCCGCCGTAGCACAATGGGGAAACCAAAGAAATCTTCATCTGCGATTGGGACCAGCGCCGCCGGAGGAAAGAAGGGAACCGCCGCTACTCGTGTCACCGATGGTGGCTGGCGGCGATCAGAGACGCGGGAGAGCGATCTCCGCAAGCTTCACGAGCGGGGCCTGATCCCGCAGGATAGGGAGGCCGTCAAACTCCCCGGCAATGAGGTAATCCCCCGTCCCCCATCTGGGTACCGGGTTATGTTTCTCGCCTTCGTTTTGCGTGGGTTTTCTTTTCCAGTCCACGACTTCCTTCGTGGACTGCTCTTCTTCTATGGGATTCAGGTTCATCATTTGTCTCCCAATTCCCTTCTCCACATTGCTTGTTTTATCACTTTTTGCGAGTGCTGGCTTGGCATTGAGCCGCACTTTGGCCTCTTCCGGAAGCTCTATTCCGTGAAGAGGCAATCTGGTTCGGATGGTGTGTATCCCATTGGGGGTTGCATCATCTCCCTTAGTCCCAATCTTCTCTTCTTTTCTTTTTCCATGTCCGAATCTGTCCAGTACTGGCGGAGGCGATGGTTTTATATCCGCGACTCCGTAGTGCCCGGGCAAGATTTTGGTCTTGTTCCCTTTGACCCCTCCCAAATGATTGAGAAGAAAAGGTCTTGGAAAAACCAAATCTTGGACGGTGAGGTGGCGGAGATAGAGGCCCTTTACCGTCGGGTGGAGGATCTCCAGCTGATTCCGGAGAAGGAGGTGAACGGTGTGGACATCAACTGAACGTTTCTTGAGCGTCGGGTGCAGCCTCTCCAAGCGAGGGGCATCTGATGTTTCTTTATTCTGGGCGCCGTGATCCGACGAGGGTTTCGACTGAGAAAATCTCCGAGGGGGATCTTGACAGGGCCCTTCGCGCGCTGCTGAAGTTCAAGGCCGGAGAAAAAATCCCGGGGAAGTCGCTAACTCCTCCATTTTCTTCGACGTTGGTCGTACCGCAGGTGAAGATTTGTGCATGTAGTGCTTTTTTGTCGGCTATGTATTTATTTTCCTTGTTTGCTAACAAAGTTCCTTCTCATTTTGTAGAGCTTCAAAGTGTCGGGCATGGTACCGCCATTGCCCGAAAAGTATCCGAATGCCCCGGATAATGAAGTGGTTGAGTCCGTGTCCGAGCTACCGTCGGCGCGATCTCCGGCGGAGGATGCCGACGAGTCGAGTGAGGACCATACGCGAAAATGGTCACGGAGCTCCAGCGAGTCTTCGAATGCCTCGACTCCTCCGACTCCCAGAAACCCTCTGGGCCTTGAGCGTCATAGTGATGGTCATGGAGGTTCTTCTTCTCCCATTCCTGCCGTTCCTGTGCGGGCTGTCGCGCCGCACCCGCCAGCGAAGCGGAAGAAGGAAGAGAAAAAGGAGGAGAAGAAGGAAGAGAAGAAAGAGGAAAAGAGAGCCCGAAGGACTCCTCCTGTCTTCGACCTGAGCTCGTTGGGCTCGTAAGTTTCTTGTTATATTGTTGTCCCTTTTATTTTCTTGATTTTGCACTTGTGCTGATTGCTTCGTATGCAGGCATTCCTCCTGCGACTCCTCTAGTGATGGTGCGCGGGAAATGATGGGGGAGTCGAAAATTGCGTCTCCTCCTCCTCAGACGGTGGCGACTTCGGGTATAACCATGTCATCTGGCAGTCCTTCTTTGGCATGGCAGGATCGAACAATGACATCAACGTCCTTAACTCCTCAAACTTCTTTGCCAAGCTTGTTGAGGGTCATGCTCCCCTTTGGCCTTTGAGATCAACGGGCACCACTACAACAAGGGATACTATCTTGCAGATGGCATATATCCAAGATGGCCAACATTTTTGAAGACTATCTTAAACCCAATGCTCCCCAAGCATGATTAGTTTGCCAAGGAACATGAATCTTGCAAGAAGGACGTGGAGCGGGCATTTGGTGTGCTCCAATAGAGGTTTGCAGTTGTCCGGTTCTCTGCTATGACCTAGTCGAAAGATCGGATATGAGAAGTGATGAACTGTTGTGTGACCTTGCACAACATGATCATTGAGGATGAGAGGAAGGACCCAGTGAGTTTGGTCAAATAGAACGAGCCATACTACAAACAGATACCTCTTGCCAAGCCTGATCACCAGGTGCCTCCAACCTGGGCTGCCTTCATCGCCATGCGTCAGGAGATCCGAGATCCGGTAGTGCATCAACAGCTACAGAATGATCTGGTTGAGCACCTATGAATACGCAAGGGCAACACGTAGATGTCGAGCATGAACTGGCTGAACTAGGCCAAAATATATTGTATTTTCATTATACGTCGACCAGTGCTCTGTATTCATATTATGCCGGACTATGCCGAAAACTAGACGGATTTGAGCCGAATTTGGGCGGAAAAAGACGTCCCGGGAACTCGGCCTGGGAATGTGAGTGGGAAACTCGGCGTTCCCAGGCCGAAAACATGTTTCATTCGGCCATATTTTGGTACGGATTTCGGACTAGGAACGACCAACGAGTGGGGATGCTCTTACACGCATGCCATCGGCTATGAGAGTGGGAACATCATCAAAATTCAGAAGTAGAACCGGGCAGCGACCGCACGTCATTCCTGGATCATGACTGCTCCGCAACTTGAAGTTGGCATCGGGGTACAACGCCTTCACCTCCTCCATGTACCGCATCAGCGCGTCCATCGAGATCCCCTGCCCGGTCCTCTTTGCCTTCTTGAAGAAGCTGGCGCCATTCATGGACGACTCTGGTGACAACCTCTTGGCAGCGGCGGCATGGGTGGGAGCATGACGAACCTCGCGGATGTCGGCAACAGGCACAGACGCCAGCAGGCTGGTCGTCGTGGTACAAGCTGGGTAGCTAACGATGTAGTAGTCGTCGTTGGTGCCGGTGCCGGAGACGACGGAGTTGACGATCGTGGCGTGGACGAACACCATCATCCACCTGCCTGAGTGTGCGCCCGCGCCAGCCTGTGATGCACCTCCATAGCCGTCCCGCGCGCGAACCGTAGGCGCGCGACCTGGTTAGTTGTTCTCTTGCCTGTGGCATCGACACGTGCGGGCGTGGCTAGGGCCAGGAAGGGAGCCTCGTGCGGCGCAACGATCCTATTGACAGCCATCACGAGACGACCCGCGGTGGCGCGCGTGGCTTTGCTCCGATCCGGCGCGACGGCGGGGATGCAGAGCTAGGTCGAGCTTCCGCGCACTGTGTTATTTCTGTATGGAAGGAGATGCGGGGATGCAGAGCAAGACACGCCACCCGCGATAGTATGTAGGGATCGACACTGCTCAGTTGAGTCTGAGTTCGAGTTCATGTCCGGGTCAAAATGGAACAACCGCCTACTGGACAAAGGTATAGCTTCGTCACGGAGGTTTCCGTTCGTCATGCGCCACTCCGCTAGCATTGCGATCACACGCCCCGGCGGAAAATAATTTTAACCTGGTCCATAAATTTATCCTAGCCCTCCCACTTACATCGACCACTTGCAAAGCGCATCACTGACAACAGGTAGTACTTTTTTGCAAAAATACGGTGATTTATATTACTCAATCACCCCCATTATAATCCTTCATACGGAGTCTAAGTATATAACACGGCGCCGAACGAAACCAAACAACAGTTCTGGCATCAGATCGACCCATCTTAGCTAGAGCATCACTCATAGTCCTAATACTCTCTACCTTAAACCCTAATCTCTTAGATAACAATCAGCCAATCTCTTTTAGAATAAACATAACCTCCGATCTATTATTTTTTGCATATTTGATCATAGCAACAACCTCCGTACTAGCAACCTCCAAAATAAAAGGTAGTATGCTCCATTCGAGGGCTAGGGCACAACCCTCCCTACATGACGTGAGCTCCGCCATAAGAGGTGATGAGAAGTTGGACAAAAGCCGGCAAGAGGAAAAAATTATCGCACCAGTGTTATGTCTAAGAATCATCCCCGTACCACCCATACTTGACTCCTTGCAAAATGATCCGTCTATATTAAACTTCATCCATCCTGTAGGTGGCAGCGACCAACATGGCTGGGGCATGGGCGCCCGAGCTCTTGCAACCACCTTTGCAGACACTGATATAGCCATGGGATCAAGGGTGCCTTTCCCTTAATGCAATCATTCTAAGGGAAGCATTTGATAGTGAAGATTGAATCAATGTAACTGCACATAAATCTCTGGATGCTTCCACAGGTTGTGCCGGCTTGGAGTGCACCACTTCATTCCTTACATACCAGATCCTCCACAATAGCATAAGTATCCTTGTCCGTTCCAGACGACAGGTAGTCTCTAGCCCATCAAGGTTGTGTCATGCAATGAATAAACATGAACATACTGTTATCGCCATATTTTGGTCAAAGAAGGAGATGGGCCGTGATCAAGATGGGCTTGGAAGATACATATATTCAACATGTTGTTGGATCGGCCTAGTGCGTGGATTTGGGCTAAATTGCCCGTGTATCTTGTATCATACTAGGTTTCGTTTCAGTTTAGGTTCCATTTCAGTTTAGGTAAAGATAGAGTTGTAGAGTTATTCCAAAGGTAGAAAGTCTCCGGACTATAAATATGTACCTAAGGTTATCGAGAAAAGGAGGACAATCACGTTCACAACAAATACAATCTCGGCGCATCGCCACCCCTTGTTTCTAGGGTTTCTTTCGGGTAAGTGTCATGCTGATCTTGCGATCTAGGCAGTATTTTTACTTATACGTTATTTAGTGTTACTCGTACTGAAGCCTTGTTGATGGCGAGTAACACTACTATCATGGATTTGTTGAGGCTAGCATCGGTGCTTTTCATTATAATTGTTTGACTTATGCTGCCTCTAGTTACCTCGCTACCTTTGCACCTTTTCCCAAGTGCGAGGGTAGCATCTTGCTTGATCTTTATTTAGCTGATTCGATCTGTTATGGTTGTGCCTTTCTCACCAAGGTTTAGTTTGATATCTACGTAGTCAGGCCTTACAAACGGGTTGAACGATCCAGTAATGCGTGGGGCGTGGCTTACTCGTTCTAGAGAAGTTGTTTCGCAATTGACTTTCGTTGGTTATTAGGCCTCCTCTAGGGTTAGTATTCTTTGTCTTTTGTATATACCAGGCTCAATTACGTGTAGGACGTTCCAGTTACGTGGTGAAAACGTTAAACTGTCGTAGATCGATTTAACTTGTAATGATAAAGCAAAACCCCATGTTATCGTAAATCTAATGCAGAACCATGGGATAATCGGCTCTAGGAGCCGATTCACGGGGAAACCTGGGAGCCGGTCACGGCTCGAATTTTACGTATACTTGTTTACCATGCAGGAAATCAATCGGAGCAATCCTTCACCTTCCTGACCAGGTATAGGTCAGGTGGCACGCCCTCGAACCAAGCCAGGACGTGTGCCGGAGTTTTGCGGGCCGTTGCCCGAGGGACCAGGGCCCACCAGCAGTTCTGGGAGCCTCCCGGCTCTTCGTGTTGCTCGTCGCCCGGTGGGACATTCAACAACGTCTACGTCAACATCCGACGCTGCGATGGAGAACAGACCAGTCACGTACGACGAGCTGCCTGAGGAGCACAAGGCGAAGTATGACGAGATCAGAAATCTCTTCGAAGCCGATCTCATCGGCTCTTTTGAGAGGACCCGTAAGCATGGCATCAAGTGGAGGGGGTTCTCCCCCGAGGGTGCTCTTGATGAGGTGGATCTGTCTGTTCCTTCGGAGGAGCGCACCAGAGCTCTACGACAGGAAGTCAACTACATGGTGGCTCATTCTCTGCACCGCCATTCTGAGAGCCTGGTGAACGCTTTCGAGCGGGTCGCGGTTCGCGTAGTTCAGGAGATCATGAAACATCAGTACTCTCCGTCGGGGCCTACTTTAGGGACTCACCAGGGAGAAAGACCGCTCCAGACCAGGCCACAGCTGCCATTCACACTTGCAGCTCCAGAGCCACCAGGAGCAGCGGCGTACGTCGTCTACAAGGTTGGAGGCGACCCAGGCGATTGCCAATTCCTGTTTGAGCCACCTAAGGAAATCCCACACGGGTATGTATGCACCTACGTGCCGGACTGCAACAACCTGCCACGCACCAACCAGATTGCAACCGCAGGAGTTTCTGGCGAGGGTTCTGGGCGGGAGCTCCGAGGCGGCGTTCTGAGCGATGTCCGGGATGGACGCCGACAAACAGGCGTGGCTAGCCAAGTATGCCACTGGAACAAGTCATGATAATCTAGCCCCTGCAGCTCAAACAGTGGAGCAAATCCGTACCATCTTGAGAGACCAGTTAAACCGTGCCGAAGAGAAGGACAATCGGCTATTCAAAGCCGTACCCCAACGAGTTTGATCTGATTCCGCTGCCACCCAAGTATCGGCTCCCTGAGTTCTCAAGGTTTAGCGGGTCAGAAGGGTCGAGCTCGATCGAGCACGTAAGCCGATACCTGGCACAGCTAGGCATGATTTCGGCATCGGATCAGTTGCGCGTAAGGTTTTTTGCGCAATCTCTGACAGGACCAGCTTTTGGGTGGTACACCTCGCTGCCACCTGATTCGATTCAGACCTGGAAGCAACTGGAAGAGCAGTTCCACATCCAATATCATTCAGAGGCTACCGAGGCTGGCATTGCAGACCTGGCACAGGTGCGGCAGAAGCGGGGAGAAACTGTAGCCGAGTACATCCAGCGCTTCAGGACCGTCAAGAACCGATGTTACTCAGCTCGTTTAACTGAGAAGGAAGCAGTCGAGCTGGCAGTGTTGGGTCTCTCAGCACCCATCAAGGATCTGGCTTTCCAAGTAGAGTACAACTCATTGGCGCACATGGCCCAGAAACTGACGATGTATGAACAGCGCCACCCTGAGTTGTACCAAGACAAGTTCAAACGTCCGATAGGCCTGGTCGATACAGAAGAAGATGATCCTACACAAGACCAGGAGGTGGCCGTGGCTGAATGGGCTCGGGGGGCAGATCCTGTATCCTGCAAATGGGTGAAACAGCAAGGGCCTGCAAAAGGGTTCGACTTCGACGTGAGCAAAGCTGAGCAGATATTCGATTTCTTCTTGAAAAGCGGTGAAGTTGCGAAGGCCACAAAATCCCACAGCTCGAGAGATGAGCGGAGACCATCTGCAAGTGGCATCACTCGTTCACCCACACCACCAATGAGTGCAAGAGTTACGTCGCGGATCCAAAGCGGCGATAGAACAAGGCCGTCGATCCTTGGGCAGTTCGCCATGAAAGTGGACACAAACCCATTTCCGGCGTCAACATGGTAGAACTCGATCGCTCCGCGGCGTCTGTATTTTTTCGTTCGGCGTTAATATGGCGGTGCAGGTACCACCATGACACGTACAAGGAGGCTGGTCCATGAGACCGGCCTAGCCACGATGACAGGCGGTACTTAACAGAGGAACAGGTGAGGAGAGTGCGGTATCAGAAGCCACATTCCACGCATCTCCTTAACAAATATGAGCGTCAGTATGACCAACGCCCGGTAGCGATAGAGACGATGAGGGATATGAGCACCTCGCTAGGGGACCGTCAAAAGCAAAGGAAGGCGCAGACAAACATTGGGATTGTCCCTTCTTCAAGTATTACTGGGACGCGGGAATGAGCCGATTACCTACAGTCGACAATTGCCCGGAATGCGGACAGCAGAAGGAGGACACGAGGCCAGTTTCAGTGTTCAAACGTCTAGGGCCGCTCCCACCTCAGAGCCGTGACAGGGAGTCCGCTCGAGCAAAGGGCCTCGAGAAGCCAAGGGATGACAAAGAAGAAGACAGATATCACCGTCCAAGGTGGTGTCCCGACGGACTCAGACATACCCAAAAGCGTAGAGTGCAGTGGCTGCGTAACTTGGAGGAAGCTGAAGCGCAGTATCTCCACGCTTTAAAGAAAGCGCGCCGATCGGCGTCAAAATTAAGCGGACCTTGGAAGCGGAGACCGCGACAAGGAAAGAGTGGCGCCCCAAGCGGTAAGCCGATGCACGGACATCGGCACAAACATGGTGTTCATACTTCCGTCGAATTCTGCCGCCAAGAATCAATGAGCTATCGATGTACGCGATTCATTGCGGCCCACGGCCGGTTATCTTTGAGAAGCCACGTGAGAAGGGTTACAAACATCTGAAAGCCATGTACCTACGAGGTTACATCAATGGGCAACCTGTCAGCAAGATGTTGGTGGACACCGGAGTGGCAGTCAATATCATGCCATACTCCATGCTACGACGTTTGGGACGCTCCACTGCAGATCTGATCAAAACCAACGTCACGTTAAGCGACTTCAACGGTCAGACTTCGGAAACACAAAGCGTACTGAACGTGGATCTGATGGTGGGCAGGAAAACCATACCCACGTCATTTTTCGTCGTGGACAGCAAAAGCACCTACGCTGTTTTGCTAGGGAGAGATTGGATTCACGCGAACTGCTGCATTCCGTCCACAATGCACCAGTGCCTAATACAATGGGATGGAGATGAAGTGGAGGTCATCCATGCAGATGATTCTATCGAGATCTCCATAGCTGGCATGAACGTCTGGGAAGCAGAAGACCAAGAGCCGATCTCTGGAATCAGTCTAGACGGCTGTGAGCGCATTGAAGCTACAAAAAACGGGGTGAGGCTGGTCTTATCCAGCGGCTGAGTAGAAAAGACCACAATCATCGTGGGAGCCGATCCTGCGATCGGCCACAAAAATAAAAGCAGCAATCATCGACAAGCGGATCACATAGTCGTAGCAAGGAGATGCCGCCATTGTAAAACAATAAGGTGTAAACCATCACGACTAATGCAATCAAAAGGGGCGATTCGACAATCGGCCCAAATTATTTTTGTTACCCTCACCTTTGTTGCCCTGTGTTTAGCATCGATTTGACAGTGACGGAAAGCTAGGGTATGGGTTTACATCCGTGATGAACTAGAAGAGATCGACATTGGTCACAGGATAAGCCACGACCAACATTTATCGACAAAAGTTAGATCCGAGTCTGCGGGGTCCGATGATAGCCTGTTAAAAAATATCGGTAGCCGCTGGGACTACGAAATGCACAGGTTAGACAGAGCATCATTGAGCATCGACTACCGCTTAAAAAGGATTTGGCCGTTCCAAGGTGAGCACGGATGAAGGCCAAAATTGCGGAAGAAGTCAAGAAGGAGGTCGAGAAAATGTTGACCAAGTTAATCAGGCCCTGCATATCTTTGAATGGATTTCTAGTATAGTGCACAGAGAAAAAGGATGGCCGTTGGCGTGTTGCCATAGATTTTCGGGATCTCAACAGAGCTACCCCAAAGGATGAGTATCCGATGCCGGTGGCAGAGACGTTAATCAACGCAGCGGCTGGTCACAAGATCTTGAGCTTCATGGATGGCAATGCCGGTTACAACCAAATTTTTATGGCTCCGGAAGACATACACAAGACGGCGTTCAGAGTCCCAGGTTCGTTGGGGTTGTTCGAGTATGTAGTCATGAAGTTTGGACTGAAGAATGTCGGCGCCACGTACCAAAGAGCCATGAATTACATTTTCCATGATCTGATCGGCAAGTTGGTGGAAATTTACATCGATGACGTGGTGGTCAAGTCTGCTTCGGTGCAAGGACACTTGGACGATCTTCAACGCGTCCTCGACCGAACAAGAAAATTCGGGCTACGGATGAATCCAAAGAAGTGTGCCTTGAGGTGGCGGTCAGTTCTTGGGTTTTTTGGTACATGAACGAGGAATTGAGATCGGCCTGAAAAGTCAGGAGGCAGTATGAACAATGAAGCCACCTACCACAAAGAAAGAACTGCAGTCTCTAATCGGCAAGATCAACTTCGTCAGAAGATTCATCTCCAATCTGTCAGGAAGAATAGAACCGTTCATGGGACTGGTGAAAATTAAATCTGAAGAGGAATTTCGCTGGGGGGCAGAACAACAATGAGCCTCTGACGAGATCAAAGAATATCTGACGAAGCCGCCAGTGTTGGTTCCGCCCCAGCCGTACAGACCGTTCTACATTTACTTGTCAGTAGCTGACACGTCCATCGCCTCGGTGGTGGTACAAGTTTATGATGGGCTGGAGCGAGTCGTATTTTACATAAGCAGAAGGATGTTGGACGCAGACACAAGGTATCCTGATATCGATAAGTTGTGCCTCTGCCTGTTTTCACCGCAAGTTGCCACATTTTGCTATCAGCGGAGATCATCATCATATGCAAATCAGACGTCATAAAGCACATGCTGTCGGCTCCTATGTTGAAAGGGCGACTGGGCAAATGGATGTTTGCGTTATCAGAGTTTGACATCCAGTATCAACCCGCGAAAGTAGTTAAGGGACAGGCGTTGGCCGACCTTATCGCGGAAAGGATCAACACTAACATAGCAGCACTGTCTATAAGAGCGTGGGCTATGTTTTTTGATGGATTGGTTTGTGACGATGGCTGCGGCATCGGCATTTTACTCGTGTCGCCCCGGGGGGCAACATTTTCCTTCTCCATCAGATTGTCTACCTCTCGCACCAACAATGTCGATGCGAGGCGTCATGCAAGGAATGGAGTTGCTCCTCGGGCGGAAGCGGTGGAAATTTTGGAGACCACAAGTTGGTGATTTCCCAACTCACGGAGGAGTACAAGTGTGAGAGCGAGTCCCTCTTCCCATTATGGTTGCACTGCCGTGAGCTGATGGTGCAGTTCCGGTACATGAACTTCACTTGGATCCCACGGTCGCAGAATACCGAGGCGAATGATCTTGCACAAATGGCTTCGGGCTACAAGGATGTAGCAGAGGGAGCCGATGTTCGTGTCTGATTCTGGAAGGCGGCATTGGAGAGCCGATATCTTCAATTACTTGAAGGATTTGGCTCGGGGGGCACCTAAACGGATAAGGTACAAGGCCATGAAGTATGTGCTTATTGGGGATGACATGTTTCTGGGACTCGGAAGGTTATTACTCAAATGTCCAGGGACAGCCGAGGCCAATCGGCTCCTACACGAGGTACATGAAGGCGCTGTGGAACTCACCAATCGGCTCACAAGATGAAATGGTTGATCGAGCGATCGAGGTTTTATTGGCCCTCCATGCTTGAGGACTGTTTCAAGTACTACAAAGGGTGTCAAGCATGTCGAAATTTGGGAAAATTCAGATGGTACCAGCATCGACAATGAACCCCATCATCAAGCCTTGGCCATTCCGAGGTTGGGGCATGGATATGATCGGCAAAATCAATCCTCCATCAAGCAAAGGCCACATGTGGATTTTGGCCATCACTGATTATTTCACTAAATGGGTGGAGGCTGTCCCGATGAAATCAGTAAATTCAAAGGATGTTATCAACTTTGTGAAAGAACATGTCATCCATAGATTCGGGATTCCCCAAACTATCACGACCGATGGAGGTTCGGTCTTTATTTATCAAGAGTTTAGAAAGTTCTGCGAGGACACGGGGATTAAGCTGATCAGATCATCTCCTTACTATGCTCAGGCGAATGGGCAAGCTGAAGCATCCAACCAGAGCCTCATCAAGCTGATCAAAAGAAAAGTCGATGAGCACCCTAGGCGTTGGCACGAGGTTTTGTCAGAAGCATTGTGGGCTTATCGCATGTCATGCCATGGGGCGATTAAAACCTCACCATACCATCTGGTATATGGACAAGAAGCCGTATTGCCCTGGGAAATTACGGCTAGATCGAGACGTGTCACTTTTCAGGACAATCTAACAACTGAAGAATATGCAACCCTGATGAGTGACCGTGTTGAGGATTTAACTGAGCTCAGGCTGTGGTCGTTTGAGAAAATCAAAGAGAACAAGGCCAAGGTAGCTCGTGCATACAACAAGAAAGTGAGGCCAAAGGAGTTCCACGTTGGTGATCTGGTATGGGAAGCTGTGTTGCCATTAGGGACTAGGGATGCAACATATGGTAAATGGTCTCCAAATTGGCACGTGCCGTACAGGGTCGATCAAGTTTTAAGAGGAAACGCATACATGCTTGAGGAGCTAGACGGCGTGAAATTCCCGGTGGCGGTCAACGGTCAACATCTCAAGAAATATTTCCCAAGCATGTGGGATGAAGGACAATAAAACATGGGGGCCGATACATGAAATCGGCCAAGTAAAAATCATGTGAGACGTTGGACAGTAAAAGTGTGGGGGCCGATACTGGAAATCGGCCGAATAAAAGCAAAAATATATAGCCGATGCATGGTCATCGACTCTAGAGGTTCACACATGTTACAAACAGATGCCAGTTTACACATACGAGCTACTGAAGAAATGCTTCGAAAGCGTGGAGCGCGTCAGCACGGACACGGTCCACCTCGGCGATCTCGGCTTCGTCATCTTCATCCTTGCCCGTCACTAGCTGCTTGTTCAGGGCACGTATGTCTGCCAGATCGGTCTTCAGTTGGGCTTTGAGGCTTTCCGCCTCGTCTTGGGAGCGGGCGATGGATTCTTCTTTGTCGCGGATGAGCTGTTTAGTCACCCGGACCTTCTCTTCAAGATCTTCCAACTCCCTTTTCAAGGATGCGAGCTCGGCGATCTTGTGAGAGGTGTCGGTTTGGCATCGAGCGCCTTTTCTTGTTAAGCTGTTGGCATCATGCGATATTAGCCTTGATGGAAGTTGGGCGTGGCGCGGTGATCCTCTCACGCTAACTTCACCCTTGACCCGTAGAAAGACAGGGTTACAACTGGCCAAAGTTTCACCTGCAATGCTACTGGGAGCTGGTCCTTTATTTCAGCCAGAACGCTCTTCACCTCCTCAGAGCCCTCGATCAATTCTTCGATTGGGGAGGACAGCAGGGCTTTTAGAAGCTGGAATTGAGGTGGAACAGCCCTGGCTCGTGGCTCATCATCAGCAACAGAGGGAGTTGGTTCGATGGATTCGGGGTCGAACGTCAGCAAACCTGAAATATCACAACTCTGGCAGCCCGAAAAGGCGTCAGTGTGCATCCAAGCATGTAAGGCTGAGCCGAAAGAAGCTAACATACCTCTCCTAAGATCGGGGGATAGCCGATGACGATACGATCGGCTTGTGTATGGTTGCTGGGGGCGGGGCCGGAGTGGTAGCCGTTACATCTGCACCTTCGGGGATTGATAGGTCCGGTTTGGCTAAAGGCATCGGCACTGCCCCAGCTCTCCCACTAGAAACATCAGTCGTCTGCATGGAAGGTGTTTAGCCGATGGAAATAAGGATTAATCGGCAGATCAAAAGAAACAAGTAAGGCGTAAGGATGATGAGTTTCGAAGCCTCGTTGCTCGACGAAGAAGCTTGCAATCCTTTGCGGGCTCTCTTAGGACCCACAGCTGGCCCCGCCTCGACTGGTGCTCGGGGGGCAGTAGGTTCAGGAAAAGACCTTTTCCTGGAAGCCGATGGTGATGAATCTGGCTGGCTCGGTGTGATGGTCCTCTCAGAATCTATGGGGTCCAGTTCTCCTCGATTGTGCAGTGTTGTTCATGGAGGTGTCTTGACGGAAGCTTTGTAAAAAGGAGAACCAGTGAGCACAAGCAGGTCTGCAAAGATGGAAGAATTAGAAGGATCGACCAAGGCATAGATCACCCTACATGCGAGCTTTCTAGAGAAGGGCTCCGGCACTTCAAGGTCTTCCTGGCAGCTACCTTCCTCGTCGTTCTTGTTTTAGTTGGAACTCGAGGCGGTGGCTTAGAGTTCTTTGGGTTCTTGGAAGCCGATTGTGGTGATATCGGTTTGTTTACGCATTATGACCTTTTTAGGTGGCGAGTTTTTTGAGAAAAGAACCACGGGGTGGCGGAAAGAACTCGAAGGGGAGCCATCAGCGTGCGTGAGCTCGGGGCCATCTTGTTCTGCAAAGAGAAAGAATGGATTAATAAAAGGATCAATTGCAAGCTGCATCAAGAAAATTTGCAAGTAGTGGTACTGTTCCACGGGGATGTCATAATCGTCGAGCTGTCTCAAAGAACGTCCCGAGCTCTCTGAGGCGTGAGTCTTCCACATCGACCACCAGTCTTCGAAGCCATCGGTTGATGAGGCAAAGGTGAGGTCGTTGGGAATTGGGATGGTCAGAGCATCAGAAAAGGAATAACACCTTTGGCTGGTGAGAGGATCAAGCAGGTCGGCTGGCTCTCTGTAAGGTGATGGAGAAAGAAGTGGGGAGCTACTTGTCCAAGGCCAAATTGGCGGGCCACTACGGTGGTGGTAGAATTCATACCAGGTTTGATTATTCTGTTGGACGTACTCATGCCAAGCTGGAAGGAAGCAGGGGCGAATCACGGTGGAAAGAGCTGCCAGTGCTAGTGTCATCGGCAAAGTTGTCCAGACTGAAGGAGAGTGGATTTTCAAAGTGTTGATTCCTCCATGTAAGGGAAGAAGGTAGGGTTGTCCGGACTTGGAAGAAAGTCTTTGAACCATTTGGATGCCTCTGAGGTCAGTTCTTGCTGGCAGTCGATACAAAGCTTGGCCATAGCTGGTGCATCGGATCTGCTTCCTTTTTACATCTGGAAAGGTGCAGCTTGCCAAAAGGGGTAAGTTTGGGATGTGATTTTGAAAATACAGCTGAGCCCATAGCTGAATAAACCACCAAGGACCACTGTTTTGTTGCTACACGAGAGGACAGCTTGGACATCAAGCTGGAGGTATCGATAGACTTCTCCAAGGAGCAGTTTGCGAGGCCAAGTTGAGTACCTTTGGCAGTTCATGGGCTAAGGAGAGATAGTTTTGGTGGGAGCAAGGAAGGGCCACAAAATATGAAATGCTCCGGCCGGAAGTTGAGAAAGGCTGTGTGTTCTTTTTACGAGGCAGGCCCTTTGTTTTCATATGGCGTTGGAGGTAGGCACCCAGTTAAATGCGATCTGTTTTAGAAGACAGTTTGTAGGGACTTTGGTCGGTTTAAAGCGGAAGGGCTGGGTGATGTAACATCGGACCATAATCATCACCACGTCCAGAGTTGGTGACATGGGGCCATGACCGAACATGAAGCGATTCGAGCGTCGGACCAGAAATAGCCGATGGTTTTGAGAAGATTCTCGTGTTTCTCAAGAGACAATGATAGATGCAAGGCATCGGCTATTCCCGTAGTTTCCCATTGGGATTGGTAAGCTCTAGATACCCTCTTGAACCAAGAAACCCAATGTTCGGGGATTAGGCCAGGCTGCATGGCGGTCGGCCCAGAGTTCAGATCTAGGTCTTGGCTTACGAAGGGATTCTATTTGCTTCAAGAAATCAGATGGGCAGGACTAGAATCTGCGAGGACCAAGGCGAGGAATTTGGGAGAGAAGGATGCGGCGTGGATGTACGAAACCTAGAAAGTTTAATGGTGGGATAAAGACATTAATTCAGGTATTCGCCATTAAATTCTAACATCGCGTTCAGACTGCGAGGAGTAGGCGTACCTTCAGACCGGAGACCTCTGGATTGGTGTTGGACGATTCCGCCATCTAGTTTGCCGGCGGAGATGGATCTATGCAGTTGAGGATTGAGGGTTCTTGTTGCTGTGATCTCAATCTCGTCGGTGGGCAATTGGAGATCTGGGTCGCCCTTTTTGAAGAGGGTCGCAGGTTACCGTTTGAAATTGAAAAATGGCCGTTTGAGTTTGCCTAAGTATGCGACCAAGTTTTGACCTTGTCAACGTTTTTGGGAAAGCTGATGTGCGTCGGCTCTTTGAGTTGTGGCTTGGTTGACTGTATGAACGTAACAAGGTGAAAGCCGATACGTTGCTATCGGCTTCTGGAGCATCGACCTATTGTGGCTATCAGCAAGATTGGGGCGAAAAGGATAATCTTCGAGAGACGGATTTTCATTCATTCATTCGAAAGCTGATTGTTTACAAAAGGCTGATTGATTACAAAAGGAAGCTTATTGCTACTACTACTACTACTGCTGGTTCCTAATCTAGGCCGAGGTAAATGCCGTCGTCGTCAGCCCGTCTTGTTCGCTGTCTTCAGCGCTGCTACCGGCGTCGTCTTCACTGCTGCTGCTGAAGAAGCCAGCGGGGGCCTCGTCGTCATCGTCGTTGTCGGTGTCCTCGCTGGACCCGGTGCGGAAGTACTTCACCGGCTGGTACTCCTCGGAGGAGGTGTCCTCCTCTTCCTCCTCTTCATCGGAGGAGTCGACGCCGTCCCAGGACATGGCGTCGTCAGTGCTGTCTGCCTCCAGTTCTCCATCGGCAAGGAACTGCAGGTTTTCCTCGCCATCGGTCAAGGACGCGTCGTACTCCGACCAAGTGGCGAAGTCCCAGTCCCTCTCGTCCCACCATTGTGGGGCGAGAGTGTTGTACGCCGTGCTCTGGTGTCGGCTCTCGGTCGCTCATTGAGTTGGAGGCTTGGGAGGACAGGCCAGAGGAAGCAGAGGAGGCCATGGCGAAAAAAGAGGGTTTTTTCTAGCTACTGGAGGAAGATGGGGACTGCGAACTGCTCAGACGAATTTAAATAAGGGGAATAGTGGAGAGACGGTTCAATGCCATAGCGGTTTCCCAGAATGTGCTGCCAAAATCGTCAAATCATGCACTGCGAAGGAGTTGAGAAGACAGGGCATCATGATGAAGGGGTGGCGTGACGATCCTGTTAGCGCGATTCATCAACGCAACCCGATACAAAAAAAGAGGGAAGAAAAAAAATCATCGTGAGTGGTTTTGGAATTATTATTGCCAAAACCAGGGGGGCATGTGTTATCGCCATATTTTGGCCAAAGAAGGAGATGGGCCGTGATCAAGATGGGCTTGGAAGATACATATATTCAACATGTTGTTAGATCGGCCTAGTGCGTGGATTTGGGCTAAATTGCCCGTGTATCTTGTATCATAGTAGGTTTCGTTTCAGTTTAGGTTCCGTTTCAGTTTAGGTAAAGATAGAGTTGTAGAGTTATTCCAAAGGTAGAAAGTCTCCGGACTATAAATATGTACCTAAGGTTATCGAGAAAAGGAGGACAATCACGTTCACAACAAATACAATCTCGGCGCATCGCCACCCCTTGTTTCTAGGGTTTCTTTCGGGTAAGTGTCATGCTGCCTAGATCGCATCTTGCGATCTAGGCAGTATTTTTACTTATACGTTATTTAGTGTTACTCGTACTGAAGCCTTGTTGATGGCGAGTAACACTACTATCATGGATTTGTTGAGGCTAGCATCGGTGCTTTTCGTTATAATTGTTTGACTTATGCTGCCTCTAGTTACCTCGCTACCTTTGCACCTTTTCCCAAGTGCGAGGGTAGCATCTTGCTTGATCTTTATTTAGCTGATTCGATCTGTTATGGTTGTGCCTTGCTCACCAAGGTTTAGTTTGATATCTACGTAGTCAGGCCTTACAAACGGGTTGAACGATCCAGTAGTACGTAAGGACGTGGCTTACTCGTTCTAGAGAAGTTGTTCCGGTAATTGACTTTACGTTGGTTATTAGGCCTCCTCTAGGGTTAGTATTCTTTGTCTTTTGTATATACCAGGCTTAATTACGTGTAGGACGTTCCAGTTACGTGGTGAAAACGTTAAACTGACGTAGATCGATTTAATTTGTAATGATAAAGCAAAACCCCATGTTATCGTAAATCTAATGCAGAACCATGGGATAATCGGCTCTAGGAGCCGATTCACGAAAACACGGGGCAGTCACGGCTCGAATTTTACGTATACTTGTTTACCATGCAGAAATCAATCGAGCAATCCTTCACCTTCGACCAGGTATAGGTCAGGTGTACGCCTGGAACCAAGCCGGGGCGTGTGCGGAGTTTTGCGGGCCGTTGCCGAGGAGCCCTGGCGATTACAGGAGTCTCCCGGCTCTTCGTGTTGCTCGTCGCTGCTCGCCGGTGAGTTTTGGCAGGCAACACATACATATGGATGGATATCAACCCAAGGCGACAGTGCGAACATAGGACCCGGATCTGATGGCGGAGTCATCTTTGCAGTGAAGGCCTAGGATAAATTAGCGATGGCAGTGGGAAGCAAGTGAATGGAGAACGTGCCAGACTCTGTCACCATACCCAGTATGCAATGTCCATCGCGGAGAAAGTGGATTCTACAGTGCACGCTAGGTCGTTGTGCATTAGTTCAACATGTTTTTTAGGGACCAATTGGACTTGAAGTTATGAAACAAGATGAAATTTGATAAAACTTGGAACACCAAATATTAAAGCATGAAACTAAGCAAAACTTAATGGCCTAGCGTGCATGCTAGAATCGGCGTGCTCATCCATCGTGGTTTTGTGTTGCCCGTCAGGGCGTCGACTCTAGGCCGGAGGGACGGATCATGCATCCATGGCTGCGGAGATGGTGGACAAGGAGGGGGCACCAACGGAACTATGATGATGGACCTCAAGGAGGAGAGTATCCATCACCATATCTTGACGCTCGCGATGATCAGTTATGGCGATAGATACGTGTGCAAATTCCCGGTGGCCGCAACCCTGCTTGGCGCCTTCGCGGCCACTACCGATGCTTGGCCAAATGAGCCCCGCTGTGTGGTCATGGTGAATTACATATGTCTTTCTTTTAGAGCAACCACATCGAAAAACAAGTTACAATAAGCAACACACGTGAAAAATAAAAGACAGACCAGGATAAAATGATTATCCTAAATTTTTATATAAAATCCTAACCGAGAAATACAAAGTGATTCATAGGGTTCCTTGTAACCACCGAAGGCATCGGCCGCCGCCCAAACTCTAGCGTCGTCCAGACAGGCACCAAAAGAGACGTCAAGCCTCCACCATTGCAAGATCCAAAAAAGCACCATCATCAACGAGGCTTTCTGAGTCGATGAACAGGCCTGCTGCACGCAGCGAGGCACATATCGCTATGGCACGTTGATCGGGGGATGTCCCCATGTTGTCTTGGACCAAGATCCACCGCCTCCCATCGATGAAGTCAGGGAAGAACGACAAACCCACCACCTCCAGACCATCATTCTTGCTCTAGAGAAACCACCTCGCCCTGACCGCCAACGTCGTCACAGATAACAACGAACAAAAGCGACAGACTGAGAAACAAATCTCGCTAGATTTGAAGAACAATGAGAATACCAAGTTGTCAATCTGAAGGACCGAGCAGCACACATTGCCATCAACTCCGAGGCGTCATCGTGAAGGTTGCCGCTGGTGTGGAAGCAAAGTTGATACACATTTATTTGCATGCGCGCCGCTCCCACCACCCCCACACAACGCACCATAGTAGACGGATTCAAACTGTAACTACTAGATCAAAACGGAGGAAATGAGGCCCCCTCCCTCCTGCCACCGGGGAGGCAACCGGAGAAATAGGGGGACCAACGTCTTGGCTGATGGAGATCGGGGGAAGTTTTTCCGCCGCCGCCTCTAACTCGTGAGACATAAGAGATAGAGTGTGTTTGATGTTGGGTCCCTCAATTCCTAGATTTTTTTTTGAATCACATAGGTGAGTAGGAATACTTTCAAACTATGGGAAATTATAAGTAATTCAGTGCACGATTGCACATGGATTGGTGTTTGTAGTATGCGGTGGGGATTGTTCGTTGGTCGTCCAGATTTCTATAAGGGTCACTACAGGAAAATGAAATTTTTCCATGTATAAAAATACACGGCGAAACCTAGAAAACACTCGACAAAGAACACACATCAAATAACTGGTCTATAAAGACGAGTTTGCTGAGTGCATGAAGCACGGACCTTTGCCGAGTATCTAAATCTCGGGTACTCGGAAAATATAGGATTGACGGTGCGCGCGACCATATATGGATTCAAGTATTTGCCGAGTGTCTCCGTTAGATATATGGCAAAGTGCGAGCCAATTTGCCGAGTGTCAAAGTAGGGCACACGCCAAAGATCAATGACCAGGATTTGACCACATCACCTCAGTCACACGATTGAGCCACGTCACCTCGTTATCTTTACCGAGTATTAGATGTGGGATACACGACAACGGTAGCCTGTTTGTCGAGTGTCCTGAATGGAAATACATAACGAAGACAACCTATTTACCCGTATGTCCCAGCTGTGATACACGATAAAGATCGTATGTTTGTCTGTCTGTTCCAACTCTTTGTCAAGTGTATTTATTGGGATACACGGTAAAGTCCTGTAAAATACTTAGTTTTTTTGGTTTTTGAATTATATCCTGCATTTCAAAACAAATATTCACTGATATATAAGATAAAGGCGGATTTGTTGTCCGGGGTGGCCGTGGTGCACCTTCTAGCCATCGTCGGATAGTGCTACATGTGCTCCCTTATTTCATCTACATGTTGATAGTAGCAAACTGAGTTAACTGACCCGTTTATAGACCTACATCGCGATATTCGTACCTTGCTAGATGCTGCATGCAGCCGCCAACCGTGTAAGTTTCTGGTGGATGTGATGCTCCAGCCACTGGCCTTAGCGTACAAGTTTCTGATGGATGGGATACTCCAGCCGCTAGCCGTTAGAAAACTCACACTGATATCACTTATGAACTACACGCATGGGTCATGGAGCATCTAATGACCGCCTCGTTAGAGAACATCTATAACGGATGGCATTTACAAACTCTTATGGTCAACGGCGACAATGCATGTTGGTACAGTATTTGATATTTGCAAAGAGATATAAATGCAACCTATATTCACATGCGATATGCACAAAAACAAGAGCCCAGTATTTCCACTGCCGTGAGCACTCGTCACATGCATGCGTAAAATAAGGTTGCTAATGGTATCGTCCATCCAATCATGCATGTATGTTGTCGCTTTAAATGTATCACTTCATGCGGCCGCGCCCATGTGTGTTTGCCGCCAAACTTCATCCTATGTTGGACATATGTGTTTTTTGGCTCATTAAATCCCCGCTGTCGTGGTGCATGTATGTGAATTTTGAAGCCGTCGCCCATGATAAACACTCGTGTTGCATGCAAGTCTACCACTGGTCATGATATGCACCATGTGCTCTCCCCTAACACCTCCGCCCATGCTAAACAATTGTGTTTCATACATGTCTACCGCTGGTCATAATATGCACCGTGTGCTCTCCCTTAACACCGTGTGCTCCCTTTATCAGATCGGACGGTGGTTAGGGTATGCACCATAGCCACCAAGGACATCCCACTATTTCCCTATATAAGATATTCATACATAAGCTCATAGAAACAATAATATCAACTCTAACCCAACAAGCACTCACATATGTGTTCATAAGTGCATTAATAGCACATCAAACATGCATAAAAAGTTCACAAGTTTAACAAATACTCGAATTATAGTTCAAAGTCCATCAAAACACACACAAGTCCATCTCTAGCATGTGGTACACAGCTCCTTCAACTGCGAGCATGTTCTGTAGGGTTTCGTAGCATGGAAAACAAAAAATTTCTACCGCATACAAACAAACAAGCCAAGATCTATCTACTAGATTGTAACAACGAGTCGATAGAATCCCTCACCCTCGAAGATTCCAAAGTGTTTAACGAGAGCGGATTCTCGTGGGTGATGTAGTCGTACTCTTCCCGATCTCAAGATCGCGTAGATGATCCTTCCGGCGCTGCGTTCCGGCAGCGCTCCATGATCGGTCACGTTGGTACTCGGCGAAGACCTTCCTCTCCTTGTTCCAGCAGCGGAGGTTGTAGTACTCTCCTCGCGATTCCGGCGCGTGGTGCAGGAAGTAGAGGGGAGATCTCGCAGGGCTTCGCCTTAAGCCGGAGCGAGTATGGTGGAGTATGAGAGAGTCCCTCGACGATCTAGAGTTTAGACACGCCGAGGAGGGGCAAGCCGACGGCTAGGGTTTAGCTAGGCGGCGGCGGTTTGCCCTAGGGCCGGCGGCGGCTATGGAGGCGGCGGCTTGGTACTAGGGTTTGGAGGAGAGGATCTTGTGTGTCTCTAGGAGGGAGCCCTGCCCCTCCTTATATAGGTGGAGGGGCCGGCCGGCCAAGGGGAGGGAGAGGAGTCCCTCCCCAACTCGTCTTGGAGGTGGGTCGGCGGTTGGAGGAGGTAACTCCTCCCTAACTCGGTTTCCCACTCCTCCTCTTTCCAAAAAAAACTGCCGTTTGACTTTCAAACTAGCCGTTTGAATTTTCAAACTAGGATTTGAATAAACCCTCTATTTTGTTCAGCGATGACACCGAGTACATGATGCAATCATACCAACTTGATATAACACATTCATGTACCCTTCCCCGGAGTCTTGGGACATTCCAGAACCTTCTAGAACATTCCCGATGAAAACACCGGAACCATTCCCCAACTCCGAAACGAGACTTTCCTTATATGAATCTTATTCTCCGGACCATTCCGGATCTCCTCGTGATATCCCGAATCCCATTCGAGACTCCGAACAACATTCGGACTCTTTCTCATCATTCCATAACTACTCAAACAACGTCGAATCCTTAAGTGTGTCTCCCTACGATTCGTGAATTATGCGGACATGATCGAGACACTTCTCCGAACAATAACCAATAGAGGAATCTGGAAATTCATATGGCTCCCACATATTTCTACGATTACTTTGCGATCGAATGAACCACTTACATACGATATCAATTTCCCTTTGTCTCACGATAGTTTACTTATTCGAGGTTATGATCGTCGGTATCTCTGCATACCTAGTTCAACCTCGTTACCGATAAGTACTCTTTTCTCATTCCCGTGATATGTGATCCCTTGTGAGCCAGTCACATGCTTGCAAGCTAATTGGATGACATTTCACCGAGAGGGCCCAGAGTATATCTATCCGTCATATGGATGAACAAATCCCACTCTTGATCCATGTGTTTCAACCAATACTTTCCAAACACTCAATGCCATCTTTATAGCCACCCAGTTACGGTGTGGTGTTTGATGTCATCAAAGCATCCATCCGGTAAAGGTGATATGCATGATCTCATGGTCGAAGGAATTAGATTACTATGTATCAGAAAGCATATAACAATTGAACTATTAAAATGACTTGATCTTTATGCTATGCTTATCTATAGGAGTATTTCCACCATATCATTCTCCTAACGATATGATCTTGTTGTTAATAACATCTCAATGTTCATGATAGGGAAACCACAATCATCTTATTAACCAACAAGCTAGTATTATATAGAGGCTTTACTAGGGACTTCAAATTAAGTTTAAAAATCACACAAGTATTAATGTTTCCTTGTTCATACTATTATAGCATGAATGTAAACATTTATCATAAACACAAAGATATAATAATAATTACATTTATTATTGCCTCTAGGGCATATCTCCAATAGTCTCCCACTTGCACTAGAGTCATCTAATCTAGATTACATGGTAATATACTGAACACACATGGCAGTTTGGTGCTGGTCATGTTTTTCCCTCGGGAGAGGTTTAGTCAACGGATCCGCCACATTCAGATCTGTGTGTACTTTGCAAATCTTTATATCCCCATCTTGGATATGTTCTCGAATAGCGTGAAAACGTAGCTTGATGTGCTTCAGCTTCTTGTGTGACCTTGGTTCTTGCGCATTGGCTATGGCGCCCATGTTATCATAGTAGATAGACATTGGGTCCAGTGCACTAGGAACCACACCCAGCTCTGTAATGAACTCTTTCATCCATATCTCTTCTTGTGAAGCCTCCGAAGCAGCCATGTATTCCGATTCAGTTGAAGATCTCGCCACAACGCTTTGCTTTGCACTCCTCCATTACTTCTGCACCATTCAAAGTAAATACGTATCCAGATTGTGATTTAGAATCATCCGGATCGGTGTTCCAACTAAAATCGGTGTAACCATTAACAACGAGCTGTTCATCACCTCCATAAGAAAGAACCATATCCTTAGTTCTTCTCAAGTACTTAAGGATGTTTTTGACCGCTGTCCAATGATCCACTCCTGGATCACTTTGATATCTGCTAGTTAAACTAACAGCATATGCAATGTCGGGTCTAGTACATAGCATGGCATACATTAGAGATCCTATGGCTGAGGCATAGGGAGTCTTACTCATCCTCTCTCTATCTTCTGCCGATGTCGGACTTTGAGTTTTACTCAAGGTCATATTGGGAAACATGGGCAAGAACCCTTTCTTGCTATCTTCCATTCCAAACCTCTTTAGAACTTTGTCCAAATATGTACTTTGTGACAATGATATTTGGCGTCTCGATCTATCTCTATAAATCTTTATGCCTAATATGTAAGCTGCTTCGCCAAGATCCTTCATTGAAAAACTATTATTCAAATATTCCTTGATACTATTTAGAAGGTCTACATCATTCCCAATCAACAATATATCATCTACATATAGTATTAAGAATGCTACAGAGCTCCCACTCACTTTCTTGTAAATACAAGCTTCTCCATAAGTTTATATAAAACCAAAACTTTTGATCACCTTATCAAAACGTTGATTCCAACTTCGGGATGCTTGCTTCAATCCATAGATGGACCGTTGAAGTTTGCATACCTTGTTAGCATCTTTAGGATCGACAAAACCTTTGGGTTGCATCATATAAAACTCTTCATCAATGTCTCCATTGAGGAATGCTGTTTTGACATCCATCTGCCATATCTCATAATCATAATATGCAGCGATTGCTAACATAATCCTCACAGACTTTAGCTTCGCTACTGGTGAGAAAGTCTCATCGTAGTCAACTCCTTGAATTTGTCGAAACCCTTTTGCGACAAGTCGAGCTTTATAGACAGTAACATTACCATCAACATCTGTTTTCTTCTTGAAGATCCATTTGTTCTCGACAGCCTTCCGGCCATCTGGTAAGTCCATCAAAGTCCATACTTGGTTTTCGTACATGGATCCAATCTCGGATTTCATGGCTTCTTGCCATTTATTGGAATCTGGGCTCATCATCGCTTCCTCATATGTCTCAGGGTCATCGGTGTTGTCCACCAACATGACACTCATAACGGGATCATACCAATATGGAGTGGTACGAGTTCTTGTTGACCTGCGAGGCTCTATAGCAACTTCAACCGAAGTTTCATGATCATCATCATTAGCTTCCTCTCTAACTGGTGCAGGCACCACAGGAACTTCTTCTGGTGCTGCGCTACTCGCAATTTCGAGAGAAGGTTCGATAACCTCGTCGAGTTCTACTTTCCTTCCAGTCACTTATTTCGAGAGAAATTCCTTCTCTAGAAAGGATCCATTCTTGGCAACGAAGATTTTGCCTTCGGATCTATGATAGAAGGTATACCCAATAGTTTCCTTCGGGTATCCTATGAAGACTCATTTTTCCGCTTTGGGTTCAAGCTTGTCCGGCTATAACTTCTTTACATAGGCTTCGCATCCCCAAACTTTAAGGAACGACAATCTAGGTTTCTTCCCAAACCATAATTCATACGGTGTCGTTTCAACGAATTTATATGGTACCCTATTTAAAGTGAATGCGGTTGTTTCTAATGCATAACCCCAAAATGATAGCGGTAAATCTGTAAGTGACATCATAGAACGAACCATATCTAAGAGAGTTCGATTACGACGTTCGGACACACCATTACGCTGTGGTGTTCCCGGCGGTGTCAACTGTGAAAGTATTCCGCATTTCTTCAAATGCTCGCCAAACTCGTAACTTAGATATTCACCTCCACGATCAGAATGTAGAAATTTAATCTTCTTGTTACGTTGATTCTCAACCTCACTTTGAAATTCCTTAAACTTCTCGAAAGTTTCGGACTTATGTTTCATGAAATAGATATACCCATATCTACTCAAGTCATCGGTGAAGGTAAGAACATAACGATAACCACCGCGCGATGCTACACTCATTGGACCACACACATCGGTATGTATGATTTCCAATAAGTCCGTAGCTCGCTCCATCATACCAGAAAATGGAGTCTTAGTCATTTTACCCATCAGACATGCTTCGCATCTATCAAGTGATTCGAAATCAAGTGATTCAAGAAGTCCATCGGAATGGAGTTTTATTCATGCGCTTCACGCCAATGTGACCAAGACGACAGTGCCACATATAGGTCGAGTTATCGCTCGATTTCAAATGTTTAGCCTCAATGTTATTAATATGTGTATTTCCACTATCGAGATTCAATAAGAATAGACCATCTATCAAAGGTGCATGTGCATAAAACATATTACTCATATAAATCGAACAACCATTATTCTCGGATTTAAACAAGTAACGTCTACTTAATAAACAAGATCCCAATATAATGTTCATGCTTGCAGCACCAAATAACAATTATTTAAGTATAAAACTAATCCGATGGTAGATAAAGGGGTAGCGTGCCGACCGCGATCACATCAACCTTTGATCCGTTTCCCAGCGCATCGTCACCTCGTTCTTCGCTAGCTTCCGTTTCTGCGGCACTTGTTTCGAGTTACAAATATGAGCAACCGAACCAGTATCAAATACCCAGGCACTACTACGAGTACTAGTGAGATACACATCAATAACATGTATATCAGATATACCTTTCTTCTTGATGTTGCTGTTCTTCAAATCCGCCAAGTACTTTGGGCAATTCTGCTTCTAGTGACCTTCTCCCTTGCAGTAAAAGCACTCAGTATCAGGATTAGGTCCAGCCTTGGTCTTCTTTGTTGGCGTGGTAACTTTCTTACCACCCATCTTGAAGTGTCCCTTCTGCTTAGACTTGCCTTTCTTGAATTTGGTGGTCTTATTGACCAACAACACTTGGTGCTCTTTCTTGATCTCCACTTCTGCAGATTTCAACATGGCAAAGAGTTCTGGCAACGTCTTGTTCATGTTTTGCATGTTGTAGTTCATCACAAAGTTCTTGTAACTTGGTGGTAGTGATTGGAGGACACGGTAAATCCCCAAAGCAATAGGAATCACAATACCCAAGCTTTGAAGTTTGTTTGTGTGCCCAGACATCTTAAGCACATGCTCACTGACGGAGCTGCCCTCTTCCATCTTGCAGTTAAAGAACTTTTCAGAAGCCTCATAGCTTTCAATTGTCGCATGAGTCTCAAAGATCAATTTGAGATCCTCGACAATATCATATGGGTCTGAATTCTCAAACCTTTTCTGAAGCTCCGATTCTAAACCATACAAGATAGCACACCTTGAGCGAGTCTTGAGTCTTAGAGTGAGGTAAACATTTTTACTTCATCGGCGACATCACCGCAGTGGGTCACCAATGTGCATCCAAAGACATAGGTCAAATTACCGGTTGTGAGGACAATCCTCAAATTGCGGAACCAATCCAGAAGTTGCTTCCATTGTTTTTCAACTTTTCTTTCTCTAGGAACGCATTAAAATTGATGGTAGGGGCTGCCATTGATCTACAACATATTTGCAATAGTTTAGACTAAGTTTATGACAAATTGAGTTCTAATTAATAATAAAATTAATCTAGGTGAACTCCCACTCAAAACAATATCCCTCACATTGTTTTAGTGATCACACGAACCAAATCCACCACACCAACACCGATCATCACGAGAGTTGATATAATTTCAATGGCGAACAATCGACATGTTCATCATATCTACTATATGATTCATGCTTTACCTTTCGGTGATCCGTGTTCCGAGACCATGTCTGTACATGCTAGGCTCCATCATCACCGGCATTGCATCAAGGTCAATGACGCTTCTCCATGGTTGTCATCCACCGCCTTCAACTATTACAACTACTTTGAATAGACACGCGGGTCTTAACATAAATTAAATACAACCATATGGCTCCTGCCGGTTGCCAACTTACAATAAGGAACATTGCATACATCAAATATAATCACAATCATGGCCATATCACATCACAACACACCCCTGCAAAACAAAGTTAGACGCCTCTACTTTCTTTGCATGTTTTACGTGGTTGTTGCCTGTCAAAACTCACCGGCGGGCAGCGACGAGCAACACGAAGAGCCGGGAGGCTCCCAGAACTGCTGGTGGGCCCTGGTCCCTCGGGCAACGCCATAAAACTCCGACACGCATACGGCTTGGTTCGTGCCACCTGACCTATACCTGGTCAGGAAGGTGAAGGATTGCTCCGATTGATTTCCTGCATGGTAAACAAGCATACGTAAAATTCGAGCCGTGACCGGCTCCCAGGTTTCCCCGTGAATCGGCTCCTAGAGCCGATTATCCCATGATTCTGCATTAGATCTTATGATAACATGGGGTTTTGCTTTATCGTTACAAATTAAATCGATCTACGACAGTTTGACGTTTTCACCACGTAATTGGAGCGTCCTGCGTATTGAGCCTGGTATATACAAAGATGAGGAATACTAACCCTAGAGGCCTAATAACCAACGTAAAGTTAATTACGGAACAACTTCTCTAAAGCAGGTAAGCCACGTCTCTATGCACTCTTGGATCGTTCAACCCGTCTGTAAGGCCTGACTACGTAGATATCAAACTAAACCTTGACGAACAAGGCACAACCATAACAGATCGAAACAACTAAATAAAGATGAAGCAAGATGCTACCCTCGCACTTGGGAAAAGGTGCAATGGTAGTGAGATAACTAGAGGCAGCGTAAATCAAAGAATCATAACGAAAAGCACCGACGCTAGCCTCAATAAATCCATGATAGTAGTGTTACTGCCATCAACAAGGCTTCGATGAGTAACACTAAATAACGATAAGTAAAAATCGCCTAGATCGCGAGATGCGATCTAGGCAAAGACATATTACCCGAAGAAACCCTAGAACAAGGGTGGCGATGCGGAGATTGTGTTTGTTGTGAACGTGATTGTCCTCTTTTTCTCGATAACCTTAGGTACATATTTATAGTCCGGAGACTCTCTACTTTTGGAATAACTCTACAACTCTATCTTTACCTAAACTGAAACGGAACCTAAACTAACACGAAACCTACTATGATACAAGATACACGGGCAATTTAGCCCAAATCCACGCACTAGGCCGATCCAACAACACGTTGAATATATGCATTTTCCAAGCCCATCTTGATCACGGCCCATCTCCTTCTTTGGCCAAAATATGGCGATAACACATGCCCCCCTGGTTTTGGCAATGATAATTCCAAAACCATTCTGCTGATATATATTTTTTTCTCCCTCTCCCCTTTTTTTTGTATCGGGTTGCGCGTTGACAGAATGCGTTGCAGAACAGGATCGTCACGCCACCCCTTCATCATGACGCCCTGTCTTCTCAACTCCTTCGCAGTGCATGATTTGACGATTGTGGCAGCGCATTCTGGGAAACCGCTATAGCATTGAACCGTCTCTCCACTATTCCCCTTATTTAAATCCACCTAAGCAGTTCGCAATCCCCATCTTCCTCCAACAGCCAAAAAAACCCTGTTTCTTCGCCATGGCCTCCTCTGCTTCCTCTGGCCTGTCCTCCCACGCCTCCAACTCAATGAGTGACCGAGAGCCGACGCCGGAGCACCCGCCGATGGCGGCGTACAACACTCTCGCCCCACAATGGTGGGACGAGAGGGGTTGGGATTTCGCCATTTGGTCGGGCACGGCGTCCTTAACCGGGCGAAGAAGACTGCAGTTCCTTGGCGATGGGGGCGGAGGCGGGCGACATCGGCAGCGCCATGTCACGGGGCGTCGACTCCTCAAGAGGAGGAGGAAGGAGGACACCTCCTCAGGAGTACCAACCGTGAAGTACTTCCACGGGTCCAGCGAGGACACCGAGGCAGCGAAGACGAGGAGGCCCTGGCTTCTTCACGGCAAGGCGAAAGGCGACGCGGAAGCGTGGCGAGGATAGCGCACAAGACGGCGGCGGCGACAGCGGCGACCTCGCCTAGATTAGGAAACCGATGGCGATAAAGTGAGTCATAAGCTCCTTTTGTAATCGATCGCCTTTTGTAAGCAACCAGCTTCTGAATGAAATGAAAAATCCGTTCTCTCGAAGATTGCTCTTGTCGCCCCAATTTTGCCGATAACCAAAATAGGTCGATGCTCCAGAAGCCGATAGCAACGCATCGGCTTTCACCTTACTACGTTTACTCAGTCAACCAAGCCATAGCTCAAAGAGTCGATGCATATCGGTTTTCCCAAAAACGTTGACAAGGTCCGACTTGGTCACATGCTCAGGCAAACCTAAACGGTCACTTCTTAGTCTCAAACGGTAACCTGCGATCCTCTTCAAAAAAGGGCGACCTAGATCTCCAATTGCCCATCGAAATACGTGCCCTGAACAAACAGCTAATGACGAGCAAGGATGAAGATTTCTTCAGTAGCTTTGTATGTGGACACTGGCACTTGTTTGTGACATATGTGAACCTCTAGAGTCGATGACCATGCATCGGCTTCTTTTTTTTTTTTATTCGGCCGATTTTCAGTATCGGCCCCCCACACTTTACTGCCCAACATCTCACGTGCTTTTTACCTGGCCGATTTCATGTATCGGCCCCATGTTTTACTGTCCATCATCCCACATGCTTGGGAAATATTTCTTGAGATGTTGACCGTTGACCGCCACCGGGAATTTCACACCGTCCAGCTCCTCAAGCATGTATGCGTTTCCTCTTAAAACTTGATCAACCCTGTACGGCCCGTGCCAATTTGGAGACCATTTACCATATGTTGCATCCTTAGTCCCTAATGGCAACACAGCTTCCCATACCAGATCACCAACGTGGAACTCCTTTGGCCTCACTTTCTTGTTGTATGCACGAGCTACCTTGGCCTTGTTCTCTTTGATCTTCTCTAGCGACCACAGCCTGAGCTCAGTTAAATCCTCCACCGTCACTCATCGGGGTTGCATATTCTTGATTGTTAGATCGTCACGAAAAGTGACACGTCTCGATCCGCGTAATTTCCCGGGCAATACGGCTTCTTGTCCATATACTAGATGATATGGCGAAGTTTTAATCCCCATGGCATGACATGCGATAAGCCCACAATGCCTCGACAAAACCTCGTGCCACGCCTAGGGTGCTCATCGACTTTTCTCTTGATCAGCTTGATGAGGCTCGGTTGGATGCTTGGCTTGCCCATTAGCCTTTGAGCATAGTATGGAGATGATCTCGACTTAATCCCCATGTCCTCGCAGAACTTTCTAAACTCACGAGAAATAAAGACCGAACCCCATCGGTCGTGATAGTTTGGGAATCCGAATCTATGGATGACATGCTCTTTCACAAAGTTGATAACATCCTTTGAGTTCACGATTTCATCGGGACAGCTTCCACCCATTTAGTGAAATAATCGGTGATGGCCAAAATCCACATGTGGCCTTTGCTTGATGGAGGATTGATTTTGCCGATCATATCCATGCCCCAACCTCGAACGGCCAAGGCTTGATGATGGGGTTCATTGTACGCTGGTACCATCTGAATTTTCCAAATTTCTCGACATGCTTGACACCCTTTGTAGTAGTTGAAACAGTCCTCAAGCATGGTGGGCCAATAAAACCTGATCGCTGATCAACCATTTCATCTTGTGAGCGATTGGTGAGTTCCACAGCACCTTCGTGTACCTCGTGGGAGCCTCTTAGCCTCGGCTGTCCCCGGACATTTGAGCAATAACCCTTCCAGTCCTCAGAAACATGTCATCCCCAATAAGTACATACTTCATGGCCTTGTACCTTATCCGTTTAGGTGCCCCGAGCGAATCCTTCAAGTAATTGAAGATATCGGCTCTCGATCGTCGACTTCGAGAACTGCACGAATATCGGCTCCTGCTACATCCTTGTAGCCCAAGCCATCTGTGCAAGATCATTTGCCTCTATGTTCTGCGATCGGGATCCAGTGAAGTTTATGTACGAACTGTGTCATCAGCTCACGGCGGTAACCATAATGGGAAGAGGGACTCGCTCTCACACTTGTACTCCTCCGTGAGTTGGGAAATCACCAACTTGGAATCTCCAAAATCTCCACCGCTTCGCCGGCCGAGGAGTAACTCCATTCCCTGCGTATCGCCTGCACTCAGCGACATTTTTGGTGCGAGAGGTAGATAATCTGATGGAGAAGGAAAATGTTGCCCCGAGGCAAGTAAAATGCCGATGCCGCAGCCATCGTCACAAACCGATCCATCAAAGAACATAGCCCACGCTTATAGACAAGTCTTTGCTATGTTAGTGTTGATCCTCTCAGCGATAAGGTCGCCAACGCGCCCCTTAACTGCTTTGCGGGTTGATACCGGATGTCAAACTCGATAATGCGAACATCCATTTGCCCGACGGCCTTTCAACATAGGAGCCGACAACATGTGCTTTATGACGTCGATTTGCATATGATGAAGATCTCTGCGATAGCAAAATGTGGCGCTTAGTGCGAGTGAAAAACATGCAGAGGCACAACTTATCGATATCAGGATACCTTGTCTCTGCGTCCAGCATCCTTCTGCTTATGTAAAATACGACTCGCTCCAGCCCATCATAAACTTGTACCACCACCGAGGCGATGGACGTGTCGTCATCGACAAGTAAATGTAGAATGAATCGTCCGGTGGCGGAACCAACATCGCGGCTTCGTCGGATATTCTTTGATCTCGTCGAAGGCTCGTGTTGTTCTCGCCCCAATGAAATTCCTCGTCGATTTAGTTTTCACCAGTCCATGAGCGGTTCTATTCTTCCCGACAGATTGAGATGAATCTTCCGACGAAGTTGATCTTGCCGATTAGAGATGCAACTCTTTCTTTGTGGTAGGTGGCTTCATTGTCCGTCGCCTCGACTTTTAGGCCGATCTCAATCCCTCGTTCATGGACCAAAAACCCAAGAACTGACGCCGTGACCCAAGGCACACTTCTTTGGATTCATCCGTGTCAATTTTCTTGTTCGGTCCGTAACGCCCGAAGATCGTCCAAGTGTCCGCGGCAGAAGGACTTGACCACGGCGTCATCGATGTAAATTTCCACCAACTTGCCGATCGGATCATGGAAAATGTAATTCATGGCCCTTTGGTAAGTGGCGCGGCATTCTTGATCCGACGTCATGACTACATACTCGAACAACCCATCGAACACAGGACTCAACGCCGTCTTGTGTATATCTTCTGGAGCCATAAAAATTTGGTTGTAACCGGCATTGCCATCCATGAAGCTCAGGATTTTATGACCAGCCGCTGCGTTAATTAACGTCTCTGCCACCGGCATCGGGTACTCATCCTTTGGGGTAGCTCTATTGAGATCCCGAAAATCTATGGCAACACGCCACCGGCCATCCTTTTTCTCTATAGGTACTATACTAGAAATCCACTCAGCATACCTGCATGGCCTGATTAACTTGGCCGTCAACATTTTCTCGACCTCTTTCTTGACTTCTTCCAGAATTTCGGCCTTCATTTGTCGTGCTTCGCTGAAATGGCGAAATCCTTTTTAGCGGAGTCGATGCTCAATGATGCTCTGTCTAACCTGCATTTCTGTGTAGTCCCAAAGCGATACCGGATATTTTTCAATGTAGGCTATCATCGGACCCCGCAGACTCGGGTCTAACTTCTTGCGATAAATGTTGGTCGTGGCTTATCCCGGGACCAATGTCGATCTCTTCTAGCTCATCGCCAGATAAACCCATACCATAGCTTTTTCCACACTGTCAAATCGATGGTAAACACAGGGGCAAACAGTGGGTGAGGGTAACAAAATAATTTGGGCCGATTGCGAATCGCCCCTTTTGCTTGCATTAGTCAAGGATGGTTTACACCTTATTGTTTTACAATGGCATGGCATCTCGCCACGATTGCGTGATCCGCTTGTCGTGTGATTGGTGCTTTTCATTTTTGTGGCCGATCGCGAGGATCGGCCGTACCATCATGGTTGTGGACTTTCCTACTGTCGGGCCGTGGATAAGACCAGCCTCACCCGTTTTGTAGCTTCAATGCTCTCACAGCCGTCTAAACTGATTCCGAGATCGGCTCTTGGTCTTCGCTTCCCGACGTTCATGCCAGCTATGGAAACCTCGATAGAATCATCTGCATGGATGACCTCCACTTCATCTCCGTCCCATTGACAGGGCACGGTGCATCGTGGATGGAATGCAGCAATTAGCGTGAATCCAATCTCTACCTAGCAAGACAACAGAGGTACTTTTGCTGTCCACGAAAAATGACGTGGGTATGGTTTTCCCCACGCCGATCCACGTCAAGACGCCTTGCGTTCAAGACCGGCGTTGAAGTCGCTTAACGTGACGTTGGTTTTGATCGATCTGCGAGAGAGCCCCAAACGCCGTAGCATGGCGTATGGCATGATATTGACCGCCCGGTGTCTACCAACATCTTGCCGACAGGTTGCCCATTGATGTAACCTCGCAGTCAGGGCTTTCGATGTTTGTAGCCCTTCTCACGTGGCTTCTCAAAATAATCGGCCGTGGGCCGCAATGAACTGTGCCCGGTAGCTCATTGGTTCTTGGCGCGCGAACTCGGAAGTATGAACACCATGTTTGTACCGGATATGTCGTGCATCGGCTTTTATTGGTTTGGGCGCCACTCTTTCTTTGTCGGCGGTCTCCTGTTTCCAAGGCCTCACCGACTTTGACGGCTAGATCGGGCGCGCTTTTAAAGCGTGGAGATACCGTGCTTCAGCTTCCTCCAAGTTACGCACTCTACGCTTTTGGGTATGTCTGAGTCCGTCTGACACCATCTTGGACGGTGATATCTGTCTTCTTCATTGTCACCCTTGGCTTCTCGAGGTCCTTTGCTCGCGGACTCCTGTGGCCACGAGGTGGGAGAGGCCCTAACGTTTGAATCTTGAAACGGCCTCGTGTCCTCCTCTTCGCTGTCCACACTCGGCAGTTGTCGATCGTAGGCAATCGGCTCATTCCCGTCCCAGAATACTTGAAGAAAGGACAATCCCAATGTTTGTCTGCGCCTTCCTTTTCTTTTGACGGTCCCCTAGCGAGGTGCTCATATCCTTTATCGTCTCCATCGCGTTGGCGCCGGTCATCATCTTGACGCTCATACTTGTTAAGGAGATGGGTGGAATGCGGCTCGATACCGCACTCTCACCGTTCTCCTCTCAGTACCTTTGTCGTTATGGCGGGCGGTCGCATGGACCAGCCTCTTCTCTTTCTTTGCCCCGAGAGCGACCACTTTCCTCCTTATGCGTGTCATGGTGGTACCCGACTGCCATATTAACACCGAACGAAAATCCAGGTGGCGCCTCGAGCGCATCGAGTTCTATCATGTTGGCGCCGGAAATGGGTTTGTGTCCACTTTCATGGCGAATCGCCCCAGATCGACGGCCTTGCTCTATCGCCATTTGGATTTGGCGTAGCTCTTTGCGTCATTGGTGGTGTGGGTGAACGAGTGATGCCACTTGCAAGATGGTCTCCGTTCATTTCTGAGCCGTGGGATTTTATGGCCGTCGGGTAACCTCACCGCTTCTTTTCAAAGAAGAATCGAAAATCTGCTCACCTTTGCTCACGTCGAAGTCGAACCCTTTTGCAGGCCCTTGTTTCACCCATTTGCAGGACACGGGTCCGCCGAGCCCATTCAGCCACGGCCACCTCCTGGTCTTGCGTGGGATCACCTTCTTCAGACGACCAGGCCTATCGGACGCTTGAACTTGTCTTGGTATAACTCGGTGGCGCTTTGTTCATACATCGCCGGCCGCCATGTGCGCCAATGAGTTGTACTCTACTTGGAAAGCGATCCTTGATGGGTGCCGAGAGACCCAACACCGCCAGTTCAACCGCTTCCTTCTCGATTAAACGAGCGGAGTAACATCGGTTCTGACGGTCTGGCGCTGGATGTACTCGCCATCGCTTTCTCCCGCACGCTTTTGTGCAGTCTGCAATGCCAGCCTCGGTAGCCTCTGAATGATATTGGATGTGGAACTGCTCTTCCAGCTTGCTTCCGTGTCGAATCGAATCGGTGGCGAGGTGTACCACCCAAAAGCTGGTCTGTCGAGATTGCGCCAAAAACCTTACGATCCGATCCGATGTCAAATTATGCCTAAATTGCGGTATCGGCTTACGTGCTCGATTGAGCTCGACCCTTCCGACCGCTAAACCTTGAGAACTCGTGGAGTCGATACTTGGGTGGCGGCGAATCGATCAAACTTCGTTGGGGTATGGCTTTGAATAGCCGATTGTCCTTCTCTTGACGGTTTAACTGGTCTCTCAAGATGGTACGGATTTGCTCCTTTGTTTGAGCCGCAGGGCTAGATTCTCATGGCTTGTTCGATGCGTTTGGCTAGCCACGCCTGTTTATCGGCGTCCACCTGCACATCGCTGCTCGAAACGCTTTGCCGAGCTCTGCCCGAGAACCTCGCCGCGAAACTCCTGCGGTTGCAATCTGTTGGTGCGTGGCGGTTGTTGCGATCCGCACGTAGGTGCATATGTATCCGTGGGATTTCCTTAGGTGGCTCGAACAGAATTGGCAATCGCCTGGTCGCCTCCACCTTATAGACGACGTATGCCGCTGCTCTGGTGGCTCTGGGCATGGCGTGAATGGCATTGCGCCTAGTCTGGAGCGGCCTTTCTCCGGTGAGTCCCTAAAGTAGGCCCCGACGGAGAGTATCGATGTTTCATGATTTCTTGAACTACGAACCGCGACCCGCTCAGCGTTCACGGGCTCTCGAATGGCGGTGAAGAGAATGAGCCACCATGTAGTTGACTTCTGTCGTAGAGCTCGTGCGCTCCTCCGGAAAGGAACAGATCCACCTCATCAAGAGCACCCTGGGAGAACCTCCACTTGATGCCATGCTTACGGGTCCTCTCAAAAGAGCCGATGAGATCGGCTTCAAGAGATTTCGATCTCGTCATACTTCGCCTTGTGCTCTTCGTGAAGCTCGTCAGACGCGGATCGGTCTGCTCTCCATTGCAGCGTCGGATGTTGATGTAGACGTTGTTGAAGGTCCCACTGGCGTGCGTAATGTGTTGCTGTCAAAACTCACCGGTGGCAGCGACGAGCAACACGAAGAGCCGGAGGCTCCTAGAACTGGTGGGCTCGGTCCTCGGGCAACGGCCCGCAAAACTCCGACAAGACGCCACGGCTTGGTTCGAGATGCCACCGACCTATACCTGGTCGAAGGTGAAGGATTGCTCCGATTGATTTCGCATGGTAAACAAGCATACGTAAATTCGAGCCGTGACGGCTCCTGTGTTTCGTGAATCGGCTCCTAGAGCCGATTATCCCATGATTCTGCATTAGATCTTATGATAACATGGGGTTTTGCTTTATCGTTACAAATTAAATCGATCTCTGAGCTTGACGTTTTCACCACGTAATTGGAACGTCCTACACGTAATTGAGCCTGGTATATACAAAAGATGAGGAATACTAACCCTAGAGGAGGCCTAATAACCAACGTAAAGTTAATTACCGGAACAACTTCTCTAAAACGAGTAAGCCACGTCTCTATGCACTACTGGATCGTTCAACCCGTCTGTAAGGCCTGACTACGTAGATATCAAACTAAACCTTGACGAACAAGGCACAACCATAACAGATCGAAACAACTAAATAAAGATGAAGCAAGATGCTACCCTCGCACTTGGGAAAAGGTGCAATGGTAGTGAGATAACTAGAGGCAGCGTAAATCAAAGAATCATAACGAAAAGCACCGACGCTAGCCTCAATAAATCCATGATAGTAGTGTTACTCGCCATCAACAAGGCTTCAGTACGAGTAACACTAAATAACGCATAAGTAAAAATACTGCCTAGATCGCGAGATGCGATCTAGGCAGCATGACACTTACCCGAAAGAAACCCTAGAACAAGGGGTGGCGATGCGCCGAGATTGTGTTTGTTGTGAACGTGATTGTCCTCTTTTTCTCGATAACCTTAGGTACATATTTATAGTCCGGAGACTCTCTACTTTTGGAATAACTCTACAACTCTATCTTTACCTAAACTGAAACGGAACCTAAACTAACACAAAACCTACTATGATACAAGATACACGGGCAATTTAGCCCAAATCCACGCACTAGGCCGATCCAACAACACGTTGAACATATGCATTTTCCAAGCCCATCTTGATCACGGCCCATCTCCTTCTTTGGCCAAAATATGGCGATAACAGTGGTTTGGGGCTTTCAATAAGTGTCGTTCTAACTTACGAACATGAACCACAACATTGATACTAGTATTGTTAATCACCCGTTGTAAATTGGATCTTAACTATGCTAGAAGAAAAAGGCACCCGCAAAGCCACTTATGCAATACAAGTTGCATGTCAAGCGTGGATCAAGTCTCATGAACGATGTCATGTAAGGTTAGCCCGGGCCGCTTCATCCCAACATACCGCAAGATGCAAAGTACACAAGAAGCAATCGACAATAAAAGAATCAACGCCCATAATGACCATTGTGTTCTACCCGTGCAACAGATCTACATATAGACACGACTCTGATACCACTGTAGGGTTTCGTAGCATGGAAAACAAAAAATTTCTACCGCATACAAACAAACAAGCCAAGATCTATCTACTAGATTGTAACAACGAGTCGATAGAATCACTCACCCTCGAAGATTCCAAAGTGTTTAACGAGAGCGGATTCTTGTGGGTGATGTAGTCGTACTCTTCCCGATCTCAAGATCGCGTAGACGATCCTTCTGGCGCTGTTCGGCAGCCTCCCAGATCGGTCACACGTTCGGTTTCGACGAAGACCTTCCTCTCCTTGTTCCAGAAAATGAGGTTGTAGTACTCTCCTCGCGATTCCGGCAGTACAAAGGCGTGGTACCGGAAGTAGAGGGGAGATCTCACAGGGCTTCGCCTTAAGCCGGAGCGAGTATGGTGGAGTATGAGAGAGTCCCTCGACGATCTATAGTTTAGACACGCCAAGGAGGGGCAAGCCGGTGGCTAGGGTTTAGCTAGGCGGCGGCGGCGGTTTGCGCTAGGGCCGGCGGTGGCTATGGAGGCGGCGGCGGCTTGGTACTAGGGTTTGGAGGAGAGGATCTTGTGTGTCTCTAGGAGGGAGCCCTGCCCCTCCTTATATAGGTGGAGGGGCCGACCGGCCAAGGGTAGGGAGAGGAGTCCCTCCCCAACTCGGCTTGGAGGTGGGCCGGAGGTTGGAGGAGGGAACTCCTCCCCAACTCGGTTTCCCACTCCTCCTCCTCTTTCCAAAAACTGCCGTTTGACTTTCAAACTAGCCGTTTGACTTTTCAAACTAGGATTTGAATAAACCCTCTATTTTGTTCAGCGATGACACCGAGTACATGATGCAATCATACCAACTTGATATAACACATTCATGTACCCTTCCCCCCGGAGTGTCGGACATTCCGGAACCTTCTAGAACATTCCCGATGAAAACACCGGAACCATTCCCCAACTCCGAAACGGGACTTTCCTTATATGAATCTTATTCTACGGACCATTTCGGATCTCCTCGTGATATCCCGAATCCCATTCGAGACTCCGAACAACATTTGTACTCTTTCTCATCATTCCATAACTACTCAAACAACGTCGAATCCTTAAGTGTGTCTCCCTACGGTTCGTGAATTATGCGGACATGATCGAGACACTTCTCCGAACAATAACCAATAGAGGAATCTGGAAATTCATATGGCTCCCACATATTTCTACGATTACTTTGCGATCGAATGAACCACTTACATACGATATCAATTTCCCTTTGTCTCACGATAGTTTACTTATCCGAGGTTATGATCGTCGGTATCTCGCATACCTAGTTCAACCTCGTTCTCGATAAGTACTCTTTTCTCGTTCCCATGATATGTGATCCCTTGTGAGCCAGTCACATGCTTGCAAGCTAATTGGATGACATTTCACCGAGAGGGCCCAGAGTATATCTATCCGTCATATGGATGGACAAATCCCACTCTTGATCCATGTGTTTCAACCAATACTTTCCGAACACTCAATGCCACTTTTATAACCACCGCCACGGTGTGGTGTTTGATGTCATCAAAGCATCCATCCGGTAAAGGTGATATGCATGATCTCATGGTCGAAGGAATTAGATTACTATGTATCAGAAAGCATATAACAATTGAACTATTAAAATGACTTGATCTTTATGCTACGCTTATCTATAGGAGTATGTCCACCATATCATTCTCCTAACGATATGATATTGTTGTTAATAACATCTCAATGTTCATGATAGGGAAACCACAATCATCTTATTAACCAACAAGCTAGTATTATATAGAGGCTTTACTAGGGACTTCAAATTAAGTTTACAAATCACACAAGTATTAATGTTTCCTTGTTAATACTATTATAGCATGAATGTAAACATTTATCATAAACACAAAGATATAATAATAACTACATTTATTATTGCCTCTAGGGCATATCTCCAACATGTTCCACCACGACATAGCCATCCTCGATGTAACCCTATAAAGTCCAAACCACACAAGCACGAGTAAAAATGATGTGATATTACAAAGTCCAAACAAGGTATATATGTAGCTATATGTAAGATGGTTCTAACAAGGTAAATAAAATTTGGCACAAGCATAATTGATTTTTATCTATGTAGCTATATGGAATTGGTATCTATGTAGCTATATGGTTAGATGATTCTCACAAGAATATTGACATGATTCTCACAAGGTAAAATTTGGCACAAGCATAATTGAAACTTGGTATCTATGTAGCTATATGGTAAGGACTTGGTGTATATATATGTAGTTTAATTTGGCACAAAATTTATACAAGCATGAAAAGGACAAGAGTGTAGGAACTCACAAATTTGCCTCCTAAGGTTCGGGTTCTCCAGAGTCAGCATTGGCGCGACCATATTAGCATGCGTCACAGGGCTTTCATCGTCAGGAGGGGCCGTCATGTTGTTGGATCCAACAAAAGGCATTCACTATAAGGCATGGTAAACAAGTGTGAGACGGTAAACATGGAACATAAGATGAAATACTGAATAGATGCAACACAACTTACAAAATGAAAGTTCGTAAAAGGCAAAGGAGGGAGAACAAGAGGAGGAATTGTGCCATTCGCAGTAGCTAACATCTGCAAATCCAACTTGAGAAAGTAAGGTCTACAATATGTATGGACTTAGTCATCTGGTCTTATGGAAAATAACTTACCTAAAATTTCTTATCATAGGCTACAAACCTAGCATGCATGGCTTCCTATTGCTGAACCACATATCCTACATTTGGAGAAGGTTTTTCTCGACCTCCTCTCACTTTCGCTGATCCTCCTCCAGTTGAGCCCATATCGTGTTATCGAAAATTCATCATCATCATTACAATGCAAACATGTAGTCAATTATTGTATGATCAATGAAGAAGAACATACCTACATCATGCTATACATGACCTGGTAAGGCCGTGGGCGCATCTCTATACGCGTATTTGAGCTCGTCCCTCTACCACAGAGTTTCCTCATAGATGGGACGGAGATCTCAGGGATGCAACCGTCGGAAATATATAGTCGACCATTCTTATTTCCCTCTCGCGCTAGCATAGCAACCTCAGGGTCAAAGGGCTCCGTTAGTGGGTTTGACTTCTTGCTGTGCGACTCCTTGAACTTCTTCAACCTAGTATGTTTTTTGTGACCCCAAAGTTAGGTTTTGGGCACACTCAAACCGATTTATTCTTTCCTACAAAACACACCACCATCTCAATAGGCATTCATATTTCTTTCACCAACATATATCTACTTAGACTTTATTGCACTATGTCATGAAGTTTGACGATGCATCGCTAACGTCATTACTTTGTTAGCTTATCACTCTTTTTTACTTTTGCAAAGGAATTTTTGTCAAGCATACTTTTCCATATTAGATAGACACCTATTATTTTGTTCCTAACATATCGAAACAAACATCGTCCACATGTTATATTGGTCTTGATTGCGACTATTTATAGGTACACAGTCAACTTTTGTCAGATTAAACATTCCATAATATCACCAGATTGCGGTATTTTTTGTCTCTTTCTCTTCTTGATATTCATCAACTTCAATTAATTGTTATCCTCACAACTTGGTTCGAGACCATTTGAATAGAAGCATTGTTGTTTTTTATCAGAACAACCATTAGTGCCTTTTCAAAACGGGTAACCTGGCCTAGAAGCTCTGTCCAATTGTTTCTTAGTTGGCCCACAAGTCATGAAGGAAACTTTTTACTCCCTCCGTCGAGAAATAACTGGACAACATTTCTGAGTGGAGGGAGTACAATAAATGGACATCTATTATCTTCTGTCAAATATATCAAAACCAACAACGTTTATATGGTATAAATGTCTTGGATTCCGTCCATTAATAGGTACTATATTTTACCAAATCCAATGGTTTTCACATTAGCATTTGATTGCGGTATTTTGTCTCTTGCTCTTTATGGTATTAATTAACTTCATTTAATCACGCTCCTCACGAATTGGTTGTCATATGCTCAGATTGAGACCGCTTCAATATGACCACCCTTAGTGTTTTCTTTACGGCGGAAGCGCCGTTAATAAGGTCTTAAACATATATAACCCGACCCATAGCCCGTGTGCTTTCTAGTTGGCTTAGACAACACGTTCCTAGAATTTGATTGCCATGCTTTGCACCATGGTTTCACATTATACGTCAGCCTAGATTGATTCGCTATGAAAACGGCAACGATTTATATTTTGTTCCTATTTCTATTCATCAACACCTATCTACTTGGACTTGGTAGCTGTTTATCCCGCCACCGTGACACATTAATGTCGTCATTATTACCATATCTTATTATATTTTATTTCCGATGAAATCTTTATAGAGTAATTATGTGCAATAGATCTTCCAAATATATCAAAATTATTATCAACCACATATTAGACACCATTATAAAAGAAACCAAGGCTTGCAAAATCTTATTGTATCCTCCTAAAACCCTCTCTCCATTCTCCCCTGGTGGAGTCAGCTTACACTGGAAAGCGGCCCACCCACGACCACGAGATGGCTGTAGGTTCAGACCCGACGCCAGCTCGCACCCGCACCACCGACCCTGAGACTGTGACCCCCCGCCCCAACAAGCGCTCGGCTGACTTCTCCTGCTACTCCCCGCCTTTGCTTACCGCCTTTGCGTCCGGAGGCGCCAGCCCCCAGGCGGAGTGGGAGGACGATCTCCCCGGGGCTGAGTCCGAGGACGACGTCGCTTCCGCCGATTCGGAGGACGAGGCGGAGTGGGCCGCCGCGGCGGCGGCCGCTGCCGCCGAGTTGGAGGAGGAGGCGAAGTGGGAGGACGCCGCCCCCGCTGAGTCGGAGGAAGACGTCCCCGCCGCTGAGTCGGAGGACGATGCGGGGGGCGACGCGAACACGGGAGAGCCCGACTCCCCACCCCGAGGATGGCCAAGCAACTCCGCGCGCCGCGATCCCTGCAAGGCCGAGCTCTTCCGGAGGCTCGACGCCGCCTGCGAAGCCCGCCGCCTCCAGGAGAATCGCCTCCACAAGCGTCCACCGCCGCCGGCGCGCTCTGGGGACCCCGGTGAGCCTATCTGGCCACCGAAAAGCCCCTATTGGAGGCGCTTCAGGTATACCTCTTCGCCCGCCACCCCGGCTCACCCCCTCTCGTGTTTACACGCGATTAATTGATTATACAGTTTCTGGACAAATGCATGATTAGACAGATTCAAAAATTATTCCTGTTTGTTTGCTACATACCGAAAATGGGCTTTGGGGAAAACCTGTGATGAAGCTGTTCTTATTTGAAGATTTTACATGTACAGTAGATTTGATGCTTCTAGCGAAAGGGGAAAATGTGTTGATATTCTATCCCGACACAAGTTAGTTTTGATTTGGGAGAAATATGTTCCCTAGACTAATGGAGATGCTTAGGAGTATCATGATTCTTTCTTCATAATATAAGCGGGGTTTGGTTTTATTGGCACACTAGACACTAGGGCTGTTTGTAGAGTAGGGCTATCTGCTGTTGCAATTGGTACATTCGATTTACTACCGCTGCATTATGCTATGTTTCTAATGCTGATGACATCTCCGGTCGGTACCTAGCCTAGGGTTCTTGAACATAGCATTATGTTAGCCAAGCTGTTAAATATATGTTTGCGAGTTATGTCGGTGAACTGGATTGCTGATGCCCTAGGTAGAGGTGTTACGTTCATCCTTTATGTTGCTAATAATGGCATCTAGCCTAGGATCTCAGAACTTTATGTCAGCTCTAGTTATGTAAGCTGTTCAGTGTTAAAGATTTATGTCACACCATAGTGAACCTGATTTGTGGAAGATTTTACGGCTTTAATGCCAACGATATCTTGATATCTATCCAAGGAAATTGCAGATTTACTATTTTTAAATTTTGAGCTCACCATCTTTGCATGTTCATGGTACTGTCTCCCTTCTACTTTAATTTATATTCGTGTATCTTTTTTTTCTATCAAGCATTTTTCCTTTCCTAGTGTTGAACTTTTGCCATCACCTCCAACAGGGAACTAAGAGCTATGAAATCAAGCCCGTCTGATCCTGTGCTCAACCCTGATGAGAATTCAGTATCTAGTCCACCTTCAAACAAGAACAATGAGATGTTATCTGAAAAGGTCGTGGACCAACGGGATGACACTAAACACTCCTCTAAAAGTGCATCTCCTTATGAGAATGATCCACCTTCAAACAAGAGCAATGAGATGTTATCTGAAAAGGTCGTGGACCAAAGGGATGACACTAAACACTCCTCTAAAAGTGCATCTCCTTATGAGAATGACCATGGAAAAAAAACCTTACCTGCACCGTCTAAAAGAATAAGATACTCTATTAATACATATGCTGTACAATGTGGTAAGTGCCGGAAATGGAGACTTGTTCCTACCAAAATGGAATATGAAGAACTTCGGGATAAAAGTAGAGAAATTCTTTTTACTTGCGGACATGTCCATGGGTGGAAGCCTGGAGTTTCATGCGATGATCCAGCGGATATATCTCAAGATGATGGGTTCTGGGTGATTGATAAACCATGCCTCTCTCAGACTCCTCTCGGTTGGGAAAGGACGATATCTTTAAGGAGTGAAGGGTGCACCCAATTCGCTGACGTGTGAGTAATACTTATTTTCTTCCTAGTATCATTTCCCCAGCTTTACGTAGTTATTTCTGAGCAAATGATGTTGCAGTTGTTTTGTCATGACGCTGGATCTCAACTCTTTTGAGATCTCAGATGCACACTTGCACTCTGTTTTCTAGTACAACCGATTTAAGTTCCTACTGCTTATAGGAGTGGACATAGTTTATAAATTAGTATACACAATTTCTCGTTCATGGTATATTGCTTGCAGTAGAAGATTTTCAATGTAGTTTAATCCTCACCCAGCTCAGTATTGTTAACATGCTCATTTATGTTTTAGCGGTGTTATGCTGTACATATTTGGTCAATGGTGATCAGTCATTCCCGTGGTCTGCTACGCACCTGTATAGAATGTACCTGCCATTTCATGTTCGTTTTGTATGACTTGCTTGGTAACATTCTATATACATGCTTTCAGGTACTATATCCCTCCTAAAGGCAAAAAATTAAGATCAACGGAGGAAGCCAAAACGTATGCCAACATTCTTTTGCTCAACTTCCCTTCAAGATCTTTACTTTCTTAAGCATATTATACCCATGCACAGTTTTAAATTCATCTAGCATGTCAATAGCTGCATCTGAATGGTATCCACTATGCAAAAATTATTATAATTATTACAAAGCGTTGTCATTGTACTCCCACTACCTCAATGGATAAATGCTACCAAGCGCACAAGCAGCATTAGGCCCTGTTTGGAATGGAAGTATTTTTTTGTGTGCTCTGGTATTTAATTCAAATTTGAACTAAACCAGAGCATGCACAAAAAATGCCTCTAATCCACACAGGCCCTTAAGGTTTAACTTTTTTATGTATCTTCAACTGAACATCTGAAACAACACAGTAAGCAGGTGTAATCATGTGAATTCCCATGCCGTTCACTTCAATCTGTCTAGATATTTATCTAATTCTTCAAATGTTATACTTTGATAGGTATCTTGAAGCCAACCCAGACTATGCTGCTGGTTTACAGCCATCTAGGGATTGGTTTGCGGTGCCTGCACGTGGAAAAGAGAACCGTCGTCAGTTAAAGCCTCTTGAATCAAAAGAAGGTATTTTATGCACAACTTTAACGCACTTACTTTACTGGCATGATAAATGAATTACTAGTTGGAGGAGCATCTCTCTTCTGGTTGAACAATGGCCGCTATTAATTGAAATTTGAACTTGTATGAATGAACAACTATTTCCAGATTGCCTTGTCAACTGAGAATGCATTACTAGTTAACGTACTTGTACTTAATGGAGTTATTCAAGTGGTAGAACAGGTGGCGAGCTGGTGTGTGCAGGGTAGTAGGGCGTGCATGAAAGGAAAGTTCACATGTGCCACTCATATAAATATGATCATTACCGGTTTAGATATCATCGATTGGATCTTAATTCGTTGTTTTTTCCTTGAATTCTGTAAATTGGATGACACACCTGATTAACACAATGCATACATTGCACGTGCTAGTGACTGATGGATTATGTTCTCCTGTACATGGATGTAAACAGTATGACAGTTCTATTAATGCCTAGAGTAGGAAAACACAAGTCAGCCAGGTGGGGATCTGTGCCCGTGTTTATTATGGCAGCATCTCCTAGATTTTCTTCTTGATACAAGCTAGTGAATTTAGGGATCTTGTAGCAGCTACTAGAATTACTCTCTGGAGTACCTGGGCGGTTGGTGATGGCTGCTGAATTCATCTAGCAGTATATTTATGCACTATAAACTTCGCGTATCAGACGACTTCCTCATGTGATTAGCTTCTTGGTAGTTGTATGTCTTCTCGGTTGAGGGAGGTTGTTTATGGTATTGGTTGCCTGTTAACTCATTATATTTGCGCAACCATCTGATAATCCACGCATGCTTTGTTTTTAATCTGATGATATGCCCCTTTTTTTTTCCGGTGCTGCTTCTTTCTTGCGCGCCTCCAATTCATGAAGATCTTGAGCCCATCTGCGTGCTGGCCCTGCGTGACGGTGGCCAAGAGTGTAAGTGACATGCCAGCCAGTGCCCGGAGGACAGTAGTGTATGTGACATGCCAGCCAGTGCCCAATGTCAGGCCGCTCCCCATCGTGTTATTTTGTTGTTTCATTTTCCTGTATGTTCTATACCGGGTCCCCTTAAACCATAGCTGGCTCCTGCTTCAGATGGAATTGAGAAAGTTTTTGGGACATGGACATCTCGACAGATTGATGTCTGGAAAGTTATTGAAACTGCCACCTTGGTTATGCCTCATTGTGTTTGTGTGTGCGTGCGCGCTGTGCATATGTCTAAGTGCATAATTTCCTTTATAAGCTACGACCATTTTCGTTCAGACCAACGAATATTGTGATAGAGCATGGCTAACCAAAGTTTACGTTGGCAAAAGTTTCGGCTGCGAAGCTGCTTATCAGGCCTCTCGTTTTGCAGATAGCTGTGGTTACTTATGTGCCTTTTGGATTGCTTGAATGATTCTTAGGATTAAATTATTGAGTTTGCACGAGAAATGAATGGACAGAGAGAGTGCATTGATTGGCATTCCAAAGAAGAATGGAATGAGGATTGACCTTATGTTGAGATTCTTGTAGGATTAAAGACATAAAAATATGCATTCTATAGAAATTACAACCCCATCATATGACCCGAGCCGTTGCAGAAAATATTTTCTAAAGACTGATTTAAAAAGAACTTTGATAATTAATTCAACGGTCGAAAAAAGCTCTTGCATACTGTATCTCTCTTGTCATTTTATTGTTGAAGTGTATGTGTCTCGTTGAATGAACGAAGATGGCCAATTGATCATAGATTTTTAGGCCTTCGATGTTAACACTTGTGAAGGCTAGTTCATTCAGTTATGCATCATTGAACTGTTTCTAATCTGCTTGTCCATTTCAGATGTGCTTTAATGTTAAATAAATCAAATGCCATATTATTGCGTTACACCACATGAGTCGGAATAAACATTCGTTCCTAGAACATAACAATCTGTTCTATTCCATTTCAAACTAGTACATACTCTTTACGGCCAGGATGGGAGCCTGGCGTGGCGCAACGATCCTCTTGACGTCCATTGCGAGACGTTCCTGGGCGGTGCGCGTGGCTTTGCTCCGGCGCGACGCCGGCGATGTGGAGCTAGGTCGAGCTTGAGAGCTATAGCCTTCTTGGCGTCGCACGCTGTGTTGCTTCTGTATGGAAGGAGATGCAGGGGATGTAGAGCAAGGTACGCCTTCCCTCGACAGTATTTAGGGATCGGCACTGCTCAGTCGAGTCCGAGTTCGAGTTCGTGTCCTGGTCGAAATCAAACAACCGCCTACCGGACAATGGTAGCTTCGTCACGGAGGTTTTCCGTTCATCATGGGCCGCCTACCGGACAATGGTAGCTTCGTCACGGAGGTTTTCCGTTCATCATGGGCCGCTCCGCTCGCGCTGTGATCACACAATCTAGCCCTGGGAAAATAATTCTATGGACCTGGTCCACAAATTTACCCTAGCCCGGCCGCTCACATTGACCGCTTGCAAAACGCATCACCCACGACAGGTAGTCTCTGCCCAGCAAGATTGTGTGGTGCAATGAATAAACACGAACATACACATACAGACGGATGGATATCAAACCAAGGTGACAGTGCGAACATAAGACCCGGATCTGACGGCGGAGTTTTGACAGCGAAGGCCTGTTGGAGATATGTCCAAGAGGCAATAATAAAATGGTTATTTATTATATATTTATGTTTACGATAAATGTTTTTTCGGGAAAACGCAATGACATTGCGTTTCTTTTCATTGCAAAGAAGTGTTCGACGGTTACAATGGCACCTAAAGGTGCAGATTACAGGGTACATTTTAAACTAATAATTGTATTAATAAAATGGTTATTATTATATATTTATGTTTATGATAATTTTTTTTTTCGGAAAAACGCAATGACATTAGGTTACTATGATAAATATTTACATCCCATGCTATAATTGTATTAACCGGAAACATTAATACTTGTGTATTTTGTAAAAATAAAAGAAGTCCCTAGTAAGCCTCTTCAAACTAGTATGTTGATTAATAGATGATCATGGTTTTCTGATCATGGATATTAGATATTATTAATAACAAGATCATGTCATTAGGAAAATGATATGATGGACACACTCCTATAGTAAGCGTAGCATAAGATCAAGTCATTTAGAGTTTGTTTGCTACAAGCTTTCACATACATAGTAACCTAATCCTTCGACCATGAGATCATATTATGTAACATCCTAAAAATATTAAACTAGAATCATCAAACTCTAATCACCAAATTTAGGGTTAACAAAAATTTTTCCAATAAAAATATGAAAGCATTCATATGAGTGTGCATTAAAATTTGAATTCTTTTGAATTGCCATGATTATGTGTTTCCTTGCTTGTAAAATGATTCTTAGGTGAAATAAACATCATCTAAACAATCCCCAAACTTTTCCCAAAGACAAAAAAATCAAAACCATCAACTTAAGTGAATGGTCACTTTTGCTAAATTAACTTCCATGCCTACTTTGGCTATCTCTAACTTTCAGAACTTAACAGAAACATGTTTGGATCTTTGCACCCCTTGATAGTACTCATAAAAAAGTATCAAGGCCCACCTTGTGATCATCCAGAAACATTCAAATGCATAGTTTAAATGACAGTTTAAAATTGAATCTATTTCATATGGAAAGATCCCACTTTTGCAAAAAAACCTCAAACCAACTCAACTTTAAAAATCCAAGCATCTACAGACTCACCAGCACATGCCTAGCACACCCACCAAAAATAATTTCAAAATTCAAAACTTGAGTTCATGCGGCCATTTCATCAAACACCTTGCAGATGCAAATCAAAAAATCCTAAACACTATAGTGTGCAGTGATTCTGGCCTAACTTGTTCCCTCTCTGGACACCACTAGCCTTAGTAGATCATCTAACAACCTTAACTAATCTCTAGCACCACTGTAGGCTGGCCATTGTCATCAATGGTGAGCAGGCCGAGTGCACCATTGCCACCCCATAGTCGACAGCAAGCTATGAGCAACACTAGCCTCGCCAACCTTGTATGGGAGCAAGATAGCACCCCACCGCCACTCCCTGTCCCAGCCGCAAGCGATGCCAGCCCCTGGACCACACGCACCGACCATGCCAAGACGCTCTACAACCATGCCGAGAGCGCTCGACAGACGACCACAGACCGCGCGTCGCCCTCGCCGCGTGCACGCGTGATCACCACCGTCCCAGCAACCCCGCAGACACGCCCGTTCGCCGCCACGCGGACCATGCTTGTTGTGTGCCATTAAAACTCCCATCGGGCACGCTCAGAGCACCATGGCATTCCGACCGATCAGCACTGCCCCACGCCTCGCCACCACGTCGTTGAGCTTCGCCAGGAAGCACAACACCGCCCCTACCGTCGCCCACGCCGATAGCCCTCTATGCCGTCGACCACGACGAGCTCAGCCTGCGCCCGTCGGTCCCCTCTCGCCACTATAAATAGAGGCCTCCCCAGCTCGAATTCTTCACACCTTCTCACTCCCCTCACCTCACTGATCGTTCAACCCCATTCCCGAAGCAAGGCGAGCAGCGCATCGCTGGAATTGCGCCGGAGCAGGCCGCCTCTAGAGAAGAAGGGCGCCGTCGATTTCGTCCACCCTAGGAGGAGCTATCGGTACCAGGAGGTTCGCCGTCGTCGACTTCGTCATTCGCCCGCATCGTCGACCCTCGCCTGAGCCCCGGTGAGCCTCCCACAACCCCAACCTTCCGCGTTAGGTTTCTGTCTCGCCGGCGCCGTCCGACATGGACGATGAGTAGCAGCCGTTCGATTAGACTTAGATCGTGCGGATGAGATTGCCCCGTACCGCTTCGCGTTTAAAGAGTCACTGACCAGTATACCTGCCCTGTCAGTCGCGCCCCATGACGCGGAGTGACACTGGGCCGGCCCAATAACCTTTCCCGCGCAGCCCAGTCGTTTGAATTTAGCTTTTTCCATTTTAGTTCAAACATAGTTCTGTACCTAGTTTCAAAAATCAACTCAGCTCGATTCACTGAACCAAATTGAATGAAACCAATTTTTTTAGAAAGGTTTTGAAATGCTTAATCCAAGCCCGTTGGATTCAAATCATTTGGATCTATAGATCAACCTTGGTAAAAATAACAAGGCAGAAGCTTTTCTGCGTTCAAACATTTTTCAAATTTAAACCATAATAGCTTTTGAGTTGATTCCAACTCTCAAAAATCATATTTGATCATACCTTTCAGAATATAGAAAAACATATGGGTTTACTTACAGAAATAATGCTCAAGTAATAAAAGAATGCCACATAGGCACTTCTAGTCATTTATTTTTATTTAAAATAAAAGGTTAAATCTTATTAAATTGTGACACCACTTTAAATCACATTCCCATGTACTCAAATATGTGGTGATGACATGTGTCAACATGATCCCATGTTTGGTTTGGAGAATATTAAATCTTAAGTAGTTTTTCAATGAGTAGAAATTACTTTTCTGAAAAAATAAAATCAATAAGACAAATGCTTTAATCTTGTAATATTAGTGATGATGCTAGATCATCTATAGAACCCTTTTGTGTGATGATTGAAAGTATTTAAGTATTGTTTGGCGATTGTGTACCTCGTATTTATTTATAGACGCTAGTACCGACCTAAAGGGTTTTACAGCATAGTAAATCAAAAAATTCTACGGATGCGAACGGGAAAGCCAAGATCTAATCTAGGAGATGCAAACAACGAGGGGGGAATAGATGAGATCTTCATACCCTTGAAGATTTGCACAGTGGAACGTTCGACAGAACGTGGGTGATGTAGTCGTACTCTCTTCTCCTCCTCACGATCCGATCCGATCTAACACCGCAAGTGGAGATGCCTCTGAGAGATGCACACGTGCGGCACCTCGACGTCTCCTCCTTCCTCGGTCCAGCAAGTATGGTGGAGAGATGGATTGGATCTACAACGCGACGGCGCGGTGCTAGTGGTGAAGAGTTTCTGCGGCAGGGCTTCGCCTACGCGTAGTCGGGAGGGAGAGAGAGAGAGAGGAGGGGCAGCAGGGCGGCTAGGGTTGTGGAGGAGGTGTGGGAGGGGTGCGCCCCCAGCCCTCTTTATATAGAGGGGTGGGCGGCTGGCCCTTGCCCCTCCCCCAAGCCCTAGGCCGGCGGCCAAGGAGGGAGGAGTGGGGGGCAAGTTCCCCCCTTCTAGAAGCTCCCCTAGGGTTTTGCCCTAGGCTTGGCCAGCTGGGCCCTATGGGGCTTGTGCCCCTGGCCCAATGCGGCCAGGACACTCCCTCATAGGCCCATGCCCCCTCCCGACAAGTGGGGCCACGTTGGTACCACTCCGGAAGGTGCTAGAAGCTTCTGGTACAATACCGATTAACCCGAAACAATTCCGAACTCCAAAAACTGCATTGCCTTATATGAATCTTATTCTCCGGACCATTCCGGAACCTCTCGTGACGTCCTGGATCTCATCCGAGACTCTGAACAAAAATTTATAAACCAATTATCCAATCTATCCTAGCGTCGAGACACGTTAAGTGTGTGACCCTTCGGGTTCGAGAATATGCAGACATGATCTTCTATCAATAATCAACAGCGGGGTATGGAAACCCATATTGACTCCCACACATTCATCGATGATCATATCGGATGAACCACGATACCAGGATTCAATCAATCCCATATATATTCCCTTCGTCTCGCGATATTTTACTTGCCCGAGATTTGATCGCTTGCATGCCATACCTAGTTCAATCTCGTTCACAGCAAGTACTTTACTCGTTCCGTAATCCGATATCACTTTGTGATTAACTCCTTAACCATGTGCTTGCAAGCTTTGTTGATATCGATTACCGAGTGGGCCTGAAGTATATCTCTCCGACTTGGGAGGGACAAATCCCATCTCGATACATACAACCCAACAGGTACTTTCCGATCACCTGAGAGACACCTTTATGATCACCCTCTCATAGGATGACGTTTGATGACCTCAAAGCTTTCTTCCGATACCAGGGAGTTGTATTATCTCATGGTCTAAGGAATACAATATTTTACATAAGAAAAGCTTCGCAAAGATGAACACGATGACACGATCTAATTGCTCCGCTTAGTTTGGGTCTGTCCATCATATCATTCTCCCAATGATATGATCTCATTATTAATCGACAACTCATGTCTATGGTTAGGAAACCTTAACCATCATTAATCAATGAGCTAGTCCATAGAGGCATACTAGGGACACGGTGTTGTTCAAAAACCACACAAGTATTAAAGTTTCCGCTTAATACAATTCTAGCATGGAATATAAACTTTATCATGAACAAGAATTATAATAATAACATCTTTATTATTGCCTCTAGGGCATAATTCCAACAGTCTCCCACTTGCACTAGAGTCAATAATCTAGTTTACATCTGGCAACAATCTAACACCCATGGCACTAGTGCTGATCATGTTTTGCACGTGGAAGAGGTTTAGTCAATGGATCTGCGACATTCAGATCTGTATGTACTTTGCTAATCTTCATATCTCCATCTGCTATATAATCTCGGATTATATGAAACTTGCGGTTGATATGCTTGGTCTTTGGATGATATCTTGGTTCCTTAGCGAGTGCTATGGCGCCAGTGTTGTCACACAATATCTCCAGTGGGTCCAAGGCACTTGGAACCACGCCAAGCTCGATGATGAAGTTCTGATCCAAACTCCTTCACTTGACGCTCGCAGAGCCATGTATTCCGCTTCTCAGTAGATCCGCGATCACGCTTTGCTTGCAGCTTCCACCACGGCTCCTCCATTCAAAATATAAACGTATCCTGTCTGAGATTTAGAATCATCCTTGTCGGTGTCGAAACTAGCGTCGACGTAACCCTTTACGACGAGCTGTTCATCACCTCCATAGACTAAGAACATTTCTTTAGTCCTATTTAGGTACTTTATGATGTTATTCACGGCTGTCCAGTGTTCCGCTCCTAGATCACTTTGGTATCTGCTCGTCAAACTAAGAGCATTGGACACATCCGGTCTAGTACACAACATGGCATACATGATAGAACCTATGGCCGAGGCACTTTGCTCATAGCTTCTCTATCATTTACGGTAGCTGGACACTGAGCCTTGCTCAATATCTTCCCTGACAACATAGGCACTGAACCTTTCTTTGCCTTATCCATTCTGAACCTTTTCAGAACTTTGTCTAGGTATGTACTCTGGCTTAAAGCTATTAGGCGTCTTTGTCTATCTCTATAGATTTTGATGCCCAATATATAAGCAGCTTCCCCTAGGTCTTTCATTGAAAAACATTTGTTCAAATAACTCTTCACATCGTTAAGCATGTTAATGTCATTTCCAATAATCAATATGTCATCCACATATAGTACCAGAAATGTCACTGAGCTCCCACTCACTTTCTTGTAGATACAAGCTTCGTAGCAATTTGGAACAAATCCAAAGCTCTTGATCACTTGATCAAAACAAAGGTTCCAACTCCGAGATGCTTGCTTCAGTCCATAAATGGAACGCTGAAGTGTGCACACTTTATCAGCATCCTTAGGATCGACAAAACCTTCGGCTTGCATCATATACAACTCTTCATCAATGTTGCCATTGAGGAACGCGGTCTTGACATCCATCTGCCATATTTCATAATCATGAAACGCAGCAATTGCTAATAAAATCCAAATGGACTTAAACATCGCTACGAGAGAGAAAGTCTCATCGTAGTCAACACCTTGAACTTGTCGAAAACCTTTCGCGACAAGTCGTGCTTTATAGACGGTAACATTACCATCCGCGTCCGTTTTCTTCTTGAAGATCCATTTGCACTCAATGGCCTTTCGGTCGCAAGGAGGGTCCACCAAAGTCCATACTTGGTTTTCTCTCATGGATCCCAATTCGGATTTCATGGCCTCTAGCCATTTCTCAGAGTCTGGGCTCATCATCGCTTCCTCATAGTTCGCAAGTTCACTGTCATCTACTAACAAGACAGTTAAGACAGGATTGTCGTACCATTCAGGAGGGGCACGCGACCTTGTCGACCTGCGACGTTCAGTAGTAGCATCGTCCGAAGCTTCATGATCCTTGTCATTAGCTTCCTCTATTGTTGGTGCAGGCGGCACTGGAACAATTTCAGGTGCTGCGCTACTATCCAACTCAAGAGAAGGTTCAACAACCTCGTCTATCTCTACTTTCCTCCCACTCACTTCTTTCGAGAGAAACTCCTTCTCAAGAAAGGATCCGTTCTTTGCGACAAACACTTTGCCTTCGGTTCTGTGATAGAAGGTATACCCAATAGTTTCCTTAGGGTATCCTATGAAGACGCATTTCTCTGCTTTGGGTTCGATCTTGTCTGGCATCAACTTCTTGGCGAAGCCGCATCCCCAAACTTTAAGAAACGACAACTTAGGTTTAGCACCAAACCACAGTTCATACGGTGTCGTCTCAACGGATTTAGATGGTGCCCTATTTAAAGTGAATGCAGCGGTTTCTAATGCATAACCCCAAAATGATAACGGCAAATCAGTAAGAGACATCATTGATCGGACCATATCTAATAGAGTTCGATTCCGGCGTTCAGACACACCATTGCACTGTGGTGTTCCGGGTGTCATGAGTTGCGAAACGATTCCGCCTGCTTCAATATGCGTGAGAAAATCATAACTCAAATATTCACCTCCACGATCGGATCGTAGAAACTTAATCTTTCTGTTACGATGGTTCTCCACTTCATTCTGAAATTCTTTGAACTTTTCAAATGTTTCAGATTTATGTTTCATTAAATAGATATACCCATATCTACTTAAGTCATCGGTAAAAGTGAGAAAATAGCGATATCCACCGCGCGTCGAAACACTCATCGGTCCGCATACATCAGTATGTATGATTTCCAACAAGTCCATTGCTCGCTCCATCATACCGGAGAACGGGGTTTTGATCATCTTGCCCATGAGGCATGGTTCGCATGTGTCAAATGATTCAAAATCAAGAGACTCCAAAAGTCCATCAGAATGGAGTTTCTTCATGCGTTTTACACCAATATGACCTAGACGACAGTGCCACAAATAAGTAGTATTATCACTATCTACTTTGCATCTCTTAGCCTCAATGTTATGGATGTGTGTTTCATCCCTTTCGAGATTTAGAAGAAATAAAACATTCACTATAGGTGCATGACCATAAAAGATGTTACTCATATAAATAGAACAACCATTATTCTCCGATTAAAATGAATAACCGTCTTGCAACAAACAAGATCCAGAAATAATGTTCATGCTCAACGCAGGCACATAATAACACTTATTAAGGTTTAAAACTAATACCGAAGGTAAAACTAAGGAGAGCGTGCCGACGGCCATCACATCAACTCTTGATCCGTTGCTAACGCGCATCGTCACCTCATCCTCGCAAGTCAGCCTATTCCGTAGCTCTGCTTCGAGTTACAAATATTAGCAACCGAACCAAGATCAAATACCTGTGCACTACAACGAGGGCTAGTAAGGAAAACATCAATAACATGTATATCAAATATACCTTTGATGGTGCCAGCCTTCTTGTCCGCTAAGTACTTTGACAGCTTGCCCAAAGGACCCTTGTCCTTGCAATAGAAGCACTCAAAGGTCCGGCTTAGGTCCGACTTGAGCTTCTTCTCGAGGGCAACGCGCTTGTCGCCGCCTTTCTTGAAGGGCTTCTTTGCACCCTTACCTTTCTTAAAGCTGGGGGGCTTGTTGACCATCAACACATGATTATCCTTTTTGATGTCCACCTCCGCAGCTTTCAGCTTAGCGAAGAGCTCGGTGATCGTATCAGTGGAACCAATCTGATTATGAGTCACTACAAAACTTTTGTAGCTGGGAGGGAGTGATTGCAGAACCCTGTCAATCTTGAGCTCCTCTGGAATCTTGCAGTCCAGTTGCTCAAGGCGTTGAGTGTAGCCCAACATCTTTATGGCGTGCTCACTAACGGAACTCCCTTCTTCCATCTTGCAGTTAAAGAATTTCTCAGAGATCTCATATCTCTCAGAACGGGCCTGAGTCTGAAACATAGTTTTCAGCTCCTCAAGAATCTCAAAGGGCCCGGGATAATCTTCAAAACGATTTTGAAGGTCCGATTCCATAGCAAACAACATGGTGCTCTTAATCACACCATAATCATCTTTGCGCGACTGATAAACAGCTTTCTCATCAGCCGGCGCATCTACAGCAGGGGCGTCACCTAGCGCATCCTCAAGGACATAGTCCTTTTGTCCGCCAGCGAGAATGATTCTCAGATTGCGGAACCAGTTGGTGAAGTTAGACCCATTGTTTCTAAGCTTTTCTTTCTTAGCAAAAACGTTGAAGTTGAAGTTGGACTTAGCCATTTGATCTACAATATTTGCAAGTACAAATTAGACTATGTTCATGATAACTAGTTCAACTTAATCAAATTACTGGATGAACTCCCACTAAATTCAACATCCCTCAAGTTGTTTTAGTGAACATGATCCAAATTCACCACACCTAATCCGATCTTCACGAGAAGAGATGTGGTTTCAATGGTGGACAACGAAGTGTCGATCATATCATTCATATGACTCATGCTTAACCTTTCAGTTCATGTGTTCCGAGGCCATGTCTGTACATGCTAGGCTCGTCAAGTCAAACCCAAGTATTTCCGCGTGTGCAAAACTGGCTTGCACCCGTTGTATGTGAACGTAGAGTTTATAGCACCCGATCATCACGTGATGCTTGAACACGACGAAATTTCGCAACGGTGCATACATGGGGAGAACACAGTTTTATCTTGAACTTTAAGTGAGGAATCATCTTATAATGCTACCGTCGCGATCTAAGCATAATAAGATACATAAAAGGATAAACATCACATGCATATAACTTTATGTGACTTGGTATAGCCAATCTTCGCGCAATGATCTCCATCTTGTGCGTGCCGGCATGATCTCCATCACTCCACCATGATTGCCTCCACCACGAATAACAACTACAACTATTGCTAACTACTTAGCGATAAAGTAAAACTATTACATGGCGTATAAGAAGTTGACACACAGGTCATACACAATTATAAAGACAACCATATGGCTCCTGCCGGTTGTGTACTCATCGACATGCAAGTCATGAAACATTACAAAACATGATCATCGCATACAACATACACATCACATCTTGGGCCATACCATATCACAGAAAACACTCCCTGCAAAAACAAGTTAGACGCCTCTACTTTGTTGTTGCATGTTTTACGTGGCTTATGGGAGTAGCAAGCTAAGAATGATTCTTACCTACGGAAAGCCACAACGGTGATATTATGGTTGCCAAACTCCAGTGTAAATCCCATGACAACTATAGTGAGAGAAACTGGCATCCACCAGCCGCATGTGTGGAACAAGCCACACGTCAAGTGCGGAGCGGTCATGAACAAGGTCGCGTAAGGTTGGCCTGACCGCTTAGATCTCACTATCCCGTCATAAGAAGTACACAAACAAGAGGCTTGCAACAAAAACATCAACGCCCGAACAACCATGTTGTGTTCTACTCGTGAAACACATCTACGCATAGATCTAGCTCGATACCATCAAGGGTTTTGCGGCATAGTAAATCAAAAAATTCTACGGATGCGAACGGAAAGCCAAGATCTAATCTAGGAGATGCAAACAACGAGGGGATAGATGAGATCTTCATACCCTTGAAGATTCAAGATACGAACGTTCGACGGAACGTGGGTGATGTAGTCGTACTCGCTTCTCCTCCTCGCGATCCGATCCGATCTAACACCGCAAGTGGCGATGCCTCCGAGAGATGCACACGTGCGGCACCTCGACGTCTCCTCCTTCCTCGGTCCAGCAAGTATGGTGGAGAGATGGATTGGATCTACAACGCGACAGCGCGGTACAAGTGGTGGAGAGTTTCTGTGGCAGGGCTTCGCCTACGCACAGTCGGGAGGGAGAGAGTGAGGAGGGGCAGCAGGGCGGCTAGGGTTGTGGAGGAGGTGTGGGAGGGGTGCGCCCCCAGCCCTATTTATATAGAGGGGTGGGCTGGCCCTGCCCTCCCCAAGCCCCAGGCCAAGGAGGGAGGAGTGGGGGGCAAGTTTCCCCCCTTCTAGAAGCTCCCCTAGGGTTTTGCCCTAGGCTTGGCCGGCTGGGCCCTATGGGGCTTGTGCCCCTGGCCCAATGCGGCCAGGACACTACCTCATAGTCCCATGCCCCCTCCCGACAAGTGGGGCCACGTTGGTCCCACTTCGAAAGGTTCTAGAAGCTTCCGGTATAATACCGATTAACCCGAAACAATTCCGAACTCCAAAAACTGCATTGCCTTATATGAATCTTATTCTCCGGACCATTCCGGAACCTCTCGTGACGTCCTGGATCTCATCCGAGACTCCAAACAAAAACTCATAAACCAATTATCCAATCTATCCTAGCGTCGAGACACGTTAAGTGTGTGACCCTTCGGGTTCGAGAATATGCAGACATGATCTTCTATCAATAATCAATAGCGGGGTCTGGAAACCCATATTGACTCCCACACATTCATCGATGATCATATCGGATGAACCACGATGCCAGGATTCAATCAATCCCATATATATATTCCCTTCGTCTCGGGATATTTTACTTGCCCGAGATTTGATCGTCGGTACCGTCATACCTAGTTCAAGCTCGTTCATAGCAAGTACTTTACTCGTTCCGTAATCCGATATCACTTTGTGATTAACTCCTTAAACACGTGCTTGCAAGCTTTGTTGATATCGATTACCGAGTGGGCCCGAAGTATATCTCTCCGACTTGGGAGGGACAAATCCCATCTCGATACATACAACCCAACATGTACTTTCCGATCACCTGAGAGACACCTTTATGATCACCCTCTCATAGGATGACGTTTGATGACCTCAAAGCTTTCTTCTGATACCAGGGAGTTGTATTATCTCATGGTCTAAGGAATACAATATTTGACATAAGAAAAGCTTCGCAAAGATGAACACAATGACACGATCTAATTGCTCCGCTTAGTTTGGGTCTGTCCATCATATCATTCTCCCAATGATATGATCTCATTATTAATCGACAACTCATGTCTATGGTTAGGAAACCTTAACCATCATTAATCAATGAGCTAGTCCATAGAGGCATACTAGGGACACGGTGTTGTTCACAAACCACACAAGTATTAAAGTTTCCGCTTAATACAATTCTATCATGGAATATAAACTTTATCATGAACAAGAATTATAATAATAACATCTTTATAATTGCCTCTAGGGCATAATCCAAACACGACCAAGGATATGAGGAGGAAGGAGGATACTACGAAGAAGAAGCCGAGGAGAACTTCAACCACTGATCTCCACAAGGAAAGCCTTACTAACCAAGTGGACCAGTGCAAGCTAACCCTTGCAAGATATTCCACTTATGCAAGCCTAATACTACTAGTTGACTGAGCAAGCCAATACTTGCAAGCCTTACTAACCAAGTGGACCAGTGCAAGCTAACACTTGCAAGATATTCTACTTATGCAAGCCTAATACTACTAGTTGATTGTGCAAGTTAACACTTGCAAGATATTATACCTATGCAAGCAAATACTTGCTTGTTACCATTCCAACTATATGCCTTAAGCATATGTGATCATACCCACTTGATAACCCCACTCCTAGTTTTACTTACAAGCTTTATACTTTATTTCTTTATCAAAGCTATTACTTAGAGATTACTTAAGTAAATTGTAGATATTAGAAAGATAATTGAAGGTTGCATAAAGAGCATAAAACTTGGCCTAAGCTAGATAATCTTTATGTCATCCTAAGGCATGAGATTGAACTCAATTAATCCCCACTTGTTTACCACCCCTCATGAGTACTTACCCCACTTGTAGATGCTAGTGCTAAGCATAAAACTTGATCAACTTTAGATGGGAATACTTTGTGGAAAAATGGTTATGAAAACCTTGGAATGATGGATCATTCTATTGAGATGTTTTGACATGTGTTTTCGAACACCAGATGATTTGGATGATGAAAATGTTGAGGCATGAGCCTTAGCCCTTTATAAAACTGATGGTTGTCTGGATGCGATACCATTCCAATTTTACTGTACAACCACAATACCCGAGAATTGGGTAGGGCTTGACTGGAAACTTATATACCTTAGTATTGGTTCCCTCACGGCCAAGGTCTGAGCTGAGGCTACCTTGTGAAGATTGTCCACCTGTGCAGTACCCAAGATGACAGTTGGTCATGGTTGGGAGGCCAAACTCACAGGAGAGGTGCTTATACTAAGGCGTGTAATTGAAAGGTTAGGATTGATTATCCGCATACTGAGTATGGTGAATTCAGGATTTGTTCCTGACGGATGTATCGAATGTTGTGGTGAAAGTGTACAATCTCTACAGAGTGTCAAACTATTCGAATAGCCGCGTCCGCGGTTATGGACAGTTGGAGTGGCCATACTATTTCCCCGTCAGATGTTTTCAAAATGACTTGTGAAATGAATTGAGACTTTGACTTGACCACAACAGAGTTGCGATATGAAATACAAGCTCCCACTTAGGTGTTATAAAAATTCAACTAGCTTTCTTTGTTTCTAACTTAGTAGAGGTAAATCTGGCTTTTTTGCAAAACAACCCTAGAGCTTAGTGTCCTACTATAAAAAACCCTTCACTTGTTAGTATTAGTTTGCGAGTACTTAAAGAGTACTCATGGCTTTGTCCTTGGCTATTTCCATGGCCAAACTATGAAGAGGAGTACCAGGAAGGTTACGACAACTAGGATCATCTCCCATCGTCAGCATTGCTTGTGACCCCGAAGATGGAGCTTCGCCTATTCTATCGTTATTATTACGTATTTCCGCTGCTTGAGTTGTATTAAGAACTGGATCATGAAATCCTTATTTGTGTAAGACCTTATGTATGGTTTGTAATGGATGATGTACTATGGTATCCAAATCTGTTATGTCTCGCAAAAACGGTAATCCTGGGATTGCGATGTATGGCATAACATGCATCTGTGATTAAAAATCCGGGTGTTGACATATTAATGGATGCTTTGATGACATCAAACACCACTTTGTAACTGGGTGGTTATAAAGGTGGCATTAGGTATTCTGAAAGTATGTGTTGAGGCACATGGATCAAGAGTGGAATTTGTCTATCCATATGACAGATAGATATACTCTGGGCCCTCTCAGTGGAATGCCATCCAATTGGCTTGCGAGCATGTGTCTAGGTCACAAGGGATGTCATATCACGGAACAAGTAAAGATTACTTATCGGTAACGAGGTTGAACTAGGTATAGCGATGCCGACGATAAAACCTCGGATAAGTAAAGTATCGTGCGGCAAAGGGAATCGGTATCTTATGTAAATGGTTCATTCGATCACAATGTAATCGTAAAAATATGTGGGAACCATATTAATTTCCAGATTCCTCTATTGGTTATTGATCGAAGAAGTGTCTCGATCATGTCTGCATAATTCACGAACCGTAGGGAGACACACTTAAGTATTCGATATTGTTTAGTAGATAAGGAATATGAGTTGGAGACCGAATGTTGTTCAGAGTCTCGGATTCGATCCAGGACATCACAAGGAGATCCATATTGGTCAGGAGAATAAGATTCATATAAGGAAAGTCCAATTTTGGGGTTCGGAAATGTTTTCAGTGTTTTCACCGAAAGCTTCTAGAAAGTTCTGGAAGGTCCACCACCCCGGAGGGGGCACATGGATGCGCCATACCCAAGTGGGGGTGGCGGCATCATGCCCGAGTTCAAGTCGGCAATGACTAGGAAGTGGGAATCAAACTCTAGTTTGAATAATCAAAGTCTAGTTTGAAAAGTCAAATCCCAATTTGAAAAGTCAAAGTCCTAGTGGAGGAAGGGGAGGAAACCTACAAGGGAGAGGTTTCCCTCTCCCTCCCCAAGCCGCCGGCCACAAGGGGAGTTGGGGGAGGACTCGGCCTCCCCTTGCCGCCTCCCCCTCCCATATAAGCAAGGGGTGGGGCGCCCCTTGGACCTCACCCCAAAACCCTAGGCCACCACCGCCTTCCCAAGCCGTCGGCGCCATAGCCCCTCTCCAAGTTGTCATTGCCTATACCCTAGCCACCGACACCTCCCTCTCCTGGGGGGCTAAACCCTAGCCGCTGAGGCCCTCTTGTAACATCCCAAAAATCATAGTTTCAAAACTCATTCATATCATCTGTGCATCATTCATTCATTTAGAGTTTATCAAAAATCACTTAGAAAACAGAAGTTGAGTCTGTGATTTCATGTGGACAATTGATTCCAAAATGACCATCACACTTTGAAAATTTGGAAGACTAGGTACTTGTTTACTTGATTTCATTGTTGGAATGTTTATGTGAAACTTTTAACCAGAATTCAAAGTTTAGAAATGATTTCAAAACCCTAAATCCAAATATATGCAAACCATAGCAAAATCTCTGTTTATTTTTGAAACCCAAACTGGACCAAACCTTACAGGGTAACCAATTGGTTAAATGACTGCTTTTGAAAACACAAAACCCTACAAAGATCCCCAAAATTGTTTGAAATTAAAAAGGATTTGAATTCATATCAAAATCAATTCAGAAAATAGGAAACAGAAAAAGAAAAGGGCAAAGAAATGGAAAAGGCCATGCGGCCAGGATCTGCCCAAAGAACTAATCCAGCCCAAAGAAGCCCACCCGCACTTCTTTTCCTCCTCTCACGCGGACGCCATCGCCACCGGCAGACGGACCCCACATTCACTTAGCGCATTACCGACGAAGCGGGCCCTATCTGCCGCATCGCCTTTCCCAAACTCCCGCCACGCCGCAGAGCAGTGATGGCCGGTGATGGCGGCTTAATTGGGCCATTAAACGCAGCGCTTTTGTCGACTCCCAGGCTATAAGATCCCCATCACTCCACGGTCATTTTCCCCGTCAATCGCACACTTACGCCCAGTCGCCTCAAACCTCCGCGAGTCGCCCGACAGAGCCCTCCGCGATCAATTCCGGTGAGCTTCGAGTTCCCTCCGCTCCCATTCACCCTATCTTATTCAGTGAACTCACGCATCTTCCGACCTCGCCGTTTGTCTTCGCATGACCCTAGCGTTGGCAACGCCGACGATCGCCGCCACCATCTTCTTCACGAACTCCGACCCTCTCCGTAAGTAAACACCACCCTTGCCCTCCGTTGACACGCATAGCATCCTCGCCATCGCGGCGATCGATGGTGTCCTTATTTTGGCCTAGCGCGACGAGGAACCACGCCAACGACGACAACTGACCGTAGCTGACATTTTCGCGAACTCCGGCGAGCAATTCCAGTAAGTTTCGAGCGCCCCCTGCTTTCTTATTCACCCGAGCGTGTTCGTAGTTGTCCTGCGCATCCTCTAAACCCATTGGTTCGTGCTCAGGCGACGCAGAACATCGGCAGCAACTCCGACAACCCTCGCCTGACGCCAGACGAAACTCCGACGAGGTCTAGAGCCCATCTCCGAGCGCCCCTTCGCGAACGAGTACCACGTCGAGTTCCAGCACGCCTTCGCGGATCTGGTAAGCACATCCTTGCATCCTGGAATGGTCTAGAACGCCGGCACCGCCAGAGACGACGCGCGCCGCCAACGCCGCCAGCTGCCAGAGCATGGTCGCTTGCTCGCGCCGTTGGATCTTGATCCGGCGCCAGGATAGACTCACTTAATCGAAGCGATGCGCGATCTGGTGCGTACGATCTGTTTAAAATCCTGCGGCTGCAGAGCGTGATCCAACCGAAGCGGTACGCGCCAATCACAGCGCGACGCGTGGCAAAGTTTATATTAAAAACAGAAATCAAAACCTGAATTAGATTCAAACTTCAAATGTTTATAACTTTCAAACTACACGTTGGATTTTTGCAAACTTTATATCGTTGAGATCAGTGAGACAAGGCCTAACAGAATATACCTTTTATTTAGCATATAGTAGCAGTTAAAAATGTTTTATTTGTGGAACAAGTTTGGGGCCATTTTAGATATAAAAATATCTTTATAAAATTTTGTTTGGACAAATAGGTTTATTGGACAAACTTGTGACATGTTATGCTTCAGTAGTCATGTACACACACTTGGTAGAATTTTTCAAAATTTAGTACATGGTAAATTCTTGCATGCATACATTCATATTATTTTGATTATATTTAAAGGTGTGTAATTGTATGTTTTGAATTCTTGTGTAGATTCTGATTTTGATTGTGATTGTGAAGAGTGCTACTCCCCACACTACCAAGGCAAGTGATATTTGCATGAATATATAATTGTCCTATGTTTTTGAACTAGCATTAGATATTTTATTCTATTTTGCATAATATTTTGTCTAATGGAAAGGTGGGAAATCCTATGTAGTCTATTAGCATTGTTAGGAATTATTCCTAAGATAAGTTGCCATACTTGCTTAGCCTAGCTTATAGTAAACAAGGGTGGTGAACATCTATATATATACTATATGATAAAATATTCTAAGTCAAGAGACTTATGTTTTCTTAATAAAACTACTAAGTTAAATAAACCTCCCAGGTGGAATGGAATGTATGGATTATGTTGAGTGGTTACACAAGGTCATGGACTTGGGTTGTGTATCACACTTGTGGGATGCCACCCAGGCACAAAGGGATTTGGAGGCCAAGTGTTGAGAAAGCTTACAGGCAACCACTTGGCAATATGGGCTCGCCATGATCATATAGGTTGCGAACTTAGTCAATTTGGACAGATGGTGGTAGTTGGGTTGATAGGTTGGAGCGTCCATTTTGACTAAGGAAAAGCTTCGAAAGGTCCTGTCTTGGGAAACCAAGTCCGTGGGGAAAGTGCACAACCTCTGCAGATGGAAAACCTAAGTACTTAGCCTTGTCCAAGGAAATGGACACTTGAGCATCAAGACATGGAAGCCACAAGAATCTCATCACTCCAACTTCTAAATTAAAAACTTGTGGGTGAACAAGGGTGAAGGACCTCAATGTCTATTGATGGTTTCCTTGGGAATGTTTTGACAAAGAAAAACTTAGCAATTTCAACTAATAAGTAAAACTTAATTTTAAGCAAAGCAAGCCAAGCTACACTAGCCAAATGCATATAGAACTATAGACCACTTAAAATATACTAAGGTATCACTTGCCAATACTATTCCAAAGTATTGACCCTGTGGTCAGAACTTGTGATGTTGCAGTTACTCCGATGATGAGTAGGAGTCATGAGTCTACACTCAACATGCTTGCTCGTGGCACATGAAGATGAAGACTTGTGTTTATTTACTTATTCCTAAAACTCTTGTATTAGGCCTATGGCCCTGAGTTGTAAAAGACTATGTTTATCTCGGAATGAATGTAATAAACGACCTTTGTATCTCATGTACTTCATCTTAAACTGTGGATGCTAGCATTGATCCGTGGACTAGCATTGTAATCACAGGATCCTATCCTCTATAAAGGAGGGGTCTAACAGATGGTATCGAGCAGCATGTGTGTCAGTAGGATTATGACCCTAGGACTGGAAAAACCACTAAGGAAAAGTTTTCAACTACTTCTACACTTGTCTATTCTTCTCAGAAACTTTTCTAATCTCTTTCAACTTCCTTTGTAGATGAACTCCATCAACGAAGCTGTGAAGAAGGGACCACTCATGACCATGACCTTGGAATGTGAAACCGAGTTTCCCAATATTCTCAAGGACCTCATGGAGGCAATGGATGCACATGGTGAAGCCGTGTACAAGGGCTTTCCAAAGTGATGGATGAAGGAGTGGAGTATTGGTGGGTGCAACTACACTTGTACAAAAACAAGGAGACAACCACAAATAAAGGGGATTCTGATGTACACCAACACTTCCATGCACACCACATTCTTTGAGTCACCAGGATGCAGCTTGGAGGACTATCAAGGAACTAAGTGCTAGAGTCAAGTGCAGAATGCTCAACCTCCAAAAGGACTTAGAGAAAGAGAAGGAACTTACTCAAGAATTGGAAGACAACAACCAAGAAATAAGGGGAGATGTTATAGACTTAGTGATAGAGTCGAGGGAACAAGATTGGTGGATTGCCTCTAGGAACATTGTGTTCAATAATAGGTCCCGTGAGATTGGACTGTAAGGACACTTCGTTAGTTGGACCACCACTTATCACCTTATTTTCAAAAGATATTTTAAATAAGTATGGACCTTGAATGATGTAAAGAATTCATGTATGCATGGCTTGTGTGACAAATATGTTTCATGGTTATGTATGAATGTTGTCTTGATTTATCTTGAATTGCATTGTTCTAACTTTTAAATCTTATAAATAGATGCCTGTTGCCATCAGCACCGTTGAGGAGTTTCGAGTTACTCGTTTTGGTCCCCGTGATTGAGCTTACTACTGCTGACCTCCCTCTTCCCACCATTACGGTGTACCCACTCACCAAGTTCGAGAGGAAGGACCTCTGGGCTTCAAGGTGACCCAGCCAGACGCCAGATCGAGCCCACTACAGAGGCCATCGCCTTCAAGTTGATGCACGACAGGAGAGAGGCATGGAGGTAGTCATGCAGACCCGATAGGACGATCATAGGCCGCCACCCGCATAAAGTTAGGGTACTCACTTTCACGCCTCTTGAGACGTGATGATGACGGAGAGTCCATCGACTTGAGGACGACTCGAGGATCACCGCGAGCCGATACGCCTTTATCTTCGTGACTTGGAGACTCTTCTCATAATGAGATACGGACAGACGAACGTCATGCTTGGTAATGACGAAGCTTGAGTGCAGCGAAAAGGACAAGCTTTTGCGCAGCAGATGAGATGATCAAAGAGATGGAGACAAAATTTGAGACCCAGGACCGCAAATTCAAGAGTCAAGAGAAACGCGTCCGTGATAGGAACAAGAGAATCCGGACATGACCGAGGAGCTGAAGTCTAAGGACTTCGAGCTTGAGCAAAGCAGCAGATGGTTATTGAGAGGCTTCGGCCCCGAAGAGGGCTCTCAAGGCCAAGATCGATTCCTTAACCACTACGATTGAGGAGAACAAGACCGATGGAGAACGCAGGTCTTACCTTCGTCGAGGAGGAGATTGACGTTGATGAGTAGACATGATCACTGCTTATCTTGTTATTCATACTTGTTTTGTGAACTTGTTTTGGACCATCCGACATGTGGATGGCTTGCCACTTGTGTGTAATCACTTCATGAACTTGTTATGTGGTTGTTGAACTTTATTCTCAAGTGTTGCTTAATATGTGTTTGCTTAAGTTGTATTGTGCATAAAACATCTATGGGTATCTCATTCTTATCTGTTTGAATAAACCACAGATGCCTCCCCGTCGCGCAAACCCCAACCCCAACAACATTACCCCGGAAATGCAACAAATGATGAATGCGCAAACACAACTTATGCAAATGATGACGGCGTTCATCCAAAACCAGAATAACAACAACAACAACAACAACAACAACAACAACAACAATGACCCCAACAACAACAACAACAACAACAACAATAACAACAACCCTCCGGGTTTCGATATGCTCACCAGATTCCTGCGTCTGAGGCCAGCAAAGTTTTCGGGAACAACTGATCCCATGGCAGCCAATGACTGGTTGCGTTCTGTGAACAAAGACTTGGTGATGAGGTCGACCGATGCTGAAAAAGTCGATTCGCAAAGACATCCGTGGAAGGACCAGCCGCCACATGGTGGGATAACTTCCAAATCACCACTCCCATTGATGAAGTGACATGGGACATATTTGAAGATGGGTTTCGCACCGCTCATATCTCGTCACGGATAATGAGTCTGAAAAAGAAGGAGTTTCACAACTTGAAGCAGCGCCATCGCAGTGTGGCAGAATACGTAGAAGAATTCAACAATCTGGCGCGCTATGCACCGGACGAGGTTGATACTGATGCCAAGAGAAAGGAAAAATTCTTGGAGGGCTTGAGTGATGAGCTGAACCTACAGTTATCTGTAGCATATGTTCCAACTTATCAGTCCTTGTGTGACAAGGCTGCTATTTTGGAGAGTAAAATGAAGCAAGTCGAGAGTAGGAAGAGGAAACACTCCGACAAACACATCGGGATCGCCTCACAAACGATCTCATTATGATAACAAGCAGCCCGGATCCCATAAACATGGGAAGTTCAACAAGCACCACACCACAACCGTCATGACAACAAACATCGTAGTCATGACAATGATAAGTACAAGAACCACAAGGGTGGATATAAGAGCCACCACAAAGGAAATGGTAGTGGAGGTGGAGGTCAAGATGTCAAAAAGGACATCACCAAAGTTGAGTGCTTCAAATGCAAGAAGTCAGGGCATTATGCTAATGAGTGCCCTGAAAAGAAAGTTGAAGGACCTAACAAGCCAAATCCTTTCCAGAAAGGACAGGTTAACCACCTCAATGTGGAGGAGGTCTATGAGGAGCCTGATGCCGTTGCTGGTAAGTTCAGACTCAATTCAATTTCAGCGTTTGTACTCTTTGATACGGTGCATCTCATTCATTCATATCAAAGGCATTTGTGGATAGAAATGGGTTTGCATCGTAAAACATTGGGTGTCCAATAAAGGTTAGTTCTCCGTGGGAGACATGGTAGCAAGCCTTGGATGCCGAGATCTTATCATAGAGTTTGGTAAACATAAGTTCCCAAGAAGTTCGATAATCCTAGATTCCCAAGGGTTGGATGTAATATTGGGAATGGATTGGATGGCTAAGTATGAGGGAGTATTAGATTGTGCCAATCGTATGCAGTTACACTCACAACCCCGAAGGAAAAGAATAAAGTTTAAGTCAAACTTTGAATTCAAAGGAAGTAAGCTAAATTCTCTTAAGGGGTTAACATGGACAATATGCCAATTGTGTGTGAGTATCCTGATGTATTCCCGAGGAATTACCAGAATGCCACCGACGTAGATGTGGAGTTTCTAATAGATTTGGTACCGTGTTCGACCAATAGCTAAGAGACCATATAAAATGTCAAGGATGAGCTGAAAGAACTCAAGAAACAACTAGGAGAACAGCATGTAAAGGGTTTATACAACCAAGTTCTTCATCTTGGGGAGCCCAGCTTTGTTCGTGGAGAAAAGGATAGAACACAAAGATTATGTATTGATTATCGCTCTCAACGAGGTTACCATCAAGAACAAATATCCTTTGCCAAGAATCAACGACTTGTTTGATCGTTAGAAGGAGCATGTGTATTCTCAAGATTGATCCGAGGTCGCTATTTTCAACTTAAGATAAGAGAGCAAGACATACCTAAGACAGATTCACCACAAGGTATGGATTGTATGAGTACACCGTGATGCCTTTTGGTTTAACCAACGCCCAAAGATATTTCATGAATATTATGAACAAAGTGTTCATGGAATTCCTTGACAAGTTCGTTGTCGTTTTTATCGACGATATCCTAGTCTACTCCAAGAGCAAGGAATAACATGAAAGACACTTGCGCTTAATACTTGAAAAATTAAGAGAACATAAACTTTATGCCAAATTCAGCAAGTGTGAGTTTTGGTTAGAGAAAGTTGGATTCCTTGGTCATGTTATGACAAAGGATGGTGTGGCAGTTGATCCGGCTAAAGTTTCAGCAGTGACAGATTGGGAATCACCCAAAAACGTGAAAGAAGTTCGTAGTTTCCTTGGCTTAGCAGGTTACTACAGAAGGTTTATTGAAAATTTCTCAAAAGTTGCTAAACCTATGATGTAATTGCTAAAGAAGGACAAAAGTTTGCCTGGTCAAGGTTGTGAAGTCGGCCAGAATTAAAGAAGAGACTTGTAACAGACCGCTTTGTGTTCCACTGATTTGGAAAAAGATTTCCAAGTGTATTGTGACGCTTCTCATCAAGGCTTAGGTGCCGTGCTTATGCAAGATGGTAGAGTCGTAGCTTATGCTTCGAGACAACTCAAAACTCATGAAGTAAACTACCCTACTCATGATTTGGAGTTAGCCTCTGTCGTTCATGCACTCAAAACATGGAGACATTACCTGTTAGGTAAGCGGTGTGAAGTATTCACCGATCATAAGAGCTTGAAATATATCTTCACCCAGAAGGAAATCAACATGAGACAAAGAAGATGGTTAGAACTTATCAAGGATTACGACTTAAGTTTGCAATACCATCCCGGTAAAGCAAATGTGGTAGCCGATGCTCTAAGTCGTAAGACATTTATAAATGGCCTTACAAAAGGGGAATTGCCAGAAGACTTGTGTAGGCAATTCAAAGAACTCAGATTGGAGATTATACCAGAAGGGCAGCTCACGTGTTTGGATGTCCAACCCACTCTTTGGACAAGATCCGAAGTTCAAAAGACTGACGAGGAAATTGAAAAGATTAAAGTAAACATTGGTCTAGGGAAAGCCAAGAGTTTCCATATTGACGAACAGGGTACTTTATGGCACGGGAAACGTATATGTGTTCCACAAGACCCAGAGTTGCGAAAACTAATCTTACAAGAAAGTCACAACTCTCCATATTCTATTCACCCGGGAAACACCAAGATGTACATGGATATGAAAGAGAGATTTTGGTGGAACAATCTCAAAAGGGATATCGCCGAACATATCGCTTTGTGTGATGTATGTAGCAGAGTCAAAGCGGAGCACCAGAAACCAGCAGGTCTGCTTCAACCATTGCCTATTCCTGAATGGAAGTGGGAAAATATTGGTATGGATTTCATTACCGGATTACCAAGGACTAGATCGGGATATGATTCCATATGGGTAGTAGTGGATCGTCTAACTAAAGTGGCTCATTTTATACCAGTGAAAACAACTTATACAAGTGCCAAACTAGCAAAAATTTACATGAGCAGGATTGTATGCCTTCATGGTGTGCCAAAGAGTATTGTGTCTGATAGAGGAACTCAATTCACATCTCACTTTTGGAGACAACTTCATGAATCCTTAGGAACGAGGTTGGAATTCAGTACTGCCTTTCATCCTCAAACAGATGGTCAAACAGAGAGAACCAATCAAATTCTAGAAGAGATGTTGAGGGCATGCGCTTTGGATTATGGAGCAAGTTGGGATGAAAGTCTACCCTACGCAGAGTTTTCTTACAATAACAGCCATCAATCAAGTATTGGAATGGCACCGTTTGAGTTACTCTACGGAAGGAAGTGTACCACCCCATTGTTGTGGAATGGTGTGGGAGAAAGAAGTTTATTTGGACCTGATCTTATCAAGGACGCCGAAGAGAAAGTTAAATTGGTTAGGGACCGGTTGAAGATAGCACAATCCCGACAGAAAAGCTACGCGGATTCTAAGCGTAGAGAAGTCACCTACGAAGTTGGAGATAGAGCCTATCTCAGGTATCACCACTCGTGGAGTGAAAAGATTTGGAGTCAAAGGAAAGTTGGCACCAAGATACGTTGGGCCATTCAAGATTCTAAGTCGCAAGGAGAAGTTGCATATGAAGTGGAATTACCGTAATCTCTATCAAGAGTCCACAACGTATTTCATGTGAGTCAACTTAAGAAGTGTCACCTAAATGGAAGAGTCTTCTTTGAAGGATACCATACCTTTGGAGGAAGTTCAGCTAGAAAGTGATCTCACTTATGAGGAAAAACCTGTCAAAATTCTAGAGATAGCAGAAAGAGTCACCAGGACCAAGACTATCAAATTTTGTAAAGTACAATGGAACCATCACTCCGAAGAGGAAGCAACATGGGAAAGAGAAGATGATCTTCGGAAAGACCACCCTCACCTATTTGCTAGCCCAACCGAATCTCGAGGGCGAGATTCATCTTAAGGGGGTTAGATTTGTAACATCCCAAAAATCATAGTTTCAAAACTCATTCATATCATCTGTGCATCATTCATTCATTTAGAGTTTATCAAAAATCACTTAGAAAACAGAAGTTGAGTCTGTGATTTCATGTGGACAATTGATTCCAAAATGACCATCACACTTTGAAAATTTGGAAGACTAGGTACTTGTTTACTTGATTTCATTGTTGGAATGTTTATGTGAAACTTTTAACCAGAATTCAAAGTTTAGAAATGATTTCAAAACCCTAAATCCAAATATATGCAAACCATAGCAAAATCTCTGTTTATTTTTGAAACCCAAACTGGACCAAACCTTACAGGGTAACCAATTGGTTAAATGACTGCTTTTGAAAACACAAAACCCTACAAAGATCCCCAAAATTGTTTGAAATTAAAAAGGATTTGAATTCATATCAAAATCAATTCAGAAAATAGGAAACAGAAAAAGAAAAGGGCAAAGAAATGGAAAAGGCCATGCGCCGTGATCTGCCCAAGAACTAATCCAGCCCAAGAAGCCCACCCGGAACTTCTTTCCTCCTCTCACGCTACGACGACCGAGCCACGACGGACCCACATTCACTTAGCGCATTACCGACGAGCGGCCCTATCTGCTACCGGCATCGTCTTCCCCAAACTCCCGCCCGCGACCACGTCGCAGAGCAGTGATGGCCGTGATGGCGCGCTTAATTGGGCCATTAAACGCAGCGCTTCTTGTCGACTCGTGCTATAAGATCCCCATCACCCACGGTCATTTTCCCCCAGTCAATCGCACACTCACGCCCCCAGGCTGCCCTCAAACCTCCGCGAGTCACCGCTGACAGAGCCCCCTCCGGCGATCAATTCCGGTGAGCTTCGAGTTCCCCTCTGTCTCCCATTCACCCTATCTTACTCAGTGAACTCATACGCATCTACTGACACTCGCCGTTTGTCTTCGCATGACCCCTAGCGTTGGCAACTTCGACGACTGGCCGCCACCATCTTCTTCACGAACTCCGGCGACCCCTCTCCGTAAGTAAACACCACCCCTTGCCCTCTGGTTGACACGCATAGCATCCTCGCCATCGTGCGCATCTGACGGTGTCCTTATTTTGGCCTAGCACGACGAGGAACCACGCCAACGACAACCGACCGTGGCGACATTTTCGCGAACTCCGCGAGCAATTCCGAAGTTTCGAGCGCCCCGCTTTCTTATTCACCCGGCGTGTTCGTAGTTGTCCGCGATCCTCTAAACCCATTGGTTCGCTCAGCGACGCAGAACATCGGCAAGAACTCCGACAACCTCGCCGACGCCAGACGAAACTCCGACGAGGTCTAGAGCCCATCTCCGAGCGCCTTCGCGAACGAGTACCACGCCGAGTTCCAGACGCCGCGGATCTGGTAAGCACATCCTTGCATCCTGGAATGGTCTAGAACGCCGGCACCGCCGTAGACAGACGCGCCGCCGCCAGCCAACGCCGCCAGAGCATGGTCGCTTGCTCGCGCGCCGTTGGATCTTGATCCGAGCGCTAGGATAGACTCACTTAATCCCGAAGCGGTACGCGATCTGGTGCGTACGATCTGTTTAAAATCCTGCGGCTGCAGAGCGTGATCCAACCGAAGCGGTACGCGCCAATCACAGCGCGACGCGTGGCAAAGTTTATATTAAAAACAGAAATCAAAACCTGAATTAGATTCAAACTTCAAATGTTTATAACTTTCAAACTACACGTTGGATTTTTGCAAACTTTATATCGTTGAGATCAGTGAGACAAGGCCTAACAGAATATACCTTTTATTTAGCATATAGTAGCAGTTAAAAATGTTTTATTTGTGGAACAAGTTTGGGGCCATTTTAGATATAAAAATATCTTTATAAAATTTTGTTTGGACAAATAGGTTTATTGGACAAACTTGTGACATGTTATGCTTCAGTAGTCATGTACACACACTTGGTAGAATTTTTCAAAATTTAGTACATGGTAAATTCTTGCATGCATACATTCATATTATTTTGATTATATTTAAAGGTGTGTAATTGTATGTTTTGAATTCTTGTGTAGATTCTGATTTTGATTGTGATTGTGAAGAGTGCTACTCCCCACACTACCAAGGCAAGTGATATTTGCATGAATATATAATTGTCCTATGTTTTTGAACTAGCATTAGATATTTTATTATATTTTTGCATAATATTTTGTCTAATGGAAAGGTGGGAAATCCTATGTAGTCTATTAGCATTGTTAGGGAATTATTCCTAAGATAAGTTGCCATACTTGCTTAGCCTAGCTTATAGTAAACAAGGGTGGTGAACATCTATATATATACTATATGATAAAATATTCTAAGTCAAGAGACTTATGTTTTCTTAATAAAACTACTAAGTTAAATAAACCTCCTGGGTGGAATGGAATGTATGGATTATGTTGAGTGGTTACACAAGGTCATGGACTTGGGTTGTGTATCACACTTGTGGGATGCCACCCAGGCACAAAGGGATTTGGAGGCCAAGTGTTGAGAAAGCTTACAGTGCAACCACTTGGCAATATGGGCTCTGCCATGATCATATAGGTTGCCAGAACTTAGTCAATTTGGACAGATGGTGGTAGTTGGGTTGATAGGTTGGAGCGCGTCCATTTTGACTAAGGAAAAGCTTCTGAAAGGTCCTGTCTTGGGAAACCAAGTCTGGTGGGGAAAGTGCACAACCTCTGCAGATGGAAAACCTAAGTACTTAGCCTTGTCCAAGGAAATGGACACTTGAGCATCAAGACATGGAAGCCACAAGAATCTCATCACTCCAACTTCTAAATTAAAAACTTGTGGGTGAACAAGGGTGAAGGACCTCAATGTCTATTGATGGTTTCCTTGGGAATGTTTTGACAAAGAAAACTTAGCAATTTCAACTAATAAGTAAAACTTAATTTTAAGCAAAGCAAGCCAAGCTACACTAGCCAAATGCATATAGAACTATAGACCACTTAAAATATACTAAGGTATCACTTGCCAATACTATTCCAAAGTATTGACCCTCTGTGGCTGTAACTTGTGATGTTGCAGGTTACTCCGATGATGAGTAGGAGTCATGAGTCTACACTCAACATGCTTGCCTGTGGCACATGAAGATAAAGACTTGTGTTTATTTACTTATTCCTAAAAACTCTTGTATTAGGCCTATGGCCCTGAGTTGTAAAAGACTATGTTTATCTCTGGAATGAATGTAATAAACGACCTTTGTATCTGTGTACTTCATCTTAAACTGTGGATGCTAGCATTGATCCAGGGACTAGCATTGTAATCACAGGGATCCTATCCTCTATAAAGGAGGGGTCTAACACCTCTCTCCTCCGCCATACCTACTCCGGCTTAGGCGAAGCCCTGCAGGATCTATTCCTCCACCTCCACCACCACATCGTCGTGCTACCGGAATCACGAGGAGATCTACAACCTCCGCTTCCTGCTAGAACAAGGGAGAGGAAGGTGTTCATCGAGTACCGAACGTGTGACCGACTGCGGAAGCGTTGCTGGAACGTGGCGCCGGAAGGATCATATTCGCGATCTTGAGATCGGCAAGTGAACGACTACATCAATCACGAGAATCCGATCTCGTTAAATGCTTTGGATCTATGAGGGTTAGTACTCTATAAACTCGCTGCACCGATCTCGTAGATTAGATCATGGATTTTGTATGTTCATGCGATAGATTTTTTTGTTTTCCATGCTATGAACCCCTACAATGGTATTAGAGCCATGTCTATGCGTAGATCTATTGCACGAGTAGAGCACAATGGTTTTATGGGCATTGATGCTTTTGTTGTCGCTTGCTTTTTGTGTACTTTGCATCCTGCGGGATGGTGGGATGAAGCGGTCTGAGCTAACCTTACATGTCATCGTACATGAGACTTGCTCCACGCTCAACGTGCCACTTGCATTGCACAAGTGGCTTTGCGGGTGTCTGTCTCTCCCACCATACTAAAGATTCAATTTACAACGGGCACTTGATAGTACTTGTATCAACGTTGTGGTTCATGTTCGTAAGTGAGAATGGTTCTTATGCAAAATCCCAAGCCACGTAAAACATGCAAAGAAGATTATATACGTCTAACTTGTTTATGCAGGTCATGTGTTGTGATGTGATATGGCCTCGATTGTGATTATATATGATGTATGCAATGATCCTTATTCTAAGTTGGCAACTGGCAAGAGCCTTATGGTTGTCTTTAAATTTCGTTTAAGACATGTGTGTATATTCATCAAAGTAGTTGTAATAGTTGCTGTTGGTGGAGGACAACCATGAGGAGGCGCCATTGACCTTGACGCCACGCCGGTGATGATGGATATCATGTTCGTTCTTGGAGATGGAGATCGAAGGCGCAAGAAGAAAGGCCATATCATATCACATATTATGATGTTAATCCTTTTATGCATCTTGTATTGCTTAGGTTGCAATGGTAGCATTATAAGATAATCCCTCTCACTAAATATCAAGTAATATAGTGTTCATCCTTAGTAGACACCGAGCACCACGTGATGATCGGGTGTGGTAGATTCTACGTGTGCGTATAACGGGTGCAAGCCAGATTTGCACATGCGGATACTAAGGTTAACCTTGACGAGCCTAGCATGTACAGACATGGCCTTGGAACACGGAATATCGAAAGGTAAAGCATGAGTCATATAACTGATATGATGAACATGTTGATTGTTCGCCTTTGAAACTACATCATCTCTCATGATGATTGGACTTGGTGTAGTGGGGTATTCATCATGCGTTGGGTATTCATCATGTCTTCCAATCACTACCACCTAGTTACAAGAACTTCGTGATGAACTACAACATGCAGCGCATGGATAAGTCGTTGCCTGAACTCTTCTCCTTGTTGAAGTCTGCGGAAGTAGAGATCAAGAAACAACACCAAGTGTTGATGGTCAATAAGACCACCAACTTCAAGAAGCAAGGCAAGCCTAAGAAGAAGGGTAACTTCAAGAAGGGCGACAAGAAAGCTGTTGCGCCTGCAAAGAAACCCAAGGCTAGTCCTAAGCCTGATACTGAGTGCTTTTACTACAAGGGAGAAGGTCACTGGAAGCAGAATTTCCCCAAGTACCTAGCAGATCTGAAGAACAACAACATCAAGAAGAAAGGTATATTCGATATACATGTTATTGATGTGTATCTTACTAGTAGTCGTAGTAGTGCCTTGGTATTTGATACTGGTTCGGTTGTTCATATTTGTAACTCGAAACAGGTGTTGCAGAATAAGCGAAGACTAGCGAAAGACAAGGGGACGATGCGCGTTGGAAATGGCCCCAAGATTGATGTGATCGCTGTCATCACGCTCCCTCTTCATCTACCATCGGGATTAGTTTTATACTTAAATAATTGTTATTTGGTGCCTGCGTTAAGCATGGACATTATATCTGGATCTTGTTTATTTTGAGACAGTTACTTGTTTATGTCCAAGAATAATGGTTGTTCGATTTATATGAGTAATATATTTAATGGTAATATGCCGATGATAGATGCTCTATTCTTATTGAATCTCGATAGTAGTGATACACATGTTCATAGTATAGATGCTAAACGATTGAAATTGAATGATAATTCTACATACATGTGGCACTGTCGTCTTGGTCACATTGGAATGAAGCGTATGAAGAAACTCCATTCCGATGGACTTCTTGAATCACTTGAAAGATGCGAAGCATGTCTGATGGAAAAAATGACTAAGACTCCATTCTCTGGTATAATGGAGCGAGCTACAGACTTATTGGAAATCATACATACCAATGTGTGTGGCCCGATGAGTGTGGCATCGCGTGGTGGTTATCGTTATGTTCTTACTTTCACGGATGACTTGAATAGATATGGGTATATATATTTCATGAAACATAAGTCCGAAACTTTTGAGAAGTTTAAGGAATTTCAAAGTGAAGTTGAGAATCAACGTAACAAGAAGATTAAATTTCTGCGATCTGATCATGGACGTGAGTATCTAAGTTACGAGTTTGGCGAGCATTTGAAGAAATGCAGAATACTTTCATAATTGACACCGCCGGGTACACCACAACGTAATGGTGTGTCTGAACGTCGTAATCAAACTCTCTTAGATATGGTTCGTTCTATGATGTCTCTTATAGATTTACCATTATCATTTTGGGGTTATGCATTAGAAACAACCGCATTCACTTTAAATAGGGCACCATCTAAATCCGTTGAAACGACACCGTATGAATTATGGTTTGGGAAGAAACCGAAATTGTCGTTCCTTAAAGTTTGGGGTTGCGAAGCCTATGTAAAGAAGTTACAGCCGGACAAGCTTGAACCCAAAGCGAAAAAATGCGTCTTTATAGGATACCCGAAGGAAACTATTGGGTATACCTTCTATCATAGATCCGAAGGCAAAATCTTCGTTGCCAAGAATGGATCCTTTCTAGAGAAGGAATTTCTCTCGAAAGAAGTGACTGGAAGGAAAGTAGAACTCGACGAGGTTGTCGAACCTTCTCTCGAAATTGCGAGTAGCGCAGCACCGGAAGAAGTTCATGTGATGCCTGCACCAATAAGAGAGGAAGCTAATGATGATGATCATGAAACTTCGGTTGTAGTTGCTACAGAGCCTCGCAGGTCAACGAGAACTCGTACCACTCCTGATTGGTATGATCCCGTTATGAGTGTCATGTTGGTGGACAACACCGATGACCCTGCGACATATGAGGAAGCGATGATGAGCCCAGATTCCAATAAATGGCAAGAAGCCATGAAATCCGAGATTGGATCCATGTACGAAAACCAAGTATGGAATTTGGTGGACTTACCGGATGGCCGGAAGGCTGTCGAGAACAAATGGATTTTCAAGAAGAAAACAGATGCTGATGGTAATGTTACTGTCTATAAAGCTCGACTTGTCGCAAAGGGGTTTCGACAAATTCAAGGAGTTGACTACGATGAGACTTTCTCACCAGTAGCGAAGCTAAAGTCTGTGAGGATTATGTTAGCAATCGCTGCATATTATGATTATGAGATATGGCAGATGGATGTCAAAACAACATTCCTCAATGGAGACATTGATGAAGAGTTGTATATGATGCAACCCAAAGGTTTTGTCGATCCTAAAGATGCTAACAAGGTATGCAAACTTCAATGGTCCATCTATGGATTGAAGCAAGCTTCCCGAAGTTGGAATCAACATTTTGATAAGGTAATCAAAAGTTTTGGTTTCATACAAACTTATGGAGATTCTTGTATTTACAAGAAAGTGAGTGGGAGCTGTGTAGCATTCTTAATACTATATGTTGATGACATATTGTTGATTGGGAATGATGTAGACCTTCTTAATAGTGTCAAGGAATATTTGAATAATAGTTTTTCAATGAAGAATCTTGGCGAAGCGGCTTACATATTGGGCATAAATATTTATAGAGATAGATCGAGACGCCTAATATCATTGTCACAAAGTACATATTTGGACAAAGTTCTAAATAGGTTTGGAATGGAAGATAGCAAGAAAGGGTTCTTGCCCATGTTGCCCAATACGACCTTGAGTAAAACTCAAAGTCCGACAACGGCAGAAGATAGAGAAAGGATGAGTAAGACTCCCTATGCCTCAGCCATAGGATCTCTAATGTATGCCATGCTATGTACTAGACCCGACATTGCATATGATGTTAGTTTAACTAGCAGATATCAAAGTGATCCAGGAGTGGATCATTGGACAACGATCAAAAACATCCTTAAGTACTTGAGAAGAACTAAGGATATGGTTCTTTCTTATGGAGGTGATGAACAGCTCGTTGTTAATGGTTATACCGATGCTAGTTGGAACACCGATCCAGATGATTCTAAATCACAATCTGGATACGTATTTACTTTGAATGGTGCAGCAGTTAGCTGGAGGAGTGCAAAGCAAAGCATTGTGGCGAGATCTTCAACTGAATCGGAATACATGGCTGCTTCGGAGGCTTCACAAGAAGCGATATGGATGAAAGTGTTAATTACAGAGCTGGGTGTGGTTCCAAGTGCGCTGAACCCAATGTCTATCTACTATGATAACATGGGCGCCATAGCCAATGTGCAAGAAGTAAGGTCACACAAGAAGCTGAAGCATATCAAGCTACGTTTTCACGCTATTCGAGAACATGTCCAAGATGGAGACATAAAGATTTGCAAAGTACACACATATCTGAATGTGGCGGATCCGTTGACTAAACCTCTCCCGAGGGCAAAACATGACCAACACCAAACTGCCATGGGTGTTCGGTATATTACCATGTAATCTAGATTAGATGACTCTAGTGCAAGTGGGAGACTGTTGGAGATATGCCCTAGAGGCAATAATAAATTTAGTTGTTATTATGTCTTTGTGTTTATGATAAATGTTTACATTCATGCTATAATAGTATTAACAAGGAAACATTAATACTTGTGTGATTTGTAAACTAAAATATAATCCCTAGTAAAGCCTCTTTATAATACTAGCTTGTTGGTTAATAAATGATTGTGGTTTCCCTATCATGAACATTGAGATGTTATTAACAACAAAATCATATCGTTAGGAGAATGATATGGTGGACATACTCCTATAGATAAGCTGTAACACCCTCAGAATCGGACCTATGCAAGTTTTAGCGAAACCCGCCAAACCCGCATAGAAACGATTCAAAGGTGCCCACCAGGCACTTTCGTGCGGGTGGAAAACGAAGTAATAACATTACACAACAGTCCTCGATGGAACCCACAGAACAGATATATATATATAACAACGACTCAAAGATTCAAGAATACAGATATAATATACAAAGATCCAAATCACCTTGAAAATGATAGGGCGTTCGACTACGGACAAGATGCAAATGGGGATAAGAGCCCTGAAGAATAACCAATGGCGTTCATAACCCTGCCCAGGCCAAGCCGGAAGGGTAACCCTGCTAACGGCGTCGATCTCAAAACCTGCTTAAACAAAAGGGGTGCCGACAAAGGGCAAAGGAAAAAGAGGAGCGTCAAGATCTTGAGGCCAAGATGCAGCGAGGCTAGAATTTCGCGGTCCTCGCCTACATAGGTATGGTGGATCGAGCGGCAGCGGCATGCACTAAACAACCTATAGAGACTCGATACGGTATCGCCGAGAGGGTAATAAAGACCTATTCGAGCCAACTGATGCTACCACCAAACAAACCCATCCGGTGTTTCCCCTCGAGACCAAACGAGGAAGTCAACCGAGGAACTCACACGGTTGGCGCTTTACTTATTCAGTTATCGTTGCAGTAATTACTAGTCAGATATAGATAGTCATCCTGATAAAATAAGCAGTGGGCACTTTTATTTATCCGTTCCGTTATAGTTGCAGCTCTTACTAATCAGATGCAATTAGCATGAGATAACCCAAAACCCAGCAGTTGTTGGTACTTTTATTCAGCCATTCTGTTGTAGTTGTAATACTTACTAGACAGGTACAATGGTCGCGAGCGACACTCCAAACAAGCAATTGTGGGCAGTATTAGTTAGCCATTCCATTATAGTGAAGCTGATTACTAGTCATTATAAAGTCAAATTTATAGCAATAAACTTTAGTTATGCTTGTCTATGGTCGAGATACTGTGCTCCAAGTCGTCCATATCCGCGGACACGGCTTCCAGAAAGTTTTACCCGGCCGGGGTGCACCAATAGCAACACACGCTCGATCAACCTCGGAAAAACCAAATCAAAACCCAACGAGGCTTTCACGACTGAACAATCACAGGATTCAGAAATATTTCAGGGGGCCACCCCTTGGAGTCTACTCGCAACGAAGTAAGCAAGCTCGAGACGGACTCAAGGTTTGCGACAATGGTAAACGATCGGGAACCGAAAGTGTGGCTGGGCTTGTCGATACCATGAAAACATTCCGCTTACCTAAGCGATGAGTGTGCTCCTCGACAATCGTAAATACATAAGTAGCATGGCATAAGTACAGGATCGTAAATAAAACCTCAAACTAGTTTGTGGCCCCAAGAAATAAGACGAATCAAGCTCGCCTCGGGGTCCCATATACCTCCCGGATGTGGATAGCGCGATAAATCAAGGAACAGGTATCAAGTACTCGGGGTCCTACGGGACACAAGTGGGCGTTCGGAAACCAAATATTTTCTATCACCCACCGATGCCTCTGCTTACTTCAATTTTAGTTATTAAACAGAAATTAAAGTGAACGATAAGTAAAGCCATAATCATCTCCAACAACAAACATGCGGCGATACTCCAACAACTGTGGCACTGGACGAACGCAACAGCACTTGAGCAAGCGACTACGACGCACAAGTCCAACTATCTACCAAACAAAAGGTAATAGGATGTGTCCAAGGCAATATAGGGCTGCACGGTATATCACAGGTACGGAAACTAAAGCATCGCAACACAGATAGCAATAGATCAACAGGAGGGAAGTAAATACTATAAAAGTAAGATAGGTAGAAAGGGGGAGATGCTCGCCTGAAAACATTGTCGAAGGTTCATCCGAAGATCGGGTCGAAGCTCACATCAACTCAACGGCCTTATCCGCGAAGAAGCAAAACACTAGAAGAAACACCGGATGCAATATTTAATTCAACGGCAGAAGATCGGCATGATGCATGAATGATGGATGGCATGGCAAAGGTGCGATGCAATTAGGTCATATTAGGCGGAACCGGGGTCCCGACAAATAATTAGATGGTTCAAGTTATTTATCTACCCCGCAATTTAAATGTTGTTTTAACAAGGCAAGATATGACAACGGTTCGATGCACAAATTTAAATGAGGCCGATATGAGACTAGATTTGCCCGCATATGGGCCCCATATTTAATTATTAGGTGAATCGGCATAAGGCCCCAAACCACATGACAAGATGCATGCAAGTATGACAATTTAATATGCAACAGGTTGTATTTCATTTATAAAATAAGGCTCGAGAAAAGAGGTCACACATAAGGGTCCGACGATCTTGGTCCAGGGTTCGGGGTCGGTCTCAGGGTCCAGGGTTCGACGGGTTCGGTCTCGACGGGAACATTCTCGGACTCCGGGGTTCAGGGTCTTCGGATCGGGGAAGAAGGTCTTGCCGCAACCGGAATGCAGGACTTGGGTCGGTGTCGGGCGCGTCGGATTCTTCCGGGTCAGGGTTGTTCTTGTCGCATGCAGATCTTGTCGGGTTCCACGGGGTCGAGCTTGCCGTTGCGAGGGTCTCGTCGGGCCCCACGCCATCGAGTCGGTACTAGCGTTCGGGAGCGTCCTCGTGGCGACCTTGCCGTGTCGAGGCTCGGCCTTCGGTTCCATGTCGAAGGTCTTGGGGTTCCGCGGTCTTCGGGTTCCGAGAGGGTTCTTGTCGGGCCGTTGTATCGGGTCGGTCTTGGCGTTCGGGGTCTTCGGGTCATGTTGGCGGCCTTGGTGTTCGGGGTGAAGATCTTGGCTTCCGCGAGGAAGTACTTGGCGTTCCAGGGACGCTCCTGTCGCATCCGCGGTCGTCGGTTCGCGTAGACGGTCATGTCGTCTCACGGCGGAGATCTTGGGGGTCCGGGGTTCTGGCGCCTTCGGGTCCGAGAGGGAGACTTGGCGTCCGAGGGTTCGGTCTTCGAATCCAGGCACGGTATTAGCGTTCCGTCTTCGGTGTCGATGGCGAACTTGGGCTCGATAACGGGGTCCATCGGGTTTATCTCGATCGATGTCGATCTTGGGGAAACCTCGGGTTCGGTCGTCGCGGGGCGATTCCGTGTCTTCATCCCATTTACATTGCAACCCTCCGGTTCCTAGTTGAACTTGGCCGAACGATCGATCTTGCGCTTGGAAAACCTGCAGCAGCTGCACACACGCGGGCAGAGGAGACGCTCGAGGGCGTCCTTGGCGGGCTTGTCTCCATGCGGGCGGAGGAGCAGGGCCTGCGGCGACTCTGGGCCGGAGAAGGAAGGGGGACGGCGAGCTCGGGCACCGGGGACGCCGGGCTGGCAGAGGCGGGGTCGACCGGCGAGGAGGGATCGCGCCGGCGGCGGGCTCGGGGACGCGGACGAGGTCGCCAGGGATACTGGCGCAGCGAGGGCGACAGGCTCGGCAGGCGCTGGGCGAGAACCGCGAGGCGGCGGAGACGGAGGCGCGCAGGCGTCGGGCGGCGAGGCGGCAGACATGGGAGAAGGCGTGCCGCCATGCGGGGAGCTCCGGTGAGCGGAGGATGCTGTGCGGCGGAGGCTGGCGCAGACGGCGCGGTCGGGCGGTGTGGCGAGCGAGCGAGCGGAGGAGGGCAGCGTGAGCGTGGCAGCTCGGCCAGCGCTCGGAGGGTGGGCGCAGGGCCACGGGAGAAGGCGGGCGGCAGGCGAGGCGGCGAGGCGGAGTGATGGAGCGGGCCGCAGCGATGGATGGGAGGCGGAGGTGGCAGCGCCAGCCAAGGCGGGGAGGCTAGGAGGGAGGTAGGGGTCGCGGGCGGTGGCCGGCGAATGCGTCGGTGGGAGCGGCTAGGAGAGGGAGACGCGGGCGTGCAGAGGTAGGAGATGGGGAGGTTGGGGACGACGCTGCGGGGTGGGCCAGGGGCACACGGGAGCGGGGCCAGGGGTGGGGGATCCTGAGGGGCCTGGTCGACGCGTTGAGTGCGTGTGGCGTGCGTGTGTGGCCTGTGTGGCCAGGGGAGGGTGTGTTGGTTTTGTTTGGGTGGGTGAGGGTAGGTCTAGGTGGCAGTTCCTGGTTGGTTGGGGGATAGGGAGAGGGTGAGGTGGCGCAAGGGGGTTGGTCCGGGTGAGGTGGAGGCTGGGTGTGGGTAGGTAGTTTGGTAGGAATAGGATTAGAGGTGGACCGTTTGTAAAATCCTGGGGGTGGTCGTTCGGGTCGAAACGGCCCGTTCGACTGCCCCCGCTAAAAATAAAATAAATTTTATTTGTTTTAATAACATCGTTTGCAAACCGATAGTAGACAAACAAAAATAATCCAGAGGCCCGGGGTTTGGCGTTTGAATAAAGACGGGGCGTTTCAGAAAACAAAAATGGGTTTTTCCGCAAATAGTTTTATGCGAGCAATTGCACGATGATGACGATGCTCAAATGCAACGCGGCATGATGACATGAGCATGCGGTCATGATGATGCAAAGCACAAAAACAACGCGATTTTCTAGTAGCAGTTTTTGCGGGATGCCACAATTCGACACCACTAACAATGGATCTCGCCCTCGAGATCCGCCTCTGGTACCGGAAAGAAGGTCGGTGATCTGCGTCTTCTCGCTTCGTGTAGATCCTCGCGACACCACTAACAAGGGTTGTTGTCCGTGATCGTCGAGAGAACACTCCAGGAACAACAGGTCGAAGGTAGAGGTATCAACAATAAAGCCACCCCTAACTTCCGTGGACGGAGTAAGACTGCTGGATCCACTGATTCGAGGTACAAGAGCGAATGATAAGAGTAGTCGGATGGTGATCAGTCCATCGCGCACCCAAACCATTACTCTGCACACGAATAGGCGGATTATGCAACCAACTCTCGGAATCAGACTGAAGATCTCGACAAGCGAGGTTCGGAACAAAGGAGGGATGCAGACTCTGCATCAGATCTGGCGTGGATGATGTCGTCGCGTCGGAAACACCGGAAGGCACAAACAAAGAACAAATGATGGTTCCACAGACGAAGGGTTCCTCGGATAGCATGAAGACCAGATGTAGCAACACCGTTACCAAAGGAGGAAGCGAAACCCTGAAGGTACGACGGAAACCCAACCACGAGAATTCCTGGACTCAAAGAAATAGACGAGAGCGGATTCAAAACACGTAGAGATAAGAGGAGAATAGCAGAGGGTAAGAAGTAAAATCAGACCTAACCAGAACTAGCCAACCGATTTTGCAAAATAGTTTTGACACTCTACTGCGGCCGTTAGCTAGGTTATCCTACAGGCTGGACTTGTGGGGTATCGCAACTGCTGAGCTCTGATACCACTCTTAACACCCTCAAAATCGGACCTATGCAAGTTTTAGCGAAACCCGCCAAACCCTCATAGAAACGATTCAAAGGTGCCCACCAGGCACTTTCGTGCGGGTGGAAAACAAAGTAATAACATTACACAACAGTCCTCGATGGAACCCACAGAACAGATATATATATAACAGCGACTCAAAGAGTCAAGAATACAGATATAATATACAAAGATCCAAATCACCTTGAAAATGATAGGGCGTCCGACTACGGACAAGATGCAAATGGGGGTAAGAGCCCTGAAGAATAACCAATGGCGTTCATAACCCTGCCCAGGCCAAGCCGGAAGGGTAACCCTGCTAACGGCGTCGATCTCAAAACCTGCTTAAACAAAAGGGGTGCCGAAAAAGGGCAAAGGAAAAAGAGGAGCGTCGATCGAGGCCGATGCAGCGAGGCTAGAATTCGGCGGTCCTCGCCTACATAGGTATGGTGGACTGAGCGGCAGCGGCAACATGCACTAAACAACCTATAGAGACTCGATACGACTGGCGACTGTCAGAGAGGGGTAAGCAAGACCTATTCGGAGCCAACCTGATGCTACCACCAAACAAACCCATCCTGGTGTTTCCCCCTCGAGACCAAACGAGGAAGTCAACCGAGGAACTCACACAGTTGGCAGTTTTACTTATTCAGTTATCGTTGCAGTAATTACTAGTCAGATATAGATAGTCATCCTGATAAAATAAGCAGTGGGCACTTTTATTTATCCGTTCCGTTATAGTTGCAGCTCTTACTAATCAGATGCAATTAGCATGAGATAACCCAAAACCCAGCAGTTGTTGGTACTTTTATTCAGCCATTCTGTTGTAGTTGTAATACTTACTAGACAGGTACAATGGTCGCGAGCGACACTCCAAACAAGCAATTGTGGGCAGTATTAGTTAGCCATTCCATTATAGTGAAGCTGATTACTAGTCATTATAAAGTCAAATTTATAGAAATAAACTTTAGTTATGCTTGTCTATGGTCGAGATACTGTGCTCCAAGTCGTCCATATCCATGGACACGGCTTCGAGAAAGTTTTACCCGGGGTGCACCAATAGCAACACACGCTCGATCAACCTCGGAAAAACCAAATCAAAACCAACGAGGCTTTCACGGTGAACAATCACAGATTCAGAAATATTTCAGGGGCCACCCTTGAGTCTACTCAACAAGTAAGCAAGCTCGAGACGGACTCAAGGTTTGCGACAATGGCAGTAAACGATCGGGAACCCGAAAGTGTGGCTGGGCTTGTCGATACCAGAAAACATTCTGCTTACCTAAGCGATAAAGTTGTGCTCCTCGCAATCGTAAACACATAAGTAGCATGGCATAAGTACAGGATCGTAAATAAAACCTCAAACTAGTTTGTGGCCCCAAGAAATAAGACTGAATCAAGCTCTGGCTCAGGGGGGTCCCATATACCTCCCGGATGTGGATAGCGCGATAAATCAAGGAACAGGTATCAAGTACTCGGGGTCCTACAGGACACAAGTGGGCGTTCGGAAACCAAATATTTTCTATCACCCACCAATGCCTCTGCTTACTTCAATTTTAGTTATTAAACAGAAATTAAAGTGAACGATAAGTAAAGCCATAATCATCTCCAACAACAAACATGCGGCAATACTCCAACAACTGTGGCCTTTGAACGCATAAAGACTTGAGCAAGCGACTACGACGCAAGTCCAACTATCTACCAAACAACGGTAATAGGATGTGTCCAAGGCAATATAGGGCTGCACGGTATATCACAGTACGAAACTAAAGCATCGCAACACAGATAGCAATAGATCAACAGGAGGGAAGTAAATACTATAAAAGTAAGATAGGTAGAAAGGGGGAGATGCTCGCCTGAAAACATTGTCTAAGGTTCATCCGAAGATCGGGTCGAAGCTCACATCAACTCAACGGCCTTATCCGCGAAGAAGCAAAACACTAGAAGAAACACCGGATGCAATATTTAATTCAACGACAGAAGATCGGCATGATGCATGAATGATGGATGGCATGGCAAAGGTGCGATGCAATTAGGTCATATTAGGCGGAACCGGGGTCCCGACAAATAATTAGATGGTTCAAGTTATTTATCTACCCCGCAATTTAAATGTTGTTTTAACAAGGCAAGATATGACAACGGTTCGATGCACAAATTTAAATGAGGCCGATATGAGACTAGATTTGCCCGCATATGGGCCCCATATTTAATTATTAGGTGAATCGGCATAAGGCCCCAAACCACATGACAAGATGCATGCAAGTATGACAATTTAATATGCAACAGGTTGTATTTCATTTATAAAATAAGACTCGAGAAAAGAGGTCACACATAAGGGTCCGACGATCTTGGTCCGGGGTTCGGGGTCGGTCTTAGGGTCCAGGGTTCGACGGGTTCGGTCTCGACGGGAACATTCTCGGACTCCGGGGTTCAGGGTCTTCGGATCGGGGAAGAAGGTCTTGTCGCAACCGGAATGCAGGACTTGGGTCGGTGTCGGGCGCGTCGGATTCTTCCGGGTCAGGGTTGTTCTTGTCGCATGCAGATCTTGTCGGGTTCCACGGGGTCGAGCTTGCCGTTGCGAGGGTCTCGTCGGGCCCCACGCCATCGAGTCGGTACTAGCGTTCGGGAGCGTCCTCGTGGCGACCTTGCCGTGTCGAGGCTCGGCCTTCGGTTCCATGTCGAAGTTCTTGGGGTTCCGCGGTCTTCGGGTTCCGAGAGGGTTCTTGTCGGGCCGTTGTATCGGGTCGGTCTTGGCGTTCGGGGTCTTCGGGTCATGTTGGCGACCTTGGTGTTCGGGGTGAAGATCTTGGCTTCCGCGAGGAAGTACTTGGCGTTCCAGGGACGCTCCTGTCGCATCCGCGGTCGTCGGTTCGCGTAGACGGTCATGTCGTCTCACGGCGGAGATCTTGGGGGTCCGGGGTTCTGGCGCCTTCGGGTCCGAGAGGGAGACTTGGCGTCCGAGGGTTCGGTCTTCGAATCCAGGCACGGTATTAGCATTCCGTCTTCGGTGTCGATGGCGAACTTGGGCTCGATAACGGGGTCCATCGGGTTTATCTCGATCGATGTCGATCTTGGGGAAACCTCGGGTTCGGTCGTCGCGGGGCGATTCCGTGTCTTCGTCCCGTTTACATTGCAACCCTCCGGTTCCTAGTTGAACTTGGCCGAACGATCTTGCGCTTGGAAAACCTGCAGCAGCACTGCACGAAGCGGAAGGCGCCGAGGGCGTCCTTGGCTTGTCTCCACGCGGGCGGAGGAGCAGGGCCTGCGGCGACTCTGGGCCGGAGAAGGAAGGGGGACGGCGAGCTCGGGCACCGGGGATGCCGGGCTGGCAGAGGCGGGTCGGCCGGAGAGGATCAGCGGCGGCGGGCTCGAGGGCGGACGAGGTCGCCAGGATACTGGCGCTTGAGGCGGGCGGCTCGGCGAGGCGCCCGTCGGTCAGGCGGTGGGCGAGGCAGGACATGGGAGGCGTGGCCGGCAGTCGGGGAGCTCGGTGAGGCGGAGGATCTGGCGGAGGCTGCCGGCGCAGACGGCGGCTCGGGCGGAGTCTGCGCGCAGCCGGGGCGAGGAGCGGAAGGGAGGGCCGCGTCGAGCTCGGCCAGCTCGGCCAGCTCGGAGGGTGGGCGCGGGGCCTACGGAGAAGGAAGCGGAGGCGACGGCGAGGCCGGTGAGGCGGGTGATGGAGCGGCGAGCGACGGATGGGGAGCGGAGGTGGCGGCCCGCGGCCGGCGTCGGGGAGGCTAGGAGGAGGTAGGGGTCATGGTGGCCGTGAATCGTCAGTGGGCGGCTAGGAGAGAGGCACGGGCGTCAGAGGTAGGAGATGGGGAGGTTGGGGACGCTGGGGTGGGCCAGGGGCACAGGGAGGCGGGGCAGTGGGGATCCTGAGGGGCCTGGTCGGCGCGTTGAGTGCGTGTGGCGTGCGTGTGTGGCCTGTGTGGCCAGGGGAGGGTGTGTTGGTTTTGTTTGGGTGGGTGAGGGTAGGTCTAGGTTGCAGTTCCTGGTTGGTTGGGGGATAGGGAGAGGGTGAGGTGGCGCAAGGGGGTTGGTCCGGGTGAGGTGGAGGCTGGGTGTGGGTAGGTAGTTTGGTAGGAATAGGATTAGAGGTGGACCGTTTGTAAAATCCTGGGGGTGGTCGTTCGGGTCGAAACGGCCCGTTCGACTGCCCCCGCTAAAAATAAAATAAATTTTATTTGTTTTAATAACATCGTTTGCAAACCGATAGTAGACAAACAAAAATAATCCGGAGGCCCGGGGTTTGGCGTTTGAATAAAGACGGGGCGTTTCAGAAAACAAAAACGGGTTTTTCCGCAAATATTTTTATGCGAGCAATTGCACGATGATGACGATGCTCAAATGCAACGCGGCATGATGACATGAGCATGCGGTCATGATGATGCAAAGCACAAAAACAACGCGATTTTCTAGTAGCGGTTTTTGCGGGATGCCACATAAGCGTAGCATAAAGATCAAGTCATTTTAATAGTTCAATTGCTATATGCTTTCTGATACATAGTAACCTAATTCCTTCGACCATGAGATCATGCATATCACCTTCACCGGAAGGATGATTTGATGACATCAAACACCACACCGTAACTGGGTGGCTATAAAGGTGGCATTGAGTGTTTGGAAAGTATTGGTTGAGACACATGGATCAAGAGTGGGATTTGTCCATCCATATGACGGATAGATATACTCTGGGCCCTCTCGGTGGAATGTCATCCAATTAGCTTGCAAGCATGTGACTGGCTCACAAGGTATCACATATCACGGGAACGATAAAAGAGTACTTATCAGTAACGAGGTTGAACTAGGTATGCAGAGATAAGTAAACTATCGTGATACAAAGGGAAATTGGTATCATATGTAAGTGGTTCATTAGATCGCAAAGTAATCGTATAAATATGTGGGAGCCATATGAATTTCCAGATTCCTCTATTGGTTATTGTTCGGAGAAGTGTCTCGATCATGTCCGCATAATTCACGAACCGTAGGGAGACACACTTAAGGATTCGACGTTGTTTGAGTAGTTATGGAATGATGAGTAAGAGACCGATTGTTGTTCGGAGTCTCGGATGGGATCCGGGATATCACGAGGAGATCCGTAATGGTCCGGAGAATAAGATTCATATAAAGAAAGTCCTGTTTCGGGGTTGGAGAATGGTTCCGGTGTTTTCATCGGGAATGTTCTAGAAGGTTCCGGAATGTCCGGCACTCCGGAGGGGAAGGGTACATGAATGTGTCATAACAATTTGGAATGATTGCATCATGTACTAGGTGTCATCGCTGAACAAAATAAAGGGTTTAATCAAATCCTAGTTTGAAAAGTCAAACGCCAATTTGAAAAGTCAAACGACTATTTTGTGAGGTGGAGGGGAAGTAGGAAACCTACTTGGGGAGGAGTTCCCTCCCTCCACCGCCGGCCCACTTGGGATCCGAGTTGGGGAGGGACTCCCCTCCCCTGGCGCGCCCCCTCCACCTATATAAGGAGGGGCAGGGCTGCCCCTCCAAGTACACAACACCTCCACCCAAAACCCTAACCCTAGCCGCCGCCGCCCTCCATAGCCGCCGCCTAGGGCAACTCGCCGCCGCCTAGGGCAAACCCTAGCCGCTGGCCTTGCCCCCCCCCTTGGTGCGTCTAAACCCTAGATCGCCGAGGCTCTCTCTCATAGCCCACCATACTCGCTCCGGCTTAAGGCGAAGCCCTGCGAGATCTCCCCTCTACTTCCGGTACCACGCCGTTGTGCTGCCGGAATCGCGAGGAGAGTGCTACAACCTCCATTTTCTGGAACAAGGGAGAGGAAGGTCTTCGTCGAGTACCAAAGCGTGTGACCGATCATGCGAGCGCTAGGAACCAGCCGGAAGGATCGTCTACACGATCTTGAGATCGGAAAGAGTACGACTACATCACCCACGAGAATCCGCTCTCGTTAAACACTTTGGAATCTTCGAGGGTGAGTTATTCCATCGACTTGTTTCTACAATCTAGTAGATAGATCTTGGCTTGTTTGTTTGTATGCGGTAGAATTTTTTTGTTTTCCATGCTACGAAACCCTACAGGCCAAGCACGCTTAACCTTAGAGTTTTTTTTGAATGAGTTTCCGGAAAAGAAGTTGCAACTTGTTGGTATGAGTTTCCTATCAATCCTATTGAGCCATGCGCCAGGGTCTCACATACACCCACCCTTAGAAGATCGACATCCTCGTCGATCAACCACAAGCCAGGAACGTCCCCTCTTGGCACACGTCTGTGCGTCCAGTGCCGGCACATTGCCATGCCGTGTCCACTCCATGCCACACACGCCATGCTTCACATGTCCACCACTGACCCACACACGCCCATGTAACCGCGAGGGTCATCTCTAATACCACTTTGTAACACCCCCGGTCACTCCGGACCGACGGTTGTCACTTCTGATATCTCAATAGGATCTCTAGACTAATCCCACAGACCAACACTAGTCTTTTCTACGCATTTTGTCCTCACTCATGCACACCCGGTACCCACTTCCCGGTCGGTCACCCATCCTAGAATTGCTCTAGGCCAAGCATGCTTAACCTTAGAGTTCTTTTTGAATGAGCTTCCGGAAAAGAAGTTGCAACTTATTGGTATGGGTTTCCTATCAATCCTATTGAGCCATGCGCTAGGGTCTCACACAAATAATCCCTCGTGATTATTTGATACCGTGATTTATTCGCAGGTCACTGTGGCGCCATGGCATGTAGAACCGTGGTGCGTAGCTTCTTGTTGGTATCCTCCAGAGCACTAATGAAATTGTAGCACCTGCGCAAATCAGATTGCAAAGTGTCCACCCTATCTGCAAGTTTAGTCACCATTGGGAGAAGATCATCCTTCTTATCTATCTCCTTAAGGCGGTGACAGACTTCAACGCGATGGAGTAGCTCCTGCTTCTGATATATCTCCATTTCCTGCACGCGGTCCTTTGTACTAGGGACAACTTCTTCTTCCTCATCCATTATTGATGGATCGGGGGAGTATAAACTACTCCTCCACTCCTCTTGAGGCCTCACCCTCATACGAGCGCCAGTGGTAGGCCTCGAGCGGGGCAACGCCGATTCCTTGCTAGCACATGCACCAATGTAATTTCCTTACGCTTGTGCGGCCTAGGGTCCGTGGTGATGAACTTGACCGTCTCCACACGCCCTTTTCCATGTATCTTGTGGCCTTCTCTCTCTTCTTGAGTTATTCTCATCGCCGCCCAGTTGATCCCTGGGGTATCATAGACGTCACGACTAATGTAAACGTCGCTCCAGCCTTCATCAGGGTCACTGTTGTAGAAGGTTGGATCGACATACTATTTATACCCCGGGCTAAACCTTTCCACCTCATCATCACCGTCCTCCATAGACGGGATGCTAGAAAGGTCCCTAGGAGTAATGAGCCCCAGGGGTTTTCCATGGCCTGGGATGGGATAACGCATAGCTAGATTTGTTCCTGGTGATTGTGATTAGAGAGAGGCACAATGGCAGTATATAAGAGGGGTGAGAGGTCAGTAAAACTCGCGAGAAACACCAAATTCACGCCCAAGAAAATAATCCAAGCAGAATAGAAAAAGAAATCACGATTTTGGAGGAGTCCTACCACGCAACGACCAACTATACGGTCGCGGCCCATATAGCTCCAACCGTATAGTTGGTTTCGGGAAGATATTTCCAAATATCTCGAGTCCAGGTTGGTTAGATTACCGACTAGGAACCGATAAAACTTTTTTTGGTGAATATAAATAAGAACAAAAAAGAGTCGATGATACAGAAGCTTTAATGACCAACTATACGGTAGGAGATTTTTCTCTGGCCATATAGTTGCGACCATATAGATACTGCACATCGAAAAATATTTTACAAGGGGATACAATACCTTTAACGACTAACTATACGGCAGGATATTTTTCTCCGGCCGTATAGTTGCTCCCGTATAGTTACAAAAAACCCTCAAAAACTTCAGAAAATCAAAAGGATTTCAAAGGTATAATTATTTAGAAGTAAAACTGTGAATACTAAGCACTTATTAGAGGAAGAAAACTTACCTTCCACCTACCGTTTATTTAGTCGGGAGTGAGAAGCTCCTCCAGCAACAAGGACTCCTTTTTAGGAGGAATTGACCTTAGTTCATATAATAATTCTCGGAAACGAAAATCACCAGGACTAAAGCTCCTCTCAATAAGATCGGTGTCTTGCTAGGCAAATATAGATGCTGCATCCACTAACTTTGCTTCTTGTCTCTGCATAATGTGCAACTCAAATTCTTGAAGTAAAAGGATCCAACGGATCAGTCTTGGCTTATGAATCTTCCTCTCGAGGAGTTATTTTAAACCATCACGATTTGTATGAACTCTTACATTTGCATCAACTATATAAGAACGAAATTTATCGCAAGAGAAAAATACATCAAAGAGTTCTCTTTCTTCCTTAAGATAATTCTTTTGAGCACTATTGAGAATTCTACTAGCATGATGTATAATGTTAAATCTGCGACCTATGTGTTGTCCTAGAGTTATCCTACAACATCATCACTAGCTTCACATATTAAATCAAAAGTCATATCCAAAATATGTGGTTTAATGATAGGGGCATGAGATAAAGCATATTTAAGTTTATCAAAGGCAATAAGGCATTTATAATCAAAATTAAATCTTACTCCCTTTTGCAACAAATTAGTTAAAGGTTTGGAAATTTCAGAGAAATTCCTAATGAACCTTCTATAAAACCCCACATGACCAAGAAAACTTCTTATACCTTTTTATGTCCCTTGGTTGTGCCATTATCTCTATTGCTTCAACTTTATCCCTATCTACTTCAATACCCTTACCTGATACCTTATGTCCAAGGACTATGCCTTCCTTGAACATAAAATGGCACTTCTCCTAGTTTAGAACAATATTGGTTTCTTTGCAATGCTGCAAAATTCTTTTGAGATTATCCAAGAAACTAGTAAACAAAGTTCTAAAGACAGAAAAACCATCCATAAATACTTCAATTATCAGTTCTATAAAATCTGCGAAAATAGCGGCCATGCATCTTTGAAAAGTAGCTGGAGCATTACGTAAAACAAAAGGCATGCATCGGTAAACATGTAAACCATAAGGACTAATGAAAGTTGTTTTAAGTTGGTCATCAGGATGAACAACTATTTGGGGAAAACCAGAGTATCCGTCCAAGTAGAAAAAATGAGTGTGGTTTTGCTAACCTCTCTAAAGTTTGATCTATGAACGGTAAAGGATAGTGATCTTTCCTAGTTTCCTTGTTCAATTTCCTGAAATCTATGCACATCCTATGTCCAACAATAGTTCTACTAGGTATCAATTCATTGTTTTCATTAGGAACAACATTAAAACTGCCCTTCTTAGGAACACAATGAACCAGACTTACCCATTCACTTTCTTTTATAGGAAAGATTATACCTGCATCCATTAGGCGTACTATTTCTTGTCTTACCACTTCCTTCATTTTGGGCTTTATCCTTCTATTGAATTCTGCAACTGGTTTAGCACCTTCTTCCCTGAATATTCGATGGACGGTTATCATGGGACTACTGCCCTTCAAATCGTCCATTGAATACCCCAAAGGCTTTGCAATGCTCCTTTAGTACCTTCATGAGTTCTTCATCCCCTGAAAGTTTAGCACTAATAGTAACATGGAATTTATTAGTATGGTCCAAAAATCTATATTTAAGATTGTGTGGTAAAGTTTTTAATTCTGGGGGTGGTAATTCTTCATCCCCTCTATTTTCTGGCTCTTCAAAAGCCTCATCAGTTGGAGGTCCTGAATTGGGAAGTGAATCAAATTCACTTTCAAATTCTTCTAGAGACCTGTCCTCCATAATTATTTCTTCACAATTTGAGTCTTTATTTATTTATTATTCTTGATTACTTAAGAAAAGAGCTGCCATCTCCTCAACGGTTTTCTCTTTCTCTTCTTATTGTATATGTAGAGGTTTGTATTTAAATTTGGAAAAGTGGAATTCTTTTTCCTCTTTTCCAAGCTTAAGAGATACAATCTCCTTTTTGAAGTCGACTATGGCACCTACATCGCTCAAAAAGTTTCTTCCAAATATAATTGGGCAAAGAGTGTCAGTTGGCATATCAACAACTACAAAATCAATAGGGAATTTTTTTTGCCAATTGTGACAGTTGCATCTCCAACTACTCCCATTGGAATTCTAAGATTTTTATTGGCTAACATGATTGTCATATCAGTATTTTATATTGTAGTTGGTGCTATCTCTTCTTTTATTTCTAAATAAAAATCATAAGATATAACATTAACAGCAGTGCCAAGATCACATAGACCGTAATGTGAGGTTTCTTTAAATATGCAGGGAAGAATAGGCTTACCTACATATTTTACCTTAGTTTTACCTTCAACCAATACAAAAGTCTCCTCACCAAGTTCAACTATGTTACAATGTGCATACATAGACATAATTGCTTCCTTGGTTACCTCTTCAACTTTGGTTTCATCCAGATGTTCTTCAACTATTGGCACACTTACCTCTTCTTTCTCCTACTATACTGCCTTGACCTGTTCATATTCCAAAATATGCTTATGTGCAGTTGTAGGGGTCCCAACCTGATAAGGTAGAGTCCTCCTGTGTTTTACAATGCTAGTCCCTGGATCAATAGCTAGCATCCACAGTTAAGATGTAATATCAAGAAACAAAGGTCATAATATAACTTTATAACCAGGAATAACATAGATTTATTACATCTTACATAGCTCATATGGCTATTACATTACATTGCAGCGGAATAACTATAAGCATGGGGTCCATCATCTTCAAAGTGCCACAGGCAGATGTTGGTTGTAGACTTTGTAATCCTAATCAATCAATCTTCATTAAAAACAATCAAACCTGCAACATACAAGTTACAGCCACAAGGGTCAATACATTTGAATTGTATTGGCAAGTGATACTCTTAGTAGTATGGTGGAGTCTATCATCTATATGCATTTGGCTAAGTGGAGTTGAGGCTTGCATTGCTCAAAATAGATTTTTCCTTAACGTTTTGAAAATAAATAGTTTTGTCAAAAACTTTTCCAATGCTTCTCTCAATCAAAGACTGAAGATCCTTCTCGAGGCATCTACAAATCAAAGACTGAAGTGCTTGGTAAAATCATTTTCCTCAATCCAAGATTTCAAGATCCTTATATCAAGCCATCTTTCCATCAAAGATTGAAGAATACACACAATCCTTGTTCACCCACAAGTTTTTATTTAGAAATTGGAATGATGAGATCCTTGATTGCTTCCATGTCTTGATGCTCAAATTGTCCTTTACCGGGGACATGGCTAAGTACTTAGATTCTACACTCTGCAGAGGTGGTGCACTTTACCCACAAGACTTGGTTTCCCAAGACAAAATCTTTCAGAAGCCTTCCTTAGACCAAAATGGACGCGCTCCAACCTATCAAACACTACCACCCTGTCCATTTGGCTAAGTTCTTGCAACCTATATGATCATGGCAGAGCCCATATTGCCAAGTGGTTGCACTTGAAGCTTCTCAACATTTGACATCTCAAATCTCTTTGTTTCTGGGTGGCATTCCACAAGTGAGATACACAATCCAAGTCCATGGCCTTGTGAACCACTCAACCATTCTCCACCAATCTATTCCATTCCACCCGGTGATTCATTAACTTAGTTGTTTTATTAGACAAAATCACAAGTCCTTAGACTTAGAATATTTTTCCATAGTGTGAATATATATTCCACCCATGTTTTCTATTAGCTAGGCTAAGCTTGGTAGTAGTAGGAATCTCTAACTTAGGAAAATCCTACTAAGGATTCTTCTACAAGGTTTTCCTATAGCAAGATCTATACTTAGCAAAATCCATGCAAGTTTTACTTAACAAAATCACTAATGCATAATAAAAGTATTGGGATAGAAATTATGAAGCATCACTTGCCTTTTTGGTAGAGTATAGGTTCACTTCTTGATCTTTGCAACAATCACACTCTTCAAGTCACTACAAATAAATCAAGCAAGGCACAATCTCAATCTACCAATCAAGCAAAACAACACACATAAATAACAAAGTCAAAGAATTGCATGCAAGCATGCCAAGCTTTGTTTTGTTTGAAAAAGTGGTCCCTAGTGGGTCATAGTCATTTGGGTACATCTAATGGTCATTTCCTAAAGTGGCTAAGTCATTTGCAAAAGGTTTCACTTAAAAACCCTTTTCAAAAACAAAGTGTTTATTTTATGTGGTGTAGAAATATTTTTTTTTTACTAAGCCATTTTCCCATAGGGTTCACCAAATGAGTTGCTATTGCAAAACTTGGTGTTTTTAAAGTAGGTTTGGTCCACACCATCTACTCAAAATTTTCTTCCTTTAAACATTTCCATAATAAAATCACTAATTTTATTTGGCTAGAAATGGACTAAACTAATTAATCCATTCTAAACCTTTCCAAATTCATTTTCCAAACCATGGGTTGGTTCCTAGGGTCAGTAGGGTCACAATAAACCAATTGGCAAAGGTTTGATCTCAAAATTCATTTTTAAATGATTTTTCTAATGTTAGCAAGCACACAAAAGAATCTGCTAATTCCAACAAGCTACCAGTTACTATTTGCTAAACTAAGGGTAGGGTTGGTTAGGTCTTGTTCTCCTGAATCTTTTGATATAAAATTTGCCAAATTTGGACGTGTGGTTTGAAAGTTATAGCAATTACAAGTTTGCTATTAAATCTGATTCAAAAATCTGTTTTAATTCCAACCATCGACACGCCGTCGACTTCTTATTCATGGGTACCGCTCATGCGGATCACGCCCAGATGCGTTGGATCTAACTCAATCGTGTGGCTCAGATCGAGTACCCCTTCGAGAATAAGTGGATCTATCCTATTCGTGCGATCTCGATCTAACGGTTGCTACTGACCGGCCACGGATGGGCGGCGCTGCGCGACGGTGAACGGTGGTGACGGACAGACGGCGGCGGCGCTGATGAAACAGGACGCGAAGAAGAGGGAAAACAAGCTCACCGAGGTCGTGAGGCTGAGGTGAAACACGTCGTGTGGTTGGCGTGGTTCGGGGCGCACAGTGTTGGGAAGAATCTCTCACCGGAGTTGTTACTGGCGACGGTCGGCTCTGGTCGACGACGGAGACGTTGCTGTGGTCCACGAGAATACAGACGAACGGCTGAGTTAGACGCAGGAGGTCACAGAGATGATGTGAGCATGCATCAGAAGAAGAGGGGTGACTAGGTTCTACCTGCGGGGCTCGTCGGAGAAGAAGGCAGACGGCGGTGATGCAAGTCGTCGTTGGCGTTCTTTGTGTAGATCTCGTGAGGGTAAACCGAGGGCATGATTAGTCGCGGAAAATCATGGCGGAGCTGTGAGCGTGATCAAGGGGACTTGGGGTGGTTGGCTCTTACCAGTATGTTTCGCCGGAGTAAAAGACAGGCGGCGGCGCTTCTGTTCTTTGTCGAAGACCACTTCCTGGGAAGACCGCGGATGAACGGCTGGTACAGGGAGGTGCGAAAGGAAGTGGGGAAGCTGCCAGGGTGATCGGGGAGGCTCTGGGTGGTGTGTGCTGGTCGGATTTCGCTGGAGAAGGTCGCCGGAGTCAGAGGTGGTGCAGAAGGAAATGGCAACAGCCTGGAGGCGGATAGAGGATGGCGTCTGAGGGAAACAGAAGAGGGGAAAGAGGCGATTAAGAGGGAGTGGTCGCTGGTGGGGATTACTCGGCCAGTAAAGAGGATTTACGCCGGCATTCAACGGCAATAAACGGCGAGGAACGGTCGCTGCGGGTGGAGAAGAAGAGCAGTAGAGTGGGGTCCTCTGTCAGTGGGAAAGGAAAAGGGAACGGGGTCCACTTGCCAGGGGCTTTGCGGGTTGAGTATGCGGTGAAGAAAACGGTTCGTCGAGGGAACAGGTGGGCTGGACTGATGGGCTTCGTGGGCTGGGTAGTTGGGCTGCTGTTGTTTCTCTTTTTTTTTTGTACAGAAACATTTTCCTTTTTCCATTTTATTTACTGATTTGAATTTCATTTCACAACTCAAACAACAAGACAATCATTCAAATAATTCAAACTATTGTAATGAGTTTTTGGTTCTGTTTATCATCATAATTCACATTCTAAAAATAAAATATTATTTTAAATCTTTTTAGGTTCCATTTATTAATTAAATAAATGGATCATTAGTTAAATAAAATAGGGTTTGTTTTATTTAATAAAATATTCATTTAAAATCCAAATATTTTCAAAACCCAATCAGTAGGTGTTATTTGGAAATAAAGAATATTTGGAAAAATTGTTTAAAATAATATATTCCTTTTACCTTAGGGTCCATTAATAATTAAATAAAATGGACTTAGTTATTAAATCAAATAGGGTTTGATTTTTATTAATAAAATCTTTATTTGAAACCTAAATATTTTCAAAATCAAATTAGTAGGTTTAATTTGGGAAATATATATAATAATTAGAAATTTGTTTTAAAACAAAATAACCTTTTATTTTTAGTATCCATTATTAATTTATAATAGACTTTCATTATTAAATTCAATAGGATTTGTTTTATTGAGATATTTATTTTGAAATCTAAAATAAAGCCAAAACATTTTAGTAGGTTTTATTAGAGAATATAAAATATTTGGAAAACCTATTTAAAATAATTTAATATGTTTTGATGTTTTAATTAATTTGGTAAAACTTCTTATTTTAATAAAGTTTGGATATTAATTCTTTATTATTTTATTTTAAATAAACCTTTGTTGTTTTTATTCAAAACTAAATGTTTTAATTCCCAAAGTTTTGGTCAAGGTTTAAATTGGCCTTTATTAAATAATCTTTATTTATAAAACTTCTATTTCATTTTAAAACAAATCTTCTCATTTAATTGTTTCAAAATAGTATTTCCAAATGTTTTTATTTTCCTTTTATTAAATGTTTATCTTTTTAAATCTCTTGAGGTTTATTTTAATTCAAATGGGTTTGAAGTTACAATTGTATTCAAAAGTTTCTTCTGGTTCTGAAAATCAAACAAAGTTTTATTTTATTAATTTATTTTCACATTACAAGATTTGGAAAATCTTGGGATGTGACAAAGTTACCTTAAAATAAATCTCGTCCCGAGATTTGGGGAGGTTAGGGTTACAAGCAAGTTCAAAACAACTAGGGTACTACCACCCTTAAAAAATTTTCAAACAAAAATTACATATTGGCCTTCTTGGGTCCTGGAATCTCTCTATGTTAAACTTTTGCTTTATTCCTATGTTTGACTCATGGACCAAGGTTGAGCTTCTCCATAGGCTTGTTCAACTTGTTCTTCATCCTTTCTAGACAGTTGCTTGCATAGTGTCCTGGATTCTTGCAGTTGAAGCAATTAATGTCTTTGAGTTCTTTACGTTGCTCTTGTGGGAAAGTTGCTACAAAGTGACCTGGTTCATTACAGTTGTTACACCATACTTGGTCAATTCCTTTATTCTTTATGTTCCCTGGGCATCCACTAGAGTAGTGTCCCATTTCCTTACATTTACGACATTGTACAAGGCTCATGTCTTGCTTGGGCTTCTTGATTTTCCTTGATCCTTTGAATTGGGTTGTCTTGTTTGGAAGTAGTAGTGGTCCTTTCCCTTTGGTAGACTTGGATCCTTCTTGTTTCCTTTGTTCTACCATGGCATAGATAGGACATAGGCCAGGAGTATGATCACTTCCTTCACAAAGATAGCAAGTAGCTTGAGAGGTAGGGCATTCTCCAACAGGATGGTCTTCATCACAATTGGGGCATTGTCCTTCATGCTCATTGGAGGTATGATCCTTGTCTCCACAAATAATGCAAGCTGGGGCTCCATCTAGAACAACATTCTTGTCATCCTTGCTATCATACTCTTTTCTAGGATAATTTTCCTCCATGCTAATCATTTGATTAGTCACCTTAAGCATCAATTGGGACTGCTCCTCTAAAAACCTTTGCAGTGCTGGATCTTTATTACTATTGTTGGCTAGGAACTGAGATGTCAATTGGTTCAATTGATGTTGGGTTGCTATGAGTTCTCCAAGGCTGTCAGCTTGGTTGGTGTTGGTGTCATCAACCTTGGAATCCTTTGGGGTAGTCATCTGTTTTGGTTTGAAGGAGATTAGAATATTTCTAAGGAATTACTTCTAATCACACACATCACAATTCACACAAACAATGTGCATGCAATCACAAACCAAACATTTCACTCAAACAAGATTCAAGCACATACTTAGGCAACAAAATATTTTTGTTACACCACATAAGTTGGTGTGTTTGATTTAACTAAAATATGGTGGTCCATCTATATGGTTCACTTGTGATCTTTCCTTCCTTCTTGGTTGCTTCTTCTTACATGATATCATGGTTTCCTTGAGAAAAACTCTTGGTCACAATACTTCAAAGTTGTTGATGGCTCCTTCTTATTTTGCATTCCCTCAGTCTCTAAATCTTGAGTAGGTTTTCCTTGTTTCACTTGTAGTCCTTAGTAGTTTCCAAGTTGGAAGTCCTTGGTGAACATGCTGAAGATGTTGAAGTCATTAGAGTTGAAGATGTTGAGGAAGTCTTTTGCATATGATGTAGTCTTTGGCCATGGGTAGGCTTTTCCATCAAGTTGAAATAGAAGAGATGTAGAGTTGAAACCAAAATGGTTGAGGAAAGAGTTTACAAGTGTTTTTGTAAATAAGTTTTTGAACAAATACAACTCCTATTTTTCTAAGGGTTTTTGTCCAATCCTAGGTTTACAAATCCTACAGGCAACACAATGCTCTGATACCATCTGTAGGGGTCCCAACCTGATAAGGTAGAGTCCTCCTGTGTTTTACAATGCTAGTCCCTGGATCAATAGCTAGCATCCACAGTTAAGATGTAATATCAAGAAACAAAGGTCATAATATAACTTTATAACCAGGAATAACATAGATTTATTACATCTTACATAGCTCATATGGCTATTACATTACATTGCAGCGGAATAACTATAAGCATGGGGTCCATCATCTTCAAAGTGCCACAGGCAGATGTTGGTTGTAGACTTTGTAATCCTAATCAATCAATCTTCATTAAAAACAATCAAACCTGCAACATACAAGTTACAGCCACAAGGGTCAATACATTTGAATTGTATTGGCAAGTGATACTCTTAGTAGTATGGTGGAGTCTATCATCTATATGCATTTGGCTAAGTGGAGTTGAGGCTTGCATTGCTCAAAATAGATTTTTCCTTAACGTTTTGAAAATAAATAGTTTTGTCAAAAACTTTTCCAATGCTTCTCTCAATCAAAGACTGAAGATCCTTCTCGAGGCATCTACAAATCAAAGACTGAAGTGCTTGGTAAAATCATTTTCCTCAATCCAAGATTTCAAGATCCTTATATCAAGCCATCTTTCCATCAAAGATTGAAGAATACACACAATCCCTTGTTCACCCACAAGTTTTTATTTAGAAATTGGAATGATGAGATTCTTGATTGCTTCCATGTCTTGATGCTCAAATTGTCCTTTACCAGGGACATGGCTAAGTACTTAGATTTTACACTCTGCAGAGGTGGTGCACTTTACCCACAAGACTTGGTTTCCCAAGACAAAATCTTTCAGAAGCCTTCCCTTAGACCAAAATGGACGCGCTCCAACCTATCAAACACTACCACCCACTGTCCATTTGGCTAAGTTCTTGCAACCTATATGATCATGGCAGAGCCCATATTGCCAAGTGGTTGCACTTGAAGCTTCTCAACATTTGACATCTCAAATCTCTTTGTTTCCTGGGTGGCATTCCACAAGTGAGATACACAATCCAAGTCCATGGCCTTGTGAACCACTCAACCATTCTCCACCAATCTATTCCATTCCACCCAGGTGATTCATTAACTTAGTTGTTTTATTAGACAAAATCACAAGTCCTTAGACTTAGAATATTTTTCCATAGTGTGAATATATATTCCACCCATGTTTTCTATTAGCTAGGCTAAGCTTGGTAGTAGTAGGAATCTCTAACTTAGGAAAATCCTACTAAGGATTCTTCTACAAGGTTTTCCTATAGCAAGATCTATACTTAGCAAAATCCATGCAAGTTTTACTTAACAAAATCACTAATGCATAATAAAAGTATTGGGATAGAAATTATGAAGCATCACTTGCCTTTTGGTAGAGTATAGGTTCACTTCTTGATCTTTGCAACAATCACACTCTTCAAGTCACTACAAATAAATCAAGCAAGGCACAATCTCAATCTACCAATCAAGCAAAACAACACACATAAATAACAAAGTCAAAGAATTGCATGCAAGCATGCCAAGCTTTGTTTTGTTTGAAAAAGTGGTCCCTAGTGGGTCATAGTCATTTGGGTACATCTAATGGTCATTTCCTAAAGTGGCTAAGTCATTTGCAAAGGTTTCACTTAAAACCCTTTTCAAAACAAAGTGTTTATTTTATGTGGTGTAGAAATATTTTTTTTTTACTAAGCCATTTTCCCATAGGGTTCACCAAATGAGTTGCTATTGCAAAACTTGGTGTTTTTGGGTCAGTAGGTTTGGTCCAAACCATCTACTCAAAATTTTCTTCCTTTAAACATTTCCATAATAAAATCACTAATTTTATTTGGCTAGAAATGGACTAAACTAATTAATCCATTCTAAACCTTTCCAAATTCATTTTCCAAACCATGGGTTGGTTCCTAGGGTCAGTAGGGTCACAATAAACCAATTGGCAAAGGTTTGATCTCAAAATTCATTTTTAAATGATTTTTCTAATGTTAGCAAGCACACAAAAGAATCTGCTAATTCCAACAAGCTACCAGTTACTATTTGCTAAACTAAGGGTAGGGTTGGTTAGGTCTTGTTCTCCTGAATCTTTTGATATAAAATTTGCCAAATTTGGACGTGTGGTTTGAAAGTTATAGCAATTACAAGTTTGCTATTAAATCTGATTCAAAAATCTGTTTTAATTCCAACCACTGACACGCGTCAGCTTCTTATTCGCGGGTACCGCTTCGCGGATCACGCCGGATGCGTTGGATCTAACTCAATCGTGGCTCAGATCGAGTACCCCTTCGAGAATAAGTGGATCTATCCTATTCGTCCGATCTCGATCTAACGGTTGCTACTGACCGGCCACGGATGGGCGGCGCTGCGCGACGGGGAACGGTGGTGACGGACAGACGGCGGCGGCGCTGATGAAACAGGACGCGAAGAAGAGGGAAAACAAGCTCACCGAGGTCGCGAGGCTGAGGTGAAACACGTCGTGTGGTTGGCGTGGTTCGGGGCGCACAGTGTTGGGAAGAATCTCTCACCGGAGTTGTTACTGGCGACGGTCGGCTCTGGTCGACGACGGGGACGTTGCTGTGGTCCACGAGAATACAGACGAATGGCTGAGTTAGACGCAGGAGGTCACAGAGATGATGTGAGCATGCATCAGAAGAAGAGGGGTGACTAGGTTCTACCTGCGGGGCTCGTCGGAGAAGAAGGCAGACGGCGGTGATGCAAGTCGTCGTCGTTGGCGTTGCTGTAGATCTCGTGAGGGTAAACCGAGGGCATGATTAGTCGCGGAAAATCATGGCGGAGCTGTGAGCGTGATCAAGGGGACTTGGGGTGGTTGGCTCTTACCAGTATGTTTCGCCGGAGTAAAAGACAGGCGGCGGCGCTTCTGTTCTTTGTCGAAGACCACTTCCTGGGAAGACCGCGGATGAACGGCTGGTACAGGGAGGTGCGAAAGGAAGTGGGGAAGCTGCCAGGGTGATCGGGGAGGCTCTGGGTGGTGTGTGCTGGTCGGATTTCGCTGGAGAAGGTCGCCGGAGTCAGAGGTGGTGCAGAAGGAAATGGCAACAGCCTGGAGGCGGATAGAGGATGGCGTCTGAGGGAAACAGAAGAGGGGAAAGAGGCGATTAAGAGGGAGTGGTCGCTGGTGGGGATTACTCGGCCAGTAAAGAGGATTTACGCCGGCATTCAACGGCAATAAACGGCGAGGAACGGTCGCTGCGGGTGGAGAAGAAGAGCAGTAGAGTGGGGTCCTCTGTCAGTGGGAAAGGAAAAGGGAACGGGGTCCACTTGCCAGGGGCTTTGCGGGTTGAGTATGCGGTGAAGAAAACGGTTCGTCGAGGGAACAAGTGGGCTGGACTGATGGGCTTCGTGGGTAGTTGGGCTTTGTTGTTTCTTTTTTTGTCTGAAACATTTTCCTTTTTCCATTTTATTTATGATTTGAATTTCATTTCACAACTCAAACAACAAGACAATCATTCAAATAATTCATACTTTTGTAATGACGTTTTGGTTCTGGTTATCATCATAATTCACATTCTAAAAATAAAATATTATTTTAAATCTTTTTAGGTTCCATTTATTAATTAAATAAATGGATCATTAGTTAAATAAAATAGGGTTTGTTTTATTTAATAAAATATTCATTTAAAATCCAAATATTTTCAAAACCCAATCAGTAGGTGTTATTTGGAAATAAAGAATATTTGGAAAAAATTTTTAAAATAATATATTCCTTTTACCTTAGGGTCCATTAATAATTAAATAAAATGGACTTAGTTATTAAATCAAATAGGGTTTGATTTTTATTAATAAAATCTTTATTTGAAACCTAAATATTTTCAAAATCAAATTAGTAGGTTTAATTTGGGAAATATATATAATAATTGGAAATTTGTTTTAAAACAAAATAACCTTTTATTTTTAGTATCCATTATTAATTTATAATAGACTTTCATTATTAAATTCAATAGGATTTGTTTTATTGAGATATTTATTTTGAAATCTAAAATAAAGCCAAAACATTTTAGTAGGTTTTATTAGAGAATATAAAATATTTGGAAAACCTATTTAAAATAATTTAATATGTTTTGATGTTTTAATTAATTTGGTAAAACTTCTTATTTTAATAAAGTTTGGATATTAATTCTTTATTATTTTATTTTAAATAAACCTTTGTTGTTTTTATTCAAAACTAAATGTTTTAATTCCCAAAGTTTTGGTCAAGGTTTAAATTGGCCTTTATTAAATAATCTTTATTTATAAAACTTCTATTTCATTTTAAAACAAATCTTCTCATTTAATTGTTTCAAAATAGTATTTCCAAATGTTTTTATTTTCCTTTTATTAAATGTTTATCTTTTTAAATCTCTTGAGGTTTATTTTAATTCAAATGGGTTTGAAGTTCCAATTGTATTCAAAAGTTTCTTCTGGTTCTGAAAATCAAACAAAGTTTTATTTTATTAATTTATTTTCACATTACAAGATTTGGAAAATCTTGGGATGTGACAGCAGTGTTATGGAAAGGTATCTCATACATTGGTTTTAGGGAAGCCAATGTTACTTTAACTTCTCTTTTCTTCTCAGGTTCGAGTGGTGGGTCATACTTGGCCGAACCCTCTTTTGGAGCTTTGATGTGTTCAGTAAAAGCTTTAACAACTTGCAACACAAGATCTGAATCTAAATAAAGTTTTTTAGATAATTCATTAACATGACCCTTCTTATTATAATCATGAATACAATCATAATATATTTCTGTGCCTCCTTCACTTCCTAGAACAAAATTCCATGAAACTCTATGATCGCGAATTCTATTAGGTAAATCCCAAGCTTTAGTTATGGGTAAATCCATAAAAGATCCTCTCGTGCAAGAGTCTAGTTCAATTTTGTTAGGTTCAATTAAACCGCCATAAAAGATATGCAATAAATACCATTCATGCAAATCATGATGAGGACATTTATTAAGTAAATCTTTAAATCTTATATAATCTCTTACTAGTCCTTCATTAGGACGGTTCCTCCAAGACATTATAAGACACCTGATTCCAAAAGATTTTGATAATGGATAATATTTGGATAGAAATTCGCAAGCTAAATTATCCCAAGTAGTAGTGTCTTGTGAGGGTAAATATCTATACCATGAGAGAGTTGTACTTGTCAAAGTTTGGCTAAAGAGTTCCAGCCTTACCTCATTAGTAGTTGATGACCCACAAGTATAGGGGATCGCAACAGTCTTCACGGGTAGTATTACCCAATTTATTGATTCGACACAAGGGGAGCCAAAGCATACTTGCAAGCCTTAACAACTGAGTTGTCAGTTCAGCTGCACCTGGAAATAGTTCTTGCTCAAAGAAGTTTATCAGTAGCAACAATTTGGTAGTAGCAACAGTAAATCAACATCAACTGTGAAACAGTAGCAATAGTAATAGTAACGGTAACCGTGGGATTCGAGTGCGGTAGACATAGGGATGGATGGATGGGCGTTGCATGGACGAGTCTAAACATGTAACTTCAAGATCTAGGGCATTTCATATAAATAATAACAAGCATCCAAGTACTAAACAATCCTAGGCATGTGCTCCAAATATAGTCATACGTGCTCGCAATGAGAACTTGCACAACATCTTACATCCGTCTAATTAGCAGTGGCAGCCTCTAGGAACCATCGGCAATTAAGGTGCTCCTTTTAATAAAGAACCGGAGCAAAGCATTAACACTCCGTGAACACATGTGATCCTCACACCACATCCATCCCCTCCGGTTGTCCCAATTATTGTCACTTTGGGGCCTTTGTATCCGGACAATGATATGTGTACACAAATTGCAGATAAGATCACAAACAATACTACCATAATGATTCAATAATAAGTTCAGATCTGAGATCATGGCACTCGGGCCCTAGTGACAAGCATTAAGCATAACAAGTTGCAACAAAGTCAAATAGCACTAATAGAGATACTAGGCACTATGCCCTACCAGATCTTATTCGATTACATGATAGAACTCATCCAATCCCGACCATCCCCAAGCCTATAGCGGGGGATTACTCACTCATGGATGAGGGAAACATCGGTGGTTGATGGAGATGCGTTGGTGATGACGATGGAGATGATCCTCTCCAAATTCATCGTCCCGGCAGGGTGCCAGAATGGAGTTTCTGGATCCGAATCTTGGTTTCTGGTGGCAGCGGCGAAGCGGAACTCCTTTTGGAAAACTATCGAACCCCCCCTCGGTCTTTAGATCAAAAGGCAACTTATAGGCGTAGAGGGAGGCCGAGGGGGTGCCTAGGGTGGCTTCACCCCCTCCAGGCGCGGCTAGTGGTGGGCCCGCGCCTGGGGTGGGTGTGAGCCCCCCAGGCCTCCTCTCCGTCTCGTCTTCTGGCTCCGTGGATCTTCTGGTGAAATATAATTTTTGGCATATTTTCCGGGATTTTTCCTGATAGTTGATTTTCTGCACAAAAACAAGACACCAAGGTAATTCTGCTGAAAACATCGTCAGTCCAATTGTATCCAAATCACACAAGTTTAGAGAAGAAACAATAGCAAAGTGTTCGAGAAAGTCGATACGTTTTGGACGTATCAACTCCCCCAAGCTTAGCTTATTGCTTGTCCTCAAGCAATTCAGTTGAAAACTGAGTGCGATAAAAGAACTTTCATGAACACTTTGCTTCATATGATGTAAATATTCTCAGCACAGGAGCAGATTCTTAGACAATTCATAATAAGGAGTATGCAACTAAGTCTACTCAATAGTCATTGCAAGCTCTGAAGAGAAACCAACTCAATAATAATAAGTAGCATGAAACATAAACATAAGCAACATTGCAATGCTCATAATAAGGTATGATAGAGTGGTATCTCGCTTGTCTTTGTTTGTAGAGAACAATATAAATGCCAAGGCACCTCTGAAGTTCAAGTGAAGACTAGAAGTAAAAATATCAGAGATACAAGCATCAAAGTCATGACATAATTAACCAAGTTTTGGTACAAACACAAGAATGACAACTATGCTCTCAAGAAGGTTCTCATAGAATAAGTGGTGACTCAACAAAGTTGTGAAAATGGTTTTGTGAAGGTTTGAAAGGCTTCCAAATGCTAAAAGGAAGGTACTCATTAGCTTTGAGCTCTCATTGCCCCTATCATAGGCATCTTAATGTGGTTAAGGTGAAAGTGAGGTCCACTCTGAATCATATGCTTGACAGACCATAGACTGGAAATCCCAAGTCCCTTGAGTACGAGGGCCACTCCGCATGCTACTCAACTTTGGTCACCTGAAAGTTCTTATCATTGTAAATACATGCATATCATCGAGAACCGCCAACGGGGTACCCCTTGCACATGGTACAGGAGCTTTCCCATAACCAAAATGACAAGGCAAGCAGACAATGAGCATCTCAGCAATCTTTTTATTTACCATATGCATAGCTTTTTATTGAGGATGCTTCATAGATGCTCATTATGGTGATGCTGCAAGTTTCCACCATGATTAGGCATGGCTTAGGCTAGCGGCACAGGCGTTTCTCTAACACAATGTATAGACTCCATGAACTCACAAGCTCCCCTTTTATTTCACATCGTCGACATCCGTAAACAAAAGAGCAAGGTATCAACTGGATGAGATATCCAAAAAATGTTGAAAGCGTTCCCCGTGACAACACGGTTCTGCTGACTCCCAGCATATAATTAGCAAGCATATAACTTTCATGGATAGGTCACAATGGTTCAGAATTATTAAGCGCAAGGAATAAAGTGTGCCATCAAGTTCGTGAGAGCTTTACTAACTAACTTTCTCAAAAGAGACAAACATTTTATTTTGGAAGAAAACACAGCATATATAAAATATGCAGTGAAGTAGCAAATAATGCTAATAGGTAGGTATGGTGGACACAGCTGGCAATATTGGTTTTGGGGAGTTGGAAGCACAAGTAGAGCACATACTCAGTGCAAGTGAAGGCTAGCAATAGAGAGGGAGCGACAAACGAGAGAGCAATAGCTGTCATAATCATGCTTGCAACAGAACATGACTAATTATGGCATGAAAGTGATACAAGAACTCTGAGGCAAAATAAATCATCGAGGCTTACCGACTATTGATTAGTCATATGCATGCGTGAGCATGTGCCAAGCCGATTCATGACCAGTCAGACGAGGATACCACAATATCATACCAAAGTATGAATAAGACAATGCAAGCAAACATTCATATGATATGCTACAAACTATTAGCAAGCTGGAGCTAATCATAGACAAGCAAGAACTACTGAGCATCCATAATGACATACACCTTACACAAACAGGCTAAGCATGCTCACAATGAAGAGTATATGTACAAGAATGAAACAAATACAGTTTGTTACCAGCCTCTTACCACACCTCGAGTTGTCTTAATCTTCATTATTGCCCTTCACTTGTGTGACTTGAATAATTAACATGAAACCAAAATCCACTATGGACGGCTTGTAGGGTTTCGTAGCATGGAAAACAAAAAAATTCTATCGCATACAAACAAACAAGCCAAGATCTATCTACTAGATTGTAGCAACGAGTCGATGGAATAACTCACCCTCGAAGATTCCAAAGTGTTTAACGAGAGCGGATTCTCGTGGGTGATGTAGTCGTACTCTTCCCGATCTCAAGATCGCGTAGACGATCCTTCCCGGCCATTGCGTTCGGCGCTCCCTTGATCGGTCACACGTTCGATACTCGACGAAGACCTTCCTCTCCCTTGTTCTAGTAGGCAGCGGAGGTTGTAGCACTCTCCTCGCGATTCCGGCAGCACAACGGTGTGGTACCGAAGTAGAGGAGATCTCATGAGGCTTCGCCTTGCGGAGCAGTATGGTGGACTATGAGAGAGCTCCTAGGCGATCTAGGGTTTAGACTCACCAAGGAGGAGGTGCTAGGGCCGGCGCCTAGGGATTGGAGGTGCCCAAGTCGGCGGCTAGGGGAGAAACCCTAGGCGGCGGCTATGGTGGGCGGCGGCGGCTAGGGTTTAGGTTTAGAGGGGGGCAACTTGTGTGCTAGGAGGGGCAGCCCTGCCCATCCTCTTATAGGTGGGAGGCGCCGGCCAAGGGGAGGGGAGTCCCTCCCCAAATCGGATCCCAAGTGGGCCGGCGGTGGAGGGGAGGAACTCCTCCCCAACTCGGTTTCCGCCTTCCCCTCCACTTCCCAAAATAGCCGTTTGACTTTTCAAATTGGCGTTTGACTTTTCAAAATAGGATTTGATTAAATCCTTTATTTTGTTCAGCGATGACACCTAGTACATGATGCAATCATTCCAACTTGGTATGACACATTCATGTACCCTTCCCCTCCGGAGTGCCGGACATTCCGAAACCTTCTAGAACATTCCTTGATGAAAACACCGGAACCATTCTCCAACTCCGAAATAGGACTTTCCTTATATGAATCTTATTCTCCGGACCATTCCGGATCTCCTCGTGATATCCCGGATCCCATCCGAGACTCCGAACAACATTCAGTCTCTTTCTCATCATTCCATAACTACTCAAACAACGTCGAATCCTTAAGTGTGTCTCCCTACGGTTCGTGAATTATGTGGACATGATCGAGACACTTCTCCGAACAATAACCAATAGAGGAATCTGGAAATTCATATGGCTCCCACATATTTCTATGATTACTTTGCGATCGAATGAAGCACTTACATACGATACCAATTTCCCTTTGTCTCACGAGAGTTTACTTATCCGAGGTTATGATCGTCGGTATCTCTGCATACCTAGTTCAACCTCGTTACTGATAAGTAATCTTTTCTCGTTCCCGTGATATGTGATCCCTTGTGAGCCAGTCACATGCTTGCAAGCTAATTGGATGACATTCCACAGAGAGGGCCCAGAGTATATATATCCGTCATATGGATGGACAAATCCCACTCTTGATCCATGTGTCTCAACCAATACTTTCCGAACACTCAATGCCACCTTTATAGCCACCCGATTCACGGTGTGGTGTTTGATGTCATCAAAGTATCCTTCCGGTGAAGGTGATATGCATGATCTCATGGTCGAAGGAATTAGGTTACTATGTATCAGAAAGCATATAGCAATTGAACTATTAAAATGACTTCATCTTTATGCTACGCTTATCTATAGGAGTATGTCCACCATATCATTCTCCTAACGATATGATCTTGTTGTTAATAACATCTCAATGTTCATGATAGGGAAACCACAATCATTTATTAACCAACAAGCTAGTATTATAAAGAGGCTTTACTAGGGATTCTATTTTAGTTTACAAATCACACAAGTATTAATGTTTCCTTGTTAATACTATTATAACATGAATGTAAACATTTATCATAAACACAAAGACATAATAACAACTACATTTATTACTGCTAGGGCATATCTCCAACAGTCTCCCACTTGCACTAGAGTCATCTAATCTAGATTACATGGTAATATACCGAACACCCATGGCAGTTTGGTGTTGGTCATGTTTTTCCCTCGGGAGAGGTTTAGTCAACGGATCCGCCACATTCAGATATGTGTGTACTTTGCAAATCTTTATGTCTCCATCTTGGACATGTTCTCGAATAGCGTGAAAACGTAGCTTGATATGCTCCAGCTTCTTGTGTGACCTTGCTTCTTGCGCATTGGCTATGGCGCCCATGTTATCATAGTAGATAGACATTGGGTTCAGCGCACTTGGAACCACACCCAGCTCTGTAATTAACTCTTTCATCCATATCGCTTCTTGTGAAGCCTCCGAAGCAGCCATGTATTCCGATTCAGTTGAATATCTTGCCACAATGCTTTGCTTTGCACTCCTCCAGCTAACTGCTGCACCATTCAAAGTAAATACGTATCCAGATTGTGATTTAGAATCATCTGGATCGGTGTTCCAACTAGCATCGGTGTAACCATTAACAACGAGCTGTTCATCACCTCCATAAGAAAGAACCATATCCTTAGCTCTTCTCAAGTACTTAAGGATGTTTTTGACCGTTGTCCAATGATCCACTCCTGGATCACTTTGATATCTGCTAGTTAAACTAACATCATATGCAATGTCGGGTCTAGTACATAGCATGGCATACATTAGAGATCCTATGGCTAAGGCATAGGGAGTCTTACTCATCCTTTCTCTATCTTCTGCCGTTGTCGGACTTTGAGTTTTACTCAAGGTCGTATTGGGCAACATGGGCAAGAACCCTTTCTTGCTATCTTCCATTCCAAACCTCTTTAGAACTTTGTCCAAATATGTACTTTGTGACAATGATATTAGGCGTCTCGATCTATCTCTATAAATCTTTATGCCCAATATGTAAGCCGCTTCGCCAAGATCCTTCATTGAAAAACTATTATTCAAATATTCCATGACACTATTAAGAAGGTCTACATCATTCCCAATCAACAATATGTCATCAACATATAGTATTAAGAATGCTACACAGCTCCCACTCACTTTCTTGTAAATACAAGAATCTCCATAAGTTTGTATGAAACCAAAACTTTTGATTACCTTATCAAAACGTTGATTCCAACTTCGGGATGCTTGCTTCAATCCATAGATGGACCGTTGAAGTTTGCATACCTTGTTAGCATCTTTAGGATCGACAAAAACTTTGGGTTGCATCATATACAACTCTTCATCAATGTCTCCATTGAGGAATGTTGTTTTGACATCCATCTGCCATATCTCATAATCATAATATGCAGCGATTGCTAACATAATCCTCACAGACTTTAGGTTCGCTACTGGTGAGAAAGTCTCATCGTAGTCAACTCCTTGAATTTGTCGAAACCCTTTTGCGACAAGTCGAGCTTTATAACGATAACATTACCATCGGATCTGCTTTCTTCTTGAAAATCCATTTGTTCTCGACAGCCTTTCGCCATCCGGTAAGTCCACCAAAGTCCATACTTGGTTTTCGTACATGGATCCAATCTCGGTTCATGGCTTCTTGCCATTTATTGGAATCTGGGCTCATCATCGCTTCCTCATATGTCGCGGGGTCATCGGTGTTGTCCACCAACATGACACTCATAACGGATCATACCAATCAGAGTGGTACGAGTTCTCATTGACTGCGAGGCTCTGTAGCAACTTCTGGAAGTTTCATGATCATCATCATTAGCTTCCTCTCTTATTGGTGCAGGCACCACAAGAACTTCTTCCGGTGCTGCGCTACTCGCAATTTCGAGAGAAGGTTCGACAACCTCGTCGAGTTCTACTTTCCTTCTAGTCACTTCTTTCGAGATAAATTCCTTCTCTAGAAAGGATCCATTCTTGGCAACGAAGATTTTGCCTTCGGATCTATGATAGAAGGTATACCCAATAGTTTCCTTCGGGTATCCTATGAAGACGCATTTTTTCGCTTTGGGTTCAAGCTTGTCCGGCTGTAACTTATTTACATAGGCTTCGCAACCCCAAACTTTAAGGAACGACAATTTAGGTTTCTTCCCAAACCATAATTCATACGGTGTCGTTTCAACGGATTTAGATGGTGCCCTATTTAAAGTGAATGCGGCTGTTTCTAATGCATAACCCCAAAATGATAGCGGTAAATCTGTAAGTGACATCATAGAATGAACCATATCTAAGAGAGTTCGATTACGACATTCGGACACACCATTACGCTGTGGTGTTCCCGGCGGTGTCAATTGTGAAAGTATTCCGCATTTCTTCAAATGCTCGCCAAACTCGTAACTTAGATATTCACCTCCACGATCAGAACGTAGAAATTTAATCTTCTTGTTACGTTGATTCTCTACCTCACTTTGAAATTCCTTAAACTTCTCGAAAGTTTCGGACTTATGTTTCATGAAATAGATATACCCATATCTACTCAAGTCATCCGTGAAGGTAAGAACATAACGATAACCACCGCACGATGCTACACTCATTGGACCACACACATCGGTATGTATGATTTCCAATAAGTCCGTAGCTCGCTCCATCATACCAGAAAATGGAGTCTTAGTCATTTTACCCATCAGACATGCTTCGCATCTATCAAGTGATTCGAAATCAAGTGATTCAAGAAGTCCATCGGAATGGAGTTTCTTCATACGCTTCACCCCAATGTGACCAAGACGACAGTGCCACATATAAGTCGAGTTATCGCTCGATTTCAAACGTTTAGCCTCAATGTTATTAATATGTGTATTTCCACTATCGAGATTCAATAAGAATAGACCATCTATCAAAGGTGCATGTGCATAAAACATATTACTCATATAAGTCGAACAACCATTATTCTCGGACTTAAACAAGTAACCGTCTCGCAATAAACAAGATCCCGATATAATGTTCATGCTTAACGCAAGCACCAAATAACAATTATTTAAGTATAAAACTAATCCCGATGGTAGATGAAGGGGTAGCGTGCCGACCGCGATCACATCAACCTTTGATTCCAACGCGCATCGTCACCTCGTTCTTCGCTAGATTCCGTTTATTCTGCAGCACCTGTTTCGAGTTACAAATATGAGCAACCGAACCAGTATCAAATACCCAGGCACTACTACGAGTACTAGTGAGATACACATCAATAACATGTATATCGGATATACCTTTCTTCTTGATGTTGCCGTTCTTCAAATCCGCCAAGTACTTTGGGCAATTCCGCTTCCAGTGACCTTCTCCCTTGCAGTAAAGCACTCGATGTCGGGCTTAGGTCCAGCCTTGGTCTTCTTCTTCGGCGCGGTAACTTTCTTACCACCCTTCTTGAAGTGTCCCTTTTGCTTAGACTTGCCTTTCTTGAATTTGGTGGTCTTATTGACCAACAACACTTGGTGCTCTTTCTTGATCTCCACTTCTGCAGATTTCAACATGGCAAAGAGTTCTGGCAACTGCTTGTTCATGTTTTGCATATTGTAGTTCATCACAAAGTTCTTGTAACTTGGTGGTAGTGATTGGAGGACACGGTAAATCCCCAAAGAATTAGGAATCACTATACCCAAGCTTTGAAGTTTGTTTGCGTGCCCAGACATCTTAAGAACATGCTCACTGACGGAGCTGCCCTCTTCCATCTTGCAGTTAAAGAACTTTTCAGAAGCCTCATAGCTCTCAATTGCCGCGTGAGTCTCAAAGATCAATTTGAGATCACGGACAATATCATGTGGGTCTGAATTCTCAAACCTTTTCTGAAGCTCTGATTCTAAACCATACAAGATAGCACACTGAACTGTGGAGTACTGAGTCTTCCGAGCGAGGTAAACATTCTTTACTTCATCGGTAGAAGCAGCTGCAGGTGGGTCACCCAACGGTGCATCCAGCACATAGGTCAAATTACCAGCTGTGAGGACAATCCTCAAATTGCGGAACCAATCCGCGAAGTTGCTTTCATTGTTTTTCAACTTTTCTTTCTCTAGGAACGCATTAAAATTGATGGTAGGGGCCGCCATTGATCTACAACATATTTGCAATAGTTTAGACTAAGTTTATGACAAATTGAGTTCTAATTAATAGTTAAATTAATCTAGGTGAACTCCCACTCAAAACAATATCCCTCACATTGTTTTAGTGATCACACGAACCAAATCCACTACATCAACATCGATCATCACGAGAGTTGATATAGTTTCAATGGCGAACAATAGACATGTTCATCATATCTACTATATGATTCATGCTTTACCTTTCGGTGATCTGTGTTCCGAGACCATGTCTGTACATGCTAGGCTCGTCAAGATCAAACCTTAGCTTCCGCATGAGCAAATCTGGCTTGCTCACGTTGTATACACTTGCGGAATCTAACACACCCGATCATCACGTGGTGCTTCGAAACAACAAGCTTTAGCAACGGTGCTAACTAAGGGTGAACACTTTATGACTTGAAATTCATGTGCATGAGGGATCATCTTATAATGCTACCGTCGTTAACTAAGAAATACAAGATGCATAAAGGATTAACATCACATGCAATTCATAATATGTGATATGATATGGCCTTTCTTCTTTGTGCTTCCGATATCCATCTTCAAGCACGAACATGATCTCCATCATCACCGGCATTGCATCAAGGTCAATGATGCTGCTCCATGGTTGTCGTCCACCGGCTTCAACTATTACAACTACTTTGAATAGATACTTGGGTATTAACATAAATTAAAGACAACCATATGGCTCCTGTCGGTTGCCAACTTACAATAAGGAACATTGCACACATCAAATATAATCACAATCATGGCCATATCACATCACAGCACACCCCTGCAAAACAAAGTTAAACGCCTCTACTTTCTTTGCATGCTTTACGTGGTTTGGGGCTTTCAATAAGTGTCATTCTAACTTACGAACAAGAACCACAACATTGATACTAGTATTGTCAATCACCCATTGTAAATTGGATCTTAACTATGTTGGGAGAAACAGGCCCCCGCAAAGCCACTTATGCAATACAAGTTGCATGTCAAGCGTGGAGCAAGTCTCATGAACGATGTCATGTAAGGTTAGCCCGGGCCGCTTCATCCCAACATCCCGCAAGATGCAAAGTACACAAGAAGCAATCGATAATAAAAGCATCAACGCCCACAATGACCATTGTGTTCTAATCGTGCAACAGATCTACATATAGACCTGGCTCTGATACCATTGTAGGGTTTCGTAGCATGGAAAACAAAAAATTTCTATCGCATACAAACAAACAAGCCAAGATCTATCTACTAGATTGTAGCAACGAGTCGATGGAGTAACTCACCCTCGAAGATTCCAAAGTGTTTAACGAGAGCGAATTCTCGTGGGTGATGTAGTCGTACTCTTCCCGATCTCAAGATCGCGTAGACGATCCTTCCGGCGTTCGTAGCGCTCCCATGATCGGTCACACGTTCGGTACTCGACGAAGACCTTCCTCTCCCTTGTTCCAGCAGGCAGCGGAGGTTGTAGCACTCTCCTCGCGATTGCAGCAGCACAACGGTGTGGTACCGGAAGTAGAGGGGAGATCTCGCAGGGCTTCGCCTTAAGCCGGAGCGAGTATGGTGGACTATGAGATAGCTCCTCGTCGATCTAGGGTTTAGACTCATCAAGGAGGAGGTGCTAGGGCCGGCGGCTAGGGCTTGGAGGTGCCCAAGTCGGCGGCTAGGGGAGAAACCCTAGGCGGCGGCTATGGTGGGCGGCGGCTAGGGTTTAGGTTTAGAGGGGGCAACTTGTGTGCTAGGAGGGGCAGCCCTGCCCCTCCTCTTATAGGTGGGAGGCGCCGGCCAAGGGGAGGGGAGCCCCTCCCCAACTCGGATCCCAATTGGGCCGGCGGTGGAGGGGAGTAACTCCTCCCCAACTCGGTTTCCACCTTCCCCTCCACTTCCCAAAATAGTCGTTTGACTTTTCAAATTGGCGTTTGACTTTTCAAACTAGGATTTGATTAAACCCTTTATTTTGTTCAGCGATGACACCTAGTACATGATGCAATCATTCCAACTTGGTATGACACATTCATGTACCCTTCCCCTCCGAGTGCCGACATTCAAACCTTCTAGAACATTCCGATGAAAACACCGAACCATTCTCCAACTCAAATAGGACTTTTCTTATATGAATCTTATTCTCCGGACCATTCCGGATCTCCTCGTGATATCCGGATCCCATCCGAGACTCAACAACATTCGTCTCTTTCTCATCATTCCATAACTACTCAAACAACGTCAATCCTTAAGTGTGTCTCCACGGTTCGTGAATTATGCGGACATGATCGAGACACTTCTCCGAACAATAACCAATAGAGGAATCTGAAATTCATATGGCTCCCACATATTTCTACGATTACTTTGCGATCAAATGAACCACTTACATACGATACCAATTTCCCTTTGTCTCACGAGAGTTTACTTATCCGAGGTTATGATCGGTATCTCGCATACCTAGTTCAACCTCACATCGATAAGTACTCTTTTATCGTTCCCGTGATATGTGATCCCTTGTGATCCAGTCACATGCTTGCAAGCTAATTGGATGACATTCCACCGAGAGGGCCCAGAGTATATCTATCCGTCATATGGATGGACAAATCCCACTCTTGATCCATGTGTCTCAACCAATACTTTCCGAACACTCAATGCCACCTTTATAGCCACCCAGTTACGGTGTGGTGTTTGATGTCATCAAAGTATCCTTCCGGTGAAGGTGATATGCATGATCTCATGGTCGAAGGAATTAGGTTACGATGTATCAGAAAGCATATGGCAATTGAACTATTAAAATGACTTGATCTTTATGCTACGCTTATCTATAGGAGTATGTCCACCATATCATTCTCCTAACGATATGATCTTGTTGTTAATAACATCTCAATGTTCATGATAGGGAAACCACAATCATTTATTAACCAACAAGCTAGTATTATAAAGAGGCTTTACTAGGGACTCTATTTTAAGTTTACAAATCACACAAGTATTAATGTTTCCTTGTTAATACTATTATAGCATGAATATAAACATTTATCATAAACACAAAGATATAATAATAAATATATTTATTATTGCCTCTAGGGCATATCTCCAACACGGCTGAACCCTGCAAAGAACTCACAAAACCAAAGAAGAAGAACAAATATTTTTGGTGTTTTCGAATTTTTTAGAAACAAGCAAACAAAGAAATACCAAACAAAAACAAACCAAACCAAACAAAGCAAAATATTTTTGGATTTTTATTTTAAGGCAAACCAAAGCAAAGAAACAAAGAAACAAACCAAAAGAAACAACGAAAATATTTTTGGTATTTTTGGGTTTTTAGAAAGAAGCAACAAAAACCAAAAACAAAGCAAAAACAATGGATATACAAAGAACCGACCGAACATGATATATAGATGAGTGTGATGTCGGTATACCTCCCCCAAGTTTAGGCTTTTGGCCTAAGTGGGGCTCAATAGCGCGGATAGTACCCCCATGCTGGTGGGTCATAATAGGAATGATCATAGTGAGGCACCTGCGATGAAGAAGAAGACTCGCCCCAATCAAATGAGGGCTGCTGGTATGAAGACTCTCCCAAGTTGGAGAGTTGAACAAAATTGTCTTTGGTATCCTCTTCAACATTATCCTCCTGCTGGGAGAGTTTCGCCACATATGTGTCAACCTCCTCCTCCGTAAGCGACGATCCTTGCATGTTATCAAAATTAAACAAAGCATGTGCAGGCAAATAAACTATTTTCTCAGTCCTACCCTTTCTCCGACCTTGCTGGGAAAAAGATAATTCATACGGTAAACTTCTCACATTAGCCCCCAAGGAAATAAAACCATGCTGAATCATGGATTCAATATCAAGCCTCTCTATGGGGAACTGAAAATCTGAATAGTGAGGCTCTAAACCATGGAAAGCTAGCAACCTAGAAGCAATGAGACCTCCACAAATTCCACCCTTCTCATGGTTGGTGGTCAGACGGTGAGCTATCAGAGCACCCAGGATATAAGATCTATTCCTATTCAAAGAATCTGCAATAAAAGCTAGATCAATAGAAGACAACTTTCTAGAAATCTTTCTAGCAAGAACACACTTGGTAATGAAATAGGCAAAGTATCTAATAGCTGGGAGCTGAATGTTCCGAATTTTACCACTATCCTTTGAGAAGTCGAAACGTTGGCAAATCTCAGCATATAAATCCATAAGTGACTTGGGCCTCTCCTTGATCTTCTCACAAGATCCCCACTGAGGTACTCTAATTGCTGCATAGAAATCAGCAAAAGGCAGGTCGACAGATATATTATATATTTTGTAATGGACCATGGTATTAGATGTAGACCAAGTGAAATGGAAGTCCTGCACAAAATCCATGATTAGATTAACATATTGGAATGGTTCACCTTCAACGAAGTGTTCCAACCCTGCATTTGTAACCATAGTTTGTAAGTCTTGGAGGATCCCCGTAGTTCTCATAAATTCATGGCATGGATATATGGAAGGAAAAACGGCCTCCTCACGATGAACCTTCATTGGCTCATGCACCATCAAGTCATACTGATTCAGTGGATAAGCACTCATCTTCCTTGCTAAAAATTTTAGACAACCATCAAACCAAGTGATTTCTAAGTTGATAAATGATGAACAACTACTATAGGAACTTGCTATAGGACTACACATGCATCAAAACAAAGTTTCTAAGCATAGAACAAGCATGCAAGATCAAACAACCTGACACCTATAGCAGCAAAATATTCAAGATACAATCTACCAATCACAAATCTAATTGGACAAGTGGAGGAGGCACATACCAAGGAACAATCCCTCCAAAAATCAGCACTTGAGATGGGCTGAACAAGGAGATCGAAAATCACGAGCAAGAATAGCAAGAACTCGAGCTTGAGAAAGTTTTCCGGTGTTTTTTGGGAGAAAGAAAGAAGATGGCTTTGAGGAGGCAGCCTGGAGGGGCCCAGGTGGGCCAGACCCCCCACGCGCCGCCACCTGGTAGACCGCGCCTACCATGGGTGTGGTGGACTGGGGTGGCCCCCTAGGTCACTTCAGGTGCCTCTCTGCCCCTTTTTTGAGGAAAAATTTATTTTGAATTTTCTGGGATTTTTCGGGAAACTTTATTTTTGGCCAATTTTCAGGGTATGAAAATTGATTTTCTTGCAGAAACAGTTTTTTCAGAAGAAGCAAAAGCAAACCAAAATCCAAACTACAGGAGCTCTAAGAAACTCTAACAAGCAAACAACTAGCAAAATTAAAGCTAAAGCAAATACTAGGAAGGAGAAAATCAAAAGAAAGCAAGTATAACCATAGTGGAAACATTATTTTGTTCATTAAAATCCTTTTGTTAACAAGGTTGATCAAGTATTTTTACCAAAACAATCTTATATGAAGCAAAACTTTGCATTCCACAAGGTGATTATGTTACCTCATACTTGATAGCAATGGTCCCAATCATAATAGTTTCAAAATTTTCTTGTGGAATGGGGCAATATATTTCTCCAACCTTGATGCTCTCAATATTTTCAATGGAATTCAGGCAATAGCTCTTAACAACCTTCTTGGGGAAATAGGCAGTGTGCTCTTTGTCATTAATATTGAATGTTACTTTTCCTTGATTGCAATTGATGACAGCACCTGCAGTAAGAAAAGGTCTCCCAAGAATAATAGACATATTATCATCTTCAGGCATTTCAAGAACCAAAAAATCAGTTAAGACCATGCAATTATGAGCAACTTGAACAGGAACATCCTCACATATACCAACATGAATAGTAGTTGACTTATCAGCCATTTGCAAAGATATATCGGTTGGTACCAACTTTTCTAGCTGGAGTCTCTTGTAGAGAGAAAAAGGCATAACACTAACTCTAGCTCCCAAATCACATAAAGCAGTTCTAACATAATTATTCTTAATAGAGCAGGGAATAGTTGGTATACCTGGATCACCAAGTTTCTTTGGAACCTTACCATTGAAGGAGTAATTAGCAAGCAAAGTAGAAATCTCCTCATTAGGAATCTTCCTTTTATTAGAGACAATATCCTTCATATACTTTGAATAAGGAGGCAACTTAATAGCATCAGTCAAAGGAATTTGCAAGAATAAAGGTTTCATCCACTCACAAAACTTGTTGTAGTGTTCCTCCTCCTTTGACTTCTGTTTCTTACCTGGAAAAGGCATAGGTTTCTGCACCCAAGGTTCTCTCTCTTTACCATGTTTATTAGCAATAAAATCTTCCTTTGTGTACCTAGTGTTATTAGTGTGCTTCTTAGGTTGTTCCTCACCTTCCTCCTTATCAGGAGACTCATTTTTATCATTACCACTCTCAGTTTCAGCATTAGAGACAGATATACTATTAGGATCTATAGCAGGTTCAAGTGGTTCCTCAACTATCTTATGTTTCTTTTTCTTCCTCTTACGAGGACTACCACTATCTTCACCTTGTTGGGAATCCTGCTCTATTATTTTAGGGTGTCCTTCAGGATATAAAGGATCTTGAGTAGCTATGCCACTCCTAGTTCTAATTCCATAAGCATGTTTATTTCCTAAAGCATTAACTAGCATATCATTTTGCACCTTAGCAAGTTAATCAAGTTGAGTTTGAAACATTTGAAAGTGTTTACAAAGCATTTTAATATCATTAGAAGTTATTTCCACAATATCTTTCAACTCATGGATAGCTCTAGAGTTTTCCAATAAATGATTCTGAACTTGTTTATTAAAATACCCTTGTTTAACAATAAATGTGTCAAGTTCCTCTAAACATTGATCAGGAGGCTTACCATAAGGAATATCACCTTCATCAAAGTGTTGGAGAGAGTGTACCTCAATATTAGATGAGTGGGGAATTGTCTTACATAATTCTTCTATAGGAGGTAGATTCTTCACATCTTCAGCTCTAATACATTTCTCCTTTAGACACTTCTTAGCTTCCTTCATCACTTCATCATTTAATGCAATAACTCCCCTATTGTTTGTTGTTGGTGCTAGAATTGGTTCAGGAACAACTGGTTCAGGAATAATAGGCTCAGGTGTATTTAGCTCAGTTGAAGTCCAATCATCATAATTCTTGCTTATTTTAGTCATTAATTCTTCAGCATCTGTAGGAGTCCTTTTCCTGAAAACACAATCAGCAAAGCTATCTAGGTAGGTCCTAGAATCATCAGTTAGTCCATTATAATAAATATCAAGAAAATCATTCTTAGGTAATGGGCATCCGGGATGTGCATGAATCAAGGCACAAAACCTTGTCCATGACTCAGGCAATTTCTCTTCTTCTCCCTGTTTAAAATCAAAAAGTCTCTGCAAAGCAGCATGTCTAGCACTGGGAGGAAAATATTTCTGGAAGAAAGAAGCAATCAGGGCTATCAATGGAACCAGGAGGTAATCTATTAAACCAAGCCCTAGCTTCTCCTTTTAGTGAAAAAGGGAAGATCTTAGTAACAAAGTACTTGCGCATCTTAAAATCATCAGAGAACAAAGCACTCATAGTAGAAAGCTCATTCATATGAGCCACAACACTCTCATTTTTAGTCCCACAAAAAGGTTATTTCTCAACAATATCTTAATAAGATAAATCAAGATAGAAATCATAGCCTTCATCGTTAATATCTACGGAAGAAGTGGCAAACTTAGGATCAGAGGACAACTTAGGCATGATAGTACGTCTAGCAAGGAGACTCTTAATAGCACTAGTACCATGTGTGTTTCGGCACTCTTCAACAAAATCATCAGTGACCTCAATGTAACCATCATTAATATCATAACTCTCACTAGACTCAGGTGAGCTAACAGGTGTAACAGTGTCTTCACTAGGAGTTTTGGTATTTCCTAGACTAGCCATAGTAGCATCTAGAAAAGGACCTAATGAACCACTCGCATCAAGCATAGTAGAAGTAACATCATGAGTATCAAAAGCAGTTTCATACTCAGCAGTAGTAGCAGTGTGTGTAACATGTGTGTGGTGGTGGTGTAACAAGCTTACTTATAACAGACAGTGAATCAAGAGCAGGAAATGTGTTTAGGACTGTACCTCTTCTTGTAGTGGATGGTAAAATAGGGAACTTTCCATCATGAGACTTCCCATGATGAAAGGAGTAGCAATGAACAATAATAGATCCAAGTGAACTTACTAATAAAGCTATGCTCCCCGGCAACGGCGATAGAAAATAGTCTTGATGACCCACAAGTTTAGGGGATCGCAATAGTCTTCGCGGGTAGTATTACCCAATTTATTGATTAGACACAAGGGGAGCCAAAGAATACTTACAAGCCTTAACAACTGAGTTGTCAGTTCAACTGCACCTAGAAATAGTTCTTACTCACAGAAGTTTATCAGTAGCAACAGTTTGGTAGTAGCAACAGTAAAGCAACAACAACAGTGAAACAGTAGCAATAGTAACAGTAACGGTAACAGTGGGATTCGAGTGCAGTAGGCATAGGGATGGATTGACGGGCGTTGCATGGACGAGTCTAAACATGTAACTTCAAGATCTAGGGCATTGCATATAAATAATAACGAGCATCCAAGTACTAAACAATCCTAGGCATGTGCTCCAAATATAGTCATATGTGCTCGCAATGAGAACTTGCACAACATATTCTGTCCAGCAGCCAATGGCGGGCCTCTAGGGAACTACTAGCAATTAAGGTGCTCCTTTTAATAGAGCACCGGAGCAAAGCATTAACACTCCATGAACACATGTGATCCTCACACCACAGCCATCCCCTGCGGTTGTCCCAATTATTGTCACTTTGGGGCCTTTGGATCCGGACAATGATATGTGTACACAACTTGCAGATAAGATCACAAACAAGACTATCATAATGATTCAATAATAAGTTCAGATCTAAGATCATGGCACTCGGGTCCTAGTGACAAGCATTAAGCACAACAAGTTGCAACAAAGTCAAATAGCACTAATAGAGATATTAGGCACTATGCCCTAACAGATCTTATTCGCTTACATGATAGAACTCATCCAATCCCTACCATCCCCAAGCCTATAGCGGGGGATTACTCACTCATGGATGAGGGAAACATCGGTGGTTGATGGATATGCGTTGGTGATAACAATGGCGATGATCCTCTCCAAATTCCCCGTCCTGGCAGGGTGCCAGAACAGAGTTTCTGGATCCGAATCTTGGTTTCTGGTGGCGGCGGCAGAGCGGAACTCTTTCTGGAAAACTATCGACCCCCCTCGGTTTTTAGGTCGAAAGGCAACTTATAGGCGTAGAGGGAGTCCGAGGGGGTGACTGCGGTGGATGCACCCCCTCCAGGCGTGGCCAGTGGTGGGCCCACGCCTGGGGTGGGTGTGGACCCCCAGGCCTCCTCTCCGTCTCGTCTTCTGGCTCCGTGGATCTTCTGGTGAAATATAATTTTTGGCATATTTTCCGGGATTTTTCCTGATAGTTGATTTTCTGCACAAAAACAAGACACCAAGGTAATTCTGCTGAAAACAGTGTCAGTCCGTGTTAGTTGTATCCAAATCACATAAGTTTAGAGAAGAAAAAATAGCAAAGTGTTCGAGAAAGTAGATACGTTTTGGACGTATTAGTAGTATACCCCGGTAATTGGAAAGTGGCACATATATCTTTGAAGCATGCAATATGCTCATATGGATTGGGATCTTCTTCATCTCCAGTAAATTGCTTCTTGTGTAGAATACCAAGTAATAGAGGATTTATTTCAAACCCCCTTGTCTTCTTGTTGGAGTTGTCTCTTTTATAAATATCATAGGGCTTCCCAAAGTGGATGAGTGGGTTAGCACTAGTCAAATGCTTAAACTCCATCATGTTGGTGGAAACATGTAACTCAAAACAAAACTTAACAAAACTAAAGTAAATAATCAAAAACTAAAAGACCTACAGCACTTAGCTCCCCGGAAACGGCGCCAAAATTAGCTTGATGACTACAAGTGCACATATCGGTTGTAGCTAGTTTCGAAATAAATATATCGATCCCACAGGGACCAAGAGTCTGAAGTCTAATAACTCTTGAAATAAATACTAAAAATAGAAATGCTAAATAAAGTTCTAAGTGACAAGATAAAATGTGAGTGTTGTGTAAATAGGTGTTTTTGGGTATAAGAGAACAATGAGTAAAGTAAACAAAACCGAATACAGAAAGTAAGTATCGTGTGTGTAAAAGAGATTTTAAACTTCAGTGGGGAAAGGTGTTCTCAGGGATTAGCGGATACAATGCTAGCATTATGAAGGGCTAAGGTAAAGATTATTATCATGAACATTCTCAACTATGTATGTTTGGGAGGAACTCCATATTTGGACAAATAGGCAGAAACCACTGCTCACATCATCCTAATAACAATAGCAAACATCAAATAAACATCAATTGAATTATCTTGCTATTAAGGGACTTAATCCCGCAGGACGTATCCTGTGGCATGGATAGTGTTTTGTGAGTTTCCTTGATTCCCAACTTGATACGTAAGGAGTGCCACCACACCTCCATCTACCAACAACTAGTTCCCTCCATCAAGTCCCTACAAGAGGCAAATATTGAGAGGTTGACTTCTCCCAACATCAAGATGAAGACAATCTAACACATGGTCACAGCGATGAATATCATAATAAACTTTATCTTATTTCAATCTCATGCTAGGGTTTCTCCATCTCCCCAAGAACTAATGATCTACTCAGACATGGAGGTAATCAACATCATGGCAAAGACAATGGAATCTATCATAGATGAATAGTACTTGTATAAATCCACAATGAGTACGGAAATTACAACAAGATCTAGACAAGATATAGATGGTATGGATGGAGATGGTGGTGATGCAGTGGTTGATGATGAAGATCAATGCCTTAGCCTCCTGGATCTGCGTAGGGCGAAGATGGATACCCGGTGGATGAGTTCCCCCTCCATATGCCTTTCGGAGGTGAGGTTTCGGCGATTTCTGGGTGTTCTGTATGTCGTCTATCCGATCCAGTTGCACGGGGTGAAACTATTTGAGGAGGAGGTGTTGGCGCCAACTATACGGCGGGAACTATACGGCCAGAAAATTTATTCCTGTCGTATAGTAGGTCGTTAAACCTTCTATATCCTCCAATTGCTTCGGGTTTTATTTTGGTGTTATTAATATTTCCCAAATAAACAATTTATGTTGTGTTTGGCTCCTTTTCACTCCAATATAACTGGTCCAAGAATTGTGTCCATCGTATCCATCACCTGATCTGATCCTGGTGAAAATAAACATAAAAAGTGCGCGCGAGCGCCGTAAAATACCAAGATCCTACCACTATAATGCAAAATAATAATCTAAAACATGATGCAAATATGCACTCATCACCTGCACCAGTAAGATAGGAAGCTAATGATAAATATCATGAAATGTCGAACAAAGTTACTATGGAACCTCGCAGGTTAACAAGGACTTGTACCACTCATGATTGGTATGATCCTGTTATGAATGTCATGTTGGTGGACAACACCGATGACCCTGCGATGTATGAGGAAGCAATGATGAGCCTATATTCCTCGTACTATATGTGGATGACATATTGTTGATTGGGAACGATATAGAACTTCTTAAAAGTGTCAAAGACTATTTGAATAACAGTTTTTCAATGAAGGATCTTGGCGAAGCTGCATACATTTTAGGCATCACGATTTATAGAGATAGATCAAGATGCTTAATAGCGCTTTCACAAAGTACATATTTGGACAAGGTTCTAAAGAGGTTTGGAATGGAAGATAGCAAGAAAAGGTTATTGCTCATGTTGCCCAATATGATATTGATTAAAACTCAATGTCCAGCTATGGCATAAGATAGAGAGAGGATGAGCAAAACTCCCTATGCCTCAGCCATAGGATCTATCATGTATGCCATGCTATGTACAAGACCAGATATTGCATATGGTGTTAGTTTGACTAGCAGATATCAAAGTGATCTAGGAGTATATCATTAGATAGCGTTCAAAAATATCCAAAAGTACTTAAGACGGACTAAGGATATGGTTCTTTTTTATGAAGGTGATGAACAACTCGTTGTAACGGTTACACCGATGCTAGTTGGAACACCGACCCAGATGACTCTAAGTCACAATCTGGATACGTATTTCCTTTGAATGGTGCAGTAGTGAGCTGGAGCAGTGCTAAGCAAAGCATTATGGCGAGATCTTCAACTGAATCAGAATACATAGCTTCTTCGGAGGCTTCACAAGAGGCGATATGGATGAAGGAGTTCATTACGAAGCTTGGTGTGGTTCCTAGTGTGTTGGACCCAATGTCTATCTACTGTGACAACATGGGTGCCATAACCAATGCGCAAGAGCCAAGGTCACACAAGAAGCTGAAGCATATCAAGCTACGTTTTCATGCTATTCACGAGCATGTCCAAGATGGTGACATAAAGATTTGCAAAGTACACACAGATCTGAATGTGGCAGATCCGTTGACTAAACCTCTCCCTAGGGCAAAACATGACCAACACCAGAATGCCATGGGTGTTAGGTACATCACAATGTAATCTAGATTATTGACTCTAGTACAAGTGGTAGACTGTTGGAGATATGCCCAAGAGGCAATAATGAAATGTTTATTATTATATCTTTGTTTTTATGATAAATTTTTACATCCCATGCTATAATTGTATTAACTGGAAACATTAATACCTGTGTGTTTTGTAAACATAAAAGAAGTCCCTAGTAAGCCTCTTGAAACTAGCTCATTGATTAATAGATCATCATGGTTTCCTGATCATGGACATTAGATGTTATTAATGACAAGATCATGTCATTAGGAGAATGATATGATGGACACACTCCTATAGTAAGTGTAGCGTAAGATCAACTCATTTAGAGTTTGTTTGTACAAGCTTTCAAATACATAGTAACCTAATCCTTCGACCATGAGATCATGTTAATCACCATCACCAGATGGATGCTTTGATGACATCAAACACCACTTCATAACTGGGTGGTTATAAAGGTGGCATTAGGTATTCTAAAAGTATGTGTTGAGGCACATAGATCAGAAGTGGGATTTGTCTGTCCATATGTCAAATAGATATACTCTGGGCCCACTCGGTGGAATTTCATCCAATTGGCTTGCAATCATGTGACTAGGTCACAAGGGATGTCATATCACGGAACGAGTAAAGAGTACTTATCTGTAACGAGGTTGAACTAGGTATAGATATGCCGATGATCAAACCTCAGATAAGTAAAGTATCGCGCGACAAAGGGAATAGGTATCATATGTAAATGGTTCATTCGATCACAATGTAAGGGAATCATATGAATTTCCAAATTCCTCTATTGGTTATTGATCGAAGAAGTGTCTCGATCATGTCTGCATAGTTCACGAACCGTAGGGAGACACACTTAAGGATTCCATGTTGTTTAGTAGATATGGAATATGAGTTGGAGACTGAATGTTGTTAGGAGTCTCGGATTGGATCCAGGACTTCATGAGGAGACCCAGAATGATCCAGATAATAAGATTCATATAAGGAAAGTCCAATTCCGGGGTTCAAAAATGTTTACGGTCTTTTCATCAAAAGCTTCTAGAAAGTTCTAGAAGGTCCACCACCCTGGAGGGGCAAGGATTATTCATTTAGGTAAAGACATTTTCCATTTTAAATGAACATTAAAACATATTAAAGTATTTTAAATTATAATTCAAAGTGAATTATTTTAAAATAAAACCTACTAAAAAGGTTTGGTAAAAATTTAGATTTCAAATAGAGTTTTAAAACATATTTAAATCCTATTTGAAATAAAGACAAATGTCTATTTTTAAAAAATAAATAATAGACCCTAAAAATAATAAAAGAATTATTCTAAATTTGACTTTAGAATATGTTAAATAACAGTATTAAAATCTACACAAAGTTTGGTAGAAGTTTGAATTCAAATAGTGTTTGAATTGTTTGAATAAAAACCAAATCAGATAAATAGAAAAGGAAAAAGAAAAACATTCTGTAAGAAAAAATGAATCGAAACCAGCCCAGGAATCTGTCCCATTCCAGCCCAGCAAACGCAGCCCACTCCTTCCCTCTCGTGAATCGTTTTCCACTCAGTAGCCTACCCGCAAAGTCACTGAACGCTCGGCCCCACTCTCTCTCTCTCTCTCTCTCTCTCTCTCTCTCTCCCACGCTGTTAGTATTCTCTCCACCCGTCGACCGCTTCTTCGCCGTCAGCCACATACCGATTAAAACCCGATGAATTCGCGTCAATGAGCGATCAATTCTCCCAAGTAATCACGCGTACATAAACGCCTACGCCACCTCTTCCATTCCCCCCAAGCATCGCCTCCTCTCGGCCACCAGGCTGTCCCAATTGACCGCTGCAAACCATCTGCTCCGAAGAGCCTCTCCGGCGAAATCCGTCGTTGTCCGACCACCCCTTGCCTCCTAGTGCACACGAGCCTGCTCCCCATCTTCTGGTGCTTCTCCCTATACCACTCACTCGCTCGCGCTTGCTCCAAATCGTCGGCAAGAACCACTTCTGAACACCGCCGTCGTCTGCCACTCCTCCGGCGAACTCCCAAGGTAGTTTCTGTCCGCCCTGTTCCTCCCGTTGATGCTCCTGAGATCTCCACACTCTCCCGCGTCTAACGACACCTTCCTATTTCCTTCTGGTGAACTGTAGCTCCGCCCCCGTCGACGAACAGAGGCACCTGGTGCCGCCACGAACTCCGGTGAGCAATCACCACTACCCCCGAGAGCTCCTCGACGAACTGACCCCACCTTGAGCTTCGCCGCACTCCTGCGAGTCTGGTGAGCATCCTCTCCCTCTCCCGTGCGACCTAGTTCCTCGGCAACCTCCCCGTTTGAGCGTGCGCCGCCGTCCGCCGCCGGCAGTGCCGCCAGTCCATGGTCGAGCTGCTGTGGTCCGTTGGATCTGGATCAAAGGAATAGGATTAGATTTTAATCGAAGGGGTATGCATCGATCGGTGCCGTGCGATTTAAATGAGATCACGCATCCAGTATAGCTCGATCCACCCGAAGCGGTATCGTCCAGTAAGAAAGCGCCACGTGTTCAGAGTTTGTTTAAAACAGAAATTTTGATCTATTAGATATGCAAACTTGCAAAATTCATAACTTTTAGTCTACACGTCCAAATTTTGCAAATTTTATATCATTGGAATCAGCAGAACAAGTACTTTTCAACCATGCACTTTGTTTAATGATTTGCTTCTGTAAACTTAGTTGTTTTTGCAGAAACTTGTGTAGGCATAATTTGAATATAAAAATTATTCTAGGAATATTTTTATGGTAAAATCTTTGGCAAATGGATTGTTTTGAACCTACTGACCATATAAACCAACTTATGGATTTAAAAATGTATTTTGTGAAGCCAAAGAATAAATCTTAGAATAAGAGCATTTCTAGTCAAATAAAAATATTGTTTATGTGTTAAAAATAATTTTTGAGTAAAATCTTTGGAAAATGATTTGAGTTAAAACTCTCTGACCCTAAACACCAAGTTTTGAGATTTAAAAATATATTTGATGAACCCTATAAAATTATTACTTTGCAAAAAGGCATTTCCAACAACATAAAATATCACTTTGGTATAATATTAGGTTTATGGGGTGAAACCTTTTGCAAATGGTTTTAATAGTAAACACTTGACCTTAAAACACTAACATTTTGTGTTTAAAAATATTTTACAAACTCTAGGGATTATCATTTTGATTTAAATCATTTCTAGCAAAACAAAATGATTGAAATGGCCATTTTCACCAACTTGAAGTTAAATGGTTTTACCACTTTTGTAAATGACCAATATGAGCTTTAAAATATTTAGAGCCTAATAGAAACCACTTTTCCAAATAGAACCATCTTTTGCATGCTTGCATGCATTGCCTTGTTTTTGTTATTTTATGTGGTGAATTGTTTGAATACTAGTTGAATATATGTTTGCTTGATTGAATTGTAGTGAAGTTAGAAGAGTGTGATATTTGCAAGATCAATAAGTGAACCAATATTCTCTACTAAAAAGGCAAGTGACACTATCATCCATGTCCTACTATTTTCATTACACTGAGTGGATTTTTGTAACATGCATGATAGAACTACTATATTTCTATGCTATGCTATATCCTATTAGGATATTTTTTTTGAGGGTAAAACAGTAGGGTAAAAAAACCCCACTGCAATTTTTCTTTTTATATATCAAGTAGAGTTACAAAAGATTATTTACAAGCATATTCCACCTCAAAAAAGAGGGATAACATTCAAAGCAGCTATCTCATGTCTAAATTGGTTTCAATCCAGTCCTTAAGGCCCTGATAATACTTTTTCTTAATTCTATAAAGGACCCATCTTAATTCCTGGGCTATAATAGCCTTCCAGGTCTCCACCGACGTATGCTGATTGTTGAAAATTTCATTATTTCTGCAAATCCAGATGCTCCAAGTTCCAAGTATCAGAATTTCCATTGCAAAAGGGACCTTGAGGTCTTTTTAATATCTGGCTAGAACTTCAAAGATGCTTTGATCACCATATTAACTTTGTGAGATTTCAGCCCAAAGTTTCTAGCAAAAGGGCATTCCCAAAACAAATGTAAACTAGTTTCTTCACGTGGCGATTCTGGAAGACACAATCATAAGATGCTAGAGAAAATATTTCCTTTTCGTAAGATTCCTTGTGTTGAGTCTATCAAGAAGAAGCCGTAAGAAAAATTTGTGCTTCTGGCAAGAAGATTTCCAAATCCAAGAAAATGTGGACTGGTTGGTAGCCAACTAAAGAGTAGTAAGCCTTTTTCTTAAAAATTACTACCCCAAATATAAGACCAACAATCCGATTCCCTTCCTGCTATAATCAAGAATTTGTTCAAGACTTTGATATTCCCGATATGCTTGTTGAGACAAAGGCGTATAAAAGAGATCCCGAGTATTTGCGATGCAGGAACTCACCGATGAAATGTGTGGATTTTTTGCAAATGTAAGAAGGTGAGGGAGCTTATGTTGGAGGCAACTATTATTCCACATATCAGTCCAGAATAGTGTAGATTCCCCATTTCCAACCAAGCACTTTGCAAGTCCTTTAAAAGTGTCAATTAGCTTAAGATGAGCTCTCCACCAAAATGATCCCTCAACTCTTCTTCCAAGGAGCTTATCATTACAATAGTAGGTGTTCCACACCAAATGAACCCATGGAATATCCCTATGATTATAGAATTTATCCAAATTCTTCAAGAGAAGAGCAGAATTTTGAACATTAAGGTCCAGAACTCCCAATCCACCTTGACTCTTGGGTCTACAAACTTTCTTCCATGCTACAAGAGCAGTACCTCTAGCTTGAACATCAGTAGTTTTCTTTCTCCACAATCATTGCCTCATATATTTAACCAACTGCTCTTTGATAGTGACAGGGAGATCAAAACAGCTCATGTAATATATGGGGAGGGAAGATAACACAGATTTAACTAACTGTAATTTCCCCCCATAATTCAGAAAGTCAACAATTCCACACAATCTTCTTTCAATTCTCTGAACAATAGGCAAGAAGTGTTCCACAGCAGGTTTATTCAAGCTCAGAGGCAGACCAAGATAGGTAAAAGGCAATGACCCAGTGAGGCAAGAAAGTGTATTAGCAAAGTGCTCAAGCCTTTCAGAATCCATATTAATAGGCATCATGCTGGACTTGGAATAATTGACTTTAAGCCTAGTGGAAATAGCAAAAGTATGCAGGATTGCTTTAAGACATAATAGTTGCTCAGAATCAGCCTTCAGGATTACTAAAGTGTCATCTCAGACATCTGGACCACAGGAAATCAGGCAAAAACATTCTCGGAGGGCGAGAAAGGCACCTGTGTACATTGCCTTATTGAGGATGCTCTGAAGAAGATCAGCAGCCAGTACAAACAGCAGAGGGGACAAAGGGTCACCTTGCCTGACACCCCTTCTACAGTAAAAATTTTTCCCAGGCACACCATTTAAAAGCACAGAGGAAGAAGCAGACCCAAAAATCAACTGAATCCAAGAAATCCATTTAGCTCCAAAACCTTTGGCTTTAAGGATATCAATGATTGCAGAATGCTCAATTCTGTCAAAAGCCTTCTCAAAATCCAACTTGAGAATTAAAATTTCCTCCTTTGACTTGTGACACTGATCAAGAAATTCAAAAGCCCAACCTAAACAGTCTTGAATTGATCTTTGCTTGAGGAAACCATATTGATTCTTGTGAACAAGTTTAAGAATGACTTTTTGCAGTCTATTGGCCAGAATCTTAGTGATAATCTTAAGGACACTATTTAGCAAGGAAATAGGCCTAAAGTCAGCAGGAGTCAAAGGAGCAGCAATTTTTGGAATGAGGGTGATGAAAGAGGAATTAATGCTCTCTAAAGAGACATTCCCTGTATAGAACTCAAGAAGTAGATGTTTCACATCATCCTTGATAATAGGCCAGCAAAGCTTCATGAATTCATTATTAAAACCATCAGGGCCAGGAGACTTATCATTAGGCAAATTTGTGATGACTTCTTCTATTTCTTCATCAGAGAAAGGCTTTTCCAAAGCTTCCTTTTCCTCCTGGCTTAAGCAATCACCAGCCAAGTCATCAAGATTGAAATGCATTCCAGGCTTATCAGAAGTACCCATTCTATCTTTAAAGGAGTTCCAAAGAAGATTTGCTTTGCCATCATGATCATAGATCTCAAGATCAGAATCACCTTTGAGCATGGAAATGTAATTATGTCGAAAACTAATGGTAGCTTTGGAGTGAAAGAATTTGGTGTTCTCATCCCCCAGTTTAACCCATTTGATTTTCCCTCTCCAATAAGTATTCTGGTTTTGTAGAAGAGAAATAATAAGATCCTTCAAGATATCTCTAAGATTCCACTCATGAACAGTAAGAGTTCTCATTTCCTCCATGATATCAAGCAAATCAATAGTGGCATTAACATTACAGATTTGCGTCTTCAAACAAGGAAGCTGTTTGGCCCAAAGCTTCAGCCCTCTTCTCACATTTTTGAATTTGGCATTTTTTTTTGCAGAATCAAGGAAACCCACAGGAATGTTCCAGGCATTTTGAACAATAGCTTTAAACTCTTTATGTTGTAACCAATGGTTTTCAAATCTGAACACCTGAGCTTTTGGAATCATTGTGCCAATGGTAATGACACAGGGAAGGTGATCAGAAGTAGGCTTAGCAAGAGGAGCAACAAAAGTAGAGGGAAAACTTTGAGTCCAGACAGCAGAAGTAAAAAACCAATCCAGTCTTTCCAATAGAGGATCCTTCTGCATATTACTCCAAGTGAATTTTCTACCCTTAAGAGGTAACTCAATGAGACCTAAATTATTAATAGCTTCATTAAAGAGAAGCATACCATTCACATCCCCTCCCAATTTGTTTCTATCAGAGGGCTGTCTACAGAAGTTAAAATCTCCCACAATAAGCCAATCCACATCATCTGGCATATCAATACTACCAAACCAGTCTAGAAATTCAGACTTTTTTCAGGTAAACATGGCCCATAAATGTTAGAGAGAATCCAAGATTTATTGTACAAGCAAGATGTCAAGGTAATGGAGATAGAGAACTCATTAAGGAAAGAAAGTTGTCCAGAGAACAAGGAGCCATTCCAAATGATGATTAAACCACCAGATGCACCTCTGGAGGGAAGGAAATCAAAGTTGGTAAATCTGGAGGGGCAGAATTTCTTAATGAAGGAGTTATCAAAACCCTCACGCTTAGTTTCTTGAAGACAGATAATGTCACAGCCAGACTCCTCAATTTTGCTTCTAAGAGCAAACCATTTTTTATCAGAATTAATTCCCCTGATATTCCAATTCAGGATCTTCCAAGTTCTGTTGTTACTCATTAAGAAACCAGGAGCAAATATAGGTGTGGGATGATGTAAATAATATAATCACCCATAAGAGAAAACAGCAGGTACATAGACCAAAGCTCAACCATAATAGAGTACCACAAATATGATCCACAATAAATACCAACCATATTGCAATATCACAAACACAGAACACATAACAGGAGGTCAACAAGACCCCAGCAAAAGATATAGCTTGACACATTAGCACACTTAAGAGGAGGTTTTCTTCTTGGCTTGCTGTCCACAGGTACCAGCAGCCCCAGGCTTCTTCTTGCCACCAATCCCCAAGCTGGAAGAGAGACCACCTTTAATGCTGCCTTTTGCAGGAGCCTTAATAGCCACCTCATTGATCTTCCCTTTCTTGAGTAACCTCTTCTCCAGGTCTCCATCTTTAACCTTGCAGAATGAAGCAGCAAGATTTTTAACCACTTTGGCATTCAGGCAAGGAGGGGCAGCATTACAAACCAGGCAATCAACAATTTGACAATGTAAGTGACTTTTAAAACCCCCATTTAATTCAACAATCCTAGGACTTCTCCTCACCTCAGATTCCACAAGAGGTTCCTTGCCTTTTCTCTTTCTAGCAGGGGTAGAGGGAGAACCTGAAGATGTTTTAACTTCAATACCCAGGCAAGAAGGGGCCATCTGGGAAAAATTCTCATTAGGAATGATGAAAGATATTGAACTTTCCTCAAGAATAGGTTCTTTAATAATTTCCCATAAAGGAGAAGTAAGAAATCCTTTGACCCAATTAAATTTCTCAGGAGTAGCAAGCATGAGAGTGATGAAATTAAACCAACTTACAGGGATATCACACTTAAGAGAGCCCTTTGAAGAAGATTCTTTCTGGATATGGGGAGCAAAATAATTCTCCCAGAGCTCCAGGCCTTGCTGAGAGAAACCCTGTTTGGCAATATGCACATCAGGAATGGTAATGAAAGTTCTCACCATCCCAACCTGAAGGTGAGCCTCATTTGGGGAAAGAAGGTGCTGATCCTCCATCATCCAATCCTCATTCTCAGGGGCAACAGCACTAGAATCCATAGGACTTCCAGTCTCCTCCTCAGCAGCATCATTAGGCTCCTCCTCATCAGCCAGATAGTTTTGGAAGATATTTTGCAGGCCTTCCCCAATGCCAACCCCCTGAGGTGCAACTACAACACCAGGCTCCTCCACATCCTCAGGCTCATTAACAGATTCCTCATCATCAGACTCCCAGTCCTGAACAATGATACCAGTAACACCACTATTCACATCCTGAGGTGGAAGATGCAGATTGTCAATAGGCATGTCCTCTCCAGGAGCTATGACAGGCCCTTGAACAGGAGCAACAGCAGCTTCCCATGGACCCCAACCTTCAGCATTCCTAGCATCAGGAGCAGGGTTCTGAACAGGACCCATCCACTGACCCCAATCACCCCCATGAGCAGGGGGGGAGGGGGGGGAGGTGGCACCTGAGGTACAAAGACTGGCCCATGTGCAGGAACAGGGTGAGGGTCCACATTATCATCTGGCCTATTAGGATATCCTTATATCTTCCTTAGTGAAAACATTGTAGTTGTAGTATGCTTAGCCCTGCTATATATTTGGGATGGGATACATGATATGATTATATGAAGTGTTGAAAAAATTATATGTTTTATATAATAAAACAAGTACTCAATGAACCACCTGGGTGGAAAGAGGATACTCAAGTTTTGGACAAGGTGGCAACAAAGGGAACCATGTTTATATGGCTATATTTTGTGTATGTGCACTAGAAGAAAAGCACCCAGGGACTTAGATATTGAACATGTTTCTCGTACATTGGCTTCCGTGTACAGCCACATGCTAAATGGGATCTGGCTTAGTCAACTACATAGTGGAAGACCCATGCATTGGCATCTTCAGGTTAACTAGAATTGTGTATGGAAATATATCCCTACATTGGTGCCTGGTAGACAAGCTAGCATTGTGTATTGGGAGGACTTCTATGGAAAGACTTTGTCACATTCTCGATCTGCCGATACTCCATTTGGTGAGTACTTATCCAGCGGCCATTGGTGGCGTCAAGACGAGATTGTGTCATCTGGGTAAAGTGTACAACTAATGCAGAAGATCAAATTCTAAGTACTTAGCCGTGTCCCCGGTTATGGACAACCCTGAGCAACTAAGGCCTTAAGCTATGGAAGATCTCGACATTCCAATTTCTCAAAGTAAAACTTGATGTGACAACAAGGTATTAGAAGCACTTGGAGTTTTCCAAGGAGTTCAGAAAGATTTGACAAAAGATCAAAACTATTTTGAAAAGATAGGATAAAACTATATTGCTTTATGCAAAGGAGCCTAAACCCTACTTAGCCAAATATGCATGTAATGATAGGATCCACTTATTTCTACATAGTAGTGAAACTTGCCAATACAATTCAAATGTATTGACCCTTGTGGCTGCAACTTATTATGTTGCCGTTTTGTTTGATGTTAGTGAAGTGTGTTGAATAGGATTACAAGTCTACAACCAACATGATTGCCTCTGGCACTTTGAAGATGAAGGACTCCATGCTATAGTTATTTCTGTTGCATTGTAATGAGATAGCCAAATGAGCTATGTAAGATGTAATGAATTATTTTATTCCTAGTTATAAAGTTGTATTATGACCTTTGTTTCTTGATATTACATCTTAACTGTGGATGCTAGCTATTGATCCAGGGGCTAGAATTGTAAACACAGAGATCTCTACCTTATTAAAGGTTGGGACCTCTACAATAAATGGACCGTTGAAGTTTGCATACCTTGTTAGCATCTTTAGGATCGACAAAACCTTTGGGTTGTACCATATACAACTCTTCATCAATGTCACCATTGAGGAACACAGTTTTGACATCCATCTTCCATATCTCATAATCGTAATATGCAGTGATTGCTAACAAAATGCTCACAGACTTTAGCTTTGCTACTGGTGAGTAAGTCTCATCGTAGTCAACTCCTTGAATTTGTCAGAAACCTTTTGCGACAAGTCGAGCTTTATAGATGGTTACATTGCCATCAACATCTGTTTTCTTCTTGAAAATCCATTTGTTCTCGATAGCCTTCCGGCCATCCGGTAAGTCCACCAAAGTCCTCACTTGGTTTCATACATGGATCCAATCTCAGATTTCATGGCTCCGTGCCATTTGTTGGAATCTAAGCTCATCATTTCTTCCTCATACGTCGCAGGGTCGTCGGTGTTGGCCACCAACATGACATTCATAACAGGATCATACCAATCAGGAGTGGTACGAGTCCTTGTCGACCTGCGAGGTTCCATATTAACTTTGTTCGAAGTTTCATGATCATTATCATTAGCTTCCTCTCTTATAGGTGCACGCGGAAAATGAACATGTTCTGGCACTGCGCTAATCTCAAATCCGAGAGAAGGTTCGACAACTTCGTTGAGCTCTACTTTCCTTCCGGTCACTTCTTTCAAGAGAAACTCCTTCTCCAGAAAGGATCCATTCTTGGCAATGAAAACTTTGCCTTCGGATCTATGATAGAAGGTATACCCAATTGTTTCTTTAGGGTATCCTATGTAGACAATTTTTCCTCTTTGGGTTCAAGCTTGTCAGGCTGTTACTTCTTTACATAAGCTTCGCAACCCCAAACTTTAAGTAATGACAATTTAGGTTTCTTCCCAAACCACAATTCATACGGTGTCGTTTCAACAGATTTAGATGGTGCCCTATTTAAAGTGAATGCGGCTCTTTCTAATGCATAACCCCAAAATGATATCGGTAAATCTATAAGAGACATCATAGAACGAACCATATCTAAGAGAGTTTGATTACGACGTTCGGACACACCATTACATTATGGTGTTCCCGGCGGTGTCAATTGTGAAAGTATTCCGCATTTCTTTAAATGCTCGCCAAACTCGTAACTTAGATAATCACCTCCACGATTAGATCAGAGAAATTTAATCTTCTTGTTATGTTGATTCTCTACTTCACTTTGAAATTCCTTAAACTTCTTGAAAGTTTCGGACTTGTGTTTCGTGAAATAGATATACCCATATATACTTGTAGCACCCCGGATAAAACTATTACTAGAATCGCTTCTTGTTTTATCTTCGTGCATCATCATGACATCATCAGGCATTTGTTCGCCTAAAACTATTTTCATAAAACCCTATTTTTGCTTTCTACATTACCCCTCTTATTTCAAAGTATAAGATCCGGTCTGCCCACATCTTTTATATATCTAAAAACTAATTGTAAAATCTTTTATAAAATATAAAAATATTTTGCTATCGGGAAGACAGTCCAGCCGGTTAGGCCAGAGGTCCAACTGGGCCAGACTACCTACCACCCGACCCATCTAAACTAAACCCTAATTCTAACCTACCCCAAACCCTAGCCCCAACTCATCGCCTCCGCCACCCACCACACCAAACCGGCCACCAAACCCACCCTATCACACCACACCACCCCGCCGCTGGCATAGCACACGCACCCACACCTGAACAAACATGCAACACATGCACACCCGGTACAACCAACACACACCACCAGACCCACGCCTACACGACGCACTCCCGCACGGAAGCCTCGCCCACCCCATCACGTTCCCTGGCCCCACCACTCCTTGGTCGATCCCCTCGTGTCGGCCTCATCCTTCCGCGACCCCCACCCCGCGCCTCGTCCTCCTCCCAGAGAACCGCCGCCACCAGCACGAGCCGGCCGCCTCGGATCCCCGCCTCCTTCCCGACGGAACCGTCGCCTCCCCTCGCGCCATTCTTATCTCCGGGCCGCCTTCCCTCTCCGTCGCTGGCCACCGCACGACCTCCTCTGCACCCTCCTTCGCCTCCAGGAGCCCCTACCGCCCGAGCCCGTTGCCCCTCCGCTCCAGGCCCGCCTCTCGGCGCTCTCCTCCCTATCATGGCCGCGTTCCTTCCCATCTTCTACCTCCCGGCAAGCCCACCACCTCGACCCCTCTCCGTATCCGTCGCCCCCGGTCGCTGCCGAGCCGGCCCAAGTTTCCTCGCCGCTCGCGCACCCCTGGCCGCAGGCCTCCTCCCTGTTTCCTGCAGCAAGCTCGCCGGTCACGGGCCCCTGCGCCTACCTCGGCTTCCCCAAGCTTCTACCCAATGTCTCCAAGCCCACCTCGAGCCCACGCCTTCCGCTCATGTCGCCCTCCAGCTCGAGTGCGTCGCCCAGTACATCGCCCTGGTGCCCTCAAAGTTCCACCTGTCCCTGCCCATCTTTTTTTGTGTATCAAGATGTGGTATTGTTGTGTTGGCAGTATTGGAAATTCAGCTTTGGGGTTTTGTTGCTGTGGTAGAGAACGAGTAGTGAAGCTGAAGGAGTAATGGTGAACAGATGATGGTGTCATTTGGTTACTGCCATAGCCTGTGTTGGTGATGCTCGGATGATCCCTCGACTACTTCTAGTCCGGCGGTCGAAGCCGTATGCTAAGCGCCCCGTTGCTTAGAACCATTGACACGAAGATCTACCGGTGCCGAGACCCCTGACCCAAAGATGCCCGAAACACCAAGGTCGTCCACACGGATCCGAAGACCAACCCCGACGTCAAGGCCGAACCCCGGAGTCCAAGATCGCCGAAACCCGTGTATAACCCCTATCTGAAACCTATTTTATAAATGATATATAATTGTTTCATATTAAATTGATCATGTCGCATACATATCATGTGGTTTGGGGCATTATGCCGATTCACCTCATAATTAAATATGGAGACCATATGCAGGCTATTCTAGTCTTATTGTGTCTCTATTTAAAATTGCGTAGCGAACCGGTGACATGTTTTGCCTTGTTAAGTTAACATTTAAATTGCGGGATATCTAAACAACATGAACCTAATAATTAAATGTCGGGACCCCGGTTCCGCTTAATATTGCCTAATTGCATTGCACCTTTGCCATGTCATACATCATACATGCATCATGCCCGATCTTTTGCCTTAGTATTAAATAGTGCATCCGGTGTTTCTTTTAGTGCTTTGATTCTTCACGGATTAGGCCGATGAGTTGATGCGAGTGTCGACCCGATCTTCGGATGAATCTTCGACAATGTTTTCAGGCGAGCATTCTCCCCCTTTCTACCTATCTTACTTTTATAGTCTTTATTTCTTCCTGTTAATCTATTGTTATCTGTGATGCGATGCTCTAGTTTCCGTACCCGTGATATCCCTTGGAGCCATTAAATTGTCTCGGACACATCCTATTACCTGTTGTTTGGTAGATAGTCAGCTTTGCGAGTCGTAGTTGCTTGCGTAGGTGTTGCATCGCGCTGTCGATGTTCCACAGTTGTTGGAGTAATGCCTTATATTTAATGTTGGAGATGATTATAACTTTAATTAATGTTTAATAACTAAAATTGAAGTATGTAAATAATGCAGAGGCACAGGTGGGCAATAGATGTTATTTGGTTTTTAACCGTCCACTTGTGTCCCGTAGGACCCCGAGTACTTGATACATGTTCTTTGAATATTCGCACTATCCGCATGTGGGACCATGAATCCCCCTAGCCAGAGCTTGAGTCATATTTATTTCTTGGGGCCACAAAATAGTTTGGGGCTTTATTACTATCCTGTACTTATGCCATGCTTTACTGCTTTATTTACGATTGCGCGTGGAGCGCCTGTAGTGTTTAGGAATTGTGATACGTTTATGCGGTATCGACAAGCCCAGTCACACTTTCGGGTTCCCAATCGTTTACAACCGTCGACACAAACCTTTGGGCCCGTCTCGGAGCTGGCCAACTTCGTCGCGGGTAGCTTGGTGGGGTGGCCCCCTGAAATTTATATGAATCTTGCAATTGCTCTGTCGTGATGCCTCGTTGGGTTTTTATTGGTGTTTCTTGAGGTTGATCGTGCGTGTGTTGCTATTTGTGCCCCCCTGCAGGGTAAAACTTTCTGAAAGCCGTGTCCACGGTTATGGACGACTTGGAGCACAGTATCTCGATCATAGACAACTATAACTAAAGTAGTGCTATAAATTTGACTTTATAATGACTAGTAATTAGCTTCACTATAATGGAATGGCTAAATAAAAGTGCCAACAACTGCTGTTTTGGGTTTTCATCTGTTACCATTGTATCTGACTAGTAAGTATTGCAACTACAACGGAATGGCTAAATAAAAGTTCCAACAACTGCTGGGTTTTGGGATGCTTCATGCTATATGTATCTGACTAGTAAGTACAACAACTACAACGGAATGGTTAACTAAAACTGCCCACTGCTTATTATATCAGGATGACTCATGCTATCTATATCTGACTAGTAATTTCCGCAACTATAATGGAATGAATAAAACTGCCAACTGTGCGAGTTCCTCGGTTGACTTCCTCGTTTGGTCTCGAGGGGGAAATACCAGGATGGGTGTGCTTGGTGATAGTTTCAGGTTGGATCCGAATAGGTCTTTCTTATCCCTATATGATAGCTGCCAGTTGTATTGAGTCTCTATAGGTTGTTTAGTGTCTGTTGCGCTGCCTCTTCAGTCCATCATACCTCCGGATCCCCGTTTACTAGGAAGATAAGAATCAAAATGATCGAACTACCTACTCATTATTCGGAGGTGAATCATAGAACACTAAAAGCTGTGGTATCTTATGGACCTAACATAGGTCACATCCCTCACGACATAAGATTGAAAGATCCAAACCTTCCTTTTCGGAGCGGAAACGGACGTGGCCAAAACATATAAAAAAAGATCGGCCTAGTCGCTCATAGGGACATATCTATCCGGATTTCTTATCCCTATCTGATAGCTGCCAGTTGTATTGAGTCTCTATAGGTTGTTTAGTGTCTGCTGCGCTGCCGCTTCAGTCCATCATACCTATGTAGGCGAGGACCGCCAAATTCTAGTCTCGCCGTGTACTGGCCTCAGTACTGACCGCTCTCTTTTTCCTTTGCCATTTTTCGGCACCCCTTTTGTTAAGAAGGTTTTGAGATCGATGTCGTTAGCAGGGTTACCCTTCCGTCTTGGCCTGGGCAGGGTTATGGACGCCATTGGTTATTCTTCAGGGCTCTTATCCCCATTTGCATCTTGTCCGTAGTCGGGCGTTGTATCATTTTCAAGGTGATTTGGATCTTTGTATGGTATATCTGTATTCTTGACTCTTTGAGTCATTGTTGTATATATATGTTCTGTGGGTTCCATCATGGACTATTGTGTAATGGTATTACTTCGTTTTCCACCCGCACGAAAGTGCCTGGTGGGCACCTTTGAATCGTTTCTATGCGGGTTTGGCGGGAATCGCTGAAACTTGCATACGACCGATTCTGAGGGTGTTAAATACTCAAGTCATCCGTGAAAGTAAGAACATAACGATAACCACGACGTGATGCCATACTCATCGGGCCACACACATCGGTATGTATGATTTCCAATAAGTCAGTAGCTTGCTCCATTATGACAGAGAATGGAGTCTTAGTCATTTTTCTCATCATACATGCTTCACATCTTTCAAGTGATTCAAGAAGTCTATCGGAATGGAGTTTCTTCATACGCTTCACTCCAATGTGACCAAGATGGCAGCGCCACATGTATGTAGAATTATCATTTAATTTCAATCGTTTAGCATCTATATTATGAACATATGTATCACTACTATCGAGATTCGATAAGAATAGACCATCTATCATAGGCGCATGACCATAAAATATGTTACTCGTATAAATCTAATAACCATTATTCTCGGACTTAAAAAGTAACTGTCTCTCAATAAACAAGATCCAGATATAATGCTCATGCTTAACGCGGGCACCAAATAACAATTATTTAAGTATAAAAATAATCCTAATGGTAGATGAAGAGGGAGCGTGCCGACGGTGATCGCATCAACCTTGGAGCCATTTCCAACGCGCATCATCACCTCGTCTCTCGCTAGTCTCCACTTATTCTGCAGCACCTATTTCGAGTTACAAATATGAGAAACCGAACTAGTATCAAATACCTAGGCTATAGAGGTCCCAATCTTTAATAAGATAGAGTCCCCCTGTGTTTACAATGCTAGTCCCTGGATCAATAGCTAGCATCCACAGTATAGATGTAATATCAAGAAACAAAGGTCATAATACAACTTTATAACCAGGAATAACATAATTTTATTACATCAATACATAGATCCTTTGGCTATTTACATTACATTGCAGCGGAATAACTATAAACTTAGGGTCCTTCATCTTCAAAGTGCCACAGGCAGATGTTGGTTGTAGACTTTGTAATCCTAATCAAACAATATTCACAAAAATCAATCAAACCTGCAACATTACAAGTTACAGCCACAAGGGTCAATACATTTGAATTGTATTGGCAAGTTTCACTTCTATGCATAATATGGGTGGATCCTATCAATACATGCATATTTGGCTAAGTAGAGTTTTAGGCTTATCTGCACAATGCAATATTTTATCCTATCTTTTCAAAATGGTTTTGGTCCTTTGTCAAATCTCTTTTCCAAGAATCTCTTGATCTACTTGGTAGACACTCAAGTGTTCCAGTCCTTGTCAAAATTTCTTGAGCACCTTGGTAACCCCAAGTGCATCAAGTCTTATAAAATCTCATGAGATCCTTGGTAACCCCAAGTGTTCATGTTTTCATCAAAGTCTCTTGAGCACCTTGGTAACCCCAAGTACAACAAGTTTTATATAATCTCTTTGAATTCCTTGGTAGACACACAAGGGCATCAAGTTTTTATTTTAGAAGTTGGAATGTCGAGATCTCCCATAGTTCAAACTTTAGTTGCTCAGTATTGTCCATAACCGGGGACACGGCTAAGTACTTAGATTTTATTATCTTCTGCAGAAGGAGTACACTTTACCCACATGTCACAATCCCATCCTTATGCCACTAGCGGCCTACTGGATTAGTGCTCACCAAGATGGAGTACTGGCAGACTGAGAATGTGACGGAGTCTTTCCAAAAGGTCCTCCCATACATCATTGCTAGCTTGTCTTCAGCCCCCATGAAGCATTCCAGATCCCCATGTCCGGTAACTAAAGACAATGTATGGGTCTTCCTAATGCAGTTGACTAAGCCAGAGCCATAATAGCATGTGGTTGCACACGAAAGCCACAATTGGAGAAGCATGTTCAATCTCTAAGTTTCCTAGGTGGGTTTTCTTTTGGAGCACAACACAAAGAGATCACCATAGACTTGGTTCCTTTTGTTGCCACCTTATCCAAAACTTAAAGTATCCTCCACCTAGGTGGTTCATTGAGTCCTTGTTTTATTATGTAAAACACAAGTCCTTTTCTCAACTTTGTAAAATCTCAACATGTATCTTTCTTTTCAAATAAGCATGGCTAAGCATGTACAACTACAATGTTTTCTCTAAGGAATGTATAGGGTATCCTATTAGGATTTAGCATAGCATAAGTATAAAATATTTTCATGCATGTTTTCCAAAATCCACTAAGTACAATAAAAATAGTAGGACTTTTAGATGATAGTGTAACTTGCCTTTTTGGTAGGGAATGGTGGTTCACTCCTTGATCTTGCTAGTCTCACACTTTGCTAAATTCACTACAAGTCAATCAAGCAAACACAAAATCAACTAACTTTCCAAACCAAAAGTTAAACAAACAATTTCACACTCACAAAGCAATGGAATCCAAGTCATGCATAAGTATGCAAAGGATGGTTCTATTGCAAGGATGGTATCCACTAGGTTTCTAAACTTTGTAAGGTCCAAATTGGTCATTTACCAAAATGGCAAAGTCATTAGTTAGAGGGTTTTGCCCAAAAACTATTTTAAAATCCATTCAACATTTTATGTGGTGGAAAATGGTTTTATCAAATCAAAAATCTTTAAGTTTATCACCAAAAGTTTCTAACTCTCAAGACTTGGTGTTTTGGGTCAGTAGCTTTGAATCAAAATATTTTCCCAAAGTTTTTATTCCAAAATCCTTTTCATAATAAAACCATTATCTTTTACTTAGCTAGAAATAGACTAATTCAATTAATCCATTTTAAATTTTTCCAATTTCATTTTCAAAACCATGGGTTGGTTCCTAGGGTCAGTAAGGTCACAAAAATCCATTTTGCAAAGGTTTCAACCTTAAAATCATTTTTAAACAATTTTTCTAACCTAAATAAGCACACAATTGATTCTGCAAAAGCAAGCAGTTTAATAGATACTATTTACTAAACTAAGGGCATGGCTGGCTGGGTCTTGCTCTCCTGAATCCAACGACATAAAATTTGTAATTTTTGGACGTGTGGATCCAAAATTATAAGGGTTTGAAATTTGCAAATAAATCTGATTCAAAACTGATTTTAGATCTAATACAGGCCACGCGTCGCTGTCTCATTGGGCGGTACCGCTTCGCGCGGATCGCGCTCTGTAGAGCGTTGGATCAAATTAGATCGTATGGTTCTAGAAGCGTACCCCTTCGGCGTTAAATGATCTATCTAGTGCGTCCGATCCAGATCCAACGGTGCTGGCGAGTTTGACCAAAAGGCGACGGTGGCTAGCGGCAAGGCCGGTGGCTCTGCGGTGGTTCTAGGAAGCGAGAGAGGAAGAGAGTAGGCTTACCGAGGTTGCGAGGACGGGGTGATGCTCGACGTGTGCTTGTCGTGGCAGGGGGTGCTCAGGTACTCCTGCGATTGCTCGCCGGAGTATAGAACGACGTCGGGTGGTCTTAGTCGTGGTCAGAGTCGTTGCTACAGGTCACGAGAAGAACAATCGAGGGTAGGGTTAGACGCAGGAGATCAGGAGGTGCTATGTGTGTGAACAAGGAGAAGAGGGGCGACCTGGTTTACCTGCTAGACGTCGTCGGAGAAGAACCAGTCGCGGCGGCGTTCAGAAGCTAGTCGTAGCCGAAGCTCTGGGGCGCCCGCGGTCGAATGGGTGGTACTAGGTGTGCTCGTGTGCACGGAAAGGCAGGGGTGGTGTGGCTTGGCCGGAATCGACGAGGAGGGTCATCAGAGCCAGAGGATCTCGGGGAGGAATTGGGGCGGCCTGGTGGCGTGCTTGGGGGAGGAGTCGGAGGGGAAATGAAGAATGGACGATGGCGTTTTATCGAGCATGGTCAAGGCGAGGTAAAGGCGCGGCATTATGGCGTATTGAATCCGCGGAGTCACAGCAGGTAACGGCGTCGAGGGAGGAAGAAGGGGTCGCGCGGGTGTGGACGATGAGTAGTAGAGGTGGGGTCCACTTGTCAGTGGGAAAAGAAATGAGAGTGAGGTCCACTGGTCAGTCTCTGCGCGGGTCAGACACGAGGTGCGAAACGTTTTCTTTCGGGGAGAGAAACTGGGCTAGTTCCTGGGCTATTGGGCTGCTGGGTTGGGTCGACGTTTTTTCTTATTTTTTTCTATTTCTGAATCTTTTTCCCTTTTCTAATTTCATTTCCTGTTTGAAATTCCAAACAAACAAACATCAACCAAATCAATTCAAATAATCACCAAACCTTGCACTAAGAATTTTGTTCTGTTTAGTAGCATAAACCTAAATTCCAAAATAAAATAATATTTTAAATCCTTTTAGGTTCCATTTATTTATAAAATGGACCATGGTTTATTAATAAAATAGGGTTTGGTTTATTTAATAAAATCTTCATTTGAAATCCAAATACTTTCAAAACCATATCAGTAGGTTTTATATGAAAGTAAAGAATACTTGGAAGCTTGTTTAAAATAACATTTTTGTTATAGGGTCCATTAATAATTAAATAAATAGACTTTATTCATTTAGTTCAAATAGGATTTGTTTTATTGAAATCTTTATTTTGAAAATTTAAAATAAAACCAAAACACTTCAGTAGGTTTTTATTTGAGAATATAAAGTATTTGAAAATGATTTAATAAATTTTGATGTTTTAATAAAAATGGTAAGACCTTTTAATTAGATAAAATTGGATTTTAAATCCTTATTAATTTATTTAATTAAGCCTTTACTATTTTTATCATACTTTATTTCAAAAGCTTGGCCAAGTTTTAATTTGGTTTTATAAAATAATCTTTATTTATAAATCCATATTTTCTTTTGAAAACAAAATCTTTTATTAAAAGATCAAAATAGTAATTCCAAAGCATTTTAATTTCCTTTAATAAATGTTTATATTTATAAATCCCTTTAGGATTTATTTGATTTAAATTGGTTTGAAGTTCCAATTAAATTCAAAAAGTTTCTTCTGGCTCTGAAAATCAAACAAAGTTTTATTTTATTCATTTATTTTCACATTACAAGATTTGGAAAATCTTGGGATGTGACACAGGCACTACTACGACTACTAGTAAGATACACATCAATAGCATGTATATCGAATATACCTTTCTTCTTGATGTTGTCGTTCTTCAGATCTGCCAGGTACTTGGGGCAATTCTGCTTCCAGTGACCCTCGCCCTTGCAGTAAAGCACTCAATATCAGGCTTAGGACCATCCTTGGGCTTCTTTGTAGGCGCAGCAGCTTTCTTGCTGCCATTCTTGAAGTTACCCTTCTTCTTAGGCCTGCCTTGCTTCTTGAAATTTGTGGTCTTATTGACCATCAACACTTGGTGCTCTTTCTTGATCTCCACTTCCGCAGACTTCAACATGGAGAAGAGTTCAGGCAACAACTTATCCATACACTACATGTTGTAGTTCATCATGAAGTTCTTGTAACTAGGTGGTAGTGATTGGAGGACACGATGAATACCCAACGCATTAGGAATCGGTATTACTAGATCTGCGAGTTTATTCGCGTGCCCAGACATCTTAAGCACATGCTCACTAATGGAGTTTCCCTCTTCCATCTTGCAGTTAAAGAACTTCTCAGAGACTTCATAGCTTTCAATAGCTGCATGGGTCTCAAATATCATTTTGAGCTCACGGACTATATCATGAGGGTCATGGTTCTTAAACCGCTTCTGAAGCTCCGATTCCAAACCGTACAATATGGCACACTGAATTGTGGAGTATTGATTCTTCCGATTGAGGAAAACATTCTTCACCTCATCGGTAGCATCATCTGCAGGCGGGTCACCCAGCTGTGCATCCAGCACATAGGTCAACTGACCAATATTTAGGACAATCCTCAAGTTTAGAACCAGTCCACAAAGTTTCTTCCATTTTTTTGCAACTTTTCTTTCTCTAGGAACGCATTAAAATTTATGGTAGGGGCCGCCATGATCCACAACATTTTTACAAAGAGTTTAGGCTAAGTTTATGATAAATTGAGTTCAAATATAATTCTTAAATTAAATAGGTGAACTCCCAATCAAAACAACATCCCTCACATTTTTTCGTGATCACACAAACCAAATCCACTACACCAAGTCTGATCATCATGAGAGATGATGTAGCTTCAAAGGCAAACAATCAACATGTTCATCATATAAATCATATGACTCATGCTTTACCTTTCGGTATTCTGTGTTCTGATACCATTTCTGTACATGCTCGGCTCATCAAGGTTAACCTTAGTATCCACATGTGCAAATCTGGCTTGCACCCGTTGTATGCACACATAGAATCTATCACACCCGATCATCACGTGGTGCTTCGAAACGACGAGTCTTAGCAACGGTGCCTACTAAGGATGAACACTTTATTACTTGATATTTAGTGAGAGGGATCATATTATAATGTTACCGTCGCAATCTAAGCAATACAAGCTGCATAAAAGGATTAACATCACATGCAATTCATAATATGTGATATGATATGACCTTTCTTATTGTGCCTTCGATCTCCATCTCCAAAGCACGAACATGATCTCCATCATCACCGATGTGGCGTCAAGGTCAATGGCGCCGCTTCATGGTTGTCCTCCACCAACAACAACTATTACAACTACTTTGATGAATAGAAACGCAGGTCTTAAACGAAATTTAAAGACAACCATAAGGCTCCTGCTGGTTGCCAACTTATAATAAGGATCATTGCATACATCATATATAATCACAATTATGGCCATATCACATCACAACACAAGCCCTACAAAAACAAGTTAGACGCCTCTAATTTTCTTTGCATGTTTTACGTGGCTAGGGCTTTCAAATAAGAACCGTTCTAACTTACGAACATGAACCACAACGTTGATACAAGTATTGTCAAGTGCCCGTTGTAAATTGAATCTTCACTATGGTGGGAGAGACAGACACCCGCAAAGCCACTTGTGCAATGCAAGTTGCACGTTGAGCATGGAGCAAGTCTCATGTATGATGACATGTAAGGTTAGCTCGGGCCGCTTCATCCCACCATCCCGCAAGATGCAAAGTATACAAAAAGAAAGCGACAACAAAAGCATCAATGCCCATAAAATGATTGTGTTCTACTCGTGCAACCGATCTACGCATAGACACGGCTCTGATACCACTGAATTCGCAGCATGGAAAACAAAATTTCCTATCGCAGGAACACAGAAAAGCCAATATCTAATCTACGAGATCGGTGCAACGAGTTTTTAGAGTACTGACCCTCGTAGATCCAAAGCATTTAACGATATCATATTCTTGTGGTTTTTGTAGTTGTTCACTTGTCGATCTCAAGATAGCAAAGACGATCCTTCTGGCGCCATGTTCCGGCAGCGCTTCCGCAGTCGTTCACACGTACGGTAGTCGATGAAGACCTTCCTCTCCCTTGTTCCAGCAGAGCAGCAGAGGTTTGTAGATCTCCACGGAATCCCAACAACTAGACGATGTGGTGGTGGTGGAGAATAGATTACTGCAGGGCTTCGCCTAAGCCGGAGCAGTTGCATGGAGGAGAGAGGGCGGCGCCAGGCGGATAGTGTTTGGGTGAGGGAGAGGGGGCGCCCCGCCCTTGCTTATATGGGTGGGAGGGGCGGCGAACAGGGTTCCCAGCCCTAGTAGAGTCCTCCCTCAAGTCCACTTGGCCGGAGGCAATGGAGGGAGAGAGGGAAACCTAGTCTCCCAATGTTTCCTTTCCTTCCTCCACTAGGACTTTGACTTTTCAAATTGGGATTTGACTTTTCAAAATAGAGTTTGATTCCCACTTCCTAGTCTTGGCCGACTTGACCTAGGGCATGATGCCGCTAGCCCCACTAGGGCATGGCGCATCCAAGTCCCCCCCTTCGGGGTGGTAGACCTTCCAGAACCTTCTAGAAGCTTCCGGTCAGAACACCGAAAACATTTCCGAACCCTAGAAATTGACTTTCCTTATATGAATCTTATTCTTCGAACCATTCTGGATTTCCTCATGATGTACTAGATCCAATTCGATACTCCGAACTACATTCGGTCTCCAACTCATATTCCATATCTACTAAACAACATCGAATCCTTAAGTGTGTCTCCCTACGGTTCGTGATTTATGCAGACATGATCGAGACACCTCTCTGATCAATAACCATTACAAGAATCTAGAAATCCATTATGGCTCTCACATATTTCTACGATTATATCATGATCGAATGAACCATTTACATACGATATTGATTCCCTTTGTCGCACGATACTTTACTTATCCAAGGTTTGATCGTCGGTATCTCTATACCTAGTTCAACCTCGTTACCAATAAGTACTATTTACTCATTTTGTGATATGACATCCCCTGTGACCTAGTCACATGCTTGCAAGCGAATTGGATGACATTCCACCAAGAGGTCCCAGAGTATATCTATCCGTCATATGGATGGAGAAATCCCACTCTTGATCCATATGCCTCAACACATACTTTCAGAATACCTAATGCCACATTTATAACCACCCAGTTACGAAGTGGTGTTTGATGTCATCAAAGCATCCATTCGGTGATGGTGATTAACATTATCTCATGATCGAAGGATTAGGTTACTATGTATTTGGAACCTTGTAGCAAACAAACTATAAATGAGTTGATCTTACGCTATGCTTACTATAGGAGTGTGTCCATCATATCATTCTCCTAATGACATGATCTTGTTATTAATAACATCTAATGTCCATGATCAGGAAACCATGATCATATATCAATCAACAAGAGGCATACTAGGGACCCTTTCATATTTACAAAACACATAAGTATTAATATTTCCGGTTAATACAATTATATCATGGGATGTAAACATTTATCATAAACACAAAGATATAATAATAACCATTTTATTATTGCCTCTTAGGCATATCTCCAACAGATCGAGAGATGTCCCCATACTGTCTTGGACCAAGATCCATCGCCTCCCATCAATGAAGTAAGGGAAGAACGATAAACCCACCACCTCCGAACCATCATTCTTACTCCAGAGAAACCACCTCTCCCTGGTCGCCAACTATTAGGGGGATGACCCCAGGTAGGGTCAAGATAAGTAAGAAAAGAAAGGAGCCTTCATATCCAGGGCCGAGTCATGGAGTGGTTCGGGCGAGTCATGTAGGAGTCGGCCAAATGAGGCCCGACCTATTCCGAGTCAGGTAGCAGAGACCTAACTCGACCGACATATGAGTTATGTCGGCTAGTCGTTGTTGTCTAACTTAAGTTCAAGTGAAGGTCAAACTGAGTTATGCGAGGCGAGGCCGAGTCAAGGGAAGCTTGTAGAAGAAGGAGGCAAGTCCCAAAGTCAAACCCTAGCTACTATCTCTCTCTGGAATCTGCATGGTGCCAAGCGGTAGAGACAAGAAGAAGAGTAGCAGAAGAGGGTCACGGAGGTGACAGTCCTCAGGAACGAGGCTCACATGCGATGAGCTCTGGGTATTTTCCATCGATAGAAGGGGGACACGGAAAGAGGTCCGCCGAGTTACCACTTTGGGACAAGCATATTCCATGAATATGCTTGTCCACGTCAGCCCTAGGAGGAACCAAGCCTCTCCTTTATAAGGAGAGGCTGGGCGTACTGAAGAGGGGATCGATTCATTTTTCTCTGGAGCACTAGTTGTAACTTCTTCCTCCTCTCACTCATACAACTCGAGGAGAAAGTGTAGCTCTGTTGGTGTTGAATAAGGGTTGAGTTCTAGCATTCTGTGTGTAGAAACCACTACATCTACCCTCCCCAAATCCCACTAGCATCCATTGGCCCCCAAATTAAGCCTACCCATGGCATCTACCGTGCCACCACCATGACAGTTGGCGCCCACCGTGGGGCCAGCAGCGGTGCTAGCTGGAATCAAGATCTGGACGGGAAACTTCATCAACACAGGCGAGCACGTCGTCTCCGACTTAGTCCAGAGATTCGACATCTGGGACTATGTCAGTGACAACGCTGGAAGCTTCAGAGCAATACCTCCTCCGCGTAACGACGTCTTCATCAACTTGGTCACAAGGTCTACGTCGGCGTCGACACGTCTCGCGTCTACCTGCGCCGAGTCATCCTCGCGGAAGACCCACCCCTCAACGCTGCTAGCGGTTGGCGTAACGCTCGCCCCGCAAGCAGTGTTGAGGTGATGATGACAACACCAGCGCCAATAGCAGGAGCAGGCGCTGGACCAAGCAAGAACCCGACGATAGCAGACCAGGCAGTGGTTAAGCCGGTGGCAGCAGATCCGTCAGCATCTAAAGCACCCGAGGTGCAAGAGGTAACCCCCCAAGGCACCAAGGGTAAGATGGACACCTATGGAGAGGCCAGAGAATATCTTGCAAGCAGCCATAGATAACCTAACAACACCTGTAGAACCAATAGTTAACCCGGCAAATGCACAGGCAGAACTAGAAGAGACTAGGTTGAGGATGTTAGAGGAAGCCAAGAAAGTATCTGCGCTACAGGAGTCCTTTAATAGGACCTTGCGAGAGTATGCAAGGGCAAACAAGCTAGATACGGCTCCTACACAGATAGATGACCTGAGAATGAATGGAAAGAATCTCCTTAGTGATATTAACAAGGAACACGAGTCTCAGCTAGGTGATTTGGCTGACCTGGGGTTGCCTAGATATAGTACCCCGGCAAAGAACCTCAGGGCAACGAATGCAGCAGCCTCTGAGTTGGAGGGATTGACCGGGGAAGCCCGGCAAAGGCAGCAAGAAATAGTAAATGAGCTGGTATGCATCGCGAACCATCAAAATGAGGAGATACTCAGAGCTAACCCAGCGAAGCGAAGGGCTTCACGCATGGTTCATTCGGCTGGGGCTGCCCCCGCATTATCAGCTGCGGCGACATCCTCACCCAGAAATGGTGCACGGAAAGATAAAGCAGTGACTTCGGGAAAAATAAACAAACAGATTGTCCTATATGACCCAGCGATGGCCAGAAAAATTAATGAGAATAAAGGCAATGGAAGCCGAGGTAACAATAGTGAAAGAAACCCCGGGCATGGAAATAGAGAGCATGTGAATCTCGTAAGGGGAAACCCCGAGAACAATAACTCGGCTGAAGGGAGACGATACCATCCGCAAGACCATCAGCCGAGGCATGAACCTCGGCAGGATTGAGAAGCAAGACATGCTCCACATAACTAGGCACATGACAGGTACCATGATGGTTATTCGGAAATGGAAAATGCCGGATATATTGGGCAAAACCACTATGGGGTGCAAGAAAGAGCTATATACAGAAACTTGTCGTTGAATGATGCAAGATTAAAACTAGATAGGCTATATCTGTCTGAGTTATTGGAAGATCAAGGCCCACCTGGTCCGGCGTGTTTTGGACCTCGGATCATGGGCGAACCACCTGTCCCAAACTTCCAGTTGGCAAGAGGCACAAAAATATATAATGGAAGTACTAAGCCACAAGATTGGATGATTGACTATGCCACAGCAGTGAAGATGGTAGGAGGAAATTTGAGATGTGCTGTGAGATATGTGCCCCAGATGTTGGAAGGGCCGGCAAGGGTCTGGCTGAATAACTTACCAGCTATTAGTATCAACTGTTGGGTGTACGTCGAGGAAATGTTTGTCAGTAACTTCACCAGTACATATAAGAGGCCGAACAAGCCCCAACAGCTGGCCATGTGCAAGCAAAAACCGAATGAGACTGATAGAGAATTCTTAACTCGATGGTGTAATCTTAGAAACTCATGTGAAGGAGTAATTGAATCACAAGCGATTGCTTGGTTTGCACAAGGGTGCAGATACTAAAGTGTGTTATGGCAAAGGCTACAAAGAGATATGCCGACTACATTGGCAGAGACTATCAGAATAGTAGATTCATATGCATTGGGCAATCCGACTCAGCCCGAACTTATGTGGGAAGAACACCTGGAGCAGCACGACCATTACGCTCGTGATGGTGTAGGTTCATCCAGGTGAAATGAGTACCGAGGTAGGAGAAGAGATGACAGGCCGGATTACAGATATAGTTCGAATCAGGTTGCTGCAGTTGTGTAGGACCAGTCGGGTACAGGAAGCAATCAGCATCAGAAGAACGGTCCTCAACAATGGACACCGAGAAATGATGAGAAGAAATAGTGGACTCCAGAATAGAAGAAACAATGGCAAGAGAGGCCTAAGTACACGTTTGAGTCAATGCTGGATCAACCGTGTAAATTTCACACGCCTAACCCGGCCAAACCAGCCAACCACACAACTCGCCAATGCGCTTGGATGAAGGGTGCAATGGGGAACCTGGCAGCAATGCAAGCGCCACAACAGCAAACACACCATCCACAGCTTATAGGAGGAAATGCACAACAGTTAATGTTGCCTCCACCACCTCCGAGGTATGAGAATCAGGACCAAAGGGATGCAGTTCACCATGTGGTAAATCAGAACCAAGATGGCAGAGGAAACCCCAGAAATAATGGACGCAATGATTACAGGGAGCACCACCAGTAATACTGTGTATTCACCACGGAGCAGCAGGACAGGCAGAGCATACAACGCCGACACATGGAAGTAAATGCAGTTATGACGACAGTTCCGACGTATATGTCATGGTCAGATCAGGAGATAACTTGGAGCATTAGGGATCATCCAAAGATCATGCCGAACCCTGGGTCATATGCCTTGGTGCTAGACCCAACATTTGTCGGGCCCAGTATCAATGTGAAATTCTCAAAGGTGTTGATAGATAATGGAAGCAGCATCAACATTATGTACAAGGATTCAATGCATAAGCTTGATATATCTCCGAATATGCTGTAGTCGACCAGGACAACCTTTCATGGGATAGTGCCAGGACTATCCTGTGAGCCCATTGGGAAGGTCCGAGTAGACGTCTTATTCGGCACAAGGGAGAAATGCAGAGTAGAGAATTTGGAATTTGAGGTGGTGGATCTGGAAAGCTGTTATCATGTGTTACTCGGACGGTCGACATTGGCCAAATTTATGAGCAGTTGTCACATTGGTTATTTGAAAATGAAGATGCCAGGACCATAGGGGGTGATAACGATAGCAGTAGACTACAGGAAGTCAATGGAATGTTCTTCGGCCGGATCAAATCTGGCCGAATTTTTGGTAATTGCAAGGGAGAAAAGGAGAATTCGGGAGGTTTTTGCTTTAGCTCAGTCGTCACAACTTAACATGCAGGCACTTGCTAATCCGCATGAAATTGTATCTTTTCAGCCATCTAAGGAGACAAAGAAGATTCAAATTAATGATTAGTTCCCATAGCACATCATCACCATTGGTGCCGGCCTGAATGACAAATAGGAAAGCGATCTCACCAACTTCTTCCATGAGAATCGTGATTTGCAAGGAGTACCGAGGGAGTTGGCTGAGCACTCTTTGCATGTAAGGCAAGGAGCAAGGCCAGTGAAGCAACCTATCCGACGCTTCATCGAAGACAGGAGAAAAATTATAGGGGATGAGATAGCTCGGCTCCTGGCTGTCGGGTTCATTATGGAAGTACTTCATCCGGATTGGCTATCTAACTCGGTGTTGGTATAAAAGAAAAAGGATGACCCGAACGTAGCTGTCGTTTGGCGCATGTGCATCGATTACACGAACCTTAACAAGGTGTGTCCTAAGTATCCTTTTACTTTACCTAGGATAGACCAGGTTATTGATTCAACTGCAAGTTGTGAACTATTATCATTTGTAGACGCGTATTCTGGCTTCCATAAGATACCGTTAAACCCGGATGATCAAATAAAAACTGTGTTTATCACCCCGAATGGGGCTTATTGCTATCGCACCATGCCATTCGGCCTGCACAATGCAGGATCCACGTACCAAAGATGTATGCAAAAATGTCTGCATGATCAGATTGGAAAAAATGTTCAAGTATATGTTGATGATGTGGTTATAAAAACCAAAGAGAGCCATACGCTTCTAGAATATATCCGACAGACATTCGCGAATCTAAGAAGATTCCGAATGAAGCTTAACCAGGAAAAATGCACCTTCGGTGTACCAACCGGAAAATTACTCGGTTTCCTTGTATCCAGCCGACGTATAGAGGCAAATCCGACTAATATTCATGCACTTGAAAGGATGGAACTGCCAAAATGCCTCAATGATGTTCAGAAATTTACAGGATGCCTTGCATCCTTAAGTCGGTCCGTGAGTCGTCTAGGTGAAAAAGCATTGCCTTTGTATCAATTAATGAAAAAATCCGATAAGTTCACCTGAACACCTCAGGATGATAGCGCTTTTCATAAATTAAAAAAGATGCTGGCCACAGCTGATACGTTGGAAATGTATCTATAATTCTTGATGCTCCATGCTTGTTTAGTTTCTACTTTGCTTTTCTTTGTCTACACTTTGAGGTGTTTTTATATATTTTCTGGAACTAACCTATTAATAAGTTGCCACGGTGCAAGTTGCTTGTTTTCTTCTGTTTTTGGTTCCAGAAAGGCAGAAAATCAATATTCCCAGAATTGGATGGGACAAAAGCCAAAGTCAATATTCTACCGTGAGGGACACGAATCCAGAAGGCGAGATGGAAACGCGAACCAGGGTGGCCAAACCCCCCTAGGCGCGATCAGGGGTGGGCCTGTGCCTGGGCAGGGTGTGGCACCCCTGGTCGCCTCCCAGCCTCGACTCTTCGCCTATAAGAAGCCCCCGATACAGAAACCCTAAGTACCCGATCAAAACTCCACGAAACCTTCTGTAGCCGCTGTCACCGTCGTCCCTAGATCGGGGGGATCTGAAGTTCTTCCCGGCACCCTGCCGGAGGGGAAATCATCCTGGAGGCCTTCTCTCCGGTATGATGCGTGAGTAGTTCCACCTTGGACTATGGGTCCATGTAGTAGCTAGATGGTTGTATCTCCTCCTTGTGCTTTCATGTGATCTTGTGAGCTCCGTTCATGATCAAGATCTAATCTATTTGTAATCATGCATGTTGTGTTTGCAGGGATCCGATGGATATTGAGATTACTATGTCAGATTGATTAATGGTTTTGTCTCTATGATTCTATCATGTCTGTGTTGTTTCTGATCTTGCATGTTCTCTGTTGTTAGTAGCTATCTTGGCCAAGTAGTTGCTAGTGACTCCAAGAGGGGGTATTTATGCTCGATAGTGGGTTCATGCCTCTAGTTTCCAAGGGAAGTGACAGAAATATCTTCGGTTGTAGATGTGTTGTTGCTACTAGGGAGAAAACAACGGTCTCTTGTTCATGGAACAAGTTGATTGTTTACCTTACACACTTTGCTTAAAGTAGTTGTCTGTTGCTTGCAACTTAATACAGGAGGGGGTTCGGATGATAACCTGAAGGTGGACTTCTAGTCATAGATGCAGTTGGATGGCGGTCTATGTATATTGTTGTATTGCCCAATTGAATCTCATAGGATCTTTTTGTCTAGTATTGCATTGTTATGCCTTGCTCAGTTCATGTCAATTGCCCTGCTGTAATTTGTTTACCCTGCATGCCATGTTGTTTATCTAAGGAGAGCACCTCTAGTGAACTATGGACCCCGGTCCAATCTTTACCATTGGTACATCTTCCATTGTTACTTGTTTACTTGCTGCAAACCATTACCTTCCACACCATATGTTTAATCCTTTGTTACAGCAAACCGGTGAGCTTGACAACCTCACTGATTTGTTAGGGCAAAGTCTTAAGTTTGTGTTGTGCAGGTCTCCGCGTTACTTGCAATACCTGTGTGGCGTTTCCTTCCTCCTACTGGTTTGATAACCTTGGTTTCTTACTGAGGGAAACTTGCCTGCTGAACTGCATCATACCTTCCTCTTGGGGTCTCCCAATGAAGTGTTGCTGCACTCATCAACAGCACCAATTTTAGCTTCCCCACTATCAAAAGAGCCTATGCTGCTCTATGTAGCAGCAATGAACCGAGTTGTGAGCGTTGTGATAGTTGTGGAGCGTAATGAGCAAGGTAAGTCGCTGCAAAGACCGGTTTATTACCTAAGCGAGGTATTATATGCGTCAAAGCAAAACTATTCACACTACCAAAAAATGGCTTATGGAGTGTATATGTCGGCAAAAAGCTCAAGCATTATTTTGAAGAACACCCCATAAAAGTGATTTGCGAGGAACCAATAGCCGATATACTGAGCAACAAAGATGCTAGTGGACGAATAGCAAAATGGGCAATTGAGTTATCCCCTTATGCCCCACAATTTGATAGGCGAGATGCAATCAAGTCTCAGGCAATGGCCGACTTTTTTGTTGATTGGGCCGAGATACAATATGAACCAACATTTCCTGATCCGAACTATTGGATGATGCATTTTGATGGCTCCAAATTAAGAAATGGGTTAGGAACAGGAATAGTACTAACCTCTCCAAAGAAGGATCAATTGAAATATGTATTGCAGATACACTTCGCTGCATCAAACAATGTAGCTGAATATGAGGCACTTGTCCATGGACTAAAGATGGAAAAGGAGATCGGCATACGACAGATTTTATGTTTCGGAGATTCGGACCTGGTAGTGTAGCAAGTATCAGGAATTTGGGATGCATTGGATGCGAACATGGCCTTGTATCGGTTTCATGTACAGAAAATTAGTGGCTATTTTGATGGGTGTGAATTTCATCATATACCTCAGGCGGAAAACAACGCTGCTGACACCCTGTCAAAGCTCGGATCGACCAGGCAGTCAATTCCACCTGGTATCGCTTTAGAACACCTGAGAAAGCCATCAATCATACCTTCTCCAGAGTCCAAATCAATTCGCCTCTTGTTGGATCAGAAATCTGAGTGTGTCCCAATGGAAATTGACAAGGGACACGGGCCAAATAACTCGGGGACTGATTCAGCTAACCAAAGATATGATTGGGATAGTTCGATGAACATTATGTCGGCAGAAATAATGGAAATTGATAAAACAGTTATCCCAGAACAGGACATATCAGAATGGGCACAACTCATATTCTTATTCCTCAAAAAATGAGACCCTTCCAAATAATGAAGTCCTTGCTAGGCAGATAGTAAGAAGGGCGAAAGCTTACACAATAATAAATAATGGGCTTTATAAAAGAAGCGTAACAAGCGTGTTGCAATGATGTATTGACCTGACAAAGGGACAAGAGATCCTCTTGGACATACATCAAGGAGAATGTGGGCACCATGCCTCATCCAGGGCCCTTGTGGCCAAAGCATTCCGACATGGGTTTTACTGGCCAAGTGCGCTAAAGGAAGCAAAAGAATTGGTAGCAAGGTGCAATGGCTGCCAGAGATATGCCAGCAAAATACATATGCCTTCATCCGAGTTAAAAACAATACCAATAACTTGCCCAGTCTCAGTATGGTGCTTAGATATGGTAGGTCCATTTAAGCCGGCTCGCGGTGGCATGACTCACATTTTGGTCATGGTGGACAAATTCACAAAATGGATAGAGGTAAAACCAATAAGAAATTGTGACGGGCCTACAACAGTAAAATTTCTCAAAGATATCATCCTGAGATATGGTTACCCACACAGCATCACAAATTTTGCTGAAGGAGCCTTTGCTCGATTCTGCCAGAAAGCACATAAGACTCGATGTTGCTTCGGTAGCTCACCCGACATCAAATGGGCAAGTAGAAAGATCGAATGGACTCGTGTTATCCGGAATAAAACCTCGGCTGATATAACCACTCCAGAGGTCGGCAGGTTGCTGGATCGAGGAACTCCCAGCGGTACTATGGAGTTTAAGAACCACCCTGAATAGATCAACGGGGTACACCCCATTCTTCCTCGTATATGGGGCAGAAGCTGTACTTCCAGCCGACATAGTGCATGACTCGCCAAGAGTCACCCAATACACTAACGCCGAATTGAATGAAATATCTCGGCAAGATGATGTGGATCTTCTAGAGGAAGCAAGAGAGTTAGCATTGTTCAGATCGGCTGTTTATCAACAAGACCTCAGACGATACCATAGCAAGAAGGTAAATCCCAGAGTTTTCAAGGAAGGAGATCTGGTTCTTCGGCTAGTGCAGCGCACGGCCGACATGCATAAGCTATTGCCTCCATGGGAAGGCCCATTCATCGTGAACAAAGCGCTGCATAATGATGCATATTACCTCATCGATGCTGAAGCACCAGAAAGGAACAAGGCGGATAAATCCGGATACGAGTCAAAAAGACCGTGGAATGTAGCATTACTTCGTCCATTTTACACTTAGAGGAAGTGTACTATATCCAGTATTATTATGTATCGGTTTATTGTGTTAGGGACGAATTAATGAAACCTAGGAAACTCGAGCAGTGACTCGGGGACTGCCCCATATCGTTTATCACTATGATTATGTGTGTAATATGAATGAACCCTCGGCAGCTCGAGCACTGACTCGGGGACTGCCCCATGTCGTTTATCATTATGATTATGTGTGTAATATGAATGAAACCTCGGCGGCTCGAGCAGTGAATCGGGGATTGCACCATATTATTTATTACTATGATTATGTGTTTGATACGAATGAGAACTCGGCAACTCGAGCGGTAACTCGGGGACTACCCCATGTTGTCTATCTTACTCGTACATATTCGATATGTTGGACGATTCGTATATCCATCTGACTGAGTAACACGTGGACATCAGAAGCAACATCCCTGATCTTTCACGATCTAAAGAGAGAACTTAGGATAGATAAAGTAAGAGCCAAAGGAAAATCAAAAACACGAAAGTTTGATTCAAACCTACAAACTAAAATTTGCAAACAAAATACACGTGGCATAACTAAAACAGAACGATAATAACTTAACGATTACCATATTGTATGGAAGATTCCAAAGTTATACAGATGAAACAGTACCAAAAGAGGCAGAGTGTTTTAAAAAACAACATACGCCCGGCATACCAGGGACTTAGAAAATAAGAGTTCTTCAGCTCAAGCATTAACAACTGCCGAGTCATCGGTAGGAGGAGCAACGGCAGTGGCAGGAGTTTCCAAAGTTGGTATCTCGGCTACGACTGCAGGTGCCTCGGCCTCTGTAGAAGGGATAGTTTTGGGAGCAGGAATCTCCAGAGTTGCCGGAACCTCCACGGAAGTTACCTCGGCATCGACCGAAGTAGCCAGGGCATCTTAGGCGTTGGCCGTTTGACGTGAAGCTCCACCTTGGTCTTGGGAAGCTTCAGTCCCCTTGGATGAGGATCGAGCTTCAACGTTTCCTCCCGAACTGCCACTGGACTCATCAGAACTTCCAGAATTTTCATCCAGCTCACCTTCATCACCAGAATCTCCATCGAATTCATCATCAGCAGTAGCGTCGACATTCTCTTCGGTCTCGTCGGGGAGGAAACTCGGCCCCTCATTCCATTGATGCATATTTGCATATTCGATGAGATGATAGGCACGGGCTTGGCGGCGAGCAACATAATACAGATCCTCGAACCAAGGAGACCCCGTATGCAAATTCATCAAGGTGTCAAGGGAGATATCCTCGTACCATGACAGAACGGCAGTAAGAGCCATGTCAGCCCCGGCTCGCCCAACGGATTCTCTCTAGAGATTCAACTGATTTTGAGAATCCATTAGCTTCGCCACGAGTACTTCCACCTTGCTAATATTTGGTTCATTCAGCTAGAGCACATTGAAAGCCCGAATTGCCGCTTTCACCAAATCTTTTCCAATGATTTTCATCGGCTCAATGGCAGCAGCAACAGCAACCAAGAAATCCTCAATGGAATATTCTTGATTTGGGAGATTGGGGACACCTCGGCGGTCACGGGCAACAATCACGGCTTTAGTACTCACGGGCTCGGCTTCTGGAAAATGATCTGTAAAGCAAAACTCCGCATAAATCAAGAGAAACAATGAGCAAAGAATGACTTGGCCAGGAACCAAGAGGAAGAAACACAGGCAAATATGCTTACGATGGATATATCGCAACATCTTCTGAAGATCCATGGCCTAGCCAGCCCGTTTATTCTCAAACCGGGTGATCTCCTCGGTCATCACTTGATTTTTCAGCTCGGACGCATCAAGGAGATCCTTGTCCTTCTGAAGCTGAAGACTTAACCAATTCTTTTCCTCGAAAAATTCTTGGTCAATTTTTGCCAGCTCAGACTTCTGCGAGGATTTCAAGGACTCAACCTCAGCACGGAGCTGAGCTATCTCGTCATCCTTCTCCTTGAGCTGCACCGAGTGAGTCCCTACTTGCTCTAAAAAATGCAGTATCATATCAGGTATGGGTATGCACTCTTGATGCGACGCTGCAAATCTTTGTAATTTGGCTGAGCCGAAGATGGAGCACTATAAGATACTAGAAATTCATCTAGAAGAAAAATGGACGAGTACAGAGTGGAGGGGCGACTAACCTTCGAGGCTGGCAACCTTTTTCGTCAGCCGAGTATTTTGATTTTTAATGTTAGCTGAGTAAGGATACATTGTAAATTAATTAGGAAGCAAAGACTTGTACAAAGGAATTGAGTGCAAAATCCAAATGATTTATCTGTCTTCTTCAGAATGGGAACCATCTTGTCAAACTTGTCTTAAAGTTTCCTATGCGAAAAGAGCAGCTTCTGTAATTCGGCCGTACACCGATTGTGAGCAACCTAAAATAACAGCGAGTTATACAGGGAAACTACAAAAAGATCCGAATCAAGAAAAACTTGACTCGGATTTAGGTGGCCGGATATTCAAAGCTAAAACTAAAAAAGATCCGAATCAAGAAAAACTTGACTCGGATCTAGGTGGCTGGATATTCAAAGCTAAAACTAAAAAAGATCCGAATCAAGAAAAACTTGACTCAGATCTAGATGGTTGGATATTCAAAGCTACTACTTAAAAAAGATCTGAATCAAGTAAAACCTGACTCGGATCTAGGTGGCTAGATGCGTTTTAACCCAAAACATGCACAACAAAAATTATCTATTGCGCAAGCAGGTAGCTATATTTTAAGCAAGGGAAGCTTCCAAACGAATAACAAGCTATTCGGTTGCAAGCTCGGGGACTAGTGGGAATATAGTATACTATGCGCAAAAGACAAAGTGTAGATTGAGGCACATACCTCGTTCATCTTGTCACTTTCGAGTACAACCTTAGCAGCGATGTGCAAACGGCTACTGATGTCGGAAAGCTGGAAGAATTGATTACTTGGGTTGCCCTCAATCTGATCAGCAGCATTCCAGTTATTGGCATACTCTACCAATGATCCGAGGCTACTTCCGCTCTCCGTGCATGTCAAAACCTTGCCCTTGGCCTCTCGCACCTGTTCTGTAGTTGTCTCGGCCATCGGGCTCTTGTGAAGCACGAGTTGTGTGTCGGCAGCAAAGACAGACCCAGGCTTAGCCATAGAAGCTCCCTTGTGAAGCACGTCGGCGACGCTTGGCTGAGAGGAACCAGGTTTTCCTTTCTGAGATGGCAAAGGTTTGGTAGCACCATCTTTCTTGGTCTTGACAGAAATTTCAGTAACAGGCAAGGACTCAGGGCGGTGAACCATACTCGTAGCAATAACCTTTGCATCAGAAGGGGAAATGGCCTCCAAAGAAGCCAAGGTAGCGGTGACCTCGGCAGAAACCAAAGTAGCAGGAACTTCGATGGAGGAAGGCTTGGCGGGAGATACTTCGAGGACCTTGGGAGACGCTACCGGATCAATTGAGCGATCCGGCATAATAACGCCAGCATCAGCGCCAGGGGGAACCTCGGCCTCGTCTCGCCGAGGGGGGCTATTAGTCGGCATGGGAGGAGAATTGGCACGAAGAGGACTTAAAACTCGAACATCCTCTTGAGGCAATGGCGAAAGCGGCCGAGTAGCATGCGAGGTCATGCTCGGACCACTGGGTTTGGCAGAAAGAGGAGCACTGCAAGGATAAAGGTAAAGAACAATTCAGAAATAGAAAGAGAGAAACAAGAAATACAAATTAAAATATGCAAAGAAACTTACCCAGAGACTCCAGGCATAGTCTTGCGCTTCGGAACATGCTGAGAGGATTTCTTAGTTCGCTTCTTGGGACCCGCATCTGAAGGATCATTTGAAGTAGCACGCTTCTTCGACGGAGCGGGAGCTTCGGAAGCGAGGGGTTTGACCTCATGCACTTGACCAGCCAGATTAGCTGGGAAAGAAGGAGTTGGAAATGCGTAAGAGATAGGCAGCGGCAACTACCTCGAGAATTTGGACGACATCCTAATCACCTTCATCGGCACGGGGGATGCTTTACCCCGTCTACGAGCGGGAACAGCTTCGGGTTTGGGGATAAGCTCCTCCGGGTCCGGTTCTCTATTATCCGGGGTGCTGCGATCGGTGCTCCAAGGAAGAACCAACACCTCGGCGTCTTCTGAAACTTGCTCGGCAAATTTCTGCAGAAAGAGCAGACAAAAGTTAGTAGAATAATCAATGGAAAATAACTCAGACTAGGGAAACTCAAGTTCGAATTACCTGAGGAGGGGGATTATCGCGGGAAAAGGGCTTCATTCCCCACACCCATTCCTCGGGCATGTTAGTCTTGAAGATAGCTCGGACGCGTTTCTAAATCTGAACATCGTCAAGCTCGACTGTGAAAACTCGCTTGGGATCCAGAGGACCGCTCATATAGCAGAGCTTGTGAGAGCGAAGCTGGAAGGGGCAGATCCGACTACTGATGAATGCGGTCATCAAGTCCTCGCCGTGAAGCCCCGCCTGATTCAACTCCTTTAGTCGGAGCTCGAACACTTCGGCAAGAGCATTAGTCTTCTTCGGATTATAAGTCCAATTCTTCTTGGAAGGAGGACCAATAGAGAAGGTAGGGAGCTGAATCATGTCCTCCTTTCCAGTGTTCTTGACATATAAAAACAACCTATGCCACTTCTTGCAGGACTCTAGGCCTGTGACTCGGGGGAACAAGGAATTCTTCCGGGGTGTAATAGAAGCATCCCCGCACTAAGTAAGAGACTTCTTGGAGGTATGGAGAGATTTATCCGGCACTACATTAGCTCGGATCCGGAAAAACTTCGACCAGACATCTACGGAAGGCCAGAGGCCAAGTATCCCTTCGAGGCCGAGATAAAAGCCGACAGAGAAGCAATAGCGTTAGCCGGCAGGTGATGAGGCTGAAGGCCAAAGAATTCAAGGAATATCTTGGCAAAGTCACTAAGAGGGAGGCTGGATCCTCTGGAAAAATGAAACATAAAAACTACATACTTGCCATCCTGAAGTACGGGAGAAGACTCGTTGCCGGGTAAGCGACACTGTACCTCGGCAGGAACTCGGCGAGTCTTGCGGATCCACTCGATTTCTCGACGAGTGACGGTGGACCCTTGCCACGAGCCACGCTCTGGACCCACCATGAGATCATCTTCTCCCACGACGGCGCTGTTGTGCAAGCTCGACATGGGCTTGTCGGAGGAGCCAACAGAGGAAGAGTCGCTGGCGGCAGGGAGCAGCCTCGAAATCCAAGACCCCGTCTCAACAACGATGGGCACAGCAGCGACAGAAGTGAAGCGCGGGGAGAAAGGACCAAACTTCGGCGGCGCGCTGCAGAAGAAGGAGTGCGGCGGCGTGGTCGCAGAAGCAGGAGCACAGCGGCGGCGGCGCGAGAAAGAAGATGGAAAGGGTGAGAATGGGGAAAGTAAAGAGGCCCGTTCCCCTCTCTCACTATTTATAACCACACGTGGTGAGCGGTAGTGGGATCGCGTGCGCGCCGCGGTAACCACCAAGAGGCGTGTACTGCGTGTTGGCAGTCGACGATTGGAGCCACACGAAGGGTCACACGGCGTAGGAGGAGATCCGACCGCCATGACCGTTGTGGTGATCGAAGAGTCACTGCGTCTATGTGACCTCCACAGTAATTACTATAGCGATGTCAGGGAGCACTGTAGCGGTACAAAAAATGAGACACAACGCAATGATTGATACACGTAGGACGAGGCTTACCAGAGAAGCTAAAAGGATGCCTCAGATGAGAATAGGTGACTCAAAAAATGAGCCGTACCTCGGAGGAAGAGGGCGAAACGAGAAAAGGGAGAGCAAAGAAGGCACCGACCTAACAATGATTCAGAGAGATGAGCATAGAAACTAAACATCTAGAAACTGCTGCGATCTAGCCGAATGAAGTTGGCCAGACCGCGCCAGCTTCGCGGACTAATGTTAGGGGTATGACCCCGGGTAGGGTCAAGATAAGTAAGAAAAGAAAGGAGCCTTCATATCCAGGGTCGGGTCATGGCGTGGTTCGGCCGAGTCATTTAGGGGTCGGCCAAATGAGGTCCGACCTATTCCGAGTCAGGTAGCAGAGACCTAACTCGACCGACATATGAGTTATGTTGGCGAGTCGCTGTTGTATAACTAAACTGCAGGTGAAGGCCAAACCGAGTTATGCGAGGCGAGGCCGAGTCAAGGGAAGCTTGTAGAAGAAGGAGGCAAGTCCCAAAGTCAAACCCTAGCTACTATCTCTCTGGAATCTGCACAGTGCCAAGCACTAGAGACAAGAAGCATAGTAGCAGAGGAGCAGAAGGGGGTCACGGAGGTGATAGTCCTCAGGCCCGAGGCTCACATGCGATGGGCTCTGGGTCTTTGCCATTGAAAGAAGGGGAGGTCCGCCAAGTTACCACTTTGGGACACGAATATGCTTGTCCACGTCAGCCCTAGGAGGAACCAAGCCTCTACTTTATAAGGAGAGGCTAGGCGTCCTGAAGAGGGGATCGATTCATTTTTATCTAGAGCACTAGTTGTAACTTCTTCATCCTCTCACTCATACAGCTCGAGGAGCAAGTGTAGCTCTATTGGTGTTGAATAAGGGTTGAGTTCTAGCATTCTGTGTGTAGAAACCACTACATCTACCCTCCCCAGATCCCACTAGCATCCATTGCCTCCCAACTTAAGCCTACCCATGGCATCTGTCGTGCCACCACCACGACACCAACATCGTCGCAGATAACAGTGAACAAAATCGACATACCGAGAAACAAATCTCGCTAGATTTGAAGAACAACAAGTTGTCGATCTGAAGGACCGAACAACACACATTACCATCAACTCCGAGGCATTGTCGTGAAGGTCGCCTCTAATGTGGGAGAAGAGTTGATGCACATTTATTTTCCTAGGTGCCGCTCCCACCACCCCAACAATGCACCATAGCAGACGGATCCAAACTGTAACTACTAGATCAAATCGGAGGAAATTAGGCCCCCTCCCTCCTGCTACCGGGGAGGCAACCGGAGAAAGAGGGGGACCAACTTCTTGGCTGGTGGAGATCGGGGGATTTCCATCGTTGCCTCTAACTCGTGAGACATGAGATATGGAGTGTGTTTGATGTTGGGTCCCTCTATTCCTAGATTTTTTTGAATCACATACATCAGTAGGAACACTTTCAAACCACGGAAAATTATAAGTAATTCAGTGCATGATGGCGTTGCACATCGATTGGTGTTTGTAGTGTGTGGTAGGGATAGTTCGTTGGTCGTCCAGATTTCTATAAGGGTCACTATAGGAAAATGAAAAAAATTAATGTATAAAAATACACAGCGAAGCCTAGAAAACATTCGGCAAAACACACACATCAAATAACTGGTCGGTAAAGACGAGTTTGTTGAGTGCATGAAGCACAAACATTTTCTAAGTATCTAAATCCCGGGTACTCGGCAAATATAGGATTGACGATGCGCGTGACCATAGATGGAGTCAAGTCTTTGCCGAGTGTCTCCGTTAGATATATGGAAAAGTGCGAGCCAATTTGCCGAGGGTCAAAGTAGGGCAGACACCAAAGATCAATGACCAGGATTTGGCCACATCACCTCAGTCACACGATTGAGCCACGTCACCTCGTTATATTTACCGAGTATCAGACGTGGATACCCGACAATGGTAGCCTGTTTGTCGAGTGTCCTGAATGGCAATACACAACAAAGACAACCTGTTTGCCGTGTGTCCCAGATGTGATACACGATAAAGACCGCATGTTTGTCCGTGTGTCCTAGCTCTTTACCAAGTGTATTCGTTGGGATACACGGTAAAGTCCTAAAAAATGCCTAGTTTTTTTGGTTATTGGATTATATCCTGCATTTCAAAACAAATATTCACTGATATATAAGATATTCGTACATAAGCTCATAGAAGCAATAATATCGACTCTAACCCAACAAGCATTCACATATATGTTCATAAGTGAATTAATAGGACATGAAACATGCATAAAAAGTTCACAAGTTCAACAAACACTCGAATTCTAGTTCAAAGTCCATCAACACACACAAATCCATCTCTAGCATGTGGTGCACAGCTCCATCAACTGCGAGCATGTTCCACCACGACATAGCCATCCTCGATGTAATCCTACAATGTCCAAACCACACAAGCACGAGTAAAAATGATATGATCTTACAAAGTCCAAACTAGGTATATATGTAGCTATATGGTAAGATGATTCTAACAAGGTAATTCAAATTTGGCACAAGCATATATAATTGATTTTTTTATCTATGTAGCTATATGGAATTGGTATCTATGTAGCTAAATGGTTAGATGATTCTCACAAGAATATCGACATGATTCTCACAAGGTAAAATTTGGCACAAGCATAATTGAAACTTGGTATCTATGTAGCTATATGGTAAGGACTTGGTGTATATATATGTAGTATAATTTGGCACAAAATTTATACAAGCATGAAAAGGACAAGAGTGTAGGAACTCAAAAAGTTGCCTCCTAAGGTTCGGGTTCTCCAGAGTCAGCATAGGCGCGACCATAATAGCAGGCGGCATAGGGCTTTCATCGTCAAGAGGGCCGGCACATTGTTGGATCCAACCAAAGGCATTCCCTATAAGGCATGGTAAACAAGTGTGAGACGGTAAACATGGAACAATAAGATGAACTATTGAATATATGCAACACAACTTACAAAATGAAAGTTCGTAGAAGGCAAAGGAGGGAGAACAAGAGGAGGAATTGTGCCGTTCGCAGTATCTAACATCTGCAAATACAACTTGAGAAGGTAAGGTTTACAACCTGAATGGAGTTAGTTATCTGGTCTTATGGGAAATGACTTGCCTGAAATTGCTTATCATAGGTTGCAAACCTAGCATGCATGGCTTCCTGTTGCTGAACCACATCTCCTATATTTGGAGAAGTTTTTTCTCGACCTCCTCTCACTTATGCTGATCCTCCTCCATTTGAGCCCATATCGTGTTATCAAAATTTCATCATCATCGTTGCAATGCAAACATGTAGTCAATTATTGTATGATCAATGAAGAACATACCTACATCATGCTATACATGACATGATAAGGCTGTGGGCGCATCTCTATACGCGTATTTGAGCTCGTCCCGCTACCACGGAGTTTCCTCATAGATGGGACGTAGATCTTAGGGATGCAACCATCGGCAACATATAGTCGACCATTCTTCTTGCCCTCTCACGCTAGCATAGCAACCTCAGGGTCAAAGGGCTCCATGAGCGGGTTTCACTTCTCGCCGTGCGACTCCTTGAACTTCTTCAACCTAGTATGTTTTTTGTGACCCCAAAGTTAGGTTTTGGGGACACTCAAACCTATTTGTTCTTCCCTACAAAACACACCACCATCTCAATTGGCATTCATATTTCTTTCACCAACATCTATCTACTTAGACTTTATTGCACTATGTCATGAAGTTTGACGATGCATCGCTAACGTCATGACTTTGTTAGCTTATCACCCTTTTTTACTTTTGCAAATGAATTATTTTCAAGCATACTTTTCCATATTAGATAGACACATATTATTTTGTTCCTAACATATCGAAACCAACATCGTTCACATGTTATATTGGTCTTGATTGCGTACACAATCAACTTTTATCACATTAAACTTTCCATAATATCACTAGATTGTCGTATTTTTTGTCTCTTTCTCTTCTTGATATTGATCAATTTCAAATAATTGTTATCCTCACAACTTGGTTCGAGACCATTAGAATAGAAGCACCATTTTTTTAAGACCATTAGAATAGAAGCATTGTTGTTTTTATTAGAACAACCATTAGTGCCTTTTCAAAACCGGTAACCTGGCCTAGAAGCCCTTGCCCTGTATAATTGTTTTTTAGTTGGTTCACAAGTCATGACTGGATTTTTTTATAATAGAAGGACACCTATTATCTTCTTCCAAATATATCAAAACCAACAACCTTTACATGTTATAAATGTTTTGGATTCCGCCATTAATAGGTACTATATTTTACCAAAACTAATAGTAGTTTTTATAGTAGCATTTGATTGCGGTATTTTATCTCCTGCTCTTTATGACATTAATTAACTTCATTTAATCACGCTCCTCATAAATTGGTTGTCATATGGTCAGATTCGAGACTGCTACAATGTAAACACTCTTTGTTTTTTCTGTAGGGCAGAAGCAACCGTTAGTAAGGTCTTAAACACACATAATCTTTGTAGAGCAATTATGTACAATAGATCTTCCAAATATATCGAAATTATTCTCAACCACATATTAGACACCGTTATAAAAAGAAAGGAGGCTTGGAAAATCTTATTGTATCCTCCTAAAACCCTCTCTCCATTCTCCCTGGCGGAGTCAGCTTACACTGGAAAGCGGCCCACCCACGACCACGAGATGGCTGTAGGTTCAGACCCGACGCCAGCTCGCACCCGCACCACCGACCCTGAGACTGTGACCCCCCGCCCCAACAAGCGCTCGGCTGACTTCTCCTGCTACTCCCCGCCTTTGCTTACCGCCTTTGCGCCGGGAGGCGCCAGCCCCGAGGCGGACTGGGAGGACGATATCCCCGGGGCTGAGTCCGAGGACGACGTCGCCTCCGCCGATTCGGAGGACGAGGCGGAGTGGGCCGCCGCCGCCGCGGCCGCCGCCGCCGAGTTGGCGGACGAGGCGAAGTGGGAGGACGCCGCCGCCGCCGAGTCGGAGGAGGACTCCCCACCGCGAGGATGGCCAAGCAACTCGGCGCGCCGCGACCCCCGCAAGGCCGAGCTCTTCCGGAGGCTCGACGCCGTCTGCGAAGCCCGCCGTATCCAGGAGGCTCGCCTCCTCAAGCATTCACCACCGCCGGCGGCGGCTGGCGACCCCGATGAGCCTATCTGGCCCCCGAAAAGCCGCCATTGGAGGCGCTTCAGGTATACCCCGGCTGCCCCCCTCTTCTCGTTCTAGAACACGCTGCTTCTGCTTATGAAGTATGATTAGGAAGATTGAAAGTTCAATCCTGGTTGTTTGCTTCCAAGCATGGGCTTTGGGGACAAGGTATCACGATATCGTTCTTGTTAGGAGATTTTGCATGTCCAGTATTATATTTGATGCTCCCAGCGAAAGGGGAAAATGTTGGTAGATTTTTTCATCCCGTCCCAAGATAGTTTTGATTTTGGAGAATTATGTTATGTAGACTAATGCTGAGGAGAATCATGATACATTCTTCATAATGTAAGTGTACTGTGGTTTGATTAGCATGCCAGGGCTGTTTGAAGAGTAGGGCCATCTGCTGTTGCAATTGGTACATTCCATTTACTGTTGCTAATTTGCTACTGCATTGCTATATTTCTAATGATGAGGACCTCTCGGTTGGCATCTAACCTCTAGCCTAGGCTTCTAGAGCATTATGTTTGCTCAAGCTGTTAGATATATATCCGCGAGTCATTTTCTTTGTTTCGCGGTGGGAAAGGGCTTTTGGCACATTCGTGCCGGCTATCCCAGCCGAACCGGATTAGTTTTTTCCTTTGTTTCTTTGTTTCGTGGCGGTTTCTGGCATTTTCCCACCTAATTTAAAAATGCCTTCCTGTACAGTGTTCATGGTTTTTTCCCTCTTCTAATAGAAAAGGCAGTGCTCCTGCCGGTTGCTCCAAAAAAAATATTCGCGAGTCATGAGGTGAATCGGATTTTCGATGCCCTAAGTATACCGATGAGGTGTTAAGTTCCCCCTTTCTGTTGCCAATAGAACTTTAGAATCTAGCCTAGGGATCTGAGAACTTTACGTTAGCTCTAGTTATGTAAGCTGTTCAATGTTAGAGATTAATGTAATACATAGTAAATCTGATTTTTAGGAGATTGTAGGGTTCTAATGCCAATGATATCTTGATGTCTATCCAGCGACATTTAAGATTTACTATAATTAGGCTTTCAGCTCACCCTCTTTGCATGTTCATGGTGTCGTCTCCCTTCTACATTATTTCTATCAAGCATTTACCCGTTCCCAGCATGAAAAACTTTTGTCATCACCTCTGACAGGGAACTAAGAGCTACGAAGTCCAGCCCGGCTAGTCCTGTGCTCAACCCTGATGATAATTCATTATCTCCTCCACTATCAAACAAGAGCAAGGAGATGTTATCTGACAAGGTCACGGACGAAGGGGATGACACTGAACACTCCTCTGAAAGTGCATCATGTCAAACTGCTCATGAGAATGACCATGAAGAAAAACCCCTACCTGTTACGTCTAAAAAAATAAAATACTCAATTGATACATATGCTGTACAATGTGGTAAGTGCTGGAAATGGAGACTTATTCCTACCAAAATAAAATATGATGAAATTCGGGAGAAAAGTAGACAGGTTCCTTTTCTCTGCGAACATGTCCATGGGTGGAAGCCGGGAGTCTCATGTGATGATCCATCGGATATATCTCAAGATGATGGGTTCTGGGTGATTGATAGACCATGCATCTCTCAGACTCCTCTTGGGTGGGAAAGGAAAATATCTATAAGAAGAGAAGGGTGCGACAAATTTGCTGACGTGTGAGTAATACTTTCTTTTTGCCTAGTATCGTAGTTAATTTGTTATCCAGCTTTATGTACTAGTTGTTTCTGAGAAAATGATTTTCCAATTGTTTTCTTATGCCGCTGGATCTTAGCTCTTTAGAGATGCATACTTGCTCTATCTTTTCTAGTATAACCACTAGGCTGAATACCACTGATTTATGTTCCTACTGCTTACAGGGGTGAAAATATTTTATAATTTAGTATATACCATTTCTCATTCATGATATATCACTTGCAGTAGACAATCTTCAATATCGTTAAATCATCACCCAACTTAATATTGTTGACATGCTCATTTATGTTTTAGTGGTGTTATGCTGTTCATATTTGGTCGATGGTTGATCAGTCATTCCTGTGGTCTGCTACACACCTGTATATAATGTACCTTCTATTCTGTGTATGTATGTATGACTGCTTGGTAACATAATATATACTTGCTTTCAGGTACTATATCCCTCCTAAAGGCAAAAAATTAAGATCAATGAAAGACTTCACAAAGTATGCCAACTTTCTTTTATTCAACTTCCCTTCAAAATCTTCAGTTTCTTTAGCATATTATAATGCCCATACACAGTTTTACATTCATCTAACATGTTGATAGCCGCACCTGAAGGGTATTCACGGAGCTACAAATAATCTCAAAGTTGTTACAGAGTGCTATCATTGTACTTTCACTACATTGATGGTTCAATTATACAAAGCACACGTGCCGCTTTTAGGTTCAACTTTTTCGGTGCCTAGTTTTATTAATCTGGTCTGTTCTTATAGCTGAACATTTGAAGTAGCACAGTATACAGGCATAAACCATGTGAAATTTTCCATGTGGTTCACTTTAATCTGTCTAGATGTTTTCTAATTTTCAAATGTTACACTTTGATAGGTATCTTCAAGACAACCCAGACTGTGCTGTCAGTTTACATGAATCTGAGTTCAAGATACCTGAACGTCTCCAGGACTACATAAAAAGGTGCCATCGTGAGTCAAAGCGCAAGCGTCCCCGTCAGTCAAAACCTCTTAAACCAACCGAAGGTATTTTATGCGCAGTTTTAACACACTTACTTTACTGGGATGATAAATGAATTACTAGTTGGAGGTGCATCTCTCTTGTTGAACAATGTCCACAATTGCTTGAAATGTGAATACGTATCGATGAACAATTGTTTCCAAATTGCCATGTCAACTGAGAATGCACTATGTGTTAATGTACTTATAATATTATCTACTTATAATGGAACTATTAAAATGGTAGAATAGGTGGTGAGCTGGCGTATGCAGGGTAGTAGGGCGTGCATGGTGTGTATAGAGAGCTGGTTTTCGCACGTGCCACTCATATTTTATATGACCATAACCGGTTTAGATATCATAAATTGGATCTTACTTTGTTGTTGTTAATTTTTCTGTAAATTAGATGGCACACGTGATAACACAGTGTTGACCATAGCACGGTAATGGATTATATTCTCTTATACATGAATATAAAAAGTATATCAGTTCTATTTGTGTGTGCTGCCTACAATAAGAAAACATGAGCCAGACAGGCATGGGACTGTACCCCTGGTGATTATGGCACCACATCCTAGACTAAGATCTTGCATCTAGCTAGTGATTTAGGAACCTTGTAGCAGCTACTAGGATCACTGTGTGAAGTTCCTTGGTGGTTGGTGAACTGCTGATTTCATCTACCAGTATACTTATATACTTTGATCCTTTGGCATCAGAGGACGTTCTGATGTGGTTAGCTTATTGGTGTTTGTACGGCTTCTCTTTCAATTGAGATTGGTTATGGCATTGATTCTCTGTTTACTCTTTGTATTTGCACAACCACCTGATATTTCTTGCATGTTTTGTTTTTTATCTAAAAACATGCCTCTTTTTTTTGGCAGTGCTACCTCTATCTTGTGCGCCGCCAATTCATGGGGATCCCGCGTCCTACTGTGTGCTGGCCCTGTATGACAAAAGCCAATACTGTTTTGGAAGTACCAGCTAGCGCAGTGTCAGGCCACTCCCCAGCGCGATATTTTGTTGTTTCATCTTCCTTGATACACCTTGGCCCGCTCCCCTAGCTTATACCGTAGTTGGCTCCTCCTTAGATGGAACTGAGAAAGTTTTTGGGACATTGTCATCTCAACAGAATGATGTCGCGGAGAGTTATTAAAAGTTCAAAACTGCTATCTTAGTTATACCTCATTGTGTTAGTATGTGGGTGTGATGCACATTTCTTTTTAAGTGCATAAATTGCAGTATAAGCTACCATCGTTTTCGTTGGGACCAACGAAAAATAGGGTAGAGCTTGGATACCAGAAGTTTCTGTAGACAAAAATTGGTGGGCTACTAGCGTATCAGCATTTCATGACAATAAAGTTACAGATAGTCCTAGTTAAGGGATTTTTTGGATTGCTGGAATTGAAATGATAAATTTGCAGGACAAATGAACAGAGAAAGCGCATGTGTTGACATTCAAAGGAAAAATAAAATAATGATTGACCTTATGTTGAGATTAAAGACAGAAATATTCAATCCAGTGATATGATCATATTTTCTGTAGGCAAAAATTGATGGGCTACAAGCTTACGGGTTTGTCATGACAAAAAGTTACAGATTGCTCTAGTTAGTTATGGGCTTTCTGGACTGCTGGAATTGTAGGCAGGATGGGAATGTTGACGTTTGCAGGGGAAAGAGAGCGCATGCATTGACATTCAAAGGAAAAAAAATAAAACGAGGAATATCTGGGCTTAATTATATTGATAGTACTAGTACTTGTGGGACTCAAGACACAGAAACTGCGACTCAGTCCTATGATCATAGAGCCCTTGTAGAAAATATTTCTAAAGACTGATTTTTTCTAAAACCTTTATGATGATTCTACGGTGGAAAGAGGCTCTTGTACATTGTAGTGTGCTTTCATCTGTCGTTTTCTACGTGTATGCGTCTCAATTCACATTACATGAACATGCATGGCAAATGACCATAGAATTTTATGTGAAAGGAAGAGTAGTTCATTTAATGATTCATCATATAGAACTGCATCTGGTCTTCTCGTCCATTATTTCAGATACGCTTTAATGTTAAATCATGTGCCGTATATATCATTGCATTACACCATATATATAGGAGCAAGAGTGAGTACTAGTAGTATAACATTCACACATGACTGTTCAAGCAGTAAAAGAAATCGTGGAGCAGACCAATTATCTTTCATCCAGTCACCCACCCATCAGTAAAAGAAATCCACCTGCCGGAGAGCGGCGCCCATGACTGTTCGCCAAGGGCACGCACGCCATCCGGTGGCCGCTTTGCGCGGTCTCGGAGCAAGCGGAGTACCGGACGATGTAGCAGTCGTCGTTGGTGGTGCCGGACACGGCGGAGTCGACGACGGTGGCGCGGACGAAGACCACCATCCACCTGCCGGAGAGCGGCGCCCGCGCCAGCCTGTGGCGCACCTCCACGGCCGTCCCGCGAGCGAACCGCGGGCTCGCGGCCTCGCTCGTGCTTCTCTTGCCCGCGACGTCTGCGTGCGCGGGCGCGGCCAGGGCGAGCACGGGAGCCAGCAGCTGGCGCGGCGCCACGATCCTCTTCACCGTCGACATCGCGGATGATCACCGGCGGCTCGACTAAGGCAGAGGTAGCGGCGCCGGCGATGCCGAGCTAGTCGAGCTCGGGGCGCTGGGTTGCTTCTGTTGGGAAGGACAAGGAGATGCGGGTACGCAGAACCAGGCACATGTGAGAGTACATCAATTGGCTCTGCTCCAGTTCAGTCCGAGTGCGAGTCCGTCTCCGGGTTGAAGTCGAACAACTAGTACCAGCTTACTGGTAGCTTCTTCATGGAGGTTATCCGTTCCGCGGTCCGGATCTTGCGAGGAGAGCAAACTACGGGTGTGTTTGGTAGCTCGGTTGGACTCGTAAATTCCCATCCCAACCCACCATTTGTTGTTTGTTAGGTCGGGTCTGCTCTGTTGAGCTATGCTCACGTCATACGAAAAGAGGCCCTCAGCCCTGTCTGATTGCGAAGCTATCGAGCTTCGCAACCCAGCCTGGATGAGTTCGCCCGAAAAAATCCTGCGAGTCCCTCAGGGATCAGCGCACCCCCACGTCTCTAGCTCTCCACCCACCCCCCCCCCTCCCCCGCAGCCCTCATCTCTCCCTTGTCCAACTGCCCAGCGCCCCAGCCCCACGTCCCGAGCTCTCCACCGGCAAAGCCTCGTTGGTGATGGTGAGATTTTGGATCTTGCAATGGTGGAGGTTCGGCGTCTCTCCCGGCGTCCGCCTTGGCGGCGGTGGTGTTGTGCGGCGGCCGCTGGCTATGGTGGTTGCGGGAAAATCTAGAGATCGTTTTGTATTTCTCGATTTCTTAGGATTTTATCTGCATTTTCAGGATATCAGTTTATCTCGGTATGTATTTTTGTTTCCACGTATGTTGCGTCATGTAACTTGATTTTCTATTAATGAAATACGTATGTTGCTCTAAAAAAGAAATCATTACAACATTTCGAGGGCCCACAATGTAGTAATAAAACATGAGTATGTAGCAAATCCCCTGTTGTCCGCAGCAGAAATCCTCAACCACGACTGGTCGGAAGCACCGTCGCTTGCTCGTTGCAGCACCGACACCGACCGATGGTATCTTTGGCGTTGACCTATGGTAGCAACACGCTGAATGGTGGCAGCTTCGTCGTCTACCGTTGCGATCACCTCATGGTAGCACCACTGTCCTTTGTTCACGGCACCGACCACCACCGTTTGCAGTAACACGGTCCTTCGTTTGCAGCTCCGGTGACCATCACTTGCAACAACAACACAACCTAGTCGGATTCTGTCAACCGCATTCAAGTTAGGCAAAGGAAGTGCACCACATATGTAGCATCGAGTTGACCCCCTTGCACCATTGATGCGCCCTGCCTTGCCCATCTGCTCGTGGTTTCACCGGTTACACCGACACCACCACCTCGCCGAGCCAAAGGAGAGGGAAGCAAGGCTGATGCGCCGATAGGAACGCATGCAAGCCTGATAGGGGCATGGGCAGTGTCTAGCACTGGACAGGAGGCATGGGCAGGGATGGACATGGAGATGGAGAGCGCACCTCGGGTGGCGACCTTCGTGGTCATCGACTTCGGAGAAGGAGATGGATTTTGGTAGCCAACAAGCTCAAAGAGGTGAGGTTAAAGTCGAGAGGTCCTTGTGGGGCGGTGCAGGCGTGTCCATTGAGATGTAGGTTGGTGACATGGTGAGCTGCGGTGGAGGCTAGAGAGGATGGTGGTTGGGAAGGATGAATCAGTGGAAGATAATTTTGGGGGAGGAGATAGGGTAGAGACGGGGTCGCGTCATTTGCATGTCCTAGGCTCCCATGTAGTGGACGCTTTTGTCGCTATCGCTAGCCGGGGAACCGTACGATGGATCCCCCCGAGTGATGTTGATCATTTTCCTTCGGGTTTGGACTCTGGTTTTGCAACCGAGGACGCCTGGGACAACAAGATCATTCAGGGATGCACCACAAAATTTCTAAGTTAGGTCGACCGAGCTTCAGTAGCTTGTGGTCTTGGTAACAACAAGATAAATCGAACATTGAGAAGATCCTTTAGGGTTTTTCTATGGACGTGAAGCATTGCCTCACAATCATGTCAACTAGATGAGTGTGTGGGCCCCCCTTGGGCATCCCTTGCTTGGCCAAGATGGTGATCGGTGTCCATGCTCTCAAGGATAGGCACCAACCCCGCCGTACCGGGCAGGTTTGGATATGTAGTCAACTACGGATCCAGGATATAGGGTTTGGGATCATCGAGGGAAACCGGGTAGAAAATAAATTCATATGCCTCCCGTGATCCATTGATCGATCTGTGGTTTTGCCCCGATGCTTCAGTACATACATATTACCCCTTGATAGCTAAATGTTTTGGGCGGGCCAAATTGACTAAGTATTATGATTAGCATTTTAGCATAAACAATAATGCTATCCCCCGTTGCATATCCTTGGGGAGGGGCATGTCTCCTGCTCTCCCCCCACCCCCACCCATGGATTCTCCTTTGTATGTAGTTCAGTTGGGAAGATCAGGATGCGTTCCCATATTCCACCAAAATGGTGGTTGATAGAGGAACAATCCGCTCTTCTTGGAGGACTACTAGGTAGCATCTTGGCAGGAGATTGTGCCAAAACTATTTACTTTAGTCTTCATATATGCACTAAAAATATCATTTGGTCAGTGAATCTTACATTGATAGGCACTCGGTTATAGGCATTCTTGAAGGGGCTATATTATCCTTGTGGCATTGTGGCAACACATCCAAACATGGAGAAGACTGGCAGAGTGGAAATCTTGTCCGCACCAGATGTCTTTTTTTGGTGGTGGACGCCGATGACCGTTACAATTTGAAAACATGTTGTAAAACCTCTTCAAGGGAGCATAGCATGGAAGCTGAACATGAACTCATGGGCATCCTCGAGTGATAAGTGTTGGAATTATGCCCTAGAGGCAATAATAAAGATGTTATTATTATAATTATTGTTCATGATAATGTTTATATTCCATGCTAGAATTGTATTAAGCGGAAACTTTAATACTTGTGTGGTTTGTGAACAACACTGTGTCCCTAGTACGCCTCTATGGACTAGCTCATTGATTAATGATGGTTAAGGTTTCCTAACCATGGACATGAGTTGTCGATTAATAATGAGATCACATCATTGGAAGAATGATATGATGGACAGACCCTAACCAAGTAAAGCAATTAGATCGTGTCATCGTGTTCATCTTTGCGAAGCTTTTCTTATGTCAAATATTGTATTCCTTAGACCATGAGATAATACAACTCCCTGGTATCGGAAGAAAGATTTGAGGTCATCAAACGTCATCCTATGAGAGGGTGATCATAAAGGTGTCTCTCAGGTGATCGGAAAGTATCTGTTGGGTTGTATGTATCGAGATGGGATTTGTCCCTCCCAAGTTGGAGAGATATACTTCGGGCCCACTCGGTAATCGATATCAACACCGCTTGCAAGCATGTGGTTAAGGAGTTAATCACAAAGTGATATCGGATTACAGAACGAGTAAAGTACTTGCTGTGAACGAGATTGAACTAGGTATGACAGTACCGACGATCAAATCTCGGGTAAGTAAAATATCGCGAGACGAAGGGAATACATATATGGGATTGATTGAATCCTGGCATCGTGGTTCATCCGATATGATCATCGATGAATTTGTGGGAGTCAATATGGGTTTCCAGACCCCGTTGTTGATTATTGATAGAAGATCATGTCTGCATATTCTCGAACCCGAAGGGTCACACACTTAACGTGTCTCGACGCTAGGATAGATTGGATAATTGTTTTATGAGTTTTTGTTCGGAGTCTCGGATGGTATCCGAGACATCACGAGAGGTTCCGTAGTGGTCCGGAGAATAAGATTTATATAAGGCAGTGCAGTTTTTGGAGTTCGGAATTGTTCCGGGTTAATCGGTATTGTACCGGAAGCTTCTAGAACCTTCCGGAACGGGACCAACGTGGCCCCACCTTCCGGGAGGGGGCATGGGCCTATGAGGGAGTGCCCTGGACGCATTGGGCCAGGGGCACAATGCCCCATAGGGCCCAGCCGGCCAAGCAAGGGATAAACCCTAATTGGACCTTCTAGAAGGGGGGGTTTCCTTGCCCCCCACTCCTCCTTGACCGCGGCCTAGGGCTTGGGGGAGGGTTAGGCAGCGCCCACCCTCTCTATATAGAGGTGGGGTGCACCACCCCCACACCTTCCCAAGCCTAGTCGCCTGCTGCCCTCCTCTCCTCTCCCATTGCGTGTGGCGAAGCCTGTAAACTCTCCACCAATTGCACCGCGCCGTCGCGTTGTAGATCCAACCCATCTATCCACCATACTTGCTGGACCAAGGAAGGAGGAGACGTCGAGATGCTGCACGTGTGCATCTCACGGAGGCATCGCCACTTGTGGTGTGTAACACCCTCAGAATCGGACCTATGCAAGTTTTAGCAAAATTCGCCAAACCCGCATAGAAACGATTCAAAGGTGCCCACCAGGCACTTTCGTGCGGGTGGAAAACGAAGTAATAACATTGCACAACAGTCCTCGATGGGACCCACAGAACAGATATATATAGGCGACTCCATGAGTCAAGAATACAGATATAATATACAAGATCCAAATCACCTTGAAAACGATAGTGCGTCCAGCTACGGACAAGATGCAAATGGGGCTAAGAGCCCTGAAGAATAACCAATGGCGTCCATAACCCTTGAGCCAAGCCGGAAGGGTAACCACCTTCGGCGTCGATCTCAAAACACGCTTAACAAAAGGGGTGCCGACAAAGGGCAAGAAAAACAAAGAAGGAGGCGTCGATCGAGGCGAAGACAGCGAGGCTAGAATTCGGCGGTCCTCGCCTACATAGGTATGGTGGATCAAGCGGCGGCAAGCATGCACTAAACAACCTATAGAGACTCGATACAATCTGGCGGTTATCGGAGGGTGAGAATGACCTATCCGGATCCAACTGAAGCTATCACCAAACAAACCCATCTGGCGTTTCCCCTCGAGACCACGAGGAAGTCAACCGAGGAACTCACACGCTAGCGCTTAATTATTCGATTATAGTTGCGGCACTTTACTAGTCGTGTTTAGATAATCGCCCCGATAAAGTAAGCGATGGGCACTTTTAGTTAACCATTCCGTTATAGTAGCGGTACTTACTAATCGATCTGAGATAGCATGTGATAAACCCAAAACCAGTGCTTGTTGGTACTTTTATTCAGCCAATTCCGTTGAAGTTGCCATACTTACTAGTCGGGGTACAATGGTCGCATGGCGACAACCAAACAAGCAATTGTGGGCGTATTATTAGCCATTCCATTATAGTGAAGCTGATTACTAGTCATTATAAGTCAAATTTATAGCGATAAACTTTAGTTATGCTTGTCTATGATCGAGAATCGTGCTCCAAGTCGTCCATATCCGCGGACACGGCTTTGAGAAAGTTTTACCGGCGGGTGCACCAATAGCAACACACGCCGATCAACCTCGGAAAAACCAAATCAAAACCAACGAGGCTTTCACGGTGAACAATCACAGGATTGAAATATTTGGGGCCACCCTTAAGTAGAATCCATAGGAGTAGACAAGCTCGAGACGGCCTCAAGGTCTTTGGGTAATACTGGTGAACATTGGGAACCCCAAGCGGGGCTTGTCGACACCGCGGAATCGTGTCCCGATCCTAAGCGATCAGTGTGCTATCTCGCACAATCGTAAATAAAGCGATAAAGCATGGCATAAGTACAGATCGTAAATAAAACCTCAAACTAGTTTGTGGCCCCAAGAAATAAGAATGAATCAAGCTCGCTCGGGGGTCCCATATACCTCCCGGATGTGGATAGCATAAATCAAGGAACAGGTATCAAGTACTCGGGGTCTTACGGGACACAAGTGGGCGTTCGGAAACCAAATATTATCTATCACCCACCGATGCCTCTGCTTATTCAATTTTAGTTGTTAAACAGAAATTAAAGTGCCAATAAGTAAAGCTAGAATCATATCCGACATCAACGTGCGGCAATACATCAGCAACTGAGGCATATGACGACACACAACAGCAATATAGCAAGCGACGGCGACGCGCAAGACCAACTAGCTACCAAACAACAGGCAATAGGGTGTGTCCAAGGCAATATAGGGCTTCAGGGAATATCACAGGTACGGAAACTAAAGCATCGCAACACAGATAGCAATAGATCAACAGGAGAGTAAATACTATAAAAGTAAGATAGGTAGAAAGGGAGATGCTCTTTGAAAACATTGCCGAGAGGTTCAGCAAGATCGGGCGAAGCTCACATCAACTCAACGGCCTTATCCATGAAGAAGCAAAACACTAGAAAACCGGATGCAATATTTAATCAAGTGTAAGATCGGCATGATGCATGTATGATGCATGGCATGGCAAGGCGCGATGCAATTAGGTCAAGATTAAGCGGAACCGGGGTCCCGACAATTAATTAAATGGTTCCAGTTGTTTAGATCCCCGCAATTTAAATGTTGTTTAGCAATGAAAGATTATAGTATGGATTCGCTACTCAAGTTTAAATGAGGCCAATATAAGGCTAGATTTGCCCGCATATGGGCCCCATATTTAATTATTAGGTGAATCGGCAAAAGGCCCCCAAACCACAGATATGCATGCGGGTATGACAAAACAATATGCAATCAAGTTGTTATTATGTTGAGAAAATAGGGTTTGAGGAAAGGGTTCACACATTTAGGGTTCGGCAGATCTTGGGGTTCCGGGGGTTCGGGGTTCGACAGGGTCCAGGGTTCGACGGTCCGTTCTCGGGGTTCGGGGTTCGACGAACTTGACGGGATCGTTCTCGGAAAGGGGTAGATCTTGGTGCTTCCGGGGTCTTCGGGTCATGTGGTCGGCCACGTCGGATTCTTCCGGGTCGGGGTTGTTCTTGTCGTCGGCCAGATCTTGCCGGGTCCGCGCTTCGGATTCCGTGAGGCGATCTTGACGTCCTTCCGGTTCGGGTTTGGCGTCCGAGGGAAGTACTTGGCGCTCGGCGGCCTTCGGTATCCATGTCGACGGTCTTGGCGTCCGAAAAGGCGATCTTGGTTCGGGGTTTCGAGGAGGTACGGGCTTGGCGCGATCGGCCTTCGATCCGTGATGGAGATCTTGTCGGCATCCATAGCATGGCACCAACCGGGGGGGAATCTTGTCGATGAGACGGCCTGGACATCTTCACCTTGCGCGGAATATGGTCCGTGTTCCGGTCTTGATCGTTAAGGGCTCTCACCACATCACCATATGAGGTCGTTGAGGCCATCCTGATGCGACCCGGGGCTTGGTACAGAGACAGCACGTCGGGGTCCTGCGGGACAAGACCGAGGCAGAGTGCGCCATCGGAGGTGGACCGCGGCGAAGGGGTCCGTCTTGTGAACAGCGTCGGACGGAGCGGAGGCCGGGCGAAGCTCGAGGTGCTGGCGGGGCGGCAGCGTCGGGGCCCTGGCGCGCTGCGGAGGACGAGGAAGGCAGCGAGATGGAGGACAGGGGCAGGTCGCGGGGAGGCCGGAGTCGGCCTTGAGGCTCGCGTGGCCATGAGGCGGTCCGGGTGGACGGGACGGCTGTCATGGCGTGAGCCGGAGCCGAGAGGAGGCCGCGCAGGCTTGAGGGTCGGCGGAGAGGCCCATGGCGGCGCATGGCGGGAGGCGGAGGTGAGGGCGCGGCGATGGCGGGGTCAGGCCTTGGCCTTGGCGCGTCTGAGGCCGGGCGGCGCTGGAGAGGAGCACGGCGCTGGGAAGCTCGCGGAGGAGGCCGTCAGCGGCGAGCTCGAAGGGCGCGAGGGCGGTCCGTGAGGCGGCTTGGCGGAGACGCGATGGAAGGTGGAGGCAGGCGGGCGGGGCTTGCGGGAGGCGCCCGGTCTGAGGGCGTCGGAGTAGGGAGGCGCCTTGGCGTGCCAGGCCCAGGCCTGCGGGACGCCAGAGGCGGAGGGCCGGCGGGCGGGTTGCAGTGGCGAGGCCGGCTGAGGAGGTGAGGCTGCGTCAGTACAGGGGTGGGCGAGCGGCGTGCAGGAAGAGGAACAGAGGAGAGGGCGAGGGGTGGGCAGGGAATAGGTGGGACCGGGTGTCGGTGGGGTATGGGGCGGGGTTGTACAGCGTCGTGTAGGGGTGTGTCGGTGTGTGGCAGTGGGTTAGGTGAGGAGAGAGGGTTGGGGAGAAAGGGAGGCCAAGTGGCGAGCCACAATTGGTGGGGGTGAGGGGTGTGCTGAGGTGGCGCATGGGGATTGGTGGGAGTGAGGTGGAGGGTGAGAGAGGGTAGAAGTTTGGGTAGGCTTAGGATTTAGAGGGGCAGGTAGGTGGACCGTTTGTAAAATCTGGGGCGGTCGTTCGGGTCGCTTCGGCCCGTTCGACTGCCCCGCTAAAATAAATTAAATATTTTATTTATTTTTAACAGACCGATTGCACAATATTTTTAATTAAAACAAAATATTCCGGGGACCGGGCTTTGCAGTTGAATTAAGATGGGGCGTTGGGAAAACAAATCGGGTGTTGCGCAAATAGTTTTGGCAAACAATGCATGATGATGACGATGCAATGCACAAATTCAACGCGATTTTCTAGTAGTGGTTTTGCGGGATGCCACAATTCGACACCACTAACAATGGATCTCGCCCTCGAGATCCGCCTCATGGTACCGGAAGGAAGGTCGGCGTTCTCCGTCTTCTCGCTTGGTGCCGATCCTCGCGACACCACTAACGAGGGTTCCTTCTTCATCTGGGTATCGGCGACACCACCAACAAAGGGTCGTTGCTCCTGATCGTCGAGAGAACACTCCGGGAACAAAAGGTCGAAGGTAGAGGTATCGCAGATAAAGCCACCCCTAACTTCCGTGGACGGAGTAAATTGCCGGATCCACTGATTCGACGTACAAGAGCGAATGATAAGAGCAGTGGTAGGGTAGCTACTCCATCCCACACTCAGACCATTTCTCTGCACGCGAATAGATGGATTTTGCAACCAACTCTCGGAATCACACTGAAGATCTTCATAGGCGGTATCCGGAACAAAGATATGATGCCAGCAGAAATCGTATGAAAGACACACTGATTAGGTTCCGCGATGGTTCCATTGGCATGAACAACACATGCTCATGGTCGACTCCAACTTCACCAAAGCTCGTCCTTCTCAGATGTTTTTCAACGTCACTGATATCCAGCAAGGAACACAGATGGATAAGAGCTCAAGAACAAAAGATCGGATGAAGGGTACAACCGACAAGTTACAGATTGATGATCGTAGCACCTCCGTTACAAAAAGGGAGAAGCGAAACCCTGAAGGTACGACGGAAACCCAACCACGAGAATTCTGGACTCAAGAGAGAGAAGAGCGATTCAAAACACGCCGAGGTAAGAGGAGAACAGCGGGGGTAAGGTAAAATCAGACCTAGTCGAACTATCCAACCGATTTTGCAAAATAGTTTTGACACTCTACTTCGCCGTTAGCTAGGTTATCCTCTGATTTGGACTTGTGGGTATCGCATAGCTGAGCTCTGATACCACTCTGTAACACCCTCAGAATCGGACCTATGCAAGTTTTAGCAAAATTCGCCAAACCCGCATAGAAACGATTCAAAGGTGCCCACCAGGCATTTTCGTGCGGGTGGAAAACGAAGTAATAACATTGCACAACAGTCCTCGATGGGACCCACAGAACAGATATATATAGGCGACTCCATGAGTCAAGAATACAGATATAATATACAAGATCCAAATCACCTTGAAAACGATAGTGCGTCCAGCTACGGACAAGATGCAAATGGGGCTAAGAGCCCTGAAGAATAACCAATGGCGTCCATAACCCTGCCCAGGCCAAGCCGGAAGGGTAACCCTGCTAACGGCGTCGATCTCAAAACCTGCTTAACAAAAAGGGGTGCCGACAAAGGGCAAAGCAGAAAAACAAAGAAGGAGCGTCAAGATCGAGGCGATTGCAGCGAGGCTAGAATTGGCGGTCCTCGCCTACATAGGTATGGTGGTGGCGGCAGCGGCGGCATGCACTAAACAACCTATAGAGACTCGATACAAGCTGGCGGTTATCGAGGGTGAGAATGACCTATCCGGATCCAACTCAAGCTATCACCAAACAAACCCATCTGGCGTTTCCCCTCGAGACCACACGAGGAAGTCAACCGAGGAACTCACCACGATTAGCGTTTTAATTATTCAGTTATAGTTGCGGCACTTTACTAGTCGGTTTAGATAATCGTCACGATAAAGTAAGCGATGGGCACTTTTAGTTAACCATTCCGTTATAGTAGCAACTTACTAATCGATCTGAGATAGCATGTGATAAACCCAAAAACCCAAAGGTTGTTGGTACTTTTATTCAGCCAATTCCGTTGTAGTTGCCATACTTACTAGTCGGTACAATGGTATGGCGACAACCAAACAAGCAATTGTGGGCGATTATTAGCCATTCCATTATAGTGAAGCTGATTACTAGTCATTATAAGTCAAATTTATAGCAGTAAACTTTAGTTATGCTTGTCTATGATCGAGATCTTGTGCTCCAAGTCGTCCATATCCATGGACACGGCTTTCAGAAAGTTTTACCGGCGGGTGCACCAATAGCAACACACGCCGATCAACCTCGGAAAAACCAAATCAAAACCCAACGAGGCTTTCTTTCACGATGAACAATCACAGAGTTGAGAAATATTTGGGGCCACCCTTAAGTAGAATCATAGCAGTAGACAAGCTCGAGACGGCCTCAAGGTCTTTGGGTATCGGTACGTGAACGATTGGGAACCCCAAGCGGGCTTGTCGACACCGCGGAATCGTGTCCCGATCCTAAGCGATAGGTGCTATCGCTGTCGTAAATAAAGCAGTAAAGCATGGCATAAGTACAGGATCGTAAATAAAACCTCAAACTAGTTTGTGGCCCCAAGAAATAAGAATGAATCAAGCTCTGGCTCAGGGGGGTCCCATATACCTCCCGGATGTGGATAGCGCGCAAATCAAGGAACAGGTATCAAGTACTCGGGGTCTTACGGGACACAAGTGGGCGTTCGGAAACCAAATATTATCTATCACCCACCGATGCCTCTGCTTATTCAATTTTAGTTGTTAAACAGAAATTAAAGTGCCAATAAGTAAAGCTAGAATCATATCCGACATCAACGTGCGGCAATACATCAGCAACTGAGGCATATGACGACACACAACAGCAATATAGCAAGCGACGGCGACGCGCAAGACCAACTAGCTACCAAACAACAGGCAATAGGGTGTGTCCAAGGCAATATAGGGCTGCAGGGAATATCACAGGTACGGAAACTAAAGCATCGCAACACAGATAGCAATAGATCAACAGGAGGGAAGTAAATACTATAAAAGTAAGATAGGTAGAAAGGGGGAGATGCTCGCCTGAAAACATTGCCGAGAGGTTCAACCGAAGATCGGGGCGAAGCTCACATCAACTCAACGGCCTTATCCGCGAAGAAGCAAAACACTAGAAGAAAACCGGATGCAATATTTAATACTGGGCAGAAGATCGGCATGATGCATGTATGATGCATGGCATGGCAAGGCGCGATGCAATTAGGTCAAGATTAAGCGGAACCGGGGTCCCGACAATTAATTAAATGGTTCCAGTTGTTTAGATCCCCGCAATTTAAATGTTGTTTAGCAATGAAAGATTATAGTATGGATTCGCTACTCAAGTTTAAATGAGGCCAATATAAGGCTAGATTTGCCCGCATATGGGCCCCATATTTAATTATTAGGTGAATCGGCAAAAGGCCCCCAAACCACAGATATGCATGCGGGTATGACAAAACAATATGCAATCAAGTTGTTATTATGTTGAGAAAATAGGGTTTGAGGAAAGGGTTCACACATTTAGGGTTCGGCAGATCTTGGGGTTCCGGGGGTTCGGGGTTCGACAGGGTCCAGGGTTCGACGGTCCGTTCTCGGGGTTCGGGGTTCGACGAACTTGACGGGATCGTTCTCGGAAAGGGGTAGATCTTGGTGCTTCCGGGGTCTTCGGGTCATGTGGTCGGCCACGTCGGATTCTTCCGGGTCGGGGTTGTTCTTGTCGTCGGCCAGATCTTGCCGGGTCCGCGCTTCGGATTCCGTGAGGCGATCTTGACGTCCTTCCGGTTCGGGTTTGGCGTCCGAGGGAAGTACTTGGCTCGGCCTTCGGTATCCATGTCGACGGTCTTGGCGTCCGAAAAGGCGATCTTGGTTCGGGGTTTCGAGGAGGTACGGGCTTGGCGCGATCGGCCTTCGATCCGTGATGGAGATCTTGTCGGCATCCATAGCATGGCACCAACCGGGGGGGAATCTTGTCGATGAGACGGCCTGGACATCTTCACCTTGCGCGGAATATGGTCCGTGTTCCGGTCTTGATCGTTAAGGGCTCTCACCACATCACCATATGAGGTCGTTGAGGCCATCCTGATGCGACCCGGGGCTTGGTACAGAGACAGCACGTCGGGGTCCTGCGGGACAAGACCGAGGCAGAGTGCGCCATCGGAGGTGGACCGCGGCGAGGTGGGGTCCGCGCTGACGCGGAACCGGCGATGCGGACCGGAGCGGAGGCCGGCGAGCTCGGAGGTGCGCGGCGGCGGGGCGACCGGCGTCAGGGGCTGGCCTTCATGGAGGAGGGCAGGCGAGGATGGAGGACAGGGGCGAGGTCGCGGGGAGGGAGGCGGAGTCGGCGCTCAGGGGCTCGCGTGGCCGGTCCGGGGTGGACGGACGGCCTGTCATGGGCGCGATCGCCGAGCCGAGAGGAGGGCCGCGCAGCTTGAGGGTCGGCGGAGAGGCCCATGCAGCGCGCATGGCGGGAGGCAGAGGTGAGGGGCCTTGGCGATGGCGGGTCGTCTTGGCCGGCCGCGCCGGTGCGGCGAGGCGGCCTTGGAGAGGAGCACGGCGCTGGGAAGCTCAGCGGAGGAGGCGTGGCCGGGAGCTCGAAGGGACGGAGGCGGTCCGTGAGGCGGCAGGCCGTTGGCGGAGACGCGATGGAAGGTGGAGGCAGGCGGGGCTTATGGGAGGCGCTCGGTGCGGGACGTCGGGGTAGGGGCCTTGTGGCGTGCAGGCCTGGCCCTGCGGCGAGGCGAGGAGGCGGAGGCAGCCGGGAGGCGGGTTGCGGTGGCAGGCGACGCGGGGAGGTGAGGCTGCGTCGGGTACCAGGGGTGGGGCGAGCGAGCGGTCTGCGGGGAAGAGGAACAGAGGAGAGGGCTGACAGGGGTGGGCCAGGGGAATAGGTGGGACCGGGGTGTCGGTGGGGGTATGGGGCCGGGGTTGTACCGCGTGCGTGTAGGACTGTGTGCGGTGTGTGGCAGAGTGGGTTAGGTGAGGAGAGAGGGGTTGGGGAGAGAAAAGGGAGAGGCCAAGTGGCAGGCCACAATTGGTGGGGGGTGAGGGGTGTGCTGAGGTGGCGCATGGGGATTGGTGGGAGTGAGGTGGAGGGTGAGAGAGGGTAGCAGTTTGGGTAGGCTTAGGATTTAGAGGGGCAGGTAGGTGGACCGTTTGTAAAATCTGGGGCGGTCGTTCGGGTCGCTTCGGCCCGTTCGACTGTCCCGCTAAAATAAATTAAATATTTTATTTATTTTTAACAGACCGATTGCACAATATTTTTAATTAAAACAAAATATTCCGGGGACCGGGCTTTGCAGTTGAATTAAGATGGGGCGTTGGGAAAACAAATCGGGTGTTGCGCAAATAGTTTTGGCAAACAATGCATGATGATGACGATGCAATGCACAAATTCAACGCGATTTTCTAGTAGTGGTTTTGCGGGATGCCACATGGTGCTAGATCGGATCAGATCGCGAGGAGGAGAAGCGAGTACGACTATATCACCCACGTTCCGACGAACGTTCCGCTGTGCGAATCTTCAAGGGTATGAAGATCTAATCCAATCTCTCTCGTTGTTTGCATCTCCTAGATTAGATCTTGGCTTCCCTCTGTTCGCATCCGTAGAAAATTTTGATTTACTATACCGCGAAACCCTTCAGTGGTATCAGAGCTAGATCTATGCGTAGATGTGTTTCACGAGTAGAACACAACAGGGTTGTTGCGGGCGTTGATGTTTTCTGTTGCAAGTCTCTTGTTTGTGTTCTTCTTATGACGCGGGATAGTGCGATTGAAGCGGTCCAGGCCAACCTTACGCGACGTCGTTCGCGAGACCGGCTCCGCACTTGACGTGTGGCTTGTTCCACACATGCGGCCGGTGGATGCCAGTTTCTCTCACTATAGTTGTCATGGGATTTACACCGGAGTTTGGCAACCATAATATCACCGTTGTGGATTTCCGTAGGTAAGAATCGTTCTTAGTTTGCTACTCCCATAAGCCACGTAAAACATGCAACAACAAAGTAGAGGCGTCTAACTTGTTTTTGCAGGGAGTGTTTTCTGTGATATGGTATGGCCCAAGATGTGATGTGTATAATGTATGCGATGATCATGTTTTGTAATGTTTCACGACTTGCATGTCGATGAGTACACAACCGGCAGGAGCCATATGGTTGTCTTTATAATTATGTATGACCTGTGTGTCAACTTCTTATACGCCATGTAATAGTTTCACTTTATCGCTAAGTAGTTAGCAATAGTTGTAGTTGTTGTTCGTGGTGGAGGCAATCATGGTGGAGTGATGGAGATCATGCCGGCACGCACAAGATGGAGATCATTGCGCAAAGATTGGATATACCATGTCACATAAAGTTATATGCATGTGATGTTTATCCTTTTATGTATCTTATTATGCTTAGATCGCGACGGTAGCATTATAAGATGATTCCTCACTTAAAGATCAAGATAAAACTATGTTCTCCCCAAGTATGCACCGTTGCGAAAGTTCGTCGTGTCCAAGCATCACGTGATGATCGGGTGCTATAGACTCTACGTTCACATACAACGGGTGCAAGCCAGTTTTGCACACGCGGAAATACTTGGGTCTAACTTGACGAGCCTAGCATGTACAGACATGGCCTCGGAACACATGAACCGAAAGGTTAAGCATGAGTCATATGAATGATATGATCGACACTTCGTTGTCCATCATTGAAACCACATCTCTTCTCGTGAAGATCGGATTAGGTGTGGTGAATTTGGATCGTGTTCACTAAACAACTTGAGGGATGTTGAATTTAGTGGGAGTTCATCTAGTAATTTGATTAAAAGTTGAACTAGTTATCATGAACATAGTCTAATTTGTACTTGCAAATATTGTAGATCAAATGGCTAAGTCCAACTTCAACTTCAACGTTTTTGCTGAGAAGGAAAAGCTTAAAAACAATGGGTCTAACTTCACCAACTGGTTCCGCAATCTGAGAATCATTCTCTCTGGCGGTCAAAAGGACTATGTCCTTGAGAATGCGTTAGGTGACGCCCCTGCTGCTACTGCGCCGGCTGATGAGAAAGTTGTCTATCAGTCGCGCAAAGATGATTATGGTGTGATTAAGAGCACCATGTTGTTTGCTATGGAATCGGACCTTCAAAATCGTTTTGAAGACTATCCCGGGCCCTTTGAGATTCTCGAGGAGCTGAAAACCATGTTTCAGACTCAGCCCGTTCTGAGAGATATGAGATCTCTGAGAAGTTCTTTAACTGCAAGATGGAGGAAGGGAGTTCGTTAGTGAGCACGCCATTAAGATGTCGGGCTACACTCAACGCCTTGAGAAACTGGACTGCAAGATTCCAGAGGAGGTCAAGATTGACAGGGTTCTGCAATCACTCCCTCCCAGCTACAAAAGTTTTGTAGTGACTCACAATCAGATTGGTTCCACTGATACGATCACCGAGCTCTTCGCAAAGCTGAAGGCTGCGGAGGTGGACATCAAAAAGGATAATCATGTGTTGATGGTCAACAAGCCCCCCACCTTCAAGAAAGGTAAGGGTGCAAAGAAGCCCTTCAAGAAAGGTAAGGGTGCAAAGAAGCCCTTCAAGAAAGGCGGTGGCAAGCGCGTTGCCCCTACAGAGAAGAAGCTCAGGTCTGGTCCCAAGCCGGACACTGAGTGCTTCTATTGCAAGGACAAGGGTCACTGGAAGCGCAACTGTCCGAAGTACTTAGCGGACAAGAAGGCTGGCACCATCAAAGGTATATTTGATATACATGTTATTGATGTTTTCCTTACTAGCCCTCGTTGTAGTGCCTGGGTATTTGATACTGGTTCAATTGCTAATATTTATAACTCGAAACAGGAGCTACGGAATAGACGGCGGCTGGCGAGGGATGAGGTGACGATGCGCGTTAGCAACGGATCAAGAGTTGATGTGATGGCCGTCGGCACGCTCTCCTTAGTTTTACCTTCGGGATTAGTTTTAAACCTTAATAAGTGTTATTATGTGCCTGCGTTGAGCATGAACATTATTTCTGGATCTTGTTTGTTGCAAGACGGTTATTCATTTAAATCGGAGAATAATGGTTGTTCTATTTATATGAGTAACATCTTTTATGGTCATACACCTATTGTGAATGGTTTATTTCTTCTAAATCTCGAAAGAGATGAAACACACATCCATAACATTGAGGCTAAGAGATGCAAAGTAGATAGTGATAATACTACTTATTTGTGGCACTGTCGTCTAGGTCATATTGGTGTAAAATGAAGAAACTCCATTCTGATGGACTTTTGGAGTCTCTTGATTTTGAATCATTTGACACATGCGAACTATGCCTCACGGGCAAGATGATCAAAACCCCGTTCTCCGGTATGATGGAGCGAGCAACGAACTTGTTGGAAATCATACATACTGATGTATGTGGACCGATGAGTGTTTCGACGCGCGGTGGATATCGCTATTTTCTCACTTTTACCGATGACTTAAGTAGATATGGGTATATCTATTTAATGAAATATAAATCTGAAACATTTGAAAAGTTCAAAGAATTTCAGAATGAAGTGGAGAACCATCGTAACAGAAAGATTAAGTTTCTACGATCCGATCGTGGAGGTGAATATTTGAGTTATGATTTTCTCACGCATCTTAAAGCAAGCGAAATCGTTTCGCAACGCACGCCACCCGGAACACCACAGCGCAATGGTGTGTCTGAACGCCGGAATCGAACCCTATTAGATATGGTCCGATCGATGATGTCTCTTACTGATTTGCCGTTATCATTTTGGGGTTATGCATTAGAAACCGCTGCATTCACTTTAAATAGGGCACCATCTAAATCCATTGAGACGACACCGTATGAACTGTGGTTTGGTGCTAAACCTAAGTTGTCGTTTCTTAAAGTTTGGGGATGCGAAGCTTACGTCAAGAAGTTGATGCCGGACAAGCTCGAACCCAAAGCGGAGAAATGTGTCTTCATAGGATACCCTAAGGAAACTATTGGGTATACCTTCTATCACAGAACCGAAGGCAAAGTGTTTGTCGCAAAGAACGGTTCCTTTCTTGAGAAGGAGTTTCTCTCGAAAGAAGTGAGTGGGAGGAAAGTAGAGCTAGACGAGGTTATTGAACCTTCTCTTGAATTGGAGAGTAGCGCAGCACCTGAAATTGTTCCAGTGCCGCCTGCACCAACGATAGAGGAAGCTAATGACAAGGATCATGAAGCTTCGGACGATGTCCATCTTGAACGTCGCAGTCGACAAGGTCGGCCCTCCCCCGAGTGGTACGGCAACCCTGTCTTGACTGTCTTGTTGGTAGAAGACAGTGAACCTACGAACTATGAGGAAGCGATGATGAGCCCAGACTCTGAAAATGGCTAGAAGCCATGAAATCCGAATTGGGATCCATGAGGGAAAACCAAGTATGGACTTTGGTGGACCCTCCTAGCGACCGAAAGGCCGTTGAGTGCAAATGGATCTTCAAGAAGAAAACGAACACGGATTGTAATGTTACCATCTATAAGGCACGACTTGTCGCGAAAGGTTTTCGACAAGTTCAAGGTGTTGACTACGATGAGACTTTCTCTCCCGTAGCGATGTTTAAGTCCATTCGGATTTTATTAGCAATTGCTGCGTTTCATGATTATGAAATATGGCAGATGGATGTCAAGACTGCGTTCCTCAATGGCAACATTGATGAAGAGTTATATATGATGCAACCCGGATGTTTTGTCGATCCTAAGGATGCTGATAAAGTATGCAAACTTCAGCGTTCCATTTATGGACTAAAGCAAGCATCTCGGAGTTGGAACCTTCGTTTTGATCAAGTGATCAAGAGCTTTGGATTTGTTCCAAATTGCTACGAGGCTTGCATCTACAAGAAAGTGAGTGGGAGCTCGGTGACATTTCTGGCACTATATGTGGATGACATATTGATTATTGGAAATGACATTAACATGCTTAACGATGTGAAGAGTTATTTGAACAAGTGTTTTTCAATGAAAGACCTAGGTGAAGCTGCTTATATATTGGGCATCAAAATCTATAGAGATAGACAAAGACGCCTGATAGCTTTAAGCGAGAGTACATACCTAGACAAAGTTCTGAAAAGGTTCGGAATGGATAAGGCAAAGAAAGGTTCAGTGCCTATGTTTTCAGGTAAGATATTGAGCAAGGCTCAGTGTCCAGCTACGGTAAATGATAGGGAAGCTATGAGCAAAGTGCCTTATGCCTCGGCCATAGGTTCTATCATGTATGCCATGCTGTGTACTAGACCAGATGTGTCCAATGCTCTTAGTTTGACGAGCAGGTATCAATGTGATCCAGGAGTGGAACACTGGACAGCCGTGAAGAACATCCTAAAGTACCTAAATAGGACTAAAGAAATGTTCTTAGTCTATGGGGGTGATGAACAACTCGTCGTAAAAGGTTACGTCGATGCTAGTTTCGACACCGACAAGGATGATTCTAAGTCTTAGACAGGATACTTGTATATTTTGAATGGAGGAGCTGTGAGCTGGAGAAGCTGCAAGCAAAGCGTGATCGCGGGATCTACAGTAGAAGCGGAATACATGGCTGCTGCAGAAGCGTCAAGTGAAGGAGTTTGGATCAGGAACTTCATCACTGAGCTTGGCGTGGTTCCAAGTGCATTGGACCCACTGGAGATATTATGTGACAACACTGGCGCCATAGCACTCGCTAAGGAACCAAGATATCATCCAAATACCAAGCATATCAACCGCAAGTTTCATATAATCAGAGATTATATAGCAGATGGAGATCTGAAGATCAGCAAAGTGCATACAGATCTGAATGTCGCAGATCCATTGACTAAACCTCTTCCACGTGTAAAACATGATCAGCACCTCAGTGCCATGGGTGTGAGATTGTTGCCAAATGTAAAATAGATTATTGACTCTAGTGCAAGTGGGAGACTATTGGAATTATGCCCTAGAGGCAATAATAAAGATGTTATTATTATAATTCTTGTTCATGATAATGTTTATATTCCATGCTAGAATTGTATTAAGCGGAAACTTTAATACTTGTGTGGTTTGTGAACAACACCGTGTCCCTAGTACGCCTCTATGGACTAGCTCATTGATTAATGATGGTTAAGGTTTCCTAACCATGGACATGAGTTGTCGATTAATAATGAGATCACATCATTGGGAGAATGATATGATGGACAGACCCTAACCAAGCGAAGCAATTAGATCGTGTCATCGTGTTCATCTTTGCGAAGCTTTTCTTATGTCAAATATTGTATTCCTTAGACCATGAGATAATACAACTCCCTGGTATCGGAAGAAAGATTTGAGGTCATCAAACGTCATCCTATGAGAGGGTGATCATAAAGGTGTCTCTCAGGTGATCGGAAAGTATCTGTTGGGTTGTATGTATCGAGATGGGATTTGTCCCTCCCAAGTTGGAGAGATATACTTCGGGCCCACTCGGTAATCGATATCAACACCGCTTGCAAGCATGTGGTTAAGGAGTTAATCACAAAGTGATATCGGATTACGGAACGAGTAAAGTACTTGCTGTGAACGAGATTGAACTAGGTATGACGGTACCGACGATCAAATCTCGGGTAAGTAAAATATCGCGAGACGAAGGGAATACATATATGGGATTGATTGAATCCTGGCATCATGGTTCATCCGATATGATTATCGATGAATGTGTGGGAGTCAATATGGGTTTCCAGACCCCGCTGTTGATTATTGATAGAAGATCATGTCTGCATATTCTCGAACCCGAAGGGTCACACACTTAATGTGTCTCGACGCTAGGATAGATTGGATAATTGGTTTATGAGTTTTTGTTTGGAGTCTCGGATGGGATACGAGACATCACGAGAGGTTCCGGAGTGGTCTGGAGAATAAGATTCATATAAGGCAGTGCAGTTTTTGGAGTTCGGAATTGTTCCGGGTTAATCGGTATTGTACCGGAAGCTTCTAGAACCTTCCGGAAGGGGACCAACGTGGCCCCACATTCCGGGAGGGGGCATGGGCCTATGAGGGAGTTCCCTGGCCGCATTGGGCCAGGGGCACAATGCCCCATAGGGCCCAGCCGGCCAAGCAAGGGATAAACCCTAATTGGACCTTCTAGAAGGGGGGGTTTCCTTGCCCCCCACTCCTCCCTCCTTTGGCCGCCGGCCTAGGGCTTGGTGGAGGGGTTAGGGCAGGCGCCCACCCCTCTATATATAGAGGGCTGGGGAGCACCACCCCCCCCACACACACACCTTCCCCTCAAGCCTAGTCGCCCTGCTGCCCTCCTCTCTCTCCCTTCCGACTGCGTGTAGGCGAAGCCTTGCTGCAGAAACTGTCCACCAATTGCACCGCGCCGTCGCGTTGTAGATCCAATCCATCTCTCCACCATACTTGCTGGACCAAGGAAGGAGGAGACATCGAGGTGCTGCACGTGTGCATCTCACGGAGGCATCACCACTTGTGGTGCTAGATCGGATCGGATCGCGAGGAGGAGAAGCGAGTACGACTACATCACCCACGCCCGATTTAACGCTCATGTCTGCGAATCTTCAAGGGTATGAAGATCTAATCCAATCTCTCTCGTTGTTTGCATCTCCTAGATTAGATCTTGGCTTCCCTCTGTTCGCATCCGTAGAAAATTTTGATTTACTATGCCGCGAAACCCTTCAATAAGTTCTTCATCGGGTTGGCCCATCACACTGCAGGACCACTGCGACTAACCAGGCAAGTGTTGTGGCACTCTCTATGATGCATTTTTTTGACCAAGTGAGGAAACGATGGTCCACATCTTTACCTAATGCTCCTTCTCATGGACCCTCTACATGATTTGTTTTTCTTGGATCTGATCGCCCTCTAGCCCTAGCAGCGGTGGAGTTCTTCATAGATTGGTGGAGGTATATCACCCACTCCACTCCAGCCACCAATGTTGAGAGATGCTTCTTCGTTGATCATACTCATGGCTAGGTGGACTTACATGAAACAAAACACAATCATCTTGGCTTTGACACGGTTCTAGCGGAGGCCTAAATATGGTTGTCCCTAGCATATATTTAGGTATATTGAGATGTAATCCTAGAGCCCTTTTTTGTTTTCTTGAAAAAGCCGCATGTCGATGGAGATGCACATTACTAGATCATCATTGTACTAAATAATTTGTACAAGCATACTTTTAGATCTATTTACAGTTGAAAATCTTAAAACCCCAAATTGCACATAACAATATTGAACTAGATTGTTTTGAACATATACTCCATTTGTTCAGAAATAATTGACGCATACGGTGATTTTGTGAAACCCCCTTGACGTTTTCCAAGACTTGGCCTACGGTCCACCTCACCCTCTTCAATGCCTCGTCGTCCCTTTCTCGATTCTTTGATCTCCTTCTCCGACATTGGCGTCCTCAGGCTATCCCGACTGCTCTGGCGACTTCTGAAGCTACACGCCCATTGTCTTGGAACCATCTCATCCTTCTCTCTCGACCACATGGCGTGGAAGCGTAGTTTTGTAGCCCCACCGCAAACCCTAGCCCAGTCTCAGGTAAGCTTCTATTAGGATGTAACGCTTTGTTTGAATTTCAGATCTGCATGGTTGAAGTGTAAAATAGACGTGCTGATTTTTTTCTCCCCTGAGTAAGTTATTTTTGGACCTAAGGGACTAGAAAAAAACACCACATAACCTCCATGCATTTGGCATCACCCTTCCAACCGACGCATCCATGCCCATCATGTCCAAGCACAAAATATTCCGTTCGGCTGGGTTTGTGATTTTGAAAGAGGGACACCTCGCTACGGTACAATCTCCACATTTTGATTGGCAGGGAGAGAAAATAAAGCAAAAAAAAAATCGAACTGGGGGAGAAATCCCGACCTCTGCATCCAAGATGCACACAACCTTTATTAAGTTCAAAAAATAAAGCAAATAAAGTCAGGGGAATATAAAATTCGAGTGGCCAATGCATACGCTTTACAAAAATTACATGATTGAGCAATCTTACATCTGACCAAACCGGAAAACAAACATGCTAGTGAGCTGTTTTCTCCAACATATTTCAGATTTTGGTCAGATTGTTTCGAAACTGTTGCTGGAGCAGACATTACAGTTTGTTTCTTCACAGGAACATACAAGTAATCAGTTATCTTCACAGGAACATACAATTAGGCGAGCGAGCGAACGACTAGGAGAAGAGGCAACGAAAACTACTGCTACGAGAGAACAGAAACGAAAACAGGGCGTCCTCATCGTCCATCTTGATCGTCTCGGGCCGCAACTTGGGTGCCTGGAGTTCGGCGTCGTGTTCCCGCTCTTTCTTCCTCTTCGCCTCCTCTTCCTTCTCGTGCTCGGCGAAGAACCGCCGCAGCGCGTCCATCGGGATCCCTTTCCCTGTCCTGATCTTCGCCTTCTTGCATCCATCATCGGCGCCGCGCTCCGACCGATCTGACGGGGGTGGCCGCTTGGAGCTGGCAGGCCGTGCCGCGTCGACGGCGGATTCTGGTGGCGCTGGAACACGACGGGCCGCGCGGACGTCCCAGGCGGGCACTCGTGCGGTGCGGCTGGGGATGCTGCTGGCGGCGGGGTACTGGACGAGGTAGGAGTCGGTGCCGAACGACGCGGAGACGACCTTGGCGCGCGTGTAGATCACCAGCTGCCTCTTGCCGGAGACCTGCGGGAACCTTCTGCGCACCTCGATGTCCTCCCCGGCCGTGAACCGCGGCCGCTGGTGCTGGCGCTGCTCTGCCTTCACGATGGTGGGCTTCGCCGGCAAGAACTCGTGCGCGCCGTGGTTGCCTTGCTCGCAGCGTTTGCGTGTGTGCGCGCCGCGAGAGTCGGGGCAGGAGCCTGGCCCGGCGCCACGATCCTCTTCACCGCCATCAGGACGGCGGCCTCCGTGATGGCGCGACGGCGGCCTCCGGGATGCAGAGCTCGTGGATCTCTCTGCCCTTCCTTGCTCCGTTGTTTCTGAAGGAAATCAGACGCGAGCGGGTCTGTGCAAGGAATACTGAGCGGGAGTATATATGAATCGGCCTCGAGTCCGAGTACGGGTCGAACACTTGATCTACCGCCTACGCGCATGGCTGTTTTTTCAGTTCGGCGTTCCAAATCTTGCAGGGAAAGTAATTTTTCGGGTTTACAATGATGTGATGATGTGTTCCTGCCACGATCACGCGTTTGCGAGATTTGGAATTGGGACTGGAACAGAGAATAAGGCCCTGCATGCTGCATGGCAACGCCGTGATACAAATTGCACTTGTAAAATTGTGTTAAAAATATACACTTTTGAAAATACAGTGCACCAATAAAATCAGTGAAATTAGACTCTTGGATCAATCGTTTTGGGAAATACATTAGTAGAATAAAGATCCCGATTTCCAGATTAAACGACTTACTTTTATTATTTGACAGAAATTTCAGAATGAAGCTATTAATTGAATTTGAGAAATAGGCAACAAAATTTTGAACCAAAAATTCATATCGATCCATACCAAGGCAGTACGAAGAGTGATCCACTCAAGAGAGTTGATGCTCACAAGTCATGACATGTCAAATTGTTCTAATTTATAATGCTGGCTCGCTTTCCTCCTTTACTATTATAGGGTTCATACCAATGTTGATAATCTAGTGGGTTTAGGTGGCTAATTGGAGTAGCTCAGGTGTTCTAGGGTGTTAGTTTAGCTGCTAATTTATCTTAGTGATGAACTTGAGCATGTGTGTGAGTTATGCATCTATGTGTCTGCAATCTTCTAACCGACCCACGTCACTCCTTCCCCAGGGACGACTCGGGAGGCGACCCCGCCCTGGCCACCGTCGACCCAGCCCTCCTCCTCCACCCTGTCGTCGCCGGTCGCCTCCACCGGGCAAAGCCCGTGTGGAGCCAGCGGCGGCGGGGCCTGGCTTCTCCGCGGCGGCACTCGGGAGTAGGGGAGCTCTCGGTGGCGGCCTGTTTTGGCGTTTGGGTGTCCGCACGCCTTCGGCTAGCGGTTGACTACGCCGGCGAATTTCTACAGGGCTGGAGGAGGTCGTCAGGCTAGCGCTGCTACACGGGGTGGTGGTGTCCGTGCCCTGGATGGCCCGGGCAGGTTGTGGCCATGTCGTACCTTCTGCGGTCGTGCGGGATGCCGAGCCGACGGGCTCGAGCGTGGATTCGGTCAGGGCGGCGCCCCTCGACTACGGGTGGCTGACATGGGTGGCCGTTTTGCTTCTCTGGCGCCGGCAGCGTCCGTTTGCCGGAGATGAGGAAGCCGAGGCAGCAGCCCCGGGGATGCACCGGCTTTCAGGTGGTCGGCGGCCAGAGGTTTACCTCGACGCATCGATGGCATGGATGATGGCAGTTCTAGGGGTTCCTCGGTGCAGTGGTCTCGTCGAGGCCGCGCCCAGCTTCGTCGGTGCTTTGGCAGCTATGGAGGGTCACCACGGGGTGGCTTGCTGTCTGGGGCGGTGGCAGATAGGCATGTGGTGTTACGATGCTGCGCGCGAAGGCCGGAGCGGCGGCTCCGGATTGAGATGGTGGTGATGCTCTGCCTTGTCCATGCGGGAGTCGAGGAATGGCTTCGTGGGCGTGGACGTCGTCCCTTTAGCCGGTGATCTAGCTCGCCGGGAGGTACGAACCGTCTCGGTGATAGTTCATTCGAGGTGGTGGTTGAGGTTTCTGGACAAAACTCTTGCTCGACTTGGTCGGTGCCAACAGCGTCGGTGCTTGATCGCGTTGTTCTCCCTTCTTGGGGGCGTTGTCATGGAGCCCCGACACCCCTCTGTCCATCATTTCGGGGTGAAAACCCAAATCTGGCTTGCCGGATTGGATGACGGCAACGTCTTTTAGACGTCGTTATCTCCTTGGAGGCATCATTTTGCAGAATGTGCGGAGCCTTTCTTGGGATGCTAGTGATGCGGTTGAGTCGATGTATTCGGGCCCTGTCGGCGTGCGAGAAACGTTTGTGTGTCCCCTGCGGCCTGCGTCTCGCCATGAAGCCCAAGATGCCTAGCTATTTTCTTTGGCTCTGACTTCCTCTCTTGGGACGTGGACCAGACTTTTCGTAGTGTAGGGGTTCGTAGCATGGAAAACAAAATTTTCTATCGCATACAAACAAACAAGCCAAGATCTATCTACTAGATTGTAGCAACGAGTCGATGGAATAACTTACCCTCGAAGATTCCAAAGCGGTTAACGAGAGCAGATTCTCGTGGGTGATGTAGTCGTACACTTCCGATCTCAAGATCGCGTAGACGATCCTTCCGGCGCTGCGTTCCGGCAGAGCTTCCGCAGTCGGTCACACGTTCGGTACTCGACGAAGACCTTCCTCTCCCTTGTTCCAGCAGGCAGCGGAGGTTGTAGCACTCTCCTCGCGATTCCGGCAGCACAACGGCGTGGTACCGGAAGTAGAGGGGAGATCCCGCAGGGCTTCGCCTTAAGCCGGAGCGAGTATGGTGGAGTATGAGAGAGCTATTAGTGGTCTAGAGATTAGACACACCAATTAGAAGGCTCTAAACCGAAGGCTAGGGCAATTAGAAGCTCTAAACCAAAACGGCTCTAAACCGGAGATTAGAGGATAGGAACTTGTGTGTCTAGAGGAGGAGGCCCTGCCCCTCCTTTTATAGGTGGGAGGGGCGGCCAAGGGGAGGGGAGTCCCTCCCCAAGTCGGCCTTGGTTGGCGCGCCGGCTTGGAGGGACTCCTCCCCCAAGTCGGTTCCAACCACCTCTTGCTTGTTTCCCACAATTTCCTGTTTTCCACAGTTTCCTGTTTTAGCCGTTTGACTTTCAAACTGGCAGTTTGACTTTTCAGTTTTGGAACAGCAAGAACACTTAGTACATGATGCAATCATTCAATATGAAATGACACATTCATGTACCCTTCCCCGGAGTGTCGGACAATCCGGAACCTTCTAGAAAATTCCCGATGAAAACACCGGAATCATTCCCGAACTCCGAAACGGGACTTTCCTTATATGAATCTTATTCTCCGGACCATTCCGGATCACCTCGTGATATCCCGGATCCCATCCGAGACGCCGAACAACATTCGGTCTCTTTCTCATAATACCATAACTACTCAAACAACGTCGAATCCTTAAGTGTGTCTCCCTACGGTTCGTGAATTATGCGGACATGATCGAGACACTTCTCCGAACAATAACCAATAGAGGAATCTGGAAATTCATATGGCTCCCACATATTTCTACGATTACTTTGCGATCGAATGAACCACTTACATACGATACCAATTTCCCTTTGTCTCACGATAGTTTACTTATCCGAGGTTATGATCGGTATCTCCGCATACCTAGTTCAACCTCGTCGATAAGTACTCTTTTCTCGCTCCGTGATATGTGATCCCTTGTGAGCCAGTCACATGCTTGCAAGCTAATTGGATGACATTCCACCGAGAGGGCCCAGAGTATATCTATCATCATATGGATGGACAAATCCCACTCTTGATCCATGTGTTTCAACCAATACTTTCCGAACACTCAATGCCACCTTTATAGCCACCCAGTTACGGTGTGGTGTTTGATGTCATCAAAGCATCCATCCGGTAAAGGTGATATGCATGATCTCATGGTCGAAGGAATTAGGTTACTATGTATCAGAAAGCATATATCAATTGAACTATTAAAATGACTTGATCTTTATGCTACGCTTATCTATAGGAGTATGTCCATCACATCATTCTCCTAATGATATGATCCTGTTGTTAATAACTTCTCTATGTTCATGATCAGGAAACCATGATCATATATTAACCAACAAGCTAGTTTAACAAGAGGCTTTACTAGGGACTCTTATTTTAGTTTACAAATCACACAAGTATTAATGTTTCCGATTAATACAATTATAGCATGGTATGTAAACATTTATCATAAGTGTGAAGATATGATAATAACCACTTTATTATTGCCTCTTGGGCATATCTCCAACAGTCTCCCACTTGCACTAGAGTCAATAATCTAGTTTCAAACCTTTGTGTATTCAACACCTATGGCTTTCCGGTGTTGTATGTACACGATTGCTAGTGGTCAACTGATCTCCGGATCTGACACTTCCAGGTCCGTGTGTAATTGCATGTCTTTGCGTCTCTACGCATCACTCATTCTCTAATGAGATGGCTTTGTATAAATTTGGTCTTTCGGTGTGACCTTTAGCTCTTTGGGGTTAAAACATGTTGATAATATTGTCGCACAATATATCTTCATAGTATTATCCCTCTGTGAACTACACCTAGTTTGATAACAAACTACTTGACACAAATGCCCTCTTTTGCTGCTATAATAGCAGTCATATACTTAGCCTTTTGTTGTAGTATCTGTCACAATGTCTTAACTTTGGAACTCATCCAAATCCATTATGGAACTCACTTTCCATTATATTGTGCCACCCTTAGTTTAGATTGAGATAAACTTAATTTGTACTTTGTGACAAAGCTAGTATCAATGTAGTACTTTTACAATGAACTAACCATCTATTTGTCACTTCTACAAATATTATACTCTTAGTTCTTCCAAAAGATCATAAGAATATCCTTACTATTGTCCAATGATCATCTTACGAATCATTCTGGTATATGCTCACAACATTTAGAGCATAGGACATATCTGGATTTGTACATATCACAGTATGATGATACTCTTTGTGATTTCATACATCAAGTATCAATCTATACTTGATTATTTGTTTCACTTTACCAAATGTCAATACACTTGAATATATCATCAACATTTGAACTCTTTCAATCCTTTCTGTGCGACAAGAACCTTTCTTGTAGTTTCTATATTGAACTCATTCAATATCTCGTCTATGTACTTCTGGCACAACCATATTAGCGTCTATTGATGCCAAATATTTGGGTTTTGCCTAAGTCTTTCATCGGGATGAAATTCTTAATATGTGTTAATAAAAGATACATTATTTCCAATCAACAATATGTCTTCCACATAATGTATTAGAAACATGTCTTAGCGCTCCCACTTAATTTCTTGCAAATGCAAGCATCTCCATCGTCTCTGATGAACTTTTAAACTCCTTTAATAGTTTCATCACAGTGAAGATTCCAACTCCGCGATGCTCACTTTAACCATTGGAGTTTGCATATGCTTTTAGCATCCTTTTGAATTAACAAAACCCTATGGACCGTGTTATGCACATGTCCTAGGTAACGATTCTATTAGAAGAACTTGTTTTGTTTATTCAACTACCATATAACAAATTATATGTAGTGGTTGCTACATTAATCCGTCCAGACTAAATATCACTATGAAAGATCAAATCTTTTCATAGTCAACCTTTGAACATTTTGTGAACTCTTTCCCAACATGTCGACTATTTCATAGATGTAAAACATCCATGTCTATTTCTTTATAGATCCAGACACAACTGTAAGGTCTTACACCTTTCTCGAGGGTCCTTCAAGTTCAAAACTTGATTTCTCGTGTATGGAACTATCACGGATTTTATGGCTTCAAGCCATTTGACGGAGTCAGGGCCCATCATTGCTTCTTTGCATGTAGTCGGTTCATTATTCTCAAATAATGATTCAACCCTCAAATCTTGGTATTTGATTGTTTACCTGATCTACTTGTTTCAATAGGAACTTAGATCTCCGTGACCACAACCTTTGAAGCACGTGAGCCATGAGCATTGTTGCTGCCTCCGGAACACTTTTCGGCGCTGCGCAACTTTGCACATATAGCTAAGGTTCCTTTAACCTTATCAACGTTCTATTGTCCTCCCACTTATCTTTTCACGAAAAATTCTTTCTCAAAGAAACTTGACGTTCTAAGCGACAAACACTTTTGTCTCCGGTGTTTATGGAGGAATACTTAACAGTTATTCAAAATAACATATAAAGACAGGTTCATCCGACTTTGGTTGCAAACATCTTTCTTATGCAAAGCATACCAATGTTTAAGAAAGGACAACTTGGGTTTTATCCCAAACCATAACTTTATATGGTGTCATTTCAACGGATTATGATGGAGCTCTTTTCAGTGGAAAAACAGTAGTCTCTAAAGCTTTTAATCTTTAAAATACAATGGCATTTTTATGAATTACACCTTCGATCTTACCATGTCAAACAAGGTTTTAATTACATATCTCGAATGCTCCATACTCTTATGGTGTTTCGGGAAAATGCAAATCCACGGAACGATTCCTTAAATCTTAGGTATTATGCTAAACTTGTAACTCAAATATCTTCCTTTATGATCTTATCATAAACTATTTATATTCTTGTTACAATGATTTTGCACTTCATCTTGAAAGTCTTTGAACTTTTCAAATATTTCACACTTCATCCTTATTAAGTAAATATTCATATATTCACTCAAATTTTCGGAGAAAGCATATGAAGTTGAAATCCATCGCTCTTGACTACACATAATGGATTTCGTACAACAATATGTACAAGTTCCAATAAGCTAGTCATTCGTTCCCTTTTGGCCTATGAACGAAGTTTTAATTATCTCTAGGAAAGTTTCACAAGCGTCATTTAATCAAAAATCAAAAGACTCCAAAATTCCATCCACATGGAGTTTCTTCATGTTTTCTTTCCAATATAATTTAAACGATGTCACTCAAGTGATCTTTCAATCAATTTGTCTTTCGACATTTTTAGCACTAGTTTTATGGATGTGATTTCTCCAACGAGATTTGTGAATCATCCATCTTTTATGGATTACGCAATTATTTGAACAACCCTTTTGTTCTCATAATACCGATAAAACAAATCTTGAAGGCAAGCTTTGATGTTTTAACGAGCAACACAATAACCCTTTATTTGTTCTCGATGAACATCATCACATATTCTTTTGCTAGTTACTTAGGCCATTGTAGTTCATGAATTCTGTTGTTTCGTATGACGATTCACACCAACAAATTCAGTATCAAATACTTAAGAACCACATTGTTTAATAAGCAAAGAATATAGCCATAACATGTATATCATCCATATACTTAAACTGAACAATTCTAGTCTTATCTTTTCTGCCATATATTTATGAGATTCTCTTTCAGTATTTCCTTTTCTGTTTGAAAGAATCTATCAACATCAATAGTGGAGTCATACATATGACATATAGTCCAAAGCGTGTATAATTAAATACCAATGTATTTGGACTTGCACTTTGAAGTAGATCACCATCATCAAATATTTGGTGTTCTTTCAAATTCCTTTCTTTAGTAATCTCTTGGTGTAGTAAACATTTTACCTACATCAAATATTCACCCTTATCATGGAATCGTCCATGATCAAGCTACTGTTAGCTTATAACGATGAATTATGAGTATAATGTTGCTATCCAAAACCTTTTGGAGGATTAGGACAACAAGTGTCTCCAACCTTTCGCAAATTCTCATCAAATATGAGAACATGACTTTAGCCATATTATACTCTATCATGTTGCAACCAAAACTTCGTTTCAGATATCACAATATCTTCCACACATCATGGTTTCTGAAACAACTCTTTCAGATCCTAGATAACCTTGATATTAAGACAATCCTTTGAATATCAAGAATCATGGAAACAAACATGATACTAACACTTGGAATTGTTACTCTTGATTTAATACTAATTATTAAACTTCATGGAGTAACCGGAACTTACTGAAAGTTTGCAATAGGACTTTTGAACTTTAGATTAACACTTCAAAACAATACGATACCAGTTCGTAAAGTAACTAACCAGAATTCTATAGTTCTATTATCTCAATTATAACTAAGCGCAAGGTGGTAAACGGATGCCAATGACTACAACAACTATGCAATTTCACTTTGATTTAGTTTATGATAAATTGAGTTCTAATTAATAATTAAATTAATCTAGGTGAACTCCCACTCAAAACAATATCCCTCACATTGTTTTAGTGATCACACGAACCAAATCCACCACATCAAAACCGATCATCACGAGAGTTGATATAGCTTCAATGGCGAACAATCAACATGTTCATCATATCTACTATATGACTCATGCTCTACCTTTCGGTAATCCGTGTTCCTGAGGCCATGTCTGTACATGCTAGGCTCGTCAAGATCAAACCTTAGTTTCTGCATGAGCAAATCTGGCTTGCTCACGTTGTATACACTTGCGTAATCTAACACACCATCATCACGTGGTGCTTCAAACAACAAGCTTTAGCAACGGTGCTAACTAAGGGTGAACACTTTATGACTTGAAATTCATGTGCATGAGGGATCATCTTATAATGCTACCGCCTACTAAGCAATACAAGATGCATAAAGGATTAACATCACATGCAATTCAATAATATGTGATATGATATGGCCTTTCTTTTTTGTGCTTCCGATCTCCATCTTCAAGCACGAACATGATCTCCATCATCATCGGCATTGCATCAAGGTCAATGACGCTTCTCCATGGTTGTCGCCCACCGCTTCAACTATTACAACTACTTTGAATAGACACGCTGGTCTTAACATAAATTAAAGACAACCATATGGCTTCGCCGTTGCCAACTTACAATAAGGAACATTGCATACATCATATATAATCACAATCATGGCCATATCACATCACAAGACACCCGCAAAACAAAGTTAGACGCCTCTACTTTCTTTGCATATTTTACGTGGTTTGGGGCTTTCAATAAGTGTCGTTCTAACTTACGAACAAGAACCACAACATTGATACTAGTATTGTTAATCACCCGTTGTAAATTGGATCTTAACTATGCTAGGAGAAACAGACACCATAAAGCCACTTATGCAATACAAGTTGCATGTCAAGCGTGGAGCAAGTCTCATGAACGATGTCATGTAAGGTTAGCCCGGGCCGCTTCATCCCAACATACCGCAAGATGCAAAGTACACAAGAAGCAATCGACAATAAAAGCATCAACGCCCACAATGACCATTGTGTTCTACTCGTGCAACAGATCTACATATAGACACGGCTCGATACTTCGTAGGGGTTCGTAGCATGGAAAACAAAATTTTCTATCGCATACAAACAAACAAGCCAAGATCTATCTACTAGATTGTAGCAACGAGTCGATGGAATAACTTACCCTCGAAGATTCCAAAGAGGTTAACGAGCAGATTCTCGTGGGTGATGTAGTCGCATTTTCCGATCTCAAGATCGCGAGACGATACTTCCGCTGCGTTCCGGCAGCTCTTCCGCGATCGGTCACACGTTCGGTACTGACGATGACCTTCCTCTCCTTGTTCCAAAGAAAATGGAGGTTGTAGCACTCTCCTCGCGATTCCGGCAAAGACAACGCGTGGTACCGGAAGTAGAGGGGAGATCCCGCAGGGCTTCGCCTTAAGCCGGAGCGAGTATGGTGGAGTATGAGAGAGAGAGCTATTAGTGGTCTAGAGATTATACACACCAATTAGAAGGCTCTAAACCGAAGTCTAGGGCAATTAGAAGCTCTAAACCAAAACGGCTCTCAACCGGAGATTAGAGGATAAGAACTTGTGTGTCTAGAGGAGGAGGCCCTGCCCCTCCTTTTATAGGTGGGAGGGGCGGCCAAGGGGAGTCCTCCCAAGTCGGCCTTGGTTGGCGCTTGGCTTGGAGGGACTCCTCCCAAGTCGGTTCCAACCACCTCTTGCTTGTTTCCACGCTTCGCTTTTCCAGCTCTGTTTTAGCCGCTTGACTTTCAAACTGGCAGTTTGACTTTTCAGTTTTGGAACAGCAAGAACACTTAGTACATGATGCAATCATTCAATATGCAATGAGACATTCATGTACCCTTCCCCGGAGTGCCGGACAATCCGAACCTTCTAGAACATTCCCGATGAAAACACTAATCATTCCCGAACTCAAACGGGACTTTCCTTATATGAATCTTATTCTCCGGACCATTCCGGATCACCTCGTGATATCCCGGATCCCATCCGAGACTCCGAACAACATTCGGTCTCTTTCTCATAATACCATAACTACTCAAACAACGTCGAATCCTTAAGTGTGTCTCCCTACGGTTCGTGAATTATGCGGACATGATCAGACACTTCTCCGAACAATAACCAATAGAGGAATCTGGAAATTCATATGGCTCCCACATATTTCTATGATTACTTTGCGATCGAATGAACCACTTACATACGATACCAATTTCCCTTTGTCTCACGATAGTTTACTTATCCGAGGTTATGATCGTCGGTATCTCTGCATACCTAGTTCAACCTCGTTACCGATAAGTACTCTTTTCTCGTTCCCGTGATATGTGATCCCTTGTGAGCCAGTCACATGCTTGCAAGCTAATTGGATGACATTCCACCGAGAGGGCCTAGAGTATATCTATCTGTCATATGGATGGACAAATCCCACTCTTGATCCATGTGTTTCAACCAATACTTTCTGAACACTCAATGCCACCTTTATAGCCACACAGTTAGGTGTGGTGTTTGATGTCATCAAAGCATCCATCCGGTAAAGGTGATATGCATGATCTCATGGTCGAAGGAATTAGGTTACTATGTATCAGAAAGCATATAGAAATTGAACTATTAAAATGACTTGATCTTTATGCTACGCTTATCTATAGGAGTATGTCCATCACATCATTCTCTTAATGATATGATCCTGTTGTTAATAACATCTCTATGTTCATGATCAGGAAACCATGATCATATATTAACCAACAAGCTAGTTTAACAAGAGGCTTTACTAGGGACTCTTATTTTAGTTTACAAATCACACAAGTATTAATGTTTCCGGTTAATACAATTATAGCATGGTATGTAAACATTTATCATAAGTGTGAAGATATGATAATAACCACTTTATTATTGCCTCTTGGGCATATCTCCAACATGTAGCGCCCACTATTGCCGTTGTTCTGATGTCGTTCGGCGGTGCTCCAGACTTAGTTGAGCTAGGTATTGCGGTCACGTCTGGTTTCTGCCGGTTGTTCCTTAAGACTGTGCCGTTTGGGGTATTTTTTTATTCGGTTCCCCTTTTAACCGGACCCGTGTACTATACACACGTCTGTTTCGGGTTTTGGCCGGTTTCCTTTCCAAATCGTCAATTGTTTTCTTCTGATAAAAAAGGCAGTGTATATACGGAAGTGGAGAGGAATAATTTGAAACAAGCAAATGAAAATGTGACAAAACTTAGGTGTGACGAGGAGTTCAAGTGGGCTCAACGTGCTAAATTTAAACATGTTTAGAAGGAGGTAATAATATAAAGTATTTCCATCTTATTGCGAATGATAAACATTGAAAGAAAATATTTTCCAATTGAAACAAGAGAAAGGAACCATTGTTGGGAGGAGAATTTAAGAATATATATCTGTCAATATTACAAGAAGCTCTTTGGGACGCCGAATCCTAATAGCTTCTCTCTAATGGAAGATTTTAACCATGAAGAGAATGACATTTTATGATCAAACTTTTTTGGAAAAAGAAGTGTTAGAAGCAATTTCTTCGATGGAGCATAATAAAGCGCCTAGGCCCGGATGAATTCCTCGTGGAATTCTATTAGACTTGCTAGAATATTATTTAAAAAGATTTAATAAATTTATTTGCACAGTTGCAAGTTGGCGAGCTACCCTGTTCAAATTAAACTCTGGGGTTATTACCTTGCTACGTAAAAAAAAGACAATGCGGTTCAAATTCAGCAATATCGACCTATTTGTCTTCTTAATGTTAGATTTAAAATCTTCACAAAATTTGCGACTAATCATATCACCGAGATTTCTCATACGGTGATTAGACCTACCCAAATGACATTCATGCCTGGTCGGCATATTTTGGTAGGGGTGGTGATTCTATATGAGACCATTCATGAGATTCATAGGAAGAAATTAGATGGGGTTCTTTTCAAAATAGATTTTAAAAAAGCCTATGATAAGGTTAAATGGACGTTTTTGCAACAAGTGCTACATATGAAGGGTTTTGATCCAATATGGTGTAAGTGGATCGAAAATTTCGTACAAGTTGGTAGTGTAGGGATACGGGTTAATGATGACATTAGCCATTATTTTCAAATAATAAAAGGGCTAAGACAAGTAGATCCTTTATCCCCTATGCTTTTTAATATTGTTGCGGATATGTTGGTGGTTCTTATTGCTAGAGCAAAAAATAATGGTCAGATAGACGGATTAATTCCTCATCTGTTTGAAGGGGAAATATCCATTCTACGGTATGCCGATGAAATAATTTTGTTTATGGCACGTAACCTGCAGGAAAGCTGTTAACATGAAACTGATTTTGTATATTTTTGAGCAACTTTCTGGTCTTAAAATTAATTTCAATAAGAGTGAAATATATTGTTTTGGAAATGCAAAAGATAATGAGCAGCAGTATAGAGATATTTTTGGGTGTGAGTCTGGTTCCATGCCATTTAGGTACGTGTGGGTGCCCATACATTATAGGAAATTTAGAAATTTCGAGTAGAATCCGGTAGAGAATCATTTTGAACAAAAGATGGGATGTTGGCAAGGAAAACTTCTATCATATGGGGATAGAGTGATTCTGATCAACTCCGCACTAACAAGTATGCCAATGTTTATGTTATCTTTTCTTCAAATACCGATGGGTGTAAGGAAGAGATTGGATTTTTATCGCTCAAGGTTCTTTTGGCAAAGAAATGAGCATAAAAATAAATATAGATTGACACAGTGGAACATTATTTGTTGACCCATAGATCAGGGTGGCTTGAGGGTTGAAGTGCTTGAACTTAAAAATAGATATTTTCTTAGTAAATGGCTTTTTAAACTCTTACAGAAGATGGGGCGTGGCAAGAGTTGTTGCACAACAAGTATCTGAGAAATAAGATTTTATCTCAAGTGGAACCAAAGCCACCTTTTTTGGAAAGGCCTCATGGGGTTAAAGATGAGTTCTTTACCCAGGGTTTTTTCAAGGTTGGTAATGACATGAACACCCGTTTCTAGAAGGATGTTTAGCTAGGAGAGACGGAAAGTGTATCTGTTCATTCTGTGTTATCACAATACCCTTTAAACATAGTTTTTCGAAGGAGTTTAACGGGTAAAAATGGACTGCATAGTTACACCTTTGTTAGGGATTGATGCTAGTGGTCTTGATAGATGAACCAGATTCATTTGTTTGGCGGCTATCGGAGAATGGGGTTTTCACTGTTAAATCTATGTATGAGGATCTCATGAGCAGGATTCCGAGATTCCCAACAAGATACCTTTGGAAGTTAAATTTTCCTCTTAAGATTAAAATTTTCATGTGGTTCCTAAATGGTAAAGTTTTGTTAACAAAGGATAATCTAGCAAAGAGAAGCTGGAATGGTTCCTAGAAATGCTGCTTTTGTAATGATCATGAAACAATTGAACATTTATTTATTTCGTGAGCTTTTACAAAAAATCATTTGGTGCATCATTTATTTCACTTACAATATTTCACCTCCCTCCAATATCAATAATATGTTTGGGAATTGGATGAATGGGGTGGATAGGGCTAATAAAGTTAGAATTCACATAGGTGTTTCGGCTTTATGTTGGTCCATCTAAAAGTGTAGTAATAATATTATTTTTAACAAGGCAGTAGTTTCTTCATTTTTGCAGGTTATCCGTATGGCATCACATTGGATTCAACTATGGGCTTTTCTCCTCTCAGAGCATCAGCGAGAACCCATGGTTGCTGGATGCAACCGTCTGAAGATGATCGCTCAGGATATTTTTTGCCAGCCTTCATGGCGACATACTAGTAGATTAAGAGATGTCTAGTTGCGTTATATTGCTAAGACTTTTTATCATTTTCAGATGGTTGGTGTTTGTATCAACCTTATTTGACCCGTGAGCTGTAATAATTTGATACATAAAATTCGCAATAAAAGGCTATGTGCATCGCAGGATGCAGAGGCCGGGATAATCCCCCATTTCAAAAGGCAGAGTTTCTGCTGGTTGCTCTAAAAAATTGCATCCATGTGTCTAGTGTTTCTGAACTTGAGGGCAGTTTCGTCAGAGAAGTGGTCATTGTTATTGTTTTAGGATTTCTAGTGGCTGAATTACGTTTAAGTTAATGTTCTCTAATAGTTGATTGGGCTAGTGATACATGATTTTATCCAGTTACTGAATTCTTAATTCAGTTGAGACAGTGCACAGTTCATTCAGTTCTCTAACAGTGGACTATCCATTGTTAATGTCTGTTGTTAGTGTTAAGTATATATTTCATTGATCCCAGAAAAGGGATATGTGTGTTAAGTATATATGAAAGGTATATGTTTTCATTTCAAATCTGAGTAATGTTCATTATATGATTTTTTTTTGAAATGAGTCAAAAGAGTTCCCTTTTCATTGATATAGAAGAAAAGAGATGGCCAGTTTATGAGGAAAACAGACAAAAAACAGATACAACACGACGCAACACGTTGGCCCGAGGCCACGCTCCACACGGGTCAACGACCAAAACGCCCAAGCGAACAAGGTCGACATCCAAACAGAAACACCTCAACACAACAACAAGGAGGCAAAAGACCGGAGCCGCGGCTCTAACATCCACGCCGGCCCCGGGGCCACGCTCCACTTAGCCGAAGATGAAAATGCTAACACCAACTACCAACACACACCACAGGTCTCTCCGGTCAGCGGAACATCCAAAATGAGACCCAAAGAGTCAAACAACGCAAAAACGCCGTCCTCGCCCGAACCCGCAAGGGGTCAAGGGTTTCCCCCGGAGAACCCGGGTGGAGGAGCGAGAACACCGCTTCGACAATGGCTTCAAGAAGGACGAGACGCCCAAGGACATCACCGTCGTCGGCCCCGGCAAGCCGCCAGGACAAGGCTTTCGTCCAGCGATGAGTCGCAAACCACACACCCGCCTCTAAAGGGCCGGCCGAACCACCACACCGACCCTCAACATGATGTCCTCCGTCGAAACCCCGGAAAAGGCAGCCAGACCAAGCATCCCGCATGCCGCCACGCCTAGGCTCTTCGTCGTCTCGACGAAAGCCGCCGTCCGGATAATTATTTATGATCTAATGCAAAAGTGCACTGATTTATCATCTATGAATCATGTTTGCTAACGTCTACCTTCTCTTCCTAGGTTACTTAAGTAAAATTTACCCGGAAAATGGGGTTAGACATTATTGGGTGTGGTTCTTACTTTTATTTCCCTAGCGGAGTTCTTATTTGGGTATGTGCATAAGGTGCTGACCATGCTATGGCTTCTCTTATTTAAGTATGCACACTTGACATAATTTTGTGTATGTGCTTTCTTCGCATCATTAAGGCCATGCCCACACATGATCCACTTGTACTCTGCACTAAACTCTCTCTGGACCATGCATGACCACGCCGTGATATAAATTGCACTTGTGAAATTGTGTTCAAAAAATACACTTGTGAAAATACAGTGCTCCAGTAAAACTAGTGAAATTAGACTATTGGATCCATCGTTTTGGAAAATACAGAGCAATCTTACATCTGACTAAACAGAAAAACAAACATGCTCACGGCTCTGTTTTCTTGAACGTATTTCAGACTTTGGTCTCGACAAAAAAGTGAATTAAATCGATTCGAAACTGTTGCTGGAACATACAATTTATCCACAGGAACATACAAGTAATCAGTTGTGTTCTTGCTGCCAACCATTCACGCGAACGACTGGGAAAAAAGGCAACGAAAACTACTGGGAGAATAGAAACGAAAACAGGGCGTCCTCATCGTCCATCTTGATCGTCTTGGACAGCAGCTCTTTCTTCCTCTTCGCCACCTCTTCCTTCTCGTGGTCAGCGAAGAACCGCCGCAGCGCGTCCATCGGGATCCCTTTCCCCGTCCTGATCTTCGCCTTCTGGCATCCATCATCGGCGCCGCGCTCTGACCGATCTGACGGGGGTGGCCGCTTGGAGCTGGCAGGCCGTGCCGCGTCGACGGCGGATTCTGGTGGCGCTGCAACACGACGGGCCGCGCGGACGTCCCAGGCCGGCACTCGTGCGGGGCTGCTGGCGGCGGGGTACCGGACGAGGTAGGAGTCCGTGCCGACCGACGCGGAGACGACCTTGGCGCGCGTGTAGATCACCAGCTGCCCCTTGCCGGAGACCTGCGGGAACTTTCTGCGCACCTCGACGTCCTCCCCGGCCGTGAACCGCGTCCGCTGGTGCTGGCGCTGCTCTGCCTTCACGATGGTAGGCTTCGCCGGCAAGAACTCGTGCCGCGCCGTGGTTGCCTTGCGTGCAGGGTTTGCGTGTGCGCGCGCCGCAGGGGCTAGGGCAGGAGCCTGGCGCGGCGCCACGATCCTCTTCATCGCCATCAGGGTGGCGGCAGCGGCGATGGTGCGACGGCGGACTCCGGGATGCAGAGCTTTGGTCTAGCTCGTGAATCTCTGTCCTTCCTTGGTTGTTTCTGAAGGAAATCAGACGCGAGCGGGTCTGTGCAAGGAATATGCGCGGGAGTATTTCTGGATCGTGTTGAGTCCGAGTCCGGGTCGAACACTCGATCTACCGCCTACACGCATGGATGTTTTTTCTGTCCGGCGTTGGAAATCTTGCAGGGAAAGTAATTTCTTGGGTTTGCAATGATGTGCTGATGTGTTCCTGCCACGATCACGCGCGTGGGGGGATTGGAATTGGGACTGGAAGAGAGGATAAGAGGCCCTGTATGCTGCATGGCAACGCCATGAAACAAATCGCACTTGTAAAATTGTGTTAAAAAAATACACTTTTGAAAATCGGTTTCCCTAGAAATAGACGTACGATTCTAGTTAGGTCCTAGTCGTCTCTTTCACCATCAAATATACCTCACGATTCGTGTAATGCATGAATTATATATGAATTGTAACTAGTTTGCAATTGATAAATTAATACAAATTTTATTAGTTACAACTAGCTTGCAACTAAGAATTAGCACAAAATAGAACTCCCTCCGTCTCGGTTTATAAGACTTACGCGTATTTTTAGGTTGACAAATTAACCAAATTAGGATGAGGTACATAAGATAAAAACTATATTATTAGAAACTTCAAATGTTATATTTTCTAACGATATAATTTTTATATTATATAATTCATATTATATAGTTCATGCGGACGATCTAGGTATACGCGTAAGTCTTATAAACTGGGATAGAGGGAGTAGAATGACATCAGCGACTTAGACATAACTAAAAATCAGACGCCCGAGATCTCTCGAATCAGGCTTTCGTCCCGCTTTATAAATAAAACACACAGGTGAGACTGCTGTTGGGCCAGATAGCACAACGTCCAAAGGGAGATTCGGACACTGTTGGGCCCGAACAACACAAGCAAAGTCCAAGAGAAAATACAAAAGAAAAAAAAAAAAAAATGCCGATCACCCAAAGACCTATCGACCACCTCCTAAAAGTCCCACCACGAACCTATGCCTCCCAATTACCGTGTACCAAGCAACACCTTCAAGAAGGAGGGCGACGATGACGACGATGTTGCCCGGATTTCTCCTAGGATTCCCTCGCACCCGCAGGAGTGAGCCTTCAAGAAAGATACACCCACGCCTTCAAGAAGGAAGGGCCACCGGAGCTAGCAACGCGAGCAATGATTTCTCCCGACCTCCCAAACACCGAAACCCTATCCAATCCTGACATTCCACCAACTTTTCGTCTGCCAACATGCGCCAAGACGGTCTCGCCATCTTCATCGGCGTCTCACCATGGCAAACACCACGAGGCTGGCCGACACGAGGGGCCCACCGAAGACAAGGGACAATGGCGCCGCAACCGCGTGGGAGGGAACAACCTCCACCGCCAAAGCGGTAGCAGACAGGACGCAACAGCAGGAGCATACCAGGCCAACTAGGCCTGACCGAGCCCAGATCAGGCCCGTGAAGCCGGCACTGCCACGCTACAATAGACGCATTGGCATTGTCGCTCCCCTTGTCCCGAAGCGTACCCCTAACCAACCATGGCAATGACCTGAGAGCGAGCTAGCCTGCCCAAACCCGACTAGGGTTTGGATCTGACGGCCAAGATCGTCACTGCCACCACCGCCACCAATCAGCAGCGCCCTCTGACGAGGTACGATCTCGTCAATGTCCATTGTTATGGACTTGGGTTTTGGAGAAGATGGGGATGTTGGAAGTCGCGGAACGGTTAACAGACAAGCAACACAGGGACACGAGATTTACCCAGGTTCAGGCCCTCGGAGGGAAAACCCTATTCCTGCTTGTCTGCTCTTGATTACGGTAGAACCGAAGATTACATGGGTGCGCATATGCAATCTGGCGTGGAGGTGTGTATGCGGTGGTCAGAGAGATCCTTCTCTCCATACCCTCTTAGCCTTTATATAGATAGTCAGGTCCCGGGATAGGTTGAGTCGGTTACAAATTAGGGTTGATACCCTTTGAAATTCTATCTAATCTAGACTTTTCCTCCAATGAGTCGAAAACGTCATGGGCTTGGGCCACCCAAAGTCTTCATGGGCTGTCTGTCCTGATGTGGGCCTTCCTTGGGCTGGACCAGAATATCAATGTCATGCACCCGTGGGGTATATCCATGGACTATTCAATCTTTCGGATGTAGTTGAGCCTGTTATTTCAAGGAAAAATGTTTTAGTTCATAGGGATTGTTGATGCGTGTGCCTGGCTCACCCGATGGATCAGGGCCAGTTAACTGTCATAGGACAAAACAACACGATCTTCATCAAACTCGAGTTCCCGGACTCGAATTCGAAACGATTGCTGGTGTGATTTGACTTAGGCCGTTGTGGTCTTACAGGAGTCGAATCCCAGTGATTTTCAAGTGATGTACCCAATGCTTCTGTCGGGATTTTCATCGTGCATGTTGACACATGAATTTACTAGCAGAGCGCAGTCAGGTGCGTTACCAGACCATCAGATGATATCTATAGGTCTTATCTTCGCATCATAGACACAACATCTGAAATTTATCACCGCGGAGGTGTTTCGGGTGGCCAAGGAGAATGCTTCTCACTTAGCGTTGGTTTGGATAGAGTTGACAAAAAGATTTTATCGTATTTGTCGAAGAATTCATAGGGTGCGTGCCCAGCGCTCCCTAGGGGAGTAGCCCCCGAGTGTCTATTCGAGTCGTAGACTCGAGCAGATACTATAATTCAGTCATTTTTAGTGTAAGTCTGAAGAACACAATTTTTTCGGATGCTCAGCCAACGCTCCCTATGAGAGTAGCCCCCGAATCTGTAGTGGAGTCGCAGACTCGACGTAGGACTCGAAGATAATTGCGATGTGTAGTTACCTTAGTCATTTCTCAGGTGCGCAACCAGCGCTCCTAATAGGAGTAGCCCCCGAGTAGTTTCTCGAATCGTAGATTCGAGTAAGTACTTGATTGATCAGCCGAAAACTTCGAGCCGTTGCTGGCTTTGCTTTGATGACGTTAGTGCTAACGATTGATGATCTCAACCGTCTGCGGCAGCAGAGATGATGCGACGAGACGATCGTGGGTCCCATCGCCTGACTTGAAGTTGATGAGTCACGCGTAGACGTGGCGAAAATTACGGCATCTCCTTGGTTTCCGTGCATAGTGGACGGCGTGCTGGCGACGGTTCGGTGTAGTGCTGACACGTGTAGGGTGAGATCTGAGTGGCACTCTAGGGCTTCTTGATTGACGTCTCCTGTTCGTCGTCTTTGTCCTTTTATACCACACGGGAATAGTAATTTTATTTTTACCCTTTGCCATTTGTGCATCTCCATTGTCTCCATTTTCACGAGCTTTGCCGCCCTCTGTTGCGTGCTGGAAGTTCTCCACATTTTTCCTTCCTCCTTCTTGTGCTCGCATCGTCGCACTCCCCACTACAAGATGGGCAAACCAAATAAGACAACCGTCGGAGCTGGTTCGAGCGCCGCCGGTGGTGGCAAGAAGGTCGCCACTATGGCCCGCGCCACTGACGGCGGGTGGAAGCGCACGGAAATGCGCGATAGGATCTGCGCAAGCTGCACGATGCTGGGTTGATCCCCAAGAACAAGGAGGACGCCATCCTCCCCGGCGACGAGGTAATCCCACGCCCACCCAAAGGGTTTCGGGTAATGTTGTATGCCTTTGTCATCTGCGGACTTTCTCTTCATGTCCACGGTTTCCTTCGCGGAATCCTCTTTTTCTACGGGATTCAGTTGCATCATCTGTCTCCCAATTCTCTTCTCCATACCGCTTGTTTCATCACCCTTTGCGAGTGCTGGCTCTGTATCGAGCCGCACTTTGGCCTCTTCTGGAAGCTCTATTCCGTAAACAGGCAATCCGGCACCGGCGGTGTTTATCCGCTTGGCGGCGGCATCATCTCCATTCAATCTTCTATTCTTTTCTTCTCCTTTTCCATGTGCGAGTCCGTCCAATATTGGCGGAAGAAGTGGTTCTATATCCGTGATGCCAAATTGGACGGACAAGAATATGGTCTTGCTCCTTTCGACTCCGCTCAGAAAATCGTCCCGAAGAGGTCGTGGAAGAACCACATCTTGGAGGGTGAGACGGCGCAGGTGGAGGAGCTCTACCATCGCGTGGAGGCACTCCAAGTGGTGGCCGGTAAGGAGGTCAACGCGTGGACATCATCCGCACCTTCCTCAAGCGTCGGGTGCAGCCGCTCCAAGCGAGGTCCCACCCAATGTTTCTATATGATGGCCACCACGATCCGACGAGAGTTTCACCTGAGGAGTTATCTTCGGGTGACCTTGATAGAGCTCTTCGGCCCCTGCTGAAGTATAAGGCCAATGAGAACATCCCGAGGAAATCCTTGGCCTTCCCGTTCTGTGCCAAAAATGTAGTTCCGCAGGTGGAAACTTGTAGTTTGCGCGTTGCGCTTTTTGAGTGTTTTTGAAGCTTGTAGTCTTACTAATCTTCTGTCTTTGGTTTGCAGGACCTCAAGGTAGCTGGGATGATGCCCCCTCTACCTGAGAAATTTCTGGTTGCGCCGTACAATGAGGTTGTGTATTCTGAATCTCAGCTTCCTCCGGCGCAATCTCCTACCCTGGGAGCCCCCGAGCCGAGCGAAGGGCAGACCCAAAAGCGCACCCGGAGTGAATCTTGGATGGGTCTACGCCACCCACTCCAAGGGATCCGTCGTTCCTCGAGCAGCACAGTGAGGAAGAAGGTGCGTCGTCTGCGCCTTTTCCTGTCGTGCCTATTCGGGCGGTGGCTCCGTAGCCACTGGCCAAGAAGAAGAAGAAGGAGAAGGCGGCTCCCGTCTCCAATTTGTCGAACATCGAGTCATAAGTCACTTTGCCTGAATCTTTCTATGTTCGTCTGCATAGTGTTAGTCTGTTGCTAATCTAATAGTTGCTTGCAACAATCCTTCGGAGGAGTCCCTTGACAGGGACACCCAAGAGGTTATGGCGGAGTCGAAGTCGACGGCTTCTATCCCCCAGGTGGTGGCCGACTCTGAGGACGATGACCATAACTCCTATAGACGAGAAGCTCGGGTAGTCGTAACTCAGAAGGCAGCATCCAGACCTTCGGAGTCCACGCCTGAACACGTAAGTGTTGTCTTTTTAATTCGTGGGGAGATCCCCCGAGTCCTTTTTGTATGACCTTTTGGTCTTTCGCTTTGCGGGGGACCCCCGAGCCCTTTATTCATCAGTTTTGTTTTGTTTCTTCTGCAGCCTTTTGTGCACAGCGCCAACCTCCTCATCCAGCATCATCTGACGCTGGAGGGTCAGCTGCAGCAGATCCAAGGTGCGTAGCTTTCCTTTTTGATTGTCGTTATAGTTTGCCGAGTCTGTTGTCTGTATTCACCCGAAGCTTCTTCATGTTTTAGATGATAATAATGCTTCCCTTAGAAGACTGAATGCTCTGGAAAAGAGCCTTGGCCAAGCGGAGAAGAAGGCCGTGCATGCCGTGGAGGCTAAGGAGCGTCTACAAAAGGAGGACTAAGATTGCGAGCAGCAGCTCACGGCCGTTGCAGCCACGAGGGAGAAGGAGATGGCCGACAGACTCATGGCTGCTGCCAAGTCTATTTCTGGTAAGTTGTCGTTTACCCTTTGGGTGCTCTGATTTTTTAGCGTGTTTTATCCTTTCTTATTTGAGTCTCCTTGCTTTCGTCTTATCAAATGCTTCTGGCATCACGTTTGATCGTGGTGCGCTAGAGCACGGAGATGCTTTGGCTGATGCTGCTGCTGCGATCGAGGATTGCTGCTCCACTGCCCTTGGCTCCTTGGAGAAAGCCAAGAAATTGCTCACGCGCTTCTACAAGGAGGTCGTCCCCAAGGGCGTCCATGGGGATTCCATGGGGCTTCCATGGTACAAGCGCAAGAAGAAGGGCATCGACGCTTCCATGGGAATCCATGGGGATTCTCCGAGGCTTCCATGGGGCTTCCATGGTACAAGCGTAAGAAGAAGGGCATCGGCGCTTCCATGGGGCTGGCCATGGCGATGGCTTCCGGAGCCGAGCTAGACTGATACGTTGGAAACGTATCTATAATTTTTGATGCTCCATGCTTGTTTAGTATCTACTTTGCTTTGCTTTGTCTACACTTTGAGGTGTTTTTATATGTTTTCTGTAACTAACCAATTAACAAGTTGCCACAGTGCCAGTTGCATGTTTTCTTCTGTTTTTGGTTCCAGAAAGGCAGAAAATCAATATTCTCGGAATTGGACGGGACAAAATCCAAAGTCAATATTTTACCGTGCGCAACACGAAGCCAGAAGACGAGACGGAGGAGGGCCTCGAGGGGGCCACACCCCTGGCCGCGCGGGTGGGCCCACCCCACGCCTGGGGGGGTGCAGCCGCCTCGGGCACCCCCTCGGCCTCCCTTTCGCCTATAAGAAGCCCCCGATGCAGAAACCCTAGGCACCCGATCAAAACTCCACAAAACCGTCTGTAGCCGCCGCCACCATCGTCCCTAGGTCGGGGAATCTGAAGTTCTTCCCGGCACCCTGCCGGAGGGGAGATCATCCCGGAGGCCTCCTTCTCCGGTATGAAGCGTGATTAGTTCCACCTTGGACTACGGGTCCATTTAGTAGTTAGATGGTTGTATATCCTCCTTGTGCTTTCATGTATAGATCTTGTGAGCTCCGTTCATGATCAAGATCTAATCTATTTGTAATCATGCATGTTGTGTTTGCGGGGATCTGATGGATATTGAGATTACTATGTTAGATTGATTAATGGTTTTGTCTATTTGATTCTATCATTTCTGTGTTGTTTGTGATCTTGCATGGTCTCCGTTGTTAGTAGCTATATTGGCCAAGTAGTTGCTAGTGACTCCAAGAGGGGGTATTTATGCTCGATAGTGGGTTCATGCCTCTAGTTTCCAAGGGAAGTGACAGAAATCTCTTCGGTTGTAGATGTGTTGTTGCTACTAGGGAGAAAACAATGGTCTCTTGTTCATGGAACAAGTGGATTGTTTACCTTACTCACTTTGCTTAAAATAGTTGTCTGTTGCTTGCAACTTAATACTGGAGGGGGTTCGGATGATAACCTGAAGGTGGACTTCTAGTCATAGATGCAGTTGGATGGCGGTCTATGTATATTGTTGTATTGCCCAATCGAATCTCACAGGATCTTTTTGTCTGGTATTGCATTGTTATGCCTTGCTCAGTTCCTGTCAATTGCCCTGCTGTAATTTGTTTATCCTTCATGCCATGTTGTTTATCTAAGGAGAGCACCTCTAGTGAACTATGGACCCCGGTCCAATCTTTACCATTGATACATTTTCCGTTGTTACTGTTTACTTGTTGCAAACCATCATCACCTTCCACACCATATAGTTAATCCTTTGTTACAGCAACCGGTGAGATTAACAACCTCACTGTTAGTTGAGGCAAAGTCTTGAGTTTGTGTTGTGCAGGTTTCCACATTGCTTGCAACACCTTTGGGACGTTCCTTCCTCCTACTAGTTCGATAACCTAGTTTTCTTACTGATGGAACTTACCTGCTGTACTACATCATACCTTCCGCTTGGGGTCTCCCAACGGAGTGCTGCTGCACTCATCAAGGCTTTTCCTGGCGCCATTGCCGGGGAGGCTAAGGACGTCTTCACAAGGGGAGTCCTCCTCAACCTTTCTCTTTACTTTTTTTTAGTTTGCTTAGTTTCTTTTGCTTGGTTTTGTTTGCCTCTTTTTATCAAAAACTCCCAAAAAATAGTTTAGTTTGGTTTGCTTTCTCTATTCAAAAACACAAAAAATAGTTCCTACTCTAGCTCACCATGTTGTTCCCCAAGTTTGCCCTGAAGGATCTTGCAATAGGTAGTGGCTCCATAATTGGGAAAGATAATATTGAAGAATTCTTTAATCATGTTTGCAAGCATGAGGATATTGAGAATAGATCCATAGAAGAACTTTCTCCTAATTATGAGATTGCTGCAGCTTCTTTAGTTCATATGTTGGAGGCTACCTTTGTTATCCTTAACCCATGATACAAATCTTGTTCCTAAAACTAGAAGAAGAAAAGAATGCTGAAAAGAGAGAATTCATTCTTGAAAATTTACTAAAAGAGTTCCATGATGTTGCTAGGGAAGCCAAAAAGGTGTTTGAGCGTTTCAATATGCTAGGCTCATGTGTAGATGTTGTGGGTACTTCAGATAAAACCAAACCTAGATAAGAATTCAAGATACCCATACCCTTTAAGCTTGTTGGAATGCATGAAGCCTTTGAAAAGAATTTTGATTGGATTTCTCCTGAAAATCTTTTTGATGAAAGTAGTAAACCAAAGAGAAATGATAAGGGAACCTCCAAAAACTCATTTGGATGATATACCTTTCATAGTTGAAGACTTTGCAAGTATTGATGTTAATGCTTCCTCATTTGAAAATACTTGATTTCTTGCTTCTTGTGCCCAACTTAAAGGCGTTAAAGAAAAGTACTTGTTGGGAGATGACCCAAGAGTTTTCTTGAGTCTTGGAAGTTATTACTTCAGTAATGACCTCTCCTTATTATTTTTGTTTGCTTTTTGTGCCAAGCATGACGTATAATGAGAGGAAAGTAAGATTTGGGGAGTTGCTGTCCCAAAACAGATTTCTGTCCTCCACCATAAAAATTCGTGAGGAGTCTCTGTAAGTCGGATTGAGCTGAAAATTTACTAATAAATCCCCCAGTATGTTAGATAACTTTAGTTAGTTCAACACTTTTTGATTTGGGCAACAGAAGATTTTCTAAAAAATCAGTTTCTACCTGCTGGTCTGTTGTGACCGATTTTTGCCATTATTTGCATTTGCTTCTTATTGATTCCTTTTTGAGTTCTCTTTTGGGGAATTGATATTTTTGAAGGAGTTGCTACAGTAGCTTGTGTTTTTAGTGAAAACTTTTGCTGTTCCAAAGCTAAGCCTAAAGGTCTATTATCTTTTGAATGCACTAATGTTGCTAATGAAGATTGTGTGAAGTTTTGTATGAAGGAAAACTTTCCGGTGTAGAGAGAGAATGATGTAATGAGATAAAGAATGGAAAAAAGATCAAACTTAGGGATGCCATCCCGGTGTCACCCCAAGAAATATCCAATAGGTACAAGCGTCAAAGCTTGGGGATGCCCAAGGCATCCCCTTCTTTATCAATAAAAAGCTCAGGTCTGTCTAGACACTTTGTTTTTATTGTTTCATGCACCGTTGTGTTGTTCTTGGAGCGTCTTAGTTTTCGTTTGCTTTGCTTAGTTTGTTTAGTTTGGTTGAATAAATTAGTTTGGACCCCCGTTCTCGCCGTGTTGTTTCAAATAAGTCGATTGGTATTGGAAAGGAGTAGAAAGTTCTTGCTTGAAAGTGCAAGAGGAGCTTGCATTGACTGTGAATTATAATTTAGCATGACATGCTAGGTGTTGTTTCGACCTTATGCTTAGTGATTATTGTTGTATCATGTCTTGTTCCAAACAATTGGGATTGCTTAGTGTGCCTTGAAAAGATCATGCATTGTTTTAGCATACAAAAGCATAGTATTGTGGTATTCTCCTTTGATGTTTTGTTTGGTTTGACTTGGCACATGCTCACACCGTGTTATGACTATGAACAACTCAACATAGCCTATTTTATCATTTAGTCCTTGACTTGTAGTACCACTCTATGCTTTGATTAGTAATATTTTGTCGCTCTGCATGATTATGGTCATTATTGCTCTCTTATTTGGTTGCTCCCAGTCTTTTGCTACACTCCACTTGTATGAGTAAGATCTACTCATGCTTCCAAATACCAAGAAACCAAGTTCCAAAGTGTCCACTATAAATTCCTATGCATGGTGTGTTACACCATTCCAAGTATATTCTTGTTTTCAGCTATCTTCCAGTTAAAAAAGTATTTTGTTATGTGAAAACTTAGTGATTAAAGCCCTCACGAACTTCATGGCACACTTTATATTCTTTTCCCTAATAAACTTGAACCATTGTGTCATCTATGTTGTATATGCTTGCACTTATACGTTGGAATTAGCAGCACCATGCTGTCATGGGGAACGTTTTGAACATTGCACTTATACTTTGTACAAGTTGATATCATTCTATTTTGTCTATGGATGTCACCGGTGTGAAATAAAGAGGGATCTTGTAAGTCCATGGAGTTATGTATTTTGTGTTAGAGAAACTCCTGGGCCGCTATCCTAAGCCATGCCTAATCATGGTGGAAACTTGCAGCATCACCATAATAAGCTATCTGTGAAGCATCCTCAATAAAAATCTATGCACATAGTAAATAAAAAGATCGCCGAGATGCTCATTGTCTGCTTGCCTTGTCATTTTGGTTATGGGGTAGCTCTTGTACCATGTGCAAGGGGTACCCCGTTGGCGGTTCTCTATGATACGCATGTACTTACTATGACAAGAACTTACAGGTGACTGAAGTTGAGTAGCATGAGGTGTGGCCCTCGTATTCAAGGGACATGAGATTGCCAACTTATACTTTGTCAACCATATACTCCATAGTTTTTTCACTTTAACCTTAATCACTTCAAGATGCTTATGATAGGGGCAATGAGGGCTGAAAGCTAACAAGTACCATAATTTTTGGAAGCTCTTTTTTGAAACTTGAAATCCCTGCTTCCCTTTATGAAGGGACTTTCTTCCACTATTATGTTGAGTCTCCACTTCTACCTTTAGGCACCATTAAGAGATCATAGTTTCCATTTTTAGTTCTATGTGCAGTGTTCCAAAACTTATTGATTGATGCATATTGTGATATTGCTTGTTCTTGTGCTACTTGTATCTAGTCACTCTTAGAACTTTGAAGGTGTCCTATGCATCTATTTGCTACTCTATGAGGGACAAGTTGAATGCTACTATGCCATGTTTTTTGTATGTGAAACAAACAAACGTTTTTCAATGCATGCTATTCATGATCTTTGTTTGTAGCCTTTCATGTTACATGCATAGTTACTTTGTCTTATTGTTAGAACTCCATCTTTCATGCACATGTTTAGAGTTCTTTGATCCCAGCTTTCAATGCCTGCAAATAGTTTGATCTTGGTTTTGATGGTGCATGTCACCTAAAAAATTATTCCTTTTTATCACTTACCTACTCGAGGACGAGTAGGAGTTAAGCTTGGGGATGCTTGATACGTTGAAAACGTATCTATAATTTTTTGATGCTCCATGCTTGTTTAGTATCTACTTTGCTTTGTTTTGTCTACACTTTGAGGTGTTTTTATATGTTTTCTAGAACTAACCTATTAACAAGTAGCCACAGTGCCAGTTGCATGTTTTCTTTTGTTTTTGGTTCTAGAAAGGCAAAAAATCAATATTCTCGGAATTGGACGGGACAAAAGCCAAAGTCAATATTTTACCGTGGGCAACACGAAGCATAAGACGAGACGGAGGAGGGCCTCGAGGGGGCCACAACCCCTGGCCGCGCGGTTGGGCCCACCCCGCGCCTGGGGGGTGCAGCCACCTCGGGCACCCCCTCGGCCTCCCTCGTCGCCTATAAGAAGACCCTGATGCAGAAACCCTAGGCACCCAATCAAAACTACACGAAACCGTCTATAGCCGCCGCCACCATCGTCCCAAGATGGGGGATCTAAAGTTCTTCTCGGCACCCTGCCGGAGGGGAGATCATCCCGGAGGCCTTCTTCTCCGGTATGAAGCATGAGTAGTTCCACCTTGGACTATGGGTCCATGTAGTAGCTAGATGGTTGTATCTCTCCTCCTTGTGCTTTCATGTATAGATCTTGTGAGCTCCGTTCATGATCGAGATTTAATCTATTTGTAATCATGCATGTTGTGTTTGCGGGGATCTGATGGATATTGAGATTACTATGTCAGATTGATTAATGGTTTTGTCTATTTGATTCTATCATGTTTGTGTTATTTGTGATCTTGCATGCTCTCCGTTGTTAGTAGCTATCTTGGCCAAGTAGTTGCTAGTGACTCCAAGATGGGGTATTTATGCTCAATAGTGGATTCATGCCTCTAGTTTTCAAGGGAAGTGACAGAAATCTCTTCGATTGTAGATGTGTTGTTGCTACTAGGGAGAAAACAACGGTCTCTTGTTCATGGAACAAGTGGATTGTTTACCTTACACACTTTGCTTAAAGCAGTTGTCTGTTGCTTGCAACTTAATACTTGAGGGGGTTCGGATGATAACCTGAAGGTGGACTTCTAGTCATAGATGAAGTTGGATGGCGGTCTATGTATATTGTTGTATTGCCCAATCGAATCTCATAGTATCTTTTTGTCCGGTATTGCACTGTTATGCCTTGCTCAGTTCCTGTCAATTGCCCTGCTGTAATTTGTTTACCCTTCATGCCATGTTGTTTATCTAAGGAGAACGCCTCTAGTGAACTATGGACCCCGGTCCAATCTTTATCATTGATACATCTTCCACTGTTATTGTTTACTTGTTGCAAACCATCATCACCTTCCACACCATATAGTTAATCCTTTGTTACAGCAACCGGTGAGATTAACAACCTCACTGTTAGTTGTTGCAAAGTCTTGAGTATGTGTTGTGCAGGTTTCCACGTTGCTTGCAACACCTTTGAGATGTTTCCTTCCTCCTACTAGTTCGATAACCTTGGTTTCTTACTGAGGAAAACTTGCCTGCTGTACTGCATCATACTTTCCGCTTGGGGTCTCCCAACGAAGTGCTGCTACACTCATCATAGACCTGCCTCAGGTCACATCCAGGATGTTGACGGTGGCGTATGGATCTGAGGTAGCTTTCGCCCTCTTTTCTTCTCACTGTAAGCGTTATGGGCCTAAGCTCATCGACCTCCTAGCTAAATATGCGGCGAAGCAGCAACATGAGGCCAAGAGCAGGCAGTCAGGCTCCGAGACTGCTCCGGATGCGGGTGCTTAGGCCTTTGTATTGTAGCTAGTGTAGCTTCTTCTTTTGCTGGTTTTGGTAACAACTTGCGGATGAACAAGTTCCACTTTGCCACGAGGTGGCTTTAATTATGTATATAAGTTTCCCTTTGAGCTGCTGCCAAAAGTCTTTGTGATGTTCATACTTGCTTACTTACTTCTAGGATCCTTCGGGTGATGCTCCAGTGGTTACTCCGACTGTGCCTGAGCCTCGACCATCTTTGGATGACGCATCGCAATTGGCCTTTCTACGCGACCGCGTCCACATCCTGGAAAAGAATACCCTCAGCATCCGAGGCCACGCGGATGTGTGGAGGTCCAAGGCTGAGCGAGCCACTGTCAGGGAGGATTTCTTGCTTGGGGAGTTGCGACAGATGAGTGAGCAACTTCAATGTAAGTCTTTGTGAACCGGTGTTCTTTCGGGTGCACCTTATTTGTATGTCATCTTATTCTGTGCTCTGTGCAGATGTGAATCTCATTCTGAGGGAAGAGAAGGAGAGCATCGCAATTTGGATGAACTGCCTGACGCAACAGGACCTGGAGGCTAGTGGTTTCTTCTGGATGGACCGTGATCGAGCCATCGTCCTTGCGACGGTGCAAGATCGTGTACACCAGGTTCTTTGGGTGCTGAGGCATGCGAGGTCTTCTCTTGCGGCCATTTGGTCTGTCATGTTCCCCTTGGACGCTACGCCTTCTACCTTCCTGGGTCTTCTTGGTAAATTTCAGAACATGGGCCACGTCAAGGAATTGGTGCGCCATCAGCTGATTGCTGGGGTGAAGGCTGACTTGTCTCTTGTTCTATTGCATCGTCGTGATGTCAATCTTGTGGAGGTGGCGAATGGACCGCCCCTTCAACCGGATGCCAGTTTATGGGACATGCGCCTTCATTATGCAGCTGTGGCGCAGCATGCTAAAGAAATTGTAGATTTGTTTGAACAGTGGGCAAATGTTATGCTCCAAAACAATTAGGTCCTGTAAATAAAAAATAAGGTGATGTAAAATTTGTATGTATTCGAGTGGACTTGTAATGCCCTTTGTAAATTTTATATGTATTGGAACGTGGTGCTTTGTTATGTGCATGTCCTTTTTGTTAGCCCGACGTGGTCAACTACTCAGGTTGTATGCATTGTTCTCAGTCAACAAAGTCGTGAGGTGAGGTGTAGCCCCTGAGCGTATTTAGCGAGAAATAATGTAAGGAATAAAAAGATATTTGGGCCAAGGAACTTAGCTTTTATTCATAGCAAACAAGGAGGTACATTGTTCGGCTGAGTAGCCTTGGCTCAGTAGCCTTATTGAAAGTAAAGGGTAACTAGGGGTAGAAGCGTCGTAGTTGTGCGACATTCCAGGGGTTGGAGTATTCGACTCTTGATGCGACGTCCATGAGGCGACATGCACCACCTGGGATGACTTTGGTGACGATGTAGGGTCCTTCCCAGTGTGACTCGAGCTTCTTGTGTCGTTCTTGCTTGAGTCGCATGACGAGTCTCTTTCGATGAAGGACCTTGGTCGCAGCAGGCGGCTGTGGTAGTTGCGGAGGCTCTGCTGATAGACCGCTAAGCGAGCCACGACATTGTCGCGTGCCTCGTCGAGTGTGTCGACAGTGTCTTCGAGTGATGCTGATGATTTGGCTTCGCTATAGGCGACAACCCGTGGGGCTTTATGGCGTACCACGGCAGGTAGAACGGCTTCGGCTCCGTGCACCATGAAGAAGGGCGTGTAGCCAGTTGAGCTATTTTGCATTGTACGCAGGCTCTAGAGAACAGAGGGTAGCTCATATGCCTAGGCTCCTGCAAGCCTTTTGAGTGGACAAAGTAGGCGCTTCTTGATGTTGTTGCCTATGAGGCCGTTGGCCTTTTCGACCTGTCCATTGGTCTGCAGGTGCGCGATGAAGGCGTATGATATGTTGATGCTGAGGTTGCCGCAGAAGTCTCGAAATTCCTTTGAGATGAAGTTCGAGCCATTGTGTGTTATGATGCTATAAGGCACGCCGAACCTGTAGACAATGGACTCAAATTGATGGCAGTTTTGCCGCTTTGGTTGGTGACGGGCATGGCCTCGATCCACTTGGTGAACTTGTCGACTGCGACCAGGAGGAAGACGTGACCTCCTGGCGAGGACTTTGGCAGTTTGCCGATCATGTCGAGGCCCCATTGGGCAAAGGGCCAGGCCAGCGGTATGGGCCTCAGCTCGGATCCTGGCTCGTGTGGCTTGTCCGTGTATCTCTAATAGGCGTTGCACCTCTGGACGATGTCCTTGGCGTCGTTCATGGCGGTTGGCCAGTAGAACTCAGCTCGTAGAGCTTTGGAGACTAGGGTGCCGCTGCCTGCATGATGGCCGCAGATACCCTCATGGGTGTCTTGGAGGATGCTTTTGCCATCACCGATGGTGACGCACCTTTAGAGCACACCTGAAATGTTGCTCTTGTACAACTCGCCATTGATTATGGTGAAGGCTTTTGACCAGCGAGATATGCGTCGGACATCTGTCGGGTCATCGGGCAGTTGATTGTTTATCAGGTACCGAAGGTACGGCTGCGTCCATGTCTCTTCAATTGCCATGACCTGCATTAGGCTGACCAACTCGGCCTCTGTGTCCATCTTTTCGGGTCCTTCTTCGCCTTCGGGTAGCACAGCCCCCGAGTGATCTGATTCTTCGGCCGGGCCTTTTGGGAACTTCCTCTTGATAGAGGATACGCAGATTTGTCCGAGAAACACGCTTGTTGGCACCCATGCGCTGGTGGAGCCAATGTTGGCGAGCTTTTCGGCTTCTTCGTTGCTTTCTCTGCCGACGTGCCAAAGCTCGCAGCCGTCAGAGTCTCCTTCGAGTGAGTTCTAGAGCGTGCGGTACGCGATCATGTTGGCGATGTGAGCGTTGCACTTGTTCATCGTCTGTTGGACGACAAGGTTCGAGTCACCGTAGATGACGAGGCATGTTGCGCCATAGACCTTGGCCATCCTCATGCCGTGAATGAGGGCCTCGTATTCGACCTTGTTGTTAGAGGCATGAAACTTCATCCAAAGGACGTACTTCATCTTGTCTCCTTGAGGGGACGTCAGTATGACGCCGGCCCCTGCTCTAGCCTCGCGCTTAGAGCCGTCGAAGTGCATCGTCCAGGACTGTGACATGTCCGGAGTGTCCGGTAGCTGGAGCTCCATCCAGTGGACGAGGAAGTCAGGGAGGACCTAACACTTGATAGTTGTGAGTCGTTCGTAGATTATGTCCAGAGGGGACAACTCAATGCCCCATAAGGCTATGCACCCCGTGGCCTCGAGGTTTTTTAGGATGTTTGACAGCGGGGCATCCTTGACGACCATGATCTGATGCTCCTGGAAGTAGTGGCTCAGCCGGCGTGCCGTCATGAATATGCCGTAGGCGAGCTTCTGGTAGTGATGGTACCTCTGCTTGTTTGGGGTCAGTACCTCGCTGAGGTGGTAGATTGGGCGTTGGACCCCGTGGGTCTTGCCATCTTCGGGTCGTTCGACCACGAGTACGATGCTTACCACCTGATGTGTAGCTGCAATGTATAGCAGCAGAGGTTCCCGTTCCTTTAGCGTGACCAGGACAGGCGAGGTGGAGAGCAGCCGCGTGAGGTCCTCGAACGTGTCGTCTGCTTCGGGTGTCCACTCGAACTTGTACTCCTTGAGCAGAAGCTGGTAAAAGGGTAGGGCCTTCTCGCCCATTCGGCTGATGAATCTGCTTAGCGTCGCGATCCGTCCCGCTAGCTGCTGGATGCCCTTGAGGTTCTTTGGCTTCTCCATGGCTAGTATGGCCCTGATTTTCTTTGGATTCGCCTCGATCCCCTGTTGGGATATGAAGTAGCCGAGTAAATGGCCGAATGGGACGCCGAATGTGCACTTGTCTAGGTTTAGCTTGATCTTGTAGTGATCAAGGTTATCGAACATCTCGCGGAGATCGTTGATGAGCGTCTTGGCCTCCCTGTTCTTGATTACTATGTCGTCGACATAGACTTGAATGCTTAGACCGATCTGGTTCTTCAGACATGCTTGCATGCATCTCTGGTATGTGGCACATGCGTTCTTAAGCCCGAAGGTCATGGTGTTGTAGCAGAACACTTAGAACGGCATGATGAACGCCATTTTCTCCTAATCTTTGACCTTGAGCCGAATCTGGTTATAGCCTGAGTAGGCGTCGATGAAGGAGAGTTTCTCGCATCCTGCAGTCGAATCAATGATTTAATAGATCTGTGGTAGAGGGAAGTGGTCCTTGGGACAGTGCTTGTTGAGCGATGTGAAGTCCACACACATCCGCAAGAGTCCTTTTTGGGGACCAGCACGGTGTTGGTCAGACACTCGCTCTCCTTGATTTCCCTGATGAAGTTGGCATCGAGCAGTCTTTTGACTTTGATTCCAATGGCTTCAGCTCTTGGTTCGGATAGTCATCGGATCGACTGCTTGACTGGCTTCGCATCCGAAAACACATTGAGTGCATGCTCGGCGAATTCCCTGGGAATTCCTGGCATGTCCGCGGGACACCAGGCGAAAATTTCCCAACACTCATGGAGGAATTCGATGAGCGCGCTTTCCTATGCAGGACTAAGGTCGTTGGCGATCAACGCCGTCTTGGAGGTGTCCGTCGTGTGGACCTGCACTATGTTCGTGTTGACCATTGACTCAAACGGCATATCAGGTGCGTTTTTCCTGCTGACCGAGGTTGCCCCGTTGTCCGTCACCTCTCTGAGCCTCGTGAGCTCCTCCCGCATACCAAATGACTGGGATATTATGTTGAAGTCTCTGTCGTAGTGATCCGACCTGGTGAAGCTTTTTTGGACGGTGATGACGCCTCTAGGTCCCGGCATCTTCGGTAGCAGGTACGCGTAGTGCGGTACTGCCAGGAATCTTGTGAAAGCCACGCGCTCGAGGATGGCGTGGTACTGTGATGTCCTGTCCACCACTTTAAACACTAGCCGCCTGCGCCTGAATTTTCGGGCTGGACGAAGATGACGTCAAGCCATATCTTGCCCAGGGGTTATATGACCTTCCCTGGGACTATGCCATGGAACGTCGTGTCTGATTGCTCCAGGCTGCACAGCAGATTGATGCCGCTGCCGCTGTCCATGAAGACGCGGCTCATCTTGAATCCCCTGATCTGGGCCCCGAGCACCAGGGCAACATGACCTGGGCGAGGGATCTGGCGTGGGTGATCCGAACGATCGAACGTGATGCAAGACTCCGAGCCGCTGAGGTACTCAGGTATGACTGGCGGGGAGGTCACGGCCAGGCTGACTTGGCGGGTAATCTTCTTTTGCACCCTGTTGGTTGGGCGCCCCTTCTGGATCATCAGAGACCCTTTTGGTGGCGGGTACCCTCCGGTGCCATTATTAGGCGCTAGTGCGACCGGCGGTTGCGATGGTCCGACGGGTGGTGGTGGAGGAGCTCCGTGGGCGATGTCACCTGATACGGGTGCATGCCCGAATCCAGGGTTCACGGCCTGGCGCCGCATTTGGGTGAAGCCCTCACTGAGCTTCTGGAACTCTAGACAGTCCTTGAGCATGTGGCTAGCCTTCTTCTTACAATCTTGTTTGTCGATGTAGAAGTGGATGGTGCATGGACCAGATAGCTTTTCGTATGCCAAAGGCTCATCATCGATGTTGCGACGTTTGCGTGGGTCGCCCTCCATCGTGGTAGTAATTTCCGCGGTATCCGCTGTTGCAGTTTCCATCATCGCGTCGATCGGCGTATCCAGCCGCAACAATGTCGACTCCATCGCGATCGTCGTAGACACGCGATCTTCTCTTGCTACGGCATTTGCGCCTGCGGCCGTAGTCGTCTTCGTCATCCAAATGTACTCGGTTGACGGAATCTTCGCCATCTGCCCATCGATTGGCGATGTCCATGAGGTGGTCGACCATCTTGGGATTGACGCGCCCAAGTTCCTCCTTGAAATCCGGGCGCCTGACACCATCCTTGAAGGCGTAGATTGCTCTTTCCTCGGAGATATGCGCGGCGGAGTTCTTGATGTGGGACCAACGGAGTATGTATGAGCGGATGGACTCGCTGGTACGTTGGGTGCAGGACCGCGGCTCCTCGATTGAGGCTGGCCTCTTGCTGGTGCCGTTGAAGTTGCGGATGAAGCTGTGAGCCAGCTCTTCCCAACTTCGGATGGAGCCGGAAGATAGGCTGCTGAGCCAGACCCTGTCCACGCTTGTCAGCTGCAGTTGAAGACATTGTAAGGCGGTGTTCTTGTTCCCGCCGTGGAGCTTGACCGATGACAGGTGATCATCGAGCCAAGCCTTTTGCTCCTGCATGCCGTCGAACTTCGGATTATCCGAAGGGAGCTTGAATTTTTTTGGCATCCGTGTTCGCCGAACGGATCTGCTGAAGCATCTGGATCCGCACAGCTCTCTGTCGTCTTCTTCTTCGGACTCAGTTGAGCACGCGCGTTTGGCACGTGCCTTGTTGATACATCGGAAACATATCTATAATTTTTGATGATCCATGCTTGTTTAGTATCTACTTTGCTCTGCTTAGTCTACACTTTGAGGTGCTTTTTACATGTTTTCTGATACTAACCTATCAACAAGTTGCCACAGTGTCAGTTGCCTGTTTTCTGCTGTTTTTGGTTCCAGAAAAGCTAGTAAGGGAAATATTCTCGGAATTGGATGGGACAAAAGCCAAAGTCAATAACTTTCCGTGGGGGAACAAGAAGTCCAGAGGGGAGACGGAGAAGCGTGCTAGGGCGGCCAAACCCCCCTAGGCGTGGCCAGGATTGGGCCCGCGCCTAGGCAGGGTGTGGCCCTCATGGATGCCTCCTCGGCCTCCCCCTTCGCCTATAATAAGCCCCTGATGCAGAAACCCTAAGAACCCGATCAATATTCCACAAAACCTTCTGTAGACACCGCCACCATCGTCCCTAGATCGGGTGGATCTGAAGTTCTTCCCGACACCCTGCCAGAGGGGAGATCATCCCGGAGGCCTTCTCTCCGGTATGATGCGTGAGTTGTTCCACCTTGGACTATGGGTCCATGTAGTAGCTAGATGGTTGTATCTCCTCCTTGTGCTTTCATGTATAGATCTTGTGAGCTCCATTCATGATCAAGATCTAATCTATTTGTAATCATGCATGTTGTGTTTGCGGGGATCCGATGGATATTGAGATTATTATCTTGGATTGATTAATGGTTTTGTCTTTATGATTCTATCATGTCTGTGTTGTTTGTGATCTTGCATGCTCTCCGTTGTTAGTAGCTATCTTGGCCAAGTAGTTGCTAGTGACTCCAAGAGGGGGTATTTATGCTCGATAGTGGGTTCATGCCTCTAGTTTCCAAGGGAAGTGACAGAAATCTCTTCGGTTGTAGATGTGCTGTTGCTACTAGGGAGAAAACAACGGTCTCTTGTTCATGGAACATGTGGAGTGTTTACCTTACACACTTTTCTTAAAGCAGTTGTCTGTTGCTTGCAAATTAATACTGGAGGGGTTCGGATAATAATCTGAAGGTGGACTTTTAGGCATAGATGTAGTTGGATGGCGGTCTATGTATCTTGTTGTATTGCCCAATCGAATCTCATAGGATCTTTCTGACTAGTAATTGCATTGTTATGCCTTGCTTAGTTCCTGTCAATTGCCCTGCTGTAATTTGTTTACCCTTCATGCCATGTTGTTTATCTAAGGAGAGCACCTCTAGTGAACTATGGATCCTGGTCCAATCTTTACCATTGATACATCTTCCACTGTTACTTGTTTACTTGTTGCAAACCATTACCTTCCACACCATACGTTTAATCCTTTGTTCCAGCAAACCGGTGAGCTTGACAACCTCACTGATTCGTTGGGGCAAAGTCTTGAGTTTGTTTTGTGCAGGTCTCCGCGTTTCTAGTAACACTTGTGTGACGTTTCCTTCCTCCTACTGGTTCGATAACATCGGTTTCTTACTGAGGTAAAACTTGCTATTGTGCTGCTTCACACCTTGCTCTTGGGGTTCCCAACAGGCTCCACGTCAACCGTGCTAGCCATCATCAAGCTTTTCTGGCGTCGTTGTCGGGGAGTCTAAGGACGTCTTCACTAGGGGAGTCCTCTACTTCCTTTCTTTTTTACTTTGTTTTTAGTTTGCTCTGTTTCTTTTGCTTGGTTTTGTTTGACTCTTTCCAAAAAAAACCCAAAAAATTAGTCTAGTTTGGTTTGCTTTCTTTATTCAAAAACACAAAAAAAATTAGTTCCTGCTCTAGTTGATACCATGTCTGGTTTTGGACCAACCTTTATTTCCTCTATGGTAGAAATCTCCACTTTTAAGCAAAAAAGTGAAGAAAGTTTTAAAGAAGCTTGGCCCAGAATCTCTGCTTTACAGAGGGAAACCGAGCCTAAGGTGAGCCTTAGCTTGGTTATTGATAGTTTCTACCGCGGTACTGCTATTCGTTATAGATATGCTTTGGATGGTGTGGCTGAGAAAGTTTTTTTGCTATGTACTGAGGATGAAGCTTTTGATGCCATAAATAAATTGATCATGATTTATGGTACACCTGGCAAGTATGATTCCTCTTTTACAAATATTTTTGCTAGGTTGAACACTCTTGAGACCGGTATTGCTGCTATGAATAGTTTCTATCACACGCTTAGGGCTTACCATGATTATGTTCCCATAAATTCCAAGCCTTCAAAGTGGTTTCCCACAATCAAAGTCTCAATAAACACTACACTTTTTGATGCTCGTTGTGATATCATGTCTGAATTTTGCCTCATGCCTAAAGATATCTATGATTCCTTGAGTCTTTGGGGGCTTACTGAAGGAGAAGAGGAAATATCTCTTACCAACAATGCCACTATATTACCCATTGGAATAGCTGAAGGTGTGTTTACAAAAATCTGAGGGAAAATGGTAACTACTGATTATCTTGTTATTAAATGTGTAGGCAAAGGACAGATCATACTTGGAAGATCTCTACTGAAACACCTTGGGACAGTAATAGATGTGGGAAAAGGCATCATGCATTTTGCTCCTCCAGTAAGCTATCATATCTTCCCTAAAGAGAAGAAGAAAGGTAAGAAAGGAAAGAACAAGAGGGGTGATGCTTCATCATTTGAAAATATTTGATTCTTCTTGCTTCTTGTGCCTAACTTAAAGGCGTTAAAGAAAAGTACTTGTTGGGAGATAACCCAAGAGTTTATTTAAGTTTTGAAAGTTATTACTTCAGTAATGACCTCTCCTTATCCTTTTTGTTTGATTTTTGTGCCAAGAATGACCTGTAATGAGAGGGGAGATTTGGGGAGTTGCTGTCCCGAAACAGATTTCTGTCCTTCACCATAAAATTCGGGAGGAGTCTCTATAACTCTGATTGAGCTCAAAATTTACGAATAAATCCCCCAGCATGTTAGCTAACTTTCGTTAGTACATCACTTTTTGATTTGAGCAACAGAAGATGTTTGAAAAAATCGGTTTCTACCTGCTGGTCTGTTTTGACAGATTTCTGCCATTATTTGCATTTACTTCTTATTGATTCCTTTTTGAGGTATCTTTTGGGGAATTGAGCTTTTTGAAGGAGTTTCTACAGTAGCTTGTGTTTTTAGTGAAAATCCTTGATGTTCCAAAGCTTTACCAGAGGTCTAATATCTTTTGAATAAACTAATGTTGCTAATGGAGGTTGTGTGAAGTTTTGTATGAAGGAAAAAATTTGATGTAATGAGATGAAGAATGGACAAAATCTCAATCTTGGGGATGCCACCATGGTGTCACCCCAAGAAATATCCAAGAGGTACAAGCGTCCAAGCTTGGGGATGCCCAAGACATCCCCTTCTTCATCAATAAAAAGCTCAGGTCCGTCTAGACACTTCGTTTTTATTGTTTCATGCACAATTGTGTTATTCTTGGAGCGTCTTAGTTTTCGTTTGCTTTTCTTAGGTTGTTTAGTTTGCTTGAATAAATTAGTTTGGACCCCCATTCTCCCTGTGTTGTTTTGCAAATAAGTTGCTTGGTGTTGGAAAGGAGTAGTAAGTTCTTGCTTGTAAGTGCAAGAGGAGCTTGCATTGACTGTGACTTAGACTTTAGCATGACATGCTAGGTGTTGTTTTGACATTATGCTTAGTGATTATTGTTGTAGCATGTCTTGTTCCAAACAATTGGGATTGCTTAGTGTGCCTTGAAGAAATTATGCGTTGTTTTAGCATGCAAAAACATAGTATTGTGATATTCTCCTTTGATGCTTTGTTTGGGTTGACTTGGCACATGCTCGCACCATGTTATGACTATGACAAGTCACCATTAGCCTCTATGATCATTTAGTCATTGGCTTGTAGTACCATTCTATGCTTTGATTAGTAATGCTTTGTTGCTCTGCATGATTATGGCTATTATGCTCTCTTAGTTGGTTGCTCCTAGTCTTTTGCTAGCCTCCACTTGTATGAGTAAGCTCTACTCATGCTTCCAACTCCCAAGAAACCAAGTTATTCCAAAGTGTCCACTATAAACTCCTATGCATGGTGTGTTACACCATTCCAAGTATATTCTTGTTTTCAGCTATCTTCCAATTAAAAACTATTTTGTTATGTGAAAACTTAGTGATTAAATCCCTCACAAGCTTGATGGCACCTTTATATTCTTTGCCCCTAATAAACTTGAACCATTGTGACTTCGATGTTGTATATGCTTGCACTTATACATTGGAATTAGCAGAACCGTGCTGTCACGGGGAACGTTTTCAACATTGCACTTGTACTTTATACTCAGTTGATATCATGCTCTTTTGACTATGTATGTCACCGGTGTGAAATAAAGAGGAAGCTTGTAAGTTTATGGAGTAAGTATTCTGTGTTAGAGAAACGCCTGGGCCGCTAGCCTAATCCATGCCTAATAATGATGGAAACTTGCAGCATCACCATAGTGAGCTATCTATGAAGCATCCTCAATAAAAATCTATGCATATAGTAAATAAAAAGATCACTGGGATGCTCATTGTCTACTTGCCTTGTCATTTTGGTTATGGAAAAGCTCATGTACCATGTTGTAACACCCTCAGAATCGGACCTATGCAAGTTTTAGCGAAACCCGCCAAACCCGCATAGAAACGATTCAAAGGTGCCCACCAGGCACTTTCGTGCGGGTGGAAAACGAAGTAATAACATTACACAACAGTCCTCGATGGTACCCACAGAACAGATATATATATAACGGCGACTCCATGAGTCAAGAATACAAATATAATATACAAAGATCCAAATCACCTTGAAAACGATAGAGCGTCCAGCTACGGACAAGATGCAAATGGGGCTAAGAGCCCTGAAGAATAACCAATGGCGTCGATAACCCTGCCCAGGCCAAGCCGGAAGGGTAACCCTGCTAACGGCGTCGATCTCAAAACCTGCTTAAACAAAAGGGGTGCCGACAAAGGGCAAAGGAAAAAGAAGGAGCGTCGATCGAGGCCGATGCAGCGAGGCTAGAATTCGGCGGTCCTCGCCTACATAGGTATGGTGGACTGAGCGGCAGCGGCAGCAAGCACTGAACAACCTATAGAGACTCGATACAACTGGCGGTTATCAGAGAGGGGTAAGAATGACCTATCCGGATCCAACCTGAAACTCACACCAAACAAACCCATCCTGGTGTTTCCCCCTCGAGACCAAACGAGGAAGTCAACCGAGGAACTCACACCGTTGGCAGTTTTATTTATTCGGTTATCGTTGCAGCAATTACTAGTCAGGTATAGATAATCATCCTGATAAAATAAGCAGTGGGCACTTTTAGTTAATCATTCCGTTATAGTGGCAACACTTACTAGTCAGATACAATTAGCATGAGATAACCCAAAACCCCGCAGTTGTTGGTACTTTTATTCGGCCATTCCGTTGTAGTTGCAATACTTACTAGTCAGATACAATTGTCGCAAGCGACAACCAAACAAGCAATTGTGGGCAGTATTAATTAGTCATTCCGTTATAGTGAAGCTAATTACTAGTCATTATAAAGTCAAATTTATAGCAGTAAACTTTAGTTATGCTTGTCTATGATCGAGATACTGTGCTCCAAGTCGTCCATATCCGCGGACACGGCTTTCAGAAAGTTTTACCGGCGGTGCACCAATAGCAACACACTCGATCAACCTCGGAAAAACCAACTCAAAACCCAACGAGGCTTTCACGGTGAACAATCACAGGATTCAGAAATATTTTGAGGGCCACCCTTAAGTAGATCCCATAGCCAGCCGACTCGAGACGGGCTCAAGGTTTGGGTATCTGGTGTGAGCATGGGAATCCGAAAGTGTGGCTGGGCTTGTCGACACCGCGGAATCGTGTCCCGATCCTAAACAGTACAGTGTGCTCCTCGCACAATTTAAAAACATAAGTAGCATGGCATAAGTACAGGATAGTAAATAAAACCTCAAACTAGTTTGTGGCCCCAAGAAATAAGACTGAATCAAGCTCTGGCTCAGGGGGGGCCCATATACCTCCCGGATGTGGATAGCGATAAATCAAAGGCAGTATCAAGTACTCGGGGTATTACGGGCCACAAGTGGGCGTTCGGAAAACAAATATTTTCTATCCCCAACCGATGCCTCTGCTTATTTCAATTTTAGTTGTTAAACAGGAATTAAAGTGACGATAAGTAAAACTAGAATCATCTCCAACATCAACATGCGGCAATACATCAGCAACTGTGGCATATGACGACACACATCAGCACTTGAGCAAGCAACTACGACGCAAGTCCAACTATCTACCAAACAACGGGTAATAGGATGTGTCCAAGGCAATATAAGGCTGCAAGGGATATCAGTACGGAAACTAGAGCATCGCCACGAGATAGCAATAGATCAACAGGAGGAATAAATACTATAAAAGTAAGATAGGTGGAAAGGGAGATGCTACTTTGAAAACATTGTCGAAGGTTTTCCCGAAGATCGGGTCGACACTACTCGCATCAACTCAACGGCCTTATCCGAAGAAGCAAAACACTAGAAGAAACACCGGATGCAATATTTAATACAACGGCAGAAGATCGGCATGATGCATGTATGATGCATGGCATGGCAAAGTGCGATGCAATTAGGTCATATTAAGTGGAACCGGGGTCCCGACAATTAATTAGGTGGTTCATGTTGTTTAGATTCCCCGCAATTTAAATGTTGTTTAACATGGCAAAAGATAGCACCGGGTTCGCTACACAAATTTAAATGAGTCCAATATAAGGCTAGATTTGCCCGCATATGGGCCCCATATTTAATTATTAGGTGAATCGGCATAAGGCCCCCAAACCAAAGATATGCATGCGAGATGACAATTAAATATGCAACAAGTTGATATCGTTTATAAAAATAGGGTATCGAGGAAAAAAGGGTCACACATTTAGGGGTCTCGATGCTCTTGGTGTTCCGGGGTTCGGGGTTCGGTCTCAGGGTTCAGGGTTCGACGGAACGGTCTCAGACTCCGGGGGTAGGGTCTCGGATCGGGGTAGTACTTGTCGCATCTACCGTCTTCGGGTCATGTTGTCGGTCATGGCGTTCGGGACGAAGCACTTGACGCGCCGGGGTATCGGTGTCCGGGACGAAGTACTCGGCGTCTCCGCGTCGGTGGCCTTGACGGTATCGGGTTTGGACTCCGGATCCGGGCACGGTCCTAGCGGTCCGTCTTCAGTGTCGTGGGCGATCTTGGGCTCGATACCGGGGTTCTTCGGAACCTTGAGGCGATCTTAGCGGTCGTCGGGTACGGGCTCGGCGTCCGGGGAAGGAGTACTTGTCGCACGGTGTCCAAGAGTTCCTCCAAAAACCTTGGCGCGTCCGTGAGGCGATCTTGGCGTCGGTCATCCTCGGGGTCGAACTTGCGGGTCATGTGTTCGGAAGATCTTGTGGGCTCGTGCAGCCACTACTCCGCCATCCGGACGGTATCCACCGTCACACCACCTCAGCGGCCTTCTGACAGGGAGGAGGGCATGGCGACGGGGTTCGCGAGGCAGCGGTCGACCTTGGGGCGGGGCGAGGTAGGGCTCGGGTCAGGGCCCGCGGGTCGAGGAAGGGCAGCGGGCCGACCATGGCGGCGGCGCAAACGTCCGGGCGGAGGGAGGCTCAGGGCGGCACTGCTCGGGCTCGGAGGTTGACGGGGTCGGGCGACAGGCGGCGCGGAGAGCTTCGCGGGCGGCCTGTCGGCGAGGTCAGCGGCCCGGAGGCGGCTCCGGCGAGGCGGGGCGGTCCGGCCAGAGGAGGGCAGCGGCGGCGACGCGAGCACGGGCAGGCGGGAGGCGGGCGAGCCAGCGGCAGCAGAGACGGCCGGCGCGACCTGGGACCGCAGCGAGCATCTGGCCGGGAAGAAGCGACAGGCGGGCGGAGGCGGCGCGGCAGCGCAGGCGGGAGGTTCGGCAGCGGCGGGCGAGCAGTGCGGGCGCGGCAGCGGTTGGCCAGGTGAGGCGCCGCGGCTCGGGAACGGCGGGGATCAGAGGGAGGAGGGCCGGCGAGGCGGCGAGGTGCGGAGAGACGGTGAGGAGAGGGGAGGAGCGAGCCGGCGGGGGCGACGGCGGGGCTCGCCGGGCTCCTGGGATGCGGGTGGGGGAGCATCCAGAGAGGGGCGCGGGAGGTTGAGGAAGAAGGGAAGGGAGGGAGCGCGTGGGAGGAGAGAGGCGGGTGGGTCCCGGGGCACAGCGAGCAGTGGGTCAGCGGGGTGGGGTCCCAGGGCGTGGTAGGGCGAGGGACAGTCTTGGCAGTGCTGTGTGCGTGCGTGGTTGGCTGAGAGGGAGAGAAAGGTGGGGTGAGAGAGGAGGGGTGAGGTGGAGCGATCTGGTTGGGTGGGGGGAAAGGGGAGGGTGATGTGGCAAGAGGCTATTGGAGGGAGTGAGGTGGCCAGGGGGTGTGGGTAGGTTAGATGGTAGATGTAGGAATAATGGGGTGGGCCGATTTAAAATCAGGGGTGGTCGTTGAATTGATCGGCCGTTCGCCCAAAATAATTTAATATTTTTATTTGATTGCGACGAACTTTGTAAATAGTTTTGGACAAACAAAATATCCGGCAGCATCCGGGGTTTTGCGTTTGAATTAAGATGGGCGTTTGGAAAACAAATCGGCTTTGCGAAAATAGTTTTGACAAACAACATATGATGATGACGATGCAATGCACAAATTCAACGCGATTTTCTAGTAGTGGTTTTGCGGGATGCCACAATTCGACACCACTAACAAGGGATCTCGCCCTCGAGATCCGCCTCATGGTACCGGAAGAAAGGGTCGGCGATCTGCGTCTTCTCGCTTCATGTAGATCCTCGCGACACCACTAACAAGAGGTCGTTGTCCGTGATCGTCGAGAGAACACTCCGGAAACAAAAGGTCGAAGGTAGAGGTATCAACAAATAAAGCCACCTCTAGCTTCGATGGAAAAGGGAACCGATGCATTCTCATCCACTTCAATGTACCAAAGCGAATAGAAGGGGTAGTCGGCATGGGGGCCAATCCATCACGCACCCAAACTATTACTCCGCACAATCAGTGGAAAAGAGTGCAACCATTCTCGGAAACAGACTGAAGGTCTCGACAAGCGAGGTTCGGATCAAAGGAGTGTTGCAGACTCTGCATCGGATCTGGCATAGAGGATTTCGTCGCGTCGGAAAACACCGGAAGGCACGAGAAGGAACAAAGAATGGTAACACCGATAAAGGATGCCTCGGATAGCACGAAGACCCGTTGTAGCCACACCGTTACCAAAGGAGGAAGCGAAACCCTGAAGGTACGACGGAAACCCAAACACGAGAATTCCTGGACTCAAAGAAATAGACGAGAGCGGATTCAAAATACGTAGAGATAAGAGGAGAATAGCAGAGGGTAAGGAGTAAAACCAGACCTAACCAGAACTATACAACAGATTTTCAAAAATAGTTTTGACACTTCTACTTCGGCCGTTAGCTAGGTTATCCTACAGGCTGGACTTGTGGGGTATCGCAATCACGAGCTCGATACCACTCAGAACACCCTCGATCGGACCTATGCAAGTTTTAGCGAAACCCGCCAAACCCGCATAGAAACGATTCAAAGGTGCCCACTAGGCACTTTCGTGCGGGTGGAAAACGAAGTAATAACATTACACAACAGTCCTCGATGGGACCCACAGAACAGATATATATATAACGGCGACTCCATGAGTCAAGAATACAAATATAATATACAAAGATCCAAATCACCTTGAAAACGATAGAGCGTCCAGCTACGGACAAGATGCAAATGGGGCTAAGAGCCCTGAAGAATAACCAATGGCGTCCATAACCCTGCCCAGGCCAAGCCGGAAGGGTAACCCTGCTAACGGCGTCGATCTCAAAACCTGCTTAAACAAAAGGGGTGCCGACAAAGGGCAAAGGAAAAAGAAGGAGCGTCGATCTTGAGGCCAAGACGGCGAGGCTAGAATTCGGCGGTCCTCGCCTACATAGGTATGGTGGACTGAGCGGCAGCGGCAGCATGCACTAAACAACCTATAGAGACTCGATACAACTGGCGGTTATCAGAGAGGGGTAAGAATGACCTATCCGGATCCAACCTGAAACTCACACCAAACAAACCCATCCTGGTGTTTCCCCCTCGAGACCAAACGAGGAAGTCAACCGAGGAACTCACACCGTTGGCAGTTTTATTTATTCGGTTATCGTTGCAGCAATTACTAGTCAGGTATAGATAATCATCCTGATAAAATAAGCAGTGGGCACTTTTAGTTAATCATTCCGTTATAGTGGCAACACTTACTAGTCAGATACAATTAGCATGAGATAACCCAAAACCCCGCAGTTGTTGGTACTTTTATTCGGCCATTCCGTTGTAGTTGCAATACTTACTAGTCAGATACAATTGTCGCAAGCGACAACCAAACAAGCAATTGTGGGCAGTATTAATTAGTCATTCCGTTATAGTGAAGCTAATTACTAGTCATTATAAAGTCAAATTTATAGCAGTAAACTTTAGTTATGCTTGTCTATGATCGAGATACTGTGCTCCAAGTCGTCCATATCCGCGGACACGGCTTTCAGAAAGTTTTACCCGGCCGGGGTGCACCAATAGCAACACACGCTCGATCAACCTCGGAAAAACCAACTCAAAACCCAACGAGGCTTTCACGACTGAACAATCACAGGATTCAGAAATATTTCAGGGGGCCACCCCTTAAGTAGATCCCGCAACGAAGCCAGCTGACTCCGAGACGGGCTCAAGGTTTGGGTATACGGCTGTGAACGACTGGGAACCCGAAAGTGTGGCTGGGCTTGTCGACACCGCGGAATCGTGTCCCGATCCTAAACAGTACAGTGTGCTCCTCGCACAATTTAAAAACATAAGTAGCATGGCATAAGTACAGGATAGTAAATAAAACCTCAAACTAGTTTGTGGCCCCAAGAAATAAGACTGAATCAAGCTCTGGCTCAGGGGGGTCCCATATACCTCCCGGATGTGGATAGCGCGATAAATCAAGGAACAGGTATCAAGTACTCGGGGTCTTACGGGACACAAGTGGGCGTTCGGAAACCAAATATTTTCTATCCCCCACCGATGCCTCTGCTTATTTCAATTTTAGTTGTTAAACAGGAATTAAAGTGACGATAAGTAAAACTAGAATCATCTCCAACATCAACATGCGGCAATACATCAGCAACTGTGGCATATGACGACACACATCAGCACTTGAGCAAGCAACTACGACGCGCAAGTCCAACTATCTACCAAACAACAGGTAATAGGATGTGTCCAAGGCAATATAAGGCTGCAAGGGATATCATAGGTACGGAAACTAGAGCATCGCAACACAGATAGCAATAGATCAACAGGAGGGAATAAATACTATAAAAGTAAGATAGGTGGAAAGGGGGAGATGCTCGCCTGAAAACATTGTCGAAGGTTTTCCCCGAAGATCGGGTCGACACTCGCATCAACTCAACGGCCTTATCCGCGAAGAAGCAAAACACTAGAAGAAACACCGGATGCAATATTTAATACAACGGCAGAAGATCGGCATGATGCATGTATGATGCATGGCATGGCAAAGTGCGATGCAATTAGGTCATATTAAGTGGAACCGGGGTCCCGACAATTAATTAGGTGGTTCATGTTGTTTAGATTCCCCGCAATTTAAATGTTGTTTAACATGGCAAAAGATAGCACCGGGTTCGCTACACAAATTTAAATGAGGCCAATATAAGGCTAGATTTGCCCGCATATGGGCCCCATATTTAATTATTAGGTGAATCGGCATAAGGCCCCCAAACCAAAGATATGCATGCGAGATGACAATTAAATATGCAACAAGTTGATATCGTTTATAAAAATAGGGTATCGAGGAAAAAAGGGTCACACATTTAGGGGTCTCGACGCTCTTGGTGTTCCGGGGTTCGGGGTTCGGTCTCAGGGTTCAGGGTTCGACGGAACGGTCTCGGACTCCGGGGGTAGGGTCTCGGATCGGGGTAGTACTTGTCGCATCTACCCTCTTCGGGTCATGTTGTCGGTCATGGCGTTCGGGACGAAGCACTTGACGCGCCGGGGTATCGGTGTCCGGGACGAAGTACTCGGCGTCTCCGCGTCGGTGGCCTTGACGGTATCGGGTTTGGACTCCGGATCCGGGCACGGTCCTAGCGCTCCGTCTTCAGTGTCGTGGGCGATCTTGGGCTCGATACCGGGGTTCTTCGGAACCTTGAGGCGATCTTAGCGGTCGTCGGGTACGGGCTCGGCGTCCGGGGAAGGAGTACTTGTCGCACGGTGTCCGAGAGTTCCTCCAAAAACCTTGGCGCGTCCGTGAGGCGATCTTGGCGTCGGTCATCCTCGGGGTCGAACTTGCGGGTCATGTGTTCGGAAGATCTTGTGGGCTCGTGCAGCCACTACTCCGCCATCCGGTCGGTATCCACCGTCACACCACCTCAGCGGCCTTCTGACAGGGAGGAGGGCATGGCGACGGGGTTCGCGAGGCAGCGGTCGACCTTGGGGGCGGGGCGAGGTAGGGCTCGGGTCAGGGCCCGCGGGTCGAGGAAGGGCAGGCGGACGCGACCATGGCGGCTGCGGCAGAAACGTCCGGGCGGAGGGAGGCTCAGGGCGGCACTGCTCGGGCTCGGAGGGTGACGGGGTCGGGCGACGGGCGGCGCGGAGGAGCTCGCAGGCGGCACGCGGCTCGGGGTCGGCGAGGGCGCGCCGGCGGAGGCGGCTCCGGCGAGGCAGGGGCGGTCCGGCGAGGAGGACGACGCGCGGCTCGACGCGAGCACGGGCCGGGCGGGAGCGAGGCGAGGCCCGCGGCAGCGTGGGACCGGGCGGCGCGAGACGCTGGGACCGCGGCGAGCATGCGGCCGGGAAGGGGCGACGCGGGGGGCCAGCGGGCGGAGGCGGCCGCGCCGAGCGCGGAGGCGGAGGTTCGACGGGCGGGGCGAGCGGTGCAGGCGCAGGGCGAGGTTTGGCGAGGTGGGGAGGCGCCGGCTCGGGAACGGGCGGGATCGAGGAGGAGGGCAGCGAGGCGGCGAGAGGCGGAGAGGAGAGGAGGAGCGAGGCGGGGCGGCCAGGCTCATGGGCTCTGGGATGCGGGTGGGGAGCATCCAGAGAGGGGCGCAGGAGGTTGAGGAAGAAGGGAGGGAGCGCGTGGGAGGAGAGAGGCGGGTGGGTCCCGGGGCAGCTGTGGGGGTGGGTCCAGCGCGAGGTGGGTCCTGTGGCGGGTGGCGCGAGGGGGTGCCGCCGGTCTGTGTGCGTGCGTGGTTGGCTGAGAGGGAGAGAAAGGTGGGGTGAGAGAGGAGGGGTGAGGTGGAGCGATCTGGTTGGGTGGGGGGAAAGGGGAGGGTGATGTGGCAAGAGGCTATTGGAGGGAGTGGGGTGGCCAGGGGGTGTGGGTAGGTTAGATGGTAGATGTAGGAATAATGGGGTGGGCCGATTTAAAATCAGGGGTGGTCGTTCGGGTCAATCGGCCCGTTCGACTGCCCCGCCCAAAATAATTTAATATTTTTATTTGATTGCGACGAACTTTGTAAATAGTTTTGGACAAACAAAATATCCGGCAGCATCCGGGGTTTTGCGTTTGAATTAAGATGGGCGTTTGGAAAACAAATCGGTTTTGCGAAAATAGTTTTGACAAACAACATATGATGATGACGATGCAATGCACAAATTCAACGCGATTTTCTAGTAGTGGTTTTGCGGGATGCCACACATGTGCAAGGGGTACCCCGTTGGCGGTTCTCTATGATATGCAAATACTTACAATGAAAAGAACTTACATGTGACTGAAGTTGAGTAGTATGAGGTGTGGCCCTCGTATTCAAGGGACTTGAGATTGCCAACTTATACTTTGTCCAGCATATACTCCATAGTTAGTTCACTTTAACCTTAATCACTTCAATATGCTTATGATAGGGGCAATGAGGGCCGAAAGCTAACAAGTACCATAATTTTTGGAAGCTCTTTTTGAAACTTGAAATCCCTCCTTCCTTTACAAAAAAGCCTTTCTTCCACCATTATTGAGTCTCCACCTTCTACCTTTAGTCACCATTAAAAGAGCATAGTTGTCATTCTGTGTGCAGTGTTCCAAAGCTTATTTATTGATGCATATTATGATATTACTTGTTCTTGTGCTATTTGTTTCTAGTCACCCTTGTGAACTTTGAAGGTGTCCTATGCATCTATATTGCTACTCTATGAGGGACACGCTGATTGCCACTATGCTATGTTTTCTGTATGTGAAACGCTTCCACGCTGCTGCTGCGCAGTCATAGCCGCCCTCCTACACGTCCCACACCTCCGCCCCGCCTCCAGAGGGTGCCAGCATCACGCAAGGCCTGCCCCAGGCCCAGACCGGGCCCAAGCTGGCCTAGATCTAGGCTATCTGAAGCTTCCCGAGGCGCAAACCCGCAGAACTCCACCCTGTCGACCCCTGCCGGCGACCCCGTGCCGCCACCATGGCCCCCTTGGTGCCGAGCCTCCGCCCGCCACCGTTGGAGCATCAGCCCCCATCGTCTCTCAAGGCCGCCAACGCTGGAGCAGCAACCCCCACCGTCGCAAAAGGCCGCCACCGCTGCAGGACAGGGCAAGCAGCCGCAGCCACAAGCTGCACCACCACCTCCCAGAGTGGAGCCTCCGCCAGAATCGCACACCCCCGCCGCCAGAAGCCACCCGAGACTCGGCCCCTGCCATGGACGAGATGTCCCGCGCCGCCCGAGACTCCATGCCAAGAGGGGAAGGGGTAGCCCCGCCGCTGCCCACGCTGCACGAGCTTTGCCCGGCCATGTCCTCCGGCGGCGGTGAGGGGAGAGGGCGGAGGGGCGGGGACCGGCGGCGGCGCCTAGGGTTTCTCCCGGACGCCCTCGGGAGCGTCGCGGGATCCCGCTCACTGTTAGTTACCAGGGAGATCGATCTTGCAGAGTCGAGTCGCGCCTGAGATCTAGATGCTCCCTTTGAAAATATAGCGCACCAATAAAACCAGTTAAATTGGACTCTTGGATAAATCGATTTTTCGAAATAAATACGTTATAGTAGAATAAAGATCCCGAGTTCCTGATTAAACAAAACTCAAAAGAGTGACTCGATGCCGAATCAGCAAGAGTAAACACAAAAGTGTCACTCGATCCTAAGATGTATGAGACGGACTCAAAAGAGTGAGGCGAGACAAGAAAAGAAGGGAACCCACGGAGTGCCATCCATGGAGTGCAACACACGAAATGCCACAGTGCCCGGGAACGTTGCAGGCGCCACCGGATCCAATTATTAAGAAAGTGAATGACCGATTATCCTGCGATTTATTAGTCAGCCCTTTCCAATCTTAATTGTTATTCTTTCTTTTCACCCCCAAGATTGGGGATTGGGGGTTGATGAAACAAACGGAGTGAGAAAACAGTAGAGGGAAGATCAGGTAAGGCGAAGAGATATCCAATTACTATGACCCCCGACTTATTTTTATTATTTGTTGATGGAAATTTCAGAATGAAACATCAAATGACGGTATTAATTGAACTTGAGAAATGGCGGCTCCGACATCCCGCGTCGACTCCGGGGCCGCGCTCCACTTAGTCGAAGACGAAAACGTCAACGCCAACTACCAATACACACCACAGGTCCCTTAGGCCAATGGAACATCCAAAACGAGGCCCCAAGAGGCAAACGACACAAAAATGCCGCCCTCGCCTGAACCCGCAAGGGATCAATGGTTTCTCCTGGAGAACCCGGGTGGAGGAGCAAGAACACTGCTTAGACGACGACTTCAAGAAGGACGAGGCGCCCAAGGGTGTCATCGTCGTCGGCCCCGGCAAGCCGCTAGGACAAGGCTTTTGCCCAACGATGAGTCGCAAACCAAACACCCGCCCCTAAAGGATCGGCTAAACCACCATACCAACCCCCAACATGACGTCCGCCGTCGAAGCCTTGGAAAGGGCAGCCAGACCAAGCATCCCGCACGCCGCCATGCCTAGGTTTCCCGTCGTCATGACGAAAGCCGCAGTCCGGATCATCATATGATCTAATGCAGAAGTGCACTACGGATTTATCATCAATGAATCATATCTGCTAATGTCTACCTTCTCTTCCTAGGTTACTTAAGCGAAATTAACAAGGGAAATGGGGTTAGACATTATTGGGTGTGGTTCTTACTTTTATTTCCCCTAGCGGAGTTCTTATTTGGGTATGTGCACAAGGTGCTGACCATGCTATGGTGCCTCTTATTTAAGTATGCACACTTGACATAATTGTGTGTATGTGCTTTCTTCACATCATTAAGGTCATGCTCACACATGCTCTACCGGTACTCTGCACTAAACTCTCTCTGGACCATGAATGGCCATGCCGTGACATAATTTGCACTTGTGAAATTGTGTTAAAAAAAATACACTTGTAAAATTACAGTGCACCGGTAAGACCAGTGAAATTAGACTATTGGATCCATCGTTTTGGGAAATACGGTAGTAGAAAAACGACCCTGAAGTACAGAGCAATCTTACATCTGACTAAACCGAAAAATCATTGTAAAATACATCGTTTCGGAGCATACATTTTCTCCACAGAAACATACAAATAAAGAACTCAGGGAAGCATACAATTTGAGTGGCCCATTGCAGAGACTATAGTACAGAAAAACATGATCGATGTGCAAAATACTAGAGCAGTCTTACATCTGAATAATCCGAAAAACAAACATGATCGTGTTTCTGTTTTCTCGAACATATTTCAGATTTTGGTCTCGACAAAAAAGTGAATCAACATTACATTTTGTAATCGATTCGAACCTGTTGCTGGAGCATACAATTTGTCCACAGGAACATACAAGTAATCAGTTCTAGTCTTGCTGCCAATTAGAAAAGGCAACGAAAACTACTGCTACTAGAGAACAAAAACGAAAACAGGGGCGTCCTCCTCGTCCATCTTGATCGTCTTGTGCCGCAACTCCGGTGCCAGGAATCCGGCGTCATGGCCCCGCTCTTTCAGCATCCTCTTCGTCTCCTCCTCCTTCTCGTGCTCGGCAAAGAACCGCCGCAGCGCGTCCATCGGGATCCCTTTCCCAGTCCTGATCGTCGGCTTCTTGCATCCTTCGTCGGCGCCGCGCTCCGACCGATCTGACGGAGGTGGCTGCTTGGAACCGGCCGGCCGTGCTGCGTTGCCGGCGGATTCCGGTGGCGTAGGAACACGACGGGCCGCGCGGACGTCCCAGGCAGGCACTCGCGCGGTGCGGCTGGGGACGCTGCTGGCGGCGGGATACTGGACGAGGTAGGAGTCGGTGCCGAACGACGCCGACACGACCTTGGCGCGCGTGTAGATCACCAGCTGCCTCTCGCCGGAGACCTGCGGGAACTTTCTGCGCACCTCGACGTGCTCCCCGGCCGTGAACCGCGGCCGCGGTTGCTGGCGCTGCTCTGCCATGGCGACGGTGGGCTTCGCCGGCAAGAACTCGTGCGGCGCCGTGGTTGCCTTGCCCGCAGCGTTTGCGTGTGTGCGCGCCGCGGGAGCCGGGGGAGGAGCCTGGCGCGGCGCCACGATCCTCTTCACCGCCATCAGGACGGCGGCCTCCGGGATGCAGAGCTCGTGGATCTCTCTGCCCTTCCTTGCTCTGTTGTTTCTGAAGGAAATCAGACGCGAGCGGGTCTGTGCAAGGAATACGCGGGGGAGTATATATGAATCGGCCTCGAGTCCGAGTCCGGGTCGAACACTCGATCTACCGCCTACGCGCATGGCTGTTTTTTCAGTTCGGCGTTCCAAATCTTGCAGGGAAAGTAATTTCTCGGGTTTGCAATGATGTGATGATGTGTCATGCTACGATCCCGCGTTTGGGAGACTAGGAATTGGAACAGAGGATAAGGCCCTGCATGCTGCATGGCAACGCCCTGACGCTGTTTTTGGATGTTGGAATTTTAGCTCCGAAATAAATTGAACCGAAAATTCCAAAGAAAAGAAAATGACCTCTCTTTCCAATTCCATTGTTTGGATGTGTATCGAATTCACGGTCGAAATAAAAGAGTAACACTCAATTTCAAAACATGTTTGGAGTCCAGACCATGGAATTGAAAGTTTTCTTGAGTTTTAACAAGGAAAATGATGTACATCCCCCGGACGATGCATCGTCCGGGTCGCTTGCACATACACGCGTCTCTGCGGGGCCCGTAACCCCATCGCATCACTGCCTACCGGTAGTTCATTATCCCCATCGCATCGTTGCCTTTGCAAAGCTCCGGCGCTGCCGCTATCCTAGGCAACGCACCCCCGTTGTTCCAGGCCTCCAGCCACGCAGCGCCACCGCCTAGATCCTCTCTGCTTGGCCGCTGCGTTGCCGCTCCGCTGTGGAGAGCAGCCGCCAGAGCTACAAAGGGCGGGCACCGGCGACATGAGCTGCAAAGGAGGTCATCTCTTGGTGTGAAGCCAGGCCGCCACTGCTAAAAAGCGCCACCGGAGGTGCTACGCATCGAGCGCCACCGGCGGTGCTAGAGAGTGAGCGCCTCTGACGTTCCTGCAAAGCCTCGCTGCCATTGCTTGAGAGCGCCACCCGCGTTGCCACAGAGCGTCGCCGACGTTGCTACATAGCACCACCGCTCATATTGCTAGACTGCACCGCTGCCGTTGCTGTTGCTACAGAGCGCCACCAGCGGTGCTACAGAGCGAGCGCCTCCGACGTTGCTGCAAAGCCCCGCCACCATCGCTTGAGAGAGCCACCCGGGTTGCTACAGAGCGCCGCCGTCATTGCTACAAACCTCCGCTGTCGTTGCTACATAGTGCTACCAGCGGTGTTACAGAGCGAGCGCCTCCGACGTTGCTGCAAAGCCTCGCCGCCATTGCTTGAGAGCGCCACCCGCGTTGCTACAGAGTGCCGCCGACGTTGCTACAAAGCACCACCGCGCATATTGCTGGAATGCGTCGCCACCGTTGCTACAAAGCTCCGCTGCCGTTGCTACAGAGCGCCACTGACGTTGCTGCTAGAAAGCACCACCGCCATTTCTACAAAGCTGCCTCCATTTCTACAAATGGAGAAGCGTGTGCTCAAACGACCTTCGTCATCGGCTACGGAATCAAACGGCGGAGCTACGTCGGCACCAACAACTTCTCTTTTCTTGCTGTGCATGCTCCTAGGCGAGGGAGTATTCCAGTGTTTTTCTTGTGAGTGCGGGTGGAGGCGAAGGAATCGTGAGGTGTGGAGGGGCTCCGTGGGATCCACCCACGTGAGGAGGTGGGGAAAGGCATATCGAACGAACGTCATCTGCCTAATCGGACGGTACACGAGGCAGACGATCGATTCACGTGATCGTACGGGGGACGCTCAGCACCCGCCTTTTAACAATATATCCTTGTGTACATATATACAGATAGTTGTGTATACATAGATTCTGCAATTTCAGATTTTTTTTGCCAATTAGAACATGCTTTGTACATGAACTAGAAGAGGGCAGGGAGAGGTCGTTGGGGATTGGCTAGGGCGTGGCCACCGGTCGCCTCTGTCCGCCGTCCCCCTACCGTCGGTCACCTCTGGCCGCCATTCCATCGACCACCACTTCCCCTCCTGTTGCCGTTTGGCTCAAGTTCGATCTAGGGTTAGGGGTAATTGCAGTGGAGAGGGCGCAGGACATGCCCGCCACTGGCCTGCTCTAAGGGCGCGGGGAACGAGAAATACGAGCAGGAGGAGGACGGGAATGGGGAGAAGGAAGGGAAGGCTCACTGGAGAGCCGTCATCGTTTTCCCGCTATCGCGCAGCTGGCTCCTCCTACGAGTTGTGTTCTATCGAGGCTGGGCAAACGGGTACGCGAGCTACCTTTCCGAGTGTTTCCGACCTCTGGAGCTCCAAAAAGAACGAGCACGACTTACACGGGACGTGGGTGCGCGTGGAATTGTGATGAGTTTTCGCGGTGCAATTCATAAGCCATCCAAACACCCGAATTCGGCTGGGCCATTTCCAAAAGGTCAATTCCGAGCCCCAATTACGACATCCAAACACAATGTGAAACAAATTGCTCTTGTGAAACTGTGTTAAAACAATACACTTCTGAAAATACAGTGCACCAATAAAACTAGTGAAATTAGACCCTAGGATAAATCATTTTGGAAAATACATTAGTAGAATAAAGATCTCGAGTTCCTGATTAAATGGCTTACTTTTATTATTTGTTGATGGAAATTTCAGAATGAAACATCAAATGACGCTATTAATCGAACTTGAGAAGTGGACAACAAAATTTTGAACCAAATTTTCAAATCGGTCTACATCAAGCCAATACCAAGAGAGAGGTACTCAAGAGATTTGACGCTCGCAAGGAAGGACATGTCAAATTGTTCTAATTTATGCTGTTGGCTCGCTTTCCTCCTTTAATGATCTAGGGTTCATGCTGATATTGATAATCTAGTGGGTTTAGGTGGCTAATTGGAGTAGCTCAGGTGTTCTAGGGTGTTAGTTTAGCTGCTAATTTATCTCAGTGATGAGTTGAGCATGTGTGTGAGTTATGCATCTATGTGTCTAGTGTTTCTGAACTTGAGGTGCAGTCTCGTGAGAGAAGTGGTCATTGTTATTGTTTCAGGGTTTTCAATGGCTGAATTACGTTAAAGTTAATGTTATCTAATACTCTCTCCGTTTTAAAATATAAAATATTTTAGATTTTTGAAAAAAATGTATATAGACATCTTTTAGTGTACTGATTTACTCCAAATATAAATGAACCTACATACTAAAAACAGTCTAGATACATTTGCTTCACATAGCTAAAACATCATATATTTTAAAACAGAGGGAGTAGTTGATTGGGCTAGGTGATACATGATTTCTTCGGTCAAACAAGTTTAGCGTGTCACCGAATTCTTAATTCATTCGAGACAGTGCACAGTCCATTCAGTTCTTTAACAGCGGACTATGAATTGTTAATGTCTGTTATTAGTCTTATATATTTCATTGATCCCAAAAAGGTACCCTCTGTTCCAAAATAAGTGACTTGGGTTGTCTAGATTTAGATGTATCTAGACACGTTTTAGTACGTAGATACATCCGAATTTAGATAAATCCAAGTCACTTATTTTGGGCATTTCAATTTCGAGTATGTTTATTATATGATTTTTCTGAAACAAGGAAAAAAGAGTTGCCTTTTCAGTGATATTTATTTTTCCTTTTCATTAATATAGTAGAAAAGAGATGACCAGTTTATGAGAAAAACAGGCCAAAAAACCGATACAACACGACGCAACACGTCGGCCCCAAGACCACGCTACACAGGGGTCAATGACCAAAACGCCCAAGCGAACAAGGTCAATACCCAAACAGAAACACCTCAACGCAACAAGACGGAGGCAAAAGACCGGAGCCACCGCTCTGACATCCACGCCGGCCCCGGGGCCGCGCTCCACCTAGCCAAAGACGAAAACGCCAACGCCAACTACCAACACACACCACATGTCCCTCCGGCCAGCATAACATCCAAAACGAGGCCCCAAGAGGCAAACGACACAAAAACGCCACCCTCGCCCGAAACCACAAGGGATCAAGAGTTTCCCTAGAGAACCCGGGTGGAGGAGCGAGAACACCGCTTCAACGACGACTTCAAGAAGGGCGAGGCGCCAAAGGGCGTCACCGTCGTCGGTACCGGCAAGCTGCCAAGACAAGGCTTTCGCCTAGTGATGAGTCGCAAACCACACACCCGCCCCTAAAGGACCGGCCGAACCAGCACACCAACCCCCAACATGACGTCCGTTGTCAAAGCCACGGAAAGGGTAGCCAGACCAAGCATCCCGCACGCCGCCACGCCTAGGCTCCCCGTCGCCGCGACGAAAGCCGCCGTCCGGATCATTATATGATCTAATGCAGAAGTGCACTGATTTATCATCTATGAATCATATTTGCTAATGTCTACCTTCTCTTCCTAGGTTACTTAAGTGAAATTAACCTAGAAAATGGGGTTAGGCATTATTGGGTATGGTTCTTACTTCTATTTCCCCTAGAGGACTTCTTATTTGGTTATGTGCATAAGGTGCTGACCATGTTATGGTGCCTCTTATTTAAGTGTGCACACATAACATAATTGTGTGTATGTGCTTTCTTCACATCATTAAGGTCATGCTCACGCATAATCTACTGGTAGTCTGCACTAAACTCTCTCTCTGGACCATGCATGGCCACGCCGTGACATAAATTGCACTAGTGAAATTGTGTTAAAAAAATATACTTGTGAAAATACAGTGCACCAGTAAAACTAGTGAAGTACAGAGCAATCTTACATCTGACTAAACCGAAAAACCATTGGAAAATACATCGTTTTGGAGCATACATTTTCTCCACAGGAACATACAAATAAAGAACTCAGGGAAGCATACAATTTGAGTGGCCCATTGCAGAGACTATAGTACAGAAAAACATGATCGATGTGCAAAATACTAGAGCAGTCTTACATCTGAATAATCCGAAAAACAAACATGATCGTGTTTCTGTTTTCTCGAACATATTTCAGATTTTGGTCTCGACAAAAAAGTGAATCAACATTACATTTTGTAATCGATTCGAACCTGTTGCTGGAGCATACAATTTGTCCACAGGAACATACAAGTAATCAGTTCTAGTCTTGCTGCCAATTAGAAAAGGCAACGAAAACTACTGCTACTAGAGAACGAAAACGAAAACAGGGCGTCCTCGTCGTCCATCTTGATCGTCTTGTGCCGCAACTCCGGTGCCAGGAATCCGGCGTCATGGCCCCGCTCTTTCAGCATCCTCTTCGTCTCCTCCTCCTTCTCGTGCTCGGCAAAGAACCGCCGCAGCGCGTCCATCGGGATCCCTTTCCCAGTCCTGATCGTCGGCTTCTTGCATCCTTCTTCGGCGCCGCGCTCCGACCGATCTGACGGAGGTGGCCGCTTGGAACCGGCCGGCCGTGCTGCGTTTCCGGCGGATTCCGGTGGCGTAGGAACACGACGGGCCGCGCGGACGTCCCAGGCAGGCACTCGCGCGGTGCGGCTGGGGACGCTGCTGGCGGCGGGGTACTGGACGAGGTAGGAGTCGGTGCCGACCGACGCGGAGACGACCTTGGCGCGCGTGTAGATCACCAGCTGCTTCTCGCCGGAGACCTGCGGGAACTTTCTGCGCACCTCTACGTGCTCCCCGGCCGCGAACCGCGGCCGCGGTTGCTGGTGCTGCTCTGCCATGACGACGGTGGGCTTTGCCGGCAAGAACTCGTGCGGCGCCGTGGTTGCCTTGGCCGCAGCGTTTGCGTGTGTGCGCGCCGCGGGAGCCGGGGCAGGAGCCTGGCGCGGCGCCACGGTCCTCTTCACCGCCATCAGGGTGGCGGCAGCGGCGATGGCACGACGGCGGCCTCCGGGATGCAGAGCTTTGGTCGAGCTCGTGGATCTCTCTGCCCTTCCTTGCTCTGTTGTTTCTGAAGGAAATCAGACGCGAGCGGGTCTGTGAAAGGAATACGCATGGATATTTATTGATCGGCTCGAGTCCGAGTCCGGGTCGAACACTCGATCAACCGCCTACACGCATGGATGTTTTTTCAGTTCGGCGTTCGAAATCTTTCAGGGAAAGTAATTTGTCGGGTTTGCAATGATGTGCTGAACTGCTGATGTGTTCGTGCCACGATCACGCGTTTGGGGGTTTGGAACAGATCGGTAAGGCCCTGATTGGCAACGCTGTAAAAAAATTGCGCTTGTGAAATTGTGTTAGAAAAATACACTTGTGAAAATATGTAAAACCAGTGAAAATTAGACTCTTCGATCAATAGTTTTGGGAAATACATTAGTAGAAAAATGGTCCTGACTAAACGACTATGATTTGTTGACTGATGAAACGTCAAATTGATCCTAATTCTCTTTTTTGTTTATGTAACTGTAGAGGGAACTCTTTTTTTGGTTCTTGTAGCTACACCATTTTTTTAAAGGTGTTATACTTTTCACGGTAATAGAAAATAATCCGTCTAACGTGTCTTTTAGAAAAAGTCTCTAAGGCCTAGATCGGTGTCTTAAAACAATCTTTTATTAAGACTATCCAGGATATAGTTGTCCGAGAGTGTGCACGAATTCAAATGGAAATTACTATAGAGTGGTAAATTTTCTGTTAATTCCATGTATAGAGCTTTGATCTAACCTGATATACCAGTCGATGATATTAATAAAAATTTGGAAGATGAAAATATCTCTTAAACGAAGATTTTCGCATGGTATCTCCGTAAAGGGGTTATTCTCACAAAAGATAATCTTGTTAGGAGGAATTGACATGAAAGCATACAATGCGTTTTTTTCACCATAACGAGACAATACGGCATTTGTTCTTTCAATGTAAATTTACTCGTGCTATATGGTCAATCATCCAAATAGCCTCTGGTTTATCTCCTCCATGTTTGGTGGTCAATGTATTTGATAACTGGCTAAATGGGATTGAGGACAAATACAAGACTTTATTTAGGATGGGAGAGCTTGCCATTATTTGGTCGCTTTCGCTATGTAGAAATAACAAAAAATTTAATAATATTGTGTCTTCTCCCTTGCTGGTTATCTATCGAGCCACGGCCATTCTCCGATCATGGACCTCTCTCCAATGTATAGAGTTTCGCGACTTGTTTGTGGAGGACTGTATATGGTTGGAGGACACATCGAGGAATATCTTTTCCCGACATGGATGGCAGCGTGATTTTCGGATAGATCTGTCATAGCGCGTTATGGAGGATTTTCTTATTTTTTTCACCACTATTTGTAATTGTTGGTTATTTCGCTTTGGACTCGAGTTGTGTGTTTGATTGGCTGTGTGCATCCTAGCTATATAGAGGCCGGGTGTAGACTTACTTTTAAGTAATAAAACGCCCAATTCTAATAAAAAAGCTACACCATTTTTTTCCGGGGAGAATTTCACATTGAACGAAAACACGAAATAGGAGAGCTACGATCTAAAATAGAATCACCTTGCTAATGTACACTTTTATGCGGGGACCATTATGGATGAAGGCATTTATCGTAGAAGAGTAAGAATGTCTAAAGCAAAGTAACACAAAAAAGACAATGTACCTATTAATCTACTTCGTAAAGAACTCACAACTATTTCGAGTACGATCCTCAAATATAAAAACTCAAAGGAATTTAAAAAAGATTTGTCCATGTACGATGAATTTGGAAAAATCAATCTCGATGAAATTGGAAAAAATACATTAATTGAATAGCTATAATTAACAGAAGTTCGAATTGGTTGCAGGAATGAAGTCACCTTGAATCAACTTTTTCCTTGGACTTCCTTGTTGGTTGTATACGAGTATCTCCTCTTTAGATGATAGCTACGGTGGTGGAAATTTTGAACAAAAGAGTGAATTCCCACAAAACTAGACGTGCTCCATTATATAGACCCTTGTCGTTAAATCTTGGCAATCCAACCCATAGTCCATTTGATCTGAAGTTCACTGGACAATTATATAGCCTTGCAAAGTTTTCCTTACGCTCCAATGAGTCTATAGGATCGAACCACCATGATCCAATCCATTAATCCCGTCCCAAGTCCGTGAAAATTAGGCCATCCAAGGGTCAATCCCCAAGGAACCCGCAACAAATGACCCCGGTCCCATGGTCAATAGACAAGCCTGGACAATTGGGCAAGCCTAGCCGTTTGGCTGCCCATGTTGATCTGACTTCGAAAGTGTAACATCCCAACATTATAGCTTAGAAATAAGCTGAACTCAGATATGTGCATTGCATTCATGCATAGAAAATCCGAAGAATATGACCTTTGCTAAAACCTTATTTTGGGTAAAGATGATTTGATCTAACGGTAGATCAAATGTAATAAAACTAAACCACCAACACATTACTGATCTTTCAGATATCATATCATGGTATTCATTACAACAACTCATAATACCAAGTTAAATATATAACTCAAGTAATAATAATTCAATAACCAAATCTTGATTTAGCTTATTTTTATCCATTCCTACCATGAGCATCATGGTAGTTCTTAAATGCTAATTCCTTATCACTTATTGAGTAGGAAGAAACCAAGTCAAGACCATTCACCACATATCTTTCTTTCCATATCAATCCTTATCATCTCTATTAAACCTTATTCTAATATCTGCTGATCATCAATGAGGAGTGATCAATCCTTGATTTATCAATTTTTAGTCTATCAATTCATGATCTATAAACTTTTGTTATTATCATAGCATTCACTTTAAAGCTTTTAGAGAAGGAAGTAAGAATAGGTAAGTGGTAATGCTAGTTATAGATACCATCTATAGGATGGGAGTGTTTGAAGAAAATCAATTCAATAAGATAATTAATGGGTTAACTCACTCCTGATGGAATAGAAGAGTTATATGAAATAAAGATATATGTGGTAACAAAGAAGATTATAAGGATGAAATCTTCAAGAAAGTTACCAAGAAGCAATCCTATTGGAACAAGTAGGCAAATATAATGAATAATATCTGCTAGTCAGATAGAGATACTGAGAAGATAATTATAATACAACTGTAATGTTGTATTGATGAAAGCCTTGATTAGCCAACTGGAAACCTAAGCCATAAATGATCAAAGGATAATAATGATCATGCTCAAGTCACTAAGAGTGAATGATTATATCATGCATACGTTACTTTGTTGGATAGAACATGATTGAACCCTAGTGTAGATATGTTTTCCTAGGATAGTCATGGTAAGTCACGATGATATAATGTGAAATTAGAATATGAATTACTAGAGGTAAGTAAAGATAAGGAAGTATGACTAGGCTAATGCTATAACAACTTTTAGTATAGAAGTAGTATTATTCCTCTTAAAAGATAGTAAGCATTTGAGAAAAGTAGGATTCGATATATATATATATATATATATATATATATATATAAACCTATTGGAGTAATATTAGTGATGGACTATGAAGGAAGAGTACCAATGGAGTTAGAAGTAATTACTTGTTGGATTGGAGATTATCATCAGTAGAGTAGTTTGATATACTCAAGTGGAGATATGATAAGATTATGAAAAGCTACAATGACAAGCTTCTGAGATTACAAAGTAATTTATAAAGTAAGAGAGTAATCATTCAAATGGATTTGGAGTCATTATAAGAATTCTAGAAGTGGGAGATATTCCTATGAGGAAATCATGTAGAGCTTTAGTGTCAAGCTCATTGGATTTGCAGATGGATGTAGGAGGAGGAAATTATTGGTAAAGATATACTTGTGAAGTAAAGCTCATCATGTTAACACATGATGATAGATGTGAAGTAGTAGTATATATAGGAAAGGAATTCCTTAATTAGAAGTCAAGAATTATAAAGTATGGAAGATAGGAATTCTTGGTAAACATTCAACCTTAATTCTATAACCAAACTTAATATCTATCTCATCTGTTTCATCCAACATTCTATTACCCAATGGTTGGTAAAAATACTTTCTATAGCAAATCACTTAATCACATCTTTGTCACTTCAAAACAATAAAATCATATGTGCTTATAAACCATAATTATCAACTCTTTCTCATAAGCCAGCCTAAATAACAACCCTAGTATCTTATCTTGGATGGTGATACCATTCATGAACACAAGCATGAAGACAATATGTCTTAACCCTTAATCTTTATCCACATCTATAAAAAGATATAATTATATTTAATCCTCTAAAACTCAAGGTAAATGTTTATAATTCCAAATCTTAACTTCTAGGATAGTGGTAATAAAACATATATCATGATATCATCTAGGCTCATGGGAATAATATTAACCATATTAATTCCTTAGAACTTTATGTATCATATAATAATGAAGGATCACCATATAAAAGTTACCTTAAAACTATAAGTTAATGAGAACCAATTTTTATGAATGAGTAGTAACATATACTTTAAACTTAATCAAATTTATAACAAAGGTCACTACAAAATATTAAAAGGAAGAGTACCTATATAAAGAAAATAAAGAAACTATAACATTATATAATAAAAGCTCACAAAGTGATTCTAAATACACGTCATTATTGCTGCAACTACTTAGCAAATAATTTTTATGAAGAATATTTCCCAACAAGTGTGGAGATACAAATTAGAAAGGAAAACAGATAATATAAATAGAAAAAGATAAAGAACAAGGAAAAACAGAAGAAATCAGTTTCTGGTCCGAGGCCCATTACCTCACCCCTCTACCTGACGCTCATGTGTAGCAGCAGACACATTTCTCTTGCTTTGCTTTGACACAGAAGAATCCCAGGTACCGATTCATCAGAGGCTAACGAGTGGGACCAAAGAAGGACCGCGGGTTTGTTCCGAAGAAACGCAGAGGGTTTTCTAAAAATGGCTGTCATCGTCATCCTCACGCACACAGGCACCTGCGTGTGTTCTTTCGATGCCGTTCACCGGTGTCAGCACGAATTGACCACCGTGATGCTCGCCGCTAACCCTGAGAGGTGTAGATAATACCGCCGCGTCCTCCTCTATCCTCTCATACCAATCTTATCTTCTCTCGTTCTCTCTAGCCCTATCTCTCTTCGTCACCTGAAACACTAGCTTGCCAGAGTTCATCGTTCCATCCATGTCCAACCATCCCTTGCCTCTCCGAAGCCACCGCTTGAAGCACCGTCGTGAACTCGTTCGCCTAGGACCAAGCATGGGAGCTGGCGCACCGTATATCGTTCGGAATCGGGCGTCATCTTCCGTCGGACACCGTGGCCATCGTCGTCGATTCTCCATCGTCACACCTCCCCACGCCTCCTCGACATCTCCATCGTCATCAGGGTGAGATCCTGAGTCTTCCAGTACTCCCCAATCGCTTTATCTCGCTTCGTATCACCGTAGAGCCGTAAGCCGCCATCGGCCGCCGCAATAGATAGTCGTCGGAGTAACTCCGGTGACCAAAAGAGGGCAGCGCCACCACTATTAGGTTCCTCATGACGTCCTCTTTCCAACGAGCCCAATCACAGCCTCGTGCACGCATCAAATCGAAGGATTCGATTTTGATTTGAGAGGATCATCCCGTGTGACGTCATCTTGACGTCATTCTCACGTCATCCTTGACCGATTCGACATGTTGACCTAGTACACTGCTCGCGTGGCAGCTGACGTGGTCCTGACCCCACGGGTCAGTGACCCAGGTTAGCTTTAGTCTATGTGTACATAGTATTTCCTTTTACAATTTAATTAGGAAATGAATAAATCTTATAAATTCAATAACTTTTGTTTTATAATTCAAAAAATATGTTTAATATATGAATTTTTTTAGAAAAATAAAATCAATAACTTAATTTTATTATCAAACATTATTATGTTATCCATTTAAATAATTGTTATCTAATAAATATTTTATAAATAATAATACTTTGAAAATTCATATTTTAATAATGGTAAATGAGAAAATTATAAATAATATATTAAAATTCTTAGAAAAATAAAAATTACAATGTAAAACTATAAAAATTAAATATTATATCACTTAAGTAAATATTTATTATTTGTTAAGTGTTTATAAAGTAATAAATCTTATAAAATCATATCTTATTATTTAAAATTCATAAAAATACATATAATATACCAAAATGATCACAAAAATAATATCTACATATTAAAATTATAACATTCCACTTTTGGAGTAAGTACAAATTTATTACCCTAATAAATTGAATTCAAACTTATTTCTTTAGTTGATAATTCATAAAAATAAGTATAAAATTGCTAATACCTATAATATTGTTCATTTGAGGTTTATAAGTAGTGTTTGTCTTAAATATAGTTAGTATGAAGTTCAAATAGTACAAAAACATCTTTGATACAATTTTATTAAATTATCATCCACAAATAGGTGAATGTTACTTTCCAAAAGGAGTTATCAAATATAAAATCCTCAAGAATGAGAATTTTGACTTAATAAAATATTTTACCATTACTTCACTCAAAAGTTAATAAACATACTAAAAAGCCAAAGATAATTCATAGGTAAATAAATAATGTGTCTCTATATTTATAAATCATAACCACTCATTTATAAGGGATAAATGATTTTATTCAAACATAAAGTTAAGAAACCACTACTCAAATAGAAGTAATACCATTCTTAATTAACCCTAAAGAAACATTATAAAGTGAACAATTTATAATACCATCTAATACCAAGATGGGTAAGTCTCAAATACTAGTATGGTCATTATTCAAATGAAGTAATTCTTTCTTCCTTGAGAAAAATAGTTAGTAAGAAACCCTAAGAGTATTAACTAAAAGTTTAAATGCTGTTGTTTAGTTAAGTAAACTTTTATTCAAAAGTTATTCTTTTAAGATACATTATAAAGCAAGACATAAGCATTCCTATAAAAGCCTAAATGATGAACAATCTTTATATAAGAAGTCTTTGATTAGCATTCCACATTTGTGTGCCTTGTTATTGTATGCTATTTATTATAATTACATGTTGTTTCACACACACACACACACTCATAATCCTTAATAAGAAGCATAGGTGTAAAACTTATCTAAAAGGGCAACACATTCTAAAGAAACCATTTCTAGTTTACAAACCCTAGATCAACGCTTGATCAATCCTGGATATTTTGTAAAGAGTTGAGTTGTAACCTATAGTCATGTCTTGGACGTGGTGTGTTTCTACTGTACCACTCTAAGGGATGTAATACTAGTAAACGGTGTTTCATTGGTGTTATGTCAATGACTATAGTGTACTACATCATGCAGTGGTTGTAGGGTTTCGTAGCATGGAAAACAAAAAATTTCTACCACATACAAACAAACAAGCCAAGATCTATCTACTAGGTTGTAGCAACGAGTCGATGGAATAAATCACCCTCGAAGATTCCAAAGTGTTTAACGAGAGAGGATTCTCGTGGGTGATGTAGTCGTACTCTTCCCGATCTCAAGATCGTGTAGACGATCCTTTCGGCGCTGCATTTCGGCAGCGCTCCCGCAGTCGGTCACACGTTCGGTACTCGACGAATACCTTACTCTCCCTTGTTCCAGCAGGCAGCGGAGGTTGTAGCACTCTCCTCGCGATTCCGGCAGCACAACGGCGTGGTACCGGAAGTAGAGGGGAGATCTCGCAGGGCTTCGCCTTAAGCCAGAGCGAGTATGGTGGACTATGAGAGAGCCCTCAGTGATCTAGGGTTTAGACACACCAAGGAGGAGGCTTGGCCGGCGGCTAGGGTTAGCTAGGCGGCGGCGGCTTGCCCTAGGCGGCGGCAGCAGGAGGTGGCGGCGCCGGGCTAGGGTTTTGGGGTAGAGGTGTTGGGTTCTAGGAGGGGCAGCCCTGCCCCTCCTTATATAGGTGGAGGGGGCGCGCCAGAGGAGGGGAGTCCCTCCCCAACTCGGTTTCCCAAGGGAGCCGACGGTGGAGGGGAGGAACTCCTCCCCAAGTAGGTTTCCTACTTCCCCTCCACCTTCCAAAATAGTCGTTTGACTTTTCAAATTGGCATTTGACTTTTCAAACTAGGATTTGATTAAACCCTTTATTTTGTTCAGCGATGACACCTAGTACATGATGCAATCATTCCAACTTGGTATGACACATTCATGTACCCTTCCCCTCCAGAGTGTCGGACATTCCGGAACCTTCTAGAACATTCCCGATGAAAACACCGGAACCATTCTCCAACCCCGAAACAAGACTTTCCTTATATGAATCTTATTCTCTAGACCATTCCGGATCTCCTCGTGATATACCGGATCCCATCCGAGACTCCGAACAACATTCGGTCTCTTACTCATCATTCCATAACTACTCAAACAACGTCGAATCCTTAAGTGTGCCACATATAGGTCGAGTTATCACTCGATTTCAAACGTTTAGCCTCAATGTTATTAATATGTGTATTTCCACTATCGAGATTCAATAAGAATAGACCATCTATCAAAGGTGCATGTGCATAAAACATATTACTCATATAAATCAAACAACCATTATTCTCGGACTTAAACAAGTAACCGTCTCGCAATAAACAAGATCCCGATATAATGTTCATGCTTAACGCAGGCACCAAATAACAATTATTTAAGTATAAAACTAATCCCGATGGTAGATGAAGAGGTATCGTGCCGACCGCGATCACATCAACCTTTGATCCGTTTCCCACGCGCATCGTCACCTCATTCTTCGCTAGCTTCCGTTTATTCTGCGACTGTTTGAGTTACAAATATGAGCAACCGAACCAGTATCAAATACCAGGCACTACTACGAGTACTAGTGAGATACACATCAATAATATGTATATCGGATATACCTTTCTTCTTGATGTTGCCGTTCTTCAAATCCGCCAAGTACTTTGGGCAATTCCGCCCAAATACCTTCTCCCTTGCAAAAAAGCACTCAAGATCGTGCTTAGGTCCAGCCTTGGTCTTCTTAAATCGGCGGTAACTTTCTTACCACCCTTCTTGAAGTGTCCCTTTTGCTTAGACTTGCATTTCTTGAATTTGGTGGTCTTATTGACCATCAACACTTGGTGCTCTTTCTTGATCTCCACTTTTGCAGATTTCAACATGGCAAAGAGTTCTGGCAACTGCTTGTTCATGTTTTGCATATTGTAGTTCATCACAAAGTTCTTGTAACTTGGTGGTAGTGATTGGAGGACACGATAAATCCCCAAAGCATTAGGAATAACTATACCCAAGCTTTGAAGTTTGTTTGCGTGCCCAGACATCTTAAGCACATGCTCACTGACGGAGCTGCCCTCTTCCATCTTGCAGTTAAAGAACTTTTCAGAAGCCTCATAGCTCTCAATTGCCGCATGAGTCTCAAAGATCAATTCGAGATCACGGAAAATATCATGTGGGTCTGAATTCTCAAACCTTTTCTGAAGCTCCGATTCTAAACCATACAAGATAGCACACTGAACTGTGGAGTACTGAGTCTTCCGAGCGAGGTAAACATTCTTTACTTCATCGGTAGCAGTAGCTGCAGGTGGGTCACCCAGCGGTGCATCCAGCACATAGGTCAAATTACCAGCTGTGAGGACAATCCTCAAATTGCGGAACCAATCCGCGAAGTTGCTTCCATTGTTTTTCAACTTTTCTTTCTCTAGGAACGCATTAAAATTGATGGTAGGGGCCGCCATTGATCTACAACATATTTGCAATAGTTTAGACTAAGTTTATGACAAATTGAGTTCTAATTAATAGTTAAATTAATCTAGGTGAACTCCCACTCAAAACAATATCCCTCACATTGTTTTAGTGATCACATGAACCAAATCCACCACATCAACACTGATCATCACGAGAGTTGATGTAGCTTCAATGGCGAATAATCGACATGTTCATCATATCTACTATATGATTCATGCTTTACCTTTCGTTGATCCGTGTTCCGAGACCATGTCTGTACATGCTAGGCTCGTCAAGATCAAACCTTAGCTTCCGCATGAGCAAATCTGGCTTGCTCACGTTGTATACACTTGCAGAATCTAACACACCCGATCATCACTTGGTGCTTCGAAACAACAAGCTTTAGCAACGGTGCTCACTAAGGATGAACACTTTAGAACTTGAAATTCATGTGCATGAGGGATCATCTTATAATGCTACCGTCGTTAACTAAGCAATACAAGATGCATAAAGGATTAACATCACATGCAATTCATAATATGTGATATGATATGGCCTTTCTTCTTTGTGCTTCCGATCTCCATCTTCAAGCACGAACATGATCTCCATCATCACCGGCATTGCATCAAGGTCAATGACGCTTCTCCATGGTTGTCGTCCACCGGCTTCAACTATTACAACTACTTTGAATAGACACGCGGGTCTTAACATAAATTAAAGACAACCATATGGCTCCTGCCGGTTGCCAACTTACAATAAGGAACATTGCATACATCAAATATAATCACAATCATGGCCATATCACATCACTGCACACCCCTGCAAAACAAAGTTAGACGCCTCTACTTTCTTTGCATGTTTTACGTGGTTTGGTGATTTCAATAAGTGTCGTTGTAACTTACGAACAAGAACCACAACATTGATACTAGCATTGTTAATCACCCGTTGTAAATTGAATCTTAACTATGATGGGAGAAACAGGCACCCGCAAAGCCACTTATGCAATACAAGTTGCATGTCAAGCGTGGAGCAAGTCTCATGAACGATGTCATGTAAGGTTAGCCCGGGCCGCTTCATCCCTGTAGGGTTCGCAGCATAGAAAACAAAAATTTTCCTACGATGGGAACAACTATGTACCAAGATCTATCTACTAGATACAAACAACGGGCGGATGTATATCCGTAGAGAACATACCCTTGTAGACCGAAAAAGCCTAACGAGTCCAAACTCGTGGTTAATGTAGACGATATCTTGCCGATCTCAAGATCGAGAGGAAGTCCTAGCGCCGCAAAACAGCAGCGCATTCGTGCTCGCACACACGTTCGAGGAACCGAGCAACCTCCGCCTCCTCGCTCCAGCGATGCAGCGGAAGCACAACTCTTTCTTGCCGAAAAGCCACCGGGAACATGTATCTCGCTAGTCCGAGACCATGGGGGATAAATTCTAGAGGGGGAGAGAGATCCTTCACGAGGAGGTGTGAGAGACAAGTGAGGAGGGGGGCTCCTTTGATAGGAGGAGGGCACCCAAGGGGGTCAGGCCATGGGGCTGCCCCCTCCCCTCCTTCATTCATGTGGGTGGACACTCCACTCACAAAATTCCCTTTAAATTCCCTCCACTCAAAAGTCCACTCAAATTCCCATTAAATTTCCACCAAATTTAATGCAAACTTTCATTAAATAAAACTCTTTTATTTTATTCAGAATTTTGTCAATTACTTTAATGACAAACATTCACAAATAACCCCTTGCTAGAATTCCATTTCACATGCATAACCACTTTATGCAATTTCACCCGAAAACCTGTTTCGGTATCTAGTGAAATAAATTCCTGCGCTTGTTTATTCTTTCGGCATGAAACTTTTGCTCCAATTGGATGTCGGTGTCTCTTAAGTGTGTCACCCTATGGTTCGTGAATAATGCGGACATGATCGAGACCCCTCTCGGATCAATAATCAAAAGTGGGATCTGGAGACCCATACTGACTCCCACACATTCAACGATGACTTTCTTGTGATCGCCGGAACCTTTTACGCTAGTATCTTAATCCTTTTGTTTCGCGATATATTACATGTCCGAGATTCGATCATCGGTATCTCCATACCTAGTTTGATCTCGTTACCGACATGCACTCTTTTCTCGTTCCCGTGATATAACATTCTAGTGATCAAATCACTTGCTTGCAAGCTAATCAATGTGATATCACCGCGAGGGCCCAGAGCATATCTATCCGTCATCGGGATGAACAAATTCCACTCTCGATCCATGGGCCTCAACATAACACTTTATTAGTTCTGAATCCATCTTTATAATCACCCTGTTACGGTGTGACGTTTGATGTTATCAAGAAACTCTTCCGGTGTTAGTGATTGACATGATCTCATGGTCTAAGGATTAGGATCACTTCGTAAGTTGTTATAGCAATATAAACTCAATGACTTTGATCGTAATGCTATACTTCGGATGAATGTTCATCACACCATTACACTAATGTTGTGACCTCGTTATTAACAACATCCAATGTCTATGATCAGGAAACCTTGATCATCTTGTTAATCAACGAGCTAGTTTATAAGAGAGGCATAACTAGGAACTTCCTTTTTGTTTATTAAACACACATGTATTAACGTTTCCGTATTAATACAATTATAGCATGTAAAATAAACATTTATCATAAATAAGGAATACGATAATAACCATTTTATTATTGCCTCTTGGGCATATTCCCTTCAGTCTCCCACTTGCACTAGAGACAATATATAGTTTGAGAACTTTGCGTATTGAACACCTATGGCTTTCTGGTGTTCCATATACGCAATTGCAAGTGGTTAACATAATCTACGGATCTGACGCTTTCAGGTCCGTGTGTATTTGCATGTCTTTGCGTCTTCACGCATCACTCATTCTCCAATGAGATGGCATTGTATAAATTTGTTATTTCGGTGAGACCTTTAGTTCCTTGGGGTTAAAACACGTCGATACTATTGTCATACAATATATCTTTAGTGTTAGCCCGTTGCGAACCACACCTTAGTTTGATAACAAACTACTTGACACAAATTCCCTCCTTTGCTGCTACTATAGCAGTCATATACTTAGCCTTTTGTTGTAGTATCCGTCACAATGTCTTAACTTTGGAATTCATCCAAATCCATCATGGAATCTCCTTTCCATTACATTGTGCCACCCATAGTTTAAATTGAGATAAACTTAATTTGTATCTTGTGACAAAACTAGTATCAATGTAAACCTTTACAATGAACTATTTGTAATTGTTTGTCACCTATACACAAATATATTCTTAGTTCTTTCAAAAAGATCATAAGAATATCCTCACTATCGTCCAATGATCATTTTATGATTCATGCTGGTATATGCTCATAACACTTAGAGCATAGGACATATCTGGATGTGTACATATCATGGTATGATTGATCAAAACATTCTCGTGATTTCACTCATCAAGTGTCAAAGCACTTGAATCTTGTTTCACTTATCAAGTGTCGATACACTTGAATCTTGATTCAATTCCTTTCCATGCGACAAGAACCGTTTCTTGTTGTTTCTATATTGAACTCCTTCAATATCTCATATATGTACGTTTGGCACAACCATATTAGCTTCACAGTCTATCCAGTATAGACATTCATGCTAAATATTCGGGTTTTGCCTAAGTTTTTCATCAAAATGAAATCCCTAACCTTTGTCAATAAAATATACATCATTTCTAATCAACAAGATGTCCTTCACATAATGTATTAGAAATATGTCTCAGCGCTCCCACTTAATTTCTTGCAAATGCAAGCATCTTCATCGTCTCCAGATGAAAACTCCTTTTTCATCACGGTGAAGATTCCAACTCCGCGATGCTTACTTCAACCATTGAAGTTTGCATGCCCTTTTAGCATCCTTTGAATTTAACAAAACCCTTTGGACTGTGTCTTGTACACGTCCTAGGTAACCATTCTATTAGAAGAATTTTGCTTTGTTTATTCATCTACCATATACCAAATTATATATAGTGGTTGCTACTTTAATCCGTCCAGACTAAATATCGCTATGAAAGATCAAATCTTATCATAGTCAACTCCTTGAACATTGTCATAAGATACTTTACGACATATCGACTATTTCATAGATGTGAAACATCCATGTCTGTTTCTTTATAGATCCAAATACGACCGATAGGTTTTTGCACCTTTCCAGAGGGTCTTCCAAGTTCAAAACTTGATTTCTCGTGTATGGAACTATCATGGATTTTATGGCTTCAAGCCATTTGACGGAGTCAGGGCCCATCATCTCTTCTTTGCATATAGTCGGTTCATCATTGTCAAACAATAATGATTTACTCTCAAATCTTAGTATTTGATTGTTTATTCGACCGACTTGGTTCAATAGGAACTTAGATCTCCGTGACCGCAACATTTGAGGCACATAATCCATGAGCATTCTGGCTGCCTCCGGAACATTTTCCGGCGCTGCGCAACTCAGCATATTTAGCTAAGGTTCGTTAACCTTATCAAAGTTCTATTGTCCTCCCACTTAACTTTTACGAAAAAATTCCTTTTTCAAGAAACTTCACGTTTCAAGCGACAAACCCTTTTGTCCTTGGTGTTATGGAGGAATAACCAATTGTTATTCGAAATAACCTACAAAGACATGCTCATCCGACTTCGGTTGTAAACATCTTACTTATGTTTAGCATACCAAAATTTAAGAAATGACAACTTGGGTTTTACCCCAAACCATAACTTCCATGGTGTCATTTCACCGGATCAAGATGGAGCTCTTTTCAGTGTAAAAGTGGTAGTCTCTAAAGCTTTAATCATTTAAAACATAATGGTAGTTTTATAAATAACACCTTTGATCCAACCATGTCAAACAAGGTTTCCTTACAAATCTCAAACATCCATATTCCTATGGTGTTTCAGGAGATGTAAATCTAGGTGTTTTGCTAAAATTGTAACTCAAATAAATCCCTTTTATGATAAAATCATAATTTATTTATTTTTCTTGTTACACTTGTAACTCAAATAAATCCCTTTATGATCAAATCATAATTCATTTATTTTTCTTGTCACAATGATTTTCACTTCATCTTGAAAGTCTTTGAACATTTTCAAATATTTCACACTTCTTTCTCATTAAGTGAATTATTCACTCAATTTCTAGAGAAAGTATATGAAGTTGAAACCCATAAACTACGACACATAATGGACTACATACATCGATATGTATAAATTCCAATATTTTAGTCGTTCGTTCTTCTTTGGCCTTTGAGCAGTTTTAATTATCCAGGAAAGTCTCTGGCGTCACTTGATCAAATCAAAGACTCCAAAAATCCATGAAAATGGAGATTCTTCATGTTTTCTTTCCAATATAATTTAAACGGCGATGTCACTCAGTAAGTGATCTTTCAATCATTTGTCTTGCGACATTTTAGCATTAGGTTTTATGGATGTGATTTCTCCAACTAGATTTGTAAATCATCCATCTTATATGGAATACGGTAATTATTTGAACAACCTTTGTTCTAATAATACCTGATTCAAATAACAATTATTAAAACAAATCTTGAAGTCAAGCTTTGATGTCAACGAGAAATACAAACAACGGTTTGTTTGTTTTCGATGAACATTATCACATATTCTCTTGCTAGTTACTTAGGCCATTGTGGTTCATGAATTGCGTCGTTCCTTATGAAATTTCATACCAACCAATTCGGTATCCAATACCCAAGAACCACATTGTTTAACAAGCAAAGAATACAACCATAACATGTATATCATCCATATACCAAAATTGGATATTTCCAATCTTTTCTTTTCTGCCAAATATATTTTATAGATTCTCTTTCAGCATTTCCTTTTCCGTTTTAAAAGAATCTATCAATATCAAAAGTAGCGCCATATACATGACACATAGTCCAAAGCGTGTATATTCAAATAATAATAACTTTGGACTTGCACTTTGAAGTAGATCACCATCATCAAAATGATCGGTATTCTTTTAAAATCCATTCTTTAGTAATCTTTTAGTGTAGTAAACACTTTACATACATCTTCTATTCATCCTTATCATGACGGCTTTCATGATCAAGCTACTGTAGCTTATAAAGGTGAATCGTGAGTATAACATTACTTTCAAAAACCCTTTTGGATGATTAGGATGTCTAGCATCTCCAACCTTCGCAAATTCTCATCCAATATGAGAACATATATTATACTCTATCATATTGCAACCAAAACATTGTTTAAGATATCGTTATATCTGTCACACATGATGGTTTCTGAAACAATTCTTTCAGCTCCTAGATAAACTTGATATTAAAACAATCAAGAATCATGGAGGCAAACATGATACTTAAGATACCAACACTGGAATTGTAACTCTTGATTTAATACCAACTATTAAATTTCACGGAGTAAATAGAGTTTGCTGAAAGTTTGCAATAGGACTTTAAACTTTATATTGACACTCAACAAAATACGATACCAGTTAAGTAAAGTATATATCCGAATTCTATAGTTCTATTATCTCAATTACAACTATGCATAAGGTGGTGAACGAATGCCAATGACTACAAAAATTATGCAAATTCACTTTGATTTAATTTATGATAAATTGAGTTCTACTAATCCAAATTAGAAATGAACTCCCACTCAAAACGACATCCCTCGTGTCTTTTGGTGATTACATGAACCAAATCCACTACACCAAGTCCGATCATCACGTGAGTCGGCGTAGCTTCAAAGGCGAGCATCCATATGGTCATCATATCAAAACATATGACTCATGCTTAACCTTTCGTCCGTGTTCCGAGGCCATGTCTGACATGCTAGGCTCGCCAAGTAAGAACCTTAGTATTCAGTGTATAACTGTCTTACACCCGAGATATGCTCGTGGATTCAAGTACACCCGATCATCACGTGATGTCTTGAAGCGAAAACATTGTCGGTGCATACTTAAGGAAGAACACATTTTTATCTTGATATCTAAATGAGGGATCATCTTATTATGCTAATAAAACGCCAAACAAGCAATATAAGATGCTATCAAACATCACATGTTTATTAGTGGAATGATATGGTTCTCGCATATGATCTCTATCATGTGCACCGTGGTATGATCACTATCATACCTTTATGTGTAAATCCAAGGTCTATGGAGTTTACACATTATGTATGTTGTAAGAGTATCATCTCATACTTATACTTACAACATCACCATATCATAACACTAGCCCATCAACAATCTAAACTATACGCCTCTAATTTATCCATTGCAAATTTTACGTGGCTTAGGGATCTCGAAGATAGAACCGTTCTTACCTACGAACATGAACCACAATGAGGATAACCAAATTATTGACAACTCGTTGCAAATTAGATATTGACTATAGTAGGAGAGACAGACACCCGCTAGCCATTTATGCAAAACTAGTTGCATGTCAAGCGTGGAACAGGTCTCATGTGCGAGGACATGTAAAGTTTGTCCGGGCCGCTTCATCCCACTATGCCACCAATATCCAAAGTACAACTAAGATGCAATAAAATGATCATCATCGCCCACATACTTATATGTGTACTACCCGTGCAAAGCATCTACGCATAGATCCGGCTCTGATACCACTATAGGGTTCGCAGCATAGAAAACAAAAATTTTCCTACGATGGGAACAACTATGTACCAAGATCTATCTACTAGATACAAATAACGGGCGGATGTATATCCGTAGAGAACATACCCTTGAAGACCGACAAAGCTTAACGAGTCCAAACTCGTGGTTGATGTAGACGATCTCTTGCCGATCTCAAGATCGAGAGAAAGTCCTAGCGCCGCAAAACAGCAGCGCATCCGTGCTCGCACACACGTTCGAGGAACCGAGCAACCTCCGCCTCCTCGCTCCAGCGATGCAGCGGAAGCACAACTCTTTCTTGCCGAAAAGCCACCGGGAACATGTATCTCGCTAGTCCGAGACCATGGGGGATAAATTCTAGAGGGGGAGAGAGATCCTTCACGAGGAGGTGTGAGAGACAAGAGGAGGGGGGCTCCTTTTATAGGAGGGGGGCACCCAAGGGTGGTCACGCCATGGGGCTGCCCCCTCCCCTCCTTCATTCATGTGGGTTGACACTCCACTCACAAAATGTCCTTTAAATTCCCTCCACTCAAAAGTCCACTCAAATTCCCATTAAATTTCCACCAAATTTAATGCAAACTCTCATTAAATAAAACTATTTTATTTTATTCAGAATTTTGTCAATTACTTTAATGACAAACATTCACAAATAACCCCTTGCTAGAATTCCATTTCATATGCATAACCACTTTATGCAATTTCACCAAAACCTGCTTTTGGTATCTAGTGAAATAAATTCTGCGCTTGTTTATTCTTTCGAATGAAACTTTTGCTCCAATTGGATGTCGGTGTCTCTTAAGTGTGTCACCCTACGGTTCGTGAATAATGCGGACATGATCGAGACCCTCTGGATCAATAATCAAAAGCGGGATCTGAGACCCATAATGACTCCCACACATTCAACGATGACTTTCTTGTGATCGTCGGAACCTTTACGCTAGTATCTTAATCCTTTTGTTTCGCGATATATTACATGTCCGAGATTCGATCGGTATCTCCATACCTAGTTTGATCTCGTTACCGACATGCACTCTTTTCTCGTTCCCGTGATATAACATTCTAGTGATCAAATCACTTGCTTGCAAGCTAATCAATGTGATATCACCGAGAGGGCCCAGAGCATATCTATCCGTCATCGGGATGAACAAATTCCACTCTCGATCCATGGGCCTCAACATAACACTTTATTAGTTCTGAATCCATCTTTATAATCACCCTGTTACGGTGTGACGTTTGATATTATCAAGAAACTCTTCTGGTGTTAGTGATTGAAATGATCTCATGGTATAAGGATTAGGATCACTTCGTAAGTTGTTATAGCAATATAAACTCAATGACTTTGATCTTAATGCTATACTTCGGATGAATGTTCATCACACCATTACACTAATGTTGTGACCTCGTTATTAACAACATCCAATGTCTATGATCAGGAAACCTTGATCATCTTGTTAATCAACGAGCTAGTTTATAAGAGAGGCATAACTAGGAACTTCCTTTTTTGTTTATTAAACACACATGTATTAACTTTTCCGTATTAATACAATTATAGCATGTAAAATAAACATTTATCATAAATAAGGAATATGATAATAACCACTTTATTATTGCCTCTCGGGCATATTCCCTTCAATCCCAACATCCCGCAACATGCAAAGTACACAAGAAGCAATCGACAATAAAAGCATCAACGCCCAGAATGACCATTGTGTTCTACTCGTGCAAAAGATCTACATATAGACACGGCTCTGATACCACTGTAGGGTTTCATAGCATGGAAAACAAAAAATTTCTACCGCATACAAACAAACAAGTCAAGATCTATCTACTAGATTGTAGCAACGAGTCGATGGAATAACTCACCGTCGAAGATTTCAAAGTGTTTAACGAGAGCGGATTCTCGTGGGTGATGTAGTCGTACTCTTCCCGATCTCAAGATCGTGTAGACGATCCTTCCGTGCTGCGTTAAGCCCTCAGCTTCGGTCACACGTTCGGTACTCGACGAAGACCTTTCTATCCCTTGTTCCAGCAGGCGCGGAGGTTGTAGCACCCTCTCGCGATTCCGAGCACAACACGGTGGTACCGGAAGTAGAGGGGAGATCTCGCAGGGCTTCGCCTTAAGCCGGAGCGAGTATGGTGGACTATGAGAGAGCCCTCGGTGATCTAGGGTTTAGACACACCAAGGAGGAGGCTTGGCCGGCGGCTAGGGTTAGCTAGGCGGCGGCTTTCCCTAGGCGGCGGCGGCAGCAGGAGGTGGCGGCGCCGGGCCAGGGTTTTGGGGTAGAGGTGTTGGGTTCTAGGAGGGGCAGCCCTGCCCCTCCTTATATAGGTGGAGGGGGCACGCCAGGGGAGGGGAGTCCCTCCCCAACTCGGTTTCCCAAGGTGGCCGGCGATGGAGGGGAGGAACTCCTCCCCAAGTAGGTTTCCTACTTCCCCTCCACCTTCCAAAATAGCCGTTTGACTTTTCAAATTGGCGTTTGACTTTTCAAACTAGGATTTGATTAAACCATTTATTTTGTTCAGCGATGACACCTAGTACATGATGCAACCATTCCAACTTGGTATGACACATTCATGTACCCTTCCCCTCCGGAGTGCCGGACATTCCGGAACCTTCTAGAACATTCTCGATGAAAACACCGGAACCATTCTCCAACCCCGAAACAGGACTTTCCTTATATGAATCTTATTATCCGGACCATTCCGGATCTCCTCGTGATATCCCGGATCCCATCCGAGACTCCGAACTACATTCGGTCTCTTACTCATCATTCCATAACTACTCAAACAACGTCGAATCCTTAAGTGTGTCTCCCTATGGTTCGTGAATTATGCGGACATGATCGAGACACTTCTCCGAACAATAACCAATAGAGGAATCTGGAAATTCATATGGCTCCCACATATTTCTACGATTACTTTGCGATCGAATGAACCACTTACATACGATACCAATTTCCCTTTGTCTCGCGATAGTTTACTTATCCGAGGTTATGATCGTCGGTATCTCTGCATACCTAGTTCAACCTCGTTACTGATAAGTTCTCTTTTCTCGTTCCCGTGATATGTGATCCCTTGTGAGCCAGTCACATGCTTGCGAGCTAATTGGATGACATTCCACCCAGAGGGCCCAGAGTATATCTATCCGTCATATGGATGGACAAATCCCACTCTTGATCCATGTGTCTCAACCAATACTTTCCGAACACTCAATGCCACCTTTATAGCCACCCAGTTACGGTGTGGTGTTTGATGTCATCAAAGCATCCTTCCGGCAAAGGTGATATGCATGATCTCATGGTCAAAGGAATTAGGTTACCATGTATCAGAAAGCATATAGCAATTGAACTATTAAAATGACTCGATCTTTATGCTACGCTTATCTATAGGAGTATGTCCACCATATAATTCTCCTAACGATATGATCTTGTTGTTAATAACATCTCAATGTTCATGATAGGGAAACCACAATCATTTATTAACCAACAAGCTAGTATTTATAAAGAGGCTTTACTACGGACTCTATTTTAGTTTACAAATCACACAAGTATTAATGTTTCCTTGTTAATACTATTATAGCATGAATGTAAACATTTATCATAAACACAAAGATATAATAATAAGTACATTTATTATTGCCTCTAGGGCATATCTCCAACAATGGTATGCTGGGTCACCGCAGAAAGTGCCAAAAGATGCAGGATCCAAGTCGCCGGTGGTGAATCATGTTGCATCCGCCGAGGTCGCGATGTCATCGGGGGAGCAGGGTCGTCGTCAGTCGCACCTAAAGAGGTTCTGCCGAAGCCCACTGAGCAAACCGCTCAGGGTGCTGAGGGTGTGTCAAGCGACCTGGCTGCAACAAAAGCGATGACAGATGATCATGCAGCTGCTTCCCCTGATGTTATGGTGGTGGAGCCGGAGGTGATGAATTCCGAAAACATCTCCGATTCGCAGATTGTGGTTGCGCTACAAGGCAACTCCACATCGGTGATTGCCCCAATGGTTTTCATGCCTAACCAACCAACAACCATGCATCGTCATCTTGCTGATGTTTATAAGGTATTTTTTCTTCTTGTATTTCATGATATGCCCATAGTATTAGTCCCCGAGGTGCGAGTCGGCTTTTATAATAAAGACGGCTTGAGTCTCGGGGACTCCTACTCGGAATAGCCGGTAGTAGAAACCACCAGGACGTGGGACTAAGCATGCCCACAACACATAAGTCCACCTCTACTACATAGACATGACCCACGGGACGATAAGACTACACGACCCTCCATCCAGGCGGGTCACTCTATAGCAGGGATGAGATCATTCCTATGCCTGGTCACATCCCCACTCTCTAACCGACGAAACTGACTCCAAGGACATCAAAGTACATTATGACATCATCACCAGAGGGCGGCTCTAGAAGATGTACTAATAGAGTAGGAAACAGGGATGCCAAAGCATGGCGCACCACCATGTCCCATCCGCCAGCGGCCATAACTCCATGGTCATCCCTCGGTGTCCATGGCCACGAGCTATAAAAGGATCCCCTCATGTAGAAGAGAGGTCAGAGCCACTCACAAGCATTCCATCCACATTCATCCACATCCACCACCGTATAGGAGAACTCCAACAACAAGCTCACGGGTGTTGTAATAGTCGACAGGTTCAGTAGATAGGCTCTTAGAGCATCACCCACCAGCTATACTCCCTATTCGTCGTCCACCATAGTTACCGGTTAGCTCAGCAGGCTTCCTAGCTGGTACCCAGTAGTTGATATGTTCGGTAGTTAGGCTCTTAGAGCACCCCTTCAGTTGTGCTCTACCATCGTACTCAACTACCTAGGAGTGGCACTATCCGCTAGCTAGAATCCCTAGTCGTCGTCCACTATAGTTACCAGCTATCCCAGAAGGCCACTAGCCGGAACACCCCACCCCCCATTGTAATATTTGAGCACCTCATATGCTCCAAAAAATAGCCGACACAGGATGTGTCTGAACCTGTATAAATCTTGCATGCCTTGAGGTTGTTATCCCATCGGTTCATGATCACAAGCCCTTACACCGCCTATAAATCTCTTCGCTGGTAATTGAAAGCCCGATAGTTGTTCCCTTTCTTTAGTACCTGGCAAAACCGACAAGAGAGATAGAATTATATGATGGATTGTTAGCATGGCTCACACTCAAATCACTCTTCTCAGTTTTGGTGGCATTCGAATTGGCCGAGTTGACTGAGTATTATGATTAGAGGTTTAGTATGAAAATTAATGCTATCCCCGTAGCATATCCTTGAGCGGGGCTCCGATATATGTGGTTCAACCGAGATGATTGGGGTGCGTTCCCAGAGTCCACCAAAATGATGGTTGATAGCGGAACAACCCCACTCTTCTTGGAGAACTACGATAGTAGCTCCGACGGAGATTGTGCCAGAATTATTATTTAGTCTTCATATACACTATAAAACATCAGTCCTTCAATGAATCTCTCATCGCGCGATCACAAACATTTTTGGGAGTGGGCATATGATCCCTGGGACATTGTGGCAATACATCCAATATGGAGAAGACCCTTAGAGTGGAACTCTTGGCCGCACCAGATGTCTTTATTTGGTGGTGGACGTCGGTGACCATTACAGTTCAAAACATGTTGTAAAACCTCTTCAAGGGAGCATATCATGGAAACTGAATAGGAATTTATGGATGTCCCCGAGTGAAATTCTTCATCAGGTTGGCCCATCACACTGCAGGACCACCACGACTAGCTAGGAAAGTGTTGCGGAACTCTCCGTGATGCATTTTTTCGACCAAGCTAAGAAATGATGGTCCACATCTTGACCGAATGCTCATTCTCGTGGACCCTCTAGCACGATAAGTTTTTCTTGGATCTGATCACCCTCTAGCCCTAGCAGCCGAGTAGTCCTTCATAGATTGTTTGAGGTATATCACCCACTCTACTCCAACCACCAATGAGGACGGGTGCTTCTTCATTGATCACGCTCATGGCTAGGTGGACCTACACCAAACACAACACACACATCTTCAAGAGCATGCAAACAACCCCTCCCTCTTCGACACAGTTCGAGCGGAGGCCCAAATATGGTTGACCCTAGCATATATGTAGGTGCTCTGAGTTGTAATCATGGATCATTTTTTTTAAAAAAAGCCACAGGTCGATCGAGATGTACATTACTAGATCATCAATTACAGTAATAGTTTGTACGAATATAATTTTAGATCTATTTATGATTTTAAATCTTAAAACCCCAAACTACACATAACGATATTGAACTAGTGTGTCTAGAACATATAATATACTTCCTCCGTCCAGAAATAACCGACGTGAAGGGCGATTTTAGGAAAACCTCCAAACATTTTCCAAGAGTGAACTAGCGGGTCCGCTCACACTCTTCTATGCCTCGCCGCTCCTCTCTTGATGCTTTGCTCTCCTTCTATCTCGATCCTGACGACCCGCGACCACCGCCCTGGAACCACCTCATCCTTCTATCTCGATCCCACGACATGGAAGCGTAGATTCGTAGCCCCACCACAAACCCTATCCCAGGCTCCGACAAGGTTCGATTAGGATCGATCGCTTTCTTTAAATTTGAATGTGCAAGGTTGAAGTGTAAAATGGATTTGTGCAAAAAACAAAAAAATCCCCCTCGCCAAACAAAATCTGGACGGAGCGAATGGAAAAAACCACCACATAACCTCCATGCATTTGGCATCACCCTTCCAACCTATGCATCCACGTCGATCATGTACAAGCACAAAATATTCAGTTCGCACGCTGACCGGGTTTGTGATTTCCAAAGAGGAATACTCCACATTTTGATTGGCACGAGAAAAAATAAAGGAATTAAAGTCAGGGGAACCTAAAATTCGAGTGCCCAATGCATACACTGTACAAATTTATATGACCGAGCAATCTAACATTTGACCAAACCAGAAAACGAAAATGCTAGTGGGCTGTTTTCTCGAACATAATTCAGATTTTGGTCTCGACAGGAACGAGAGCCAACATTACAATATGTTCTGAAACTGTTGTTGGAGCAGACATTTTCTCCACAGGAACATACAAGCAAAGAACTCAGGAAACATACAATTTGAGTGGCCCATTGCAGAGACTATAGTACAGAAAACATGATCGATGTCTTACATCTGAATAATCCGAAAAACAAACATGATCGTGACTCTGTTTTCTCGAACATATTTCAGACTTTGGTCTCGACAAAAAAGTGAATCAACATTACATTTTGCAATCGATTCGAAACTGTTCCTGGAGCATACATTTTCTCCAGAAGAACATACAGGTAATCAGTTATGATCTTGTTGCTGCCAAGTAGGCACGCGAACGACTAGGAGAAAAAGCAACGAAAACTACTGCTACGAGAAGAGAACAGAATCGAAAACAGGGCGTCCTCATCGTCCATCTTGTTCGTCTTGGGCAGCAACTCTTTCTTTCTCTTCGCCCCCTCTTCCTTCTCGTGCTCAGCGAAGAACCGCCGCAGCGCGTCCATCGGGATCCCTTTCACCGTCCTGATCTTCGCCTTCTTGCATCCATCATCGGCGCCGCGCTCTGACCGATCTGACGGGGGTGGCCGCTTGGAGCTGGCAAGCCCTGCTGCGTTACCGGCAGATTCTGGCGGCGTCGGAACACGACGGGCCGAGCGGACGTCCCAGGCCGGCACTCGTGCGGGGCTGCTGGCGGCGGGGTACTGGACGAGGTAGGAGTCGGTGCTGACCGACGCGGAGACGACCTTGGCGCGCGTGTAGATCACCAGCTGCTTCTTGCCGGAGACCTGCGGGAACCTTCTGCGCACCTCGACGTCCTCCCCGGCCGCGAACCACGGTCGCTGGTGCTGGCGCTGCTCTGCCTTCACGACGGTGGGCTTCACGGGCAAGAACTCGTGCCGCGCCGTGGTTGCCTTGCCCACAGCGTTTGCGTGTGTGCGCGCCGCGAGGGCCAGGAGAGGAGCCTGGCGCGGCGCCGCGATCCTCTTCACCGCCATCAGGACGGCGGCCTCCGTGATGGAGCGACGGCGGCCTCCGGGATGCAGAGCTTTGGTCGAGCTCGTGGATCTCTCTGCCTTCCTTGCTCCGTTGTTTCTGGAGGATTACGCGAGCGGCGAGCGGGTCTGTGCAAGGAATACGCGCGGGAGTATTTACGGATCGGCTCCAGTCCGTGTCCGGGTCGAACACTCGATCCAGCGCCTACACGCATGGATGTTTTTTCAGTTTGCCGTTCTAATAAATCTTCCCGGGAAAGTAATGTCTCGGGTTTGCAATGATGCGCTGATGCGTTCCTGCCATGATCACGCGTTTCGGAGATTGGAATTGGGACTGGAATAGAGGATAAGGGCATCTCCACTCGGCACACCCATCCGATCGCCCAAACAGTCAGGGCTTGTTTGATTCATAGGATAGGAAAAATATAGGAATAAAAAAGACATAAGATTGAGATGTCATGCCAACTTGAATCCTATGGGAATAAGAATTTTGTTTGATGTAGCAAAGGAATTTTTCCATGAGCTATGATCTAATGTTTCTTTCCTATAGAAATTGCACTACAAGATTTCTATATGATTAATTTCTATAGGACATGTTCCTATGAATCAAACAATAACATAGGAAAAAATTTCATAGGATTCAAATCCTACATAATTCCTATGCAATTCCTATGAATCAAACAAGCCCTCAGTTTTTGTCCGCTGAGTCGGGCCGCGGTCGATTTGGGGTCGTGCTCCGGCCTGTCCGGCTAACCGCGTCCAGCAGGCCGATCCATCTATCCGTCTTTCTCCCGTTGTCACCGGTTGACACTCTTGCGATGAGACGTTAATGACGACACGATATTGGCTATCGGCGTCTGCGGCTTCCCACATGGCCGGTGTTTTCTGTCATCGTTTCCCGCGCGCGCCTAGCTTTCCATAGCGAGAAAACTTCCCGCGCATCTCAGGTCGTTTCCCGCCTCCGCCACGGTCTATAAAAGACGGCCGCCGGCGCGGCGGAGACAACAAGCCCCAAAGCAAGAGCCAACCAGCTGCCGAAAAAGCGTCAGCCACTAGCAGCCATGCCTAGCCGCAAGATCACCAACTAGACGAAGATCCGGGAGATGTGCCGCACCCGCTACCCAGACGTGGAGGTCGACGAGGTTCACCTCGAGGCCACGCTGCTGGCCCGACGCATGAGCGATGCACAGGTGCTGGCCTTCGAGAGGGAAGGCCATATCGCCGAGTTGGCGCTGCAGCGGGTGGTGGAGGCGGCGGCCACAGTGGACGCCCAGTGGGCGGTGAACGACATACACCACGTCGCCGCAAAAGGAGGCGGTGGCCTTGGAGGACGCATCAGCGGCTCTCTGCGAGATCCACCTCGAGGCGGCCATGACCACGCTGGAGGAGGTGGCCAGGGAAGCCGCCAAGGTCGCTGTCCGCGAGCTCCGCCACGCAGCCAAAGCGTGCAGCGACACGGAAGAGGAGGCGCGGCGCGAGCACGTCGCTGACGCGGCATCGGAGGAGGAGCGCGTGGCTCTGGCCACTGAGGCGACGGTCGCGTGGGGTCTCGTCGACGGCGACGAAACGGAGGTGGCGGAGGACGACGACAAGGAGGGGGAGGAGGTGGACCAGCTGGAGGCGCCGATCGCCGTCCCCGTGCAGATAGCGCAGGCGCCGGGCTTCGGCCCCAATGGTGCTTCGGTCCCGGCTCCGGCTCCTTCTCCGATGGAGTTTCTCGCGGCTGAGGCGAAGGAGCTCGCCGACCAGAATGCGAGGGACCACTGCCGCCGAGATGGACAAGGCCCTGGCGAACCGGGCGGCGGAGGACCGCAGGAAGGCGGCAGGCAAGGGGGTGGCTCGCGACCATGCACGCGACCGCGACCATCGCCGCGAACGCATCCAGTAGCGGGCCATCTGGTTCGCTAGGGCCGCGATCAACGGGGCCGACGGCAACGGTGACGAGTAGCCGCCACGACGTCCTCCTCCAGTCGTAGCAGAAGCACCGCTCCTAATTTGTTTAAATGGTCTTTTTATAACTGGCAGGGCTTAAAATCTAATGAATAGCTATCTTAAGCACTAATGTCTCACTTACATATGGGTCCCGGGTGGCCGACGGGCAGGACACACGCGCTGTCCGTGAGCGTTCGGGCTGACGCAATCGTTGTCCAGATTAGATGCACGAATGAATCAAGATGAACGCGTTTGTCCGAATGGATCGGCCCGCTGGAACGATGCGCACATCCCACATGTCCGCACTGACGAGTTCGAAACGCTCGAACGAGATGCGTCAACATACCCTACGGCCCTGCATAAGGATGTAGACGGACGATCCCGACTAGTCTTCTAATCAGCTAATCACTCACACGCTAATAATCAAAGAATTTGTTCCATGCATTAGTCTAGCGGTCTGTCGGCTTTGTCCGGTGGACTGTCCACTTGCATCCAAACCGTGCATGCTGTATGGCAACGTCATAAAACAAATTACACTTGTGAAATAAAACCAGCACACCAATACACTTTTGAAAGTACATCGCACCAATAAAACCAGTGAAATTAGACTCTTGGATCAATTGATTTTTGGAAATACATTAGTAGAATAAAGATCGAATTCCAGATTAAAAGACTTATTTTTATTATTTGTTGACGGAGATTTCAGAATGAAACATCAAACGACGCTATTAATCGAGCTTGAAAAGTGGACGACAAAATTTTGAACCAAATTTTCAAATCGGTCCACATCAAGCCAATACGAAGAGAGAGGTACTCAAGAGAGTTGATGCTCAAAAATCAGGACATGTAAAATTGTTCTAATTTATGATGTTGGCCCGCTTTCCTTATTTACTGTTCCAGGGTCCATGCTGATATTGATAATCTAGTGGGTTTAGGTGGCTAATTGGAGTAGTTGAGGTGCTCTAGGGTGTTGTAGGGTTTGATACGTCGGAAATGTATCTATATTTATTGATGCTTCAATGCTTGTTTAGTATCTACTTTGTTTTTCTTTGTCTACACTTTAATGTACTTTTTACATATTTTCTGGTACTAACCTATTAACAAGTTGCCACAGTGCCATTTATTTGTTTTCTGCTGTTTTTGGTTTCAGAAAAGCTAGTAAAGAAATATTCTCGAAATTAGACGGGACAAACGTCAAAGTCAATTACTTTCCGTGGGGAACAAGAAGTCCAGAGGGGAGACGAAGAAGCGGGACAGGGCGACTAAGCCCCCCTAGGCGTGGGTGGGCCCTGCCCCGTGCCTAGGTAGGGTTTGGCCCCCCTGGCCGCCTCCTCGGCCTCCCCCTTCGCCTATCAGAAACCCTCGATGCAGAAACCCTAAGTACCCGATCAAATCTCCACGAAACCTTCCGTAGCTGCCGCTACCATCATCCCTAGATCGGGGGGGGGGGAGGGGAGGTCTGAAGTTCTTCCCGGCACCCTGCCGGAGGGGAGATCATCCCGGAGGCCTTCTCTCCGGTATGATGCATGAGTAGTTTCACCTTGGACTATGGGTCCATGTAGTAGCTAGATGGTTGTATCTCCTCCTTTGTGCTTTCATGTATATATATTGTGAGCTCCATTCATGATCAAGATCTAATCTATTTGTAATCATGCATGTTGTGTTTGCGGGGATCCGATGGATATTGAGATTATTATGTTGGTTTGATTAATGGTTTTGTCTTTATGATTCTATCATGTCTGTGTTGTTTGTGATCTTGCATGCTCTCCGTTGTTAGTAGGTATCTTGGCCAAGTAGTTGCTAGTGACTCCAAGAGGGGGTATTTATGCTCGATAGTGGGTTGATGCCTCTAGTTTCCAAGGGAAGTGACAATAATCTCTTCGGTCGTAGATGTGTTGTTGCTACTAGGGAGAAAACAACGGTTTCTTGTTCATGAAACATGTGGACTGTTTACCTTACACACTTTGCTTAAATCAGTTGTCTGTTGCTTGCAACTTAATACTGGAGGGGGTTCGGATGATAGCCTCAAGGTGGACTTCTATTCATAGATGCAGTTGGATGGTAGTCTATGTATCTTATTGTATTGCCCAATCGAATCTCATAGGATCTTTCTGACTAGTAATTGCATTGTTATGCCTTGCTGAGTTCCTGTCAATTGCCCTGCTGTAATTTGTTTACCCTTCATGCCATGTTGTTTATCTAAGGAGAGCACCTCTAGTGAACTATGGACCCCGGTCCAATCTTTACCATTGATACATCTTCCACTGTTACTTGTTTACTTGCTGCAAACCATTACCTTCCACACCATACGGTTAAACCTTTGTTACAACAAACCGGTGAGCTTGATAACCTCACTGATTCATTGGGACAAAGTCTTGAGTTTGTGTTGTGCAGGTCTCCGCGTTGCTTGCAACACCTGTGTGACGTTTCCTTCCTCCTTCTGGTTCGATAACCTTGGTCTCTACTGAGGGAAAGCTTGCTGCTGTGCTCATCATACCTTTCTCTTGGGGTTCCCAACAAAGGCCTCTCTGAAAGGCAATCAGGGTTCGTAGCATGGAAAACAAAAAAAATTACCGCATGCACACAAACAAGACAAGATCTATCTACTAGATCGTAGCAACGAATCAATTAGAGTACTCACCCTCGAAGATTCCAAAGTAATTAACGAGAGCAGATTCTCGTGGGTGATGTAGTCGTACACTTGTCGATCTCAAGATCGCGTAGACGATCCTTCCGGCGCTGTGTTCCAGTAGCGCTTCCGCGGTCGGTCATACATTCGGTACTCGATGAAGACCTTCCTCTCCCTTGTTCCAGCAGGAAGTGGAGGTTATAGTTCTCCCCTCACGATTCCGGCAGCATGACGGCATGGTGTCGGAAGTAGAGGGAAAATCCTGGAGGGCTACGCCTAAGCCGGAGAAGGTTATGATGTATCTAGGGTTTTCGGTGATCTAGGGTTTAGAGGGACGGATAGGAGGAGGCGTGGCCGACGGCGGCGCGAGGCGGCGGCGCAACTAGGTAGGGAGGGGCTGGTCTTGTGTGTCCTTGGGGCACCCCCTCCCCTCTATTTACGATAGGGAGGGCAGCTTGGGAGAGGGGAATTTGAATCCATCCCCAACTCCCTCTCCTTGTTGGCTTGTGGTGGAGGGAAACAAGGATTCTTTCCTTCCTCCACTAGGACACATTGTCCTAGTTTGACTTTTCAAACTTGCCTTTTGACTTTCAATTTGGAGCTTGATTTCTTTCTTGCTAATGCCCAACCAATTGACCTAGGACAGTATCCAATCATTCCACTTATCCATGACACATTCATGTTCCCTTCCCCTTCCGGTCCGGTGAACCTTCTAGACCCTTCTAGAACCTCTCCGATGAAATCATTGGAATCATTCCCGAACTCCGGAATTATACTTTCCTTATATGAATCTTATTCTACGGATCATTCCGGATCTCCTCGTGATATCCCGTATCCCATCCGAGATTCCGAACAACATTAGGTCTCCCTACTTACATTTCATATCTACTAAACAACATCGAATCCTTAAGCGTGTCTCCCTACGGTTCGTGAATTACGCGGACATGACCGAGACACTTCTCCGATCAATAACCAATAGAGGAATCTGGAAATTCATATGGCTCCCACATATTTCTACGATTACTTTGCGATCGAATGAACCACTTACACACGATACCAATTTCCCTTTGTCTCGCGATAGTTTACTTATCCGAGGTTTGATCCTCGGTATCTCTGCATACCTAGTTCAACCTCGTTACCAATAAGTACTCTTTTCTTGTTTCTGTGATATGTGATCCCTTGTAAGCCAGTCACATCCTTGCAAGCTAATTGGATGACATTCCATCGAGAGGTCCCAGAGTATATCTATCTGTCATATGGATGGACAAATCCCACTCTTGATCCATGTGCCGCAACACATACTTTCCGAACACTCAATGCCACCTTTATAGCCACCCAATTACGGTGTGGTGTTTGATGTCGTCAAAGCATCCATCCGGTGATGGTGATTAGCATGATATCATGGTCGAAGGATTTAGGTTACTATGTATCTGAAATCTTATAGCAACTGGACTATATTAAATGACTTGATCTTTATACTACGATTAACTATAGGAGTATGTCCATCACACCATTCTCCTAATACTATGATCTTGTTGTTAATAACATCTCAATGTTCATGATCAGGAAACCATGATCATATATTAACCAACAAGCTAGTTTAACAAGAGGCTTTACTAGGGACTCTTTTATGTTTACAAATCACACAAGTATTAATGTTTCCGGTTAATACAATTATAGCATGGTATGTAAACATTTATCATAAGCATGAATATATGATAATAACCTCTTTATTATTGCCTCTTGGGCATATCTCCAACAGTCTCCCACTTGCACTAGAGACAATAATCTAGTTTCAAATCTTTGTGTATTCAACACCTATGGCTTTCCGGTATTGTATTTACATGATTTCTAATGGTCAACTGATCTTCGGATCTGACTCTTTCAGGTTCGTGTGTAATTGCATGTCTTTGCGTCTCTACACATCACTCATTCTCTAATGAGATGGCTTTGTATAAATTTGGTCCATTGGAGAGACCTTTGGTTCCTTGGGGTTAAAACATGTTGATAATATTGTCATACAATATATCACTCATTCTCTAATGAGATGGCTTTGTATAAATTTGGTCCTTTGGAGAGACCTTTGGTTCCTTGGGGTTAAAACATGTTGATAATATTGTCATACAATATATCTTCATGTTGATAATATTGTCATACAATATATCTTCCGCTATGAACCACACCTAGTTTGATAACAAACTACTTAACACAAATGCCCTCTTTTGATGCTATAATAGCAGTCATATACTTAGCCTTTTGTTGTAGTATCTGTCACAATGTCTTAACTTTGGAACTCATCCAAATCCATTATGGAACTTACTTTCCATTATATTGTGCCACCCTTAGTTTAGATTGAGATAAAATTAATTTGTACTTTGTGACAAAACTAGTATCAGTGTAGTACTATTACAATGAACTAATCATCTATTTGTCACATCTATGAAAATAATATATTCTTAGTTCTTCCAAAAAAACATAAGAATATCCTTACTATCTTACAATGATCATCTTATGAATCATTCTGGTATATGCTCATAACATTTAGAGAATAGAACTTATCTGGATTTGTACATATCACAATATGATTTATATAAATACTCTTTGTGATTTCATACATCAAGTATCAATCTATACTTGAATCTTTGTTTCACTTAACAAATGTCGATACACTTGAATTTTGATTTAATCCTTTCTGTGTGGCAAGAACCTTTCTTGTCATTTCCATATTGAACTCATTAAATATCTCATCTATGTACATGTGGCACAACCATATTAGCGTCTCAATCTATCTATATAGTTATTGATGCCAAATATTCGGGTTTTTCCTAAGTCTTTCATCTAGATGAAATTCTTAACATGTGTCAATAAAAGATACATCATTTCCAATCAACAATATGTCTTCCACATAATGTATTATAAATTTGTCTTAGCGCTCCCACTTAATTTCTTGCAAATGCAAGCATCTTCATCGTCTCTGATGAATTTAAACTCTTTTAACAGTTTCATCATGGTGAAGATTCCAACTCCGTGATGCTCACTTCAACCATTGTAGTTTGCATACGTTTTTAGCATTCTTTGAATTAACAAAACCCCATGGACCGTGTTATGCACATGTCCTAGGTAACAATTCTATCAGAAGAACTTGTTTTGTTTATTCAACTACCACATAACAAAGTTATATGTAGTGGTTGCTACATTAATCCGTCTAGACTAAATATCGCTATGAAAAATCAAATCTTGTCATAGTCAACCGTTGAACATTGTTGTGAATTCATTCCCAACATGTCGACTATTTCATAGATGTGAAACATCCATGTCTATTTCTTTATAGATCCAAACACGACCGTAAGGTTTTACACCTTTCTAGAGGGTTTTTCAAGTTCAAAGCTTGATTTCTCGTGTATGGAACTATCACGGATTTTATGGCTCCTAGCCATTTGACGGAGTCAGGTCCCATCATCGCTTCTTTGCATGTAGTCGGTTCATTATTGTCAAATAATGGTTCAAGCCTCAAATCTTGGTATTTGATTGTTTATCCGACCTACTTGGTTCAATAGGAACTTAGACTTCCGTAACCACAACCTTTGAGGCACGTGAGCCATGAGCATTGTTGGTGCCTCCAGAATACTTTTTGGCGCTGCGCAACTTTGCACATATAGCTAAGGTTCTTTTAACCTTATCAAAGTTCTATTGTCCTCACACTTAACTTTTTACGGAAAATTCCTTTCTCAAAGAAACTTGACGTTCTAAGCGACAAACATTTTTGTCTTTGGTTTTATGGAAGAATACTCAACGATTATTCGAAATAACATACAAAGATATGTTCATCTGATTTTGGTTGGTAACATATTTTTTTATGCATAGCATACCAATGTTTAAGAAAGGACAACTTGGGTTTTATCCCAAATCATAAATTTATATGGTGTCATTTCAACGGATTATAATGGAGATCATTTCAGTGGAAAATGGTAGTCTCTAAAGTTTTAATCTTTAAAATATAATGGCAGTTTTATAAATTACACATTTGATCTTACCATGTTAAACAAGGTTTCATTACATATCTCGAACGCTCCATACTCTTATGGTGTTTCGGGAAATGTAAATCCACAGAACGATTCATCTAATCAAAGGTATTATGCTAAACTTGTAACTGAAATATCTTCCTTTATGATCCTATCATAAATTCTTTATTTTCTTGTTACATTGATTTTGCACTTCATCTTGAAAGTATTTGAACTTTTCAAATGTTTCACACTTCATCCTCATTAAGTAAATATTCATATATTCACTCAAATTTTTGGAGAAAGCATATGAAGTTGAAATCCATCGCTCTTGACTACACATAATGGACTTCATACATCAAATATGTACAAATTCCAATAATCTAGTCATTCGTTCCCTTTTGGCCTATGAGCGGAGTTTTAATTATCTCTAGGAAAGTTTCACAAGAGTCATTTGATCAAAAATCAGAAGACTCCAAAATTCCATCCACATGGATTTTCTTCATGTTTTCTTTCCAATATAATTTAAACGGCGATGTGACTTTCTAAGTGATCTTTCAATCAATTTGTCTTTCGACATTTTTAGCACTAGTTTTATGAATGTGATTTCTCCAACAAGATTTGTAAATCATCCATATTTTATGGATTACGGCAATTATTTGAACAACCCTTTTTTCTCATAATACCTGATAAAACAAATCTTGAAGGCAAGCTTTGATTTCAACGAGCAACACAATAACCCTTTATTTGTTCTTGATGAACATCATCACATATTCTTTTGCTGGTTACTTAGGCCATTGTAGTTCATGAATTGTGTCGTTTCATATGACGATTCACACCAACAAATTTAGTATCTGATACTTAAGAACCACATTTTTTAACAAGCAAAGAATACAGCCATAACACACATATCCTCTATATACCTAAGCTGAACAATTCTGGTCTTTTCTTTTCTGTCATATATTTATGAGATTCTCTTTTAGTATTTCCTTTTCTGTTTAAAAGAATCTATCAACATCAATAGTGGAGCCATACACATGAAACATAGTCCAAAGCATGTATAGTTAAATATCAATATCTTTGGACTTGCACTTTGAAGTAGATCACCATCATCAAATGTTTGGTGTTCTTTTAAATTCCATTCTTTAGTAATCTTTTGGTGTAGTAAATATTTTATCTACATCAAATATTCATCCTTATCATGAAATTATTCATGATCAAGCTGCATTAGCTTATAACGGTGAATCGCGAGTATAATGTTGTTCTCGAAAACCTTTTGGAGGATTAGGACGACTAGCGTCTCCAACCTTTTGAAAATTCCCATCAAATATGAGAACATAAACTTTGCCATATTATACTCTATCATATTATAATCAAAAACATTGTTTCATATATCGCAATATCTTCCACATATGATGTTCCTAAATAACCTTGATATTAAAACAATCTTTTGAATATCAAGAATCATGGAGATAAACATGATACTTATATACTAACACTGGAATTGTTACTCTTGATTTAATACCAATTATTAAACTTCACGGAGTAACCGGAACTTACTGAAAGTTTGCAATATGACTTTTAAACTTTAGATTAACACTTCAAAACAATAAGATACCAGTTCGCAAAGTAATTAACCAGAATTCTATAGTTCTATTATCTCAATTATAACTAAGCGCAAGGTGGTAAACGGACGCCAATGACTACAACAACTATGCAAATTCACTTTGATTTAATTTATGATAAATAGTGTTCAACTTTTAATCATATTGGTGTTGAACTCCCACTCAAAACAATATCCCTCACATTGTTTTAGTGATCACACAGACCAAATTCACTACACCAAATCCGATAATCACGTGACATGATATAGTTTCAAAGGCGAACAATCATCATGTTCATCATATCATCTATATGACTCATGCTTTACCTTCTGATATTCCGTGTTCCGAGACCATGTCTATACATGCTAGGATCGTCAAGATCAAACCTTAACTTCCGCATGAGCAAATCTGGCTTGTACACTCGCAGAATCTAACACACCCGATCATCACGTGGTGCTTCGAAACAACGAGCTTTGGCAACAATGCCTACTAAGGACGAACACTCTATAACTTGATATTTTGTGAGAGGGATCATCTTATAATGCTACCATCGTGAACTAAGCAATACAAGATGCAGAAAAGGATTAAAATCACATGCAATTCAAAATATGTGATATGATATGGACTTTTTTATTGTGCTTCTGATCTTTATCTCCAAGCACGAACATGATCTCCATCATCACCGGCGTGGCGTCAAAATCAATAGAGTCGATCCATGGTTGTCGTCCACCAGCATCAACTATTACAACTACTTTGAATAATAGACATGCAGGTCTAGACGAAATTAAAAGACAACCATATGGCTAATGCCGGTTGCCGACTTACAATGAGGAATATTGCATACATCATATATAATCACAATCATGACCATATCACATCACAACAAACCTCTTCAAAACAAAGTTAGATGCCTCTAATTTTCTTTGCATGTTTTTACGTGCTTTGGGGATTTCATCAACTGACGTTCTAACTTACGAAGAAGAACCACAACATTGATACTAGTATTGTCAATCACCCGTTGTAAATTGAATCTTCACTATGTTGGGAGAAACATGCACCCGCAAATACACTTATGCAATACTAGTTGCATGTCAATCGTGGAGCAAGTCTCATAACGATGTCATGTAAGGTTAGCCCGTGCCGCTTCATCCCACCCCCGCAAGATGCAAAGTACATAAGAAGCAATCGACAACAAAAGCATCAACGCCCACAATGACCATTGTGTTCTACTCGTGCAACAGATCTACATATAGACATGGCTCTGATACCACTGTAGGGGTTTGTAGCATGGAAAACAAAAAATTTCTATCGCATGCACACAAACAAGCCAAGATCTATCTACTAGATTGTAGCAACGAGTCGATTAGAGTACTCACCCTCGAAGATTCCAAAGCGGTTAACGAGAGCAGATTCTCGTGGGTGATGTAGTCGTACACTTGTTGATCTCAAGATCGCGTAGACGATCCTTCCGGCGTTGTGTTCCGGCAGCGCTTCCGCAGTCGGTCATACATTCGGTACTCGATGAAGACCTTCCTCTCCCTTGTTCCAGCAGACAGTGGAGGTTATAGTTCTCCCCTCACGATTCCGGCAGCATGACGGCATGGTGTCGGAAGTAGAGGGAAAATCCTGCAGGGCTACGCCTAAGCCGGAGCAGGTTATGATGTATCTAGGGTTTCCGGCGATCTAGGGTTTAGAGGGACGGATAGGAGGAGGCGTGGCCGGCGGCGGCGCGAGGCGGTGGCGCGACTAGGTAGGGAGGGGCCGACATCGCTTTCGCATTTGGTCACAGTTCGGTACTCGATGAAGACCTTCCTCTCCCTTGTTCCAGCAGGCAGTGGAGGTTATAGTTCTCCCCTCGCGATTCCGGCAGCACGACGGCGTAGTGTCGGAAGTAGAGGGAAAATCCTGCAGGGCTTAGCCTAAGCCGGAGCAGGTTATGGTGGATCTAGGGTTTCCAGGGATCTAGGGTTTAGAGGGCTGGAGAGGAAGAGGCGTGGCCGGCGGTGGCGCTGGGGCGGCGGCGGTGGCGCAGCTAGGTAGGGAGGGGCTGGTCTTGTGTGTCCTTGGGGCACCCCCTCCCCTCTATTTATGATAGGGAGGGCAGCTTGGGAGAGGGTAGTTTGAATCCTTCCCCAACTCCCTCTCCTTGTTGGCTTGTGGTGGAGGGAAAGAAGGATTCTTTCCTTCCTCCACCAGGACACATTGTCCCAGTTTGACTTTTCAAAATTGCCTTTTGACTTTCAATTTGGAGCTTCATTTATTTTTTGCTAATGCCCAACCAAGTGACCTAGGACATGATCCAATCATTCCAATTATCCATAACACATTCATGTTCCCTTCCCCTTCTGGTCCGGAGAACCTTCTAGACCCTTCTAGAACTTCTCCGATGAAATCATCGGAATCATTCCCGAACTCCGGAATTGGACTTTCCTTATATGAAACTTATTCTCCGGACCATTCTGGATCTCCTCGTGATATCCCGGATCCCATCCGAGATTTCGAACAACATTCGGTCTCCCTACTTATATTCCATATCTACTAAACAACATCGAATCCTTAAGTGTGTCTCCCTACGGTTCGTGAATTACGCGAACATGACCGAGACACTTCTCCGATCAATAACCAATAGAGGAATCTGGAAATTCATATGGCTCCCACATATTTCTACGATTACTTCGCGATCGAATGAACCACTTACATACGATACCAATTTCCCTTTGTCTCACGATAGTTTACTTATCCGAGGTTTGATCGTCGGCATTTCTGCATACCCAGTTCAGCCTCGTTACCGATAAGTACTCTTTTCTCGTTCCTGTGATATGTGATCCCTTGTGAGACATTCACATGCTTGCAAGCTAATTGGGTGACATTACACCGAGAGGGCTCAGAGTATATCTATCCGTCATATGGATGGACAAATCCCACTCTTGATTCATGTGCCTCAACACATACTTTACGAACACTCAATGCCACCTTTATAGCAACCTAGTTACGGTGTGGTGTTTGATATCATCAAAGGATCCATCCGGTGATGGTGATTAGCATGATCTCATGGTCGAAGGATTTAGGTTACTATGTATCTGAAAGCTTATAGCAACTGAACTATATTAAATGACTTGATCTTTATGCTACGCTTAACTATAGGAGTATGTCCATCACACCATTCTCCTAATGCTATGATCTTGTTGTTAATAACATCTCAATGTTCATGATCAGGAAACCATGATCATATATTAACCAACAAGCTAGTTTAACAAGAGGCTTTACTAGAGACTCTTTTATGTTTACAAATTACACAAGTATTAATGTTTTCGGTTAATACAATTATAGCATGGTATGCAAACATTTATCATAAGCATAAAGATATGATAATAACCACTTTATTATTGCCTCTTGGGCATATCTCCAATAGGTGTTAGTTTAGCTGCTGATTCATCTTAGTGATGAACTTGAGCATGTGTGTGAGTTATGCATCTATGTGTTTAGTGCTTCTGAACTTGAGGTGCAGTTTTGTCACAGAAGTGGCCATTGTTATTGTTTTAGGGTTTCCAATGGCTTAATTACATTAAAGTTAATGGTCTTTAACAGTTGACTGGGCTAGGTGATACATGATTTGTGCGGTCAAACATGTTTAGCTTGTTACTGAATTTATAATTCAGTTGAGATTGTGCACGGTCCATTCAGTTCTCTAACAGCGGACTATCCATTATTAGTGTCTGTTGTTAGTGTTAAGTATATATTCTAGTGATCCTAAAAAAGTTACTCCGTATATGTTTTCATTTCAATTCCAAGTTATGTTCATTATATGATTCGTTTTGAAACTAGGAAAAAGAGTTGCGTTTTCATTGATACAATAGAAAAGAGATGACAGTTTATGAGGGAAATAGGCCAAAAACCAATACAACACGACGCAACACGCCGGCCCCGAGACCATGCTCCACACGGGTTGACGACCAAAACGCCCAAGAGAACAAGGTCGACACCCAAACAGAAACACCTCAACGCAACAAGACGGAGGCAAACTGGAGCCGCCGCTCCGACATCCACGCCGGCCCCGGGGTAGCTCTCCACCTAGCCAAAGACGAAAACGCCAACGCCAACTACAAACACACACCACATGTCCCTCAGGTCAGTGGGCCATCCAAAATGAGGCCCCAAGAGGCAAACGACGCAAAAACGCCGCCTTCGCTTGAACCCGCAAGGGATCAAGGGTTTCCCCCGAAGAACCCGGGTGGAGGAGCGAGAACACCGCTTCGACAACGACTTCAAGAAGGACGAGGCGCCCAAGGGCGTCATCGTCGTCGGCCCTGGCAAGCCGCCATGTCAAGGCTTTCGCCTAGCGATGAGTCGCTAGCCACACACCCGCCTCTAAAGGACCGGCCGAACCACCACACCAACCCCCAACATGACATCAGCCGCCGAAGCCTCGGAAAGGGCAGCCATACCAACCATCCCGCACGCCGCCACGCCTAGGCTCCCCGTCGCCGCGACGAAAGCCGCCGTCCGGATCAGTATGATCTAATGCAGAAGTGCACTGCTGATTTCTCATATATGAATAATATTTTCTAATGTCTACCTTCTCTAGTTCTCTTCCTAGGTTACTTAAGTGAAATTAACCTAGAAAATAGGGTTAGACATTATTGGGTGTGGTTCTTATTACTTTTATTTCCCCTAGCGGAGTTCTTATTTGGGTATGTGCACAAGGTGCTGACCATGCTATGGTGCCTCTTATTTAAGTGTGCACACTTGATATAATTGTGTGTATGTGCTTTCTTCACATTATTAAGGTCATGCTCACGCATAATCTACTGGTACTCTGCACTAAACTCTCTCTGGACCATGGATGGCCACGCTTGTGATATATAAATTGCACTTGTGAAATTGTGTTCAAAAAATACACTTGTGAAAATACAGTGCACCAGTAAAACTAGTGAAATTAGACTATTGGATCTATCAAAATACAGTAGTAGAAAAATGATCCTGAAGTACAGAGCAATCTTACATCTGACTAAACCGAAAACCATTGGGAAATACATCGTTTTGGAGCATACATTTTCTCCACAGGAACATACAAGTAAAGAACTCAGGGAGACATACAATTTGAGTGGCCCATTGCAGATACTATAGCACAGTACAGAAGTACAGAACAATCTTACATCTGACTAAAACGAAAAACAAACACGCTCACAGGCACGGCTCTGTTTTCTCGAACATATTTCAGACTTTGGTCTCGATAAAAAAGTGAATCAAATCGATTTGAAACTGTTGCTGGAACACACAAGTAATCAGTTGTGTTCTTGCTGCCAACTAGGCACGCGGACGACTAGGAGAAAAGGCAACGAAAACTACTGCTACGAGAGAACAGAAACGAGAACAGGGCGTCCTCATCGTCCATGTTCGTCTTGGGCAGCAACTCTTTAATCCTCTTCGCCTCCTCCTCCTTCTCGTGCTCTGCGAAGAACCGACGCAGCGCGTCCATCGGGATCCCTTTCCCCGTCCTGATCTTCGCCTTCTTGCATCCATCATCGGCGCCGCGCTCCGACCGATCTGACGGGGGTGGCCGCTTGGAGCTGGGAAGTGGGAGTCGAACCCAAGATTTGTTGCATAAGACTAAAGGGCTCAACCATCCAGGCTAAGATAATTTTTTGTCTAGTATAGATGCACACAGTATATATCCAGTAGTATAGCGTCTATCTGTTAGGCGCTACATTTTATGCTGTAACGCCTTACGCCGAGGTGCTACCGGATCGGTTCAGGGGACTGGCGTGCCACGCTGGCAAACGGTGTAGCGCCTATAGCACCGTGTAGTGTAAAGCATTTCCGTTAGGCGCTACACAAAAGGGTTAGTAGAATAAAATAGTTTTGACACAAGTTCAATTTGTGAATTCTTTTCCAACTTAGGTTAATTTTGTCCATACTGCCCCTCATCGTCCATCTTGATCGTCTCGGGCCGCTTCTTGGGTGCCTGGAGCTGGGAGTCGTGTTCCTGCTCTGTCCTCCTGTTCGCCTCCTCTTCCTTCTGGTGCTCGGCGAAGAACCGCCGCAGCGCGTCCATCGGGATCCCTTTCCCCGTCCTGATCTTCGCCTTCTTGCATCCATCATCGGCGCCGCGCTCCGGCTGATTGGACAGAGGTGGCCGCTTGCAGCTGGCTGGTCGTGCCGCGTCGACGGAGGATTCTGGTGGAGCCGGAACACGACGGGCCGTTCGGACATCCCAGGCGGGCACTCTCGCGGTGCGGCTGGGGATGCTGCTGGCGGCGGGGTACTGGACGAGGTAGGAGTCGGTGCCGACCGACGCGGAGACGACCTTGGCGCGCGTGTAGATCACCAGCTGCCTCTTGCCGGAGACCTGCGGGAACCTTCTGCGCACCTCGACGTCCGCCCCGGCCATGAACCGCGGCCGCTGGTGCTGGTGCTGCTCTGCCTTGGCGACGGCGGGCTTCGGCGGCAAGAACTCGTGCGGCGCCGTGGTTGCCTTGCCTGCAGCGTTTGCGTGCGTCCGCGCAGCGAGGGCCAGGGCAGGAGCCTGGCGCGGCGCCACGTTCCTCTTCACCGCCATCAGGACGGCGGCCTCCGCGATGGCGCGACGGCGGCCTACGGGACCGGGATGCAGAGCTCGTGGATCTCTCTGCCCTTCCTTGCTCCGTTGTTTCTGAAGGAAATCAGACGCTCGAGCGGGTCTGTGCAAGGGAATACGCGCGGGAGTATATATGAATCGGCCTCGAGTCCGAGTCCGGGTCGAACACTCGATCTACCGCCTACGCGCATGGCTGTTTTTTCAGTTCGGCGTTCCAAATCTTGCAGGGAAAGTAATTTTTCGGGTTTACAATGATGTGGATGTGTTCCTGCCACGATCACGCGTTTGCGAGATTTGGAATTGGGACTGGAACAGAGAATAAGGCCATGCATGCTGCATGGCAACGCCGTGATACAAATTGCACTTGTAAAATTGTGTTAAAAAAATACACTTTTGAAAATACAGTGCACCAATAAAACCAGTGAAATTAGACTCTTGGATCAATCGTTTTGAGAAATACATTAGTAGAATAAAGATCCCGATTTCCAGATTAAACGACTTACTTTTATTATTTGACAGAAATTTCAGAATGAAGCTATTAATTGAATTTGAGAAATAGGCAACAAAATTTTGAACCAAAAATTCATATCGATCCATACCAAGGCAGTACGAAGAGTGATCCACTCAAGAGAGTTGATGCTCACAAGTCATGACATGTCAAATTGTTCTAATTTATACTGCTGGCTCGCTTTCCTCCTTTACTATTATAGGGTTCATACTTTCCTCCTTTACTATTATAGGGTTCATACCGATGTTGATAATCTAGTGGGTTTAGGTGGCTAATTGGAGTAGCTCAGGTGTTCTAGGGTGTTAGTTTAGCTGCTAATTTATCTTAGTGATGAACTTGAGCATGTGTGTGAGTTATGCATCTATGTGTCTGAAATTTTCTAACCGACCCACGTCACTCCTTCCCTAGGGGCGACCCCGCCCTGGCCACCGTCGACCCAGCCCTCCTCCTCCACCCTGTCGTCGTCGGTCGCCTCCACCGGGCAAAGCCCGTGTGGAGCCAGCGGCCGCGGGGCCTGGCTTCTCCGCGGCGGCACTCGGGAGTAGGGGAGCTCTCGGTGGCGGCCTGTTTGGCGTTTGGGTGTCCGCACGCCTTCGGCTGGCGGTTGACTAGGACGGCAAATTTCTACGGGGCTGGAGGAGGTCGTCAGGCTAGCGCTGCTACACGGGGTGGTGGTGTCCGTGGCCTGGATGGGCCGGGCAGGTTGTGGCCATGTCGTACCTTCTGCGGTCGTGCGGGATGCCGATCCGACGGGCTCGAGCGTGGATTCGGTCAGGGCGGTGCCCCTCAACCACAGGTGGCTGGCATGGGTGGACGTTTTGCTTCTCTGGCGCCGGAAGTGTCCGTTTGCCGGAGATGAGGAAGCCGAGGCAGCAGCCCCGGGGATGCGCTGGCTTTCAGGTGGTCGGCGGCCAGAGGTTTACCTCGACGCATCGATGGCATGGATGATGGCAGTTCTAGGGGTTCCTCGGTGCAGTGGTCTCATCGAGGCCGCGCCCAGCTTCGTCGGTGCTTTGGCAGTTATGGAGGGTCGCCACGGGGTGGCTTGCTGGCTGGGGCGGTGGCAGATAGGCATGTGGTGTTACGATGCTGCGGGCGAAGGCCGGAGCGACGTCTCCGGATTGAGATGGTGGTGATGCTCTGCCTTGTCCATGCGGGAGTCGAGGAATGGCTCTGTGGGCGTGGACATCGTCCCTTTCGCCGGTGATTTAGCTCGCCGGGAGGTACAAACCGTCTCGGTGATAGTTCATTCGAGGTTTCCGGACAAAACTCTTACTCGACTTGGTCGGTGCCAACAGCGCCGGTGCTTGATCGCGCCGTTCTCCCTTTTTGGGGGCGTTGTCATGGAGCCCCGACACCCCTCTGTCCATCATTTCGGGGTGAAAACCCAAATCTGGCTTGCCGGATTGGATGACGGCAACGTCTTTTAGACGTCGTTATCTCCTTGGAGGCGTCATTTTGCGGAATGTGCGGAGCCTTTCTTGGGATGCTGGTGATGCGCTTGAGTCGATGTATTCGGGCCCTGTCGGCGTGCGAGAAACGTTTGCGTGTCCCCTGCGGCGGCCTGCGTCTCGCCATGAAGCCCAAGAGGCCTAGCTATTTCCTTTGGCTCTGACTTCCTCTCTTGGGGCGTGGACCATACTTTTCGTAGCGCCCACTATTGCCGTTGTGCTGATGTCGTTCGGCGGTGCTCTAGACTTAGTTGAGCTAGGTATTGTGGTCACGTCTGGTTTCTGCCGGTTGTTCCTTAAGACTGTGCCGTTTGGGGTCTTTTTTATTTGGTTCGCCTTTTAACTGGATCCGTGTATATATACGTCTATTTTGGGTTTTGGCCGGTTTCCCTTCTAAACCGTCAATTATTTTCTTCTAATAAAAAAGGCAGTGTATATACGGAAGTGGAGAGGAATAATTTGAAACAAGCAAATGAAAATGTGACAAAACTTAGGTGTGACGAGGAGTTCAAGTGGGCTCAACGTGCTAAATTTAAACATGTTTAGGAGGAGGTAATAATATAAAATATTTTCATCTTATTGCGAATGATAAACATTGAAAGAAAAAGATTTTCTAATTGGAACAAGAGAAAGGAACCATTGTTGGGAGGAGAATTTAAGAATATATATCTGTCAATATTATAAGAAGCTCTTTGGGACGCCGAATCCTAATAGCTTCTCTCTAATGGAATATTTTAATCATGATTTTCCGCAAATTTCCAATGAAGAGAATGACATTCTATGATTAAACTTTTTTGGAAAAAGAAGTGTTAGAAGCAATTTTTTCGATGGAGCATAATAAAGCGCCTAGGGCCGGATGAATTCCTCGCGGAATTCTATTAGACTTGCTAGAATATTATTTAAAAAGATTTGATAAATTTATTTGCACAGTTGCAAGTTGGCGAGCTACCCTGTTCAAATTAAACTCTGGGGTTATTACCTTGGTATGTAAAAAAAAGACAATGCGGTTCAAATTCAGCAATATCGACCTATTTGTCTTCTTAATGTTAGATTTAAAATCTTCACAAAATTTGCGACTAATCATATCACCGAGATTTCTCATACGGTGATTAGACCTACCCAAACGGCATTCATGCCTGGTCAGCATATTTTGGAAGGGGTGGTGATTCTATATGAGACCATTCATGAGATTCATAGGAAGAAATTAGATGGGGTTCTTTTCAAAATAGATTTAAAAAAAGCCTATGATAAGGTTAAATGGCCGTTTTTGCAACAAGTGTTACATATGAAGGGTTTTGATCCAATATGGTGTAAGTGGATCGAAAATTTTGTACAAGTTGGTAGTGTAGGGATACGGGTTAATGATGACATTAGCTATTATTTTCAAACAAGAAAAGGGCTAAGACAAGTAGATCCTTTATCCCCTATGATTTTTAATATTGTTGCGGATATGGTGGCGGTTCTTATTGCTAGAGCAAAAAATAATGGTCAGATAGACGGATTAATTCCTCATCTGTTTGAAGGGGAAATATCCATTCTAGGGTATGCCGATGAAATAATTTTGTTTATGGCACGTAACCTACAGAAAGCTGTTAACATGAAACTGATTTTGTGTATTTTTGAGCAACTTTCTGGTCTTAAAATTAATTTCAATAAGAGTAAAATATATTGTTTTGTAAATGCAAAAGATAATGAGCAGCAGTATAGAGATATTTTTGGGTGTGAGTCTGGTTCCATGCCATTTAGGTACGTGGGGGTGCCCATACATTATAGGAAATTTAGAAATTTCGAGTGGAATCCGGTAGAGAATCATTTTGAACAAAAGATGGGATGTTGGCAAGGAAAACTTCTATCATATGAGGATAGAGTGATTCTGATCAACTCCGCCCTAACAAGTATGCCAATGTTTATGTTATATTTTCTTCAAATACCGATGGGTGTAAGGAAGAGATTGGATTTTTATCGCTCAAGGTTATTTTGGCAAAGAAATGAGCATAAAAATAAATATAGATTGACACGGTGGAACATTATTTGTTGACCCATAGATCAGGGTGGCTTGAGGGTTGAAGTGCTTGAACTTAAAAATATATGTTTTCTTAGTAAATGGCTTTTTAAACTCTTACAGAAGATGGGGTGTGGCAAGAGTTGTTGCACAACAAGTATCTGAGAAATAAGATTTTATCTCAAGTGGAACCAAAGCCACCTTTTTTTGGAAAGGCCTCATGAGGGTTAAAGATGAGTTCTTTACCCAGGGTTTTTTCAAGGTTGGTAATGGCATGAACACAGTGGCGGAGCCAATGCCCGGCATGCCCGGGCAGCTGCCCGGGCTAAGCTGGTGACTTCCCTTTAAGTATTACCAAGACTTTGTATGGGCAAACACGCAGCAAAGTATAGTTACTTAAGAGTTTGCCCGGGCTATGAGGATAAGCTAGCTCCGCCACTGCATGAACACCCGTTTCTAGAAGGATGTTTAGCTAGGAGAGACGGCTCTCTCACAACAATATCCTTCTCTGTATAATATTCTTCATAGGAAAAATGTATCTGTTCATTCTGTGTTATCAAAAAACCCTTTAAACATAGGTTTTCGAAGAAGTTTAACGGGTAAAAATGGACTGCATAGTTACACCTTTGTTAGGGATTGATGCAAGTGGTCTTGATAGATGAACCAGATTCATTTGTTTGGCGGCTATCAGAGAATGGGGTTTTCACTGTTAAATCTATGTATGAGGATCTCATGAGCAGGCTTCCGAGATTCCCAAGAAGATACCTTTGGAAGTTAAAATTTCCTCTTAAGATTAAATTTTTCATGTGGTTCCTAAATGGTAAAGTTTTGTTAACAAAGGATAATCTAGCAAAGAGAAGCTGGAATGGTTCCTAGAAATGCTGCTTTTGTAATGATCATGAAACAATTGAACATTTATTTATTTCGTGCCCTTTCACAAAAATCATTTGGTGCATCATTTATTTCACTTACAATATCTCACCTCCCTCCAATATCAATAATATGTTTGGGAATTGGCTAAATGAGGTGGATAGGGCTAATAAAGTTAGAATTCACATAGGTGTTTCGGCTTTATGTTGGTCCATCTAAAAGTGTAGTAATAATATTATTTTTAACAAGGCACTAGTTTCTTCATTTTTGCAGGTTATCCGTATGGCATCACATTGGATTCAACTATGGGCTTTTCTCCTCTCAGAGCATCCGTGAGAACCCATGGTTGCTGGAAGCAACCTTCTGAAGATGATTGCTCAGGATATTTTTTGCCAGCCTTCATGGCGACATACTAGTAGATTAAGAGATGTCTAGTTGCGTTATATTGCTAAGACATTTTATCATTTTTAGATGGTTGGTGTTTGTATCAACCTTATTTGACCCGTGAGCTATAATAATTTGATACATAAAAGGCTATGTGCATCGCAGGATGCAGAGGCCGGGATAATCCCCCATTTCCAAAAGACAGAGTTTCAGCTGGTTGCTCTAAAATAATGTATCTATGTGTCTAGTGTTTCTGAACTTGAGGGCAGTTTCGTCAAAGAAGTGGTCATTATTATTGTTTTAGGATTTCTAGTGGCTAAATTACGTTAAAGTTAATGTTCTCTAATAGTTGATTGGGCTAGTGATACATGATTTTATCCAGTTACTGAATTCTTAATTCAGTTGAGACAGTGCACAGTCCATTCAGTTCTCTAACAGTGAACTATCCATTGTTACTGTCTGTTGTTAGTGTTAAGTATATATTTCATTGATCCCAGAAAACGGATATGTGTGTTAAGTATATATTTCATTGATCCCAGAAAAGGTATATGTTTTCACTTCAATGCTGAGTAATGTTCATTATATGATTTTTTTGAAATGAGTCAAAAGAGTTCCCTTTTCATTGCTAGAGCAGAAAAGAGATGGCCAGTTTATGAGGAAAACAGACAAAAAAACAGATACAACACGACGCAACACGTTGGCCCGAGGCCACGCTCCACGCGGGTCAATGACCAAAACGCCCAAGCGAACAAGGTCGACATCCAAACAGAAACACCTCAACACAACAACAAGGAGGCAAAAGACCGGAGCCGCGGCTCTGACATCCACGCCGGCCCCGGGGCGGCGCTCCACTTAGCCGAAGACGAAAATGCCAACACCAACTACCAACACACACCACAGGTCCCTCCGGTTAGCGGAACATCCAAAATGAGACCCAAAGAGTCAAACAACGCAAAAACGCCGTCCTCGTCCGAACCCGCAAGGGGTCAAGGGTTTCCCCCGGAGAACCCAGGTGGAGGAGCGAGAACATCACTTCGACAATGGATTCAAGAAGGACGAGGCGCCCAAGGACATCATCGTCGTCGGCCCCGGCAAGCCGCCAGGACAAGGCTTTCGTCCAGCGATGAGTCGCAAACCACACACCCGCCTCTAAAGGACCGGCCGAACCACCACACCGACCCTCAACATAACGTCCTCCGTCGAAACCCCGAAAATGGCAGCTAGACCAAGCATCCCGCACGCCACGCCTAGGCTCTTCGTCGTCTCGACGAAAGCCGTCGTTCGGATAATTATTTATGATCTAATGCAAAAGTGCACTGATTTATCATCTATGAATCATGTTTGCTAACGTCTACCTTCTCTTCCTAGGTTACTTAAGTGAAATTTACCTGGGAAATGGGGTTAGACATTATTGGGTGTGGTTCTTACTTTTATTTCCCTAGCGGCACTACGGGAGAAGCTGAATACGCCGACGGCCGGGTCCCGTCGGCGTAGGCCCTAAATGCCGTCGGCGTAGGCTGGCCCGACGGCTGCCGTCGGCGTACTGCCCCGTAGGCGTAGCCTCTTCTCACGTCGGCGTAGACCATATGGGGCCCACCTAGATGACTAACGACCATTTGGCTACGCCGACGGCTTTACCATCGGCCTAGATTTTTTTCAATTATTTTTATTTTTTTTTTCAATTTTCTTTTCCAATTTTTTTTTCAATTTTTTTTAACATTTTTGTATTGTTTAACTTGTTAATCTCACATGGACATTTTTAATTCTAAGTATACTTAGTCTCAAGTCAAATTGCACAATTAGTCAAACTTACCAACCGGTCACCCATCCTAATACTACTCCAGCCCCAGCACGCTTAACTTCTTCGTTCCTTCCACATGAGCTTCCGACAAACAAACTAGAACTTGTTGTGAATATTATCCTATCAAACCTATTAACCATTACACTATAATGTTAGACATATTTGTTCTTTACATTTCATATAATTTTTTGAATAAACAACAATAAATAAGTAATAATAATCTTGAATTAAAAAAAAATAAAATAAATTTTATTTATTTTGCTTTTTTTTATTTAAATTTGAATAATTCATATCTACAAATCCGTAAATCACAATTCGACAAATAATATATCCAAATCGATCAGAAAAATGAGAGGAATCCAAATATGACATCCCTATCATCTATTTAATTATATATCATAAATTTTAAATATTAGACCAACTGAAACTATGTCAAGATTCATGAAACACCCCGCTTTTGGCACTCGAAAAATAAAAAATGGCTTTTTGGTGCGACGAAAAGGAAAACTTTCTCCTGCAACATTGTTCGCCATCCCATGATATACACGAGTGCATAATATGGGCACATTAGCGCAAACTATATCGTGATTCTAGCAATAACATTGGACATTTGACCTGAAATCCAGAAAACCTCGATTGAGATAGGTCATTTTGTGAAGGGTTTTTTGAGACACGATCAATATATAAAGTTTTATATTTTTCCATGCAACTATGTCATATAATATGACCCCACGCGAAGGTTTTGCATTGTTTCGATCGTTTTTTAATTTTTTATTCCCGTTTCAAACTATCGTCAAACTTTCTAAATCGAGGGGCATGATAATTCTTAGCTCGGGGACGAGTCTCACTAAACTTGCATTAGATCTCTGATGAAATGGCATATTGTGAACCTAAAAATGATTTTTACAAAAAATCATGAGCAATATATCATGTACCTGTAGTTCAAATCTAACTCATTTCCTCTGGATTCAAGAGAATTTGTCTTTTTCACGAGAGGTGAACGGAAAGGTTTGAGATTCCTAGGTTGGGAAATTGTCCATTCAATATGGTCTAGTATTTTTGAAAAATATGGTATTATCATTTTGAAACTTTCTTTTGGTGGTTGCTTCACAAAACACCCCGTTTTTTGCACTTGAAAAATGAAAAATATGTTATACGAAAGTATTTGTATTTTTATGTATTTTTTTGAGTAAAAATATATAATATTTGAGTTTATATAGATATATCTTATTTTTCTGCAAATTTTGATATATTATATGTATTTTTCTGAATTTAAATGATTTAGTTATGATTTTTCTAAGATTAATATGGCAAAAAAAGAAAAATAGCTACGCCGACGGCAAAGCCTGAAACCTACGCCTGTCGTCGGCGTAGACTTGACGCCGTTGCTCTGCCGTTTGTCCAATGGGCTCCGCCGACGGTCATGTTTACGCCGACGGCGGCCGTCGGCCTATTTTTTCTACGCCGACGGCAAAACTGGGCCGACGGCCCGTCAATCTACGCCGACGGCCCCGACATTTTGCCGTCGGCGTATAAAAAGGCCGTCGGCCTATTTAGTTATTCCCGTAGTGGGAGTTCTTATTTGAGTATGTGCACAAGGTGCTGACCATGCTTTCTTCACATCATTAAGGCCATACCCACACATGATCCACTTGTACTCTGCACTAAACTCTCTCTGGACCATGCATGGCCACGCCGTGATATAAATTGCACTTGTGAAATTGTGTTCAAAAAATACACTTGTGAAAATACAGTGCTCCAGTAAAACTAGTGAAATTAGACTATTGGATCTATCATTTTGGAAAATACAGTAGTAGAAAAAGGATCCTGAAGTACAGAGATCAATCTTAGATCTGACTAAACCGAAAAACCATTGAGAACATATTTCAGACTTTGGTCTAGACAAAAAAAAAGAATCAAATCGATTCGAAACTGTTGCTGGAGCATACAATTTGTCCACAGGAACATAAACCCTCGTGCTCGTGCTCGGCGAAGAACCGCCGCAGAGCGTCCATCGGGATCCCTTTCCCCGTCCTGATCTTCGCCTTCTTGCATCCACCATCGGCGCCGCGCTCCGACCGATCTGACGGGGGTGGCCGCTTGGAGCTGGCAGGCCGTGCCGCATCGACGGCGGATTCTGGTGGCGCTGTAACACGACGGGCCGCGCGGACGTCCCAGGCTGGCACTCGCGCGGTACGGGAGGGGATGCTGCTGGCGGCGGGGTACTGGACGAGGTAGGAGTCGGTGCCGACGGACGCGGACACGACCTTGGCGCGCGTGTAGATCACCAGCTGCTTCTTGCCGGAGACCTGCGGGAACCTTCTGCGTACCTCGACGTCCTCCCCGGCTGTGAACCGCGGCCGCTGGTGCTGGCGCTGCTCTGCCTTCACGATGGTCGGCTTCAACGGCAAGAACTCGTGCCGCGCTGTGGTTGCCTTGCCCGCAGCGTTTGCGTGTGTGCGCCCCGCGAGAGCCGGGGCAGGAGCCTGGCCCGGCGCCACGATCCTCTTCACCGCCATCATGACGGCGGCCTCCGGGATGCAGAGCTCGTGGATCTCTCTGCCCTTCCTTGCTCCGTTGTTTCTGAAGGAAAGCAGACGCGAGCCGGTCTGCAACTGCAAGGAAAATACGCGCGGGAGTATCTATGGATCGGCTCAAGTCCGAGTCCGGGTCCAACACTCGATCTACCGCCTACACGCTTGGATGTTTTTTCTGTCCCGCGTTCGAAATCTTGCAGGAAAAGTAATTTCTCGGGTTTGCAATGATGTGCTGATGTGTCATGCTACGATCCCGCGTTTGGGAGACTTGGAATTGGAACAGAGGATAAGGCCCTGCATGCTGCATGGCAACGCCCTGAAACAAATTGCTTTTGTGAAACTGTCTTAAAGTGCACCAATAAAACTAGTGAAATTAGACCCTGGGATAAATCGTTTTGGAAAATACATTAGTACTCCCTCCGACACTAATCTCCGACAAACCGCATCCTCCCAGTCAATTCCCCCCGCACAGCTCCCCAGGCCCACTCCCCGGCGCGTCCATCCGCTCCTCCATATTCTTCTTGAAAATTGATTCTTGGTGACGGTGGTGATTCCCCAACGACGGCGAAGTGGGTGCATATAGCCACAGTCCGGTCGCCGACCAGCATCGCGGTCATCAAGTACTACGGAAAGCGGGAGGATGCGCTCGTCTTTCCCCGTCAACGACAACAGCCGTCACTACCAGGTCAAGGGCCGGCCTTTCGCCCTTGGCCATTGCCGAAGATAGGGAGTCCTGGTTACTGCCCGTGCTCGCCGGCACAAGTTCTTGCCCGTGCTCATGCTGGGAAGACCCCAGGGTTCATGCTGGAAAGACCCCGTCTGTGCCGAAGGCCTCCTCCAAAAGTTCCTGCCCGTGCTCGCAGGCCTGAACCTTCAAGCCCCACGCCTCTCTCCATGTATGAGGCCAAAATTGAAGAACTGAAAAATCAGATTCTGAAGTTCATGGCTGAGAAGAATGATCTTGAGGTCAGGGTTGAGGAATCCTTGCAAGATTCAGGTACAGAGTATTTGGTTCTGTCTTGGTAGCTTCTTAACAAACCTCTATACTTTGTCATCCTCTTCAGTAGAAATTATGAATAGCTAACCAAACCTCTAGTACGTACAAAAACATCTGATGAAAGTATCTCTAATTTTCAGATCAATGAACAAAAGGAGATATCTGATAGATACAACACAGAACTCTCTGAGATCAAGTCCCTCAAAGCATTGGTATGGTATAATGAATATCTCTCCTTGTGTATGCCATCACTATCTGTGTTCTGGAGTTGTCGGGCATCTACCATATCCCTGTTAGTTTCTATGGATACCGCTCTGAACTTAACATATTGGCAGTAAGATTTCAGTTGATGAAAACAACAACTTCTTTTTTCTGTTGAAAGAGGTTTATTCCCCTTGAGAACACGCATTGATCTGTGGTATAGAGCAGTACAAAAGATATAGCAGTACTAGACAATATTTGGCTATCATGATTCGGTATGTAGTAAGACATCCAAGGACATATTAGGGACTATATGGAAAATGACTAGTAGTGTCATGTTTCCTGAATCATGTAGACTGACTTTATAAATACTCTTGTAACAGTTTATAATATCACACAAATATGAAAACAATACTCTTATTCAATGTATTGCAGCCTAGTAAAATTCAGCATGGGAAAATTAAAGGCAATGTCTCAAGACAAGTGCCTTCATTAGTCAGTTTTCTACTACTCCTATTCTGAAATATTCCTACGTATTTCCTATATATCTTTATCCACCAGATATTACATCATCACACATTTACATCATCACACATCATCCTGTCTACAATACAATGTACACTACTCCTATTCTGAGATTTTCATGTTGAGTCTCACTCATTCTCTTTTTGGTTTGGATACTCCCTTGGTCCAAAAATGGTCGAACCAACCCTGATTAATTTTTTGTAAATAGTAGTGTCGGTATCCACACCTTTGACTCGACGCCTTTTACGAATAAGGCCTGATGGGTCATTTAACCATGTCTCATATATACTTCCTGGGATAATTATGTGATCATCCAAAATTACTTCGCCTTTTCTCTTTGATGCTTTGGTTGTTTGTTTTTCCTTCATCTTCTCCTCCTCTTGTTGAGCCAATGCCTCCACATGATCTGCTATAATCTCCAAGCTTTTCCAACAGCATTCACCATCAAATCTTAGAACCATAGGCAGCTTTCCCTCCTTTAGCAGTTGATCTTTGCCCATGCGTGTTATTGCGTACGTGTTGCCTTCTTCAACTTTCATCATCTGAATCATGACACACTGGAGGCTTATGAACACTTTGAGCAAAGTGTCCACGTCATACCCATCAAATGATTGTTCAACCGACTCAATTAGTTCCTTCAGTGTGTTTGGTGCATAGCGAACCGTGAGGGATTGAATGGATCTGAAAAATCCAAGATCCAGGGCATTCAAGTTCGGTGAATTTGGAGGTTGTTGCAACAACTTAATATCCCGTCCCGATTCCTTCACGGCAGCTAAGAAAACTGGATCATTTGGAAGAACATGTGTTCTTGCGTTGTCTTATTGAATATAGATGGTTCCCTCCTTGTCTGGTCATAGATATGCAATTGTTGGAATTACCATTTCACAAAGATACTCCCTCATTACATCTCTCGTAACTATTATTGTCTTTAGTTCCATCGTTCCTTTGACCTTATTCTTGGAGTTGTACTTGGCTGCAGTTTCTTTGACAAAAGCCCAGATTCCGATTTTTCCATCAAATATGATTTTTTTTCTCATTGTATCTTGGTTTGGCAACCGCTGTTAAGAACATCACCTTTCCAATGCTATTCTTGTTTTGAATAGTTCGCACGGGATCTCGTTCTTCAGGTAGTAGATAATATGTTCTGCTCCGCATTGTCATGTCAAACCATTTTTCGTCTATATGAACTATGTTCTCCATACTGACGAACAATGGCTTTGCTTCAGTTATCGTTGTTTGATCAATCATTGAAGTGCAGAGCTTAAGCCTTTCAATCTTGTTTTCAGGCTTCAAAGTTGTTTTGAGTGTACTTGTGTGGTGCTTTATTTTACCCCATTGGAATCTTCTCTGCAAGGTGGAATAGGCGACACCCAATTCTCTTGCTAGGGACCTCAGTGTCGACCTTTGATTTAGAGGAATGGAAGTCATTCTTGACAGACCAAGATTTGCTCTCTTTCGTCCAACCCTCCCCTTCTTTTGATTTGAAACATCCACCTATAGCCCTTCCTTCTCTTGACCTGTTGCCTTTTTCCATATTCTATCAATTGTGCTGAGACTTGTCTCTAAAAGAGCAGCTACAAGTTTTTTATCTGCCTTCTCAACTTTCCCGCCTTTACCGAGAGCTTTCAATGCAATGTATGTCGCGAATTTGTGAGAATCATGTAGCTCTCTATGGTCTGGCTGCTCATGTTCTTTCTTCTTCTTGTATTTGTGCATCTCCTTGTATTTCCATATGTTCTTCTTCTTGTATTTGTGCATGTTGGTCACCATGTATTTGTGCATCTTATTTTTCTTCTTGTATTTTTACATCTTCTTCCTCTTCCTCTTGTGGACTCAAGTTGAGATCCAAAAGAGCTCGTGGCACTTGAACCTGAACAAACAAGTGAATAAAGTTACTCCACTAAGCAGAAAATTGAATTTAAAGTTATTCAACAAACCTTCAGTTATTCACATAACATCAGTTACTCACCAAACATGAAATGTGTATTCAGTTATTCAACAAACATTCAGTTATTCACATAACATTCAGTTATTCAACAAACATGAAATGTGTTTTCTGATTTTTCTGTGAGCAGTGACTGTGCCCTTCTGGTTCTCCAGGGTTTATTGCTGATCCAGCTAAATGACGTTTGTTGAGTGTCGATGCAAAGAGAAAACTTATCTGTGAATTGTCAAAGTGTCCGTGTGGAGCTGGAATGCGATCTGCCAAGGGATCCAGCTAAATGCCGTTTGCTGGAATGCGATCTGCCAAGAGATTCTGTGCACGGAGATGACCGTGTGGAGCTGAATGTTGTGAAGAGGGAGCTTCAAATGCTCAGTTCATTTGATACTCCTGATGATGCTGATATTACTGCAAGTAAGTACTACTAGTATCCCATTTTTATGAACTCTACTGTACAAGTGTAATGTAAAATTTCTCAGCTTCACTCACTCCTGAAAATAATGAAAATTAAATTATTTACTTGGTTTAATGTGATGAAGGGGAATAATTACACCATTTATTAGTTTACATACTATCGAGGTTATCCATGTTTAACTGTGAAGACCTGAATCTCTGTCACCATTTTGCAAACGTGCAAGGATAGAAAAATGAAGTCAAAAAGTCTGTTGCTCCTATAGCTGAGGAAGAAGAGCCAGAGTCAAATATTGATTTGGCCTTCTCTAATTTTCATCGAGAATACGAGGTATTTGAACTGAGAATTGTCCACAACAAGAATAGCTTCACATCAAATCTTTTTATTCTTCTTCTTTTGGTTGTTGCTAAAAACATTCTTAGATCATATAGCAGATATCCATTATAGGGCTGGCTTCGAAGAAAACAAAGATTATAGGTTGGCTTGGCTGCATTCAGCAAGGTTGCTCAGCTGCATTCACCAAGGTTGCTATTATGTCACCGAATATAGCAGGAAGATATTATGTCACCGAATATCTTGGCTCGACTGCATTCAGCAAGGCTTCTCAAGCACGTGACCTTCTGCAACTGCTGTTGTATAGGTTGGATCTGTGCACATCAAGCTAAATGTGGCTGGGGGCTCATCATCAGAGATTATAGGTGATGGAAGGGGTTCCCCGGAGACGAAGGAGGCGGACGAAAGGCTCTCAACAAAAACGAGTTAAGTGGAGTCATATGCAAATGGTGTGCAACTAATTTATTTTTATTTCTGGGCGCCGTGTGTTCTTCATTTAAAGTCTCCTTGTGCTGGTCGGGTTTAGCTAGCTGTACTTTTTTTTTGCTTGTGGTACTGCAGTTAGTTTCTCAGCCTTATGTTCCTTATGTTGCTGGAATCAGACCAATGGTGTTCCTTATGTTGCTGGAAAGTTAACAGAGGTATCAAGAAATGGTTGATTCCTCATATTGTTGTCTGATATAATCTGGAATCTCAGGTGAGAGGGAGTGGAGATCGCGTCACCTTTGGGGCAGTGGTCCTTGGCGACGGGGGAGCGAACGACGAGGAGGACACCAGCCGATCCCCTAGACATGGAGGGCGAGGCAGCAGTGGCGACGGCCTTGTCCAGGTGCTTGTCAAGCACGTAGCGGATTCTCGAGGACCGGCGGCGAGTGCGGAGCGACCAGGGACGGTGGAGAGCGCTGAGCGACCAGGGGTGGCGCCGGAGCTGATCAAGGTGGAGGGCGGCCGGCGGGGGAGCTCGCGACTCCTGGAGGCCCCGCCTCATCTGCTCCTGGAGGCCCCGCCTCCTCTGCTCATCGAGCGGACGCGGTCGACTGGCGGGGGTGCGGGCGCTCGCCATCAGCGCCGACGTAGACCAACTCGAGCCCAGCTCCGGCGCTGGACGGAGCTCCTCCGTCAGGTTGAGTTTCTGATTTTCAAATTGATTTGAGGACTTCGTTCGATAAGAATTCAATCTGTAAGGGGGTTTTCGCAAAAAAACAATACACAGGGGCCGCGTCATCTAAATCGGGCCGGAGGGAGTAGAATAAAGATCCCGAGTTCTTGATTAAACGGCTTACTTTTATTATTTGTTGACAGAAATTTCAGAATGAAACATCAAATGACGCTATTAATCGAACTTGAGAAGTGGAAAACAAAATTTTGAACCAAATTTTCAAATCGGTCTACATCAAGCCAATACAAAGAGAGAGGTACTCAAGAGAGTTGATGCTCGCAAGTTAGGACATGTCAAATTGTTCTAATTTATGCTGTTGGCACGCTTTCCTCCTTTACTTTTCGATGGTTCATGCTGATATTGATGATCTAGTGGGTTTAGTTGGCAAATTGGAGTAGCTCATGTGTTCTAGGGTGTTAGTTTAGCTCCTAATTTATCTCAGTGATGAATTTGAGCATATGTGTGAGTTCACTAGTGGGAAAAGGGCCTGCAGTCCTGTCAGAATGGCAGCTTTAGTCCCGCTTTGGATCCGGATTGCAGCGGACTAGAGCCCCCTCTAGTCCGGCTCCATCTCTGACCGATAATGACCACGTGGCTGTTTCATCGCCATGTGGCGGAAACCCTCTAGTCCCGGCCGTAACATCACCGGGACTATAAGGTTTCTGCCAGCGAAGGTGTGTTCTCTGCGGCGTAGATTGCGTATTTCCTTTTTTTGCCATTTCGTTCCTTTTTAGTTTTGTGTTTCACTATAATTTCAAATATATATTTCAGTATACATATTATACGCTATTACATACACACTACATGTTGATGCATTTATATAATTAATCGATCCCTTGCAAGCATACATATAATCAATCATATCAAAAGGAAGAAATGTTTTGAAATTACATGGTCATTGATGAATATATATATCATACATCTACATGGAGATGACTAAGCCAAATCGAGTTCCACGTTATCCGCATAATGCTCTTCATGTACATTAAGGACTTCCTTCATCATAAATCCCGCCAGATCCTCTTGAATTGCTCTTATGCGCTGGTCTGGCTCTAGTTTCTCCCGCAAATCATAAATATAATGTGAGTCAACTTTCCGCTCACTGGTCAACTCGCGGATGTACTCGCAGACGTAGTATCCATATAAATGAGTTCCCAGTGGCTGCTGTAAACTCTTCACCATTTTATAAGTTAACTCCTCTTTGAATGGACCTGATATTTTCTGTCTGAACCATGTCCAACACCTGCTCGGCAAAGAAAATAAACAAAGGAGTTATTAGTTACTTGATATCAGGAAATGAATGAAAGAGGACGATATAATGCGATAATGATTGAAATTACTTATGGTGCGTTGCTTTCATGTCGCTCCACTAGTCTTGGTCCCAACTTAATGAGTCATGGACTTTAATTAGGGAGTTGTCAACTTGAATGTTTAGCAAGATCCAGTGGAATATGCGGACGTTTACATAAGGATACATGCATAGCTCATCCAGTAAGCAAAAATAAAATATGTACAAGATATAAACACTCACTTAAAGTTGCAAGGAAATAGTATTTCCTTAACAAAATTATTCTCGGTTAAGAACCTGCACAGGTCTTCCTCCACGTCCTTGGGGTGATTCTTTAACGTATATTCATTAACGATATATGGGTCAATAAACCCAACGTCGTATCTTATAGCTCTTTTGCATTCAATCATCTTTATTCTGCAGAATATAATATCATCATACAGAAGGATATATAGTTAGGATAATATATTAAATGCAATGAACGAGCTGAGCTACAAACTTAATTATAAAAATAAATCACTTAGAGACAGTAGCAACCAATGATAGATTTGTCGAGGGCGCGCTAGTTGTATAACTGAAACAGTTCGGTCATTTGAACCTTTATCGAGTATGGTTTGAAGTGATGCTCCTTTCTAACGTCCACCGGAAACCAATCTTTCTGATGCTTTTTTCTGCTTACGACATGTACCATTCGTGCAGATTTCGCATATGTGTGGATAGACGCGCGAGCTCCTCATTACTGACTAGAGGCTCCCCTTGGACATACTACCATACTATCTGACCCACTGGCGTATCTTCATAGCCTAAATATTGACCAAGAGACATATTTGCTTCGGTATTAAGTGCTTTGGCCTACGATACAGTGATTCCCATAAGTGCAGCATTATTACGGGCTCTGGGGTCCATTATTTGCATGTCCATATCCATTTCAGCTCTGAAGGTCTTGTCGAGGTCTGAAATGACTTTGAGCGGGGCGACGGATTGATTCTTCTGTGCTCCGAGCTGGACAACTTGCTTCCCGATTTTTGCACTTGTGATTTTTTTCTTCTGTGCTTGCTTAATAATATCCTTATCATAGTATGATTCTAGATTCATCGATATCTGGGATGGTTGCTCAAGAAAGGACTTAGCCCACTTTTTGTTTTTTTCATCATATATCGGCTTTGGCTCAGGCTTTTTGGGTGCAAAATGCGCCTTAACTTGGGAAGCCACATCCGCGTTAGTTTCCTCATTGGTCTTGTCATAAGGTCTCTTTGGAAGAGCCGGCGGGATGTCGACTATCTCCACCGTTTGACCTTTCTTCGATGTGGGGCACAGGGGACCGTCGAACTTCCGTTTCTTCGACGAGGTAGTAGTATTGCACGGAGGCAGAGATCGAGTTGATGTACTCCTGCTGCGGCGATCATCAGCGGGGCAGGGTGGACTTGGAGGTTGGCGATAATCGGGTTGGGGTGGACTTGGAGGTTGACGATATTCGATGCGGGGTGGACTTGGATTCCTCGGAGTCAGTGGCCTTGGCGCCGAGCCTGGAAACTTGATGTACTTCTTATTGCATAGAATGATGTTGCGCTTGACATCTCCTAGTTTCGTAAGGCCTTCAGGCGTAACGATTTCAATCTCTAGGTCTGCAAAATCCTCCACTATGTCATCCACCGTGACACGAGCATATCCTGGTGGAATCGGAAGTGAATGGTGGAGTGCTCCAGGTAGACAAGGTAAAGCAGTGCCGATCGCCACCTTGAAGGACAGGCTGTTCATTGCCTGATGTAGCTCACATTGTGCCATCTCTCTGACATCATCCACGGGGTAGTGAGGAGCTAGTGCATCATCTAGCAGTGCTTGATCATCAGCCCGGACCTCTGTGGAAGCCACGTTGCTTCTCCGCTGGCTAAGATCCAATGCAGGATCATCAGCCCGCGGGTGAGTTGACACCGACGGCCTTTGTCTAATTTCATGCATGAGGTTCTTCAGATCAGCTAGGTCCTGCTCTACCCTGGAGATCCGGTCTGGCTCCCGGTCCTTCTTTCTCTGACGGCTTCTGTAACTGGCATCGTACTAAAGAAACCCTTTCTTCCACGAGACACCGACGCCTTTGCCTCGTGTTCGTCCTCCCTTTTTAGGATTCCCTAGGGCGCGTGTCAGCTCGTCGTTCTCTCTCTCAGGTCGGAACAATCCCAATTGAGCATCGTTCATTGCTTGAATAAGGTCTTAGGAGGGTTTTAGAATTTTATCATGAAATAATGTCTTCCCTGTTTCTGGGTCCAAGGATCCCCCGTGCCCGTACCACCAGTGCTTTGACCTCTCGAGCATCTATCTGTACCAGGAGTGACGCCTCTAGCCCTCATGTTCTTCTCCATAGTTTCCCACTTAGGTACGGCACTCTTGTAGCCACCTGTCCCCATTTTATGATGGTATTTCTTTTTGGCAGCATTTAACGCGTTCTTTGCCGACTTTGCCTTTGCATTATTAGATTGCTTGTACTGTGCAATATCGGACCACTGTTCTCTCAAATTCTCGTTTACTCCTTTGAAGTCTGGAGTTTTCTTTTTCGTGACATATTTCGCGTGTAAAATTTTCTCGTGGTTCCGGTACAGTTCATCCATCTTGCTCAGAGCCCACTCCTTCACTTTTGCTCTATTTTCAAGCCCACTCGGCCTTGGGGTAATACCATCTACCTCAAATTCTTCATACTCTGGAGGTAGTATGAAATGCGCTATGAGCTTCTGCCAAAGGTCATCTTTGGCATCACCGGTGACATAGCTGTTGGATTCTTCATCGGGTTTGTTTGACTGATTCCATTCTTGGATGGTGATCGGCAGGTTGTCCCTAACAAGCACCCCGCATTGATTTATAAACATCCCCTGGTGCTTCTCTGGAGCAATCGGTTCACTATCATCATCTATTTCTTTGATGGTGAACCTCTGATTACCATCCAACTTTTTGTTCGGCCCTCGTTTCGTTCGAGCTGTCGATTGCTTCGATCCGGTGGGCTTAAAGAAGAAGAGAGAGTGATTAATATATATCTAGATCAATTAATGAATATGGGTAACACAAGGCTTTATATATAATCCTAATAAATAAAACAATAATCCTAATCCTAATTATAAACATCCTCCGGTGTTTTAGTTATAAGCTTTAGTTATTAGAATTATAAACATCCTACGGTGCTTCTCTGGAGCAACATAATATATATATGTACCTCGCCGGATCCTGTCTAGGGGCCATCATTATTGTTGTTATTTGTTTGCCCTTCGTCTATCTGGTCTTCCCCTTGGTACATTATGTTTTCCTCTAGTCCATCACCGGATGGATTCAGATATGAGGATATCTCTTCCTCGAGCAAAATATCTTCGCCAGTAGTAATATTAAGAGGAATTTCACCTCTTATCATGCCCTGAAGAAAACCTTCACCGATGCGACCAGGATCTTCGGATGGATCCATGACTTAATTATCTATAACAAAAAGAGAGTTAAACATGTTAGAAAAAACAGTAACCCTAATAACTAAAACAAAAAAAATAACCCTAATAACACAAATTAATAACGCTAATATTATATGCGGTAAAACAATAATCCTAATATTATTTTTGGTAAAACAATAATCCTAATAACTAAAACAAAAAAACCCTAATATTATTTGTGGTAAAACAATAATCCTAATAACTAAAACAAAAAAATAACCCTAATAAAACAATAATCCTAATATTATTTGTGGTAAAACAAAAAATAACTAAAACAATATAATCCTAATAAATAAAACGAAAAAATAACTAAAACAATAATCCTAATTCTAATATTGTAATTGAAACAATAATAACTAAAATAATAATCCTAATACTAATCCTAATACTAATCCTAATAACTAAAACAATATAATCCTAATACTAATCCTAATAACTAAAACAATAATTCTAATCCTAATAACTAAAACAATATAATCCTAATACTAATCCTAATAACTAAAACAATAATTTTAATCCTAATAACAAAAAATAACTAAAACAATATAATACTAATAAATAAAACAAAAAATAACTAAAACAATAATCCTAATCATAATTCTAATATTTTAACTAAAACAATAATAACTAAAACAATAATCCTAATCCTAATAACTAAAACAATAATCCTCATCCTAACTAAAACAATAATTCTAATTATAACCCTATCTTGTGGTAAAAAAAACCACCCGGCCTCGAGCGCTCACCGACGCCGACGCGCGACAGCACGTGACAGTGGCACGGCGAGGCGCGCGCGTGGCATCACGTATACAAAACGACGGAGCGCGGCACGGTGGAGGGGTGGAGAACGCACGACCGGAGACGAGGGCGGCGGCGCGGTGGAATCGGCGGCCGGGCAGCACCTCGTCTTCGATGCTTCGTCTTCGTTTGCTTCGTCAAGAAATGCTAAGTGTTGGGCAGCCCCCTGGCGCGCGAAATATATACGGACGGACCTTTAGTCCTGGGCTAAGCCACCGCCCGCGACTAAAGAGTTTTTTCGGCCGCTTCGTTTTCGTGCGCGTAGCCACCCTTTAGTCCTGGGTCCAGCCACGACCCGCGACTAATTATTTTTTTGTAAATTTTCTTTTTTTAATTCAAATCAAATATAAAACCTTGGAAAATCATATCTTTTATTGTAAAAATCCAAATAAAACAAATAATATGTCTATTATTATCAGAAAAAAATATAAAGAATCTTAATATAATATCCATTTATCTGTTTGCATCATTTATAAATTATTTCATTTGTAAATTTCTTTTTTTAATTCAAATCAAATATAAAACTTTAGAAAATCATATCTTTTATTGTAAAAATCCAAATAAAACAAATAATGTGTCTATTATTATAAGAAAAATATAAAGAATCTTAATATAATATCCATTTATCTGTTTGCATCATTTATAAATTATTTCGTTTGTAAATTTCTTTTTTTAATTCAAATCAAATATAAAACTTTGGAAAATCATATCTTTTATTGTAAAAATCCAAATAAAAAAAATATGTCTATTATTATCAGAAAAATATAAAGAATCTTAATATAATATCCATTTATCTGTTTGCATCATTTATAAATTATTTCATTTGTAATTTTATTTAATTCAAATCAAATATAAAACTATGGAAAATCATATCTTTTATTGTAAAAATCCAAATAAAACAAATAATATGTCTATTATTATCATAAAAATATAAAGAATCTTAATATAATAGCCATTCATATGTTTGCATCATTTATAAATTATTTCATTTGTAAATTTCTTTTTTAATTCAAATCAAATATAAAATTTGGAAAATCATATCTTTTATTGTAAAAATCCAAATAAAACAAATAATATTTCTATTATTATCAGAAAAATATAAAGAATCTTAATATAATATCCATTTATCTATTTGCATCATTCATAAATTATTTCATTTGTAAATTTCTTTTTTTAATTCAAATGAAATATAAAACTTTGGAAAATCATATCTTTTATTGTAAAAATCCAAATAAAACAAATAATATGTCTATTATTATCAGAAAAATATAAAGAATCTTAATATAATATCCATTTAGTCCCGGTTGTAGTCACAAACCGGGACTAAAGATATCTCCCGCCATTTCCCACCGCTTCCCGCCAAGTTTTCCTGCCCTTTCCTTTTTACGAGAGCTTTTACTCCCGGTTGTAGTCACTAACCGGTACTAAAGATATTTCCCGCCATTTCCCAAAGCTTCACGCCAAGTGTTCCCGCCCTTTCCCTCTATATCTAGGGCGATCGCACCATGGATATCCACACATCCACACCTTCCTCTCTTAGAACAATGGACAACACCTACTAGGCCATTATGACCCTCGAGGAGACCGAGGAGCTGTGCGCCTCCAACTACCCTTGTTTGTCGGGCTACCGGCCGCCCGCCCGCCGGCTGGATGCTGAGCGCTGGAGGGGTTCATGTCCCTCCTGTCCCTCAAGGTTCCGCAAGCCAGGCGGCCATCATGAACCACTTCTACCACGAGCTCACGCCGGAGCAGCGGATGGATCCCCAGTGGGATCCCGACAACTACGACACCTGGAATGCCTTCTTCGCTAATAGGTGGGAAAGGGAGCTCGCCAGGTACGAGGGTGATGGCCTGCCCCCGGTGAGCCACAACGAAGCCGACCGTCGTTGTTGTGGGCGAACCGTACTATCATCGGAGTGATTCGCTACATTGCCAGGGAGACCATCCTCGCCTGCGATGCCCACAAGTCCACCCTCCACAGAGCCACAAGAAGGCCCCACCCCCGCTCGGCGATAGCGGCATCGTCTTCCAGGAGACCCCTCCCTCGCCCGCCGTGAATCCGAGGCTGGAATGGCCCCTGGTATATGCAATGGCTGGGCTGAGGATCCCCGGAGTGGCAGGTGACGATGACGATGATGATGACAATGACGAAGAAGACCCTGAAGGTGCATACTATAGGACTAGGCATGATTATGACTAAATGGAGCGGCTTTAGTCCTGAGTGTTAGCTAGTCCCGGTTTGTCCTGGTTTTTAATATTAATAAATGTCTTGAGTGTTATCTAAATATGAAGATGTTGTATTTACAGGAAAAGGCCTATAAATAGAGCAGGATGGATCGAGCAGCCTATAAATAGAGGGAAATGCCTATAAAGAGAGGGTTCATCTTTATTCCCGGTTGGAGAAACCAACCATGATCAAGGATTGTGGCATGGGCCGACATCACTAATAATAGGGTGAGTGTCGACATTATGTCGCGGCTTGTACCTTGTCCCGGATGGTGTCACCAATCGGGACTAAAGATGAACCTTAGTCGGTTGGAGACACCAACCGACAAAACATGAGTCAAGACTAATAATAGGGGTGAGTGTCGACATTATGCCGAAATGCTTGTACTATAAATAGGCATCCTTGTGAGTCCATCCTCCACCAGTTTGAGGCATCTCCAAGATGGTTTTGAGGCGAGGACACCACTACGGCTAGTTTCAGGAGATGCCGCCGAGCCAGTCCTCGGCATCTCCAAGAAACTAGTCATAGAGGCACACTCTAATATGTGAAATTAGTTAGCTCCAGTATTGATCTAGTTAGAGAAGTACAAGATGCAAGATGGTTTTGAGAGCAGGACACCACTACAGGGGCCAGGAGATGCTTGCGAGCCAGTCCTCCGGCATCTCCAAGAAACTAGTCATAGAGGCACTCCCTAATATGTGACCTCACGCGTTTGGAGATCAGATCTTAATGGTAAGTATGAATCGGGACTAAAGGCCCCCCTTTAGTCCCGGTCCAGCCACAAAACGGGACTAACACACTCAAGATTGTTTGCAGACAACACTATAAAAATGGACACATGGAGCATCTTCACTCATAAAATGTTACAATTATTACATCATTTCTTCGCGTGTGTTCCTTTATGATCCCGCCGTATCCATGGAGCATCTTCATTCATTAACATGATGCTTGGGTCATCCTTCACCGCGAAGGGCGAAATTTCATGAAATTTATCACAATCTTTTGACATGTCCGTCTTGTCCTCCACTCCCACGATGTTTCTTTTTCCCGAAACAACTATGTGGCGCTTTGGCTCATCGTCTGATGTATTCTTTTTATTATTTTTTCTTTTTCTAGGTTTGGTAGACATGTCCTTCACATAGAAAACCTGAGCCACATAATTGGCTAGGACGAATGGTTCGTCTAAGTACCCAAGATTGTTGAGATCCAACGATGTCATTCCGTATTTCTTGTCTACCTCAACCCCTCCTCCTGTCAGCTTGACCCATTTGCACCGAAACAAGGGGACCTTAATGTAGGGGTTCGTAGCATGGAAAACAAAATTTTTCTACCGCATGAACACACAATCAAGATCTAATCTATGATCAAGCCAAGATCTATCTACTAGATTGTAGCAACGAGTCAATAGAGTACTAACCCTCGAAGATCCAAAGCGGTTAACGAGAGAAAATTCTCGTGGGTGATGTAGTCGTACACTTGCCGATCTCAAGATCGCGTAGACGATCCTTTCGGCGTTGCGTTCCGGCAGCGCTCCCGCAGTCGGTCACACGTTCGGTACTCGATGAAGACCTTCCTCTCCCTTGTTCCAGCAGGCAGCGGAGGTTGTAGCACTCTCCTCGCGATTCCGGCAGCACGAAGGCGTGGTACTGGAAGTAGAGGAGAGATCTCGCAGGGCTTCGCCTTAAGCCGGAGCGAGTATGGTGGAGTATGAGAGAGGCCTTGGCGATCTACGGTTTAGAGGGCACCAAGGGGAGGGCTTGGTCGGCGGCTAGGGTTTGGGGAAACCCTAACTCGCCGAGTTAGAGGAGCTCTAGGCGGCGGCGACTTGGAGGAGGGCGGCAGCTAGGACGCTAGGGTTTGAGGTGAGTTGGGTGTAGGGAAGAGGGGCACCCCTGCCCCTCCTTTTATAGGTGGGAGGGAGGCGCGGTTGGGAGGAGGGAGTCCTCCTCCAACTCCTCCTTGGCCGGCGGGTGGAGGGAGTAGGACTTCCTCCCTAAGTAGGTTTCCTACTCTCCCTCCACCAAGCAAACTTGCCGTTTGACTTTTCAAATTGGCGTTTGACTTTTCAAACTAGGATTTGATTTATCCCTTTATTTTGCTCAGAGATGACACCTAGTACATGATGCAACCATTCCAACTTGTTATGACACATTCATGTACCCTTCCCCTTCGGAGTGCCGGACCTTCTGGAACCTTCTTGAACATTCCCGATGAAAACACCGGAACCATTCTCCAACCCCGAAACAGGACTTACCTTATATGAATCTTATTCTCCGGACCATTCCGGATCTCCTCGTGATATCCCGGATCCCATCCGAGATTCTGAACAACATTCGGTCTCATACTCATCATTCCATAACTACTCAACAACATCGAATCCTTAAGTGTGTCTCCCTACGGTTCGTGAATTATGCAGACATGATCGAGACACTTCTCCGATCAATAACCAATAGAGGAATCTGGAAATTCATATGGCTCCCACATATTTCTACGATTACTTTGCGATCGAATGAACCACTTACATACGATACCAATTTCCCTTTGTCTCACGATAGTTTACTTATCCGAGGTTTTGATCGTCGGTATCTCTGCATACCTAGTTCAACCTCGTTACCGATAAGTACTCTTTTATCATTCCCGTGATATGTTATCCCTTGTGAGCCAATCACATGCTTGCAAGCTAATTGGATGACATTCCACCGAGAGGGCCCATAGTATATCTATCCGTCATATGGATGGACAAATCCCACTCTTGATCCATGTGCCTCAACAAATAATTTCCGAACACTCAATGCCACCTTTATAGCCATCTAGTTACGGTGTGGTGTTTTATGTCATCAAAGCATCCTTCCGGTGATGGTGATTAACATGATCTCATGGTCGAAGGAATTAGGTTACTATGTATCAGAAAGCTTATAGCAAATGAACTATATTAAATGACTTGATCTTTATGCTACGCTTAGCTATAGGAGTATGTCCATCACATCATTCTCCTAATGATATGACCCTGTTGTTAATAACATCTCTATGTTCATGATCAGGAAACCATGATCATATATTAACCAACAAGCTAGTTCAACAAGAGGCTTTACTAGGGACTCTTTTATGTTTACAAATCACACAAGTATTAATGTTTCCGGTTAATACAATTATAGCATGGTATGTAAACATTTATCATAAGTATGAAGATATGGTAATAACCATTTTATTATTGCCTCTTGGGCATATCTCCAACAGTCTCCCACTTGCACTAGAGTCAATAATATAGTTTCAAACCTTTGTGTATTCAACACCTATGGCTTTCTGGTGTCATATGTACACGATTGCTATTGGTCAACTGATCTCCGGATATGACACTTCCAGGTCCGTGTGTAATTGCATGTCTTTGCGTATCTACGCATCACTCATTCTCTAATGAGATGGCTTTGTACAAATTTGGTCCTTTGGTGAGACCTTTAGTTCTTTGGGGTTAAAACATGTTGATAATATTGTCGTACAATATATCTTCATAGTATTATCCCGTTGTGAACTACACCTAGTTTGATAACAAACTACTTGACACAAATGCCCTCTTTAGCTGTTATAATAGCAGTCATATACTTAGCCTTTTGTTGTAGTATCTGTCACAATGTCTTAACTTTGGAACTCATCAAAATCCATTATGGAACTTACTTTCCATTATATTGTGCCACCCTTAGTTTAGATTGAGATAAACCTAATTTGTACTTTGTGACAAAACTAGTATCAATGTAGTACTTTTACAATGAACTAACCATCTATTTGCCACTTCTACAAAATAATATATTCTTAGTTCTTTTACAAGATCATAAGAATATCTTTACTATCATCCAATGATCATATTATGAATCATTCTGGTATATGCTCATAACATTTAGAGCATAGGACATATCTGGATTTGTACATATCACAGTATGATTGATATAAATACTCTTTGTGATTTCATACATAAAGTATCAATCTATACTTGAATCTTCGTTTCACTTACCAAATGTCAATACACTTGAATATATCATCAATATTGAACTCATTCAATCCTTTTTGTGTGACAAGAACCTTTCTTGTAGTTTCTATATTGAACTCATTCAATACATCATCTATGTACTTTAGGCACAACCATATTAGCGTCTATTGATGCCAAATATTTGGGTTTTTCCTAAGTCTTTCATCGGGATGAAATTCTTAATATGTATTAATAAAAGATACATAATTTCCAATCAACAATATGTCTTCCACATAATGTATTAGAAACATGTCTTAGCGCTCCCACTTATTTTCTTGAAAATGCAAGCATCTTCATTGTCTCTGATGAAATTAAACTCTTTTAACAGTTTCATCATAGTGAAGATTACAACTCCGTGATGCTCACTTCAACCATTGAAGTTTGCATATGCTTTTAGCATCCTTTGAATTAACAAAACCCTATGGACCGTGTTATGCACATGTCCTAGGTAACAATTCTATTAGAAGAACTTGTTTTGTTTATTCAACTACCACATAACAAAATTATATGTAGTGGTTGCTATATTAATCCGTCTAGACTAAATATCGCTATGAAAGATCAAATCTTGTCATAGTCAACCTTTGAACATCGTTGTGAACTCATTCCCAACATGTTGACTATTTCATAGATGTGCAACATCCATGTCTATTTATTTATAGATCCAAACACAACTGTAAGGTCTTACACCTTTCTCGAGGGTCCTTCAAGTTCAAAACTTGATTTATCGTGTATGGAACTATCACGGATTTTATGGCTTCAAGCCATTTGACGGAGTCAGGTCTCATCATTGCTTCTTTGCATGTAGTCGGATCATTATTGTCAAATAATGATTTAACTCTCAAATCTTGGTATTTGATTGTTTACCCGACCTACTTGGTTCAATAGAAACTTTGACCTTCGTAACCACAACCTTTGAGGCACGTGAGCCATGAGCATTGTTGCTGCCTCCGGAACACTTTTCGGCGCTGCGCAACTTTGCACATATAGCTAAGGTTCTTTTAACCTTATCAAAGTTCTATTGTTTTCCCACTTATCTTTTCACGAAAAATTCCTTCTCAAAGAAACTTGACGTTCTAAGCGACAAACACTTTTGTCTCCGGTGTTATGGAGGAATACTTAACAGTTATACAAAGACAGGTTCATCCGACTTTGGTTGCAAACATCTTTCTTATGCATAGCATGCCAATCTTTTAAGAAAGGACAACTTGGGTTTTATCCTAAACCATAATTTTATATGGTGTCATTTCAACGGATTATGATGAAGATCTTCTCAGTGAAAAAACGGTAGTCTCTAAAGCTTTTAATCTTTAAAATAATGCTTACCATGTGAAACAGCTCCATCTCTTATGGTGTTTCAAATCTTTCCTTAAATCTTAGGTATTATGCTAAACTTGTAACTCAAATATCTTCTTTTATGATCTTATCATAAACTATTTATATTCTTGTTACAATGATTTTACACTTCATCTTGAAAGTCTTTGAACTTCTCAAATGTTTCATACTTCATCCTTATTAAGTAAATATTCATATATTCACTCAAATTTTTCGGAGAAAGCATATGAAGTTGAAATCCATCGCTCTTGACTACACATAATGGACTTCATACAACAATATGTACAAGTTTCAATAAGCTAGTCATTTGTTCCCTTTTGGCCTATGAACGAAGTTTTAATTATCTCTAGGAAAGTTTCACAAGCGTCATTTGATCAAAAATCAAAAGACTCCAAAATTTCATCCACATGGAGTTTCTTCATGTTTTCTTTCTAATATAATTTACACGGCGATGTCACTTCCTAAGTGATCTTTCAATCAATTTGTCTTTCGACATTTTTAGCACTAGTTTTATGGATGTGATTTCTCCAACGATATTTGTGAATCATCCATCTTTTATGGATTACGGAAATTATTTGAACAACCCTTTTGTTCTCATAATACCTGATAAAACAAATCTTGAAGGCAAGTTTTGATGTTTAACAAGCAGCACAATAACCCTTTATTTGCTCTCGATGAACATCATCACATATTCTTTTGCTAGTTACTTAGGCCATTGTAGTTCATGAATTGTGTTGTTTCATATGACGATTCACACCAACAAACTCAGTATCAAATACTTAAGAACCACATTGTTTAATAAGCAAACAATATAGCCATAACATGTATATCATCTATATACTTAAACTGAACAATTCTAGTCTTTTCTTTTCTGCAATATATTTATGAGATTCTCTTTCAGTATTTCTTTTTGTGTTTGAAAGAATCTATCAACATCAATAGTGGAGCCATAGACATGACACATAGTCCAAAGCATGTATAGTTAAATACCAATGTCTTTGGACTTGCACTTTGAAGTAGATAATCATCTTCAAATGTTTGGTGTTCTTTCAAATTTCTTTCTTTAGTAATCTCTTGGTGTAGTAAATATTTTACCTACATCAAATATTCACCCTTATCATGGAATTATCCATGATCAAGATACTTTTAGCTTATAACGGTGAATCGCGAGTATAATGTAGCTCTCCAAAACCTTTTGGTGGATTAGGACAACTAGTGTCTCCAACCTTTTGCAAATTCTCATCAAATATGAGAACATGACCTTTGCCATATTATACTCTATCATGTTGCAACCAAAACTTCGTTTCAGATATCACAATATCTTCCACACATCATGGTTTCTGAAACAACTCTTTCAACTCCTAGATTACCTTGATATTGAAACTATCTTTCGAATATCAAGAATCATGGAGACAAACATGATATTTATACACTAACACTAGAATTGTCACTCTTGTGTTAATACCAATTATTAAACTTCATGGAGTAATCGTAACTTACTGAAAGTTTGCAATAGGACTTTTAAACTTTAGATTAACACTTCAAAACAATACGATACCAGTTCGTAAAGTAACTAACCAGAATTCTATAGTTCTATCATCTCAATTAAAACTAAGCGCAAGGTGGTAAACGGATGCCAATGACTACAAAAACTATGCAAATTCACTTTGATTTAATTTATGATAAATAATGTTCAAATTTTAATCATATTGATGTTGAACTCCCACTCAAAACAATATCCCTCACATTGTTTTAGTGATCACACGAACCAAATCCACCACATCAAAACCGATCATCACAAGAGTTGATGTAGCTTCAATGGCGAACAATCAACATGTTCATCATATCTACTATATGACTCATGCTTTACCTTTCGGTGATACGTGTTCCGAGGCCATGTCTGTACATGCTAGGCTCGTCAAGATCAAACCTTAGCTTCTGCATGAGCAAATCTGGCTTGCTCACGTTGTATACACTCGCAGAATCTAACACACCCGATCATCACGTGGTGCTTCGAAACAAAGAGCTTTAGCAACTGTGCTTACTAAGGATGAACACTTTAAAACTTGAAATTGTGTGCTTGAGGGATCATCTTATAATGCTACCGTCGTGAACTAAGCAATACAAGATGCATAAAAGGATTAACATCACATGCAATTCATAATATGTGATATGATATGGCCTTTCTACTTGTGCTTCCGATCTCCATCTTCAAGAACGAACATGATCTCCATCATCACCGGCATTGCATCAAGGTCAATGACGCCGCTCCATGGTTGTCGTCCACCAGCTTCAACTATTACAACTACTTTGAATAGACACGCGGGTCTTAACAGAATTTAAAGACAACCATATGGCTCCTGCCGGTTGCCAACTTACAATAAGGAACATTGCATACATCAAATATTATCACAATCATGGCCATATCACATCACAGCACACCCCTGCAAAACAAAGTTAGACGCCTCTAATTTTCTTTGCATATTTTACGTGGTTTGGGGCTTTCAATAAGTGTCGCTCTAACTTACGAACAAGAACCACAACATTGATACTAGTATTGTCAATCACCCGTTGTAAATTGAATCTTAACTATGTTGGGAGAAACATGCACCCGCAAAGCCACTTATGCAATACTAGTTGCATGTCAATCGTGGAGCAAGTCTCATGAACGATGTCATGTAAGGTTAGCCCGGGCCGCTTCATCCCACCATCCCGCAAGATGCAAAGTGAAGGGAATATGCCCTGAGAGGCAATAATAAATTGTTTATTATGTGTATTCCAAGTATATGATAGATGTTTATTTTGCATGCTATAATTGTATTAATACGGAAACGTTAATACATGTGTGTTTAATAAACAAACAGAAAGTTCCTAGTTAAGCCTCTCTCATAAACTAGCTCGTTGATTAACAAGATGATCAAGGTTTCCTGATCATGGACATTGGATGTTGTTAATAACGGGATCACAACATTAGTGTAATGATGTGATGAACATTCATCCGAAGTATAGCATTACGATCAAAGTCATTGAGTTTATATTGCTATAACAACTTACGAAGTGATCCTAATCCTTAGACCATGAGATCATGTCAATCACTAACACCGAAGAGTTTCTTGATAACATCAAACGTCACACCGTATGAGGTGATTATAAAGATGGGTTCGTAACTAATAAAGTGTTATGTTGAGGCTCATGGATCAAGAGTGGAATTTGTTCATCCCGATGACGGATAGATATACTCTGGGCCCTCTCGGTGATATCACATTGATTAGCTTGCAAGCAAGTGATTTGATCACTAGAATGATATATCACGGAACGAGAAAAGAGTGCATGTCGATAGCGAGATCAAACTAGGTATGGAGATACCGATGATCGAATCTCGGACATGTAATATATCGTGAGACAAAGGGATTAAGATACTAGCGTAAAGGTTCCGACGATCACAAGAAAGTCATCGTTGAATGTGTGGGAGTCGGTATGGGTCTCGGATCCGCTTCGATTATTGATCCGAGAGGGTCTCGATCATGTCCGCATTATTCACGAACCGTAGGGTGACACACTTAAGAGACACCGACATCCAATTGGAGCAAAAGTTTCATGCGAAAAGAATAAACAAGCGCAGGAATTTATTTCACTAGATACCAAACAGGTTTTGGGTGAAATTGCATAAAGTGGTTATGCATGTGAAATAGAATTCTAGCAAGGGTTATTGTGAATGTTTGTCATTAAAGTAATTGACAAAATTCTGAATAAAATAAAGAGTTTTATTTAATGAGAGTTTGCATTAAATTTGGTGGAAATTTAATGGGATTTTTGAGTGGGATTTTGAGTGGACTTTTGAAGGGTCATTTTGTGAGTGGAGTGTCCACCCACATGATGAGGGGAGGCAAGGGGCAGCCCCATGCGCCACACCCCTTGGGGTTCCCCCTCCTCCTATAAAGGCCCTCCTCTCACTTCTCACTCACACCTCCTCGTGAAGGATCTCTCTCCCCTCTAGAATTTATTCCCCATGGTCTCGGACTAGCGAGATACATGTTCCCGTGGCTATTCGGCAAGAAAGAGTTGTGCTTCACTGCATCGCTGGAGCGAGGAGGCGGAGGTTGCTCGGTGCCTCGAACGTGTGTGCGAGCACGGATGCGCTGCTGATTTGCGGCGCTAGGACTTCCTCTCGATCTTGAGATCGGCAAGAGATCGTCTACATCAACCACGAGTGGGACTCGTTAAACCTTGTCGGTCTTCAAGGGTATGTTCTCTACGGATATACATCCGCCCGTTGTTTGTATCTAGTATAAATAGATCTTGGTATATAGTTCACATCGTAGGAAAATTTTTGTTTTCTATGCTGCGAACCCTTCACAAAGTACACAAGAAGCAATCGACAACAAAAGCATCAACGCCCACAATGACCATTGTGTTCTACTCGTGCAACATATCTACATATAGACACGGCTCTGATACCACTGTACGGGTTCGTAGCATGGAAAACAAAAAATTTCTACCGCATGAACACACAATCAAGATCTAATCTATGATCAAGCCAAGATCTATCTACTAGATTGTAGAAACGAGTCAATAGAGTACTAACCCTCGAAGATCCAAAGCGGTTAACGAGAGCAGAATCTCATGGGTGATGTAGTCGTACACTTGCTGATCTCAAGATCGCGTACACGATCCTTCCGGCGCTGCGTTCGGCGCTCCCAAATGTCGGTCATCGTTCGACTTCGATGAAGACCTTCCTCTCCCTTGTTCCAGCAGGCAGCGGAGGTTGTAGCACTCTCCTCGCGATTCCGGCAGCACGACGGCGTGGTACCGGAAGTAGAGGGGAGAACTCGCAGGGCTTCTCCTTAAGCCGGAGCGAGTATGGTGGAGTATGAGAGAGGCCTTGGCGATCTACGGTTTAGAGGGCACCAAGGGGAGGGCTTGGTCGGCGGCTAGGGTTTGGGGAAACCCTAACTCGCCGAGTTAGAGGAGCTCTAGGCGGAGGCGACTTGGAGGAGGCCGGTGGCTAGGAGGCTAGGGTTTGAGGTGAGTTGGGTGTAGGGAAGAGGGGCACCCCTGCCCCTCCTTTTATAGGTGGGAGGGAGGCGCGGTTGGGAGGAGGGAGTCCTCCTCCAACTCCTCCTCCTTGGCCGGCGGGTGGAGGGAGTAGGACTTCCTCCCTAAGTAGGTTTCCTACTCTTCCTCCACCAAGCAAACTTGTCGTTTGACTTTTCAAATTGGCGTTTGACTTTTTAAACTAGGATTTGATTTATCCCTTTATTTTGATCAGCGATGACACCTAGTACATGATGCAACCATTCCAATCTTGTTATGACACATTCGTGTACCCTTCCCCTCCAGAGTGTCGGACCTTCCGGAACTTTCTAGAACGTTCCCGATGAAAACACCGGAACCATTCTCCAACCCCGAAACAGGACTTTCCTTATATGAATCTTATTCTCCGGACCATTCCGGATCTCCTCGTGATATCCCGGATCCCATCCGAGACTCTGAACAACATTTGGTCTCTTACTCATCATTCCATAACTACTCAACAACATCGAATCCTTAAGTGTGTCTCCCTACGGTTCGTGAATTATGCGGACATGATCGAGACACTTCTCCGATCAATAACCAATAGAGGAATCTGGAAATTCATATGGCTCCCACATATTTCTACGATTACTTTGCGATCGAATGAACCACTTACATACGATACCAATTTCCCTTTGTCTCACGATAGTTTACTTATCCGAGGTTTTGATCGTCGGTATCTCTGCATACCTAGTTCAACCTCGTTACTGATAAGTACTCTTTTCTCGTTCCCGTGATATGTGATCCCTTGTGAGCCAGTCACATGCTTGCAAGCTAATTGGATGACATTCCACCGAGAGGGCCCAGAGTATATCTATCCGTCATATGGATGGACAAATCCCACTCTTGATCCATGTGCCTCAACACATACTTTTCGAACACTCAATGCCACCTTTATAGCCACCCAGTTACGGTGTGGTGTTTGATGTCATCAAAGCATCCTTCTGGTGATGGTGATTAACATGATCTCATGGTCTAAGGAATTAGGTTACTATGTATCAGAAAGCTTATAGCAAATGAACTATATTAAATGACTTGATCTTTATGCTACGCTTAACTATAGGAGTATGTCCATCACATCATTCTCCTAATGATATGACCCTATTGTTAATAACATCTCTATGTTCATGATCAGGAAACCATGATCATATATTAACCAACAAGCTAGTTTAACAAGAGGCTTTACTAGGGACTCTTTTATGTTTACAAATCACACAAGTATTAATGTTTCCGGTTAATACAATTATAGCATGGTATGTAAACATTTATCATAAGTATGAAGATATGATAATAACCACTTTATTATTGCCTCTTGGGCATATCTCCAACACTTAAAAGTAGGTCCATAGTCAAGTTCCCATATCTCCTCTATGTAACCATAATATTGAAGGGTTTGGCATCATAGTAAATCAAAAAATTTCTACGGATGCGAACGGGAAAGCCAAGATCTAATATAGGAGATGCAAACAACGAGGGGGATTAGATGATATCTTCATACCCTTGAAGATTTGCACAGCGGAACGTTTGACGGAACGTGGGTGATGTAGTCGTACTCGCTTCTCCTCCTCGCGATTCGATCCGATCTAACACCGCAAGTGGCGATGCCTCCGAGAGATGCACATGTGCGGCACCTCGACGTGTCCTCCTTCCTCGGTCCAGCAAGTATGGTGGAGAGACAGATTGGATCTATAACGTGACGACGCGGTGCAAGTGGTGGAGAGTTTCTACAGCAGGGCTTTGCCTACGTGCAGTCGGGAGGAAAGAGAGAGAGAGGAGGGCATCAGGGCGGCTAGGGCTTGAGGAGGAGGTGTGGGGGGAGGGTGCGCCCCAACCCTCTATATATAGAGGGGTGGGCGCCAGCCCTAGCCCCTCCCCCAAGCCCTAGGCCGGCGGCCAAGGAGGGAGGAGTGGGGGGCAAGTTTCCCCCCCTTCTAGAAGCTTTCCTAGGGTTTGCCCTAGGTATGGCCGGCTGGGCCCTATGGGGCCTTGTGCCCCTGTCCCAATGCGGCCAGGGCACTCCCTCATAGGCCCATGCCCCCTCCCGGCAGGTGGGGCCACGTTGGTCCCCCTCCGAAAGGTTCTAGAAGCTTCCGGTACAATACCGATTAACCCGAAACAATTCTGAACTCCAAAAACTGCATTGCCTTATATGAATCTTATTCTCCGGACCATTCCGGAACCTCACGTGATGTACCGGATGTCATCCAAGAATCCGAACAAAAACTCATAAACCGATTATCCAATCTATCCTAGCGTCGAGACACCTTAAGTGTGTGACCCTTCGGGTTCGAGAACATGCAGACATGATCTTCTATCAATAATCAACAGCGGGGTCTGGAAACCCATATTGACTCCCACACATTCATCGATGATCATATCGGATGAACCACGATGCCAGGATTCAATTAATCCCATATATATATTCCCTTCGTCTCGCGATATTTTATTTGCCCGAGATTTGATCGTCGGTACCGTCATACCTAGTTCAATCTCGTTCATAGCAAGTACTTTACTCGTTCCGTAATCCGATATCAATTTGTGATTAACTCCTTAACCACATGCTTGCAAGCGGTGTTGATATTGATTTCCGAGTGGGCCCGAAGTATATCTCTCCCACTTGGGAGGGACAAATCCCATCTCGATACATACAACCCAACAGGTACTTTCCGATCACCTGAGAGACACCTTTATGATCACCCTCTCATAGGATGACGTTTGATGACCTCAAAGCTTTCTTCCGATACCAAGGATTTGTATTATCTCATGGTCTAAGGAATACAATATTTGACATAAGAAAAGCTTCGCAAAGATGAACACGATGACACGATCTAATTGCTCCGCTTAGTTTGGGTCTGTCCATCATATCATTCTCCCAATGATATGATCTCATTATTAATCGACAACTCATGTCTATGGTTAGGAAACCTTAACCATCATTAATCAATGAGCTAGTTCATAGAGGCATACTAGGGACACGGTTTTGTTCACAAACCACACAAGTATTAAAGTTTACGCTTAATACAATTCTAGCATGGAATATAAACTTTATCATGAACAAGAATTATAATAATAACATCTTTATTATTGCCTCTAGGGAATAATTCCAACAGTCTCCCACTTGCACTAGAGTCAATAATCTAGTTTACATTTGGCAACAATCTCACACCCATGGCACTAAGGTGCTGATCATGTTTTGCACGTGGAAGAGGTTTAGTCAATGGATCTGCGACATTCAGATATGTATGTACTTTGCTAATATTCTGATCTCCATCTGCTATATAATCTCGGATTATATGAAACTTGCGGTTGATATGCTTGGTCTTTGGATGATATCTTGGTTCCTTAGAGAGTGCTATGGTGCCAGTGTTGTCACACAATATCTCAAGTGGGTCCAATGCACTTGGAACCACGCCAAGCTCAGTGATGAAGTTCCTGATCTAAACTCCTTCACTTGACGCTTCTGCAACAGCCATGTATTCCGCTTCTACTGTAGATCCCGCGATCACGCTTTGCTTGCAGCTTCTCCAGCTCACAGCTCCTCCATTCAAAATATAAACGTATCCAGTCTGAGATTTAGAATCATCCTTGTCGGTGTCGAAACTAGCGTCGACGTAACCTTTTACGACGAGCTGTTCATCACCTCCATAGACTAAGAACATTTCTTTAGTCCTATTTAGGTACTTTAGGATGTTCTTCACGGCTATCCGGTGTTCCACTCCTGGATCACTTTGATATCTGCTCGTCAAACTAAGAGCATTGGACACATCCGGTCTAGTACACAACATGGCATACATGATAGAACCTATGGCCGAGGCATAAGGCACTTTTCTCATAGCTTCTCTATCATTTACCGTAGCTGGACACTGAGCCTTGCTCAATATCTTACCTGACAACATAGGCACTGAACCTTTCTTTGCCTTCTCCATTCTGAACCTTTTCAGAACCTTTTCCAGGTATGTACTCTGGCTTAAAGCTATCAGGCGTCTTTGTCTATCTCTATAGATTTTGATGCCCAATATATAAGCAACTTCACCTAGGTCTTTCATTGAAAAACACTTGTTCAAATAACTCTTCACATCGTTAAGCATGTTAATGTCATTTCCAATAATCAATATGTCATCCACATATAGTACCAGAAATGTCACCGAGCTCCCACTCACTTTATTGTAGATACAAGCTTCATAGAAATTTGGAACAAATCCAAAGCTCTTGATCACTTGATCAAAACGAAGGTTCCAACTCCGAGATGCTTGCTTCAATCCATAAATGGAACGCTGAAGTTTGCACACTTTATCAGCATCCTTAGGATCGACAAAACCTTCGGGTTGCATCATATAGAACTATTCATCAATGTTGCCATTGAGGAACACAGTCTTGACATCCATCTGCCATATTTCATAATCATGAAACGCAGCAATTGCTAATAAAATCCGAATGGACTTAAAAATCGCTACGGGAGAGAAAGTCTCATCGTAGTAAACACCTTGAACTTGTCGAAAACCTTTTGCGACAAGTCATGCTTTATAGACGGTAACATTACCATCCGCATCCGTTTTCTTCTTGAAAATCCATTTGCACTCAACGGCCTTTCGGTCGCTAGGAGGGCCCACCAAAGTCCATACTTGGTTTTCGCTCATGGATCCCAATTCGGATTTCATGGCCTCTAGCCATTTCTCAGAGTCTGGGCTCATCATTTCTTCCTCATAGTTCGTAAGTTCACCGTCTTCCACTAACAAGACAGTTAAGACAGGGTTGCCATACCACTCAGGAGGGGCACGCGACCTTGTCGACCTGCGACGTTCAGTAGCAGCATCGTCCGAAGCTTCATGATCCTTGTCATTAGCTTCCTCTATTGTTGGTGCAGGCGGCACTAGAACAATTTCAGGTGCTGCGCTACTCTCCAATTCAAGAGAAGGTTCAACAACCTCGTCTAGCTCTACTTTCCTCCCACTCACTTCTTTCGAGAGAAACTCCTTCTCAAGAAAGGAACCGTTCTTTGCGACAAACACTTTGCCTTCGGTTCTGTGATAGAAGGTATTCCCAATAGTTTCCTTAGGGTATCCTATGAAGACGCATTTCTCTCCTTTGGGTTCGAGCTTGTCCGGCATCAACTTCTTGACGTAGGCTTCGCATCCCCAAACTTTAAGAAACGACAACTTAGGTTTAGCACCAAACCACAGTTCATACGATGTCGTCTCAACGGATTTAGATGGTGCCCTATTTAAAGTGAATGCAGCGGTTTCTAATGCATAACCCCAAAATGATAACGACAAATCAGTAAGAGACATCATTGATCGGACCATATCCAATAGAGTTTGATTCCGGCATTCAGACACACCATTGCATTGTGGTGTTCCGGGTGGTGTGATTTGCGAAATGATTCCGCTTGCTTTAAGATGCGTGAGAAAATCATAACTCAAATATTCACCTCCACGATCGGATCGTAGAAACTTAATTTTTCTGTTACGATGGTTCTCCACTTCATTCTGAAATTCCTTGAACTTTTCAAATGTTTCAGATTTATGTTTCATTAAATAGATATACCCATATCTACTTAAGTCATCGGTAAAAGTGAGAAAATAGCGATATCCACCGCGCGTCGAAACACTCATCGGTCCGCATACATCGGTATGTATGATTTCCAACAAGTCCGTTGCTCGCTCCATCATTCTGGAGAACGGGGTTTTGATCATCTTGCCCATGAGGCATGGTTCGCATGTGTCAAATGATTCAAAATCAAGAGACTCCAAAAGTCCATCAGAATGGAGTTTATTCATGCGCTTTACACCAATATGACCTAGACGACAGTGCCACAAATAAGTAGTATTATCACTATCTACTTTGCATATCTTAGCCTCAATGTTATGGATGTGTGTTTCATCCCTTTAGAGATTCAGAAGAAATAAACCATTCACAACAGGTGCATGACCATAAAAGATGTTACTCATATAAATAGAACAACCATTATTCTCCGATCTAAATGAATAACCGTCTTGCAATAAACACGACCCAGAAATAATTTTCATGCTCAACGCAGGCACATAATAACACTTATTAAGGTTTAAAACTGTGGCATCCCGCAAAACCACTACTAGAAAATCGCGTTGTTTTTGTGCATTGCATCATCATGACCGCATGCTCATGTCATCATGCCACATTGCATTTGAGCATCGTCATCATCTTGCATTTGCTTGTATAAAACTATTTGCAGAAAAACCCAGTTTTGTTTTCTAAACGCCCCGTCTTAATTCAAACGCCAAACCCCGGGGCTCCGGATTATTTTCTTTGTCTGCTATCGGGTTGCAACCGGTGCATTTAAAACAAATAAAATTATTATATTATTTTAGTGGGGCAGTCGAACGGGCCGAATGACCCGTACGACCACCCCAGAAAAATACAAACGGTCCACCTAACCCGCCCTTCTAAATCCTTTTTACACCCAACCTATCCTACCCACACCCCCTCCACCTCATCCCAACCAACCCCCTCCTGACACCTCACCCTCTCTCCTCCTCTACCCAATCCTAAACTGCCACCTCAGCAGCCCCTCTCTCCTCTCACCACACAGCCCCACCCCACCACTCAGCCGCGTCCACACACGCACGCACACACGCGAAGCACACCCCCTGCACCGATCCCACCAACCGCCGACCCCCCCTCGGGATCCCCACGCGGGACCCACCCCTGGCCCCTGTCCCCGCGCCTCTCTCCCTCCTCTCCCGCACGTTTCCTCTCTGGCTCACCCCGCCCCGACACCCTCCTCTTCCCCAACCCCGCCGTCTGCCTCCTCCCCTCCGACGCGAGGCCCCCACCTCGCCGCCCGTTCCCCTCCAACCTCCGCCTCACCTCCCCTCCGTCCCGCTCCCGGCGCTCCGTCGTCCCCGTCCTCTCCCAAGCTCCCTCGCCAGCGCCTCACCTTCGACTCCGCTCCTCTGCCGCCGCCCCCGTTCCTATCCTCCAGCCGCCGTTCGCCTCCGCCCTAGCCACCTTCTCCGCCACCACGCAACCAGCGCCCGCAGCCTCCTCAGCGTCCGTCGCCTTCTGCGCCCGGCCGCCATCTCCTCTCCGCCGCCCGCAGCCTCGAGCTGCCGTCTCCGGCGTCGCCTCCGTCGCCGCCACCTCCCCGGGCCGCTTTCTTCCTCGGCTCGGCCGGCCGGCAAGCCGCCTCCGTCCGGTCCTGACTCAGGCCCGGCTCGATCCCGCCGCTGCGCCTCGCCGTCCTCGCCAAGCTCAGCGCGCCGCCCTCCTCTGTTCGGCGCCGCCTCGCCGACCACTTCGGCGTCGCGTCGCCCAAGCTCCTCCGACCCTCCTGCAACCCCGCGTCGCTCGTGGTCCCCGTCGCCTGTCTCGCCCAGCGCGTGAGCTCGCGCTCACCGACGTCTGCAACCAGGGCGCCTCACGGCACCGCCGGCCTCTGCTCCGACCCCCAGCGCTTGTGGCCATGTCACGGTTTCTGCCCAGCTGATGCGTTCCTTGGGCGATTCCTTCGGCTCCCTGGACTTGCGTTGGTGAGGTGAAGATGCATATGGCGACCGTGGAAGATAGTATGCTACCACCCGAAGACCGATCACGGATCGAAGGCCGATCGCGCCAAGCCCGAACTTCATCGGAACCCCGAATCAAGATCGCCTTCCCGGAACACCGAGTGCACCGTCATGAACCCGAAAACCCCGCCTCGACACGCCAAGTTCGCCGAGACCCTGTCCCCGTGGGCCTTCGGCACGGAGCACCAAGGATGCCTTCAAGGACGCCAAGTACGCCGTCACGGACCCGAGGATCCGAAGGCCTCCTTCCTGGATCCCGAAGACCGAAACCGTGGAGCCGACAAGATCGACCACGCCGACGGCATGATCTCCCTCACGGAATCTGAAGACCGTTCCGATTCCTCGAACCCCTCCGAGCCGCCAAGGTCGCCATGGAACGACAAGTACTTCGCCTCGGACGCCAAGACCGACAACATGACCCGAAGACCCCGGATGCGCCAAGACCTACCCCCGTTATCCGAGAACGATCCCGTCGAGACCGATCCCGTTGAACCCCGAACCCCAGATCCGGACCCTGAGACCGACCCCGAACCCCGAACACCCCGGAACCCAAGATCTGCCGAACCCTGATGTGTGACCTCTTATCCGAGAACCCTATTTTATAATAGATAATACCACTTGTTGCATATTGAATTGTCATTCATATCGCATGCATATCATTGGTTTGGGGGCCTTACGCCGATTCACCTTATAATTAAATATGGGGTCCATATGCGGGCAAATCTAGTCTTATATTGGCCTCATTTAAATTTGTGTAGCGAACCGGTGTTATCTTTTGTCATGCTAAAACAACATTTAATTTGCGGGGGTTAGCTAAACAACTGGAACCATCTAATTAATTTTCGGGACCCCGGTTCCGCTTAATATGACCTAATTGCATTGCACCTTTGCCATGCCATGCATCATATCATAAGCATGCCCGATCTTTTGCCATAGTATTAAATATTGCATCCGGTGTTTCTTCTAGTGATTTGCTTCTTCGCGGATAGGGCCGTTGAGTTGATGTGAGCTTCGCCCCGATCTTCGGTTGAATCTTTCGGCAATGTTTTCAGGCGAGCATCTCCCTCTTTCTACCTATCTTACTTTTATAGTATTTATTCCCTCCTGTTGATCTATTGCTATCTGTGTTGCGATGCTCTAGTTTTCGTACCTGTGATATCCCTTGCAGCCTTATATTGCCTTGGACACCTCCTATTACCTGTTGTGTGGTAGTTAGTTGGACCTGCGCGTCGTAGTCGCTTGCTCAAGTGATGTTGCGTGCTGTCAGTTGCCACAGTTGTTGGAGTAATGCCGCATGTTGATGTTGGAGATGATCCTAGTTTTACTTATCGTTCACTTTAATTTCTGTTTAACAACTAAAATTGAAGTAAGCAGAGGCATCGGTGGGTGATAGATAATATTTGGTTTCCGAACGCCCACTTGTGTCCCGTAGGACCCCGAGTACTTGATACCTGTTCCTTGATTTATCGCGCTATCCACATCCGGGAGGTATATGGGACCCCCCTGAGCCAGAGCTTGATTCAGTCTTATTTCTTGGGGCCACAAACTAGTTTGAGGTTTTATTTACGATCCTGTACTTATGCCATGCTACTGCTTTATTTACGATTGTGCGAGGAGCACACTGTACTGTTTAGGTAAGCGGAATGTTTTCGCGGTATCGACAATCCCAGTTTTGGGTTCCCAGTCGTTTACAGCCATTGTCGCAAACCTTGAGTCCGTCTCGGAGCTAGCTTACTTCGTTGCGGGTAGACTTCAAGGGGTGGCCCCCTGAAATAATTCTGAATCTTGTGATTGTTTAGTCGTGAAAGCCTCGTTGGGTTTTGATTTGGTTTTTCCGAGGTTGATCGAGCGTGTGTTGCTATTGGTGCACCCCGGCCGGGTAAAACTTTCTGAAAGCCGTGTCCGCGGATATGGACGACTTGGAGCACAGTATCTCGATCATAGACAAGCATAACTAAAGTTTATTGCTATAAATTTGACTTTATAATGACTAGTAATCAGCTTCACTATAATGGAATGGCTAATAATACTGCCCACATTTGCTTGTTTGGAGTGTCGCTTGCGACCATTGTACCTGACTAGTAAGTACTGCAACTACAACGGAATGGCTGAATAAAAGTATCAACAACTGCTGGGTTTTGGGTTATCTCATGCTAATTGCATCTGACTAGTAAGTGTTGTAACTATCACGGAATGGCTAACTAAAAGTGCCCACTGTTTACTTTATCAGGATGATTATCTACACCTGACTAGTAATTGCTGCAACGATAACTGAATAAGTAAAACTGCCAACGGTGTGAGTTCCTCGGTTGACTTCCTCGTTTGGTCTCGAGGGGGAAACGCCAGGATGGGTTTGATTGGTGGTAGTATCAGGATGGTCCCGAATAGGTCTTTCTACCCCTCTCTGATTGCCGCCAGTTGTATCGAATCTCTATAGGTTGTTTAGTGCATGCTGCCGCTGCCGTTTCAGTCCACCATATCTATGTAGGCGAGGACCGCCGAATTCTAGCCTCGCTGTCTTGGCCTCGATCGACGCTCCTTCTTTTTCCTTTGCCCTTTGTCGGCACCCCTTTTGTTTAAGCAGGTTTTGAGATCGACGCCGTTAGCAGGGTTACCCTTCCGGCTTGGCCTGGGCAGGGTTATGGACGCCATTGGTTATTTCTTCAGGGCTCTTAGCCCCATTTGCATCTTGTCCGTAGTCGGACGCTCTATCGTTTTCAAGGTGATTTGGATCTTTGTAAATTATATCTGAATTCTTGACTGTTTGAGTCGCTGTTATATATATATCTGTTCTGTGGGTCCCATCGAGGACTGTTGTGTAATGTTATTACTTCGTTTTCCACCCGCACGAAAGTGCCTGGTGGGCACCTTTGAATCGTTTCTATGCGGGTTTGGCGGGTTTCGCTAAAACTTGCATAGGTCTGATTCTGAGGGTGTTACAAAAACTAATCCCGAAGGTAAAACTAAGGAGAGCGTGCCGACGGCCATCACATCAACTCTTGATCCGTTGCCAACGCGCATCGTCACCTCATCCCTCGCAAGCCGCCGTCTATTCTGTAGCTCCTGTTTCGAGTTACAAATATTAGCAATTGAACGAGTATCAAATACCCAGGCACTACAACGAGGGCTAGTAAGGAAAACATCAATAACATGTATATCAAATATACCTTTGATGGTGCCAGCCTTCTTGTCCGCTAAGTACTTCGGACAGTTGCGCTTCCAGTGACCCTTGTCCTTGCAATAGAAGCACTCAGTGTCCGGCTTGGGTCCAGACTTGAGCTTCTTCTCAGCAGGGGCAACGCGCTTGCCGCTGCCTTTCTTGAAGGGCTTCTTTGCACCCTTACCTTTCTTGAAGGTGGGGGGCTTGTTGACCATCAACACATGATTATCCTTTTTGATGTCCACCTCCGCAGCCTTCAGCTTTGCGAAGAGCTCGGTGATCGTATCAGTGGAACCAATCTGATTGTGAGTCACTACAAAACTTTTGTAGCTGGGAGGGAGTGATTGCAGAACCCTGTCAATCTTGAGCTCCTCTGGAATCTTGCAGTCCAGTTGCTCAAGGCGTTGAGTGTAGCCCGACATCTTTATGGCGTGCTCACTAACGGAACTCCCTTCCTCCATCCTGCAGTTAAAGAACTTCTCAGAGATCTCATATCTCTCAGAATGGGCCTGAGTCTGAAACATATTTTTCAGCTCCTCAAGAATCTCAAAGGGCCCGGGATAGTCTTCAAAACGATTTTGAAGGTCCGATTCCATAACAAACAACATGGTGCTCTTAATCACACCATAATCATCTCTTGCGCGACTAATAGACAACTTTCTCATCAGCCGACGCATCTACAGCAGGGGCGTCACCTAGCGCATTCTCAAGGACATAGTCCTTTTGACCGCCAGAGAGAATGATTCTCAGATTGCGGAACCAGTTGGTGAAGTTAGACCCATTGTTTCTAAGCTTTTCAAATAAAACGCTGAAGTTGAAGTTGGACTTAGCCATTTGATCTACAATATTTGCAAGTACAAATTAGACTATGGTCATGATAACTAGTTCAACTTTAATCAAATTACTAGATGAACTCCCACTAAATTCAACATCCCTCAAGTTGTTTAGTGAACACGATCCAAATTCACCACACCTAATCCGATCTTCACGAGAAGAGATGTGTCTTCAATGGTGGACAACGAAGTGTCGATCATATCATTCATATGACTCATGCTTAACCTTTCGGTTCATGTGTTCCGAGGCCATGTCTGTACATGCTAGGCTTGTCAAGTCAAACCCAAGTATTTCCGCGTGTGCAAAACTGGCTTGCACCCGTTGTATGTGAACGTAGAGTCTATAGCACCCGATCATCACGTGATGCTTGGACACGACGAACTTTCGCAACGGTGCATACATGGGGAGAACATGGTTTTATCTTGATCTTTAAGTGAGGAATCATCTTATAATGCTACCGTCGCGATCTAAGCATAATAAGATACATAAAAGGATAAACATCACATGCATATAACTTTATGTGACATGGTATAGCCAATCTTCGCGCAATGATCTCCATCTTGTGTGTGCCGGCATGATCTCCATCACTCCACCATGATTGCCTCCACCACGAATAGCAACTACAACTATTGCTAACTACTTAGCGATAAAGTGAAACTATTACATGGCGTATAAGAAGTTGACACACAGGTCATACACAATTATAAAGACAACCATATGGCTCCTGCCGGTTGTGTACTCATCGACATGCAAGTCGTGAAACATTACAAAACATGATCATTGCATACAACATACACATCACATCTTGGGCCATACCATATCACAGAAAACACTCCCTGCAAAAACAAGTTAGACGCCTCTACTTTGTTGTTGCATGTTTTACGTGGATTATGGGAGTACCAAGCTAAGAACGATTCTGATCTACGGAAAGCCACAACGGTGATATTATGGTTGCCAAACTCCGGTGTAAATCCCATGACAACTATAGTGAAAGAAACTGGCATCCACCAGCCGCATGTGTGGAACAAGCCACACGTCAAGTGCGGAGCCGGTCTCGCGAACGATGTCGCGTAAGGTTGGCCTAGACCGCTTCAATCTCACTATCCCGCATCATAAGAAGAACACAAACAAGAGGCTTGCAACAGAAAACATCAACGCCCTTAACAACCATGTTGCGTTCTACTCGTGAAACACATCTACGCATAGATCTAGCTCTGATACCACTGAAGGGTTTCGCATCATAGTAAATCAAAAAATTTCTACGGATGCGAACGGAAAGCCAAGATCTAATCTAGGAGATGCAAACAACGAGGGGGATTAGATGAGATCTTCATACCCTTGAAGATTCGCACAGCAAAACGTTCGACGGAACGTGGGTGATGTAGTCGTACTTGCTTCTCCTCCTCGCGATCTGATCCGATCTAACACCGCAAGTGGCGATGCCTCTGAGAGATGCACACGTGCGGCACCTCGACGTCTCCTCCTTCCTCGGTCCATCAAGTATGGTGGAGAGACGGATTGGATCTACAACGCGACGGAGCGGTGCAAGTGGTGGAGAGTTTCTCCAGCAGGGCTTCGCCTACGTGCAGTCGGGAGGGAGAGAGAGAGGAGGGCAGCAGGGCGGCTAGGGCTTGAGGAGGAGGTGTGGGGGGAGGGTGTGCCCTAGCCCTCTATATATAGAGGGGTGGGCGCCAGCCCTATCCCCTCCCCCAAGCCCTAGGCCGGCGGCCAAGGAGGAAGGAGTGGGGGGCAAGTTCCCCCTTCTAGAAGCTTTCCTAGGGTTTGCCCTAGGTATGGCCTGCTGGGCCCTATGGGGCCTTGTGCCCCTGGCCCAATGCGGCCAGGGCACTCCCTCATAGTCCCATGCCCCCTCCCGGCAGGTGGGGCCACGTTGGTCCCCCTCCGGAAGGTTCTAGAAGCTTCCGGCACAATACCGATTAACCCGAAACAATTCCGAACTCCAAAAACTGCATTTCCTTATATGAATATTATTCTTCGGACCATTCCGGAACCTCTCGTGATGTCCCGGATCCCATCCGAGACTCCGAACAAAAACTCATAAACCAATTAGCCAATCTATCCTAGCGTCGAGACACATTAAGTGTGTGACCCTTCGGGTTCGAGAACATGCAGACATGATCTTCTATCAATAATCAACAGCGGGGTCTGGAAACCCATATTGACTCCCACACATTCATCGATGATCATATCGGATGAACCATGATGCCAGGATTCAATCAATCCCATATATATATTCCCTTCGTCTCGCGATATTTTACTTGCCCGAGATTTGATCGCTTGCATCCATACCTAGTTCAATCTCGTTCACAGCAAGTACTTTACTCGTTCCGTAATCCGATATCACTTTGTGATTAACTCCTTAACCACATGCTTGCAAGCGGTGTTGATATCGATTACCGAGTGGGCCCAAAGTATATCTCTCCGACTTGGGAGGGACAAATCCCGTCTCGATACATACAACCCAACAGGTACTTTCCGATCACTTGAGAGACACCTTTATGATCACCCTCTCATGGGATGACGTTTGATGACCTCAAAGCTTTCTTCCGATACCAGGGAGTTGTATTATCTCATGGTCTAAGGAATACAATATTTTACCTAAGAAAATCTTCGCAAAGATGAACACGATGACACGATCTAATTGCTCCGCTTAGTTTGGGTTTGTCCATCATATCATTCTCCCAATGATATGATCTCATTATTAATCGACAACTCGTGTCTATGGTTAGGAAACCTTAACCATCATTAATCAATGAGCTAGTTCATAGAGGCATACTAGGGACACGGTGTTGTTCACAAACCACACAAGTATTAAAGTTTCCGCTTAATACAATTCTAGCATGGAATATAAACTTTATCATGAACAAGAATTATAATAATAACATCTTTATTATTGCCTCTAGGGCATAATTCCAACAAATATGTGGTCTTTGACCCATTGTTGTCTGTTGCATCAAATCGGACACCACTATTTTGGTTGGTGCTCTTTTTATCTTGGGCTATCATGTAAAATGTATACCCATTTATCTCGTACCCTTGGAAAGTCGATATAGTCGAATATGGTGACCTAGACAACAAGTATAACTGATCTCCAAGAGTGTTGTTTTTGATGAGATGTTGCAACCAACCGCCAAAACTCTTCATGTGTTCATCTCTAATCCAAGAGTCATGCTTTCCAGGGTTGTTGGAGCGTAAGATTTTCTTGTGTTCCTCGATATATGGGGCTACCAAGATAGAATTCTATAGAACGGTGTAATGTTCTTCGGTGTAAGAATGTCCGTCCCTACATATTATTGATTTCCTTCCTAGAGTACCCTTTCCACTCAGCCTCCCCTCATACCGCGATTGAGGAAGACCAATCGGCCTAAGGTCAGGAACAAAGTCAACACAAAATTCAATGACCTCCTATGTTCCATAGCCCTTGGAGATGCTTCCTTCTGGCCTAGCACGGTTACGAACATATTTATTTAAGATTCCCATGAACCTCTCAAAGGGAAACATATTGTGTAGAAATACAGGACCGAGAATGGAAATCTCTTCGACTAGGTGAACCAGCAGGTGCGTCATAATATTGAAGAAGGATGGTGGGAACACCAACTCAAAACTGACAAGACATTGGACCACATCATTCTCAGAACTGGTAGATCTTCAGGATTGATTATCTTCTGAGAGATTGCATTGAGAAATGCACATAGCTTCACAATGGGTACTCGAATATTATCTGGTAGAAGCCCCCTCAATGCAATCGGAAGCATTTGCGTCATAATCACGTGGCAGTCATGAGACTTTAGGTTTTGTGACTTTTTTTCTGCCATATTTATTACTCCCTTTATATTCGACGAGAAGCCAGACGGGACCTTAATACTGCTTAGGCATTCAAAAATATTTCCTTCTCTTTTTTGGTAAGAGCGTAGCCGGCATGACCTTGAAACCATTCTAGATGCAGGACATCTGGGTATTTCATACGTTGATGGTCCTTTCGTGCTTCCGGTGTATCTTTTGTCTTCCCATACATGCCCAAGAAGCCTAGCAGGTTCACGCAAAGATTCTTCGTCACATGCATCACATCGATTGCAGAGCGGACCTCTAAGAATTTCCAATATGGTAGCTCCCAAAATATAGATTTCTTCTTCCACATGGGTGCGTGTCCTTCAGCGTCCTTCGGAACAGAATTTCTGCCATGACCCTTTTCAAAGGTTACCATTTGATCCAAATCTTTGACCATATCAAATATATCAGCACCAGTACGCTCCTTAGGCTTCGTCTGGTGACATGCCAGATCGTTGAAATGCTTGCCTTTCTTTCTTAAGGGATGCTTGGCCAAAAGAAATCGACGATGCTCATTGTATACATTATTCTTACAATGTTCCAAATATATACTTTCAGTCTCATCTAAATAGTGTGTGCATGCATTGTATCCCTTGTTTGAGCAGGCCAATCATTGATTGTTACGAAAAGCAATGCTCGGAGGTTAAATTCTTCCTGCTTGTGCTCATCCCACACGTGTATCCCGGGTTCATGCCACAACTGTAAAAGTTCTTCCACTAATGGCCTTAGGTACACATCAATGTCGTTGCCGGGTTGCTTCGGACCTTGGATCAACACTGGCATCATAATGAACTTCCGCTTCATGCACAACCAAGGAGGAAGGTTATAGATGCATAGAGTCACGGGCCAGGTGTTGTGACTGGAGCTCTGCTCCCTAAAGGGATTCATGCCATCTGTACTTAGACCAAACCTTAAACTCCTTGCGTCATCTGCAAAGTCCGGGTACTTCTATTGATTTTTCTCCATTGCGACCCATCAGCGGGGTGTCTCAACATCCCCTCTGACTTACGTTCCTCTTTATGCAATCGCAACAACTTGGCGTGCTCTTTGTTTCTGAATAAGCGTTTCAACTATGGTATTATAGGAGCATACCACATCACCTTGGCAGGAACCCTCTTCCGGGGGGCTCGCCCTCAACGTCACCAGGGTCATCTCGTCTAATCTTATACCGAAGTGAAGTGCATACCGGGCATGCATCCAAATTCTCATACTCCTCACCGCGGTAGAGGATGCAGTCATTAGGGCATGCATGTATCTTTTGAACCTCTAAACCTAGAGGGCAGACAACCTTCTTTGCTTCGTACGTACTGGCCGACAACACATTATCTTTTGGAAGCATAATCTTCATCATTTTCAGCAACTTTTCAAATGAGGAGTCAGGTATATCACACTCAGCCTTCCATCGCAGCAATTCCAGTGTGCTGCCCAACTTTTTCTGACCATTTTTGCAATTTGGGTACAACAACTTTTTATGATCCTCTAACATGTGATTGAACTTCTCCCTATCCTTTTCAGTTTCACAATCTCTTCGTGCATCAGCAATGGTCCGACCAAGATCATCAGTGGGTTCATCATGTGTCTCTTCTTCATCATCCCCCATGGAAGTATCTCCGTACTCAGGGAAACCATGATAGTTTTCATCCTCCTCCTCTTCTTCATTGTCTTCCATTATAACCCGTCTCTCTCCGTGCTTGGTCCAACAATTATAACTGGGCATGAAGCCAGAATTCAACAGGTGGTTGTGAAGGGTTTTTGAGTCAGAGTAATCCTTCTGATTCCTACATCCATTACATGGACAGAATACAAAATCATTGCGCTTTTTTGCATCAACAACACGGATGAATTCATGCACGCCATTAATGAACTCGCCAGAGCGTCGGTCAGTACCGTACATCCATTCCCGGACCATCTGCATTATAGTAAAAGTATATCAAAAACCATTACACAACATGATAAAATTATTACAAGTTATATTGAGAGCTTCTAGAGCATTAATTTTGAATTTTGAAAAATTTACATGCACCAATTTATGAATTGGAGAAAACAATCAACATGATAAATGTGAAGTTTTTTATTATTGTTCTATCAGTGAAAACCTCATTCCATTCTAAGTTCTGAAACTCTAAAATTACACATTTCAATTTTCAGTAACTATGTGCCTAATCAAAATTTGTTACACATATATATCAAAATCCTTCTAGATACTTCTAGAGCATGCATGCATTGATCCATATCTCTATAATTCTAGAGCATTATAGAGCTAAAGTAGCAATAAGAGATGAAATAATGAAGTTCTAATCTTTTAAAGCTTTGGATTTAGGTGTTGCAATCTAAATCTTGACAAATCTTGAGAAAAAAATGGCAAAAATTCTCTTGCTTCTTTGAGAAAAATGGCCATCATATGCTTTAGGACAGCAGGACAAGAAGCAAAATATATAGTGGTGGACAACTAGTCCCGGGCCGTGATACGACCTGGGACTAATAGTCCACAAAAGACCAGCTGGCCTGCTCCAGGTCATTAGTCCCGGTCCGTAATACCGGGACTAAAGATCTGGTCCGGTCCGGGACTAGTGACTACGCCTGTTTCTAGCCATTAGAGGCCTCACGGCCCGGGACTAGTGCTCCAACTAGTCGCGGGCTATGACAGGCCGGGACTGCTGGCCTTGTTCACGTCGAACCGAAGATGGTTTTTCCAGTAGTGGTTATGCATCTATGTGTCTAGTTTTTCTGAACTTGAGGAGCAGTCTCTTCAAAGAAGTGGTCATTGTTATTGTTTTAGGGTTTCCAATGGCTGAATTACGTTAAATTTAATGTTATCTAATAGTTGATTGGGTTAGGTGATACATGATTTCACCTAGTTACTGAATTTTTAATTCAGTTGAGACAGTGCATGGTCCATTCAGTTCTCTAACAACGGACTATCCAGGACTACCCATTGTTACTGTCTGTTGTTTGTGTTAAGTATATATTTCATTGATCCCAAAAAAGGTATATGTTTTCATTTCAATTCCGAGTTATGTTCATTCTATGATATTTTTTGAAACGGGGCAAAAGAGTTGCCTTTTCATGGATATAGTATAAAAGAGATGGCCAATTTTTAAACAAAACAGACCAAAAACCAATACAACACGACGCAACACGTCGGCCCTAAGGTCACGCTCCACGCAGGTCAACGACTAAAACGCCCAAGCGAACAAGGTCAACATCCAAATAGAAACACCTCAACACAACAAGACGGAGGCAAAAGAACAGAGCCGCCGCTCAAACATCCATGCTGGCCCCGGGGCCGCGCTCCACCTAGCCGAAGACGAAAACGGCCACACCAACTACAAACACACCCCCACAGGTCCCTCCGGTCAACGGAACATCCAAAACGAGGCCCCAAGAGGCAAACGACGCAAAAACACCGCCCTCGCCCGAACCCGCAAGGGATGAAGGGTTTTCCCTGGAGAACCCGGGTGGAGGAGCGAGAACACTGCTTCGACGAAGGCTTCAAGAAGGACGAGGCGCCTAAGGGCGCAACTGTCATCGGCCCCGGCAAGCTGCCAGGACAAGGCTTTCGCCCAACGATGAGTCGCAAACCACACACACCCGACCCCAAAAGGACCACTGGAACCACCACACCAACCCTCAACATGACGTTCGCCATCGAAGCCTCGGAAAGGGCAGCCAGACCAAGCATCCCGCACGCCGCCACGCCTAACCTCCTCATCGCCACGACGAAAGTCACCCTCCAGATCATTATATGATCTAATACAACAGTGCACTGATTTATCATCTATGAATCATATTTGCTAATGTCTACCTTCTCTTCCTGGGTTACTTAAGTGAAATTAACCTGGGAAATGGGGTTAGACATTATTGGGTGTGGTTCTTACTTTTATTTCCCCTAGCGGAGTTCTTATTTGGGTATGTGCACAAGGTGCTGGCCATGCTATGGTGACTCTTATTTAAGTGTGCACGCATGACATAATTGTTCACATCATTAAGGTCATGCTCACACATGATCTACTAGTACTCTGCAATAAACTCTCTCTGGACCATGCATGCGACGCCGTGACATAAATTGCACTTGTGAAATTGTGTTAAAAAAATACACTTGTGAAAATACAGTGCACCAGTAAAGCTAGTGAAATTAGACTATTGGATCCATCGTTTTGGGAAATACAGTAGTAGAAAAACGATCCTGAAGTACAGAGCAATCTTGCATATGACTAAACCGAAAAACCATTGGGAAATACATCGTTTTGGAGCATACATTTTCTCTACAGGAACATACAAGTAAAGAACTCAGAGAGACATACAATTTAAGTGGCCCATTGCAGATACTATAGCACAGTACAGAAGTACAGAACAATCTTACATCTGACTAAAACGAAAAACAAACACGCTCACGGCCACGGCTCTGTTTTCTCGAACATATTTCAGACTTCGGTCTCGACAAAAAAGTGAATCAAATCGATTCGAAACTGTTGCTGGAGCATACAATTTGTCCACAGGAACATACAAGTAATCAGTTATGTTCTTGCTGCCAACTAGGCACGCGGACGACTAGGAGAAAAGGCAACGAAAACTACTGCTACGAGAGAACAGAATCGAAAACAGGGCGTCCTCATCGTCCATCTTGATCGTCTCGGGTCGCAACTCTTTCGTCCTCTTCGTCTCCTCCACCTTCTCGTGCTCGGCGAAGAACCGCCACAGCGCGTCCATCGGGATCCCTTTCCCCGTCCTGATCTTCGCCTTCTTGCATTCATCATCGATGCCGCGCTCCGACCGATCTGACGGAGGCGGCCGCTTGGAGCTGGCCGGCCTTGCTGCGTCGCCGACGGATTCTGGTGGCGCGGGAACACGACGGGCCGCGCGGACGTCCCAGGCGGGCACTCTCGCGGTGCGGCTGGGGATGCTGCTGGCGGCGGGGTACTGGACGAGGTAGGAGTCGGTGCCGGCGGACGCGGACACGACCTTGGCGCGCGTGTAGATCACCAGCTGCTTCTTGCCGGAGACCTGCGGGAACCTTCTGCGCACCTCGACGTCCGCCCCGGCCGTGAACCGCGGCCGCTGGTGCTGGCGCTGCTCTGCCATGACGACGGTGGGCTTCGCCGGCAAGAACTCGTGCGGCGCCGTGGTTGCCTTGCCCGCAGCGTCTGCGTGTGTGCGCGCCGCGAGGGCCAGGGCAGGAGCCTGGCGTGGCGCCACGAACCTCTTCAGCGCCATCAAGGTGGTGGCAGCGGCGGCCTCCGCGATGCAGAGCTTAGGTCGAGCTCGTGGATCTCTCTGCCCTTTCTTGGTTGGAAGGAAAGCAGACGCGAGCGGGTCTACAACTGCAAGGAAAATACGCGCGGGTCGAACACTCGATCTACCGCCTACACGCATGGATGTGTTTTCAGTTCCTCGTTCAAAATCTTCCAGGAAAGGTAATTTCTCGGGTTTGCAATGATGTGCTGATGTGTTCCTGCCACGATCACGCGCGTGGGAGATTGGAATTGGGACTGGAAGAGAGGATAAGAGGCCCTGTATGGCAACGCCATGAAACAAATCACACTTGTAAAATTGTGTTAAAAAAATACACTTTTGAAAATCGGTTTCGATAGACGTACGATTTTAATTAGGTCTTAGTCGTCTCTTTCACCATTAAATATACCTTGCGATTCGTGCAATGCATGAATTATACATGAGTTGTAACTAGGTTATAACTAAAAATTTAATGAGTTGCAACCTAGAATTAATACAAATTTTATCAGTTGCAACTAGGTTATAACTGAGAATTAGCACAAAATAGTAGGAAGACATCAGCGACTTAGACATAACTAAAAATCAGGCGTCTGAGATATCTCAAATCAGGCTTTCGCCCCGCTTTATAAATAAAACACACATGTGAGACCGCTGCTGAAACAGACAACACAATGCCCGAAGGAAGAACCAAACACTGTTGGGGCCGAACAGCATAAGCAAAAGTCCAAAAGAAAATACAAAAGAAAAAAAAGGAAAAGCACGACAACACCGATTCGACCACCGACAAAGACTCGCGACCGCTGCGCCCTCCGAAAAATTCTCACCACGAACCTATGCCTCTGAATTGCCGTGTACCAAGCAACATCTTCAAGAAGGGGGGTGACGATGACGACGTTGTTTCCCGGATTTCTCCCAGTACACGCATGGGAGTGAGAAGAAGATACACCCGACGCCCTTCAAGAAGGAAGGCATCACCGACAGATGTCGCTGCACCGGAGCCAGCAGCACCATCAAGGATTTCTCCCGACCTCCCAAAGACCCAAACCGCAGCCAATCCTGACATTCCACCAACTTGTCGTCTGCCAACATGCGCCAAGGCGGTCTCTCCATCTTCATCGGCATCTCACCATGGAAAACACCACGAGGCTGGCCGACATGGGGGGCCCACCGAAGACAAGGGACAACAACGTCATAGCCGTGTGGGAGGTAACAACCTCCACCGGCAAAGCGGTAGCAGACCGAACGCAGCAGCAGGAGCATACCAGGACAACTAGGCCCGACCGAGCCCAGATCGGGCCCGTGAAGCCCACACTGTCGCGCTGCAACAGACGCATTGGCATTGTCGCTCCCCTTGTCTCGAAGCGTTCCCCTAACGAACCATGGCAATGACCTGAGAGCGAGCTAGCCTGCCCAAACCCGACTAGGGTTTGGAGCTGACGGCCAAAATCGTCACTGTCACCACCGCCGCCAATCAGCAGCTCCCTCTGACGAGGTACGATCTCATCAATGCCCATTATTATGGACTTGGGTTTTGGAAAAGATGGGGATGCTGGAAGTCGTGGAACGGTTAACAGACAAGCAACACAGGGACACGAGATTTACCCAGGTTCAGGCCCCCGGAGGGAAAACCCTACTCTTTGTCTGCTCTTGATTACAGCGGAACCAAAGATTATAGGGGTGCGCAGATGCAATCTGGCATGGCGGTGTGTACGTGGTGGTCAGAGAGATCCTTCTCGCCGTACCCTCCTAGCCTTTATATAGATAGGCAGGTCCGGGTAAGGTCAAGTCGGTTATAAATTAGGGTTGATACCCTTTGAAATTCTATCTAATCTAGACTTGGGCCACCCGAAGTCTTCATGGGCTGCGTATCCTGACGTGGGCCTTCCTTGGGCTGGACCAGGTATACCAATGTCATGTACCCGTGGGGTATATCCATGTTAGTAGCCCCCGAGTGTTCAGTCGATTCGTAGATTCGACTGAGGACTCTTCAATCTTTCGGGTGCAGTTGAGCCTGTTATTTTATGGAAAAATGTTTTAGTTAATAGGGATTATTGATGCGTGTGCCTGGCTCACCCGACGGATCAGGGCCAGTTAACTCTCATAGGACAAAACAACACGATCTTCATCAAACTCGAGTCCCCGGACTCGAATTCGGAACGATTGCTGGTGTGATTCGACTCAGGCCGTTGTGGTCTTACAGGAGTCGAATCCCAGTGATTTTCAAGTGATGTACCCAACGCGTCCATCGGGATTTTCATCGTGCCTGTTGACACGGGAATTTGCTGGCAGAGTGCAACCAAGTGCTTTACCAGGCCATCAGATGATATTTATAGGTCTTATCTTTGCGTCGTAGACACAACATCCGAAATTTTATCACCGCGGAGGTGTTTCGGGTGGCCAAGGAGAATGATTCTCACTTATCGTTGGTTTGGGCAGAGTTGCCAAAAATATTTTGTCGTATTTGTCGAAGAATTCATAGGGTGCGCGTCCAGCGCTCCCTATGGGAGTAGCCGCCGAGTGTCTGTTCGAGTCGTAGACTCAAGTAGAGACTATAATTCAGTCATTTTCAGTGTAAGTATGAGGGACACAATTTTTCGGATGCTCAGCCAACGCTCCCTATGGGAGTAGCCCCCGAGTCTATAGTGGAGTCGCAGACTCGACGTAGGACACGAAGATAATTGCAAGGTGTAGTTACCTTAGTCATTTCTCAGGTGCGCGACCAGCGCTCCTAATAGGAGTAGCCCCCCGAGTAGTTTCTCGAATCGTAGATTCGAGTAAGTACTTGATTGATCAACCGAAAACTTCGAGCCGTTGCTGGCTTTGCTTTGATGACGTCAGTGCTGAAGATTGATCATCTCAACCGTTTGCGGCAACAGAGATGATGCGACGAGACGATTGTGGGTCCCACCGTCTAACTTGAAGTTGACGAGTCACGCGTAGACATGGCGAAAATTATGGCGTCTCCTCGGTTTCCGTGCGTAGTGGACGACGTGCTGGCGACGGTTCGGTGTAGTGCTGACACATGTAGGGTGAGATTTGAGTGGCACGCTAGGGCTTCTCGATCGACGGCTCCTGTTCGTCGTCTTCGTACTTTTATACCGCAGGGGAATATTGATTTTCTTTTTACCCTTTACCATTTGCGCATCTCTTTTTACCCTTTACCATTTGCGCATCTGAGCTTCCTCCGATGCAATCTCCTACCCTGGGAGCCCTCGAGCCGAGCAAAGGGCTGACCCGAAAGCTCACCCGGAGTGAATATTCGGATGGGTCTACGCCAACCACTCCAAGGGGTCCATCATTCCTCGAGTAGCACAGCGAGGAATAAGGTGCGTCATCTACGCCTTTTCCTGTCGTGCCTATTCGGGCGGTGGCTCCGCAGCCACCAGCCAAGAAGAAGAAAGAGAAGGCGGCTCCCATCTTCAATTTGTCGGAGATCGAGTCGTAAGTCACTTTGCCTGAATCTTTTTGTGTTCGTATGCGTAGTGTTAGTCTGTTGCTAATCTGATAGTTGCTTGCAGCAATCCTTCGGAGGAGTCCCTTGATGGGGACACCCAAGAGGTTATGGCAGAGTCGAAGCTGACGGCTTCTATCCCCCAGGTGGTGGACGACTCTAAGGACGATGACCTGAACTCCTCTAGACGAGAAGCTCAGGCAGTCGTCACTCAGAAGGAAGCATGCAGACCTTCGGAGTCCACACCTGAACATGTAAGTGTTGTCTTTTTAATTCGTGGGGAGAGCCCAGAGTCCTTTTTGTCTGACATGTTGGTATTTTGCTTTGCGGGGGGAGCCCCCGAGCCCTTTATTCATTGGTTTTGTTTTGTTTCTTCTGCAGCCTTTTGTGCACAGTGCCAACCTCCTCATCCAGCAGCATCTGGCGCTGGAGGGTCAGTTGCAGCAGCTCCAAGGTGCGTAGCTTTCCTTTTTGATTGTCGTTCTAGTTTGCCGAGTGTGTTGTCTATATTCACCCGAAGCTTCTTCATGCTGTAGATGATAATAATGCTGCCCTCCGAAGACTGAATGTTCTCGAAAAATCCTTGGACAAGCGGAGAAGAAGGCCATGGATGTTGCGGAGGCCAAGGAGCGCATGCAGAAGGAGGCCGAAGATCGCGAGCAGCAGCTCGCGGCCATTGCAGCCACGAGGGAGAAGGAGATGGCCGACAGGCTCATGGATGCTGTCAAGGCTATTTCTGGTAAGTTGTTCGTTTACCCTTTGGGTGCTATGATTTTCGAGCATGTTTTATCCTTTCTTATTCGAGTCTTTTTGTTTTCGTCTTGTTAGATGCTTCTGGCATCACGTTTGATCGTGGTGCGCTGGAGCACGGAGATGCTTTGGCTGATGCTGCTTCTCCGATCGAGGATCACTGCTCCACTTCCACTAGCTCCTTGGAGAAAGCTAAGAAACTGCTCACGCGCTTCTACAAGGAGGTCGTCCCCAATGGCGTTACCCTCAACGATGTCGACTCCCTTGCGGATGCTCTGTTAGAGGAAGCTCCGGTGGAGTACAAGTGCAAGCAGAAGGGCATCAGTGCTTCCATGGGGCTAGCCATGGCGCGGAGCTGAGCTGGACCTGCCTCGGGTCACGTCTAGGATGTCGACGGTGGCAGATGGCTCTAAGGTAGCTTTCGACCTCTTTGCTTCTCGATGTAAGCGTTATGGTCCTAAGCTCATCGACCTCCTAGATGAATATGCGGCGAAGCAGCAGCATGAGGCCAAGAGCAGACAATAAGGCTCCAAGACTGCTCCGGATGCGGGTGCTTAGGCCTTTGTATTGTAGCTAGTGTAGCTTCTTCTTTTGCTGTTTTTTGTAACAACTTGCGGATGAACAAGTTCCACTTTGCCACGAGGTGGCTTTAATTATGTATATAAGTTTTTCTTTGAGCTGGTGCCTAAAGTCTTTGTGATGTTCATACTTGCTTACTTACTTCTAGTATCCTTCGGGTGATGCTCTAGTGGTTACTCCGACTGCGCCTGCGCCTCGACCATCTTTGGATGACGCATCGTAATTGGCCTTTCTGCGCAATCGTGTCCACATCCTGGAAAAGGATATCCTCAGCATCCGAGGCCACATAGATGTGTGGAGGTCCAAGGCTGAGTGAGCCACTATCAGGGAGGAGTTCTTGCTTGGGGAGTTGTGGCAGATGTGCGAGCAACTTCAATGTAAGTCTTCGTGAACCGATGTTCTTTCGGGTGCACCTTATTTGTATGCCGTCTTATTCCATGCTCTGTGTAGATGTGAATCTCATTCTGAGTTAAGAGAAGAAGAGCGTCACAATTCGGATGAACCGCCTGACGCAATAGGACCTGGAGGCTGGTGGTTTCTTCTGGATGGACCGTGATCGAGCCATCGTCCTTGCAATGGTGAAAGATCGCGTACACCAGGTTCTTCGGGTGCTGAGGAAGGCGAGGTCTTCTCTTGCGGCCATTTGGTCTGTCATGTTCCCCTTGGACGTTGTGCCTTCTACCTTCCTGGGTCTTCTTGGTAAATTTCGGAATGTGGGCCACGTCAAGGAGTTGGTGTGCCATCAGCTGATTGCTGGGGTGAAGGCTGCCTTGTCTCTTGTTTGGTTGCATCGTCGTGATGTCAATCTTGCGGAGGTGGTGACTAGACCACCCCTTCGACCGGATGGCAGCTTATGGGACATGTGCCCTCATTATGCGGCTATGGCGCAGCACACTGAAGAAATTGTAGATTTGTTTGAACAGTGGGAAACTGTTATGCTCCAAAACAATTAGGTCCTGTAAAGAAAAAACAAGGTGATGTAAAATTTGTATGTATTCGAGTGGGCTTGTAATGCGCTTTGTAAAGTTTATATGTATTGGCATGTGGTGCTTTGCTATGTGCATGCCCTTTTCGTTAGCCTGACGTGGTCAACTACTCAGGTTGTATGCATTGTTCTCAGTCGATGAAGTCGTGAGGTGAGGCGTAGCCCCCGAGCGTATTTAGCGAGAAATAATGTAGCTGCACTTGCCAATTCATCCAGAAGGCTCTGAAGAAGACAACTTGAAATATTATTAAAGAAAGCAGTAATGAGTGCATCGAACGGTTGGTTCCACCGATTGACACTGTGAGAAGAAGCTTATGTGAGGGGAAGAAAAATATATTTGGGCCAAGGAACTTAGCTTTTATTCATAGCAAACGAGGAGGTACATTGTTCGGCTGAGTAGCCTTATTGAAAGTAAAGGGTAACTAGGGGTAGATGCGTCGCAGTTGTGAGACGTTTCAGGGGTTGGAGTATTCGACTCCTGATGCGACATCCATGAGGCGTAGGATCCACCTAGGACGACTTTGATGACGATGTAGGGTCCTTCCTAGGGTGACTCGAGCTTCTTGTGCCGTTCTTGCTTGAGTCGCAGGATGAGGTCTCCTTCGACGAAGGACCTTGGTCGTAGCCAGCGGCTATGGTAGTTGCGGAGGCTCTGCTGATAGACCGCTGAGTGAGCCACGGTGATGTCGCGTGCCTCGTAGAGTGTGTCGACAGCGTCTTCGAGTGTTGCCGATGATTCGGCTTTGCTGTTGGCGATGGCCCGTGGGGCTTTGTGGTAAACCTCGGCAGGTAGCACGGCTTCGACTCCGTGCACCATGAAGAAGGGCATGTAGCCGGTTGAGCTGTTTGGCATTGTACGCAGGCTCCATAGAACAACGAGTAGCTCATCTGCCCAGGCTCCTGCAAGCCTTTCGAGTGGGCAAAGTAGGCGCTTATTGATGCCGTTGCCTATAAGGCCGTTGGCCTTTTCGACATGTCCATTGGTCTGCGGGTGCGCGACAGAGGCGTATGATATGTTGGTGCCGAGGTTGCCGCAAAAGTATCGAAATTACTTCCAGATGAAGTTCGAGCCATTGTCTGTTATGATGCTATGAGGCACGCCGAACCTGTAACAATGGACTCGAAAAAATTTACGGTAGTTTTGACGCTTTGGTTGGTGACGGGCATGGACTCGATCCACTTCGTGAACTTGTCGACTGCAACTAGGAGGAAGACGTGACCTCCTGGCGAGGACTTTGGCAGTTTGTCAATCATGTCGAGGCCCCATTGGCCAAAGGGCCAGGCCAGCGGTATGGGACTCATCTCGGATCCTGGCACGTGTGGCTTGTCCGCGTATCTCTGGATGGCGTTTCACCTCTGGACAATGTCCTTGGCGTCGTTCATGGCGGTTGGCCAGTAGAACTCAGCTTGTAGAGCTTTGGCGACTAGGGCGCGGCTGCCTGCATGATGGCCGCAGATACCCTCATGGATGTCTTGGAGGATGCTTTTTCCGTCACCGATGGTGACACACCTTTGGAGCAAACCCTAAATGCTGCGCTTGTATAGCTCAACATTGATTATGGTGAAGGCTTTTGAGCGACGAGATATGCGACGGGCATCTGTCGGGTCATCAGGCAGTTGATTGTTTATCAGGTACCGAAGATACGGCTGCGTCCATGTCTCTTCAACTGCCATGACCTGCATTAGGCTGAACAGCTCGGCCTCTGTGTCCATCTTTTTGGGTCCTTCGTGGCCTTCGGGTAGCGCAGCCCCCGAGTGATCTGCTTCTTCGGCTGAGCCTTTTGGGAACTTCCTCTTGATAGAGGGTACGCAGATTTTTTCGAGGAACACGCCTGGTGGTACCCGTGCGCAGGTGGAGCCAATGTTGGCGAGCCTATCAGCTTCTTCATTGCTTTCCCTGCCGACGTGCCGAAGCTCGCAGCCGTCGAAGTCTCCTTCGAGTGAGTTCTAGAGCGTGTGGTACGTGATCATGTTGGCTCTATGAGCGTCGCACTCGTTCATCGTCTATTGGACGACAAGGTTCGAGTCACCATAGATGAGGGCCTATTATTCAGCCTCGTTGTTAGAGGCACGAAACTTCATCTGAAGGACGTACTTCATCTTGTCGCCTTGAGGGGACGTTAGTATGACACCGGCCCCTGCTCCAGCCTCGCGCTTAGATCCGTCGAAGTGCATCGTCCAGGACTGCGACATGTCCGGAGTGTCCGGCAACTGGATCTCCATCGAGTGGACGAGGAAGTCAGGGAGGACCTGAGACTTGATGGATGTGCGCTGTTCGTAGATTATGTCCAGAGGGGACAGCTCGATGCCCCCATAAGGCTATGCGCCCCATGGTCTCGTGTTTGTTTACGATGTTTGACATTGGGGTGTCGTTGACGACCATGATCTGATGCTCCTAGAAGTAGTGGCTCAGCCGACGTGCCGTCATGAATACGCCGTAGGCGAGCTTCTGGTAGTGATGGTACCTTTGCTTTATTGGGATCAGTACCTTGCTGAGGTAGTAGATTGGGCGTTGGACCCCGTGGGTCTTGCCATCTTTGGGTCGTTTGACCACGAGTACGGTGCTTACCACCTGATGTGTAGCTGCAATGTATAAAGCAGAGGTTCCCGTTCCTTTGGCGTGACCAGGAAAGGCGAGGTGGAGAGCAGCCGCCTGAGGTCCTCGAACGCGTCATCTACTTCGGGTGTCCACTCGAACTTGTCCGCCTTGCGCAATAGCTGGTAAAAGGGTAGGGCCTTCTCGCCCATTCGGCTGATGAATATGCTTAGCACCGCGATCCGTCTCGCTAGCTGCTGGACGCCCTTGAGGTTCTTCAGCTTCTCCATGGCCAGTATGGCCCTGATTTTCTTCGGATTCGCCTCGATCCCCCGTTGGGAGATGAAGTAGCCGAGTAACTGGCCGGATGGGACGACGAAGGCGCACTTGTCTAGGTTTAGCTTGATCTTGTAGTGATCAAGGTTATCGAACGTCTCGTGGAGATTGTTGATGAGCGTCTTGGCCTCCCTGGTCATGATTACTATGTCATCGACATAGACTTGAATGTTTTGACCGATCTGGTTTTTCAGAGATGCTTGCATGTATCTATGGTATGTGCCGCCTGCGTTCTTCATCCCAAAGGGCATGGTGTTGTAGAAGAACACTCCGAAAGGCGTGATGAATGCCGTTTTCTCATGATCTTCGACCTTGAGCTGAATTCTGTTATAGCCCGAGTAGGCGTCGAGGAAGGAGAGTTTCTCACATCCTGCTGTCGAATCAATGATTTGACCGATCCTCGGTAGAGGGAGGTGGTCCTTGGGACAGTGCTTGTTGAGCGATGTGAAGTCCACACACATCCACAGGATGTCCGTGTCCTTTTTGGGGACCAGCACGGTGTTGGCCAGCCACTCGCTCTCCTTGATTTCCCTGATGAAGTTGGCATCGAGCAGTCTGTTGACTTTGATTCCAACAGCTTCGGCTCTTGGTTCGGAATAGTCGTCAGATCGACTTCTTGACTGGTTTCGCATCCGGAAACACATTGAATGCGTGCTCGGCAAATTCCCTGGGAGCTCCTGGCATGTCCGTGGGACACCAGGCAAAAATTTCCCAGCGCTCATGGAGGAATTCGATGAGCGCGCTTTCCTATGCGAGACTGAGGTTGTTGGCAGTCAACGCCGTCTTGGAGGTGTCCGCCGGGTGGGCCTGCACCTTTTTCGTGTTGACCGTTCAGTCAAACGATATATCAGGTGTGTTTTGCCTGCTGACCGGGGGTGCCCCATTGTCCATCACCTCTCTGGGCCTCGTGAGCTCCTCCCGCATACCGAATGACTAGGAGAATCTGTTCAAGTCTCTGTCGCAGTGATCGGACCTGGTGAAGCTTTCTTGGACGGTGATGACGCCTCTAGGTCCTAGCATCTTCAGTAGCAGGTACGCGTAGTGCGGTACTGGCAGGAATCTTGCGAATGCCACACGCCCGAGGATGGCGTGGTACTGTGATGGCCAGTCAACCACTTCGAACTCTAGCCGCTCGCGCCTGAAGTTTTTGGGCTGGCTGAAGATGACGTCGAGCCATATCTTGCCCAGGGGGTATATGCCCTTTCCTGGGACTATGCCATGGAGCGTCGTGTCTGATTGCTCCAGGTTGCACAACGGAATCCACATTGCTGCGAGTGTGCTGACAAACATCAGATTGATGCCGCTGGCGCCATCCATGAAGGCGCGGCTCATCTCGAATCCCCCGATCTGGGCCTCGAGAACCAGGACAGCATGACCTGGGCGAGGGATCTTGCATGGGTGATCCAAACGATCGAACGTGATGCAGGACTCCGAGCCGCTGAGGTACTCAGGTATGGCTAGCGGGGAGGTCACGGCCAGGCTGACTTGGCGGGTGATCTTCTTTTGCACCCTTTTGGTTGGGCACCCCTTCTGGATCATCAGGGACCCTTTTGGTGGCGGGTACCCTCTAGTGCCGTTATTAGGCGCTGGTGTGACCGACAGTTGCGATGGTTCGACGGGTGGTGGTGGAGGAGCTCCGTGGGTGATGTCACCTGGTATGGGTGCAGGCCCGAATCCAGGGTTCACGGTCTGGCGCCGCATTTGGGTGAAGCCCTCGCTAAGCTTCTAGAACTCTCGGTAGTCCTTGAGCATGTGGTTGGCCTGCTTCTTACCATCTTGTTTGTCGATGTAGAAGTGGATGGTGCATGGACCAGACAAATTTTCGTATGCCAAAGGCTCATCATCACGGTTGTGAAGTTTCCAATTTTGCATGGGTCGCCTCCATCGCGGTAGTTGTTTCCGCGGTATCCGCTATTGCGGTTTCCGTCATCATGTCGATCAACGTATCCAGCCGCAACGATGTCGACTCCGTCGCGATTGTCGTAGACGCACGACCTTCTCTTGCTACGGCGTTCGCGCCTGCGGCCGTAGTCGTCTTCGTCATCCGAATGTGCTCGGTTGACGGAATCTTCGACATCTGCCCATCGATTAGTGATGTCAATGAGGTGGTCGAGAGTCTTGGGCTTGACACGCCCAAGTTCCTCCTTGAAATCCGGGCGCCTAACACCATCCTTGAAGGCGTCGATTGCTCTTTCCTCGAAGATATGCACGGCGGAGTTCTTGATGTGGGACCAATGGAGTATGTATGAGCGGATGGACTCGCTAGTACATTGGGTGCAGGCCCGCGGCTCCTCGATTGAGGCTGGCCTCTTGCTGGTGCCCTTGAATTTGCGGATGAAGCTGTACGCCAGCTCTTCCTAGCTTCGGATGAAGCCGGAAGATAGGCTGCTGAGCCAAACCTTGGTCGCGCCTGTCAGCTGCAGCTGAAGGCATTGTAAGGAGGTGTTCTTGTTCCCGCCGTGGAGCTTGACCGACGACAGGTGATTGATACATCGGAAACGTATCTATAATTTTTGATTTTCCATGCTTGTTTAGTATCTACTTTGCTTTGATTTGTCTACACTTTGAGGTGTTTTTATATGTTTTCTGGAACTAACCTATTAACAAGTTGCCATAGAGTCAATTGCCTGTTTTCTTCTGTTTTTGGTTCTAGAAAGGCAGAAAATCAATATTCTCGGAATTGGACGGGACAAAAGCCAAAGTCAATATTTCACTGTGGGCGACACGCACTCCAAAGGAGAGATAGAGAGGTACCACAGGGAAGCCACACCCCCTAGGCACGGCTAGGGTGGGCCCGCATCTGGGTAGGGTGTGGGACCCGTGGGCACCCCTGCCTCGCCTCTTCTCCTATAAGAAGCCCCCGATGCAGAAACCCTAGGCACCCGATCAAAACTTCACAAAACCGTTTGTAGCCTCCGCCACGATTGTCCCTAGATCAGGGGGATCTGAAGTTCTTCCCGGCACCCTGCCGGAGGGGAGATCATCCCGGAGGCCTTCTTCTCCGGTATGAAGCGTGATTAGTTCCACCTTGGACTATGGGTCCATGTAGTAGCTAGGTGGTTGTATCTCCTCCTTGTGCTTTCATGTATAGATCTTGTGATCTCCGTTCATGATCAAGATCTAATCTATTTGTTATCATGCATGTTGTGTTTGGGGGGATCTGATGGATATTGAGATTACTATGTCAGATTGATTAATGCTTTTGTCTTATTGATTCTATCATGTCTGTGTTGTTTCTGATCTTGCATGCTCTCCATTGTTAGGTAGTTGCTAGTGACTCCAAGAGGGGGTATTTATGCTCGACAGTGGGTTCATGCCTCTAGTTTCCAAGGGAAGTGATAGAAATCTCTTCGGTTGTAGATGTGTTGTTGCCACTAGGGAGAAAACAACGGTCTCTTGTTCATGAAACATGTGGACTGTTCGGATGATAACATGAAGGTGGACTTCTAGTCATAGATGCAGTTGGATGGCGGTCTATGTATCTTGTTATATTGCCCAATCGAATCTCATAGGATCTTTTTGTCTAGTATTGCATTGTTATGCCTTGCTCAGTTCCTGTCAATTGCCCTGCTGTAATTTGTTTACCCTTCATGCCATGTTGTTTATCTAAGGAGAGCACCTCTAGTGAACTATAGGACCCCGGCCCAATCTTTACCATTGATACATCTTTCACTGTTTACTTGCTGCAAACCATCATCACCTTCCACACCATACAATTAACCCTTTGTTACAACAAACCGGTGAGCTTGACAACCTCACTGTTCGTTGGGGCAAAGTCTTGAGTTTGTGTTGTGCAGGATTCCATGTTGCTTGCAACACCTGTGTGGCGTTTCCTTCCTTAAACTCTGAGATCCTACGCTCCCTTGTGCAAAGGTGTCCTAACGGGGGTTCAGGTTTCTGTCACTCCGACAACCCCACAATTAGTAGCCAAATACACAATGCATCCCCCCAGGCCCATAAATGGTGAAGTATCATGTAGTCGACGTTCACATGACACCACTGGAAGAATGGCACCACAACTTAAATACTAAAACATTGAATAATAACTCAACACAAATCCACTACTAACAACATGACTTCTCCCATGTCCTCAACAACTAAACAAACTACTCACGAGACATCATATGGATCAAGATCAAATATGATATGATAATGGATAACAATCTGAACATAAACAATAATCCAATGGTTCCACTCACAAGCATCAACTACAATAGTAATCAACATCGAGAAAGTTTCCCCTAATGAACTAAGCAAGTATTCAACACGATTGTTACGGCGGGATGGAGTAATGATGGTGGTGCTGGTGGAGATGATGGTGTGGATGATGATGATGATCCTGATGAAGCCTAGCTTGACGATGGTGTTGATGGCGACAATCTCCCCTCTTCGGGAAGGAATTCCCCCGGCAGAAATCTGTCTACCGGAGATATCTTTATCTCTCGGTGTTTTCTGCCCTGCAGAGGCAGCAGAAATCTATCTGTGGTCGCTCTCCTGGTGTTAGGGTTCCGTAAGGAAGATATAGGCAAGAGGGCGGAGTCGGGGGCCGAGCAGGTGGGCCACACCTGCCCTAGACGCGGCCCAGGGCCCCTGTAGCCCTTCTTCGCCTCCCCTTATGGCTTCCTCTCTCTTCTGGAAAAATATAATTTTCCCATATTTTTCTGGTATTTTTCTGATGTTCGCGAAATTGCATCAAAACACCTCCTTTTTCGTCAGAATCTAGACTCCGGCAGTCCATCCTCCAAGAATCATCCAACATGCGTAAACAGATGAAAAGACATAAGTAACACCTCATAATAAGACATATATCTATGAATAGAGACAAATTATGATATAGAATAGTGCTGCAAATTGGACGTATCAACTCCCCCCAAGCTTAGACCTTCGCTTTTCCCAAGCGAAAACTGAGATCAGTAAACATGTCCACAGGTTTATGGAGTGAAGTGTCGATAAAAGAATACGGACAAGATGCATCACACTTACCATTACACAACTCATAGAAGAAAGAAACTCACCATTATATAACTTAGCTTGCAACAAGTACAGGAGTCACAATAGAGATGCATAAAGATAAATCATAATTGGAATTGGAAAACTTCGTTCTTGGTCAGAGAACAGTTTCTCAAAAAGCTTTTTGTAGAAGTTTTCAAAACAGGAGTACTCTTTGCTCAAAAAGATTTTTCACAATGAAGGCTTTCAAAGTAATACTCAATAGATAATAGTTTTGTGCAAACAAGGAAGATAAAGAACATGATTGAATAAATCACCATATGAATGCTTGAAACACAACTCAAATGCTTGCTGGAGATAGAGAGGAAGTAGGTTTACTGACTCAACTTGGAAGTAGGAGGAAGGTGTTATCACCGTATTTTGGCCAGAGACGGAGATGGGCCGTGATCAAGATGGGCTTAGAAGATACATATATTCAACGAGTTGTTGGATCGGCCTAGTGTGTGGATTTGGGCTAAATTGCCCGTGTATCTTGTATCATAGTAGGTTTCGTGTTTGTTTAGGTTCCGTTTATGTGTAGGTAAAGATAGAGTTGTAGAGTTATTCCAAAAGTAGAGAGTCTCCGGACTATAAATATGTACCTAGGGATATTGAAAGAGGAGGACAACCACGTTCACAACAAACACAATCTCGGCGCATCGCCACCCCTTGTTTCTAGGGTTTCTTTCGGGTAAGTGCCATGCTGCCTAGATCGCATCTTGCGATCTAGGCAGTATCTACTTATTCATTACCTGGTTTTACTCGTACTGAAGCGTTTTTGATGGCGAGTAATACCCTTATCATAGATTGTTTGAGGCTAGCATCGGTGCTTTTTCTTTACTATCGTCGAAGTTATGCTACCTCTAGCTATCTCGCTACCCTTGCACCTTTTCCCGAAGTGCAAGGGTAGCACCTTGCTTGATCTTTATTTAGTCGATTCGATCTGTTATAGTTGTGCCTTGTTCACCAAGGTTTAGTTTGATATCTACGTAGTGAGGCCTTACAAACGGGTTGAACGATCCAGTAATGCATAAAGACGTGGCTTATTCGTTCTAGAGAGGATGTTCCGGTAATTGGCTTTACGTTGGTTATTAGGCCTCCTCTAGGGTTAATATTCTTCATCTTTTGTACGTACCAGGCTCAATCACGTGTAGGATGTTCCAATTACGTGGTGAAAACATCAAACTGTCGTAGATCGATTTAACTTGTAGTGACCAAGCAAAACCCCATGTTATCATAAATCTAATGCCGAACCATGGGGCAATCGGCTTTAGGAGCCGATTTACAGGGAAACCTGGGAGCCGATTACGGCTCGAATTTTACGTATACTTGTTTATCATGCAGGAAACCAATCGGAGCAATCCTTCACCTTCCTGATCAGGTATAGGTCAGGTGGCACGCCCTCGAACCAAGCCAGGACGTGTGCCGGAGCTTTTGCGGGCCGTCGCCCGAGGGACCGAGCCCACCGATCCCGAGCCTCCCGGCTCTTCGTGTTGTCAGTCGCTGCTCGCCGGTGGGTTTTGACAGGCAACACATTCTGGCACGCCCGGTGGGACATTCAACAACGTCTACATCAACACCCGACGCTGCAATGGAGAACAGGCCAGTCACGTACAATGATCTGCCTGACGAGCACAAGGCCAAGTACGACGAGATCAAGGCCCTCTTCGAGGAAGACCTCATCAGCTCTTTTGAGAGGACCCGTACGCATGGCATCAGGTGGAAAGGGTTCTCCCCCGAGGGCGCTCTTAATGAGGTGGATCTGCTCTTCCCGGAGGCGCACTGTGGCTCTCTGACGAAGTCAACTACATGGTGGCTCATTCTTTGCACCGCCATTCGAGAGCCCGTGAACGCTTTCGGCGGGTCGCAATCCGCGTAGTCCGTGAGATCATGAAGCATCGAGTACTCCCGTCGGGACCTACTTTAGGGATTCACCAGAGAAAGACCGCTCTGCACCAGCCGCAGATCCGTTCGCACTTGCCGCTCGTAACCGCCAGGCAGCGGCTTACGCCGCTCTACAAGGTCGAGGCGACCCAGCGATGCCAATTCCTGTTTGAACCACCTAAGGAGATTCCACACGGATATATATGCGCCTCGTGCGGACGCAATAACGACACGCGCAACAGATTGCAACCGCAGGAGCTTCCGCGAGAGCCCTTGGGCCAGACCTTCCGGGCAGGCGTGTCCGGGCGGCGATATGGGATGGACGCCGACAAACAGCGTGGCTAGCCAAGTATGCCACCGAGCAAGTCATGAGAATCTAGCCCCTACAGCTCAAAGCGAGGAGCAAATCGGTACCATCCCGAGGACCGGTTAAACCGTCAAGAGAAGGACAATCGGCTATTCAAAGCCGTACCCCAGAGTTTGATCTGATTCGCTGCCACCCAAGTATAAGCTCCCGAGTTCTCAAGGTTCGGTGGTCAAGGGTCAAGCTCGATTGAGCACATAAGCCGATACCTGGCGCAACTAGGCATGATTTCGGCATCAGATCAGATGCGCGTAAGATTCTTTGCGCAATCTCTGACAGGACCGGCCTTTGGGTGGTACACCTCACTACCACCTGATTCAATTCATACCTGGAAGCAACTGGAAGAGCAGTTCCACGTCCAGTACCATTCAGAGGCTACTGAGGCTGGCATCGCAGACCTGGCGCAGGTGCGGCAGAAGCGAGGAGAGACCGTAGCCGAGTACATCCAGCGCTTCAGGACTGTCAAGAACCGATGTTACTCGGCTCGTTTAACTGAGAAAGAAGCGGTCGAGCTGGCAGTGTTGGGTCTCTCAGCACCCATCAAGGATATGGCGTTCCAGGTAGAATACAACTCATTGGCGCACATGGCCCAGAAACTGACAATGTACGAGCAGCGCCACCCTGAGTTGTACCAAGACAAATTCAAACGTCCGATAAGCCTGGTCGATGCAGAAGAAGAAGACCCTATGCAGGACCAGGAGGTGGCCGTAGCTGAATGGGCTCGGGGGGCAGATCCTGTGGCCTGCAAATGGGTGAAACAGCAAGGGCCTGCAAAAGGGTTTGACTTCGATGTGAGCAAAGCTGAGCAGATATTCGACCTGCTGCTGAAGGAGAAGCAGCTGAGGTTACCCGAAGGCCACAAAATCCCTACGGCTCAGGAGATGAACGGGAGGCCATACTGCAAGTGGCATCATTCGTTCACTCACACCACCAACGAGTGCAAAGAGCTTCGCCGCCAAATCCAAATGGCTATAGAACAAGGCCGTCTGATCCTTGGGCAGTTCGCCATGAAAGTGGACACAAACCCATTTCCCGGCGTCAACATGGTAGAACTCAGTCGCTCCGCAAGTCGTAAGCTAGATTTCTCGTTCGACGTTAACATGGCAGGGGCTGGATACCACCATGACACGTACAAGGAGGACGGTGGTCGCTCTCGGGGCAAGGAAAGAAAGGGGGCTAGTCCATGCGACCGGCCCAGCCACAGTGACAGGCGGTACTTAACAGAGGAACAAGTGAGGAGAGTGCGATATCAGAAGCCACATTCCACGCATCTCCTTAACAAGTATGAGCACCAGTACGACCAACGTCGCCAGCACGACAGAGACGACGGAAGATATGAGCACCTTGCTAGGGGACCGTCAAAAGAGAAGGAAGGCGCAGATAGGCATTGGGATTGTCCTTTCTTCAAGTATTGTTTGACAGGAATGAGCCGATTGCCTACGATCGGCAATGCCGGAATGCAATCAGCGGAAGGGGACACGAGGCGATGTCGGTCTTCAAACGTCTAGGGCCTCTGCAGCCCCGTGGGCCACAGGAGTCCGCCGGCAGGAGACCTCAAGGAGCCAAAGGATGACAAGGTCGAAGACAGGTATCACCGTCCAAGGTGGTGCCCTGACGGACTCAGACACACCCAGAAGCGTAGAGTGCAGCGGCTGCGTAACTTAGAGGATGCTGAAGCGCAGTATCTCCACGCTTTGAGGAAAGCACGGCCTGGTCTGGCCGTCAAAGTGAGGCAGGCTGTGGAAACGGGTGGCCACCCGACCAGGAAAGAGTGGCGCCCCAAACCGATAAAAGCCGATGCAAGGACATCGGCTAGCACAAACATGGTGTTCGTACTCCCGTCAGAATTCTGCGCGCCCAGAACCGATGAGCTACCCGTGGCACAGTTTGACTGCGGCCCACGGCCGGTTATCTTTGAGAAGCCACGTGAGAAGGGTTACAAACATCTGAAAGCTCTGTACCTGCGAGGTTACATCAATGGCCAACCTGTCAGCAAGATGTTGGTGGACACCGGAGCGGCAGTCAACATCATGCCATACTCTATGCTACGACGTTTGGGACGCTCCACCGCCGATCTGATCAAAACCAACGTCACGTTGAGCGACTTCAACGGTCAGTCTTCAGGAACGCAAGGCGTACTAAACGTGGACTTGACAGTGGGCAGGAAAACTGTACCCACGTCATTCTTCGTCGTAGACAGCAAGAGCACTTACACGGTCTTGCTAGGAAGGGATTGGATTCACGCTAATTGCTGCATCCCGTCCACAATGCATCGATGCACGATCCAAGGGATGGAGACGAAGTGGAGGTCATCCACGCAGACGATTCTATCGAGATCTCCATAGCTGGCATGAACGTCTGGGAAGCAGAAGACCAAGAGCCGATCTCTGGAATCAATCTAGACGGCTGCGAGCGCATTGAAGCTACAAAAAACGGGGTGAGGCTGGTCTTATCCACTGGCCTTACAGAGTAGAAAAGCCCACGACCATCCGTGGTACGACCGATCCCTGCGATCGGCCACAAAAAATAAAAAGCAGCGACCATACGACAAGCAGCTCATGTAGTCGTAGCAGAGAGATGCTCTGCCACTGTAAAATAATGAGGTGTAAACCATCCCTGACTGGTACAAGCAAAAAGGGGGCCGATTCAAGCGATCAGCCCAAATTATTTTTGTTGTCTTCACCCACCGTTTGCCCTGTGTTTAGCGTCGATTTGACAGGGGACGGAAAGCTAGGGTACGGGTTTACGTCAGCTGATGAGCTAGAAGAGATCGACATTGGTCCTGGGGATAAGCCACGACCAACATTTATCAGCAGAAAGTTAGAACCGAGTCTGCGGGGCCCGATGATAGCCCTGTTGAAACAATATCCAGACTGCTTCGCCTGGGACTACACAGAGATGCCTGGGTTGGACAGGAGCATCATCGAGCATCGGCTCCCGCTCAAAAAGGGATTTCGGCCGTTTCAGCAGCGAGCACGACAAATGAAGGCCGAAATTCTGGAAGAAGTCAAGAAAGAGGTCGAGAAAATGTTGACAGCCAAGTTGATCAGGCCATGCAGGTATGCTGAATGGATTTCTAGCATCGTGCCTGTAGAGAAGAAGGGCGGCCAATGGCGTGTTGCTATAGATTTTCGAGATCTCAACAGAGCTACCCCAAAGGATGAATATCCGATGCCGGTGGCAGAAACATTGATCAATGCAGCAGCTGGTCATAAAATTTTGAGCTTCATGGACGGCAATGGGTACAACCAGATCTTCATGGCTCCGAAGACATACACAAGATCGCATTCGAGTCCTGTGGTCCGTGGGGTTATTTGAATATGTAGTCATGACGCGTTTGGTGAAAAATGCCGGCGCCACGTACCAAAGGGCCATGAATTATATTTTCCATGACCTGATCGGCAAGTTGGTGGAAATCTACATCGATGACGTGGTGGTCAAGTCTGCTTCGGCGCACGGACACTTGGACGATCTGCAACGTGTCCTGGACCGAACAAGAAAATTCGCCTACGGATGAATCCAAGAAGTGTGCCTTGGGTGACGGTCGGTTCTTGGGTTTCTTGGTCCATGAACGCGAATTGAGATCGGCTGAAAAGTCGAGGAGGCGGTCACGAATGAAGTCGCCCACCACGAAGAAAGAATCGATCCCTTATCGGCAAGATCAACTTCGTCAGAAGATTCATCTCCAATCTGTCAGGAAGGATTGAGCCGTTTATGGGGCTAGTAAAAATCAAATCTGACGAGGAATTCCGCTGGGGGGCAGAACAACAACGAGCCTTTGACGAAATCAAAGAGTATTTGACAAAACCGCCAGTGTTAATTCCACCTCAGCCTGACATGCCATTCTACATTTACTTGTCAGTGGCTGACACGTCCATCGCCTCGGTAGTGGTGCAAGTTTATGATGGGCTGGAGCGGGTCGTCTTTTACATAAGCAGGAGGATGCTGGACGCAGAGACGAGGTACCCTGATATCGATAAGTTGTGCCTCTGCCTGTTTTTCACCTGCACCAAGTTGCGTCACATTTTACTATCAGCAGAGATCATCATCATATGCAAATCAGACGTCATAAAGCACATGCTGTCGGCTCCTATGTTAGAAGGCCGACTGGGAAAATGGATGTTTGCATTATCAGAGTTTGACATCCGGTATCAACCTGCGAAAGCAGTTAAGGGGCAGGCGCTCGCCGATCTTATCGCTGAAAGGATCAACACCAACATAGCAGCACTGTCCATAAGAGCGTGGGCTATGTTTTTCGACGGATCAGTTTGTGACGACGGCTGCGGCATCGGCATTTTACTCGTGTCGCCTCGGGGGGCAACATTTTCCTTCTCCATCAGATTGTCTACCTCTCGCACCAACAATGTAACCGAGTACGAGGCAATATGCAAGGGGATGGAGTTACTCCTCGAAGCTGGAGCGGAAGCAGTGGAAATTTTTGGAGACTCCAAGTTGGTGATTTCCCAGCTCACGGAGGACTACAAGTGCGAGAGCGAGTCCCTCTTCCCATTATGGCTGCACTGCCGCGAGCTGATGACGCAATTCCGGTACGTAAACTTCACTTGGATCCCAAGATCCCAGAATACCGAGGCAAACGATCTTGCGCAGATGGCTTTAGGATACAAGGACGTGGTAGAAGGAGCCGACGTTCAGGTATAGTTCCTGGAAGCGGACGACTGGAGAGCCGATATCTTCAATTACTTGAAAGATTCGGCTCGGGGGGCACCTAAACGGATAAGGTACAAAGCCATGAAGTATGTGCTTATTGGGGATGACATGTTTTCTGAGGACCTTTGGAAGGGCTATTGCTCAAATGCCTGGGGTCAGCCGAGGCCAATCAGCTCCTACACGAGGTACACGAAGGCGCCTGTGGAACTCACCAATCGGCTCATAAGATGAAATGGTTGATTAGGCGATCAGGGTTTTATAGGCCCACCATGCTTGAGGACTGTTTCAACTACTACAAAGGGTGTCAAGCATGTCAGAAGTTTGGAAAAATCCAGATGGTGCCCGCGTCAGCAATGAATACCATCATCAAGCCTTGGCCATTCCGAGGTTGGGGCATGGATATGATCGGCAAAATCAATCCTCCATCAAGCAAAGGCCACATGTGGATCCTGGCTATCACTGACTACTTCACAAAGTGGGTGGAGGCTGTACCAATGAAGTCAGTAAATTCGAAGGATGTCATCAATTTTGTGAAGGAACATGTCATCCATAGATTCGGGATTCCCCAAACTATCACGACCGATGGAGGTTCGGTCTTTATTTCTCAGGAGTTTAGAAAATTCTGCGAGGATATGGGGATTAAGCTGATTAGATCATCTCCATATTATGCTCAAGCTAATGGGCAAGCTGAAGCGTCCAATCAGAGTCTCATCAAGTTGATCAAGAGAAAAGTCGATGAGCACCCAAGGCGTTGGCACGAGGTTTTGTCAGAGGCGTTATGGGCTTATCGTATGTCATGCCATGGAGCAATAAAAACCTCACCATACCATCTAGTATATGGACAAGAAGCCGTCCTGCCCTGGGAAATTACGGCTGGATCAAGACGCGTCACTTTTCAGAACGATCTAACGACTGAAGAATACGCAGCCCTGATGAGTGACAATGTAGAGGATTTAACTGAGCTCAGGCTATGGTCACTCGAGAAAATTAAAGAGAACAAAGCCAAAGTAGCTCGTGCATACAACAAGAAAGTAAAGCCAAAGGAGTTCCACGTTGGTGATCTGGTATGGGAAGCTGTGTTGCCCTTGGGGACTAAGGATGCGACGTATGGTAAATGGTCTCCAAATTGGCACGGTCCGTACAGGGTTGACCAGGTTTTAAGAGGAAACGCATACATGCTCGAGCAGTTGGATGGCGTAAAGTTCCCAGTAGCAGTCAACGGGCAACATCTCAAGAAATATTTCCCAAGCATGTGGGATGTTGGACAGTAAAAGTATGGGGGCCGATGCTGAAAATCGGCCGAATAAAAAAATTTTTTTAAGGGAAATATATAGCCGATGCGCGGCCATCGACTCTAGAGGTTCACACATGTTACAAACAGATCCACTTTCATCTTCATCTTTGCTTATCACATGGGCAATGGGAGATTTGGGTCGCCTGTATTGAGGAAGGTCGCGGGTCATCATTTGAAACCAAGAAGTGGCCGTTGTAATGCAACCAAAGGTTGACCCTGTCAACGGTTTTTTAGAAGCCGATGGGTGGTCATCGGCTCTGTGCGATTTGACTTGTTTGACTGTGTGCATACAGTATGTAGAAAGCCGATACAGTGTCATCGACTCCTGAAACATCGACCTATTTCGATTATCGGCAAAATCAAAGCAAGAGGAACAATATTTGGGAGACAGGTTTCCATTCATTCAAAAGATCATTGTTTACAGGACGATCGGTTACAAAAGGGGCCTACTACTGCTACGGCTATTACTACTGATTCCTAATCTAAGCCGAGGTCGTCGTCGCCGCTGTCATCGCTGCCGTCCTCTTCGCTGTCTTCAGCGCTGCTGCCGGCATCGTCCTCGCTGCTGCTGCTGAAGAAACCAGCGGGGGCCTCTTCGTCTTCGTCGTCATCTTCAGTATCGTCGCTGGACCCGTAGCGTAAGCGCTTCGTCGGCAGATACTCGTCGGAGGAGGTGTCCTCCTCCGATTCCTCCTCCTCGGCGGAAGAGTCGACGCCGTCCCATGACCAAGCGTCGTCGCTGCTCTTCGCCTCCAGTTCCCCGTCGACGAGGCGAGGCTCTCTTCGCCGTCGATCGAGGGCGCCGTCCTCGACGAGGCAGTCTGATCCCTTTCGTCCCACCATCGTGGGCGAAAGTGTTATCTGCCGCCGTGGTAGTGCTCGTGTCGGCTCTCGTCGCCGGCGAGTTGGGCGTGGGAGGACACACCGGAGGAAGCAGAGGAGGCCATGGCGAGAAAGAGGGTTTTTCAGGCAAAGGGATAGGGTTTTCTGGCAACTGGAGGAAGATGGGGACTGCGAACTGTTCAGGCTGATTTAAATAAGGGAAATAGTGGACAGACGGTTCAATGCCATAGCGGTTTCCCAGATTGCACTGCCAAAATCGTCAAATCATGCACTGCGCAGGAGTTGAGAAGACAGGGCATCATGATGAAGGGGTAGCGTGGCCTGTTACGATTGCACGCATTACGCTGTAGCCCGATAAAAAAAAGGGAAGAGAAGAAGAAAAAAAAACACACAGAGTGGTTTTGGAATTATCATTGCCAAAACCAGGGGGGCATGTGTTATCACCGTATTTTGGCCAGAGACGGAGATGGGCCGTGATCAAGATGGGCTTAGAAGATACATATATTCAACGAGTTGTTGGATCAGCCTAGTGTGTGGATTTGGGCTAAATTGCCCGTGTATCTTGTATCATAGTAGGTTTCGTGTTTGTTTAGGTTCCGTTTATGTGTAGGTAAAGATAGAGTTGTAGAGTTATTCCAAAAGTAGAGAGTCTCCGGACTATAAATATGTACCTAGGGATATTGAAAGAGGAGGACAACCACGTTCACAACAAACACAATCTCGGCGCATCGCCACCCCTTGTTTCTAGGGTTTCTTTCGGGTAAGTGCCATGCTGCCTAGATCGCATCTTGCGATCTAGGCAGTATCTACTTATTCATTACCTGGTTTTACTCGTACTGAAGCGTTTTTGATGGCGAGTAATACCCTTATCATAGATTGTTTGAGGCTAGCATCGGTGCTTTTTCTTTACTATCGTCGAAGTTATGCTACCTCTAGCTATCTCGCTACCCTTGCACCTTTTCCCGAAGTGCAAGGGTAGCACCTATGATCTTTATTTAGTCGATTCGATCTGTTATAGTTGTGCCTTGTTCACCAAGGTTTAGTTTGATATCTACGTGAGGCCTTACAAACGGGTTGAACGATCCAAGAATGCATAAAGACGTGGCTTATTCGTTCTAGAGAGGATGTTCCGGTAATTGGCTTTACGTTGGTTATTAGGCCTCCTCTAGGGTTAATATTCTTCATCGTTTGTACGTACCAGGCTCAATCACGTGTAGGATGTTCCAATTACGTGGTGAAAACATCAAACTGTCGTAGATCGATTTAACTTGTAGTGACCAAGCAAAACCCCATGTTATCATAAATCTAATGCCGATCCATGGGGCAATCGGCTTTAGGAGCCGATTCTGAGAAACTGGAGCCGATTACGGCTCGAATTTTACGATACTTGTTTATCATGCAGAAACCAATCGAGCAATCCTTCACCTTCCGATCGGTATAGGTCGTGGCACGCCCTCGAACCAAGCCAGGGGCGTGTCGGAGCTTTGTGGGCCGTCGCCCGAGGGACGAGGCCCACGATCACAGGAGCCTCCCGGCTCTTCGTGTTGTCAGTCGCTGCTCGCCGGTGGGTTTTGACAGGCAACAGAAGGTCCCTTTATAAAGGGAAGCAGGGATTACAAGTCATAAAGAGCTTCCAAAATATTATGGTACTTACTAGCTTTGAGCCCTCATTGCCCTATCATAGGCATCTTGAGATGATTAAGGTTAAAGTGAACAAGGATGGAGTATATGCTTAACGAAATATAAGTTGGCAATCTCATGTACCTTGAATATGAGGGCCACTCCTCATGCTACTCAACTTCAGTTACCGGTAAGTTCTTGTCATTGTAAGTACATGCGCACCATAGAGAACCGCCAATGGGGTACCCCTTGAACATGGTACATGAGCTTTCCCATAACCAAAATGACAAGGCAAGCAGACAGTGAGCATCTCAGCGATCTTTTTATTTACTATATGCATAGCTTTTTATTGAGGATGCTTCATAGATAGCTCACTATGGTGATGTTGTAAGTTTCCACCATGATTGCTTTGGCTAGCGGCCCAGGCGTTTCTCTAACACACAATACAAACTCCATGGACTTACAAGCCCCCTTTTTATTTCACACCGGTGACATCCACTGACAAAAGAGCACAATATCAACTATGTACAGAGTATAGGTGCAATTTTGATAGCGTTCATCGTGTCAGCACGGTTCTGCTAATCCCAACTTATAGATGCAAGCATATACAACTTCGATGACACAATGGTTCAAGTCTATTAGGGGCAAGAAAATAAGGTGAGCTTTACTAACTAGTTTTCACATAAAAAAATACTTTTTAATTCGAAAGGTAGATGAAACTTGAGAATTTGCTTGGAATAGCAAAAACTAATAGGTAGATATGGTGAACACAAATGGCATAGGTTTTGGTTCAAAGGGATTGGAATTATGAGAAGTATACCTTCTCAAAATAAGTTTTTGGCTAGCAAGGCTAGGTAGCAATCAAAAGAGTTGAAAGAAACAAGCAAACATACAAGTGATAAAGCCAAACATGCAATCTTCCTTGAAGACACAAAAGATCTTAAATAAAGAATACTAAGCTTATGAGCCAATCAAGAAAGAAAACAAATGATACAAAATACCTGTAAGCCTTTTCTCTTTTCCTTTCAAACCTCAAAAAGTGTTGCTACTGACCAGAGCTCGGTTTGCCAAAACCAATTTAGATTTACTCGATGCTCCCAAAGTGATGCCAATACTGATCAACAAGATCCATCATATAAAATAGATTGCAAACTAAAATAAGAAGGGCAAAAAGTAAAATATGAAAACTTCTCATTAATATTCAATAAAGGCACTCACACCAAGGGATACATAGATAACCAACTAAAGGATAGATACTTCCACATGCAAACCAAACTATAAGATAACCTCTCAACCAAAGATATGAATCCACTAAAAAGGTAAAAGATAAAATATGGTGATGGTGGTACCGTGGCACTCCCCCAAGCTTGGAACAAGCCAAGGGGATGCCAAACCTGATGACGAATTACTCCTTCGGTGGTGGTGGTCCCTTGTAATCATGAGACTTCCAAGGTAAATGTTCCCCATCCAAAAAGGATGTCTTGGTTTCCACAATCCTGAAACTAGCAGCAGAGCTTATGCGATCAAATCTAGCCTCATACTCACAGTTTTGGTTCAGTATGTCATAGAGTCGTGCTTGCAATTGGTTGGCGGTCTGACGGAGTGAGAATATTTCTTCTCGGAGCTCAGAAACCTCTTCCTCGTTCTTGGCAATGAGTTCTGAACTTATCTTGTGAATAACATCCACTTCGCATTCTGCCAACTTCTTGTACCTGAAAACTTCCTGCTCCAATGCTTCCATCCTGTCTTCTAGACTACCTTCTCCTTTAGGGCCTTGAACTTCTTTCATCTGCACCTTCCATCTTTGAGAATCAACTCCTTGGGATGAATTCTCAACTCATACATGTACGGGTTGATGACATCCGCGGAGCATGGGTGATCCAGAGGAAGACATTATGGCTCCAAACCTAAGAATTTTCCTGACAGAAACAGATCGAAACAAAAACAAGACGAGAACTCGATATAAGAACCTTGGGGGATCTGGGGGGTTATATATGTAGGGTTTCGTAGCATGGAAAACAAAAATTTTCTATCGCATACAAACAAACAAGCCAAGATCTATCTACTAGATTGTAGCAACGAGTCGATGGAATAACTCACCCTCGAAGATTCCAAAGTGTTTAACAAGAGCGGATTCTCGTGGGTGATGTAGTCGTACTCTTCCCGATCTCAAGATCGCGTAGACGATCCTTCCGGCTGCTTCAGCGCTCCCTTGATCGGTCACACGTTCGGTACTCGACGAAGACCTTCCTCTCCCTTGTTCCAAAGGCGGAGGTTGTAGCACTCTCCTCGCGATTCCGGCAGCACAACGGCGTGGTACCGGAAGTAGAGGGGAGATCTCGTAGGGCTTCGCCTTAAGCCGGAGCGAGTATGGTGGACTATGAGAGAGCCCTCGGTGATCTAGGGTTTAGACACACCAAGGAGGGGGCAAGCCGGCGGCTAGGGTTAGCTAGGCGGCGGCGGCGGTTTTCCCTAGGCGGCGGCAGCAGGAGGTGGCGCCGGGGCTAGGGTTTTGGGTGGAGATCTTGTGTGCTAGGAGGGGCAGCCCTGCCCCTCCTTATATAGGTGGAGGGGCCGCGCCAGGGGAGGGGATTTACTCCCCAACTCGGTTTCCCAAGGGGCCAGCGGTGGAAGGGAGGAACTCCTCCCCAACTCGGTTTCCACCTTCCCCTCCACTTCCTAAAATAGCCGTTTGACTTTTCAAATTGGCGTTTGACTTTTCAAACTAGGATTTGATTAAACCCTTTATTTTGTTCAGCGATGACACCTAGTACATGATGCAGTCATTCCAACTTTGTATGACACATTCATGTACCCTTCCCCTTCGGAGTGCCGGACATTCCGGAACCTTCTAGAACATTCCCGATGAAAACACCGGAACCATTCTCCAACCCCGAAACAGGACTTTCCTTATATGAATCTTATTCTCCTGACCATTCCGGATCTCCTCGTGATATCCCGAATCCCATCCGAGACTCCGAACAACATTTGGTATCTTTCTCATCATTCCATAACTACTCAAACAACGTCGAATCCTTAAGTGTGTCTCCCTACGGTTCGAGAATTATGCGGACATGATCGAGACACTTCTCCGAACAATAACCAATAGAGGAATCTGGAAATTCATATGGCTCCCACATATTTCTATGATTACTTTGCGATCGAATGAACCACTTACATACGATACCAATTTCCCTTTGTCTCACGATAGTTTACTTATCCGAGGTTATGATCGTTGGTATCTCTGTATACCTTACTTCAACCTCGTTACTGATAAGTACTCTTTTCTTGTTCCCGTGATATGTGATCCCTTGTGAGCCATTCACATGCTTGCAAGCTAATTGGATGACATTTCACCGAGAGGGCCCAGAGTATATCTATCCGTCATATGGATGGACAAATCCCACTCTTGATCCATGTGTCTCAACCAATACTTTCTGAACACTCAATGCCACCTTTATAGCCACCCAGTTACGGTGTGGTGTTTGATGTCATCAAAGCATCCATCCTGTAAAGGTGATATGCATGATCTCATGGTCGAAGGAATTAGGTTACTATGTATTAGAAAGCATATAGCAATTGAACTATTAAAATGACTTGATCTTTATGCTATGCTTATCTATAGGAGTATGTCCACCATATCATTCTCCTAACGATATGATCTTGTTGTTAATAACATCTCAATGTTCATGACAGGGAAACCACAATCATTTATTAACCAACAAGCTAGTATTATAAAGAGGCTTTACTAGGGACTCTATTTTAGTTTACAAATCACACAAGTATTAATGTTTCCTTGTTAATACTATTATAGCATGAATGTAAACATTTATCATAAACACAAAGATATAATAATAACTACATTTATTATTGCCTCTAGGGCATATCTCCAACAGTCTCCCACTTGCACTAGAGTCATCTAATCTAGATTACATGGTAATATACCGAACACCCATGGCAGTTTGGTGCTGGTCATGTTTTTCCCTCGGGAGGTTTAGTCAACGGATCCGCCACATTCAGATCTCAGTGTACTTTGCAAATCTTTATGTCCCCATCTTGGACATGTTCTCGAATAGCGTGAAACGTAGCTTGATGTGCTTCACTTCTTGTGTGACCTTGGTTCTTGCGCATTGGCTATGCGCCCATGTTATCACTGTAGATAGACATTGGGTCCAGCGCACTAGGAACCACACCCAGCTCTGTAATGAACTCTTTTATCCATATCGCTTCTTGTGAAGCCTCCGAAGCAGCCATGTATTCCGATTCAGTTGAAGATCTCGCCACAACGCTTTGCTTTGCACTCCTCCAATTCTTCTGCACCATTCAAAGTAAATACGTATCCAGATTGTGATTTAGAATCATCCGGATCGGTGTTCCAACTAGCATCGGTGTAACCATTAACAACGAGCTGTTCATCACCTCCATAAGAAAGAACCATATCCTTAGTTCTTCTCAAGTACTTAAGGATGTTTTTGACCGCTGTCCAATGATCCACTCCTGGATCACTTTGATATCTGCTAGTTAAACTAACAACATATGCAATGTCGGGTCTAGTACATAGCATGGCATACATTAGAAATCCTATGGCTGAGGCATAGGGAGTCTTACTCATTCTTTCTCTATCTTCTGCCGTTGTCGCACTTTGAGTTTTACTCAAGGTCGTATTGGGCAACATGGGCAAGAACCCTTTCTTGCTATCTTCCATTCCAAACCTCTTTAGAACTTTGTACAAATATGTACTTTGTGACAATGATATTAGGCGTCTCGATCTATCTCTATAAATCTTTATGCCTAATATGTAAGCTGCTTCGCCAAGATCCTTCATTGAAAAACTATTATTCAAATATTCCTTGACACTATTAAGAAGGTCCACATCATTCCCAATCAACAATATGTCATCTACATATAGTATTAAGAATGCTACAGAGCTCCCACTCAATTTCTTGTAAATAAAAGCTTCTCCATAAGTTTGTACAAAACCAAAACTTTTGATCACCTTATCAAAACGTTGATTCCAACTTCGGGATGCTTGCTTCAATCCATAGATGGACCGATAAAGTTTGCATACCTTGTTAGCATCTTTAGGATCGACAAAACCTTTGGGTTGCATCATATACAACTCTTCATCAATGTCTCCATTGAGGAATGCTGTTTTGACATCCATCTGCCATATCTCATAATCATAATATGCAGCGATTGCTAACATAATCCTCACAGACTTTAGCTTCGCTACAGGTGAGAACGTCTCATCGTAGTCAACTCCTTGAATTTGTCGAAACCCTTTTGCGACAAGTCGAGCTTTATAGACAGTAACATTACCATCAGCATCTGTTTTATTCTTGAAAATCCATTTGTTCTCGACAGCCTTCCGGCCATCCGGTAAGTCCACCAAAGTCCATACTTGGTTTTCCTACATGGATCCAATCTCGGATTTCATGGCTTCTTGCCATTTATTGGAATCTGGGCTCATCATCGCTTCCTCATATGTCGCAGGGTCATCGGTGTTGTCCACCAATATGATATTCATAACGGGATCATACCAATCAGGAGTGGTACGAGTTCTCGTTGACCTGCGAGGCTCTGTAGCAACTACAACCGAAGTTTCATGATCATCATCATTAGCTTCCTCTCTTATTGGTGCAGGAACCACAGGAACTTCTTCCGGTGCTGCGCTACTCGCAAGTTCGAGAGAAGGTTCGACAACCTCGTCGAGTTCTACTTTCCTTCTAGTCACTTCTTTCGAGAGAAATTCCTTCTCTAGAAAGGATCCATTATTTGCAACGAAGATTTTGCCTTCGGATCTATGATAGAAGGTATACCCAATAGTTTCCTTCGGGTATCCTATGAAGACGCACTTTTCCACTTTGGGTTCAAGCTTGTCCGGCTGTAACTTCTTTACACAGGCTTCGCAACCCCAAACTTTAAGGAACGACAATTTAGGTTTCTTCCCAAACCATAATTTATACGGTGTCGTTTCAACGGATTTAGATGGTGCCCTATTTAAAGTGAATGCGGCTGTTTCTAATGCATAACCCCAAAACGATAGCGGCAAATCTATAAGTGACATCATAGAACGAACCATATCTAAGAGAGTTCGATTACGACGTTCGGACACACCATTACGCTGTGGTGTTCCCGGCGGTGTCAATTGTGCAAGTATTCTGCATTTCTTCAAATGCTCGCCAAACTCGTAACTTAGATATTCACCTCCACGATCAGAACGTAGAAATTTAATCTTCTTGTTACGTTGATTCTCAACCTCACTTTGAAATTCCTTAAACTTCTCGAAAGTTTCGGACTTATGTTTCATGAAATAGATATACCCATATCTACTCAAGTCATCCGTGAAGGTAATAACATAACGATAACCACCGCGCGATGCTACACTCATTGGACCACACACATCGGTATGTATGATTTCCAATAAGTCCGTAGCTCGCTCCATCATACCAGAAAATGGAGTCTTAGTCATTTTTCCTATCAGACATGCTTCGCATATTTCAAGTGATTCAAGAAGTCCATCGGAATGGATTTTCTTCATACGCTTCACTCAAATGTGACCAAGACGACAGTGCCACATATAGGTCGAGTTATCGCTCGATTTCAAGCGTTTAGCCTCAATGTTATTAATATGTGTATTTCCACTATCGAGATTCAACAAGAATAGACCATCTATCAAAGGTGCATGTGCATAAAACATATTACTCATATAAATCGAACAACCATTATTCTCGGACTTAAACAAGTAACCGTCTCGCAATAAACAAGATCCCGATATAATGTTCATGCTTAACGCAGGCACCAAATAACAATTATTTAAGTATAAAACTAATCCCGGTGGTAGATGAAGGGGTAGCGTGCCGACCGCGTTCACATCAACATTTGATCCGTTTCCCACGCGCATCGTCACCTTGTTCTTCGCTAGCTTCCGTTTATTCTGTAGCACCTGTTTCGAGTTACAAATATGAGCAACCGAACCGGTATCAAATACCCAGGCACTACTACGAGTACTAGTGAGATACACATCAATAACATGTATATCAGATATACCTTTCTTCTTGATGTTGCCGTTCTTCAAATCCACCAAGTACTTTGGGAAATTCTGCTTCCAGTGACCTTCTCCCTTGCAGTAAAAGCACTCAGTATCAGGCTTAGGTCCAGCCTTGGTCTTCTTCATCGGCGCGGTAACTTTCTTACCACCCTTCTTGAAGTGTCCCTTTTGCTTAGACTTGCCTTTCTTGAATTTGGTGGTCTTATTGACCATCAACACTTGGTGCTCTTTCTTGATCTCCACTTCTGCAGATTTTAACATAGCAAACAGTTCTAGCAACTGCTTGTTCATGTTTTGCATATTATAGTTCATCACAAAGTTCTTGTAACTTGGTGGTAGTGATTGGAGGATACGATAAATCCCCAAAGTATTAGGAATCACTATACCCAAGCTTTGAAGTTTGTTTGCGTGCCCAGACATCTTAAGCACATGCTCACTTGTGAGCTGCCCTCTTCCATCTTGCGCTTAAAGAACTTTTCGAAGCCTCATAGCTCTCAATTTCGCGTGAGTCTCAAAGATCAATTTGAGATCACGGACAATATCATGTGGGTCTGAATTCTCAAACCTTTTACAAGCTCCGATTCTAAACCATACAAGATAGCACCTTTGACTGTGGAGTCTTGAGTCTTCCGAGCGAGGTAAACATTCTTTACTTCATCGGTAGAAGTAGCTGCGGTGGGTCACCAGTGCATCCAAAGACATAGGTCAAATTACCAGTTGTGAGGAAAATCCTCAAATTGCGGAACCAATCCGCGAAGTTGCTTCCATTGTTTTTCAACTTTTCTTTCTCTAGGAACGCATTAAAATTGATGGTAGGGGCCGCCATTGATCTACAACATATTTGTAATAGTTTAGACTAAGTTTATGACAAATTGAGTTCTAATTAATAGTTAAATTAATCTAGGTGAACTCCCACTCAAAACAACATCCCTCACATTGTTTTAGTGATCACACGAACCAAATCCACCACATCAACACCGATCATCACGAGAGTTGGTATAGTTTCAATGGCGAACAATCGACATGTTCATCATATCTACTATATGATTCATGCTTTACCTTTCGGTGATCCGTGTTCCGAGACCATGTCTGTACATGATAGGCTCGTCAAGATCAAACCTTAGCTTCCGCATGAGCAAATCTGGCTTGCTCACGTTGTATACACTTGCAGAATCTAGCACACCCGATCATCACGTGGTGCTTCGAAACAACAATCTTTAGCAACGGTGCTAACTAAGGGTGAACACTTTATGACTTGAAATTCATGTGCATGAGGGATCATCTTATAATGCTACCGTTGTTAACTAAGCAATACAAGATGCATAAAGGATTAACATCACATGCAATTCATAATATGTGATATGATATGGCCTTTCTTCTTTGTGCTTCCGTGTGGCATCCCGCAAAACCACTACTAGAAAATCGCGTTGAATTTGTGCATTGCATCGTCATCATCATGTGTTGTTTGTCTAAAACTATTTTCGCAAAGCCCGTTTTGTTTTCCAAACGCCCCATCTACATTCAAACACGCAAACCCGGGTCCCCGGATTATTTTGTTTTGTCCGCTGTCGGATTGCAAAAGCGCTGGGTAAAAATAAATATTTTAATTAATTGTTTTAGTGGGGGCGGTCGAACGGGCCGACCCGACCCGAACGACCACCCCATGTTCAAAACGGTCTACCTAGATCCTACAGCTACCAATCTACCTACCCACACCCAGCCTCCACCTCACCCCGGCCAACCCCGTCTTGCCACCTCACTCCACCCCTCACCCCACCCAACCAGAAAACGCCACTTGGCTGCCACATCACTCCCTCTCTCTCAGCTCTCTCCCTCCCTCACATGCACTCTCACACAGCACACACACAAACCCACACACCGCACGCGCCCTGGGCCCCTCCCCTGTCCCCTGGCCCCATCACAACCCCACCGACGCGCCCCACCCCCCCACGTTCTCTCCCTCCTCCCACGCACGCCAACGCGCGCACGCCACGCCCCGCACCTGCCCTGGCCACCGCAGCACCTCCGCCCTTGCGCCTCTCCTGCGCCTCAGCCTCGCCCTCGGCCCGCTGCCTCGCGTCTCAGCCCTTCCCTGCTCCGCCCTCCATCTCCGCGCGGCCCCACCATGTCGCCTCTCCCCTCCTGACCGCGCTGGCCCTCCTCCTCGCGTCTCCCGACGCCAGCCGTCACCGCCCGCTCCCGCTGCGCGCCAGCCGCGCCAGCGCGCCTCCCTCCGAGCGCACCTCGCCGCCCGGCCGCCAGCCCGCCTCAGCGGCGCGCCTCGCCAGCACCTCCGCCTGGCTGGCAGTGCCGTCGCCGCGCCCCCGTCGCCGCCTCCGGCCGGCCCACGACCTCCGCCTCGAGCCCCCTCGCCTAGCTGGAGCCGCCAAGGCTGCGCCCGGTGCTGCTCCTCTCCTTGCGCTCCTGTCCGGCCTCGCCTCGGTCTGCCTTCATGGACGCCTCCGTTCCGTGCCGTCCTGGCTAAGGCCTCCTGCAACATGTCTACCCCGTGGAATCGGTGTCTCGGTCTTCGTCCAGGCGACCGCTCGCGTTGTCTTGTCTGTCTTGGTGTTGCCCTCGAACATGTGGAGAAGTTGTTGTTACAACAACAGTGAGGTCCCGTGTGCACCAGATCGCCTCGATTCAAGTTTGCCATCCGATGGACAAGATCGACATGTGTTGACAAGCGAAGGCCACCGATGATGAACCAAGTCCGACCACGACACGAGAAATCAGAAGCCGAAGAGGATGTTCTCAAACTCCGAAGACCGATCCATCGGCACGCCAAGGGCCGAACCGAACCATGGAATCGCCAAGATCTCACGACGCCGGCGCCGAGGACCCGACAAGAACCCGACACGGGCACACGAGTTCTCCATCGAGAAACCCAGGCCGTCGACGTGGAACCGTAGGACGCCGAGTGCTTCACCCCGGACACCGAGATCCTGGACGACAAGTTCTCCTTCCCGGACGCCGAGCTCGCCGAGAACCCCGATCCGAAGACCCTAACCCCAGAGTCCGAGAACGATCCTCCCCGAACCCCGGAACACCAAGATCTGCCCCGTTGTTCGAGAACGTTCCGCTGAGACCGACCCCGAACCCCGGAACCCCAAGATCGTCGAACCCTAACGTGTGTGACCCCTTTTTTCTCGAACCCTATTTTATAAAAGTAATAACAACCTGTTGCATAATAATCATTCATCTTGCATGCATCCTTGTCTGTGGTTTGGGGGCCTTATGCCGATTCACCTAATAATTAAATATGGGGCCCATATGCGGGCAAATCTAGCCTTATATTGGCCTCATTTAAATTTGTGTAGCGAACCGGTATCTTATCTTGCCTTGTTATAACAACATTTAATTGCGGGGGTTCTAAATAACTTGAACCGTTTAATTAAATGTCGGGACCCCGGTTCCGCTTAACATGACCTAATCAAATCGCACTTTTGCCATGTCATGCATCATACATGCATCATGCCGATCTTCTGCCGTTGTATTAAATATTGCATCCGGTGTTTATTCTAGTGTTTTGCTTCTTCGCGGATAAGGCCGTTGAGTTGATGTGAGCTTCGCCCCGATCTTCGGTTAAACCTTCGGCAGTGTTTTCAGGCGAGCATCTCCCCCTTTCTACCTATCTTACTTTTATAGTCTTTATTCCCTCCTGTTGATCTATTGCTATCTGTGTTGCGATGCTTTAGTTTCCGTACCTGTGATATACCGTGCAGCCCTATATTTCCTTGGACACATCCTATTACCTGCTGTTTGGTAGATAGTTGGACTTGCGCGTCGTAGTCGCTTGCTCAAGTGCTGTTGCGTGTCGTCCAGTGCCATAGTTGTTGATGTATTGCCGCATGTTGATGTTGGAGATGATCATAGTTTTACTTATCGTTCACTTTAATTCCTGTTTAACAACTAAAATTGAAGTAAGCAGAGGCATCGGTGGGTGATAGAAAATATTTGGTTTCCGAACGCCCACTTGTGTCCCGTAGGATCCCGAGTACTTGATACCTGTTCCTTGATTTATCGCGCTATCCACAGCCGGGAGGTATATGGGACACCCCTGAGCCAGAGCTTGATTCAGTCTTATTTCTTGGGGCCACAAACTAGTTTGAGGTTTTATTTACGATCATGTACTTATGCCATGCTACTTATGTATTTAAATTGTGCGACAGATAGCACAATGTACTGTTTAGGTAAGCGGAGTGATTACGCGGTATCGGCACCCCGAGTTTTCGGGTTCCCTCGCTTCTGACCATTGTCGCAAACCTTGAGTCCGTCTCGAGCTTGCTTACCGTTGCGGGTAGACTCAAGGGTGGCCCCTGAAATATTTCTGAATCCTGTGATTGTTCATGAAAGCCTCGTTGGGTTTTGAGTTGGTTTTCGAGGTTGATCGAGCGTGTGTTGCTATTGGTGCACCCGGCGGTAAAACTTTCTGAAAGCCGTGTCCGCGGATATGGACGACTTGGAGCACAGTATCTCGATCATAGACAAGCATAACTAAAGTTTATTGCTATAAATTTGACTTTATAATGACTAGTAATCAGCTTCACTATAACGGAATGGCTAAATAATACTGCCCACAATTGCTTGTTTGGAGTGTCGCTTGCGACCATTGTACCTGACTAGTAAGTATTGCAACTACAACGGAATGGCTGAATAAAAGTACCAACAACTGCTGGGTTTGGGTTTATATCATGTTATCTGTATCTGATTAGTAATTGCCGTAACTACAATGGAATGAATAACTAAAAGGGCCCACTACTTCTTTTATCAGGACAATTATCTAAACCTGAGTAGTAATTGCTGCAACGATAACCGAATAAGTAAAACTGCCAACTGTGTGAGTTCCTCGGTTGACTTTCTCGTTTGGTATCGAGGGGGAAACACCAGGATGGGTTTGTTTGATGGTAGTATCAGGTTGGATCCGGATAGGTCCTTCTTACCCCTCTCTGATTGACGCCAGTGTATCGAGTCTCTATAGGTTGTTTAGTGCATGCTGCCGCTGCCGCTCAGTCCACCATACCTATGTAGGCGAGGACCGCCGAATTCTAGCCTCGCCGTGTACTGGCCTCAGTACTGACGCTCCTCTTTTTTCCTTTGCCCTTTGTCGGCACCCCTTTTGTTTAAGCAGGTTTTGAGATCGACGTCGTTAGCAGGGTTACCCTTCCGGCTTGGCCTGGGCAGGGTTATGGACGCCATTGGTTATTCTTCAGGGCTCTTAGCCCCATTTGCATCTTGTCCGTAGCTGGACGCTCTATCGTTTTCAAGGTGATTTGGATCTTTGTATATTATAACTGTATTCTTGACTCATGGAGTCGCTGTTATATATATCTGTTGTGTGGGCCCCATCGAGGACTGTTGTGTAATGTTATTACTTTGTTTTCCACCCGCACGAAAGTGCCTGGTGGGCACCTTTGAATCGTTTCTATGCGGGTTTGGCGAGTTTCGCTAAAACTTGCATAGGTCCGATTCTGAGGGTGTTACATTCCGATCTCCATCTTCAAGCATGAACATGATCTCCATCATCACCGGCATTGCATCAAGGTCAATGACGCTTCTCCATGGTTGTCGTCCACCGGCTTCAACTATTACAACTACCTTGAATAGACACGCGGGTCTTAACATAAATTAAAGACAACCATATGGCTCCTGCCGGTTGCCAACTTACAATAAGGAACATTGCATACATCAAATATAATCACAATCATGGCCATATCACATCACTGCACACCCCTGCAAAACAAAGTTAAACGCCTCTACTTTCTTTGCATGTTTTACGTGGTTTGGGGCTTACAATAAATGTCGTTCTAACTTACAAACAAGAACCACAACATTGATACTAGCATTGTTAATCACCCGTTGTAAATTGAATCTTAACTATGCTGGGAGAAACAGGCACCCGCAAAGCCACTTATGCAATACAAGTTGCATGTCAAGCGTGGAGCAAGTCTCATGAACGATGTCATGTAAGGTTAGCCCGGGCCGCTTCATCCCAACATCCCGCAAGATGCAAAGTACACAAGAAGCAATCGACAATAAAAGCATCAACGCCCACAATGACCATTGTGTTCTACTCATGCATCAGATCTACATATAGACACGGCTCTGATACCACTGTAGGGTTTCGTAGCATGGAAAACAAAAAATTTCTATCGCATACAAACAAACAAGCCAAGATCTATCTACTAGATTGTAGCAACGAGTTGATGGAATAACTCACCCTCGAAGATTCCAAAGTGTTTAACGAGAGCGGATTCTCGTGGGTGATGTAGTCGTACTCTTCCCGATCTCAAGATCACGTAGACGATCCTTCCGGCGCTGCGTTCCGGCAGCTCTCCCGCAGTTGGTCAAACGTTCGGTACTCTACGAAGACCTTCATCTCCCTTATTCCAGCAGGCAGCGGAGGTTGTAGCACTCTCCTCATGATTCCGGCAGCACAACAGCGTGGTACCGGAAGTAGAGGGGAGATCTCGCAGGGCTTCGCCTTAAGCCGGAGCGAGTATGGTGGACTATGAGAGAGCCCTCGGTGATCTAGGGTTTAGACACACCAAGGAGGGGGCAAGCCAGCGGCTAGGGTTTAGCTAGGCGGCGGCAGCAGGAGGTGGCGGCGCCGGGGCTAGGGTTTTGGGTGGAGATCTTGTGGGATAGGAGGGGCAGCCCTGCCCCTCCTTATATAGGTGGAGGGGCCGCGCCAGGGGAGGGGAGTCCCTCCCCAAATCGGTTTCCCAAGGGGCCGGCGGTGGAGGGGAGGAACTCCTCCCCAACTCGGTTTCCACCTTCCCCTCCACTTCCCAAAATAGCCATTTGACTTTTCAAATTGGCGTTTGACTTTTCAAACTAGGATTTGATTAAACCCTTTATTTTGTTCAGCGATGACACCTAGTACATGATGCAATCATTCCAACTTGGTATGACACATTCATGTACCGTTCCCCTTCGGAGTGCCAGACATTCCGGAACCTTCTAGAACATTCCTGATGAAAACACCGGAACCATTCTCCAACCCCGAAACATGACTTTCCTTATCTGAATCTTATTCTCCGGACCATTCCAGATCTCCTCGTGATATCCCGAATCCCATCCGAGACTCCGAACAACATTCAGTCTCTTTCTCATCATTCCATAACTGCTCAAACAACGTCGAATCCTAAAGTGTGTCTCCCTACGGTTTGTGAATTATGCGGACATGATCGAGACACTTCTCCGAACAATAACCAATACACGAATCTGGAAATTCATATCGCTCCCACATATTTCTACGATTACTTTGCGATCGAATGAACCACTTACATACGATACCAATTTCCCTTTATCTCACGATAGTTTACTTATCTGAGGTTATGATCGTCGGTATCTCTGTATACCTTAGTTCAACCTCGTTACTGATAAGTACTCTTTTCTCGTTCTCGTGATATGTGATCCCTTGTGAGCCAGTCACATGCTTGCAAGCTAATTGGATGACATTTCACCGAGAGGGCCCAGAGTATATCTATCCGTCATATGGATGGACAAATCCCACTCTTGATCCATGTGTCTCAACCAATACTTTCTGAACACTCAATGCCACCTTTATAGCCACCCGATTGGTGTGGTGTTTGATGTCATCAAAGCATCCATCCGGTAAAGGTGATATGCATGATCTCATGGTCGAAGGAATTAGGTTACTATGTATCAGAAAGCATATAGCAATTGAACTATTAAAATGACTTGATCTTTATGCTATGCTTATCTATAGGAGTATGTCCACCATATCATTCTCCTAACGATATGATCTTGTTGTTAATAACATCTCAATGTTCATGATAGGGAAACCACAATCATTTATTAACCAACAAGCTAGTATTATAAAGAGGCTTTACTAGGGACTCTATTTTAGTTTACAAATCACACAAGTATTAATGTTTCCTTGTTAATACTATTATAGCATGAATGTAAACATTTATCATAAACACAAAGATATAATAATAACTACATTTATTATTGCCTCTAGGGCATATCTCCAACAATATATTACAAAGTTTAAATGCATAAGGAAAGTGCTGATATGAAACGAGGTGGAGATGGTGCTTGGGGGGCTCACACCCCCCTCAGGCGCGGCCAGCTGGGGCCGCGCCTGGGGTGGGTTTGTCAACCCCGGCCTCCGTTTCCTCCTCTGTTTTGTCTCGTAACTTTCATTATGTATTAACAACATCAAAAATATAAAAAGATTAGGCTTTCACGAACCTTCTGTTTTCACCATTTTTACCTATTCAAAGACGAACTCTGCAGATTATGGTGTTTGGTTTCTAATAAATTCTTCCGGAGTCACTAGTTGAATTATGTCAACGTCTTCATTATATGAATCTCCAGAAATATAATGCTTTAGTATTTGCCCATTCACCACCTGCGTTGTGTCATCCTTCGAAGAAGATATTTTGATGGAACCTGAACGATATACTTCCTCGATAACAAAAGGTCCTTCCCATTTTGAGAGTAGTTTCCCTGCAAAAAACTGAGATGAGACCTATATAAGAGAACTTTCTCACCAACATGGAATTCCCTTTTGAGAATTCTCCTATCATGCCATATTTTTACTTTTTCCTTAAAGAGCCTAGCATTTTCATAAGCTTCACTCCTCCACTCATCTAAGGTACTCATATCAAGCAATCTTTTCTCACTGGCAAGTTTAAAATCTTTGTTCAACTCTTTCACTACCTAATAAGCTTTGTGTTCTAATTCTAAAGGAAAGTGACAAGTTTTCCCATAGACCATTTTATAAGCAGTTCTATAAGCCCACTAAGAGTTATTCAAATTTTTAGCCCAATTTTTCCTAGATCTATTAACAGTCTTCTACAAGATAGATTTAATTTCCCTATTGGAAAGTTCTACTTGCCCACTGGTTTGGGGGTGATAAGCTGAAGCAATTCTATGGTTTACATCATACTTAGCGAGATTTTTTCTAAAACCCCCATGAATAAAATGAGAGCCTCCATCAGTCATGAGATATCTAGGCACACCGAACCTAGGAAAAATAATGTCCTTGAGAATTTTCAAAGAGGTCTTACCATCAACGCTGTTTGTAGGTATGGCTTCTACCCACTTTGTAACATAGTCAACAACAACAAGAATATGAGTATACCCTTTTGAAGGAGGGAAAGGACCCATAAAGTCAAATCCCCAACAATCAAAAGGTTCAATAACAAGAGAATAATTCATAGGCACTTCATTTCATCTATAAATGCTACCTACTCGTTGACATTCATCACATGACAAGACAAACTTCCTTGCATCTTTGAAAAGGGTAGGCCAATAAAATCCAGATTGTAAAACTTTTTGTGTAGTCCTATCCCTAGCATGATGTCCTCCATAAGCATTGCAATGACATTTTATCAATATATATTGTTGTTCAAATTCTGGAACACATATTCGCATAATACCATCCACTCCTTCTTTGTATAAATGTGGGTCATCCCAAAAGTAATGCCTTAGATCATAAAATAATTTTCTTCTTTGCTGAGCTGTAAAAGTTGGAGGCAAATACTTGGAAACAATAAAGTTAGCATAATCAGGATACCAAGGACTTTCATGCTGACTTACCCTTATTGCAGCCAACTTATCATTTGGAAAACTATCATTAACAGGAAATGGGTCAAAAGAAATGTTTTCCAAACGAGAAAAATTGTCAGCAACAAGATTTTTAACACCCTTCCTATCCATAATATGCAGATCAAACTCTTGCAAAAGAAACACCCACCTAATAAGCCTAGGATTAGCGTCCTTCTTTGTCATAAGGTACTTAATAGCAGCATGATCAGTATGAATTGTAACCTTTGAATTAACAATATAAGGTCTAAACTTATCACAAGCAAAGATTACAGCTAAGAACTCTTTTTTAGTAGTAGCATAATTCTTTTTAGCAGCATCTAGAGTATTGCTAGCATAATGAATAACATTCAACTTCTTATCAACACATTTCCCAAGGACAGCACCCACAGCAAAATCACTAGCATCACACATAATTTGAAAAGGTAAACTCCAATCAGGTGGTTGAATAATAGGAGCAGTAGTCAAAGCTTTCTTCAAAGTTTCAAAATCTTCCTTACAATCATCATCAAAAACAAACGGTACATCTTTCTAAAGAAGATTAGTAAGGGGCTTTGAAATTTTGCAGAAATATTTAATAAACCTCCTATAGAAACCATCATGACCAAGGATACTACGAATACCTTTAATATCTCTAGGGCAAGGCATCTTCTCAATTGCTTCAATTTTGGCTCTATCAAATGCAATGCCTCTTTTAGAGATTTTGTGTCCAAGAAAAATCCCTTCATTAACCATAAAATGGCATTTCACCCAATTAAGAACAAGGTTGGTTTCTTCACATCTCTGCAAAACTTTATCAAGGTTGTGCAAACAGTTATCAAAAGAAGTTCCATAGACAGAAAAATCGTCCATGAATACCTCCACATTTTTTTCACAAAAACCATGAAAGATAGCAGACATACATCTATGAAAGGTAGCAGGAGCATTACATAAACCAAAAGGCATACGCCTATAAGCATAAGTACCATAAGGACAAGTGAAAGTAGTTTTCTCTTGGTCTTGTTGACGAGGTTCGATCTCGTCAATGCCCATTGTTATGGACTTGGGTTTTGGAGAAGATGGGGATGCTAGAGATCGTGGAATGGTTAACAGACAAGCAACACGGGGACACGAAGTTTACCCAGGTTCAGGCCCCCGGAGGGAAAACCCTACTCCTGCTTGTCTGCTCTTGATTACGGCAGAACCGAAAGTTTCAGAGATGCGCAGATGCAATCTGGAATGAGGTGCATATGAGGTGAGTTGAGTCGTCCTCCTCTCCGTGACCTCCTAGCATTTATATAGATAGGCAGGTCTCGGGCATCAGGTCGAGTCGGGTTATAGATTAGGGTTTGCCCCTTTGAAATTCTATCTACTCTAGTCTTGTTCTCCAAGGATCCGAAGGCGTCATGGGCTTGGGCCACCCGAAAGTCTCCGCAGGCCGCATATGTTGTCCTGGGCCTTCCTTGGGCTGGACCAGGTATACTAATGTCGTGTACCCGTAGGGTATAACCATGTCAGTAGCCCCCGAGTGTTCAGTCAAATCATAGATTTGGCTGAGGACTCTTCAATCTTTTGGGTGCAGTTGGTCCTATTCATAAGATAAAATGATTTAGTTCGTAGGGATTGTTGATGTGTGCGCCTGACTCTCCTGATGGATTAGGGTCAGTTAACTGTCATATGATAAAACAACACGATCTTCAGACTCGAGTCCCTAGACTCGAATCTGGAACGAATGCTGGCGCAATTCGACTCAGGCCGCTAAGGTCTTACAGGAGTCGAATTCCAGTAGTTTTCAAGTGATGTACCCAACACGTCCTTCATGATTTTTCATCATGTCTGTTGACACGGTATTTTACTAGCAGAGCGCAGTCAGGTGCGTTACCAGGCCATCAGATGATATCTGTAGGTCTTATTCTTGTGTCATAGACACAACATCCGAAATTTTATCACCGCGGAGGTGTTTCGGGTGGCCAAGGAGAATGTTTCTCACTTAGCGTTAGTTTGGGCGAAGTTGCCAGAAAGATTTTTGCATTTTGATCCGAAGGATCGCACTCGAATATTTCATAGGGTGCGCCACCAGCGCTCCATATGGGAGTAGCCCCCGAGTGTCCGTTCGAGCCGTAGACTCGAGCAGATACTTTAGTTTAGTTGTTTTTAGCTTCAGGTCCGTAGTACACAATTTTTTAGGATGCTTGATCAATCCTCCCTATGGGAGTAGCCCCCGAGTCTGCAGTAGTCATAGACTGGATGAACATGGGTCCCACTTCCTGACTTGGAGTTGACTGGTCATGCGTGACGTGGCGGAAATTACGGCGTCTCCTCGGTTTCCATGCATAGTGGACGGCGTGCGGGCGACGGTTCGCTACTATGTTGACACGTGTAGGGTTGGATTTTACTTGCGTGTTAGGGCTTCTGGATGAACGTTTCTTTTTCATTGTCCTCGTTGATATGTCGGAAACGTATCTATAATTTTTGATGCTCCATGATTGTTTAGTATCTACTTTTCTTTACTTGTCTACACTTTGAGGTGCTTTTTACATGTTTTATGGTACTAACCTATTAACAAGTTGCAACAGTGCCAGATGCCTGTTTTCTGCTGTTTTTGGTTTTAGAAAAGTTAGTAAAGTAATATTCTCGGAATTGGACGGGAAAAATGTCAAAGTCAATTACCTTTCGTAGGGAACAAGAAGTCTAGAGGAGAGCCGGGGAGGCAAGCCAGGGCAGCCAGACCCACCCTAGTCACGGGTGGGCCCTGCCCCACGCCTGGGAGGGGTGTGGCCCCTCCGGACGCCGCCTCAGCCTCCCCCTTCACCTATAATAAGCCCTCGATGCAGAAACCCTAGGAACCCAATCAAATCTCCACGAAACCGTATGTATCCGCCGCCACCATCGTCCCTAGATCGGGCGGATCTGAAGTTCTTCCCGGCACCCTGCCGGAGGGGAGATCATCCCGGAGGCCTTCTCTCCGATATGATGCGTGAGTAGTTCCACCTTGGACTATGGGTCCATGTAGTAGCTAGATGGTTGTATCTCCTCCTTTGTGCTTTCATGTATAGATCTTGTGAGCTCTGTTCATGATCAAGATCTAATCTATTTGTAATTATGCATGTTGTGTTTGCGGGGATTCGATGGATATTGAGATTATTATGTTGGTTTGATTAATAATTTTGTCTTTATGACTCTATCATGTCTATGTTGTTTGTGATCTTACATGCTCTCCGTTGTTAGTAGCTATCTTTTCCAAGTAGTTGTAGTGACTCCAAGAGGGGGTATTTATGCTCGATAGTGGGTTCATGCCTCTAGTTTCCAAGGGAAGTGACAATAATCTCTTCGGTTGTAGATGTCCTATTTCTACTAGGGAGAAAACAATGGTCTCTTCTTCATGGAACATGTGGACTGTTTACCTTACACACTTTGCTTAAAGTAGTTGTCTGTTGCTTGCAACTTAATATTGGAGGGGGTTCGGATGATAACCTGAAGGTGGACTTCTAGTCATAGATGCAGTTGGATGGCAGTCTATGTACTTGTTGTATTGCCCAATCAAATCTCATAGGATCTTTCTGACTAGTAATTGCATTGTTATGCCTTGCTCAGTTCCTGTCAATTGCCCTACTGTAATTTTTTTACCCTTCATGCCATGTTGTTTATCTAAGGAGAGCACCTCTAGTGAACTATGGACCCCGGTCCAATCTTTACCATTGATACATCTTCCACTGTTACTTGTTTACTTGCTGCAAAGCATTACCTGTCACACCATACGTTTAATCCTTTGTTACAACAAACCGGTGAGCTTGACAACCTCACTGATTCGTTGGGGCAAAGTCTTGAGTTTGTGTTGTGCAGGTCTCCACGTTGCTTGCAATACCTGTGTGACGTTTCCTTGGGGTTACCAACTGAGGGAAAACTTGATGCTTGCTCTTCACACCATGCGCTTGGGGTTACCAACGAGGCGCCATCACTCATCCTTATAATCGTGGGGGAAAACAGTGATTTTGTTTTCACCCCTTGCCCTTTGCTTTCCACCATTGCCTCCATTTTCGCGAGCACTTGCTTTCTTGCGCTCACTAGACATTCTAAGATCATTTCCTTCCTCTTTCCTCCATGCTCATCACCGAACTCACCTCCGCGCCATGGGAAAATCGAAGAAGACCTTTGCCGGAGCGGGCTCGAGCGCCGCCGCTGGTGGCAAGAAGGTTGTCGGTGGCACCCGCATCATGGACGGCAACTGGAGGCGCATGGAGGCACGCGAAGCTGACCTGCGCAAACTGCACGATGTGGGGCTAATCCCGCAAGACAAGGAGGCCGTGAAGCTTCCAAGCGATGAGGTAATCCCCCGTCCACCCGTAGGGTTTTGGGTGATGTTCGTTGCTTTTCTTCTGCGTGGCCTTTCACTCCCTGCCCATGATTTTCTTCGTGGACTCCTTTTCTTCTACGGCATCCAACTTCATCATCTTTCTCCCAATTCTCTCCTCCACATCGCTTGTTTTATTACTGTTTGCGAGTGCTGGCTCGGTATCGAGCCGCACTTCGGCCTCTTCTGAAAGCTCTATTTCGTGAAGAGGCAGTCTTGCACCTGTGGAGTCTATTCGCTCGGCGGCTGCGTCATTTCCATCCGATCTTCTGTTCTCTTCTTTTCCTTTTCTATGTGCGAGTTCGTCCAATACTGGCGGAAGAAGTGGTTTTATATCCGCGACTCCACAGTGGACATGCAAGATTTTGGCCTCGCTCCCTTTGACTCCTCCCAGGAAATCGTTCCTAAGAGGTCCTGGAAGAACCACGTCCTGGAGGGCGAGGTAGCGGAGGTGGAGGAGATCTATCGTCGGGTGGAGGCGCTCCAGATGGTTGCTGAGAAAGAGGTCAATGGTGTGGGTATTATCCGCACCTTCCTCAAATGTCGGGTGCAGCCACTCCAAGCGAGGGCGCATCCGATGTTTCTTTACACTGGTCGCAACGACCCAACGAGGGTTTCGGCTGAGGAGCTGTCCAGGGGCGACCTTGATAGAGTTCTTCGGCCGCTGCTGAAGTTCAAGGCCGAGGAGGACCTCCCGAAGAAGTCCTTGACCGCCCCCTTTAGTGCTTCGAATCCAGTTTTTCTCAGGTGTAGAATTGCTTCATGCGCGTTGTGCCTTTTTTATTTTTGAATGCTGTAATATTGTTGCTAATCACGACTTTTGTATTTGTGTGCAGGAGCTGAAGGTAGCTGGCATGATGCCTCCGCTGCCTAAGAATTTTCCGGTTGCGCCGGACAACGTGGTTGTGGACTCTAAGTTCGAGCTTCCGCCTGCGCAATCTCCAACCCAGGAAGCCCCCGAGCCGAGCGAGGGGCAGACCCGAAAGCGCTCCTGAAGTGAGTGTTCGGATGCATCGACGCCGCCCACTCCACGGCGCCCTTCCTTCTTGGAGAGGCATGGTGAGGATGAAGGTGCCTCCTCTGCACCTTTCCCTGCTATGCCACTTCGGGCGATGGCGCCGCAGCCGCCGGCCAAGAAGAAGAAGGAGAAGGCAGCGTCGGTCTTCAATTTGTCAGGCATTGACTTGTAAGTAGTTTCGGATGCGTTTTGTTCTTGTAATTTGCGTGTGCAATGTTTCTTCTTGTCTTCAATGTTTTCCTTGCAGCCACTCCTCATAGGGTTCTCTTAGTGAGGTCACTCAGGAGGCCATAGGGGAGTCGAAGCCGACGACTCATCCCTCTCAGACGGTTGCCAACTCTGGGGACGATGCCCTGAACCCCTCTTCGTAGGAGGCTCGAGTAGTCATTACTCAGAAGACCGCACGCGGAACCTCGGAGTCTCCGTATGAGCACGTAAGCTTTCTTGTTCCTTCTTCTTGTAGGAGGGCATCCCCCGAGCCCTTTTTTCAGATGACCTGCTGGTCGAGTTTTGTTCTTGTGGGGCGTAACCCCCGAGCCCTTTCTGATGCTTGTTTGTGTTTTTTTTTTGCAGCCCTTCGTGCGTGGCGCCAATCTCCTTGTTCAGGAGCATTTGGCATTGGAGGCCAACATGCAGCAGCTGCAAGGTGCACAGTTTGATCATATTTTTGGTGTTCGATTGTCCGTTTCATCTTTGCTTCTGTTGATCTTCTTTGTTCTTGATGTTTGCAGAAGAGAATAATGCAGATCTCCGTCGGTTGGACGCTCTGAAGAAGAGCCTTGGTCGGGCAGAAAAGAAAGCTACAGATGCTGCTAAGGCGAAAGAGCGCCTGGAGAAGGAGGTGGCTGACGCTGCCGAATCTCAAGAGCGCTTGCGTAAGGAGTCTGCGGATCGCGAGAAGCAGCTTGCTGCTGCGGCTGCTACTCACAAGAAGGAGATGGCCGACAGGCTGATGGCTGCGGACAAGGCTTTCTCCGATGAATTTACTTCACTTGATTTGTCCTTGTTCTTTCGGTTGCTCCTTGTCTCGTTCTTATTCGGGCCTTTTTCTTCTTTCTTTGTCTCAGATGCTGCAGGCATCGCATTTGATCGCGATGTCCTGGAGCATGGAAGTGCTCTAGATGATGCCACCACAACGGTCGAAGATCACTGCGGCACTGCTGCTAGCTCCTTGGCGAAGGCCAAAGAGGTTCTTCGGCGCTTCTACTTGGAGGTCGTCCCCAAGGGCGTTGCCTTGACGATGTCGACACCCTGGCGGATGCTCTGTCAGAGGATGCTCCGGCGGCCTACAAGCACAAGCAGAAGGGCATTAGCGCCTCCATGGGGTTGGACATGGCCATGGCATCCGAAGCGGAGCTGGACCTGCCGCACATCACCTCCCAGATGCCAACGACTCTAGATGGCTCAGAGCTAGCCTTCGCTCTCTTCGCCTCCTGCTGTAAGCGTTATGGGCCAAAGCTCATTGACCTGTTGGCGGGTACGCGACGAAGTAGCAGGAGGAGGCCAAGAGCAGGCAATCTGGCTCTAAGGCCACTTCGAATGCTAGTGCCTAGGCTCTGGTGTTGTAGTTTAGGATAGTTTATCCTCTCTCTTTTGTAATGTATGATTTTGTTGATGAACAATCTTTCCTTGTGCCACGTGGTGGCCTTTAATGTATATAAATTATATTTCGAGCTATCGCTAGAGATGTATGTGATGTTCATCTTCCTTACTTGTTTGTCTTTAGGGTCCTTCGGGTGGAGCACCCGTTGGTACTTCGACTGCTCCAGGTCCATGACCATCATTGGACGATGCGTCGCAGCTTGCGTTCCGTCGCGATCGTGTCCGCTGCCTGGAGAAGGATGTCCTTAGCATCCGTGGCCATGCATATGTATGGAAGTAGAAGGTGGAGAGGGCCACTGCTAGGGAGGAGTTTTTGATGGGGGAGTTATGACAGATGAGCGAGCAACTGCAATGTAAGTCTTTTCGAACTGCTGTTCTTTTCGGATGCACCTTGTTGGCATGTCAACTTATTCTATACTTAGTGTAGGCGTCAATCTCGTTCCGAGGGAAGATAAGGAGCGTGTTGCGGTTCAAATGAATTGCCTGACCCAATAGAACTTAGAGGCTGGCAGCTTCTTCTGGATGGAACGTGATCGAGCCATCGTTCTTGCGACAATGCAAGATCGTGCACATCAGGTTTCTCGGGTGTTGAGGCAGGCGAGGATTTCCCCGGCGTCCATTTGGGCCGGCATGTTTCCCTTGGATGAGGCGCCTTCCAACATTTGGGGGTCTGCTGGCAAAGTTTCAAGATGTGGGCCATGTCAAGGAATTGGTGCGGTGTCAGCTAGTTGTTGGGGTGAAGGCCGCTCTTTCGCTTGTTCGGCTGCATCGCCGTGACATTGATCTCGCGGCGGTGGCGACTGGGCCACCCCTTTGATCTGATGGTAGTCTTTGGGATATGCACCCACATTATGCGGCTGTTAGGCAGTATGCCGAAGATATCATGCAACGGGCAAGTGTGATCCTTCAAAATAGGCATACCCTGTAAAGAAATAGACTTATGTAAAACTTGTATGTATTCGAGTGGGCTTATTGTGCCATGTGTAAAGTTCAGTTGTGTTTGCACGTTGTGCTTTGTTGTATGCATGCCCTGTTCGTTAGCCTGACGTGGTCAGCTATGTAGGTTGTATGCTTTGTTCTCAGTCAACGGAGTCGTGAGGTGAGGCGTAGCCCCCTGAGTGTGTTATGGCAAAAAGTAATGCAAGGGAAAAGTATTTTTGGACAGGGAACTTAGCTTTTATTCATATCGTAACGAGGAGGTACATTATTCGGCTGAGTAGCCTTATTGAAAGTAAAGAGGTAGCTAGGGGTAGAAGCGACGCAGTTGTGCGACGTTCCATGGGTTGGAGTATTCGACTCCTCACTTGACGTCCATGAGGCGGTAAGCGCCACCTGGGATGACTTCGGTGACGATGTAGGGTCCTTCCCAGGGTGACTCGAGCTTCTTCAGCCGCTCTTGATTGAGTCGTAGGACGAGGTCTCCTTCGACGAAGGACCTTAGGCACATCCGACGGTTGTGGTAGTTGCGGAGGCTCTGCTGGTAGACCGCTGAGCGAGCCGCGGCGATGTCGCGTGCCTCGTCGAGTGTGTCGACGATGTCTTCGAGTGCGGCCGATGATTCGGCTTCACTATAGGCAACGACCCGCGGGGCCTTGTGGCGTACTTCTGTAGGTAGCACGGCTTCGGCTCCGTGCACCATGAATAATGGCTTGTAGCCAGTTGAACTGTTTGGCGTTGTATGTAGGCTCCAAAGTACGGAGGGTAGCTCTTCGACCCAAGATCCCGCGAGCCTTTCGAGTGGGGATAATAGGCGTTTCTTGATTCCGCTGCCTATGAGGCCGTTGGCCTTTTCGACCTGTCCATTGGTCTATGGGTGCGCCACGGAGGCGTATGATATGTTGATGCCAAGGCCTTCGCAGAAGTCCTGGAATTCCTTCGAGATGAAGTTCGAGTCGTTGTCCGTGATGATGCTGTGGGGCAAGCCGAACCTGTACACTATGGACTCGAAGAACTTGACGGCAGTTTTGCCGCTTTGGTTGGTGACGGGCATGGCTTCGATCCACTTGGAGAACTTGTCGACTGCGACCAGGAGGTAGACGTGGCTTCCTTTCGATGATTTGGGCAGTTTTCCAATCATGTTGAGGCCCCATTGGGCGAAGGGCCAGGCCAATGGTGTGGGCCTTAGCTCAGATCCTGGTGCATGTGGATTATGCGCGTACCTCTGGCAGGCATTGCATCTTTGGACGAGGTCCTTGGCATCGTTCATGGCTGTTGGCCAATAAAATCCAGCTCATAGAGCTTTGGCGACTAGGGCGCGAGTGCCTGCATGATGGCCACAGATGCCCTCGTTGATGTCTTGAAGGATGGTTTTGCTATCACCGTTGGTGACGCACCATTGGAGTACACCTGAAATGTTGCGCTTGTATAGCTCGCCATTGATGATAGTGAAGGCCTTGGACCGGCGAGATATGCGCCAGGCATCTGTCGGGTCATCGGGCAGCTCTTTGTTTATCAGGTCTTGAAAGTATGGTTGTGTCCATGTTTCTTCGATTTCCATGACCTGTACCAGGCTGACCAGATTGGCCTCGGTGTCGAGCATTTCGGGTCCTTCATGTCCTTCGGGTGGTGTAGCCCCCGAGTGCTCTGCTTCTTTGGGTGATCCCTTGGGGAATTTCCTTTTGATAGAGGGTACACAGATTTGTTCGAGGAACACACCTGGTAGCACCCGTGTGCAGGTGGAGCCGATGTTGGCGAGTCTATCTACTTCCTCGTTGCTTTCCCTTCCAACGTGCCGAAGCTCGCAGCCGTCGAAGTCCCCTTCAAGTGAGTTGTAGAGCCCGTGGTACGCGATCATGTTGGCGCTATGAGCATCGCACTCGTTCATCGTCTGCTGGATGACAAGGTTCGAGTAATCGTAGATGACTAAGCGTGTTGCACCGCAGATCTTGGCCATCCTCATGTCGTGGATGAGGGCCTTGTATTCGGCCTCGTTGTTGGAGGCGCGAAATTTCATCCGAAGGACGTATTTCATCTTATCGCCTTGCGGGGACATCAGTATGATGCCAACTCCTACTCCGGCCTCGCGCTTGGAGCCATCGAAGTGCATCGTCCACGACTGCGTCATGTCCGGAGTGTCTGGCAGCTTGAGCTCCATCCAGGGGACGAGCAAGTCAGGGAGGACCTGAGATTTGATGGCCTTGCGCCGCTCGTAGACTATGTATAGAGGGGATAGCTCGATGCCCCATAGGGCTACGCATCCCGTGGCTTTAGGGTTATTCAGGATGTTGGACAATGGCGCCTCGTTAACAACCATAATCTGGTGCTCCTGGAACTCAGCCGACAAGCCGTCATGAATACGCCGTAGGCGAGCTTATGGTAGTGAGTGTACCTCTACTTTGTTGGTGTTAGGACCTCGCTGAGGTAGTAGATTGGGCGTTGTACCCCGTGGGTCTTTCCATCTTCGGGTCGTTCGACCACGAGTACGGTGCTGACCAGTTGATGCGTGGATGTGATGTATAAGAGCAGAGGCTCGCGTTCCTTTGGCGTTACCAGGACATGCGAGCTAAAGAGCAGCCGCTTGAGGTCTTCAAATGCGTCGTCTGCTTAGGGGGTACACTCGAATGTGTCGGCTTTGCGTAGCAGCTGGTAGAAAGGCATGGCCTTCTCACCCATGCGAATGATGAATCTGCTCAGCGCCGTCATGCGCCCAGCTAGTTGTTGGACTCCTTTGAGGTTCTTCAGCTTCTCCATGGTCAGTATGGCCCAGATTTTCTTCGGGTTCGCCTCGATTCCTCGCTAGGAGATGAAGTACCTAGTAATTGGCCAGATGGGACGTCGAAGGCGCACTTTTCTAGGTTCATCTTGATCTTATAATGATCAAGGTTATCGAACGTCTCACGGAGATCGTCGATCAGCGTCTTGGCTTCCCTGGTCTTGATGACTATGTCATCGACATAGACTTGGATGTTGCGACCGATCTGGTTTTTCAGGCAAGCCTGCATGCACCTTTGGTACGTAGCACCTGCGTTCTTCATCCCAAAGGGCATGGTGTTGTAGCAGAACACTCCAAACGGCATGATGAATGTTGTTCTCTCCTGATCTTTGACCTTCAGCCGAATCTGGTTGTAGCCCGAGTAGGCGTCGAGGAAGGAGAGCTTCACGCATCCTGCAGTCGAATCGATGATCTGATCGATCCGTGGTAGAGGGAAGTAGTCCTTGGGGCAGTACTTGTTTAGCGATGTGAAGTCCACGCACATCCGCAGGATGTCTATGTCCTTCTTGGGGACCAGTACTGTGTTGGACAGCCACTCGCTCTCCTTGATTTCTTGGATGAAGTTGGCATCGAGCGGTCCGTTGACTTTGATTCCAACGGCTTCATCTCTTGGTTTGGATAGTCGTCGGATCGACTGCTTGACAGGATTTGCATCAGGGAACACATTGAGTGCATGCTCGGCGAATTCCATGGGAACTCCTGGCATGTCCGCAGGACACCAGGCGAAGATTTCCCAGAGCTCACGGAGGAATTCGACGTGCGCGATTTCCTATGCGGGGCTGAGGTCGTTGGCGATTAGCACCGTCTTGGAGGCCTCCGTGGGGTGCACCTGCGCCTTTTTCGTGTTGAATGTGGAGTCGAACGATATGTTGGGTGCATTTTGCCTAGAGACTGGGGGTGCCCTATTGTATGTCACCTCTCGGAGCCTCGTGAGCTCCTCCTGCATACCGAACGACTGGGAGATTCTGTTGAAGTCTCTGTCGCAGTGGTCGGACCGGGTGAAGCTGTCTTGGACGGTAATGATGTCCTTGGGTCCTGGCATCTTGAGTAGTAGGTACGCGTAGTGCGGTACTTCCAGGAATCTTGCAAATGCCACACGCCCGAGGATGGCGTGGTACTGGTATGGCTAGTCTACCACCTCGAACTCTAGTCGTTCGAGCCTAAAGTTTTTGGGTTGCCCGAAGATGACGCCGATCCATATCTTTCCCAGGGGATATATTCCTTTGTAACATCCCTAAAATCAAGTTTTCAAATATTGCATATCATAGATGCATGCATAATCATTTAGTGATCATTTTCAAAGTCATTTCAAAGAAACAGAAGCACTGAGTGCTATTATTTCATGTAGACCAGCTTTGATCCAATGCTACTCTCTAGTGAGAGAATATTTGTTTTAAACCAATGTTGTGTGTTCATAGGACTGTTTGTTGAGTTCCAAAGCTTGAACAAAAATTTCCAAAAACAAAATATGGTTTTAAAACCATTTACATATCTTCATTAAATCTTGGGCTAAGGCATTGTTTATTTTGAATTTTCAAAAGGACCAAGCAAGTCTATCAAGACAACATGGTTTTATGCTCAAAATTATGCAGGTTTCACTTTATAAAAGTCCAAAAAGATTTGGAATTCAAATGCATTTGAAATCATTTGAAAAGGTTTCCTGAAAATAGAATTAGAACAATAAAAAGAATAAAGAATTGCAAAAAGGCTGGCGCCAGCTTTTCAGCCCAACAGCGAACTCAGCCCAGCAAGCCCACCCGAGGTTTCTCTCTCTCTCTCTCTCTCTCTCTCTCTCTCACGCGGCGCAGACTTACCCCGCACTCGCTGACTCCCCAAACCACGCACCCCACGACCCCGTCGACGCCGCCGTTACCTCCATCACTGCTGCGAATGAAGCAGGCTTAATTGCCGGCGTTTCCTTGCGTGATCCTCGCCCCTGCTCCGGTTATAAAACCCTCTCCTCACCCCGCGTCTTTCCCCTCACACCACACGCTCGCTCCACCACCAGGCTGCCACAATTTCACGTTGCAACGCTGCTGTACCGACGAGCTCCGGCGACGAAATTCCGGTGAGCCAGACCACCCCTTCCCTTCTAATTCAAACGAGCGTGTTCCTTGCAACCTTGCGCACCTCCTGACCCCTCTCGTTTGGCCACTCTTGACCCAGGTATCCGTTTTCGTCCATCCCTGCAAGCAACAGAGCCGCCGCTCAACTCCAACGAGGAATACCGGTAATGTCCGAGCGCCCCTTGCTTCCTCTTTGACACAGTCGTGCTCGCCACAACCTTGTGCATCCTCTGACACCACTAGTTCGTGCTAGGGCGGTCTACATCGTCGGCACCGACTCCATCCGCAACCACCCGACGCTGCCAGCAACTCCGACGAGGTCTTGCCGTTGAATCCGTGCGCCCCTGTCTCTTCCTCGACCACCTAGAGCATCACAACGACCATGTGAACCCAGTAAGCATCTCCACTCCTCCCCGCGCGACCTAAATCGCCGGCAACTTCTCTGACAAAGCCGCCTCCGCCACTCACTGCCGCTGGCGCCGCCATACTTTGGTCGTTTGATCCGTAGCCGTTGGATGTAGATCTAACGCATGCGATAGATTAACTTAACGAAGGGGTACGCATTAGATCTGACCATGTGTTTTCATTTAGATCCAATGGCCCTCATCGATCGATCCGTGCGAACCGGTACGGGCCAATCAGAACACGCCACGTGGCCTGAGTTTAGTTTAAAAACAGAAATTTGATCTATTAGTGATTCAAACTTGCAAAATTCATAACTTTTGTTTCCCATGTTCAAATTTTGCAAATTTTATATCATTGGAATCGGGAGGGAAAATTCTATCTGTTTATACAATGTGTTTAATGTTTTGCCTCTATAAATATGGTTGGTTTTGCAGAAACATTTGTAAGCTTATTTTGGATATAGAAATGATTAGAAAAATGTTTTAAAGATCAAATAAAGTCTATTTTGAGTATCTTGGTCTTATTTATGTTTCAGTACTATACACTTGTCTTGTTTGGTGTAGAAAACCCATCACATGGAATTTGCATGCATTCATATATTTTTGTTTGTATATTTTTGTTATGTGATTTTGGTGCCATTATTTTATGTGTAGATTTTGGTGCTAATAGTGATTTCAGTTGTGAAGATTGTTGATACTCCCCAAACTACCAAGGAAAGTGGTGCTTCATGTTTTTATCCCTATGTTTTTCACCTATGCACTAGAAATATTTTGTATAGGACTTGCATGAATATTTTGATAAGTATCTTTATGCTATGCTTGGGAAAACCTAGTAGTTGTAGAATTGTTAGAAATTTCTCTAAGTTAAGATGCTTACTATTGCCATGCTTAGCCTAGTTAGTAGCAACCAAGGGTGGTTATATACTCATGCTATGTGAAATATTTCTAAGTCTTTGACTTGTGTTTTTGCTTAATAAAACAACTAAGTGAATGAAACACCTGGGTGGAATGGAAATAATGGTTTGTGTTTAGTGGTTACACAAGGCCCATTTCTATGGTTTACCTTGTGTATCTCACTTGTGGAAAGCCACCCAGGAACAAAGGGATTTGAGATGCCAAATGTTAAGAAGCTTCTAGTGCAGCCACATGGCATTATGGGCTCTGCTTGGATCATATAGGTTGCAATAACTTAGCCATTTGGACAGTTGGTGGTAGTGGGATGATAGGTTTGGAGCGCGTCCATTTGGTCTAAGGGAAGGCTTCTGAAAAGTCCTGTCTTGGTGAAAATCAAGTCTTGTGGGGAAAGTGCACAACCTCTGCAGATGGAAGAATCTAAGTACTTAGCCATGTCCCTGGTATTGGACAACTTGAGCATCAAGACATGGAAGCTATCAAGAATCTCCTCATCCCAACTTTCTAAGTTAAAACTTGTGGTTGAACAAGGGTGAAGGTTCACCAATTTCTATTGGTGATTCCATGGGAAAGTTTTGTCAAAGAAAAGCTTAGTGTTTTTCAACTGATAGGAAAAACCTATTTTGAGCAAAGCAAGCCTAAGCTACACCTATCCAAATTCATGTAGTATCTAGATGCTAATATTCTACTAAGGTATCACTTGACAATACTATTCCAAATGTATTGACCCACTTTGGCTGTAAATTGTGATGTTGCAGGATATTCTGATGATGATAAGGGGTTATGAGCCTACACTCAACATGCTTGACTGTGGCACATGAAGATGAAGACTTATTTATATTATTCTATATTTGAACTCTTGTATTAGGCATGTGGCCATGGTGTTGTAAAATACTATGTTTGTCTCTGGAGTGATATGTAATAATGACCTTTGTATCTGTGTACTTCATCTTAAACTGTGGATGCTAGCATTGATCCAGGGACTAGCATTGCAATCACAGGGATCTTTACCTTTATAAAGGTGGGATCTTAGAGATGGTATCAGAGCATTGTGTTTCCTATAGGGTTATGACCCTAGTATTGGATTAGAAACCACTAAGAAAAAATTTCAACAATTTCCACACTTGTCTTTTTCTTCTCGTAAACTTTTATAATTCTTCTTTCTCATCTCTATTTGTAGATGAACTCCATCAACGAAGCTGTAAGGAAGGGACCACTCATGACATGACCCTAGAGTGTGAGACTGAATTTCCAAAGGCCCTCAAGAACCTTATGGTTGCCATGGGGATAGATGGTGCAGCTGTGTACAAAGGTTTCCCTGTGTTGGATGAAGGAGAATAATATTGGTGGGTGCAACTTCACTTGTACAAAAACAAGGAAGACAACCACAAAGAATCAGGATTCTGCATGAGCACCAACTCAGTGATGCACACCACATTCTTTGACTCTGCAAGAGATGCAGCTTGGAAGGCCATTAAAGAGCTTGGTGATAGACTCAAGTGCAGAATGCTCAACACCCAAAATGACCTTAGAGAAGAAAAGAAGCATACCCAAGAGTTGGAAACTACCAACCAACAACTAAGGGAAGACATCATAGACTTGATTTGGGAATCTTGTGAACAAGATAGGCAGATGGCTACTAAGGATGCTTTGATAGCCATTTTGTCTAGTGAGTGAGAGTTGTAACGTACTTCGTTAGTTGGACCACCACACTTATCATTTTATTTCCAAAATTTTGTCTAAGTTATGTTGAACCTTGGATGCTTGTAATGGATTTATGTATGCCAGGACTTGTGTGTTTGTTTGCAAATGATATGTTTGTGCTACCTTGTCTTGTGTTTTTCAGTTGATGTTGTTTCTAACTTTTCTCTATCTGATAAAATAGATGCCTAATGTTACTATCAGCACGGCTGAAGAGTTCAAGGGAACTCGTTTTGGCACTCGTCTTATTGAGCTCACTAGTGTGCTCAATCTTCCGCTTCCTAGCATCATGATGCTTCCCCTCACCAAGTTTGAGAGGAAGGACCTATGGGGCTTCAAGGTTACTCAGCCAGGACGCCAGACTGAGCCAGCCACGGAGGCCATCACTTTCAAGATCATGCATGACGACAAGGAGAGAGGCCTAGAGGTAGTCATGCTGAATTTGCTTGGACGTTTGTTAGGGAGAAACTCTTGGGAGATTAGAGGTACTCACTTCCACGCCTTCGGTAGACGTGACGAGGATGGTGAGGCTATTGAGTTCGAGGATGCTGCTAGAGAGACGGCAGAGCCAATTCGTCTGTACCTCTAGGACCTAGAGGTTCTTCTTAGGCACCTAGATACTGATAGGACCAATGTCATCTTAGCAATGACGAACTCCAGGTGCAGTTTCGTGAGAAGGACAAGATCTTCGCGGAGCAAGATGAGATAGTCAAGGAAATGGAGGCCAAGTTTGAAAGTCAGGATAGAAAGTTCAAGAGTCAAGAGAAAAGAGTCCAAGATAGGAACAAGAGGATTCGAGAGATGACTGCAGAACTAGAGGCCAAGGACTTCGAGCTTGAGCATCAACAGGGTGTGATTGAGAGGCTTCATTCATAGAAGAGGGCTCTCAAAGCCAAAGTAGAGGCCTTGACTACCAATGTCGAGGAATACAAGACCGCTATGGAGAATGTAGGTCTTACACTTGTTGATGAGGAGGTTGATGTAGAGGAGTAGTGATGACTACTCATTTACCTTTTATTTACCATGCTTTTGATTATTGAGTCGCAATGACCATCCAACATGTGGATGGCTTGCTATTGGTGAGTTTGCTTTTTAAAACTTGATGTCTATGTTGTTGAACTTTTGTTATTTTTAACGCTTGTTTTTGATTGTCTATGTGATGTATTGTGCATGTTAAGCATCTACGGGTATCTCATTCTTATCCTTATTGAAAACCACAGATGCCTCCTCGACGTGCCAACCCCAACCCGAACAAAAACAATGTCACCCTCGAGATGCAACAACTGATGACAACATAGGCACAACTGATGCAAATGATGACTACCTTCATGCAGAATCAGAATAACAACAACAACAACAATAACAATAACAACAACAACCATCAGAATAACCCACTAGGTTTTGACATGGTCACCAGATTCCTAAGACTGAGGCCTGCAAATTTCTCAGGAACTACTTATCCCATGGTGGCCAATGATTGGCTATGCTCGGTGAACAAGGATTTGGTAACTGTTGGCTGTACCGATGAGCAAAAAGTCAGGTTTGCAGCACACTTGTTGGAAGGACCAGCAGCTACATGGTGGGATAACTTCCAGATCACCACTCCCATTGAGGATATAACATGGGCTATCTTTGAATATGGTTTACGTACAACTCACATCTCATCCACAGTGATGAGTTTGAAGAAGAAGGAATTTCATAATCTGAAACAGCGCCACCGCAGTGTGGCTGAATATATTGAGGAGTTCAACAATCTGGCACGTTATGCACCGGATGAAGTTGACACTGATGCCAAGAGGAAGGAGAAATTCCTCGAAGGGTTGAACGATGAACTGAACCCGCAGCTATCTGTGGACTATGTCCCCACTTACCAATCTCTTTGTGAAAAGGCTGCCATCTTGGAGAGCAAGATGAAACAAGTGGAAAGCAGAAAGAGGAAACACAACTCTGACAAGCACAGCTCGGGATCGTCTCACAAGTGTTCCCATTATGATGATAGTGGGAGTTCTAGATCCCACAAGCATGGAAAATACAACAGCCACCACAACCACAACCGTCATCATGACAACACGCATCACCGTAGTCATGACAATGACAAGTACAAGAATCACAAGAGTGGATACAAAAGCCACCACAATGGAAGTGGAAGTGGTAGTGGAAGCCAGCCTGTCAAGAAGGATCTTAGTCAGGTTGAATGTTTCAAGTGCAAGAAGATGGGGCATTATGCAAATGAATGCCTAGAAAAGAAAGTTGAAGGACCCAACAAGCCCAACCCTTTTCAAAAGGGACAAGTGAACCACATCAATGAGGAAGAAATCTATGAGGAGTCTGATGCAGTGGCTGGTAAGTTAAAACTCAATTCTATTCCAGCACTTGTTCTTTTTGATATTGGTGCATCACATTCATTCATATCAAAAGCATTTGTTGATAGAAATGGGTTTCCAACTGAAAACATTGGGTGTCCAATAAAAGTAAGTTCTCCCGATGGAGATATGATAGTAAGTCTTGGATGCCGTGATCTAGTGATAGAGTTTGGAAAGCATAAGTTTCCAGTGAGTCTGATAATCCTAGATTCCCAAGGACTGGATGTAATTTTGGGAATGGATTGGATGACCAAGTATGAAGGAGTACTAGATTGTGCCAATCGTACTATCGCACTCACAACCCCGGAAAAGAAACGGATAAGATATAAATCTAACTTTGAATCAAAAGGAGGTAAGCTAAATTCTCTTAAGGGGGTTAGCATAGACAGTGTGCCAATTGTGAGTGAATATCCGGATGTGTTTCCGGAAGAATTGCCGAGAATGCCGCTAGATAGAGATGTGGAATTTCTGATTGATTTGCTACCAGGATCTGGACCAATAGCAAAGAGACCATACAAGATGTAAGTTGATGAGTTGAAAGAACTCAAGAAACAACTTGGAGAACAGTTGTAGAAAGGATTTATTCAACCAAGTTCTTCGTCGTGGGGAGCACCAGTTTTGTTTGTGGAAAAGAAGGATAAAAGTCAAAGGTTATGCATAGATTACCGTTCACTCAATGAGGTGACTATCAAGAACAAACACCCTTTGCCTAGAAACAATGACTTGTTTGATCAGTTAGAAGGAGCCTGTGTGTTCTCAAAGATTGATCTCCGATCAGGTTATTTTCAGCTTAAGATAAGGGAACAAGACATACCTAAGACAGCTTTCACCACTAGGTATGGATTGTATGAGTACACCGTGATGCCATTTGGTTTGACCAATGCACCAGCATACTTCATGAATATGATGAACAAGGTGTTCATGGAGTTCCTTGACAAGTTTGTTGTCGTTTTCATTGATGACATTTTGATCTACTCCAAGAGCAAAGAAGAGCATGAAGGACATTTGTGTTTGATACTTGAGAAGCTTAGAGAGCATAAGCTGTATGCGAAATTCAGCAAGTGTGAACTTTGGTTAAATGAAGTTGTATTTCTCGGACACGTTGTGTCAGGAGATGGTGTAGCAGTTGATCCCGCTAAAGTGTCAGCTGTAACTGAATGGGAAGCTCGAAAGTCAGTAAAAGAGGTGTGTAGTTTCCTTGGCTTGGCAGGATACTACAGAAGGTTCATTGAGAATTTCTCCAAGATAGCTAAACCAATGACAGAGTTGCTAAAGAAAGACAAGAAATTTGCTTGGTCTGAAGGATGTGAACTCAGTTTCCAAGAATTGAAGAAGAGACTAGTGACAGCACCAGTCTTATGTTTGCCAGATTTGGAGAAGGATTTCCAAGTGTATTGTGATGCATCTCATCATGGATTGGGTTCAGTGCTAATGCAAGAAGGGAAAGTTGTGGCTTATGCCTCGAGACAACTCAAAACTCATGAGGTAAATTACCCTACTCATGATTTAGAGTTAGCCTATATTGTCCATGCACTCAAAACATGGAGACATTATCTTTTGGGAAAGCGATGTGAAGTGTTCACAGATCACAAAAGTTTGAAGTATATCTTCACCCAGAAAAAAATCAACATGAGACAAAGAAGATGGCTAGAACTCATCAAGGACTATGACTTGAGTTTGCAATACCATCCCGGTAAAGAAAATTTTGTAGCAGATGCTCTAAGCCGTATGGTATTTGTGAATGGCCTTACTAAGGGAGAGTTGCTAGATGATCTGTGTGCCCAATTTAGAGATCTCAGATTGGAGATTGTGCCTGAAGGACATCTCATGTCGTTGGATGTTCAACCCACTTTGTTGACAAAATCAAAGAAGCCCAAAAGACAGACAAGGAAATTGAAGAGATCAAGGAAAAGATTGGTAAAGGAAAAGCCAAAGGATTCCATGAAGACGAACAGGGTACTTTATGGTATGGAAAATGTATCTGTGTTCCACAAGATCCGGAGCTTCGGAAACTGATTTTACAAGAAGCACACAACTCACCATATTCCATTCATCCGGGTAAAACCAAAATGTACATGGATATGAAAGAAAGATTTTGGTGGAATAATCTCAAGAAGGACATCGCCGAACATATTGCTTTGTGTGATGTCTGTAGTAGAGTGAAAGCGGAACACCAGAAACCAGCAGGATTGCTACAACCACTACCTATTCCTGATTGGAAGTGGGACAAGATCGACATGGATTTCATCACCGGATTGCCAAGGACCAGGTCAGGATATGATTCTATTTGGATAGTAGTGGATCGCCTAACTAAAGTTGCTCATTTCATACCCGTGAAGACAACCTATACAAGTGCTAAGTTAGCCAAGATCTATATGAGTAAGATTGTATGCCTGCATGGAGTACCCAAGAGTATTGTGTCTGATAGGGGAACTCAATTCACTTCTCATTTTTGGAGGCAACTACATGAGTCATTGGGAACGAGGTTGGAATTCAACACTGCTTTTCATCCTCATAATGATGGACAAACATAAAGGACCAACCAGATACTTGAAGATATGTTGAGGACATGTGCCCTAGAATATGGAGCCAGTTGGGATGAAAGTTTGCCTTACGCAGAATTGTCTTACAATAACAGCTATCAAGCTAGTATTGTGTAACATCCCTAAAATCATGTTTCAAAACTCATGCATATCATCCATGCATCCATGATCATTTAGGGTTCCATTTCAAAAACCATTTCAAAAAGAGCATTTGTTGCTCATTATTTTATGTAAGTAAGCTCAAGCCTTAGTGCTACCTTCTTTTGAGAAAGGTACTGATTTTATTCAGTAGTGTTTTGAATTCAAACTTAAGTGCTTTCCAAAGCTCGGGCAAAGATTTCAAAACAAAGTATGATTATAAAACCAATTTGTATGCCTATTATTTATATTCCATAAAGGCATGCTTTTATTTTATTTTTCAATTGATCAAAGTGTTTTTGAGTAAACAGAAGTGTTTGACACACATTTGAATACAAAGTTCACTGTATAAAAATCTAGAGAAGATTTGGATTCAAACTTATTTGAATTGGAGTTGAAAAATCATTTTTGGAAAATCAAACAGAAAAAGAAAAGTGAAAGGTAGAAAAAAAAGCAAACAACCAATCTGGCCCAACTCGACCCATCTAGCCCAGCAACTCCCTCCCGCGAATCGTTTTCTTTCACTCACGACCACACCCACAAAGTCACTGACTGCTTGGACCCACCTCCTCTCATTTTCTCTCACTGACAACCGCGGCCCACACGGCTGTCTTCGTCTCCACCCCTAGCGACTGGTTCATTCCCAAATCACACCGGGCGTTTCCTGTTTAAATTCCGCGGCTTCAATTCCGTTGAATGCATGAGTAATTCATGCCCACGTCCTCGCCTACTTAAGCACCATGCCGCCCTCCTCCTTTTTCCCCAAACCACACCCCACCGGAGCCACCAGGCTGCTCGTTTTTCTCTCTGGACGCCGCTCTGCTCCGACGAGTTCGCCATCGAATTCCGGTAAGCCCCGTGTCCCCCTCTGCCTATGGTTCAGACTAGCTTATTCTACATCTCCGTGCGCATCTACTGACGCTCTCCGTTTGCTCGCGCATGCTCTGTAGCCTTGGCAACGTCATCGACTGAGCTCCGCCACCGTCTGCTCAAACTCCGGCGACCGTTCCCCATAAGCCCCAGCTTCCCCTCTCCCTCTGTATGATACGCGTGTGATCCCCAGTGTCCTACGCATCTAACGGCACCCTTATCTCATCTTAGCGTGGCCCAGAGCGTCGCCTTCGTCGCCAACCGAGAGCATCCGTCGCCACGGACTTCTCCGACGAGCAATCCACGACGACCCCGAGCGCCTCTTTGCCAACCGAGCACACGTCGAGCATCTCCTCGTCACGGTGATTCTGGTGATCATCCTCACACCTCCCCGGGCAACCTAGCTCGCCGCAAGCTTGCAGCCAGAGCGCGCCGCCGCCTGTCGCCGCCACCAGCGCCGCCACTTGTTGGTCAGTCGCTGAGAGCTGTTCGATTTAGATCTAGTGGACGCGATAGAACATAACCGAAGGGGTAAGTAGAGATCTGAGCCGCGTGTTTTAGTTAGATCTAACGGTTCACAAGCGTGATCCGCCCGAACCGGTACCAGCCAATTAGAAAGCGCCGCCTGGCACGAGTTTTGTTTTAAAAATTTGAATTAGATCTATTAGATGTTTAAACTTGTTTAATTCATAACTTTTGAATGCCACGTCCAAATTTGACAAATTTTATATCAGTGGAATCAGGAGAGAAAATCCTTTCCATCTATACAATGAGTTTAATGTTTTGCCTCTGTTAAAATGGTTGTTTTACAGAAACATGTGTAGGCCTATTTTGTGTATAATAATTATTTGGGAAATGTTTTAATGTTCAAATAAAGTTTGTTTGGGAAGCTTTGTACTGGTTTATGTTTCAGTACTTTGCACTTGTCTTGTTTGGTGTAGAGAATCATCACATGGCATTATGCATGCATCCATATATTTTTGCTTGTATTTATTTTATATGTGATTTTGGTGCTATTATTTAATGTGTAGATTTTGGTGCAAATAGTGATAGTGATTGTGAGGATTGTAGCTACTCTCCAAACTACCAAGGCAAGTGGTGCTTCATGATTTTATTCCTATGTTTTTCAAATATGCATTAGAAATATTTTGCTAGTCTTGCATGGATATTTTGATCTATATGCTATGCTTGGAAAATCCTAGTAGTTGTAGAATTGCTAGAAATATTTATAAGTCTTATCAATGCCATGCTTAGCCTAGCTAGTAGCAACCAAGGGTGGTTATATTCATGCTATGAATAAATATTTCTAAGTCTTTGGACTATGTTTTTGCTTAATAAAACAACTAAGTGAATGAAACACCTGGGTGGAATGGAAAGAATGGGTTATGTTGAGTGGTTACACAAGGCCCATTTCTATGGCTTACCTTGTGTATCTCACTTGTGGAAACCCACCCAGGAATAAAGGGATTTGAGAGGTCAAATGTTAAGAAGCTTCTAGTGCAAACACTTGGCAATATGGGATCTGCCTGGATCATATAGGTTGCAATAACTTAGCCATTTGGACAGTTGGTGGTAGTGGGATGGTAGGTTGGAGCGCGTCCATTTGGTCTAAGGGAAGGCTTCTGAAAGGTCCTGTCTTGGTGAAAATCAAGTCTTGTGGGGAAAGAGCACAACCTCTGCAGATGGAAGAATCTAAGTACTTAGCCATGTCCCTGGTATTCTACTAAGGTATCACTTGCCAATACTATTCCAATGTATTGACCCACTGTGGCTGTAACTTGTGATGTTGCAGGTTATTATGATGGTGATTAGGGGTTATGAGTATACACTCAACATGCTTGCCTGTGGCACATGAAGATGAAGAATTATTTATCTTATTACATATTTAAACTCTTGGACTAGGCCTGTGGCCATGGAGTTGTAAAAGACTATGTTTGTCTCTGGAATGACTTGTAATAATGACCTTTGTTTCTGTGTACTTCATCTTAAACTGTGAATGATAGCATTGATCCAGGTACTAGCATTGCAATCACAGGGATCCTTTCCTTTACAAAGGAGGGATCTTACAGATGGTATCAGAGCACTGTGTTGCCTGTAGGATTATGACCCTAGGATTGGAAACCACTAAGGGAAAAAATTCAACAACTTCCACACTTGTCTTTTCTTCTCGTAAACTTTTCTAATCTTCTTTCTCATCTCTATTTATAGATGAACTCCATCAACGAAGCTGTGAAGAAGGGACCACTCATGAGTATGACTTTGGAATGTGAGACCGAATTCCCCAAGGCTCTCAAGGACCTCATGGTTGCCATGGGAATACATGGTGCAGCTGTGTACAAAGGCTTTCCTGTGATGGATGAAGGAGTTGAGTACTGGTGGGTGCAACTTCACTTGTATAAAAACAAGGAAGACAACCACAAGGACTCAGGATTCTGCATGGTCACCAACTCAGTGATGCACACCACATTCTTTGATTCAGCAAGGGATGCAGCTTGGAAGGCCATCAAAGAACTTGGTGATTGAATCAAGTGCAGAATGCTTAACACCCAGAATGACCTTAGGGAAGAAAATAAGCATACCCAAGAGTTAGAGGCTACCAACCAAAGCTTAAGGAAGGACATCATAGACTTAGCAATGGAGTCATGTGATCTAGATAAACAGATTACCTCTAGGGATGCCCTGTTAGACAACTTGGCAAGTGAGATGGGATTGTAAACGTACTTCGTTAGTTGGACCACCACACATCATTTTATTTCCCAAATGTTGATTAAAATAAGTTGAACCTTGGTTGTTTGTAATGTATGCCATGACTTGTGTGTTTTGATTTCCAAAGTTATGCATGTGATGCCTTGTCTTGTGGACTTTCTTAAATTGTGTTGATTCTAAATTTTTCTATCTTATTAAATAGATGCCTAATGTTACTATCAGCACGGCTGAAGAGTTCAAGGGAACTCATTTTGGCACTCGTCTTATTGAGCTCACTAGTGTGCTCAATCTCCTACTTCCTACCATCATGATGCTTCCCCTCACCAAGTTCGAGAGGAAGGACCTTTGAGGCTTCAAGGTTACTTAGCCAGGACGCCAGACTGAGCCAGCCACGGAGGCCATCACCTTCAAGCTCATGCATGATGACAAGGAGAGAGGCCTAGAGGTAGTCATGCAGGATTTTCTTGGACGCTTGTTAGGGATACACTCTCGGGAGGTTAGAGGTACTCACTTCCACGCCTTCGGTAGACGTGACGAGGATGGTGAGGCTATTGAGTTCGAGGATACTGTTAGAGAGATGACAGAGCCGATTCGTCTGTACCTCCAGGACTTAGAGGTTCTTCTTAGGCATCTAGATACTGATAGGACCAGCGTCATGCTTAGCAATGAAGAACTCCAGGTGCAGCTTCGTGAGAAGGACAAGCTCTTCGCGGAGCAATATGAGATAGTCAAAGAGATGGAGGCCAAGTTTGAGACTCAGGACAGAAAGTTCAAGAGTCAAGAGAAGCGAGTCCAAGATAGGAACAAGAGGATTCGAGAGATGACTGCAGAACTAGAGGCCAAGGACTTCGAGCTCGAGCATCAGCAAAGTGAGATTGAGAGGCTTCGTGCACAGAAGAGGGCTCTCAAAGCCAAAGTAGAGACCTTGACCACCAATGTCGAGGAATACAAGACCGCTATGGAGAATGCAGGTCTTACATTTGTTGATGAGGAGGTTGATGCAGAGGAGTAGTGATGACTACCCATTTACCTTTATTTATCATGTCTTTGATTATTGAGTCGCAATGACCATCCAACATGTGGATGGCTTGCTATTGGTGTGTTTACTTTTCCAAAAACTTGTTGTCTCTGTGGTTGAACCTTTACTACTATGATGCATGATTGTGATTTGTTATGTGATGTATTGTGCATTTTAGCATCTATGGGTATCTCATTCTTATCCTTATTGAAAACCACAGATGCCTCCCCGACGTGCCAATCCCAACCCCAACAACAAAAACATCACCCCTGAGATGCAGCAGATGATGACAACTCAGACTCAGTTGATGCAAATGATGACCACGTTCATCCAGAATCAGAACAACAACAACAACAACAACAACAACAACAAAAACAACAACAACAACAACAATAATAATAATAATAACAACAACAACAACAATCAGAACAACTCACCGGGTTTTGACATGCTTACCAGGTTCTTAAGACTGAGGCCAACAAAGTTCTCAGAAACTACTGATCCTATGGTGGCCAATGATTGGCTACGCTCTGTGAACAGGGACTTGGTAACTGTTGGTTGTACTGATGAAGAGAAGGTCAGATTTGCAGCACACTTGTTGGAAGGACCAGCAACCACTTGGTGGGATAACTTCCAGATCACCACTCCCATTGCGGATGTGACATGGGCTATCTTTGAAGATCGTTTCCGTACTGCTCACATCTCATCCGGAGTGATGCGTTTGAAGAAGAAAGAGTTCCATAACTTGAAGCAGCGCCACCGCAGCGTGGCTGGATATATTGAGGAGTTCAACAATCTGGCGCGATATGCACCGGATGAAGTTGACACTGATGCTAAGAGGAAGGAAAAGTTCCTTGAAGGGTTGAATGATGAATTGAACCTACAGTTAGTTGTGGCCTATGTTCCCACATATCAGTCTCTTTGTGACAAGGCTGCTATTTTGGAGAGCAAGATGAAACAAGTTGAAAGCAGGAAGAGAAAGCACTCTGACAAGCACAACTCGGGATCGTCTCACAAGCGTTCCCATTATGATGATAGTAGGAGTTCTGGATCCCACAAGCACGGGAAGTTCAACAAGCACCACAACCACAACCGTCATCATGACAACAAGCATCACCGTAGTCATGACAACGATAAGTACAAGAATCACAAGACTGGATATAAGAGCCACCACAATGGAAGTGGAAGTGGTAGTGGAAGCCAGCCTGTCAAGAAGGATCTTAGTCAGGTTGAATGTTTCAAGTGCAAGAAGATGGGGCATTATGCAAATGAATGCCTAGAAAAGAAAGTTGAAGGACCCAATAAGCCCAACCCTTTTCAAAATGGGCAAGTGAACCACATTAATGTGGAGGAGATCTATGAGGAATCTGATGCTGTGGCTGGTAAGTTGAAACTCAATTCTATTCCAGCACTTGTTCTTTTTTATACTGGTGCATCACATTCATTCATATCAAAAGCATTTGTTGATAGAAATGGGTTTCCAACTGAAAACATTGGGTGTCCAATAAAAGTAAGTTCTGCAGGTGGAGATATGATAGTAAGTCTTGGATGCCGGGATCTAGTGATAGAGTTTGGAAAACATAAGTTTCTAGTGAGTCTGATAATCCTAGATTCCCAAGGACTGGATGTAATTTTGGGAATGGATTGGATGACCAAGTATGAAGGAGTACTAGATTGTGCCAATCGTACTGTCGCAGTCACAACCCCAGAAAAAGAAATGGATTAGGTTCAAGTCTAACTTTGAATCAAAAGGGAGTAAGCTAAATTCTCTTAAGGGGGTTATCATAGATAGTGTGCCTATTGTGAGTGAATATCCTGATGTGTTTCAGGAAGAATTGTCGGTAATGCCGCCAGATAGAGATGTGGAATTTCTTATTGATTTTCTACCAGGTTCTGGACCAATAGCAAAGAGACCATACAAGATGTCAGTTGATGAGTTGAAAGAACTCAAGAAACAACTTGGAGAACAGTTGTAGAAAGGATTTATTCAACCAAGTTCTTCGTCGTGGGGAGCACCAGTTTTGTTTGTGGAAAAGAAAGATAGAAGTCAAAGGTTATGCATAGATTACCGTTCACTCAATGAGGTGACTATCAAGAACAAATACCCTTTCCCAAGAATCAATGACTTGTTTGATCAGTTAGAAGGAGCCTGTGTGTTCTCAAAGATTGATCTCCGATCAGGTTATTTCCAGCTCAAGATAAGGGAACAAGACATACCTAAAACAGCTTTTACCACTAGGTATGGATTGTATGAGTATACCGTGATGCCATTTGGTTTGACCAATGCACCAGCCTATTTCATGAATATGATGAACAAGGTGTTAATGGAATTTCTTGACAAGTTTGTTGTCGTTTTCATCAATGACATTTTGATCTACTCAAAGAGAAAAGAAGAGCATGAAGGACATTTACGTTTGATACTTGAGAAGCTTAGAGAGCATAAGCTGTATGCCAAATTCAGCAAGTGTGAATTTTGGTTAAATGAATTTGGATTTCATGGACACGTTGTGTCAGGAGATGGTGTAGCAGTTGATCCTGCTAAAGTTTCAGTTGTAACTGAATGGGAATCTCCCAAGTCAGTGAAAGAGGTGCGTAGTTTCCTTGGCTTGGCAGGTTACTACAGAAGGTTCATTGATAATTTCTCAAAGGTAGCTAAGCCTATGACAGAGTTGCTAAAGAAAGACAAGAAATTTTCTTGGTCTGAAGGTTATGAACTCAGCTTTCAAGAATTGAAGAAGAGGCTAGTGACAGCACCAGTCTTATGTTTGCCAGATTTGGAGAAAGATTTCCAAGTGTATTGTGATGCATCTCGTCATGGATTAGGAGCAGTACTTATGCAAGACGGGAAAGTTGTGGCGTATGCCTCGAGACAACTCAAAACTCATGATGTGAACTACCCTACTCATGATTTAGAATTAGCCTCTGTTGTCCATGCACTCAAAACATGGAGACATTATCTTTTGGGAAAACGTTGTGAAGTGTTCACAGATCACAAGAGTTTGAAGTATATCTTCACCCAGAAAGAAATTAACATGAGACAAAGAAGATGGCTAGAACTCATCAAGGACTATGACTTGAGTTTGCAATACCACCCTGGTAAAGCAAATGTTGTAGCGGATGCTCTAAGCCGTAAGTTTTTGTGAATGGCCTTACCAAGGGAGAATTGCCAGATGATCTGTGTGCCAAATTTAGAGATCTCAGATTGGAGATTGTGCCTAAAGGACATCTCATGTCTTTTGACGTTCAACCCACTTTGTTGGACAAGATCAAAGAATCCCAAAAAGCAGATATGGAAATTGAGGAGATTAAGGAAAAGATTGGCAAGGGGAAAGCCAAAGGATTCCATGAAGACAAACAGGGTACTTTATGGTATGGAAAACGTATCTGTGTTCCACAAGATCCGGAGCTTCGGAAACTGATTTTACAGGAAGCCCACAACTCACCATATTCCATCCATCCGGGTAACAACAAAATGTACATGGATATGAAGGAAAGATTTTGGTGGAATAATCTCAAGAAGGACCTCGCCGAACATATTGCTCTGTGTGATGTATGTAGTAGAGTGAAAGCGGAACATCAGAAACCAGCAGGATTGCTACAACCACTACCTATTCCTGATTGGCAGTGGGACAAGATTGACATGGATTTCATCATCGGATTGCCAAGGACCAGGTCAGGATATGATTCTATTTGGGTAGTAGTGGATCGCCTAACTAAAGTGGCTCATTTCATACCCGTGAAGACAACCTATACAAGTGCTAAGTTAGCCAAGATCTATATGAGTAAGATTGTATGCCTGCATGGAGTACCCAAGAGTATTGTGTCTGATAGGGGAACTCAATTCACTTCTCATTTTTGGAGGCAACTACATGAGTCATTGGGAACGAGGTTGGAATTCAACACTGCTTTTCATCCTCAGAATTATGGACAAACAGAAAGGACCAACCAGATACTTGAAGATATGTTGAGGGCATGTGCCCTAGAATATGGAGCCAGTTGGGATGAAAGTTTGCCTTACGCAGAATTGTCTTACAATAACAGCTATCAAGCTAGTATTGTGTAACATCCCTAAAATCATGTTTCAAAACTCATGCATATCATCCATGCATCCATGATCATTTAGGGTTCCATTTCAAAAACCATTTCAAAAACAGGAGCATTTGTTGCTCATTATTTTATGTAAGTAAGCTCAAGCCATAGTGCTACCTTCTTTTGAGAAAGGTACTGATTTTATTCAGTAGTGTTTTGAATTCAAACTTAAGTGATGGGGATGTACCTACCGGGGTATACCCAGCGGAACGTTTCCGACTGGCCCAGGAACTGGCGAGTGGGCCTGCGAGGTGGCGACTGGATCAAGGCCCGGCGTGGATCCAAGCGACTGGAAGCTGAAGGCCCAGGCGAGTAGATAGGCCCAGTCGGATTAGGTTAAACAAGCACTGAAGCCTTAACTGATTCGGTTGGGATATGTAAACCCTAGGGGTGGTGAGCCTATATAAACCTCCCTGCGGGGCGTGTAGAGATACGTTCCATCATACACCCAAGCGACTCGTCGCCGAGCTCGCCCATTGTACCACCCTCATAATACAATCTAGCAGGAGTAGGTCTTTACCCTCCGGGGGGCCGAACCTAGGTAAAACCCTGAGTCTCCGCCCTCATCTCGCACCGCAGATGGCTGGCCGCCCTTGCCCCTCGTTATACTACTCGCTGCCGATTGCAGCATCTGCCGTGACCATTCCCACGACAGTGGCGCCCACCGTGGGGCCTGGCCGGTCTGGCCGGTGTTCTGCGGCGAGATCCAATCTGCCCATCAACGAGACGGTCGCCACCGGCCGCATGATAGTGATCGGCGAGATGCTCCAAATCTTGCCGAGTAGCTACGTCCCGGCGACGCGACCCGTCACGCACAGCGTGATCCTGCCGGTCGGCACGATTAGCCTCTTCGTCGGCCTCACCGACGTCATCGTCTCGGAGGACTCGGCTCGCATCCGCGAGTCGCCGCCAGGCGATCGGCTCTCCGAGAGCCAGATCCGCACGATCCATCGCCTCGCCTCCGAGTACAACTCGGCCCACAGCAACGTGGCCGAAAACTCAGCGGCCGCAGAAGACGCGGCCCTCAACGACGCCGACTCGGCGACCCCGGCGTCATTCGCCGGATCCATCACCGTGGCTTCGCCCGCGGGGTCCATCACCCAGGTCTCCAACATAGGAGACTTCGAGGACCCCTCCATCCTTGGGATCTTCGACTTCGACTCCGGGTCGGAAAATTCCGCCGACCTCCGCGACGGGACCGGTCGCCACGCCGCGACCTACATGGCGACCGGCACCGATCCACTGGAGGATCCCTTCTCCACCCCGATCCCTCCTAATGCCACGGCAACGGAGGTCGAGGAACTCCGCCTGAAGCTGGCGGAGGCAGTACGCAAGGAGCAAGCCGAGCGCGAAAAATTTCCCCTCGAGCAGGTGACGACGCAGGAGCTATTGCGCTACCACCAGCAGCGAATCAGGTCGCGCTTGAACCCCATTGTCTAGGGGCGCGCCCTGAACTTCGACGATGAAAACGACCCGGACCGCGTGGCCGAGCGCGCGATCTGCGAACGCCGCCACAGAGGAAGCGCCGCCCCGCCAGGTCGACGGCGATGGCGCCCACCTCCACCCAACCGCACACCCCTGTGGATCACCGGATAATAGTCTCCTCACGGGAGCGAGACGCGAACGGCCTCCCACTGTTCTCCACCCCGATGGACAACCTCGTGGCGGGCCGAGCAGCAGCCAACAACATCACGACCACCAGCGACGGCGCCCTACAGATCCAGTACGTCAGGGCCCTACTCGCAAAGGCCGTCGAGCAGCAAAACGCAGGCGCCGACTCGCAGGGTCGAGTGTACTCGTGTTCTTCGGGAAGCAGAGCGGCCTCGAGCGGCCGCCCAATGGCGGCGAACACCCTCAACTGCCCGCCACCAGAGCCACTGCAGCTCCAACACCGACTTGCGAACACGGCACTCTCCACCAACGACCCCAGGCCAGCGACCAACTTCGTCGCTGCCAATGGTCAACCCATCGACGCCCGCACCCACATCATCAACAACCAAAGCTGGCGCGCACGCCAGCCCGACGACCTGCGACACACCCTAACCAATCGCCGCGACGGCGAGCCCATGGGATCGCTCAGTCGACTTGGCCCCAAGTGCTTCAGACCAATGATCCGAGGCGAGAAGTACCCGCCAAACTTCAAGGCGCCGAAGGAGATAGAAAAGTACGACCCCTCGTACGACCCCGCCGTCTGGCTCGATACATACCTCATGGAGAAGGGGATCGCAGGCCACGCCGACCTGCTAGCCGCCCGTTACCTCCCCCTGATGATGGAGGGGACGTGCAGGCAGTGGATCAACACCCTCCCCCAGGATAGTATCGACTCCTGGGAGGAGATGCGCGACGCCTTCGTCAGGCACTTCGAGTGCTCCTACACCCGCGCCACCACCATCGAGGACTTGCAGCGATGCGTCCAGGGACCCCGCGAGTCGACCCGCAACTGGGTCCAACGGTGGCAAGAACTCTGGTACAACGCAGTCAGCATCCACCCGGACACCGCGATCCATTGCTTCAAGACCTCGTGCCGCTACGAGCCTTTGGTCGCCAAGCTCAAGCGACACTCTCGCACACTCGACAACATACCGGACCTCCTCGAGATCGCCAAACGGTACGTGGAGGAAGATCCAAACTAGGAAACCGACTACGAGTCGGGAGGTCAACGCCGCACGAGCGGCAACGACAGCGGACGACGGTCCGACCTACGCTACAGCAACACTCGCCTCACCGGCAAGCGCCGCAGTGACGGGCGAGTCGACTTCGTCGCCAACGCCGGGCACGCACAACGCGAGCCCCAGAGCTTCCGCCGCGACGGAGGACAACGCCGCGACGGTGGCAACTACAAGGCCAAGCCAAGGTTCGACCCTGCGGCCCTCCTTAACCAACCTTGCGCGTTTCATAGCAGGGAAGGGAAGCCCGCAACGCACACAACCGCCGACTGCCACACCCTCAGGGAGATCGAGAAGGCACGGCGAGCACGGGAGGACCCCGACAACGACCCGCCAAAAGGCGGAAAATTCGGCAAAGTGGCCGGCTCGCTCCATACCTTCACAGGCTTCAACACGAAGCACGAGAAGAAGGTCATCACCCGCGCCGTCGCCATCAACGCGGTGGCTTAGGTGGATGTTCCCCAGTTCCTCAACTGGTCGGAGCAGCCCATCACCTGGAGCCGCCAGGACCACTCGCCACGCATCGAGTACCCACGCCGAGTCGCCCTGGTGGTCAAGCCCAAGGTCGGCGACTACTGGCTCCCCAAGACATTGATGGACGGCGGTAGCTCCATCAACATCCTATACCTGGACACCTTCAGGCAGCTGCGGCTTCCGCAGTCGATGGTCGAGACAACTCACACCACGTTCCACGGCATCGTCCCCGGTCGGAAGGCGTACCCGATCAGCAAGGTCACGCTGCCAGTCACCTTTGGCACACCAGCAAACTTCCTCACCGAGCGGATCGTCTTCGAGCTGGTGCCCTTCGACAGCCCCTACCACTGCGTCCTGGGGCGCCAGGCATTCGCCAAGTTCATGGCAGCGCCACTTACGCGTACAACGTGATGAATCTCCCTGGGCCGTGCGGCGTCATCACCATCAACGGCGACCCAGAAATGGCCGCCGAGTGCGAGGCCAAAGGATCAAAGCTCGCTGACGCCGTCATCGCGGCAGAAACCAACCACGCCGATGAGCTCGCCAAGTACACGAACGGGGTCAACAACGACGACCCCACCATACTCAAGAAGCCCAACTCGGAGGGCGCAAACACATCAACCTTCGAGGCAACGACGCACACTCGCACCGTCGAGCTGGTCCCAGGCGACTCCAGCCAGACGGTGACGATCGGGACAGGCATGAGCCCAGCCTAGGAAGGCGCGCTCATCGAGTTCCTCCGTGAGAATAGGGACATCTTCGCATGGAAGCCCTCTGACATGCCTGGTGTCCCTAGGGAACTCGCAGAGCACAAGCTAAACGCCGACCCCAAAGTGCCGTCACAACAGCCGGCCGCGCCTTCAATGAAGAGCGCCGCCGAGCCATTGCCGAGGAGGTGCAGCGTCTACTCGCTGCAGGCTTCATCCGGCCAATCAAGTACTCCAAGTGGCTGGCAAACCCAGTCTTGGTCGAGAAGAAGAACGGGACCTGGAGGATGTGTATCGACTACACAAACTTGAACAACCGCTCAAGGAGAGCAGTCCTCCCGCGGATCGATCAAATAATCGACTCCACCACGGGCTCGGAGTCGCTATGTTTCCTCGACGCCTACTCTGGGTACAACCAGATCAAAATGGCTGTCAAGGACGAGGAGAAGACGGCGTTCATCACGCCATTCGGAGCCTTCTGCTACACCGCCATGACCTTCGGCCTCAAGAACGCCGGGGCGACCTACCAGCGGTGCATGCAAGAGTGCCTCGCGAGCCAAATTGGCCACAACATCCACGTCTACATCGATGACGTGGTCGTAAAGTCCGCTCGCCAGGGTGACCTACTCGCCGACCGGGCGACAAAGAACCCATGTTGGTTTACGCCGCGGCTTCGAGCGCCGTCGGCACCGCCATGGTCGGACGGGGAGGAAAGGAAGGAAAGGAGCGCGTACTAGCGACAGGTACTCAGGTCCTCACCCGCGTCACCATGATACCCGCAGCTGGTATCACGGTCTTGAGTACGCGGGCCGCACTATTTCCGCCCAATTTCTAGGAGCACCCAATCACGGTCGTCTCTCTCGGCAGCAGTTTGCGAGACATCATCAGGCGAGGCGCAAGTGGGAAGTGGGCCGTCGAGATGGCCGTCAAAAAAAAATCACGAAAATCAAACCACGGCCTAGAACTTGCAGGCCCTAGAGGACTTCATCCGATCGAGGAGGCCCAGCCAGCCGAGAAGCTGTCATACTTACATCGGAGCACTTCGACGGCTCGTAACGCGGACGGCGCAGCGTAGGGATCGTGCTAACTTCACCGGCGAGACAAGCTCCGCCACGCCCCTGCCTCGACTTCACACCCGCACCAACAACATGACCGAGTACGAGGCCTTACCCACGGCATGCGAGCTGCCGGAGATGAACGTCAACCGCCACGCTGCTACGGAGCTCCGACCTCGCCGGCACCACCTGCGACGCCTCCCCACCATGGCGGCATCGCCAAGCGAAGGACAAGCTAGGCGGACACTTCGCAGCTACTTCCGAGTGGATTGACAAAGGAAGAACGAGGAGGCCGACGCACTCTCTCGCATTGGGTTGGCTCGACTCGCACCACCTGCCGGCGTCTTCCTCGACACAATCACCAAGCCATCAGTCTCTCCCCCGAGGGAGATCGACATCGGAGTCCCGTTACAACCGGAGGCAGCCCTGGTCGCACTCGTCACCGAGCCAGACGACTGGACCAAGCCCTACGTCTCCTACCTGGAGGCCGGCACCTTGCCGGCAGACGAGACGGACGCTCGGATGATCGCACGCCGATGCAAGTCCTACACCATCATCGACGGCGAGCTCCACAAGCGCAGCGTCACCGGCGTGTTCCAACGCTGCGTCCAACCCGCCGAAGGACGCAAGATCCTCCACGACATCCACTCCGGCGACTGCGGCCACCACGCCGGCGCCCGCTCTCTGGTCGCCAAGGCTATGCGGCATGGCTTTTACTGGCCCACCGCACACGCCGATGCCGTCGACATTGTCCAGCGGTGCGCCGGGTGCCAGAAGTACGCCAACCAGACGCACGTGCCGAGCTCAGCGCTCAAGACAATCCCCATCACCTGGCCATTCGCCGTATGGGGCATGGACATGGTAGGCCCCTTCAAAAAGGCTCCCTCCGGCTACACCCACCTCCTGGTCGCGGTCGACAAATTCACAAAGTGGGTGGAGGCCAAGCCAGTCCGGAAATGCGACGGGAAGACCGCCACTAAATTCCTACGCGAGCTCATATATCGCTACGGGTTCCCAAACAGCATCATCACGGACAACGGCACCAACTTCGCCAAAGGAGCCATGGCCGAATTCTGCGAGGAACACCACATCCGGCTCGACCTCGCATCAGTCGCCCACCCGGAATCCAACGGCCAGGCGGAACGGGCCAATCAAAGCATCCTCCACGGCCTGAAGCCGCGACTCCAAGTACCACTCGAGCGCACCGCCGGGTGCTGGGTCGAGGAGCTACCCTTCGTTGTCTGGGGCATCCCCACCTCGGTCAACAGGTCGACAGGATTCACCCCCTTCTTCATGGTGTACGGCGCCGAGGCAGTCATGCCCACCGACCTTGAGCACGACTCGTCGAGGGTCGTCCACTACACGGAGGCTGCGAACGAACTCGCACGACAGGATGGAGTCGATCAACTCGACGAGGCACGCGACCTAGCTCGCTCGCGCACCGCCATCTACCAACAAGGACTCTGCCGCTACCACAGCCGGCGGGTGAAAACTCGCACCTTCCAGGAAGGCAACCTGGTGCTGCGCCTCATCCAGGACAAGAAGGGCATGCACAAGCTTTCCCCTCCATGGGAGGGACCATTCGCCATCGGGCGCGTACTCAGCAACGACGCTTAATACCTCATCAACGTCCGCGGGGACGGCAAACTCGACGTCAAGCGACCATGGAATGTAAACCTCCTACGGAAGTTCTATTCCTAGAACTCCACATATGTACTCTCCAGTCGCTATGAAATAAAAAGAATCGGTTACCACAAATTGCGCCTACCCTCCGTGTCTTGTGCCACTCGCACTCGTAATAACAGCGTTAAGCTAACCGCAGAAGTCAACCTTTGGTAAAGCGATGGGCACGGCCAAGTAGTGCGATGCAAAAGCACTGGGTCACCTCAGGTTTTGCATCGTCCACGAAAAACGCCTACCCGAAGCCCCATTGGAGTCGCCTAGCCCGACTTGCTCTATGAGCCAAGACAACTGCCTTCGCTTCTCACAGCGACCATGATCCTCCGCATCCTCGACATAGCGACTCGAACGGCCACGTACCACGCTCGGGGACTGACGACCAGTTCAGCGAGCGGCCTGAAAACGCCAAGTGAGAGCATGCCCAGACTCGCAAGGATCGACCCAACGGGCCAGGCAGGAGTGATGCGCTCAAACTAACACGCCAAGTCCTCACCCACCCTCGAGTCGCCTAGAACAACCAAGTACCACGCCGGGACTCGCCACCCGACCTCGTCACAAGAAGGGAAAACGGTGAAGCAGAGCACTCAAGGAGTCGCCATGACGGCTCTCCGAGTCTGGGTGAGTCGACCACAATACCAAAACATTCAAAAACCACAAACACATCACACACGAGGTAAACCCCACAAAAAGGGCGGACGCGCTCGGGGACACGTTCAACCCTCAATCGGAAAACACATGACAAGTCATAAAGCAAACACGATATCTCATTAATAGCATGTTGCAATCATCTCAGAATACAAAATATGCCCAAGTGGCAGATCTGCTAATAACGCCCCAGGGCAAACTACTCTATTCTGCAGGCTTCGACGACGACTCGCCAGCACCCTTGCGATTGCGGATGAACGGCTTGTACGGGTTTGATGGGTATGTCGTCAGCTCACCTGCCATCGCCGCGCGGAAGGGCTGCTCGACCTTGAAGTACCGGTGCTGCGGCTCGGGGTCGTTGGGCGCAACGACCGTTTCCTGGTAAGGAAGGAGGTCGCCCATCACCCAGACGCGCTCGGAGTACACCGCAGCGCGACCCGTCAACTTGAGCACCTCGGAGATCTCCACCTCGCCAGTCGACGACGGGTAGCCACTCGTCACATCGTCCAGATCAAAATCTTCTGGAAAATGAGAAAGCCCAAGGCTAAGCGCCGTCGCCGCTCCACGCCGGAACGCCGATCGCGTCATGAACTCAACGACAGACGGCGCCTTCTCTAGGTACTTCCACACCTCGACAAGGTCGCTGGGAATTACTTCCGTGGGCGATATCTCCTGGAGGTAGGCTCGGATGCATGTCGCCGACAACGTCGTCGAGTCAACGAGCGTGGCCACACATTACCGCGCGTCGAACGAGCTCGCCTCTTCCGCGCTATCAAGGATGCGCCCTGCGGATAGAAGATAACAGTGAGTACATCGGATATTACGAAAAGACACATGAAATAGGCAAGGGTAGACAAACTCACCAATCAAGGGACGGGAGAGATCCGTGATGAAGCTTTGAAGAGAAGTATAGTCGTCCTGAAGCCCAGCAACAAGGGCGTCAGAAACTTTATGCTCTTCCGCGGCGGCCGTAACGGCGGCCTTGGCTCGACCATCCGCCGAACTTGCCTCCTCTTTCGCCTCCCTCAACTCGCGCTCGAGCTCGGCGATCCGCTTCTCGGCCGAGCTCAACGCCGATTGAGCCGTTGCCAACTCACCCGTGGGGACAAGTCCCTCGCAAGCCTCTTCTGCCTTCGCGGCAACTGCCTGAAGCCCCTTATTCGCCTCTTGGACGGTGGCCAGTTCCTTCTCCGCGCGGTGTTTCGCTGCCAATCGGTCAGCTGACTCACGTTGCAGTCCCTGCACAGAATTCAAACTGTTAACCAAAGGGAAATCCTAAGTGCCCACCCGCTGAAATTCAGCGAGTGTGCACTCAGGGACTGACAATCAAGAAATCCTAAGTGCCCACCCGCTGAAATTCAGCGAGTGTGCACTCGGGGACTGACAATCAAGAAATCCTAAGTGCCCACCCTCTGAAATTCAGCGAGTGTGCACTCGGGGACTGGCAATCAAAAAATCCTAAGTGCCCACCTGCTGAAATTCAGCGAGTGCGCACTCAGGGACTGACAATCAACAAATCCTAAGTGCCCACCCGCTGAAATTCAGCGAGTGCGCACTCAGGGACTGGACGCGAAAATAACAACAAGACACTAAAAGAATCAGACCGCTGTTGCACACCGACCTGATACTCGGGGACTGGACATACCTGGATGGCTGCGCCAAGCATGTCATGAAGTTGTATCGCATCCACGGATGCGAGGAGAGCCGGCGTGTGCCCACGACGCTGCTCGACCTCTACGTCGGCGACCCCAGGTGCACGGCTCGAGGGCGAGGTCCCACTCGCTGCAGCCGCCCTGGTCATGAAGCGCGGGAACATGGCGATGGAGGCACCGGCACCGAAGGAGACCGGCAAGGTCACCCCAGGCGAGGGAGCACCCTCCTTCGTGGGTACGGCCGCCTCCATTGCGGGTTCATTCGGCGCGACCGCCGTGTCGTCGGAGATCGTGGCGACATCGTCGCCCTTGGCCTTCTTGGCCCCATCCGCAGGAACGACGATTTCGTCCGCCTTCATCTTGCGGGAAGGATCCTCCTCGCTGACGACTGGTGGCACCTTAGAAACGGTTGGGTGGCCTATCTTCTTCGCTCCGGTCCTGTAAATCGATCGTATGAGCGAGATAATTCAAGCTGATATGAAAGACAGAAGTAGGTGAGCGAACTCAGTTGGCGACCGGAATGAAGCGTAGCCCCGTGCGGATGCTGGCCGGCTTCTCCAGTTCGGGGCCTAGTCGGCGGCTGAGGCCCATCTCCAGGACGTCGCGTGCCCAAGACACGGACGGCTTCTTCGTGGTCGAGGCTGCAACGGGAGCCTCTAGGACATCTTCAGCAGGGGCTTCCCTGCGAGGTGAAGTCGCCGCGGCCGGAGCGGCCCCTAGCCCAGAAACTGGGGCGAATGGCGGAGGCATCGAGGCCAGTGGTACCTCGACAGTGGCCGTGTCCAGCGCGGCTGCCATCGGCGGCGCCTCGTCCTTGGCCGGGCTGGGGGCGTCGGAGCTGCTCGCCGAGTGCGGTGGGGAGACCGGCCTCATCGGTTTCGTCTTCTTCTTCGGAGGAGCCTTTGCCTCCTTCTCCTTCTTCTTCTTCTTCGACGGAGTAGCCTGGCGGCGCGAGGTGGTCTCCGGAAGTTCGTCATCGTCATCATGACGCTCGAGGCTTTTACTCGCCTCAAGCTCACGCTGACGCTGACCGCGGGTCTTGCGGACCAGCTGGGCGACCTCCTCCTCGGACTCGTCATCGCCGTTGCTCTCGTCGCTCCCGGTATTGCCCTTGGCAGGGGGCGACTCGCCCATGTCCTGGACGGACGAGCTTGAATTCTCGTCGTCTGAAGGCGGGAGCCATCCTTCCACCACTTGGAATAGCTGCAATGAACACAAAATGAAATTAGACCGACCACGACTGCAAAAACTACGACTGCGAATGATGCGAGATGACTTACCGTTGGGGCTGGATGCTTTGCGATGTAGGGGCGACCCCAGCCTTTGCGTCCAGGTACACCGCCTGGGTGATCTTATTCAGTGCTGGGGTGTAGTCCTCGAGCTTCCACTCGGCGAGGCAGGACTTCGTCGAGTCCTCCCGGCCCGTGTATTGGTACATGTAGTGGTCGCGCCGAGCCAGAGGGACGAGCCACCGCCCGAGCCAGCAGTTGTATAAGTTGATCGTCTGGAGGCCCTTCTTCTTCAGACCGCGGATGGTTTGAAGCATTTCGTCTACGACCATCCGCTGGTCGCTGGGGAGCTTACCGACTTGAAGACGGCGCGGTTCGGACCGGTTGGCGGAGTATAGTGGGATCTCCGTCTCGCCCTCCGGGGTCGCCTCGGCAACGTAGAACCAAGATTTTTTCCAGTCGCTCGCCGCCTTGGCGGGCAGCATCAAGTCAAAGAACGAAGCCTTCGACTTTAGCTGGAATGTTAGGCCGCCCGCGGCAAGCATTGGGCCGCCCGCTTCCTCGCGGCTGATCCGTCCGTGGAACAGATCTTGCCACAGAGGGAAGTAGGGCCGGCAGCCCAAGTAGCACTCGCAGAACGCCACAAAGATGGCGAGCTGTTCGATGTTGTGTGGACCCAGGTCCGACGGTTGGATCCCGTAGTAGGCACAGAAGCGCCGGAAGAACAGGGACGTGGGGAATCCTAGCCCCCATTCTAGGTGGCTGGTGAAGCAGATGAATTCCCCCTCGCGCGGGTTCGGGGTCACCTCTCCGGCCGCGGGGATGCGCCAACAGCCGGCGCGCAGGATCTCGGCCTCCTCAAAGGAAGCCAGTTGCGCCCTCGTACACTTAGATCTACCCCAAGGTTCGGTGGAGAGGGCCATGGCGGAAGGATTTGTGGGGGGTCGGAGGATTTTGGGTCGCTGGATCGTGATGCGAAGGAAGGCGATAGAGCGCGCAATCGGAGGAAATGGCGAGAAGATGGTTCTCTGATCGCCTGCCATTCGCCTTATATAGCGGTTGTTACCCGCCAAATCAGGGAGCCGTTACTACGCGGTGATTATGCCAAAAGTTACCGTTGGATTACCCCAACAGCTAGTTTGACCACGCTTAACGGTCCAACTTCAGCCACTCGGCTCGTCGACCCGATCACTATGACAGTGTTTCGCCGACTCGACTCGCCAAAGCTGCGATCAGGATGACTAGTTTTCTCCTTTATACAGGAGCCCGCTGACGATTCGACTGGATGTCTACTCTGAAGCCATATACTCCGACTGCCAGCAGCCACCTATGCCCAATCAACGACGGCCTCGGGGACTACTGATGGGGATGTACCTACCGGGGTATACCCAGCGGGACGTTTCCGACTGGCCCAGGAACTGGCGAGTGGGCCTGCGAGGCGGCGACTAGATCAAGGCCCGGCGTGGATCCAAGCGCCTGGAAGCTGAAGGCCCAGGCGAGTAGATAGGCCCAGTCGGATTAGGTTGAACAAGCACCGAAGCCTTAACTGATTCGGTTGGGATATGTAAACCCTAGGGGAGGTGAGCCTATATAAACCTCCCTGCGGGGCGTGTAGAGATACTTTCCATCATACACCCAAGCGACTCGCCGCCTAGCCGCCGAGCTCGCCCATTGTACCACCCTCATAATACAATCTAGCAGGAGTAGGTCTTTACCCTCCAGGGGCCGAACCTGGTTAAAACCCTGAGTCTCTGCCCTCATCTCGCACCGCAGATGGCTGGCCGCCCTTGCCCCTCGTTCTACTACTCGCTGCCGATTGCAGCATCTGCCGTGACCATTCCCACGACATTAAGTGATTTCCAAAGCTTGGGCAAAGATTTCAAAACAAAGTATGATTATAAAACCAATTTGTATGCCTATTATTTATATTCCATAAAGGCATGGTTTTATTTTATTTTTCAATTGATCAAAGTGTTTACAGAAGTGTTTGACACACATTTGAATACAAAGTTCACTGTATAAAAATCTAGAGAAGATTTAGATTCAAACTTATTTGAATTGGAGTTGAAAAATCATTTCTGGAAAATCAAACAGAAAAATAAAAGTGAAAGGTAGAAAAAAAAAGCAAACAGCCAATCTGGCCCAACCCAGCCCAACTCGACCCATCTAGCCCAGCAACTCCCTCTCGCGAATCATTTTCTTTCACTCACGACCACACCCATAGAGTCACTGACTGCCTGGACCCACCTCCCCTCCTTTTCTCTCGCTGACAACCGCGGCCCACACGGTTGTCTTCGTCTCCACCCCTAGCGACTGGTTCATCCCCAAATCACGCCGGGCGTTTCCTGTTTAAATTCCGCGTCTTCAATTCTGTTGAATGCACGAGTAATTCATGCCCATGTCCTCGCCTAATTAAGCACCATGCCGCCCTCCTCCTTTTTCCCCAAACCACACCCCACCGGAGCCACCAGGCTGCTCGTATTTCTCTCTGGACGCCCCTCTGCTCCGACGAGTTCGCCGTCGAATTCTGGTAAGCCCCGCGTTCCCCTCTGCCGCTGGTTCAGACTAGCTTATTCTACATCTCTGTGCGCATCTACTGACGCTCTCCGTTTGCTCGCGCATGCTCTGTAGCCACGGCAACGTCATCGACTGAGCTCCGCCACCGTCTGCTCAAACTCCGGCGACCGTTCCCTGTAAGCCCCAGCTTCCCCTCTCCCTCTGTATGATACGTGTGTGATCCCTAGTGTCCTACGCATCTAACGGCACCCTTATCTCGTCTTAGCGTGGCCCAGAGCGTCGCCTTCGTCGCCAACCGAGAGCATCCGTCTCTAGGGACTTCTCCGACGAGCAATCCACGACGACCCCGAGCGCCCCTTCGCCAACCGAGCACACGTCGAGCATCTCCTCGTCACGGCGATTCTGGTGAGCATCCTCACCTCTCCCCGGGCAACCTAGCTCGCCGGCAAGCTTGTAGCCAGAGCGCGCCGCCGCCTGTCGCCGCCGCCAGCGCCTCCACTTGTTGGTTAGTCGCTGAGAGCCGTTCAATTTAGATCTAGTGGACGTGATAGAACATAACCAAAGGGGTAAGTAGAGATCTGATCCGTGCGTTTTAGTTAGATCTAACGGTTCGCAAGCGTGATCCGCCCGAACCGGTACCAGCCAATTAGAAAGCGCCGCGTGGCACGATTTTTGTTTTAAAAGTTTAATTAGATCTATTAGATGTTTAAACTTGTTTAATTCATAACTTTTGAATGCCACGTCCAAATTTGACAAATTTTATATCAATGGAATCAGGAGAGAAAATAATTTCCATCTATACAATATGTTTAATGTTTTGCCTCTGTTAAAATGGTTGTTTTTACAGAAACATGTGTAGGCCTATTTTGTGTATAATAATTATTTGGGAAATGTTTTAATGTTCAAATAAAGTTTGTTTGGCAAGCTTTATACTTGTTTATGTTTCAGTACTGTGCACTTGTCTTGTTTGATGTAGAGAATCATCACATGGCATTATGCATGCATCCATATATTTTTGCTTGTATTTATTTTGTATGTGATTTTGGTGCTATTATTTTATGTGTAGATTTTGGTCCAAATAGTGATTGTGATTGTGAGGATTGTAGCTACTCTCCAAACTACCAAGGCAAGTGGTGCTTCATGATTTTATTCCTATGTTTTTCAAATATGCATTAGAAATATTTTGCTAGTCTTGCATGGATATTTTGATCTATATGCTATGCTTGGGAAATCCTAGTAGTTGTAGAACTGCTAGAAATATTTCTAACTCTTATAAATTCCATGCTTAGCCTAGCTAGTAGCAACCAAGGGTGGTTATATTCATGCTATGAATAAATATTTCTAAGTCTTTGGACTATGTTTTTGCTTAATAAAACAACTAAGTGAATGAAACACCTGGGTGGAATGGAAAGAATGGGTTATGTTGAGTGGTTACATAAGGCCCATTTCTATGGCTTACCTTGTGTATCTCACTTGTGGAAAGCCACCCAGGAACAAAGGTATTTGAGAGGCCAAATGTTAAGAAGCTTCTAGTGCAACCACTTGGCAATATGGGCTCTGCCTGGATCATATAGGTTGCAATAACTTAGCCATTTATACAGTTGGTGGTAGTGGGATGGTAGGTTGGAGCGCGTCCATTTGGTCTAAGGGAAGGCTTCTGAAAGGTCCTGTCTTGGTGAAAATCAAGTCTTGTGGGGAAAGTGCACAACCTCTGAAGATGGAAGAATCTAAGTACTTAGCCATGTCCCTGGTATTGGACAACTTGAGCATCAAGACATGGAAGCTATCAAGAATCTCCTCGTCCCAATTTCTAAGTAAAAACTTGTGGTTGAACAAGGGTGAAGGTCCCAATGTCTATTGGTGGTTCCTTGGGAAAGATTTTATCAAAGAAAAACTTAGTGTTTTCAACTAATCGGCAAAACCTATTTTGAGCAAAGCAAGCCTAAGCTACACTTAGCCAAATGCATATATTATCTAGCTACCAATATTATACTAAGGTATCACTTGCCAATACTATTCCAATGTATTGACCCACTTTGGCTGTAACTTGTGATGTTGTAGGTTACTCTGATGGTGATTAGAGGGTTATGAGTCTACACTCAACATGCTTGCCTGTGGCACATGAAGATGAAGACTTATTTATCTTATTACATATTTAAACTCTTGTACTAGGCCTGTGGCCATGGAGTTGTAAAAGACTATTTTTGTCTCTAGAATGACTTGTAATAATGACCTTTGTTTCTGTGTACTTCATCTTAAACTGTGAATGCTAGCATTGATCCAGGGACTAGCATTGCAATCACAGGGATCCTTTCCTTTACAAAGGAGGGATCTTACATATTGACATGGCACCATTTGAGTTTCTCTATGGGAGAAAGTGTACCACCCCATTACTATGGAATGGTGTGGGTGAAAGGAATTTGTTCGGACCGGAACTAATCGAAGAGGCTGAAGAGAAAGTCAAACTAGTTAAGGACAGATTGAAGATAGCACAGTCTCGATAGAAGAGCTAAGAAGATCCTAAGAGAAGATAAGTCACCTATGAAGTGGGTGATAGAGCTTATCTTAGAGTGTCACCACTTCGTGGAGTGAAGATATTTGGAGTCAAAGGAAAATTGGCCCCAAGATATGTTGGACCATTCAAGATTCTGAGTCGTAAAGGAGAAGTAGCTTATGAGGTTGAATTGCCAGAATCTTTGTCTACCATTCACAATGTGTTTCATGTGAGTCAACTTAAGAAATGCCATCCAGAGATGGAAGAGACTTCTTTGAAGGATACTATACCTTTGGAGGAGGTTTAGTTGGAACGTGATCTCACTTATGAGGAAAAACCTATCAAGATTCTTGAGACTGCAGAAAGAGTTACTCGGACTAAGACTATAAAATCCTGCAATGTTCAATGGAACCATCATTCCAAAGAAGAAGCAACATGGGAAAGAGAAGATGATCTTCGGAAAGACCACCCTCACCTATTTTCTAGCCAATCCGAATCTCGAGGTCGAGATTCACCTTAAGGGGGTTAGATTTGTAACATCCCTAAAATCATGTTTTCAAAGATTGCATATCATCCATTCATGCATAATCATTTAGGGATCATTTTCAAAGTCATTTCAAAGAAACAGAAGCATTGAGTGCTATTATTTCATGTAGACCAGCTTTGATCCAATGCTACTCTCTAGTGAGAGAATATTTGTTTTAAACCAATGTTGTGTGTTCATAGGATTGTTTGTTGAGTTCCAAAGCTTGAACAAAAATTTCCAAAAACAAAATATGGTTTTAAAACCATTTACATATCTTCATTAAATCTTGGGCTAAGGCACTATTTATTTTGAATTTTCAAAAGGACCAAGCAAGTCTAGCAAGACAGCATGGTTTTATGCTCCAAATTATGCAGGTTTCACTTTATAAAAGTCTAGAAAGATTTGGAATTCAAATGCATTTGAAATCATTTGAAAAGGTTTCCTGAAAATAGAATTAGAAAAAGAAAAAGAATAAAGAATTGCAAAAAGTCCGGCGCCAGCTTTTCAGCCCAACAGCGAACTCAGCCCAGCAAGCCCACCCGGGGTTTTTGTCTCTCTCTCACGCGGTGCAGACTTACTCCGGGCACGCTGATTGGTGGACCCAAATGCCACGCGAGCATCGTCCCTAAACCACGCACCCCACGACCACGTCGACGCCGCCGTTACCTCCATCACTGCCGCGAATGAAGCAGGCTTAATTTTCGGCGTTTCCTCGCGTGATCCTCGCCCCTGCTCCGGCTATAAAACCCTCTCCTCACCCCGCGTCTTTCCCCTCACACCACACGCTCGCTCCGCCACTAGGCTGCCACAATTTCACGGTGGAACGTCGCTGTACCGACGAGCTCCGACGACGAAATTCTGGTGAGCCAGACCACCCCTTCCCTTCTAATTCAAACGAGCGAGTCCTTGCAACCTTGTGCACCTCCCGACCCCTCTAGTTTGGCCGCGCTTGACCCAGGTATCCGTTTCCGTCCATCCATGTAAACAACAGAGCCGCCGCTCAACTCCGACGAGGAATACCGGTAATGTCTGAGCGCCCCTTGCTTCCTCTTTGACACTGTCGTGCTCGCCACAGCCTTGTGCATCCTCTGACACCACTAGTTCGTGCTAGGGCGGTCTACATCGTCGGCAGCGACTCCATCCGCAACCACCCGACGCCACCAGCAACTCCGATGAGGTCCTGCCGTTGAATCCATGCGCCCTTGTCTCTTCCTCGACCACCGCGAGCATCGCAGCGACCACGCGAACCCAGTAAGCATCTCTAGTCCTCCCCGCGCGACCTAAATCGCCGGCAATTTCTCTGACAGAGCCGCCGCCGCTGGCGCCGCCAAACTTTGGTCATTTGATTCGTAGCCGTTAGATCTAGATCTAACGCATGCGATAGATTAACTTAACAAAGGGGTACGCGTTATATCTGACCGTGTGTTTTCATTTAGATCCAACAGCCCTCATCGATCGATCCGTGCGACCCGGTACGGACAATCAGAACACGCCGCGTGGCCTGAGTTTAGTTTAAAAACAGAAATTTGATCTATTAGTGATTCAAACTTGCAAAATTCATAACTTTTGTTTCCCACGTTCAAATTTTGCAAATTTTATATCATTGGAATCATGAGGGAAAACCCTATCTGTTTATGCAATGGGTTTAATGTTTTGCCTCTATAAAAATGGTTGTTTTTGTAGAAACATTTGTAAGCTTATTTTGGATATAGAAATGATTTGAAAAATGTTTTAAAGATCAAATAAAGTCTATTTTGAGTATCTTGGTCTTGTTTATGTTTTAGTACTGTACACTTGTCTTGTTTGGTGTAGAAAAACCATCACATGGCATTTGCATGCATTCATATATTTTTGTTTGTATATTTTTGTTATGTGATTTTGGTGCCATTATGTTATGTGTAGATTTTGGTGCTAATAGTGATTGTGGTTGTGAAGATTGTTGCTACTCCCCAAACTACCAAGGCAAGTGGTGCTTCATGTTTTTATCCCTATGTTTTTCACCTATGAACTAAAAATATTTTGTATAGGACTTGCATGAGTATTTTGATAAGTATCTTTATGCTATGCTTGGGAAAACCTAGTAGTTGTAGAATTGTTAGAAATTTCTGTAAGTTAAGATGCTTACTATTGCCATGCTTAGCCTAGTTAGTAGCAACCAAGGGTGGTTATATACTCATGCTATGTGAAATATTTCTAAGTCTTTGACTTGTGTTTTTGCTTAATAAAACAACTAAGTGAATGAAACACCTAGATGGAATGGAAAGAATGATTTGTGTTGAGTGGTTACACAAGGCCCATTTCTATGGTTTACCTTGTGTATCTCACTTGTGGAAAGCCACCCAGGAACAAATGGATTTGAGATGCCAAATGTTAAGAAGCTTCTAGTGCAGCCACATGGCATTATGGGCTCTGCCTGGATCATATGGTTGCAATAACTTAGCCATTTGGACAGTTGGTGGTAGTGGGATGATAGGTTTGGAGCGCATCCATTTGGTCTAAGGGAAGACTTCTGAAAGGTCATGTCTTGGTGAAAATCAAGTCTTGTGGGGAAAGTGCACAACCTCTGCAGATGGAAGAATCTAAGTACTTAGCCATGTCCCTAGTATTGGACAACTTGAGCATCAAGACATCGAAGCTATCAAGAATCTCCTCATCCCAACTTTCTAAGTTAAAACTTGTGGTTGAACAAGGGTGAAGGTTCACCAATTTCTATTGGTGATTCCTTGGGAAATTTTTGTCAAACAAAAGCTTAGTGTTTTTCAACTGATAGGAAAAACCTATTTTGAGCAAAGCAAGCCTAACCTACACCTAGCCAAATGCATGTAGTATCTATATGCTAATATTCTACTAAGGTATCACTTGCCAATACTACTCCAAATGTATTGACCCACTATGGTTGTAACTTGTGATGTTGCAGGATATTCTGATGATGATTAGGGGTTATGAGTCTACAGTCAACATGCTTGCCTGTGGCACATGAACATGAAGACTTATTTATATTATTCTATATTTGAACTCTTGTATTAGGCATGTGGCCATGGAGTTGTAAAATACTATGTTTGTCTCTGGAGTGATATGTAATAATGACCTTTGTATCTGTGTACTTCATCTTAAACTGTGGATGCTAGCATAATCTAGGGACTAGCATTGCAATCACGGGGATCTTTACCTTTATAAAGGTGCGATCTTACAGCCTTTCCCTAGTACAATGTCGTGGAACGTTGTGTCAGATTGTTCCAGGATGCACAGCGGGATCCGCATTACTGTGAGGGTGCTGGCGAGCAGCAGGTTGATGCCGCTGCCGCCGTCCATGAAGATGTGGCTTATTTCGAATCCTCCGATCTACGCCTTGAGCACCAGGGCAGCATGACCTAGGCGAGGGATCTGGTGGGGGTGATCCGAATGATCGAACGTGATGCAGGACTCCGAGCCACTGAGGTACTTAGGGATGGTGGGCGGAGCGGTCATAGACAGGCTAACTTGGCGGGTGATCTTCTTTTGCACCCTGTTTGTCGTCTGCCCCTTCTGGATCATCAGGGCTCCTTTTGGTGGTGGGTACCCTCCTACACCATTGTTTGGCGCGGGTGCAATTGCTGGATACAAAGGTCCAACAGGTGGTGGGGGAGGAGCTCCATGGGCGATATCACCTGATGCAGGCGCGGGCCCAAACCCAGGGTCCATGATCTAGCATCGCATTTGGGTGAGGCCCTCACTGAGTTTCTGGAACTCACGGCAGTCCTTTAGCATGTGGCTGGCCTTCTTTTTGCCATCTTGCTTGTCGATGTAGAAGTGGATGGTGCAGGGGCCAGACAACTTGCCGTATGCCGAGGGTTCGTCATCGCGGTTGCGACGTTGCGACGTCTATGTGGGTTGTCCTCCATCGTGGAAGTTGCCTCCGTGGTATCCGCTGTCGCAACCATGTCGAATCCATCGCGATCTTAGTTTGCTGCGGCGTTCTCTCCTGCGGCCATAATCATCCTCATCATCCGAATGTGTTCAGTGGAGCGAATCCTCGCTATCTGCCCACCTGTTGGCGATGTCCATGAGGTGGTCGAGGCCTGATGCGCCCAAGTTCTTCCTTGAAGTCCGGGCGTTTGACACCGTCCATGAAGGCGTCGATCGTCCTCTCCTCAGAGATGTGCGCGGCGGAGTTCTTGATATTGGACCAGCGTAGTATGTACGAGCGAATGGACTCGCCCATTCGCTGGGTGCAGGCCCGTAGTTCCTCGATCGAGGTTGGCCTCTTGCTGGTGCCCTTGAAGTTTCGGATGAAACTATAGTCTATCTCTTTTCAACTTCCGATGGATCCTGAGGAGAGGCTGTTGAGCCAGATTCGAGTTGCGCCTGTCAGCTGTAGCTGAAGGTATTGTAGGGCGGTTTTCCTGTTGCCACCGTGCAGCTTGATAGATGAGAGGTGGTCCCTAAGCCAGGCCTTCGAGTCCTGTGTGCCATCGAACTTCGGGGTTTCTGAAGGGAGATTGAAATTTTTCGGCATTCGCGTTCGCCGAACGGATCTGCTGAAGCATCTGGATCCACATAGTTCTTCGTCTTCTTCCTCCTCGGATTTGGTCAAACACGCGCGCTTGGTGCATGCCTTGTCGATCTTGCATTGGGTGAGGTCGGTTCGAGCGTCGTAGTCGCTGCTGCGACGCCTTGGGCTCTTGCGACGTCGAGGCAGGTCGTGCCCGTCCTCGTCGGATGAGGGTGTGGGGCTACGGTTGAATCTGACCGCAACTTTCTTTTTCGGCTCCACAGGAGCTTCATCGTGGAGCGTGGATCCGATGAGTCGAAGTCCGGCTAGTGCGGACTTGTGCATGGCCATCTTCGGGTCGTCCGCCGGAGGCGGATGGGATGCAAGATAGGTGGTGGCTGCCATGATCGCAGCCTGTGGCATTTTCTGCGTGACATTGCCATTAGCGTCCATCGCCATGAAGGACGTGTTGAGGGTTCTGGTGACCTCGCGTCGTGCGGCGGGGTCCATGTGATCTATGCGAGAGTGATGCTTGTTGTCATGGTTGTCGTGCAAGATGGAGCCCCCAGCGGCGGAGAGCGCAGCTCGCCGCGCGCTTGACTCTGAAGCTACCTGCTTGCGTTTGTCGAGGTTCTCCTGCAGTTTTACCTGCCGGTTATGCTTGCCGATGAGGAGGAGGTGGTATGCCATCAACAGATCCCGTGAAGCATTCACAAGTAGGATCCTATTGCCCACCACGGCTTCGTATGCCTAGCGCCATTCGTCCTCGTTGAGGTTGATCTTCTGGTAGGCATTAGCGTCTCCTTCGTTGGTCTAGAGGGGCTGGTTTCCTCCGTTTCCTCCGTTCCCATCTTGTGGGTTGGGCGGTGGATTGGGTGGCGATACGTGGGCACTCGAACATGGTGGTAGTTTCGATTCACCATGGATGACCACGACGCATTGGTAACGCCCGCGGATTGGGTCGCTGTTGCCACAGCTTTCGGATCCGGAACCGTAGGTTCCTTCGTCTGATGGAGGGACATACAGATCTGAGTTGCAGCTTCTGCTATCATATGACTCATCTGTCAGCATCGACGTGCGTAACACGCTGATGGGTGGGACCCACGAAGCGAGCCTGATGGATGGTGCCGGCACCCGCTCTGGGAGGCGGAGGGTGCTAGTCTGCCCCACCTGGAAGCAGAAGCTCCCGAACAGAATCTCGAGCCCGTCGCCTACGGGCTCGAAATCCTTCATGGTGGCTGGCGAGTGGGCGGTGAACTTGAAGGTGCCAAAGAGCATATGGCTCTCTGTGGCCGATGAGTTGTAGATCGCTTCGGATGGGACCGTCACGATCGCACAATCAGCACCCCATGTTCCCACAGACAGCGCTAATTGACGAGGTTCGATCTTATCAATGCCCATTGTTATGGACTTGGGTTTTGGAGAAGATGGGGATGCTAGAGATCGGGGAACGGTTAACATACAAGAAACACGGGGACACGAAGTTTACCCAGGTTCAGGCCCCCGGAGGGAAAACCCTACTCCTGCTTGTCTGCTCTTGATTATGGCGGAACCTAAAGTTATAGGGGTGCGCAGATGCAATCTGGCATGAGGTGCGTATGAGGTGAGTTGAGTCGTCCTCCTCGACGTGCCCTCCTAGACTTTATATAGATAGGCAGGTTTCAGGCATCGGGTCGACTTGCTTATAGATTAGGGTTTGACCCTTTGAAATTCTATCTACTCTAGTCTTGTTCTTCAAGTATCCGAAGGCGTCATGGGCTTGGGCCACCCGAAAGTCTCTGCATGCCGCGTATGTTGTCATGGGCCTTCCTTGGGCTAGACCAGGTATACTAATGTTGTGTACCCGTAGGGTATAACCATGTCACTTGTGCTTTCACAGCAATTTGAGAAAACCCATAATAACCATCAAGAAAGCAAAAGTGAGTCTTTTTGGACAACCTCTCAAGCATTTGATCAATAAAGGGAAAGGCATAATGATCTTTCTTAGTAACTTTATTAATCTTTCTAAAAACAATGCATATTCTATACCCAACCACTACTCTTTGGGGTATAAGCTCATTATCTTCATTAGCCACAATAGTTATTCCCCTTTCTTGGGGACACAATGAACAGGGCTAACCCATTGACTATCAGTAATAGGGTAAATAATACCAGCATCAAGGAGTTTTAATACCTCATTTCTTACCACATCCTTCATCTTAGGATTTAAACGGCGTTTGTGCTCAACAACTGGTTTTGCATCAGGCTCTATATTAATAGCATGCTTACATATAGTGGGAGAAATTCCTTTTAAATCGTCAAGAGTATAACCCATAGCTCCTTGGTGTTTCTTCAGTATTTCCAATAACCTTTATTCTTCCTTTCCTGAAAGTTTAGAACTAATAATAACATTATACACTTTCTTGTCATCAAGATAAACATATTTAAGATCATCAGGTAAAGGTTTTAATTCAAAAACAGGGTCCCCTTTAGGTGGTAATGTGGTACCCAAATCTTCCACTGGTAGATTATGCTTAAGTTGCTCAGGATGATAAATAAAAACCTCATCAATCTCATTTCTTTCCTTCATGAATACATCGCTTTCATGATCTTCCATAAACTGCTGCAAGGCATTGTCAAGAGCAAGATAAATAGCTAAAAGTTGTTCAACCCCTAAATCCTCATTAGGAAGTTCATTTTCATAAGGAGTTTTTGCAAATTTGGAAAAAATACTCATAAGACTCTCCATCAAAGTTAGTCAAGACTTTTTCCTTCCTATAATCTATAATAGCCCCACAAGTATTCAAGAAGGGTCTACCAAAGATAATAGGATAGGTGTTACTAGCTTCTTTACCAAGTACTAGAAAATCAGCAGGATATTTAATCTTACCACAAAGGACCTCTGAAGGGAATATGCCCTGAGAGGCAATAATAAAGTGTTTATTATGTGTATTCCAAGTATATGATAGATGTTTATTTTGCATGCTATAATTGTATTAATACGGAAACGTTAATACATGTGTGTTTAATAAACAAACAGAAAGTTCCTAGTTATGCCTCTCTCATAAACTAGCTCGTTGATTAACAAGATGATCAAGGTTTCCTGATCATGGAGATTGGATGTTGTTAATAACGGGATCACAACATTAGTGTAATGGTGTGATGAACATTCATCCGAAGTATAGCATTACGATCAAAGTCATTGAGTTTATATTGCTATAACAACTTACGAAGTGATCCTAATCCTTAGACCATGAGATCATGTCAATCACTAACACCGAAAGAGTTTCTTGATAACATCAAACGTCCACACCGTAAGGGTGATTATAAAGATGGATTCAGAACTAATAAAGTGTTATGTTGAGGCTCATGGATCGAGAGTGAATTTGTTCATCCCGATGACGGATAGATATACTGGGCCCTCTCGGTGATATCACATTGATTAGCTTGCAAGCAAGTGATTTGATCACTAGAAGGTTATAGCACAGGAACGAGAAAAGAGGGCATGTCGGGAACGAGATCAAACTAGGTATGGAGATACCGATGATCGAATCTCGGACATGTAATATATCGTGAAACAAAGGGATTAAGATACTAGCGTAAAAGGTTCCGACGATCACAAGAAAGTCATCGTTGAATGTGTGGGAGTCAGTATGGGTCTCCAGATCCCGCTTCTGATTATTGATCCGAGAGGGGTCTCGATCATGTCCGCATTATTCACGAACCGCAGGGTGACACACTTAAGAGACACCGACATCCAATTGGAGCAAATGTTTCATGCCAAAAGAATGAACAAGCGTAGGAATTTATTTCACTAGATACCGAAACAGGTTTTCGGGTGAAATTGCATAAAGTGGTTATGCATGTGAAATAGAATTCTAGCAAGGGGTTATTTGTGAATGTTTGTCATTAAAGTAATTGACAAAATTCTGAATAAAATAAAAGAGTTTTATTTAATGAGAGTTTGCATTAAATTTGGTGGAAATTTAATGGGAATTTGAGTGGACTTTTGAGTGGAGGGAATTTAAAGGAGATTTGTGAGTGGAGTGTCCACCCACATGAAGAGGGGAGGGCAAGGGGGCAGCCCCATGCGCCGGCCACCCCCTTGGGGTTCCCCCTCCTCCTATAAAAGGAGCCCCCCTCCTCACTTGTCTCTCACACCTCCTCGTGAAGGATCTCTCTCCCCCTCTAGAATTTATCCCCCATGGTCTCGGACTAGCGAGATACATGTTCCCGGTGGCTATTCGGCAAGAAAGAGTTGTGCTTCCGCTGCATCGCTAGAGCTAGGAGGCGGAGGTTGCTCGGTGCCTCGAACGTGTGTGCGAGCACGGATGCACTGCTGATTTGCGGCGCTAGGACTTCCTCTCGATCTTGAGATCGGCAAGAGATCGTCTACATAAACCACGAGTTGAACTCGTTAAGCTTTGTCAGTCTTCAAGGGTATGTTCTCTACGGATATACATCCACCCATTGTTTGTATCTAGTAGATAGATCTTGGTATATAGTTCACATCGTAGGAATTTTTTTTGTTTTCTATGTTGCGAACCCTACAGTGGTATCAGAGCCGGATCTATGCGTAGATACTTTACACGGGTAGTACACATATGAGTATGTGGGCGATGATGATCATGTTGTTGCTCCTTTGTTGTAATTTTGGATATTGGCGGCATAGTGGGATGAAGCGGCCCGGACAAACTTTACATGTCCTCGCACATGAGACATGTTCCACGCTTGACATGCAACTAGTTTGCATAAGTGGCTAGCGGGTGTCTGTCTCTCCTACTATAGTCAATATCTATTTTGCAAGCGAGTTGTCAACAATTTGATTATCCTCGTTGTGGTTCATGTTCGTAGGTAAGAACGGTTCTATCTCGAAAGCCCTAAGCCACGTAAAACTTGCAATGGATAAATTAGAGGCGTCTAGTTTAGATTGTTCTTTGGACTAGTGTTATGATATGGTAGTGTTGTAAGTAGAAGTATGAGATGATACTCTTACAACACACATAGCATGTAAAATCCATAGACCTTGGATTTACACATATAGGTATGATAGTGATCATACCACGATGCACATGATAGAGATCATCTGGGAACCATATCATTTCACTAATAAACATATGATGTTTGATAGCATCTTATATTGCTTGTTTAGCGCTTTGTTAGCATAATAAGATGATCCCTCATTTAAATATCAAGATAAGAATGTGTTCTTCCTTTAGTATGCACCGATTATGTTTTCGCCGCCCAAGACATCACGTGATGATCGGGTGTTCTTGGATCCACGACCATATTTCGGTGTAAAAGCATTACACGCGAATACTAAGGTTCTAACTTGGCGAGCCTAGCATGTACAGACATGGACTCGGAACACGGACCGAAAGGTTAAGCATGAGTCATATAGTTGATATGATGCCCATTTGATGCTCGCCTTTGAAGCTATACCGACTCACGTGATGATCAGACTTGGTGTAGTGGATTTGGTTCATGTAATCACCAAAAAGGCACGAGGGATGTCGTTTTTGAGTGGGAGTTCATTCGTAATATAGATTAGTTGAACTCAATCTATCATACACTTAGTCTAAACTTTACAAATTCTATTGTAGATGGCACCACCTGCTTTTAATTTCAATGTGTTCATGGAGAAAGAGAAACTAGCAATGAACGGTAGCAACTTTACCGAATGGGCCATGAATTTGAGGATTCTCCTCTCTACTGCACAAAAGCAATATGTGCTAGAAGCGCCGTTAGGCCCCCACCTTTTGATGATGCCCCTGACGAGGAGAATAATGTCTATCAGACTCGTCAGGAGGACCACAACTTAGTTCATTGCGGCATATTGTATGGGCTAGAGCCGGAACTTCGAAAGCGATTCAAAAACGGCAATGAATTTGATACAATGGGTGAGTTGAAAATGATTTTCGACACACATGCTGCTGTAGAGAGATACAACACTTCAGAAAAGTTCTTTAGCTGCATGATGGAAGAGCACAGCTCCGTTAGTGAGCATGTACTCAAGATGTCGGGTTACGCCGATAAGCTTGTGTCCTTGGGAATATCGATTCCCATTGACTTAGGCATCCATCGTGTTCTGCAGTATCTGCCACCTAGCTATAAGAGCTTCGTGATGAACTATAATATGCAAGGCATGAAGAAGTCTCTCCCCGAGCTTCTGTCAATGCTTAAAACTGCAGAAGTGGAGATCAAAAAGGAACATCAAGTGTTGATGATCAATAGGAACACTGGTTTCAAGAAAGACAAGAAGGGAAAACGGAAGGGAAGTAAGGGTGGCAAGCCTGTTGCCGCGCCTGAAAAGAAACCCCGAGTTGGACCTAAGTCTGATTCCGAGTGCTACTATTGTAAGGGGATCGCCATCGAAGCGAATCGCCCCAAGTATCTGGCGGACAAGAAGGCCGGCAAGGCAAACAAAGGTATATATGATATACATGTTATTGATGTGTACTTGACTAGTTCTCGCAGTAGCACCGGTATTTGATACCGTTCGTTGCTAATATTTGTAACTCGAATCGTGGTCATGAACAAGCGACCGCTAGCAAGGGGTCAGGTCAAGATGCGTGTCAGCAATGGATCAAGCGTTGATGTGATCGCCGTCGGAACGCTGACTCTCCACTTGCCGTCGGGATTAGTTATAAACTTGAATAAATGTTATCTGGTGCCTGCACTGAGCATGAACATTGTATCTGGATCGTGTTTGATGCGAAGTGGTTATTCATTTAAATCCGAGTAAAATGGTTGTTCCATTTATATGAATGAAATCTTTTATGGTCATGCACCGATGATGAATGGTTTATTTATATTAGATCTCGATGATAATATTACACATATTCATAATGTTGATGCTAAAAGGATTAAACTTAATGATGATATATCCGCATATATGTGGCACTGCCGTCTAGGTCATATTGGCGTTAAACGCATGAAGAAGCTCCATTCGGATGGACTTTTGGAATCACTTGATTATGAATCATTTGATACATGTGAGCCATGCCTTATGGGCAAGATGACTAGAACGCCGTTTTCCGGTTCAATGGAACAGGCGTGATTTATTGGAAATCATACATTCGATGTATGTGGTCCAATGAGTGTATCGGCGAGGTGGATATCGTTATTTTGTTACTTTCACGGATGATTTGAGTAGATACGGTTATATCTACTTGATGAAACACAAGTCTGAAACCTTTGAAAAGTTCAAGGAATTTCAGAATGAAGTGGAAAATCATCGTAATAGAAAGATCAAATTTCTACGGTCCGACCGTGGAGGTGAGTATCTAAGTTACGAGTTTAGCACTCACATGAAAGAGTGTGGAATTGTTTCACAACTCACACCTGCCGGAACACCACAGCGAAATGGTGTGTCGGAACGTCGTAATCGTACTTTATTAGATATGGTTTGATCTATGATGTCTCTGACGGACTTGCCATTGTCATTTTGGGGTTATGCACTAGAAACTGCTGCATTCACTTTAAATCGGGCACCATCTAAATCCGCTGAAAAGACACCGTATGAATTGTGGTTTGGAAACAAACCTAAGCTGTCATTTCTTAAAGTTTGGGGATGCGATGTTTATGTGAAGAAACTTCAACCGGATAAACTCGAACCCAAAGCGGAAAAATGCGTCTTCATAGGATACCCTAAAGAAACTATTGGGTATTCCTTCTATCACAGATCCAAGGGCAAGGTTTTTGTTGCCAAGAATGGATCCTTTCTAGAGAAAGAGTTTCTCGCGAAAGGTGTGAGTAGTCGGAAGGTAGAACTCGAAGAGGTTGTGGAACCTTCTCTTCAAAGTATGGTGAGTAGCGCAGCGCCGGAAGTTGTTCCGGAGTTGGCTCCACCTGTTGAAGAGGGAACTAATGATAATGATCATGAAACTCCGAAAGAGAGTACTACCGAACCTCGCAGGTCAAACAGGATGCGTGCATCTCCCGAGATGTACAGAAATCCTGTCATGAATTTCATGGTTCATGAAAATGATGACCCTGCGACGTATGAAGAAGCGATGATGAGCCCGGATTCCAACAAATGGTTAGAAGCCATGAAATCCGAGATGGAATCCATGTATGAAAATCAAGTTTGGAAATTGGTGGAATTACCTCACGACCGAAAGGCCGTGGAGAACAAATGGTTTTTCAAAAGGAAAACGGATGCTGATGGTAATGTGACCGTCTATAAAGCTCGACTTGTCGCAAAGGGGTTCGACAAATTCAAGGAGTTGACTACGATGAGACTTTCTCTCCCGTAGCGATGCTAAAGTCAGTTAGGATTATGTTAGCAATTGCTGCATATTTAGATTATGAGATATGGCAGATGGATGTCAAAACCGCGTTTCTCAATGGTAATATTGAAGAAGAGTTGTATATGATACAACCAAAGGGTTTTGTCGATCCTAAGGATGCTAACAAGGTGTGCAAGCTTCAGCGATCCATCTATGGATTGAAGCAAGCATCACGAAGTTGGAATCTCCGCTTTGATGAGGTGATCAAAGAGTTTGGATTTGTCCAAACTTATGGAGAAGCTTGTATTTACAAGAAAGTGAGTGGGAGCAATGTGGCATTTATGATATTATATGTGGATGACATATTATTGATCAGAAATGATATAGATCTTTTAAACAGTGTTAAAAGTTATCTAAACAAAGAAATTTTCAATGAAGGACCTAGGTGAAGTCATACATATTAGGCATAAAGATCTATAGAGATAGATCTAGGCGCCTAATAGGGCTATCGCAGTACATACCTTGATAAGATTTTAAAGAAGTTTAAAATGGACTAAGTAAGAAGGGTTCTTACCTATGTTGCAAGGCAAGACATTGAGTAAGAGTCAAAGTCCGCTCATGGAAGAAAGAGAGATAATGGACAAAGTCCCCTATGCTTCAGCCATAGGCTCTATAATGTACGCCATGCTATGTACAAGACCGGATGTGGCACATGCTATTAGTTTGACTAGTAGGTACCAATCGGATCCAGGTTCGGAACACTGGATAGCGGTCAAGAATATCCTTAAGTACTTACGAAGAACTAAGGATATGTTTCTTGTATACGGAGGTGAAGAAGAGCTCGTCGCTAAGTGTTATGTCGACGCTAGCTTTGACACCGATCCGGATGACTCTAAGTCTCAATCCGGATACGTATTTCTCATGAATGGCGGAGCGGTTAGTTGGAGGAGCTCCAAACAACTAGATTATTGTCACTATGTAACTAGATTATTGTCTCTAGTGCAAGTGGGAGACTGAAGGGAATATGCCCTGAGAGGCAATAATAAAGTGTTTATTATGTGTATTCCAAGTATATGATAGATGTTTATTTTGCATGCTATAATTATATTAATACGTAAACATTAATACATGTGTGTTTAATAAACAAACAGAAAGTTCCTAGTTATGCCTCTCTCATAAACTAGCTCGTTGATTAACAAGATGATCAAGGTTTCCTGATCATGGACATTGGATGTTGTTAATAACGGGATCACAACATTAGTGTAATGGTGTGATGAACATTCATCCGAAGTATAGCATTACGATCAAAGTCATTGAGTTTATATTGCTATAACAACTTACGAAGTGATCCTAATCCTTAGACCATGAGATCATGTCAATCACTAACACCGGAAGAGTTTCTTGATAACATCAAACGTCACACCGTAATAGGTGATTATAAAGATGGATTCGTAACTAATAAAGTGTTATGTTGAGGCTCATGGATCGAGAGTGGAATTTGTTCATCCCGATGACGGATAGATATACTCTGGGCCCTCTCGGTGATATCACATTGATTAGCGTGCAAGCAAGTGATTTGATCACTAGAATGTTATATCACAGAACGAGGAAAGAGTGCATGTCGGTAGAGATCAAACTAGGTATGGAGATACCGATGATCGAATCTCGGACATGTAATATATCGTGAAACAAAGGGATTAAGATACTAGCGTAAAAGGTTCCGACGATCACAAGAAAGTCATCGTTGAATGTGTGGGAGTCGGATGGGTCTCCAGATCCCGCTTCTGATTATTGATCCGAGAGGGGTCTCGATCATGTCCGCATTATTCACGAACCGTAGGGTGACACACTTAATAGACACCGACATCCAATTGGAGCAAATGTTTCATGCCGAAAGAATGAACAAGCGTAGGAATTTATTTCACTAGATACCGAAACAGGTTTTCGGGTGAAATTGCATAAAGTGGTTATGCATGTGAAATAGAATTCTAGCAAGGGGTTATTTGTGAATGTTTGTCATTAAAGTAATTGACAAAATTCTGAATAAAATAAAAGAGTTTTATTTAATGAGAGTTTGCATTAAATTTGGTGAAAATTTAATGGGAATTTGAGTGGACTTTTGAGTGGAGGGAATTTAAAGGGCATTTTGTGAGTGGAGTGTCCACCCACATGAAGAGGGGAGGGCAAGGGGGCAGCTCCATGCGCCGGCCACCCCCTTGGGGTTCCCCCCTCCTCCTATAAAAGGAGCCCCCCTCCTCACTTGTCTCTCACACCTCCTCGTGAAGGATCTCTCTCCCCCTCTAGAATTTATCCCCCATGGTCTCGGACTAGCGAGATACATGTTCCCGGTGGCTATTCGGCAAGAAAGAGTTGTGCTTCCGCTGCATCGCTGGAGCGAGGAGGCGGAGGTTGCTCGGTGCCTCGAACGTGTGTGCGAGCACGGATGCGCTGCTGATTTGCGGCGCTAGGACTTCCTCTCGATCTTGAGATCGGCAAGATATCGTCTACATCAACCACGAGTTGAACTCGTTAAGCTTTGTCGGTATTCAAGGATATGTTCTCTACAGATATACATCCGCCCGTTGTTTGTATCTAGTAGATAGATCTTGGTATATAGTTCACATCGTAGGAAATTTTTTTGTTTTCTATGCTGCGAACCCTACAACCTCCACATCTCTTACAATGTCAATGGGGCAAACTGTCTCTCTATTAGCAAGGTGAATAACCACATCAATGTCCTCAAGCTCACATGGACCAATTTCATGCATAATTTCCCTGTAAAGCTCATAAGGAATAGCACTAGAACTAGCACCAATATCACATAAACTGTAATAGCAATGATTACCAATTCTAACAGAAAGCACAGGGACACTAGATTTTCTAGATTTTTTAGGATGAGAAACAATATTAGTAGCATCTTCACAGAAGACAATGTGCTCATCCTCTATATTTCTAGTGACAAGATCTTTCACAATAGCTACCACAGGCTCAATATTAATAAGCTCATCGGGCTCCACAGTTTTCTTTGCACTTTTGCTAACCACATTAGCTATGATAGAATGTTCCTTTACCTTAGTAGGAAAAGGGATTTTCTCAACATAAGGTTCAGGCAAAATAGGATCAACAGTACAAACCTCTATGCTAGCAGGAGCATGGGTAACAATGTCTTTATAAGGAGCATGGTACTTTTCCCACTCTTTCTTGGAAATTTCAATATAAGAGGCAAAGGCATTTAAACATTTTGCAAGAACATGAGGATCAAGACCAAACTCATTACTAATTTCACGGAAGTCATCAGTTCCCATAAAAGATTTAATGCATTCATAATCAGAGTTTATACCTGACTTTCTTCCTTTGTCATTCTCCCAAGCTTCAGTGTTCTCTTGAATACGTTCTAGTAGATCCCATTAACTTCTTCCTTCATACGTGTGAATAATCCAGCACTAGAAGCATCTAGTAAATCTTTATCATGAAGAGAAAGCCTAGCATAAAAATTATTGATAATAATATTGTTAGGGAGTTCATGAATAGGACATTTAAGCATTAGTAACTTCAATCTCCCCCAAGCTTGAGTTGTACTCTCTCCATCATGAGGCCAAAAGTTATATATCAGATTTATATCTTTATGAAACTCACTGGGAGGATAAAATTTAGAATAAAAGAGAGATGCCATCTCCTCCCATTCCATGGATTGTCCATTCTTCAGCAGCTTATACCATTCTTCAGCTCTCCCTTTCAAGAATATGGAGAGTAACTTCTTCTTCACCTATTAAGTTGTGATACCTGCACACTTAAACAACCCGCATAATTCATGGATAAAAAGCAAGTGATCACGAGGATGGACAGTTCCATCCCCTAAATAATAATTATCCATAACACGATCAACAATACTTGAAGGTATCTTAAAAGGATCTATCTCAACAGGTGGTGGTTCATCTACTACCCTAATAGTGGTAGTAGTTTTCCCAAACAGAAAACCAAGTGGGTTATCCATATTGGAAACAAAGCAATGAACAGAAACAAAAACAATACTCACAGTAGAAGTTTCCTTTACCAGTTCCACTTTTCAATAGCGCTTCACTCCCCGGCAATGGCGCCAGAAAATAGTCTTGATGACCCACAAGTATAGGGGGTGTATCGTAGTACTTTCGATAAATAGCTGTGACACCCCCGGGATCAGGGCTAAACAAATCCCAGAACTCCGTCTGACATAAGCTTAACCTTGAACTCGAGAATATCCAGTGATGAATCGGTAACACAACAGTGACCCTACGACACAAAATTTATTACAGCAAGCTCATAACTGAGCAGAGAACCAAATTATTACAAGCAGAGGTCACTGACCACAAACATCAAACAATGGAAGGCAAATTATGCTATTAAGTATAGCAAACTTAACAAATGGCCTAAGAGGCCTGAAGCATAACGATGACGTCCCAACCCATAGATTCCAGGCTGCCGACCGGGAACCCCAAGCTACTCGTCGATGTCGATGTAGTACCAAACTCATCTTCAAGGGAGCACTTACTCTGCCAAAAGTATCAACATAGCAAGGGTGAGTACAGGGTGTACTCCGCAAGACTTATGGCTGGTGGAGTTGTTTTGCATAAAGCCATATTAGTGTATAAAACAAGAGGGAGAGAAAGCTCGTCTAGTCAGAGTGTTTTTAAAAAGGGATAAGAGAGCGACATATCCGAAATATTGATCATCATCTTGATATCCACCAAATCATCATCATCTACCAACTAGGATCACCCCTCGTACCCATGAGGAAGCATCCTTAAGCACACGTTGATCTGCCAAGTTTTATGATTAGGTTATAGTTCTCTATGATCTTAGAATCTGGTCACCAAGCGTTCATAACCGTGAACATGGCTTTTCGAAAAGATTTAACCCTGTAGGGGTGTACAACTTTACCCACACGTACCAACCGACTCTTAATGCCAGATGATTAGCCCTCTTCCTTGGAAGGCCGGCAGAGGGTGTGGTTGGACACGACCTTTACCTTGCTTTCGCCGAGACCATGAGTCATGCAATAAGTATGGTTCCGCCATAACGGGTAAAATCCTGAAGCTGGTACTTCAAGATGTGAGGTGAGGTTGGTGTACCAGGGGCGCCATATACCCCAAGCAACCTCAGCCATGCTTACCTACCTGTTATGAATGCACCTTCACCCGACAAATCTTTCAAACAGTTTTCTATGCATATGTCGAATGGAACGCCCGAACTATGTGACTCATGGAATCTACTAGGCAAGTTAATCAGGCGAGGTGTTCCCAAGCCCCGTGTGGTTGTACGCTCATATCGGTTCCAAAGGCAAGAACTCAGTTCCTAGTGGTGGCGAGCATGGGACTAGAAAAACCGCATCCCACGGTGGCCTCCCATACAAGCCTTAGCATGTTTAACTCATATCACCTCTGACATCATCTCATCATGTTCTCCTGTCATACTAGATTCTCTGCATCTGATACATCATTTGGATGGACCAGTACTGACAGCTATGCATGGCTAAGCAGACACAGATACAAGCTCTATCAGTGCACACAAGCCAAACCTAGTTATGCTAGGAGCAGCGGATAAGGTAATATAAGCTCAAAGGGAGTAATGCAATAGATAGGATACTCTATCTATCGATAAAATACCATAGTAGAATCATATGCATCATGGCAGGAATTGAAATGCTTTCGAAAATCATAGGATTATATCATGGTGGGGCTATGCTTGCCTATGCCAGTTGATAACAGATAAATAGATCTTCGGAATACTTGTACTTGACTTGGTTACAGTTGGTCAAGTATTATTCGTCGTTCTTCGATGGTCTTGATCTTGGTCTTCAATCTCGATCTCGATCTCGTATTCTATCGGAAAGAACCAAACACCAGAAAGAAAGGGGGAAACAATCAACACATGGCATCGATGCAATGCTCAAGCAAGTATGATGATATGGCAAGTTGAATTGTATTGAATTGAAACCCTAAAACATGCTCGATAGTTTAAACAGGGTTCCGAGGGGCGCAAACCCTAGCTCGGGGAAACTCTGGAATCACCTGTGAGGGGTTGATTAGTTCTCTAATGAAACTTGTCTTGAAAGTTGTTTAACAGTGCATGATTATAGCTTATATAGATAGTTCTTATTTTTCTTAACATTTTGATATATTATACATATTTTTCTAAGTTATAATGAATTAATTCTTGAATTTACAAGTTTATATCAATTTCTGAAAATATTAAAAATGTTTATTACATCTTTATGACGTCATCCAGGGCTGGGAACATTTATCACTAGGTCTAAGGCTACCCCCAGTCACTAACGAATAGGCCCCACGAGCGTATTTTATATTTCCAGAAAAGAATTACCTAAATGATTTTAAATAAAACAAAAGGGCTTATTGCATCACTGTGACGTCTCTATGACGTCATCCATGGTGAAGCTCACAGATTGAGCACAGGGTAGGAGATTGGGGGCGCGCGCGCATGCATGGTTGGGGCATCGGAGAGAGCGTGGCGCGGGCTACCTAAAGGTGGTGGCGCCGCCTGGATTGGTCACGGGAACAGGAACACGGCGAGGTTGCTGCGGCGGTGCACGGTGGTGGACGTCGCGAGCATGAACCAGAGCGGGAGGGAGAGGGAGGAGAGTATCCTGAGAATCGGCACGATTCTGGGACCAGTTCATCCAGAGGAGGTCGGAGACGACGGCTATATCGCGGCAGAGCTCGGCTGGACGCGGGGAAGAAGACAGCGTTGCAGGCGATTCCGAGCACCCCGGCTCAATTCCTTTGGCGAGAAGAGGCAGGAGAACACGACGGTGCTCTTGGCGGTCTCAGATACGCGAGGGGAGGCCGGAAGCAAGCTCGAGCTCGAGGCCATGGCGGGCTAGGGTTTGGTAGAGAGGGAACCTGCAGAGGGAGGGCGAGAGAGCGGCAAGAGGGACTGAGACGGATGAGCATGGCGCGGGGGGTCTTATCCTCTTCTCCTGAGGCGGCGGCGGGCACGAATCTGGCCTTGAGGGCGACGCGGCGCCGGTGACATCAGAGGAGCCGGCTCCATCGTCGGCGAGACGGCGAAGGACTGGGCTGAAGGGGTATGGGCCATGCTTGGGCTGCATGGGCCAATGTGGGCTACTTGCGCAGCAGTGGCAGTTAGAGGGGAGAGAAAAGAGAGGGCAAGCTGGGCTGGGCCTGGCACGGCTGTTGCTCTGTTTTTTATTTTCAAAAGCTTTTTCTATTTAGTTTTCTTGTTTCTTTCTTTTGCAAACCCATTCCAAATCTGTTTTTGATCATTCCAAAAATACCAGAACATTTGCAAATGTTAAAATATTGCAGGGACCCTTATAGCAATTTGGATTCCCTACATTTTGGTAATTTTTCAAAATTCAAACTATCTGAAGGTGTTTCCAAGAGAGGGGAAAATCTAGGGTTTAGAGTTTTATCTTTATGTTCTTTAGTGCACAATTTAAGGCATGATTCTTCTAAATGCACAAATAACCCTAAATATAAGAATGGCTGAAAACTGGGGTGTTACAGCTCTATCCCCCTTACAAGAATCTCGACCCGAGATTCCAAATGTAGGAAAAGAGACAAAGAGAGAAAGAGACAGGGTCACTATAAGATCCATCCTTTATAAAGGAAAAGATCCCTGTGATTACAATACTAGTCCCTGGATCAATGCTAGCATCCAAAGTTTAAGATGAAGTACACAGAAACAAAGGTCATTATTACATATCATTCCAGAGACAAACATAGTCTTTTACAAACTCCATGGCCACAGGCCTAATACAAGAGTTCAAATATATAATAAGATAATTAAGTCTTCATGTGCCACAGGCAATCATGTTGAGTGTAGACTCATAACCCCTAATCATCATCAGAATAACCTACAACATCACAAGTTACAGCCACAGTGGGTCAATACATTGGAATAGTATTGGCAAGTGATACCTTAGTATAATACTAGTGGTCTAGATTCTATATGCATTATAGCTAAGTGTAGCTTAGGCTTGATTTGCTCAAAATAGGTTTTGCCTATCAATTGAAATCACTAAGTTTTTCTTTGACAAAACTTTCCCAAGGAATCACCAATAGAAATTGGTGATCCTTCACCCTTGTTTAACCACAAGTTTTTACTTAGAAATTGGGATGAGGAGATTCTTGATAGCTTCCATGTCTTGATGCTCAAGTTGTCCTATACCAGGGACATGGCTAAGTACTTAGATTCTTCCATCTGCATAGGTTGTGCACTTTCCCCACAAGACTTAATTTTCACCAAGACAGGACCTTTCAGAAGCCTTCCCTTAGACAAAATGGAAGCGCTCCAAACCTATCATCCCACTACCACCAACTGTCCAAATGGCTAAGTTATTGCAACCTATATGATCCAGGCAGAGCCCATATTGCCATGTGGCTGCACTAGAAGCTTCTTAACATATGTCATCACAAATCCCTTTGTTCCTAGGTGGCTTTCCACAAGTGAGATACACAAGGTAAACCATAGAAATGGGCCTTGTGTAACCACTCAACACAAACCATTCTTTCCATTCCACCCAGGTGTTTCATTCACTTAGTTGTTTCATTAAGTAAAACACAAGTCCAAAGACTTAGAAATATTTTCTCATAACATGAATATATAACCACCCTTGGTTGCTACTAGCTAGGCTAAGCATGGCAATGGTAAGCATCTTAACTTAGAAATTTATAGCAATTCTACCACTACTAGGATTTCCCAAGCATAGCATATAGATCAAAATATTCATGCAAGTCCTATACAAAATATTTCTAGTGCATAGTTGAAATATATAGGAGTAAGATCATGAAGCACCACTTGCCTTGGTAGTTTGGGGAGTAGCAACAATATTCACACTCACAATCACTATTTGCACCACAATCTACACATAAAATAATGGCACCAAATCACATACAAAATATATACAAGCAAAAATATATGACTGCATGCAAAATGCCATGTGATGATTTCCTACACCAAACAAGACAAGTAAACAGTACTGAATCATAAACATGTTCAAAACATGCCAAATAAACTTTATTTGAACAACAAAACAATTTTCAAATAATTACTATACACAAAAATATGCCTACAAATGTTTCTGTGAAAACAACCATTTTTACAGAGGCAAAACATTAAACACATTGCATAAACAGAAAGGATTTTCTCTCCTGATTCCAATGATATAAAATTTGTAAAATTTGGACGTGTGGATAAAAAGTTATGAATTTTACAAGTTTGGTTAACTAATAGATCAAATTTTCTGTTTTAAATTAAAACAGAGGCCACGCGGCGCTTTCTGATTCGCTGGTACCGCTTCGCGCGGATCGACTAGCGTGGACCGTCAGATCTAACTCAAATCGCACGGCCAGATCTGTTCAGTACCCCTTCGTTTAAGTGATCTATCTAACATGTTGGATCTAGATCTAGCGGTGGTCGATCAAGCGACCAAAGTCTGGCGGCGCGCGGCGGCGATGAGCGGCGGCGCGCTCGGACTACGACATCGCGGTGGCTACAGAGGGAGCTGGGGTCATCGGAGAGGCTTACCAGACTCGCAGAGGTGTGCTGGAGCTCAACGCGGCAGTGGCTTGTCAAGGGGCGCACAGACACGATGGGTATTCCTCGTCAGAGTGGAGGCAGACGTCGGGTACGGCTGTTCGTCGTCGTTGCCGGAGTTGTAGACCATGACAGTGTGAATCAAGCGCTGGGTTAGATGTGCACGGGTCTGGCAAAAACGTGAGCATCAATAAGAAGGACGGGGGCGGTCGGAAATTACCAGGAGGTGTCACCGGAGTTGAGACAGACGGCGGCGTTCACTTGGCGTTGAAGTTGCCGACGAATGGGAGCGCGCACGGACGAGTGGGTGATGCTGGTAGGTGCAGAGGGATATGGGGAACTTGCTCGTGGTGTCTGGAAGGCAAGGGGCGACGGTGGCTGGCCGGAATTTACCACCAGAGTTCGTCTGTGCAGCGGCGGAGCGAGAGAAAATATGGGCAGCCTGGTGGCGCTACTAGCTAGCTCAGTTGGGGGAAATGGCCGTGAGGGGGAGAGGTTTAAGTAGCCGAGGCTGGACGGGGAGTTCCTCGACGAATCAACGGAATATAACAAGCGAATTCATCGGCAGTGACTGGGGAGGAAACGGTCGGAGTTGATTGCGGCGGGTTGAAGAGACGACTGACAAGTGGGGCGTGGTTGCCAGCGAGAGAGAGAGAGAGGGGGGGAGTGGGTCCAGGCAGTCAACGACTGAGGGAGTGGGTTTCTGGATGAAAATGTTTTCCTCGCGGGAGAGAGTTACTGGGCTAAATGGGCTAAGCGGCCGGGGTTGGGCCAGATTAGCTGGTTTGCTCTATTTTTTTCTCCTTTAATCCTTTTTCTTTTTCTGAATGGATTTTTGGTTTGAATTTGAAAGCTCAAATCAAATCAGTTTCAAATGAAACTTTCTCCAAACAAAAGTTTGTTGATTCTTGTCTCCTAGGAGGTGTAACACAACTGAACACACTTGAGGGAAAACAAAAAGGGTTTGAAAAAGAATTTAAACAAGCCTTAGTTAAATATTTATAAATAGTGAAGAAATGGTTTTTAAGTCATAATTTGTTTTTAAAACCTTGACCAAACCTTAGATGCATCACTCAAGCTCAAGCTCAACATTACTGATCAAAATAGTATCTTTATTATTAGAAGGTGGCAATATGACCATAGCTTGCTTACATAAAATAATGAGCATCAGATGCTCCTGTTTTTGAAATGGCTTTGAAAAGGAACCCTAAATGATCATGGATGCATGGATGATATGCAGAGTTTTGAATCATGATTTTAGGGATGTTACAAATCTAACCCCCTTAAGATGAATCTCGCCCTAGAGATTCGGATTGGCTAGCAAATAGGTGAGGGTGGTCTTTCCGAAGATCATATTCTCTTTCCCATGTTGCTTCTTCTTTAGAATGATGGTTCCATTGAACTTTGTAGAATTTGATAGTCTTAGTCTGAGTAACTCTTTCTGCAGTCTCAAGAATCTTGATAGGTTTCTCCTCATAAGTGAGATCACTTTCCAACTGGACCTCTTCCAAAGGTATAGTATCCTTCAAAGAAGTCTCTTCCATTTCTGGATGGCATTTTTTTAGCTGACTCACATGAAACACATTGTGAACAGCAGATAATGATTCTGGTAAATCAATCTCATAAGCTACTTCTCCTTTACGACTCAGAATCTTGAATGGTCCAACATATCTTGGGGCCAATTTTCCTTTGACTCCAAATCTCTTCACTCCACGGAGTGGTGACACTCTAAGATAGGCTCTATCACCTAGGTGACTTCTCTACGCTTAGGATCCGCGTAGCTCTTTTGTCGGGACTGTGCTATCTTCAATCTATCCTTAACTAGTTTGACTTTCTCTTCAGCCTCTTTGATCAGTTCTGGTCCGAACAGATTTATTTCTCCCACAACATTCCATACAAATGGGGTGGTACACTTTCTCCCATATAGAAATTCATATGGCGCCATCTCAATACTGGCTTGATAGCTGTTATTGTAAGAGAATTCTGCGTAAGGCAGACTTTCATCCCAACTATCTCCATAATCTAGAGCACATGCTCTCAACATATCTTCAAGTATCTGGTTGGTCCTTTCTGTTTGTCCATCAGTCTGAGGATGAAAAGCAGTACTGAATTCCAACCTTGTTCCCAATGAATCATGTAGCTGCCTCCAAAAATGAGAAGTGAATTGAGTTCCCCTATCAGACACAATACTCTTGGGTACTCCATATTGACATACAATTCTACTCATGTAGATCTTGGCTAACTTAGCACTTGTATAGGTTGTCTTCACGGATATGAAATGAGCCACTTTAGTTAGGCGATCCACTACTACCCAAATAGAATCATATCCAGACCTGGTCCTTGGCAATCCAGTGATGAAACCCATGTCAATTTTGTCCCACTTCCAATCAGGAATAGGTAGTGGTTGTAACAACCCTGCTGGCTTCTGATGTTCCGCTTTCACTCTACTACATACATCACACAAAGCAATATGTTCAGCGATGTCCTTCTTGAGATTATTCCACCAAAATCTTTCTTTCATATCCATGTACATTTTGGTGTTACCCGGATGAATGGAATACGGTGAGTTGTGTGCTTCCTGCAAAATCAGTTTCCGAAGCTCCGGATCTTGTGGAACACGGATACGTTTTCCATGCCATAAAGTACCCTTTCGTCTTCATGGAATCCTTTGGCTTTTCCTTTGTCAATCTTTTCCTTGATCTCTTCAATTTCCTTGTCTGTCTTTTGGGCTTCCTTGATTTTGTCCAACAAAGTGGGTTGAACATCCAAAGTCATGAGATGTCCTTAAGGCACAATCTCCAATCTGAGATCCTTAAATTGGGCACACAAATCGTCTGGCAATTCTCCCTTTGTAAGGCCATTTACAAAAACCTTACGGCTTAGAGCATCTGCTACAACATTTGCTTTACCGGGGTGGTATTCCAAACTCAAGTCATAGTCCTTGATGAGTTCTAGCCATCTTCTTTGTCTCATGTTGATTTATTTCTGGGTGAATATATACTTCAAACTTTTGTGATCTGTAAACACTTCACATCGCTTTCCCAAAAGATAATGTCTCCATGTTTTGAGTGCATGGACAACATAGGCTAACTCTAAATTATGAGTTGGGTAATTTACCTCATGAGTTTTGAGTTGTCTCGAGGCATAAGCCACAACTTTCCCTTCTTGCATTAGCACTGCACCTAATCCATGATGAGATGCATCACAATACACTAGGAAATCCTTCTCCAAATCTGGCAGACATAAGACTGGTGTTGTCACTAGTCTCTTCTTCAATTCTTGGAAACTGAGTTCACATCCTTCATACCAAGAAAGTTTCTTGTCTTTCTTTAGCAATTCTGTCATAGGCTTAGATACCTTGGAGAAATTCTCAATAAATCTTCTGTAGTATCCTGCCAAGCCAAGGAAACTGCAAACTTCTTTTACTGACTTAGGAGATTCCCATTTAGTTACAGCTGACACTTTAGCAGGATCAACTGCTACACCATCTCCTGACACAATGTGTCCAAGAAATACAACTTCATTTAACCAAAATTCACACTTGCTGAATTTGGCATACCACTTATGCTCTCTAAGCTTCTCAAGTATCAAACGCAAATGTCCTTCATGCTCTTCTTTGCTCTTGGAGTAGATCAGTATGTCATCGACGAAAAGGACAACAAACTTGTCAAGGAACTCCATGAACACCTTGTTCATCATATTCATGAAGTATGCTGGTGCATTGGTCAAACCAAATGGCATCACGGTGTACTCATACAATCCATACCTAGTGGTGAAAGTTGTCTTAGGTATGTCTTGTTCTCTTATCTTAAGCTGAAAATAACCTGATCGGAGATCAATATTTGAGAACACACAGGCTCCTTCTAACTGATCAAACAAGTCATTGTTTCTAGGCAAAGGGTATTTGTTCTTGATAGTCACCTCATTGAGTGAACGGTAATCTATGCATATCCTTTGACTTCTTTCTTTCTTTTCAACAAACAAAACTGGTGCTCCCCAAGATGAAGAACTTGGTTGGATAAACCCTTTCTGCAACTGTTCTCCAAGTTGTTTCTTGAGTTCTTTCAACTCATCTAATGGCATCTTGTATGGTCTCTTTGCTATTGGTCCAGATCCTGGTAGCAAATCAATAAGAAACTCCACATCTCTATACGGTGGCATTCCCGACAATTATTCCGGAAACACATCCGGATACTCACTCACAATAGGCACACTGTCTATGCTAACCCCCTTAAGAGAATTTAGCTTACTCCCTTTTGATTCAAAATTAGATTTGAATCTTATCCGTTTCTTCTCCGGGGTTGTGAGTGCGACAGTACGATTGGAACAATCTAGTACTCCTTCATACTTGGTCATCCAATCCATTCCCAAAATTACATCCAGTCCTTGGGAATCTAGGATTATCAGACTCACTGGAAACTTATGCTTTCCAAACTCTATCACTAGATCCCGGCATCCAAGACTTACTATCATATCTTCACCGGGAGAACTTACTTTTATTGGACACCCAATGTTTTCAGTTGGAAACCCATTTCTATCAACAAATGCTTTTGATATGAATGAATGTGATGCACTAGTATCAAAAAGAACAAGTGCTGGAATAGAATTGAGTTTGAACCACTGGTAGAAAATGCCCCATTGGTCCCGGTTGGTAAGGGGCATTAGTCCCGGTTACCCAAACAGGACGGGGCAATCGGTACTAAATCCCCAACCTTTAGTCCCGGTTGCCCCACCAACCAGGACAAATGGGGGTACATGTGGCGGCGTCAGAGGGCGAGGGGGTGGAGCATTAGTCCCGTTTCGTAACACGAATCGGGACAAATAACCTTCTGTCGCAGCAGAGATTTGGCACATTTCTCTACCGCGGCAGAGAATTCATTTTGGCACATTTTGTTGCCGCGGCAGCATTTTCGCCACTTTTTGTGCCGCGGTAGATAATTCATTTAGGTTGTTTTATTGTTTATTTAGTGTTTTGCACTTATCAATGAAGGAACCGTTATATTACACAAGATCATCATGACAATATTACATTCGATACACGGATCGAGTTCATGCAGTACATACAAAAGTTGCTCTATAGACAATCCCTATTGTCTATACACAGCCGAATAGTATTCCCCTTTTGGGTTTAGGACTTCTTCATCCAAGAATCTCGCCAATTCCTCCTGAATTGCTCGTACGCGAACCTTTGGTAGAAGACCGTCCCATAGACGTTCGATCTGATTTAAAAAAGGATTCAACCTATATGAATGAAACTAAACACAATTTGATTGTAATTAAAAACTATAGAAATTGTTTATGTACGTGGAGTTGCTCTAAATTTCTGCTCTTCTCATCGCACGTCTGCCGGATGAACTCGCAAACATAGTATCCACATAGATTGTTACCTGGTCCCTGTGTCAGGCACTTTACGAGAACATAGTTCAATCAAAATAATAATCAAGCATGATAATAACCGTATCAAAACTAGAATCAAAGAGATGCGCGGATATAGCTAGTGGTGCTTACATCTAGTGCTTCAAATATAAGCTCCTCTTTCCAAACACCCCTAGCCTTGTTGGTGAACCGTTTCCAAGCGTTGCCCGGCGAAGAAAACGAATAAAAGAAGTTATTAATTACTTGATATCATAAAATTCACGAATGTTGCCGATATATTGTCGTAATGATTAGAATTACCGCTGGAGGATCATCTGCATGTCCTTCCACTGCTCAAGGGGTTTATGTTTCGAGTCCATGACTAGTACACGCCCTTTGTCAATGAATGATTAGCAGAATATAGTGGAAGCTGTGAATGCATAACTAATCAATTATATACTTAACATCGAGTAAGCGAAATAGAAAGTGTATATAAGACAATAACACTCACTCGAAGTTGTAAGGAAAAAGTATTTCCCTTCTGGTTTCTTGAAACCTTAACACGTGTACTATATTATCCTTCGTATCCTGGGGTCTTGTTTTGAGATTAGCTTGATGAACCCAGTATGGCTCAATGAAGCCAATGTCATAGATTTGTCCTCTGCTGCATTCGAGAATCTTCATTCTGCATATTACAGTATGATTATATACATGCAATAAACAAGGTGAGATAGCTAGAGACTAAATTAATTACAGAATTAATACTTACAGACAATAGGCACTGATGATCGATTTTTCCAAGGCGTCTTGATTGAATAATTGAAATAGTTCATAAAATTCAATGGATATCATGTCATCCTTTTCTTTCCCATGATGCTTTTTTGTAACCCTCAGCACTATCCAGTTAGCCCCAGCCTTTGTGGCATGCATGTACCAGTTATGCAATCTTCGCATTTTTGTTGGAAGATTGTTTACCTCCTTAGGTTTGACGAGAGGTTTGCCGTACTGGTATTTGTATGCTACTTCACTCACGGGGAAGTACTCTAACTGGGATAAGTACTGGGCAATACTCATACCTTGAGCAGCGGCAGCTTCTCCGTATTGTGCAACTACCTCTGGATCATACTGCTCTTCGGCCCCATATTTGCTCGATCCGACATTGGTTTGGGAAATCACCTTGAGAGGGCGTAAGACTTTTTTGCTTGTTCTCCGAGCTGGGCAACAGATTTATCGCTTGCATCAGTACTACTCTTCGAGGCTTTTTGTGCCGCATGTGACTTGAGAATAGAACGCTCATAGTCTGATGACAGCTTTGGCTCGGGTTGATGAAGAGTCTTTTGCATTTTCAACACTTTGGCTTTTTCTTCTTTGGTGCTGGGGAACTCTGGCTCTTTCGGCCGCCTCAGCTTAGCGAAAAACGCTGTCGTTTCCGCATCAACGATCGTCGCAGTCTCCTCTTCAGTACAGTCATAAGCTCTCTTGGGAGGAACCTTTGGTACTTTTGGAAGAGGCTCTTGTTTACGTTTCGGCGATCGCTTACCACGACGCAGAGTAGCGGTACGCTTACGCTTTTTATCCTGAGGCGCCGGTGATGGCTCCCGCGGTGATGGATGCGCCGGAGATTAGTGAGGCAACGCAGCCGGGTGAGGCGACGAAGACGGCTGCCGCGACGGCGACGACCTCGCTGGAGACAGGTGAGGCGGCGGCGAAGATGGCCTTGGCGTGTGATTTCGAAGCACGATACATTCCTTCGGCCATAGAATGGTGACGTTTGCTGCGTCTCCCAATACAATCACATCCCCTTCACCTGCAGGGTAGTCAAGATCCAAAACTACAAAGGTGGGCATGATTTCATCCACCCCGACAACAGCGTAGCCCTCTGGAACCGGACGACAGTGGTAAGTTGGTGTGGGTCCAATTGGTAAGGCATAGCCGACCGCCACCTTCATTGATATGTTCACAACTTTGACATGTAGCTCGCAGTGTGTCATCTTTGTGATATCATCCACTGGGTAGCCAACAGGAGCCATCATCGGTGCACCATCGTCATCGCCATTGTCATCACCCGGGACCTCGGTGGAAGCCACACTGCTTTTTCGATTATTCGATAGGTCGGTAGCATCGAATGCAGTGTGCTGCTAAGATGGTCTGGTAGTACTTTTCTCTTTAAGTGCGTTAATTTCATCTTGTTGTTGCTTTATTCGTTCTTCAATTATACGCATTCGCTCTTTCTGAATATCTGCTTCAACTTCCACCCTGTCCTTTCTCCTCTGACGGCTTCTATCAGGATATTTCTTCCGCTCTTCGGGAAACCCAGTCCTCCATGGTTGGGAGCCTCTTGTGCCTTGTGTTCGTCCATCATGTTCCTTATTTCCAAGGTCAAGTGTGAGCTCATAATTCTCTCTATCGGGAATGAAGTCCCCATCTTTAACAGCCTTTACTGCTTTTCTCATCCTCTCGATTGGCAAGGGGTCTTCTTTATGTCGTATGTTATATATACACATCCCTTCCGACTCCAATGTGCCCCCATGCCCGTAAAACCAATTCCTTGCACGTTTTACCCAATCGTCTGTCTCTGGGGTGATCTTTTTAGCACGCAATTTATTCTCAAGTTTCTCCCACTTAGGAATGCCAGCCCTGTAGCCACCTTGCCCCATAGTATGGTGATAATTCTTGTTAGCAACATTCAGCTTATTCGTTGCAGACATTTTCTTAGATTTTTCTGATGTCTTGTAATTTACAAACTCAGCCCAGAATGGTTTTATCTTCTCAAACTGAGTCTTCTTGAAATCCGGAGTCTTCTCTTTCACGACATAGTCAAGGTGCAATATTTTCTTCCAGTTGGTGAAACACTGGGCCATCTTCTTCATAGCCCAATCCCTGACCTTAGCCTCCATGGCTCTCCCATGTTCTAAGGCGTCCTCAACTGGATCCTCCGCATTTGGATCCAGCTCTATCTTCGGTAGTTTGAAATTAACCATGAGCCTCTTCCATAGTAAATCTTTGGCCTTGTTAGGGACAAACAAACATGTTCCCTCTTCTTTAGCATCAGCAGGCCTATTCCAATTTTGAATGGTGATCGGGATTAAGTCCCTAACGATTACTCCGCATTGTGCCACAAATTTGATTGCGACAACTTCGGGAGCCGTCGGTTTGCCGTCTTCAGCGATATCTTCGATCCTGAACCTCTCATGGTTGTTTCAACTTTTTGGTTGGGCCTCGTCCGCTCTTTTCATTAGATTTGTTCGATCCGGAGGGCTAAAAGAAGAAATATCGTCGTTACTATTTCTATATAGATAGAAGATGATTAATTAATGAATTAATTATATTACATGCACCTCGCCAGAGCGGTCGTCTTCTCGATTACAAAAGGCATCGCCTTCTCCCTCGCAGAAGGCAACACCTTCAACCTCAAACAAGTCGTCTATTCCGGCAAAAAGAGGATCACCCTCACCGGAGTTGTTCAGAAACTTCGATACATCTAAATTTTCTTCCCCGCGGATCACACCTTGGATCAACTCTTCCTTTTCTTCGTCTCTGACGTGTGGGTCCATATTTTCTGCATAGGTGGAAAAACGGATAAACCCTAATTCAGAGAAACCCTAATATATACATACACAATAATAAAAATATATACATACACACTATATATACATACACAAAAAGGGAAGGGCGGCTGGAGTGCGTGGCGATGGACGGAGACGGAGGCGCTGTGGCGGTCGGGGAGGAGGGATAGGCCGAATGCTCAAACAAGGATGATGATATTACAAGTTGAATTGCATTGAAATGAAACCCTCAAACTTGCTCGGCAATTTAAACGGGGTTCCGAGGGTTGAAAACCCTAACTCGGGAAACTCCGGAAACACATGAGAGGGGTTGATTTAGTTCTCTAATTAAACTTGTCATTAAAGTTGATTATCAATGCATGATTATAGCTTAAAAAGGTAGAACTCATTTTTCTGAACATTTTGATATATTATTTGTATTTTTCTGACTTATAAATAATAAGATATGAATTTTACAATATTTAATCATTTTCTGGAATTATAAAACAATTTATTTCATCAGGCGCATCGTGTATAAAGTGAAGAACCAATACCGGAAAGAAAGGCGGCAATCAATCAACCCTCAGGTTCGGGATGCCCTGGCGAGGACACACCGACTAACCCTAGGTGCAACATCGATTCAAATAGGGTCTATGACAACTAATATCATATACAAATACAAAATATGATAATATACATATACATATACAAATACAAATACAAAATATGATAATATATAGGACACTCTATCTATCGATAAAAGACCACAGTAGAATTGTATGCATCATGGCAAGAATTGTAATGCTTTCGAAATCATAGGATTATATCATGGTAGGGCTATGCTTGCCTTTGCCTGTTGATAGCCAAAAGCAGAGTTGCAGGATCTTGTACTTGACTTGATTACAGTTGGTCAAGTATTTGTCTTCGAGCTTCGACGGTGTTGATATCTGTCTTCGATCTCGATCCCGATATCGTATTCTACTGGGAAGAACCAAAACACCGGAAAGAAAGGGAAATAATCAACACATGGCATTAATGCAATGCTCAAGCAAGTATGATGATATGACAAGTTGAATTGCATTGAAATGTAACCCTAAAGCATGCTCTACAATTAATCGGGGTTCCGAGGGGTGAAAACCCTAACTCGGAGAAACTCCGGAACACATGAGAGGGGTGGATTTGTTCTTCTAATTAAACTTGTCATTTAATTTGTTGAACAATGCATGATTATAGCTTAGATAGCTAGGTTTCATTTTTCTGAACATTTTGATATATTATTTATATTTTTCTGACTTATAGATTAAAAGTTATTGAATTTATAAGATTATAATTCTTTCTGAAATTATTAAAAGCTGGTTAAACTCTTTACACCGCAGGCATACCTAGCCACAATGACTGACAGAGGGCCCCCATGGCCACCTCAGCAGACTCGCAAGCAAGAGGGACCGGGGGGCTGGTTGGTAATTTCTCACCGAGGCAGTATCTAGCCAGAGGGGCTGACGAGTGGGCCTGGGCCACGCAGGCAACACGTGGACGCCACGTCGGCTCGCCGGCCAACGGGCCAGACGACGGTGCGGGTCGGCGCTAGGAGGCGAGCGGGGATGCATGGGCTAGCGCGCTAGACTCGCGTGGTTGCGTTGAGCCAAAAGGCAGCGGCGCCTCTTCAGATTGGTCACCGGAGCATGGCGCACGGCGAGCAGCGGCGGCGTCGGCGAGCAGGGACTATAGAGCGAGGGAGAGACACTACTGCAGAAAGGCTTATAGGTGCCAGGTGGTTAGTGAGGGACAAAACTGGGCTTGTCACTAGTAAGCCTTACTAGCGACAGGTAAGGATAAGCCTATCACTAGTACAAAGTGCTGGTGTCACTAGTATTTTTTGTGGAGACTGGCTGAATGGAAAATATACTTAGTGACGGACATATATAAATGTCTGTCACTAGTAAAGCTATGATTAGCGACAACATAAAAATATGTCTGTCACTAATATTTTTCGTGAAGGTTGGCTGAAAGGAAAATTTTCTTTGTGATGGACATGTCTAAAGGCATGTAACCGGTAACCAGATTTTTTTTCAGTTATTATGTACATTGGTTTCGGGTACAAATGAATTTGGTAGCAAGACACTACAATTTTGAACCTAGGACAAATCAAACAGCATAAAAATTAATTTTGTCGAAATATTTCGCACGCGAATTTCCCGTTGGAGGAAATTTGTCGAGAGCAATTTTGAGGGTAATTTGCAGAGAGGAATTGTCAAAATCAATTTGACGAGAGAAAAATTGTTCAAATCAAAGCAAGAAGTGGCCGCTGCAGCCAATGAGACTATAGGACTGGGTTCCCCTCGATCGCCCAGCCGCACATGATCTGAACCATCGATATTTCCGCCCATTGTTTTGAACCGTCCATCCAGTCCCCGCGGTCACCGCCCAATGCCCATTGATCTGAACCGTCTAGTCCAGTCCCCGCAGAGGCACAACAAAACCCTAACCATGGCGCAGAGCCGCAGCCTCTCATTCTCTCCCTCGTGCGACCCCTAACTCCCTTTCCTTCTCCCCGATGCCACGCGCTGCCTCCATCCCGTGCCGCTTCCTTTGATCTCCTCTCCTCCCCGTCGTCGACCTCTACCCACCCGTCCTGGCGCTCCGCTTCACCGCCGGTGACGGGCGCGCGCCTCCAAGCGGGGCAACTACCCCCGCGGCTGCCGCCGCCGACGGCCGCATCAAGGCGGGCCTGCAACGGTTGCAGCAAGATGGGAGCATGTTGGTGCGGGCATGGGACAAATATCTGGGAGAATCTCCTCATTGCCGGATCGATCTAGATGCTGCTACTGGGCTGCAAGCAGCTGTACCAACCTGAGCAAGTAGACGGGAAGTAGCAGGCTACTGTCCCTTGCGCTAACGATGGGATATACAAGAAATAGAAAGAAGGGGGGTAGATGAAGACCAAGGAAAAGCCTGTTGAACCTGACCAGATTGACGATCTATCCTAAGGTAACTTCTACGTAGTCTGTAGATGGTAGAGTGATAGATTGCTTTGAGGATTAGTACGGCTGCACTTGTTTTGAGTAATTTGGTAACGGAGTATTAGAAGTGAAACTGGCACTAAAGGGAGCATCATCTGAGATGGAACCAACAATAAAGTTATAGATGATGTCGATAGCTTTCCAATGATACCAAGTTTGTGCAATTCGTATTAGCGGTTGTTTAGATATCATCAAAATTGTGCCGCTACACTAGGATTTGCAGTCTGTGATGGTTTATGTTTCAAAACAATTAGATAAAGGGGATCCAGAATAACGTTAGCTAAACAGGTCAGTCCACCAAGTTCCAGAGATTAGATTAAAGGCATGAGCATAAGATTCTGGCTGTGTTTAAGAGAAACGTATATATTTTTAATTATTGTAATGATTATTGATGGAAGGACCAGTTCTAAGAGGTATTTTACAAGTCCAACCAACTTTTGCCAGGTTTATTTCTCACCATGTCTCCCATTGGGTTCTCTCTATTACTCTAGCATAATAGGGTGTGTTCATCTGAATATGGAGGCCCTCTAGTGTTAAAGATTGTCATTTTTGGTAATCAAATGAGGGGATGGTTGCTAGGCGCTAGCTAACTAATATAATAAATATTATTCCAAATGATCTAACCAAGAAATAGAAAAGCTTTCAAGAACATAAATTTCATTTAGATAATTGATTTAAATATTGTGAACATCGTCTATAATTTTATGATATTGTTGTTTTAAATTCTTATACACATTTGCTTTGATCAGTGAGTTATGCTCTAATATGAAGCGAAGACTTGATTACGACGAACTGGTGAAGTGTCTGACATTCACGACCAATCGACAACTGCCACCAACATGCTCCAAATGAGCTTCCTTGTTCTGGAGAATCTCCTTGCCATGTTCCAAAGCACTTGCTATTTGCCTCCATTAATAAGTAGAAATAGGAAATATAAAGAGCTACTCTGATTGTTTGGACAATCCATGAACAGCTTCTGTATGAATGAAAAGCTTCTCGTCATTATGAAATGTAAATATTATGTCATATTGGGTTATGTCATTGTACAACATATTATTGTGCTATATGAAATATTCATGAAAAATGCATTTAATTTTTTTACAACATCTTATTGTGCTATATGGAATATTTGTGGAAATATAAATTTTTTATTATCGAAATTCAAACCAGTGACAGACAGAAGAAGGGCATGTCACTAGAAAACCCCATAGGGTTGTGGCATTTGATCGCAATCGGTGACATGCATCTAATTTGCATGTCACTAGTATAAACATACTAGTGACTAGCACATGTAAATGTCTGTCACAAGTACAAATACTAGTGACAGACACTTGCCTGTCACTAGTAACCTTATACCAGTGACTAGTCATCAGTGATAGGCGCTTTGTCTGTCACTAATGGGCCTTTTGAGCCTGTCACTGATAGCCTATTCTGCAGTAGTGAGAGGGAAAAAAGGTCGGCGAGATCCGCGTGCTCACCCTAGTGCTCAAGGTAGTGACGGGGAAGCGCGGGGAGGTCCTGAATGGCGTGAATGGCGACGGCGGCCGGCATTGGTGACGGAGAGGAAGTGCTCGATTCCGGCGGGAGAGAGCAAGGCTGCAAGCGAGCTTCGGTGAGGAGGCGAAGCAGCGGCGGTAGGCGCGAAGGCGGCGGGCAGCTGACGGCATCGCTCAGTCCTGTCTTGAGAAGATTGTGAGATGGGGAAGAAGAAGAGGAGGGGCACCCATTTATTAACCAAAGGGCCTTTTGTCCCGGTTGGTAGCTCCAACCGGGACTAAAGGGTCATACGTCCCAGTTGGAGCCACCAACCGGGACGTATGCTCCAATTTTTTCAGCAGACCAAGGAGCGCGCGCAGGGGGTCTTTAGTCCCGGTTGGTGGATCCAACCGGGACATATGACCCTGTTTTCAAATTTTTTCAAGAATTTTCCTTCTGTTCCCGCCTTATTTTTTGTTTTGGAGTTTAAATTTGTTATGTTTTTAAATGATAATTACTTTGGACTTTGGAAAAACTTTAAACATAAAAAGTGTTTGAATTTGAATAACTAATTCAAAACCATTTACTGTTTTTAAAAATAATTAATGTAACCATTTAAACTATGAACCATTTAAAATTAAAAATGAATTAACTTATATTTTTTGAATATTCATTTGGAATTTAGAAAAACTTTAAACATAAAAAGTGTTTCAATTTGAATAACTAATTCAAAACCATTTACTGTTTTTAAAAATAATTAATGTAACCATTTAAACTATGAACCATTTAAAATTAAAAATGAATTAACTTATATTTCTTGAATATTAATTTGGAATTTAGAAAAACTTTAAACATAAAAAGTGTTTGAATTTGAATAACTAATTCAAAACCATTTTCTGTTTTTCAAAATAATTAATGTAACCATTTAAAATTAAAAATGAATTAACTTATATTTTTTGAATATTGATTTGGAATTTAGAAAAACTTTAAACATAAAAAGTGTTTGAATTTGAATAACTAATTCAAAACCATTTTCTGTTTTTAAAAATAATTAATTGAACCATTTAAACTATGAACCATTTAAAATTAAAAATTAATTAACTTATATTTTTTGAATATTTATTTGGAATTTAGAAAAACTTTAAACATAAAAAGTGTTTGAATTTGAATAACTAATTCAAAACCATTTTCTATGTTTTAATTTGGATTTGAATTAACTTATATTTTTTATATATTAATGGGCGGGAAAAAAGGACGGGAAATAATGGGCGGAAAGAAAATTTTATTAGGATAGAACTGGAATTAAAGTACATAACACAACTAACACAAAGTTACATAGAAGAACTGGAAATTAAGATACATGGCCAGATTAAGCCACAATCGGCCGAACTTGTTTTACAATGTTGGAGTCATTCGGTCATGCTCCTGCATACACCTGTAATACTCGCCACTGTAGTAAATCGTACTAAATCATGCCGTCGTCATTGTCATTCGGGGTCGCCGTAGTTGAACCTTAAAGGCTGAGTACGAGTGGGCTGGACTTGAGGGTAGCGCAGGCGGGGGCTAGAGTCGGCGGCCGTGTCATAGTCCATGACGCTCTGGAGAGTCCGACCGCGCTACCACAACCGACGGCCGGCCTCGTTGAAGATCTAACGGTATTTTGGTGGTTACTTCACAAAACGACCCGTTTTTTGCGCTCGGAAAATGGAAAAGGGCTTTTCCGTGCGAAAAAAACGAAAACTTCCTCCTGCAACATTGTTCTTCATACCAATGTCCACATGCATGCATAATATGGGCACAACATCACAAACTATGTCGTGATTCAGCACATAACATCGGTCATTTGGACCGAAAGCCATGAAACCTCGAACATGATAGGTCATTTTGTGAAGGTTTTTTCGAGACATGATCAATATACCAAGTCTGGTATTTTTCCTTTCAACTATGTCACATAATATGACACCACGCGAAGGATTTTCATTGTTCGGATTTTTTTTGAATTTATTATGCCCGTTTTGAATTTACTAAATTTCTAACTATGGTCGAACCGGCGTGCATGAAGATAGGGGACGAGCATCGTTAGATCTTGCATGGGATCTCTGAAGAAACCACATATTGCGAGTCTAAAAATGAGATTTTCAAAAAATCACGGGCAATAGATCATGTACCTGTAGTATAAACCGGACCCACTTCCTACCGATTCGGCATACATTTGTCCTTTTTACCCGGGATGGACGAAAAGGTTTGAGATGTCCCGGTTGGGAGATAGTCCATGTAAGGTGGTCTAGTATTTTAGGAAAATGGGACGGTAGCATTCTGAAACGGCATTTTGGTGGTTACTTCACAAAATGACCCGTTTTTTTGCGCTCGGAAAATGGAAAAGGGCTTTTCCGTGCGACAAAAAGGAAAACTTCCTCCTGCAACATTGTTATCCATACCAATGTACACATGCATGTATAATACGGTCACAACATCACAAACTATGCCGTGATTCAGCACATAACATCGGTCATTTGGACCTAAAGCCATGAAACCTCGAACATGATAGGTCATTTTGTGAAGGTTTTTTCGAGACATGATCAATATTCCAAGTCTGGTATTTTTCCTTTCAACTATGTCACATAATATGACACCACGCGAAGGATTTTCATTGTTCGGATTTTTTTTAATTTATTATGCCCGTTTTGAATTTTCTGAATTTCTAACTATGGTCGAACCGGCGTGCATGAAGATAGGGGACGAGCATCGTTAGATCTTGCATTGGATCTCTGAAGAAACCACATATAGCGAGTCTAAAAATGATTTTTTCAAAAAATCACGGGCGATAGATCATGTACCTGTAGTACAAACCTGACCCACTTCCTACCGATTCGGCATACATTTGTCCTTTTTACCCGGGATGGAAGAAAAGGTTTGAGATGTCCCGGTTGGGAGATAGTCCATGTAAGGTGGTCTAGTATTTTAGGAAAATGGGACGGTAGCATTCTGAAACGGCATTTTGGTGGTTACTTCACAAAACGACCCGTTTTTTACGCTCGGAAAATGGAAAAGGGCTTTTCCGTGCGACAAAAAGGAAAACTTCCTCCTGCAACATTGTTCTCCATACCAATGTCCACATGCATGCATAATATGGGCACAGCATCACAAACTATGCCGTGATTCATCACATAACATCGGTCATTTGGACCGAAAGCCATGAAACCTCGAACATGATAGGTCATTTTGTGAAGGTTTTTTCGAGACATGATCAATATACCAAGTATGGTATTTTTACTTTCAACCATGTCACATAATATGACACCACACGAAGTATTTTCATTGTTCGTATTTTCAATATACTAAAGGTTCATCTTTAGTCCGGTTGGAGGATTTCGGCTGGGCCAGCGGCACTAATGATAGGGTGAGTGTCGACATTATGTCTGCGGTGTACCTTGTCGGATGGTGTCACCAACCGGTACTAAAGATGAACCTTTAGTCCGGTTGGAGACACCAACCGACAAAACAATCGACACTAATAATAGGGGTGAGTGTCGACATTATTTCGTAAGTGTCGACACTATGCCGAGCTGCTTGTACTATATATAGGCATCCTTGTGAGTCCAGTCCTCCAGCCAGTTTGAGGCGTCTCCAAGATGGTTTTCGAGAGTAGGGACACCACTACGTCCGATTTGAGGAGATGTCGTGAGCCCATCCTCGGCATCTCCGAGAAAGCTGTCATAGAGGCACTCCTAATATGTGAAATTAGTTAGCTCCTAGGCGTATTAATCTAGTTAGAGAAGTTACAAGCTACAAGATGGTTTTAGAGCGAGGACACCACTACGGCAGTTTGAGGAGATGCCGGGCCAGTCCTCGGCATCTCCGAGAAATCGTCATAGAGGCACTCCCTAATATGTGAAATTAGTTAGCTCCCAGGTGTATTGATCTAGTTAGAGAAGTTACAAGCTGCAAGATGGTTTTCGAGAGCAGGGACACCACTACGACCAGTTTCAGGGAGATGCCGCCGGATCCCAGTCCTCCGGCATCTCCAAGAAACTGGTCATATAGGCACTCCCTAATATGTGACCGCGCGCGTTTGAAGATCAGATCTTAATGGTAAGTACGAATCGGGACAACTTCTTCATAGTCCCGATCCAGCCACAAAACGGGACTAACACTCAAGACATTTATTAATATTAAAAACTGGGACTACAAAACCGGGACTAAAGTCCCCCCTATATATAGTCCCGCTCAAGCCACAAACCGCGAAAGATATCCTTCGGTGAAGCCACAAACCGCGAAAGACATGAACTAGAGTTACATAATATGAGCATGAACTTCTTGGCATATGTCCTTCCTTATGATCGCTTCAGACGTAACCATGGAGCATCTTCTTTACTTCACGGAATGCTTGGGTCAGTTTTCACTGTGAAGGGCGGAATTTCATCAAACTTATTATAATCTTCTGACATGTCTGTCTTGTCCTCGATTCCCACGATGTTTCTTTTCCCTGAAAGAACTATGTGACGCTTTGGCTCATCATATGATGTATTCGTTTGCATATTTTTTTATTTTTTCGGTCTGGAGGACATGTCCTTCACATAGAAAACCTGAGATACATCATTGGCTAGGACGAATGGTTCATCTCTATAACCAAGATTGTTGAGATCCACTGTTGTCATTCCATACAACTGGTCTATCTTTACCCCTTCTCCATTCAGGTTGACCCATTTGCAGTGAAACAAAGGGACCTTAAAAGAGACTCCATAGTCTAGTTCCCATATCTCCTCTATGTAACCATAGTATGTGTCCTTTTGTCCATTCTCGTCTATTGCATCAAAGCGGACACCACTATTTTGGTTGGTGCTCTTTTTATCTTGGGCTATCGTGTAGAATGTATTCCCATTTATTTCGTACCCTTGGAAATTCAATACAGTAGAAGATGGTGACGCGGCCAACAAGTATAGCTGATCTCCAACAGTGGTGTCATTCAAGATATGTGTCTGCATCCAACCACCGAAAGACTTCATGTGTTCATCTGTAATCAGTGATTCAGGCTTCCCCGGGTTTTTGGAGCGTAGAATATTCTTGTGTTCCTTGATATACGGAGCTGCCAAGGTGGAATTATGTAGAACTGTGTAGTGTGCTTTAGTGAAAGAATCCCCATACCTACATATCATTGCTTTCTTTCCTAGCGTGCCTTTTCCACTTAGTATTCCCTCATGCCACGAGTCAGAAACACCAATCGGCTTAAGGTCAGGAATAAAGTCAACACAAAACTCAATGACCTCCTCTGTTCCATATCCCTTGGAGATGCTTCCTTCTGGTCTAGCACGGTTATGAACATATTTCTTTAAGACTCCCATGAACCTCTCAAAGGGGAACATATTGTGCAAAAATACCGGACCGAGAATGGCAATCTCTTCCACTAGGTGAACTAGGAGATGCGTCATAATATTGAAGAATGATGGTGGGAACACCAATTCAAAACTAACAAGACATTGTACCACATCCTTCTGTAACATTGGCAGAATATCTGGATTGATTACCTTCTGAGATATTGCATTGAGGAATGCACACAGCTTCACAATGGGTACTCGAACATTTTCCGGTAGAAGCCCCCTCAATGCAATCAAAAGCAACTGCGTCATAATCACGTGACAGTCATGAGACTTCAGGTTTTGGAACTTTTCTCTGTCATATTTATTATCCCCTTTATATTAGATGAGAAGCCCGACGGCACCTTGATACTATAAAGGACTTCAAAAAAGATTTCCTTCTCTGCTTTAGTAAGAGCATAGCTGGCACGACATAAGTGACGCCCTTTATCCGTCTTGTTCTGTGTATGCATGTTCTTTGGGTCTTTCATAATTTGTTGGTCCTCCCGTGCTTCTGGTGTATCTTTTGTCTTCCCATACACGCCTAGGAATCCTAGCAGGTTCACGCAAGGATTCTTTGTCACGTGCATCACGTCGATTGAAGAGCGGACATGCAGGACTTTCCAATATGGCAACTCCCAAAATATAGATTTCTTCTTCCACATGGGTGTGTGTCCTGTAGCGACGTCGTTCGAAACTGATTGAAGAGCGGACATGCAGGACTTTCCAATATGGCAACTCCCAAAATATAGATTTCTTCTTCCACATGGGTGTGTGTCCTGTAGCGACGTCGTTCGAAACTGATTGAACGCCGGGACCCTTTCCAAAGATTACTTCTATGTCCTTGACCATACCAAATACATCATAACCGGAGGAGTTCAGGCTTCTTCCGGTGATCTGCCTCACCTTTGAAATGCTTGCCTTTCTTTCTTACGGGATGATTGGTCGGAAGAAATCGTCGATTCGCCAGGTACACAACCTTCTTGCATTTATGCAAATATGTACCTTTAGTCTTATCTAAACAGTGTGTGCATGCCTTATATCCCTTGTTTATGCATCACGAAAGGTTACTAAGAGCAGGCCAATCATTGATGGTTACGAATAACAACCCTCGTAGATCAAATGGCTCCTGTTTGTTCTCATCCCACGCACGTACACCTGGTTTGCCCTACAACTGTAAGAGTTCTTCAACTAATGGCCTAAGGTACACATCAATGTCGTTGCCCGGTTGCTTCGGGCCTTGGATGAGCACTGGCATCATAATGAACTTACGCTTCATGCACAACCAAGGAGGCAGGTTGTAGATACATAGAGCGGGCCAGGTGCTGTGACTGCAGCTCTGCTCCCCAAAAGGATTCATGCCATCTGTATTTAGACCAAATCATAAGTTCCTTGTGTCACCTGCAAAGTCTGGGAAGTCTCTCTCGATTTTTCTCCACTGTGACCCATCAGCAGGGTGTCTCAACTTCCCTTCTTTCTTACGGTCTTCTTTGTGCCATCGCAACAACCTGGCATGCTCTTTGTTTCAGAACATGCATTTCAACCTTGGTATTATAGGAGCATACCACATAACCTTAGCAGGAACCCTCTTCCGGAGGGGCTCTCCCTCAACATCACCAGGGTCATCTCGTCTGATTTTATATCGCAATGCATTGCATACCAGGCATTTATCTAAATTCTCATACTCCTTACCGCGGTAGAGGATGCAGTCATTAATGCATGCATATATCTTTTGCACATCTAATCCTAGAGGACAAAGAGTCTTCTTTGCTTCGTAGGTACTCTCGGGAAGTTCGTTATGTTTTGGAAACTTTGGCTTCATTATTTTCAGCATCTTTTCAAATGAGGAGTCAGTTAGACCACACTCTGCCTTCCATCGCAACAATTACAGTGTGGTACCGAGCTTTGTGCTGCCATCTTCACAATTTGGGTACAACAATTTCTTGTGATCTTCTAACATGCCCTCTAACTTCAACTTCTCATTTTTTGTTTCACAGTCTCGCTTTGCATCAGAAATGACCCTACCAAGTTCATCAGCCGGCTCATATGATGCCCGTTCTTCACCTCCTTCCTCTCCATTGTCTTCCATTGCAGTATCACTGTATTCAGGAAACATATGATGATAGTTGTTATCATCATCTTCTTGTTCACCATCTTCCATCATAACCCCTCTTTCCCCGTGCTTGGTCCAGCAATTATAGTTGGGAATGAAACCTTTCATAATCAGGTGGCCGCGAATGATTTTCGAGGAAGAGTACTACTTGTTGTTCTGACATTGAACACATGGACAACGTATAAAACCATTCTCTTTGTTTGCCGTAGCCACATCGATAAATTTATCCATGCCTTCCATATACCCGGCTACGCGCCGGTCACCGTACATCCATTCCCGACCGTTCATCCACATCATATAAGTAAGTTTATCAAAAAACAGGACATCATAAATAGTGAAATGACCAATTCACATCGACACATGCATTGTATCAATGACAGAGAAAAGATAAGATTGCTAACCTCGATCGAGGGAAATAAAGAGGAGAAAGCTCAAGTGCGTCTCGAACACCTTCTATATTTTTGTTCTATGAGAAATTGAACGGGATTATTCACTCAAACATTTCATCAAACACCTTGAATGCATGTATAGGGGAAAAAACTAGCACACCCCTCACACCTTCCACCAAGAGAAAAAACAGAGTGGAGGCAGAGGGCTGGGGCGTTGCATTTATAGAGGGCGGGAGCATACGTCCCGGTTTGTAACACAAACCGGGACTAAAGGTGTGTGCCACGCCACGTGGCTGACGCCCAACCTTTAGTCCCGGTTTGTGTTACAAACCGGGACGTATGCCCCCTTACCAACCAGGACGCATGCCTCCGGGCCCCGTGCCCTCTCGAACCGGGACGCGTGCCCGCATTAGTCCCGGTTGGTGGCGCAACTAGGACTAATGCTCTGAGGGCGCGCGAACGGATGGCATGTTTTCTACTAGTACCCGCAACAGCATCAGGTTCCTGATAGATTTCCTCCACATCGATGTGGTTCACTTGTCCCTTTTGGAAAGGGTTGGGCTTGTTGGGTCCTTCAACTTTATTTTCTGGTCATTCATTTGCATAATTCCCCATCTTCTTGCACTTGAAACATTGAACCTGACTAAGATCTTTCTTGATAGGCTGGCTTCCGCTTCCACTTCCATTATGGTGGATTTTATACCCACTCTTGTGATTATTGTACTTGTCATTGTCATGACTACGGTGATGCTTGTTGTCATGATGACGGTTGTTGTTGTGGTGGTTGTTGTACTTTCCATGCTTGTGGGATCCAGAATTCCCACTATCATCATAATGGGAACGTTTGTGAGACGATCCCGAGCTGTACTTATCAGAGTTGTGATTTCTCTTCCTGCTTTCAACATGTTTCATCTTGCTCTCCAAGATGGCAGCCTTGTCACAAAGAGACTGGTAAGTGGGGACATAGGCCATAGATAGCTGTAGGTTTAGTTCATCGCTCAGTCCTTCGAGGAACTTCTCTTTCCTCTTAGCATCAGTGTCAACCTCATCCGGTGCATAACGCGCCAGATTGTTGAACTCCTCAATATATTCAGCCACGCTGCGGTGGCGTTGTTTCAGGTTATGAAATTCCTTCTTCTTTAAACTCATCACTCCGGATGAGATGTGAGCAGTATGGAAACCATCTTCAAAGATAGCCCATGTCACATCCGTAATTGGAGTGGTGATCTGGAAGTTATCCCACCATGTAGCTGCGGGTCCTTCCAACAAGTGTGCTGCGAACCTGACTTTCTCCTCATCAGTACATCCAACAGTTATCAAATCCTTGTTCACTGAGCGTAGCCAATCATTGGCCACCATGGGATCAGTAGTTCCTGAGAACTTTGTTGGCCTCAGTCTTAAGAACCTGGTAAGCATGTCAAAACCCGGTGGATTTTTCTGATTGTTGTTGTTGTTATTGTTCTGATTCTGTATGAACGTGGTCATCATCTGCATCAGCTGCGTCTGAGCTATCATCATCTGCTGCATCTCAGGGGTGATATTGTTGTTTTTAGGGTTGGGATTGGCACGTCGGGGAGGCATATGTGGTTTTCAATAAGGATAAGAATGAGATACCCATAGATGCTAACATGCACAATACATCACATAACAATCACCAAACATGCATCATAAAAAGTTCAACAACATAGACAACAAGTTTTGAAAAGTAAACACACAACTAGCAAGCCATCCACATGTTGGATGGTCATTGCGACTCAATAATCAAAAGCATGGTAAATAAATGGTAAATGAGTAGTCATCACTACTCCTCTGCATCAACTTCCTCATCAACAAGTGTAAGACCTGCATTCTCCACAGCGGTCTTGTATTCCTCGACATTGGTAGTCAAGGCCTCTACTTTGGCTTTGAGAGCCCTCTTCTATGAACGAAGTCTCTCAATCACACCCTGCTGATGCTCGAGCTCGAAGTCCTTGGCCTCTAGTTCTGCAGTCATGTCTCGAATCCTCTTGTTCCTATCTTGGACTCTCTTCTCTTGACTCTTGAACTTTCTATCCTGACTCTCAAACCTGGCCTTCATTTCCTTGACTATCTCATCTTGCTCCGCGAAGAGCTTGTCCTTCTCACGAAGCTGCAACTGGAGTTCGTCATTTCTAAGCATGACGCTGGTCCTATCAGTATCTAGATGCCTAAGAAGAACCTCTAAGTCCTGGAGGTACAAACGAATCAGCTCTGCCGTCTCTCTAGCGGTATCCTCGAACTCAATAGCCTCACCATCCTCGTCATGTCTACCGAAGGCGTGGAAGTGAGTACCTCTAACCTCCCGAGAGTGTCTCCCTAACAAGTGTCCAAGCAAATCCTGCATGACTACCTCTAGGCCTCTCTCCTTGTCATCATGCATGAGCTAGAAGGTGATGGCCTCCGTGGCTGGCTCAGTTTGGCGTCCTGGCTGAGTAACCTTGAAGCCTCAAAGGTCCTTCCTCTCGAACTTGGTGAGGGGAAGCATCATGATGGTAGGAAGTGGGAGATTGAGCACACTAGTGAGCTCAATAAGACGAGTGCCAAAATGAGTTCCCTTGAACTCTTTAGCCGTGCTGATAGTAACATTAGGCATCTATTTTATAAGATAGAAAAAGTTAGAATCAACAAACATAGAGATGAATCACAAGACAAGGCATCACATGCATATCTTTGACAATCAAAACACTCAAGTCATGGCATACATAAATCCATTACAAGCAACCAAGGTTCAACTTATTTTAAACAACATTTTTGGAAAATATAAAGATAAGAGTGGTGGTCCAACTATTGAAGTACGTTTACAATCCCATCTCATTTGCCAAGTTGGCTAACAGGGCATCCCTAGAGGCAATCTGTCGATCCTGATCACATGACTCCATTGCTAAGTCTATGATGTCCTCTCTTAAACGTTGGTTGGTGGCCTCTAACTCTTGGGTATGTTTCTTTTCTTCTCTAAGGTCATTCTGGGTGTTGAGCATTCTGCACTTGATTCTATCACCAAGCTCGTTGATGGCCTTCCAAGCTGCATCCCTTGCTGAATCAAAGAATGTGGTGTGCATCACTGAGTTGGTGACCATGCAAAATCCTGATTCCTTGTGGTTGTCTTCCTTGTTTTTATACAAGTGAAGTTGCACCCACCAGTATTCAACTCCTTCATCCATCAAAGGAAAACCTTTGTACACAGCTGCACCATGTATTCCCATGGCAACCATGAGGTCCTTGAGGGCCTTGGGGAATTTTGTCTCACATTCCAAAGTCATAGTCATGAGTGGTCCCTTCCTCACGGCTTCGTTGATGGAGTTCATCTACAAATAGAGATGAGAAAGATGATTAGAAAAGTTTACGAGAAGAAAAGACAAGTGTGGAGGTTGTTGAAAATTTTTCCTTAGTGGTTTCCAATCCTAGGGTTATAATCCTACAGGCAACACAGTGCTCTGATACCATCTGTAAGATCCATCCTTTATAAAGGAAAAGATCCATGTGATTGCAATGCTAGTCCCTGGATCAATGCTAGCATCCACAGTTTAAGATGAAGTACACAGAAACAAAGGTCATTATTACATATCATTCTAGACACAAACATAGTCTTTTACAAACTCCATGGCCACAGGCCTAATACAAGAGTTCAAATATATAATAAGATGATTAAGTCTTATCTTCATGCGCCACAGGCAATCATGTTGAGTGTAGACTCATAACCCCTAATCATCATCAGAATAACCTGCAACATCACAAGTTACAGCCATAGTGGGTCAATACATTGGAATAGTATTGGCAAGTGATATCTTAGTAGAATATTAGTGGTCTAGATTCTATATGCATTATGGCTAAGTGTAGCTTAGGCTTGCTTTGCTCAAAATAGGTTTTGCCTATCAGTTGAAATCACTAAGTTTTTCTTTGACAAAACTCTCCTAAGGAATCACCAATAGAAATTTGGTGATCCTTCACCCTTGTTTAACCACAAGTTTTTACTTAGAAATTGGGATGAGGAGATTCTTGATAGCTTCCATGTCTTGATGCTCAAGTTGTCCTATACCAGGGACATGGCTAAGTACTTAGATTCTTCCATCTGCAGAGGTTGTGCACTTTCCCCACAAGACTTGATTTTCACTAAGACAGGACCTTTCAGAAGCCTTCCCTTAGACCAAATGGACGCGCTCCAAACCTATCATCCCACTACCACCAACTGTCCAAATGGCTAAGTTATTGCAACCTATATGATCCAGGTAGAGCCCATATTGCCATGTGGCTGCACTACAAGCTTCTTAACATATGGCATCTCAAATCCCTTTGTTCTTGGGTGGCTTTCCACAAGTGAGATACACAAGGTAAACCATAGAAATGGGCCTTGTGTAACCACTCAACACAAACCATTCTTTCCATTCCACCCAGGTGTTTCATTCACTTAGTTGTTTCATTAAGCAAAACACAAGTCCAAAGACTTAGAAATATTTTCTCATAACATGAATATATAACCACCCTTGGTTTCTACTAGCTAGGCTAAGCATGCCAATGGTAAGCATCTTAACTTAGAAATTTCTAGCAATTCTACCACTACTAGGATTTCCCAAGCATAGCATATAGATCAAAATATTCATGCAAGTCCTATACAAAATATTTCTAGTGCATAGTTGAAAAATATAGGAGTAAGATCATGAAGCACCACTTGCCTTGGTAGTTTGGGGAGTAGCAACAATCTTCACAATCACAATCACTATTTGCACCAAAATATACACATAAAATAATGGCACCAAATCACATACAAAATATATACAAGCAAAAATATATGAATGCATGCAAAATGCCATGTGATGATTTCCTACACCAAACAGGACAAGTAAACGGTACTGAATCATAAACAAGTTCAAAACATTCCAAATAAACTTTATTTGAACAACAAAACAATTTTCAAATAATTACTATACACAAAAATATGCCTACAAATGTTTCTATGAAAACAACCATTTTTACAGAGGCAAAACATTAAACACATTACATAAACAGAAAGTATTTTCTCTCCTGATTCCAATTATATAAAATTTGTAAAATTTGGACGTGTGGATCAAAAGTTATGAATTTTACAAGTTTGGTTAACTAATAGATCAAATTTTCTGTTTTAAATTCAAACAGAGGCCACGCGGCGCTTTCTGATTCGATGGTACCGCTTCGCGCGGATCGACTAGCGTAGACCGTCAGATCTAACATAAATCGCACGGCCAGATCTGTTCAGTACCCCTTCGTTTAAGTGATCTATCTAACACGTTGGATCTAGATCTAACAGTGGCCGATCAAGCGACCAAAGTCTGGCGGCGCGCGGCGGCGGTGAGCGGCGGCGCGCTCGGTCTACGGCGTCACGGTGGCTACAGAGGGAGCTGGGGTCGTCGGAGAGGCTTACCAGACTCGCAGAGGCGTGCTAGAGCTCAACGCGGCAGTGGCTTGTCAAGGGGCGCACGGACACGGTGGGGATTCCTCGTCGGAGTGGAGGCAGACGTCGGGTACGGCTGTTCGTCGTCGTTGCCGGAGTTGTAGACCATGCCAGTGTGAATCAAGAGTTGGGTTAGATGCACACGGGTCTGGCAAAAACGTGAGCATCAATAAGAAGGACGGGGACGGTCGGAAATTACCAGGAGGTGTCACCGGAGTTGAGACAGACGGCGGGGTTCACTTGGCGTTGAAGTTGCCGATGACTGGGAGCGCGCGCGGACGAGTGGGTGATGCTGGCAGGTGCAGAGGGAGATGGGGAACTTGCTCGTGGTGTCTGGAAGGCAAGGGGCAATGGTGGCTGGCCGGAATTTACCGCCGGAGTTCGTCTGTGCAGCGGTGAAGCGAGAGCAAATATGGGCAGCCTGGTGGCGCTACTGGCTAGCTCAGTTGGGGGAAATGGCCGCGAGGGGGAGAGGTTTAAGTAGCCGAGGCTGGACAGGGAGTTACTCGACGAATCAACCGAATTAAACCGGCGAATTCATCGGCAGTGACTGGGGAGGAAACAGACGGAGTTGATTGCGGCGGGTTGAAGAGACGACTGACAAGTGGGGCGTGGTTGCCAGAGAGAGAGAGAGAGAGAGAGAGAGAGAGGGTGGGTCCGAGCGGTCAATGGCGAGAGTGGGTTTCTGGGTGCGAAACGTTTTCCTCACGGGAGAGAGTTACTGGGCTAAATGGGCTAAGCGGCCGGGGTTGGGCTAGATTAGCTGGTCTGCTCTATTTTTTCTCCTTTAATCCTTTTTATTTTTCTGAATGGATTTTTGGTTTGAATTTGAAAGCTCAAATCAAATCTGTTTCAGATGAAACTTTCTCCAAACAAAAGTTTGCTGATTCTTGTCTCCTAGGAGGTGTAACACAACTGATCACACTTGAGGGAAAACAAAAAGGGTTTGGAAAATAATTTAAACAAGCCTTAGTTAAATATTTATAAATAGTGACCAAACCTTAGAAGCATCACTCAAGCTCAATCTCAACATTACTGATCAAAATAGTATCTTTCTTATTAGAAGGTGGCAATATGACCATAGCTTGCTTACATAAAATAATGAGCATCAGATGCTCCTGTTTTTGAAATGGCTTTGAAAAGGAACCCTAAATGATCATGGATGCATGGATGATATGTAGAGTTTTGAATCATGATTTTAGGGATGTTACAGTCACTCTAAATATAAGAGGGAACACACTAAGCAACACACAGAGTATCTCATGGTCAACTCATTGATGGAGTGTTCAAAAACAACTCTGAGATGACTACATGAAACACAACAAGGTAGCGGAGGAAAAAAGATGAGAAGGTTTCAAGTTGTTAGATAGCTGGTCTTCATATGGATTGAGACCATGGAGGTTCAGAATAGTTTAAGCTTCTGAAAAGGAAAGCTTCCAAAAGAAAGAACATGACCACAAACTTCGATATGAACCTCTACTAAACGACTTAAGTAGAGATTTCAGGTTGTAGAGATATGGATCAACAAAACCAAGATGTTGAACTACTTTTGACACAGAAGGATCATTCTTTCATCCAACAGAAGGCCAAGACAGAAAGGTGTTTTGGTGGAGAGGACTCATAAGAGTCACGAGGAACATGTAACAAGAGAAACTTCAGATTACCACTCACTCTTAAAACATGGCTGCGAAGACGAAGGAAACTCTTTATTCATCTAGGTATACCAACATCTTTGCCAAAGATCATGATATCACTTTACACCACTAGACGAATTGGAAAGGAGATTCCTGGTAACACGAGAAGAAAGAAACTTCATTCGCAGATTTCAATTACTTGGCACAACAAAATGGTTGCCATCATAGAAGGGTCTGGAGGATTGACCGAGAGACATTTAGCAACACTACTTTAAATGTTCTCCTTGATGTTCGGGAAGATAAATCAAACATCAAGTAAAGGTCAGACTTTGAATACAAAGGAAACCACAAGCGCAACTCCTATGATAAATCATACAAGTTCCTCATGTAGAGTGGTTGTTACTGCTGAATCAAGGGATATGACAAAGGGTCTTTCCGGCTAAGTATGTCAACCATTACATCAGTATTGCCGAATTTACAAAGAGACCTAAGTCATAACCTTGAGGAACACCAACCATCATTGCTGCTTGAGATTCAGCTTTGGTTAGGTGGGACGATACTTCAGACTCAGCATGTCTGAATAGAAAGTTTGCAACATTTACCATAAAGGTAAAGTTACTAGATTCTCAAGATAGGGACTATAGTGTAAAGCTTCACAAGACTGAGCTAGATTGTGAGAACCATGTATTAGCAATTTGTTGAAGGACAACTGCATACGCATAAGTACTGACAATAAAACACACATGTATCCTTAAGGAACGGAGATAACTCTTCTCAAATCCACGGCGACATCTTTCAACAATTGCACATGAACCAGAGAAGGTTACTTCTAACATCCAGAACACATACTTTGAGATGACTTGAAGATGGTTCTCGAAAGTTTCCAACATTAATGCCAAATGTTCCATATGAATCCAATCTAACATAGAAAAGATAAGGATGTCATCAATGGGCTCAATAATAAACTTATCAAGACACTACAAGAAGACAGACTCATATGTTTCTTGAACAAGGAAAAAAATACTGGTCAGATCAAAGGACAAGAAGATGTACTCAAGTGAAACATCACAAGAAGAAACACCATCAAGATAGTCCTTGGAACTGAGTTTGATTTGACGATAACCCAAATCAAATCAAAAGAGGCGAAGATATCATATCCACGAAGGAGATAATATCTTTCTTCAACACGAACAAAACTAGACATCCCTTTAAGGAGAAACTGGGTCGGGTAGAACTTTTGTCTTACAACTCTCCAATTTGTTATTTAAGCTCAACCAACTAGTTCATGGGTATCGAGTGCGGATTCTTGGAGAAAGGAGCAATTCAGAGAACTTACTTGGTCAAGAACTTTACAACATGGTCATGTGGCAACATGGCTATACTTCTAGTAGACATCTAGAATATCACGAACCACCGGTATGTAATTTAGTTCGAGAGGAAACTTTCTTGGTAAGGCAAGAGGACATAGTCTTAGAGCTTCGGCACGAGCCTAACTATTTGACCGAAGAGAGCGTACCAGAATATCGGACTTGGTAGCACAATCATCCTTTGCTTAGTGATAGGGTTAACCAATCACGTTAAGAATAACTCAAATGTCCTTAGAGTTCAAAACAATAATAATTGCTAAGAATCTCAGTTGGCCACATTATTATGCACACGCATCACTCATGAGTGCAAAAGCTCGAGGAAGGGTGGGTAAATATGTGGAAGAGCATCACTTCCTTAAGGGTCATGGAACTCAACACAGTCTCTTAGTATAAAAGAGTGTGATACTTTAAAGTGGAACAGGAAGAAGCTTATCAATGCCTCTTGATCTGCAGATTACAACACTTTGACCTGGTCCTAGATATGACGAGGTACGGGAGTTTATTTCTCCTGACATCCCGAAATGGGTTGTCTTGACGGACCACCAGATTATATTGCATCGGAAGACACCGATGCATATTTACTACTTGGCTACCAACCGGTAAACAAAGGTCGGAGAACAACAAGAGAAAAAGGAACATGCTCAGGATGGAATCCCGAGATGTGGATGCATAAGTCAAAAATCTTCTGAAAACCAATGCATAGAAGGGTAAGGTGTGGCAGAGTCACGAGTACAGATGCGATACTCTCGAGGAGTACTCTTGTCGTGATCTATTTGGTTCCATTAAATAACATCCGCCATAGCATGTGGTAGGGGAAGTCTTTAATTGTCACAATTCAATCGCGACAAAGACCACAAGCTTGAAGACTAGAATTATAGTACTAGCCAACCTGAGGTAATGTCTGAACATTAGCAATAGGGGTCAAAGGAACGGATCTTGGGTTAAAGGTCGGCTTCATGTACAAGATTCATAACACTAGAATCCAGCACAATCCGGGATCTTAGGTTCAAGTCCAAGGGTTAAACCCCGAGAAGGAAGTAACTACTATTTGAGTGACATTGCATACACTGCAAGGTAGTAATCACAAGGTAGCTTCCAAGAGAAGAAACAACTTCTGAAGTACCCGAACAAATAAGGAGGCACACGAGGCGTAAGGAAACCTCGAAGCCTAGAACAGAACACTGTGGAACCAACAATATAATATTGTGGGTCCAAAAGATAGAGAGATCATGATAGAAAGGAATCTCTCAGATGAATAGGAGCAAAGGGTAACAAGGAATTCACAACACACACAACTCTAGAGAATTCAACACTAGGTCAACTGGTTGAGAAACGACATGCCCGGAAGGCACCTAAGCTTTGAAAGACAAGAAGAGATATCAAAACTTTTCCAAGGTCAACACAATATAAGATGACCTAGAGTTAGAGCTAAACTGGATAAGGAAAAAAGAAGCATACTAGAGTTTTCGCAAATACCTTTCAGCTTTTAAAATAGTTTTCACAAACACTAGACTCAACTTTGACCAATAGAAAGGTTTTCCTAAGGTCAGTACTGATCTGATACCAAAACCTGTGACAACCCCGGGATCAGGTCTAGACAAATCCCAGACCTTCGTCTGACATAAGCTTAACCCTGAACTCAAGAATACCCAGTGAAGAATCGGTAACAAAGCAGTGACCCTATGACACAAAATTTATTACAGCAAGCTCATAACTGAGCAGAGAACCAAATTATTACAAGCAGAGGTCACTGACCACAAATTATGCTATTAAGTATAGCAAACTTAAAAAATGGCCTAAGAGGCCTAAAGCATAATGATGACGTCCCAGCCCATAGATTCCAGGTTGTCGGCCAGGAACCCCAAGCTACTCGTCGATGTCGATGTAGTACCAAACTCATCTTCAAGGGAGCACTTACTCTGCCAAAAGTATCAACAAAGCAAGGGTGAGTACAGGGTGTACTCCGCAAGACTTATGGCTGGTGGATTTGTTTTGCATAAAGCCATCTTTGTGTATAAAACAAGAGGGAGAGAAAGCTCGTCTAGTCAGAGTGTTTTAAAAAGGGATAAGAGAGCGACATCTCCGAAATATTAATCATCATCTTGATATCCACCAAATCATCATCATCTACCAACTAGGATCACCCCCTCGTACCCATGAGGAAGCATCCTTAAGAACACGTTGATCTACCAAGTTTTATGATTAGGTTATAGTTCTCTATGATCTTAGAATCTGGTCGCCAAGCGTTCATAACCGTGAACACGGCTTTTCGAAAAGATTTAACCCTGCAGGGGTGTACAACTTTACCCACACATACCAACCGACTCTTAATGCCAGATCATTAGCCCTCTTCCTTGGAAGGCCGGCAGAGGGTGTGGTTGGACACGACCTTTACCTTGCTTTCGCCGAGACCATGAATCACGCAATAAGTATGGTTCTGCCGTAACGGGTCAAATCCCAAAGCCGGTACTTAAAGATGTGAGGTGAGGTTGGTTTACCAGGGGCGCTATCTACCCTAAGCAACCTTAGCCATGCTTACCTACCTGTTATGAATGCACATTCACCCGGCAAATCTTTCAAACGGTTTTCTATGCATATGTCGAATGGAACGCCCGAACTATGTGACTCATGGAATCTACTAGGCAAGTTAATCAGGCGAGGGGTTCCCAAGACCCGTGTGGCTGTACGCTCATCTCGGTTCTAAAGGCAAGAACTCAGGTCCTAGTGGTGGCGAGCATGGGACTAGAAAAACCACATCCCATCGTGGCCTCCCATACAAGCCTTAACATGTTTAACTCATATCACCTCTGACATCATCTCATCATGTTCTCCTGTCATACTAGATTCTCTGCATCTGATATATCATCTGGATGGACCAGTACTGACAGCTATGCATGGCTAAGCATACACAGATACAAGCTCTATCAGTGCACACAAGCCAAACCTAGTTATGCTACGAGCAGCGGATCAGGTAATATAAGCTCAAAGGGAGTAATGCAATAGATTGGATACTCTATCTATCGATAAAAGACCATAGTAGAATCATATGCATCATGGCAGGAATTGAAATGCTTTCAAAAATCATAGGATTATATCATGGTGGGGCTATGCTTGCCTATGCCAGTTGATAACAGATAAATAGATCTTCGGAATACTTGTACTTGACTTGGTTACAGTTGTTCAAGTATTGTTCGTCGATCTTCGATGGTCTTGATCTTGGTCTTCAATCTCGATCTCGATCTCGTATTCTATCGGAAAGAACCAAACACCAGAAAGAAAGGGGGAAACAATCAACACATGGCATCGATGCAATGCTCAAGCAAGTATGATGATATGGCAAGTTGAATTGTATTGAATTGAAACCCTAAAACATGCTCGACAGTTTAAACGGGGTTCCGAGGGGCGCAAACCCTAGCTCGGGGAAACTCCGGAATCACCTATGAGGGGTTGATTAGTTCTCTAATTAAACTTGTCTTGAAAGTTGTTTAACAGTGCATGATTATAGCTTAGATAGATAGTTCTCATTTTTCTTAACATTTTGATATATTATACATATTTTTCTAAGTTATAATGAATTACTTATTGAATTTACAAGTTTATATCATTTTTTGAAAATATTAAAAAGGTTTATTACATCTTTATGACATCATCTAGGGCTGGGAACATTTCTCACTGGGTCTGAGGCTACCCCTAGTCACTGACGAATAGGCCCCACGGGTGTATTTTATATTTCCAGAAAAGAATTACCTAAATGATTTTAAATAAAACAAAAGGGCTTATTGCATCACTGTGACGTCTCTATGACGTCATCCACGGTGAAGCTCACAGATCGAGCACAGGGCAGGAGATTGGGGGCGTGAGCGCATGCATGGTTGGGGGCGTCGGATAGAGCATGGCGCGGGCTACCTAAAGGTGGTGGCACCGCCCTGGATTGGTCACGGGAACAGGAACACGGCAAGGTTGATGCGGCGGTGCACGGTGGTGGCCGTCGCGAGCATGAACCAGAGTGGGAGGGATAGGGTGGAGAGGCTCCTGAGAACCGAAAGCTCACCTACATCACGATTCTGGGACCGGTTCATCCAGAGGGGGTCGAAGACGACGGCTATATCGCGGCGGAGCTCGGCCGGCCGCGGGGAAGAAGACAGCATTGCGGGTGATTCCGAGCGCCCCGGCTCAATTCCTTTGGCGAGAAGAGGCAGGAGAACACTACGGTGCTCTTGGCTGTCTCAGATACGCGAGGGGAGGCCAGAAGCAAGCTCGAGCTCGAGGCCATGGCGGGCTAGGGTTCTGTAGAGAGGGAACCTGTAGAGGGAGGGCGAGACAGCGGCAAGAGGGACTGAGACAGATGAGCACAGCACTGGGGGTCTTATCCTCTTCTCCTGAGGCGGCGGCGGGCACGAATCCTGGCGCAGAGGGCGACGGCGGCGCCGGTGACATGCAGGAGCTTCGGCTCCATCGTCGGCAGCGAAGACGACGAAGGACTGGGGCTGAAGGGGTATGGGCCATGCTTGGGCTGCGCATGGGCCAATGTGGGCCACGGAGCGCTGCACAGAGTGGCAGTTAGAGGGGAGAGAAAAGAGAGGGCAAGCTAGGCTGGGCATGGCACGGCTGCTGCTCTGTTTTTTATTTTCAAAAGCTTTTTCTATTTAGTTTTCTTATTTCTTTCTTTTGCAAACCCATTGCAAATCTGTTTTTGATCATTCCAAAAATACCAGAGTTAAAATATTGCAGGGACCCTTATAACAATTTGGGTTCCCTACATTTTGGTAATTTTTCAAAATTCAAACTATCTGAAGGTATTTCCAAGAGAGGGGGAAAATCTAGGGTTTAGAGTTTTATCTTTATGTTCTTTAGTGCACAATTTAAGGCATGATGCTTATGAATGCACAAACAACCCTAAATATAAGAATGGCTAAAAACTGGTGTGTTACAAGTGTCTATCCCAACGAGGAGCAGAAGGTGTTGACTAGTGGTATGGAGTAGGAAATCTCTGTAAATACTTAGCAAACGAATTTTTAGTGGTTTTCTTATAAGGCAACAAAACAAAGAGCAAGTAATAAAGACAACGAACAAGTGGCTCAATCCTTTCTTAGCAAAGGACAAGCCGATGGAAATACTTATAAGGACCAAGTGTTCTCGAGGACACATGGGAATTTTGTCAAGTGCTTTCACTTCAAATAGCTGAGTACTCTTCTTTGGTGTTGTAAGTGTGTGGGTGAACCTGTGCTAACATACCAACCTTACTTGGACTAATACATACTTGAGATTAAACCCCCTACAAGCATACGCAACTACAGGAAAGTAATTAAGATATAAATATAACCGTAGCCTTAAACTCTGAGATCCTATGCTCCCTTATGCAAAGGTGTCCTAATGGGGGTTCAGGTTTCTATCACTCCGACAACCCCACAATTAGTAGCCAAATACACAATGCATCCCCCTAGTCCCATAAATGGTGAAGTATCATGTAGTCGATGTTCACATGACACCACTAGAAGAATAGCACCACAACTTAAATACTAAACCATTGAATAATAACTCAACACAGATCCACTACTAACAACATGACTTCTCCCATGTCCTCAAGAACTAAGCGAACTACTCACGAGACATCATATGGATCAAGATCAAATATGATACGATAATGGATAACAATCTGAACATAAACAATAATCAAGTGGTTCCACTCACAAGCATCAACTACAATAGTAATCAACACCGGGAAAGTTTCTCCTAATGAACTAAGCAAGTATTCAACACGATTGTTACAGTGGGATGGATGATGATGATGATCCTGATGAAGCCTAGCTTGACGATGGTGTTGATGGCGATGATCTCCCCTCTTCGAGAAGGAATTCGCCCGGTAGAAATCTGTCTGCCGGAGAGATCTTTCTCTCTCGGTATTTTCCGCCCTAAAGAGGCAGAGGAAATCTATCTGTGGTCGCTCTCCTGGTGTTAGGGTTCCATAAGGAAGATATAGGCGAGAGGGCGGAGTCGGGGGCCGAGCAGGTGGGCCACACCTGCCCTAGGCACTACCTAGGGGGGCCCGTGCCTAGGGGGTGTGGCCCCCCTATGGCCCTTCTTTGCCTCCCCTTCTGGCTTCCTCTGTCTTCTAGAAAAAAATAATTTTCCCATATTTTTCTGGTATTTTTATGATCTTCGCGAAATTGCATCAAAACACCACCTTTTCCGTCAGAATCCAGACTCCGGCGGTCCATCCTCCAAGAATTCATCCAACATGCATAAACAGATGAAAATACATAAGTAACAACTCATAATAAGACATATATCAATGAATAGAGGAAAATTATGATATAAAATGGGGATGCAAATTGGACGTATCACATGGCTCTCTTCGGGTCGCCCGCCGGAGGCGGATGAGATGCGAGATAGGTAGTGGGTGCCATGATCGTAGCATGTGGCGTCTTTGGCATGACGTTGTCGTGTGAGTCCATCGTCATGAAGGATGTGTTGAGGGCTTTGGTGACCTCGTGTCGCGCCTCGGGATCTATGCGCTCCGTGCGGGAGCGGTACTTGTTAGCGTTGTTGCCATGTGAACTGGAGCCACCAGCGACGGAGAACGCAGCTCATCGTGTGCTGGATTCTGCAGCTGCCTTCTTTCGCTTGTCAAGCTCCTCCATCAGCTTCACCTGCCGGTTGTTCTCATTGATGAGGAGGAGGTGGTAGGCCATCAGTAGATCTCGGGAGGCGTTCACTAGTAGGATTATGTTGCCTGCCACAGCCTGACATGCTTGGCGCCACCTTCCTCGCTGAGGTTGATCTGTTTGTAGGCGTGAGTGTCGCCTTCGTTGGTCCTGTTAGGCGGATCTCCCCTGTTTCCTCCGTTCCCAGTTTGTGGGTTGGGGGGGATTGGGTGTTTGTTGCGTACTCGAACCTAGCGGCGGGTCCGTTACGCTGTTGATGACGACGGCGCATTGGTAGTGTCCGAAGAGTGAGTCGCTGCTACCGCAAATTTCAGATCCGGAACCGTAGGTTCCTTCATCCGAAGGGGGCCGCACAGATTGGAGGTGCAATTGTTGCTGTCATCTGAGTCATCTGTCAGCGTCGATGCGTGCAATGTGCCGATGGGTGGGACCCACGAAGAAGGCCTGATGGATGGTGGTGGCACCCGCTCTGGGAGATGGAGGGTGCCCGTCTGTCCCACCTGGAAGCAGAAGCTCCCGAATAGCATCTCGAGCCCGTCGCCGACAGACTCGAAATCCTTCAGGGTGGCCTGCGAGTGGGTGGTGAAGTCGAAGGCGCCGAAGAGGAGATGACTCTCCGTTGCCGATGAGTTGTAGATCGCTCCGGATGGAATCATCACAACCGCACGATCAGCGTCCCCGCTTCCCACAGACGGCGCCAATTGACGAGGTACGATCTCGTCAATGTCCATTGTTATGGACTTGGATTTTGGAGAAGATGGGGATGCTAGAAGTCACGGAACGGTTAACAGACAAGCAACACAGGGACATGAGATTTACCCAGGTTAGGCCCCCGGAGGGAAAGCCCTACTCCTGCTTGTCTGCTCTTGATTACGGCGGAACCGAATATTATAGGGGTGCGCAGATGCAATCTGGCGTGGAGGTGTGTATGCGGTGGTCAGAGAAATCCTTCTCGTTGTACTCTCCTGGCCTTTATATAGATAGGCAGGTCCCGGGTGAGGTCGAGTCGGTTACAAATTGGGGTTGATACCCTTTGAAATTCTATCTAATCTAGACTTTTCCTCCAAGGAGTCGAAAACGTCATGGGCTTGGGCCACCCGAAGTCTTCATGGGCTGCGTTTCCTGACGTGGGCCTTCCTTGGGCTGGACCAGGTATACCAACGTCATGTACCCGTGGGGTATATCCATGTCACCCTCGCCCCGCCACCATCCAGGTCACCGTCGGAACGCCGCCTGCCGAAGAACACCGCTGCATCACCATCACACGTCGCCTCCTGGAGCCACCTCCATAGAAGGGACGCCCAACCAGACCACCTTCCGGGGCCGCTGCCCCGGCATCCACGGACTCGCACCCACTGAGCCAGGTACATTGCGTGACCTGCAAGGCGGGGAGGTCTAGTAGATATAGGATGGCAGCCATTGCACTGCCACGCGAAGGAGATCAACCTCCACCACTGGTGGTAGTTGCCGCCCGGACGCGGCAGCAAAGACACACCAGGTCTCGGGCCCGAACGGGCCCAAAAAAGGGCCCGTAAAGTCCCCGCTGCCACGCTACTGCAGCGCAGCCACAACCGCCCTCCTACACGTCCGACACCGCCGCCCCGCCTCTAGAGGGTGCCAGCATCGCGTAAGGCCCGCCCTAGGTCCAGACCGGGCCCAAGCGGGCCTAGATCTGGGCTAGCCGAAGCTTCCCGAGGGCACAAACCCGTAGAACTCCACCCTGCTGACCCCTGCCGGCGATCCCGTGCCGCCACCATGGCCCCCTTGGTGTCGAGCCGCCCCTAGGCCGCCCGCCACCGCTGGAGCATCAGCCCCCACCGTCACACAAGGTCGCCAACGCTGGAGCAGCAGCCCCCACCATCGCACAAGGCCGCCACCGCTGTAGGACAGGGTAAGCACCCATAGCCACAAGCTGCACCACCACCTCCCGGAGTGGAGCCTCCGCCAGAATCGCGCACCCCCGCCGCCAGAAGCAACCCGAGACTCGGTCCCTACCATGGACGAGCTGGCCCGCGCCGCCCGAGACTCCATGCCAAGAGGGGAAGGGGAAGCCCCACCGCTGCCCACGCTACACGAGCTTTGCCCGGCCGCGCCCTCCGGCGGCGGCGGTGGGAGAGGGCGGAGGGGCGGGGACCGACGGCGGCGCCTAGGGTTTCTCCCGGACGCCCACGGGAGCATCGCGGGAGCCTGCTCACTGTTAGTTACCAGGGATCTCGATCTTGCAGAGTCGAGTCGCCCTTGAGATTTAGACGCTCCCTTTGAAAATACAGCGCACCAATAAAACTAGTTAAATTGGACTCTTGGATCAATCGATTTTTGGAAATAAATATGTTATAGTAGAATAAAGATCCCGAGTTCATGATTAAACAACTTACTTTTATTATTTGTTGACAGAAATTTCAGAATGAAACATCAAATGATGGTATTAATTGAACTTGAGAAATGGCGGCTCCGACATCCAACGTCGGCTCCGGGGCCGCGCTCCACTTAGTCGAAGACGGAAATGTCAACGCCAACACCAACTACCAATACACACTAGAGGCCCCTCAGGCCAATGGAACATCCAAAACGAGGCCCCAAGAGGCAAACGACACAAAAACGCCGCCCTCGCCTGAACCCGCAAGGGATCAATGGTTTCTCCCGGAGAACCCGGGTGGAGGAGCGAGAACACCGCTTAGACGACGACTTCACGAAGGACGAGGCGCCCAAGGGTGTCATCGTTGTCGGCCCCGGGAAGCCGCTAGGACAAGGCTTTTTTCCAGCGATGAGTCGCAAACCACACACCCGCCCCTAAAGGATCGGCCAAACCACCATACCAACCCCCAACATGACGTCCGTCGTCGAAGCCTTGGAAAGGGCAGCCAGACCAAGCATCCCGCACGCCGCCACGCCTAGGTTTCCCATCGTCACGAAGAAAGCCACCGTCCGGATCATCATATGATCTAATGCCGAAGTGCACTAGTGATTTATCACCTATGAATCATATCTGCTAATGTCTACCTTCTCTTCCTAGGTTACTTAAGCGAAATTAACCTGGGAAATGGGGTTAGACATAATTGGGTGTGATTCTTACTTTTATTTCCCCTAGCGGAGTTCTTTGTGCACAAGGTGCTGACCATGCTATGGTGCCTCTTATTTAAGTGTGCACACGTGACATAATTGTGTGTATGTGTTTTCTTCACATCATTAAGGTCATGCTCACACATGATCTACTGGTACTCTGCACTAAACTCTTTCTGGACCATGCATGGCCACGCCGTGACATAAATTGCACTAGTGAAATTGTGTTCAAAAAATACACTTGTGAAAATACAGTGCACCAGTGAAATTAGACTATTGGATCCATCGTTTTGGGAAATACAGAGCAATCTTACATCTGACTAAACAGAAAAACAAACATGCTCACGGCTCTGTTTTCTTGAACGTATTTCAGATTTTGGTCTCGACAAAAAAGTGAATTAAATCGATTCGAAACTGTTGCTGGAACATACAATTTGTCCACAGGAACATACAAGTAATCAGTTGTGTTCTTGCTGCCAACCATTCACGCGAACGACCGGGAGAAAAGGCAACGAAAACTACTTGAGAATAGAAACGAAAACAGGGCGTCCTCATCGTCCATCTTGATCGTCTTGGACAGCAGCTCTTTCTTCCTCTTTGCCCCCTCTTCCTTCTCGTGCTCAGCGAAGAACCGCCGCAGCGCGTCCATCGGGATCCCTTTCCCCGTCCTGATCTTCGCCTTCTTGCAATCATCATCGGCGCCGCGCTCCGGCCGATCTGACGGAGGTGGCCGCTTGGAGCTGGCCGGCCGTTCTGCGTCGCCGGCGGATTCTGGTGGCGCTGGAACACCACGGGCCGCGCGGACGTCCCAGGCGGGCACTCGTGCGGTACGGGAGGGGATGCTGCTGGCGGCGGGGTACTGGACGAGGTAGGAGTCCGTGCCGACCGACGCGGAGACGACCTTGGCGCGCGTGTAGATCACCAGCTGCTCCTTGCCGGAGACCTGCGGGAACCTTCTGCGCACCTCCACGTCCGCCCCGGCCGTGAACCGCGGCCGCGGGTGCTGGCGCTGCTCTGCCTTCACGATGGTGGGCTTCGCCGGCAAGAAATCGCGCGGCGCCGTGGTTGCCTTGCCCGCAGCGTTTGCGTGCGTGCGCGCCGCGAGGGCCAGGGCAGGAGCCTGGCGCGGCGCCACCATCCTCTTCACCGCCATCAGGACGGCGGCCTCCGTGATGGCGCGACGGCGGCCTCCGGGATGCAGAGCTCGTGGATCTCTCTGCCCTTCCTTGCTCCGTTGTTTCTAAAGGAAATCAGACGCGAGCGGGAGTATATATGAATCGGCCTCGAGTCCGAGTACGGGTCGAACACTTGATCTACCGCCTACGCGCATGGCTGTTTTTTCAGTCCAAATCTTGCAGGGAAAGTAATTTTTCGGGTTTACAATGATGTGACGATGTGTTCCTACCACGATCACGCGTTTGCGAGATTTGGAATTGGGACTGGAACAGAGAATAAGGCCCTGCATGCTGCATGGCAACGACGTGACACAAATTGCACTTATAAATTGTGTTAAAAAAATACACTTTTGAAAATACAGTGCACCAATAAAACCAGTGAAATTAGACTCGTGGATCAATCGTTTTGGGAAATACACTAGTAGAATAAAGATCCCGATTTTCAGATTAAACGACTTACTTTTATTATTTGACAGAAATTTTAGAATGAAGCTATTAATTGAATTTGAGAAATAGGCAACAAAATTTTGAACCAAAAATTCATATCGATCCATACCAAGGCAGTACGAAGAGTGATCCACTCAAGAGAGTTGATGCTCACAAGTCATGACATGTCAAATTGTTCTAATTTATACTGCTGGCTCGCTTTCCTCCTTTACTATTATAGGGTTCATACCGATGTTGATAATCTAGTGGGTTTAGGTGGCTAATTGGAGTAGCTCAGGTGTTCTAGGGTGTTAGTTTAGCTGCTAATTTATCTTAGTGATGAACTTGAGCATGTGTGTGAGTTATGCATCTATGTGTCTGCAATTTTCTAACCGACCCACGTCACTCCTTCCCCAGGGGCGACCCGGGAGGCGACCCCGCCCTGGCCACCGTCGACCCAGCCCTCCTCCTCCACCCTGTCGTCGCCGGTCGCCTCCACCGGGCAAAGCCCGTGTGGAGCCAGCGGCCGCGGGGCCTGGCTTCTCCGCGGCGGCACTCGGGAGTAGGGGAGATCTCGGTGGCGGCCTGTTTTGGCGTTTGGGAGTCCGCACGCCTTCGACTGGCGGTTGACTACGACGGCGAATTTCTACGGGGCTGGAGGAGGTCGTCAGGCTAGCGCCGCTACACGGGGTGGTGGTGTCCGTGGCCTGGATGGGCCGGGCAGGTTGTGGCCATGTCGTACCTTCTGCGGTCGTGCGGGATGCCGAGCCGACGGGCTCGAGCGTGGATTCGGTCAGGGCGGTGCCCCTCGACCACGGGTGGCTGGCATGGGTGGCCGTTTTGCTTCTCTGGCGCCGGCAGCGTCCGTTTGACGGAGATGAGGAAGCCGAGGCAGCAGCCCCGGGGATGCGCCGGCTTTCAGGTGGTCGGCGGCCAGAGGTTTACCTCGACGCATCGATGGCATGGATGATGGCAGTTCTAGGGGTTCCTCGGTGCAGTGGTCTCGTCAAGGCCGCACCCAGCTTCGTCGGTGCTTTGGCAGCTATGGAGGGTCGCCACGGGGTGGCTTGCTGGCTGGGGCGGTGGCAGATAGGCATGTGGTGTTACGATGCTGCGCGCGAAGGCCGGAGCGGCGGCTCCGGATTGAGATGGTGGTGATGCTCTGCCTTGTCCATGCGGGAGTCGAGGAATGGCTCTGTGGGCATGGACGTCGTCCCTTTCGCCGATGATCTAGCTCGCTGGGAGGTACGAACCGTCTCGGTGATAGTTCATTTGAGGTGGTGGTCGAGGTTTCCGGACAAAACTCTTGCTCGACTTGGTCGGTGGCAACAGCGCCGGTGCTTGATCGCGCCATTCTCCCTTCTTGGGGGCGTTGTCATGGAGCCCCGACACCCCTCTGTCCATCATTTTGGGGTGAAAACCCAAATCTGGCTTGCCGGATTGGATGACGGCAATGTCTTTTAGACGTCATTATCTCCTTGGAGGCGTCATTTTGCGGAATGTGCGGAGCCTTTCTTGGGATGCTAGTGATGCGGTTGAGTCGATGTATTCGGGCCCTGTCGGCGTGCGAGAAACGTTTGCGTGTCCCCTGCGGCGGCCTGCGTCTCGCCATGAAGCCCAAGAGGCCTAACTATTTCATTTGGCTCTGACTTCCTCTCTTGGGGCGTGGACCAGACTTTTCGTAGCGCCCACTATTGCCGTTGTGCTGATGTTGTTCGGCGGTGCTCTAGACTTAGTAGAGCTAGGTATTGTGGTCACGTCTGGTTTCTGCCGGCTGTTCCTTAAGACTGTGCCGTTTGGGGTCTTTTTTTTATTCGGTTCCCCTTTTAACAAGACTCGTGTATATATACTTCTATTTCGGGTTTTGGCCGGTTTTCCTTTCAAACCGTCAATTATTTTCTTCTAATAAAAAAGGCAGTGTATATACGGAAGTGGAGAGGAATAATTTGAAACAAGCAAATGAAAATGTGACAAAACTTAGGTGTGACGAGGAGTTCAAGTGGGCTCAACGTGCTAAATTTAAACATGTTTAGGAGAAGGTAATAATATAAAGTATTTCCATCTTATTGCGAATGATAAACATTGAAAGAAAAAATTTCCAATTGGAACAAGAGAAAGGAACCATCGTTGGGAGGAGAATTTAAGAATATATATCTGTCAATATTATAAGAAGCTCTTTGGGACGCCGAATCCTAATAGCTTCTCTCTAGTGGAAGATTTTAATCATGATTTTCGCAAATTTCCCATGAAGAGAATGACATTCTATGATCAAACTTTTTTGGAAAAAGAAGTGTTAGAAGCAATTTCTTCGATGGAGCATAATAAAGCGCCTAGGGCCGGATGAATTCCTTGCGGAATTCTATTAAACTTGCTAAAATATTATTTAAAAAGATTTGATAAATTTATTTGCACAGTTGCAAGTTGGCGAGCTACCCTGTTCAAATTAAACTCTGGGGTTATTACCTTGCTACATAAAAAAAGACAATGCGGTTCAAATTCAGCAATATCGACCTATTTGTCTTCTTAATGTTAGATTTAAAATCTTCACAAAATTTGCGACTAATCATATCACCGAGATTTCTCATACGGTGATTAGACCTACCCAAACGGCATTCATGCCTGGTCGGCATATTTTGGAAGGGGTGGTGATTCTATATGAGACCATTCATGAGATTCATAGGAAGAAATTAGATGGGGTTCTTTTCAAACTAGATTTTTAAAAAGCCTATGATATGGTTAAATGGCCGTTTTTGCAACAAGTGCTACATATGAAGGGTTTTGATCCAATATGGTGTAAGTGGATCGAAAATTTTGTACAAGTTGGTAGTGTAGGGATACGGGTTAGTGATGACATTAGCCATTATTTTTAAACAAGAAAAGGGCTAAGACAAGTAGATCCTTTATCCCCTATGCTTTTTAATATTGTTGCGGATATGGTTGCAGTTCTTATTGCTAGAGAAAAAAATAATGGTCAGATAGACGGATTAATTCCTCATCTGTTTGAAGGGGAAATATCCATTCTACGGTATGCCGATGAAATAATTTTGTTTATGGCATGTAACCTACAGAAAACTGTTAACATGAAAATGATTTTGTGTATTTTTGAGCAACTTTCCGGTCTTAAAATTAATTTCAATAAGAGTGAAATATATTGTTTTGGAAATGCAAAAGATAATGAGCAGCAGTATAGAGATATTTTTGGGTGTGAGTCTGGTTCCATGCCATTTAGGTACGTGGGGGTGCCCATACATTATAGGAAATTTAGAAATTTCGAGTGCAATCCGGTAGAGAATCATTTTGAACAAAAGATGGGATGTTGGCAAGGAAAACTTCTATCATATGGGGATAGGGTGATTCTGATCAACTCCGCCCTAACAAGTATGCCAATGTTTATGTCATCTTTTCTTCAAATACCGATGGGTGTAAGGAATAGATTGGACTTTTATCGCTCAAGGTTCTTTTGGCAAAGAAATGAGCATAAAAATAAATATAGATTGACACGGTGGAACATTATTTGTTGACCCATAGATCAGGGTGGCTTGAGGGTTGAAGTGCTTGAACTTAAAAATAGATGTTTTCTTAGTAAATGGCTTTTTAAACTCTTACAGAAGATGGGGTGTGGCAAGAGTTGTTGCACAACAAGTATCTGAGAAATAAGATTTTATCTCAAGTGGAACCAAAGCCACCTTTTTTGGAAAGGCCTCATGGGGGTTAAAGATGAGTTCTTTACCCAGGGTTTTTTCAAGGTTGGTAATGGCATGAACACTCGTTTCTAGAAGGATGTTTAGCTAGGAGAGACGGCTCTCTCACAACAATATCCTTCTCTGTATAATATTCTCCATAGGAAAAATGTATCTGTTCATTCTGTGTTATCACAAAACCATTTAAACATAGGTTTTCAAAGGAGTTTAACGGGTAAAAATGGACTGCATAGTTACACCTTTGTTAGGGATTGATGCAAGTGGTCTTGATAGATGAACCAGATTCATTTGTTTGGCGGCTATCGAAGAATGGGGTTTTCACTGTTAAATCTATGTATGAGGATCTCATGAGCAGGCTTCCGAGATTCCCAAGAAGATACCTTTGGAAGTTAAAATTTCCTCTTAAGATTAAAATTTTCATGTGGTTCCTAAATGGTAAAGTTTTGTTAACAAAGGATAATATAGCAAAGAGAAGCTGGAATGGTTCCTAGAAATGCTACTTTTGTAATGATCATGAAACAATTGAACATTTATTTATTTCGTGCCCTTTTACAAAAATCATTTGGTGCATCATTTATTTCACTTACAATATCTCACCTCCCTCCAATATCAATAATATGTTTGGGAATTGGCTGAATAGGGTGGATAGGGCTAATAAAGTTAGAATTCACATAGGTGTTTCGGCTTTATGTTGGTCCATCTCAAAGTGTAGTAATAATATTATTTTTAACAAGGCAGTAGTTTCTTCATTTTTGCAGGTTATCCGTATGGCATCACATTGGATTCAACTATGGGCTTTTCTCCTCTCAGAGCATCAGCGAGAACTCATGGTTGCTGGAAGCAACCGTCTGAAGATGATTGCTCAGGATATTTTTTGCCAGCCTTCATGGCGACATACTAGTAGATTAAGAGATGCCTAGTTGTGTTATATTGCTAAGACTTTTTATCATTTTCAGATGGTTGGTGTTTGTATCAACCTTATTTGACCCCTGAGCTGTAATAATTTGATACATAAAATTCGCAATAAAAGGCTATGTGCATCGTAGGATGCAGAGGCCGGGATAATCCCCCATTTCAAAAAGGCAGAGTTTCTGTTGGTTGCTCTAAAAAAATGCATCTATGTGTCTAGTGTTTATGAACTTGAGGGCAGTTTCGTCAGAGAAGTGGTCATTGTTATTGTTTTAGGATTTCCAGTGGCTGAACTACGTTAAAGTTAATGTTTTCTAATAGTTGATTGGGCTAGTGATACATGATTTTATCCAGTTACTGTATTCTTAATTCAGTTGAGACAGTGCACAGTCCATTCAGTTCTCTAACAGTGGACTATCCATTGTTACTGTCTGTTGTTAGTGTTAAGTATATATTTCATTGATCCCAGAAAAGGGATATGTGTGTTAAGTATATATTTCATTGATCCCATAAAATGTGTATGTTTTCATTTCAATTCTGAGTAATGTTCATTATATGATTTTTTTGAAATGAGTCAAAAGAGTTCCCTTTTCATTAATAGAGCAGAAAAGAGAGCCAGTTTATGAGGAAAACAGATACAACACGACGCAACACGTTGGCCCGAGGCCACGCTCCACGCGGGTCAACGACCAAAACGCCCAAGCGAACAAGGTCGACATCCAAACAGAAACACCTCAACACAACAACAAGGAGGCAAAAGACCGGAGCCGCGGCTCTGACATCCACGCCGGCCCCGGGGCCGCGCTCCACTTAGCCGAAGACGAAAATGCCAACACCAACTACCAACACACACCATAGGTCCCTCCGTTCAGCGGAACATCCAAAATGAGACCCTAAGAGTCAAACAACGCAAAAACGCCGTCCTCGCCCGAACCCGCAAGGGGTCAAGGGTTTCCCCCGGAGAACCCGGGTGGAGGAGCGAGAACACCGCTTCAACAATGGCTTCAAGAAGGACGAGGCGCCCAAGGACATCACCGTCGTCGGCCCCGGCAAGCCGCCAGGACAAGGCTTTCGTCCAGCGATGAGTCGCAAACCACACACCCGCCTCTAAAGGACCGGCCGAACCACCACACCGACCCTCAACATGACGTCCTCCGTCGAAACCCCGGAAAAGGCAGCCAGACCAAGCATCCCGCACGCCGCCACGCCTAGGCTCTTCGTCGTCTCGACGAAAGCCGCCGTCCGGATAATTATTTATGATCTAATGCAAAAGTGCACTGATTTATCATCTATAAATCATGTTTGCTAACGTCTATCTTCTCTTCCTAGGTTACTTAAGTGAAATTTACCTGGGAAATGGGGTTAGACATTATTGGGTGTGGTTTTTACTTTTATTTCCCTAGCGGAGTTCTTATTTGGGTATGTGCACAAGGTGCTGACCATGCTATGGGGTCTCTTATTTAAGTATGCACACTTGACATAATTGTGTGTATTTGCTTTCTTCACATCATTAAGGCCATGCCCACACATGATCCACTTGTACTCTGCACTAAACTCTCTCTGGACCATGCATGGCCACACGGTGATATAAATTGCACTTGTGAAATTGTGTTAAAAAAATACACTTGTGAAAATACAGTGCTCCAGTAAAACTAGTGAAATTAGACTATTGGATCCATCGTTTTGGAAAATATAGTAGTAGAAAAAGGATCCTGAAGTACAGAGATCAATCTTAGATCTGACCCGAAAAACCATTGAGAACATATTTCAGACTTTGGTCTAGACAAAAAAAATGAATCAAATCGATTCGAAACTGTTGCTGGAGCATACAATTTGTCCACAGGAACATACAAGTAATCAGTTATCTTCTTGCTGCCAATTAGGCACGCAAAGGACTAGGAGAAAAGGCAACGAAAACTACTGCTACGAGAAAACAGAAACGAAAACAGGGCGTCCTCATCGTCCATCTTGTTCGTCTTGGGCAGCAACTCTTTCATCCTCTTCGCCTCCTCCACCTTCTCGTGCTCGGCGAAGAACCGCCGCAGAGCGTCCATCGGGATCCCTTTCCCCGTCCTGATCTTCGCCTTCTTGCATCCACCATCGGCGCCGCGCTCCGACCGATCTGACGGGGGTGGCCGCTTGGAGCTGGCAGGCCGTGCCGCGTCGACGGCGGATTCTGGTGGCGCTGTAACACGACGGACCGCGCGGACGTCCCAGGCACGCACTCGCGCGGTACGGGAGGGGATGCTGCTGGCGGCGGGGTACTGGACGAGGTAGGAGTCGGTGCCGACGGACGCGGACACGACCTTGGCGCGCGTGTAGATCACCAGATGCTTCTTGCCGGAGACCTGCGGGAACCTTCTGCGTACCTCGACGTCCTCCCCGGCTGTGAACCGCGGCCGCTGGTGCTGGCGCTGCTCTGCCTTCACGATGGTCGGCTTCAACGGCAAGAACTCGTGCCGCGCTGTGGTTGCCTTGCCCGCAGCGTTTGCGTGTGTGCGCCCCGCGAGAGCCGGGGCAGGAGCCTGGCCCGGCGCCACGATCCTCTTCACCGCCATCATGACGGCGGCCTCCGCGATGGCGCGACGGCGGCCTCCGGGATGCAGAGCTCGTGGATCTCTCTGCTCTTCCTTGCTCTGTTGTTTCTGAAGGAAATCAGACGCTCGAGCGGGTCTGTGCAAGGAATACGCGCGGGAGTATTTCTGGATCGGCCTCGAGTCCGAGTCCGGGTCGAACACTCGATCTACAGCCTACACGCATGGATGGAATATGCCCGGGAGTAATTTCTCGGGTTTGCAATGATGTGCTGATGTGATCGTGCCACGATCACGCGTTTGCGAGATTTGGAATTGGGACTGGAACAAAGAAAAGGCCCTACATGCTGCATGGCAACGCGTTTGGGAGATTTGAAATTGCACTTGTAAAATTGTGTTAAAAAATACACTTTTGAAAATACAGTAAACCAATAAAACCAGGGAAATTAGACTCTTGGATCAATCCTTTTGGGAAATACGTTAGTAGAATAAAGATCCCGAGTTCCTGATTAAACGACCGAGTTCTTGATTAAACGATTTTATTTTAGTATTTGTTGACGGAAATTTCAGGATGAAACATCAAATAATTGAACTTGAGAAAAGGACAACAAAATTTTGAGCCAAATTTTCAAATCGGTCCACATCAAGCCAATACGAAGAGAGAGGTACTCAAGAGAGTTGATGCTCAGAAGTCAGGACATGTCAAATTGTTCTTATTTATACTGCTGTCTCGCTTTCCTCCTTTAGTCCCTTTTTGTAGTAGTGTATTTTAGGAGATTAGTGAGTTTATTTCCACTTGGATTGGGTGAATCCACTTCCCTCACCCACTCCCCTCAAAATCTCTTCCTTCCTTTTCAATTTGTGTCTTGCAAAACGCTGCTGGGGGAGCTAGGTGCAAGTCACGGCACGTCTATGCCAAGGATTCCAAAACTCGAGGGAAGGGTGGCTTTTCGATCTACAGGCATGTCCGAGGGTTACAGCGGGGTTATTTGGGGCTGAGCTCATCTAAACCCCGGCTACAAAACTGGATAATAAGAAGGGGTTTGAGCTAGTACTGTCCCATCCTCGCTACACTCGTACAGATATGTCAACATATATATTAACCCCGTGTCCAAATAGAGTACTACCCCCTACAGAGACATACGTATTAGGATCTGTAGTTATACACAATTTCAGCACGCACATGATCCGACCTGCACCCTGCCGTCGACCATAGTTGCGACCACCGCCGATGTTGCTGGCCATCGTCACGACCGCCACCGTCAAGCTCTCATGCATCACCTCCACCGGACAAGTTGCCGGACAGTCCGGCGAGAAGCTGGTCAAGTCGCCTGACAAGTCGTCGGACAGTTTGGCGAGCTGCCGGACAGCAGTCCGGCGAGTTGCCGGATAGTCCGGCGAGCTGCCAGACAGTCCGGCCGCCATCGCCTCTGTGCGCCGCCACTGCCGCCATGCCAGCCCTATCGGCACACACCTACGAGGCCAAGTCGAGGCGTGCGCCACCCAGATAGAGTAACCGTCTAGCCAGACCCAACCACCACCATAACCACCATGCACGGACACGGCCGAGTCGCCGGCGATGATCCGACGTACAACCATACTTTTATTTTCCTTTGCGCAGAGCTCGTACTAGTATAGGTACGTCTAAAAAGACGTATTATTTAGTTGAGTTATATAGGGTTTTATACAGGTTACATATACGTGTATATACTAATTACGAAGGGGTATCAAGCGATCTGAGTCGTTCTTGTGTTTGACATTATACGAATTTAAGGGGAGGGGTAGTACTGGATCAGAGCCCTAATGAGAATTCTAGGAGATCTCAGGATGGCCCGATAAACACTCTGCAAATACCGCCCTGTAAAACAAGGCCTTACTGTTCTAGGTTTCATACTGATGTTGATAATCTAGTGGGTTTTAGGTGGTAAATTGGAGTAGCGCATGTGTTCTAGGGTGTTAGTTTAGCTGCTAATTCATCTCAGTGATGAACTTGAGCATGTGCGTGAGTTATGCATTTATGTGTGTAGTGTTTCTGAACTTGAGGTGCAGTTTTGTCAGAGAAGTGGCAATTGTTATTGTTTTAGGGTGTCCAATGGCTTAATTACGTTGAAGTTAATGTTCAATTAGGCTAGGTGATACATGATTTCTTCGATCAAACATGTTTAGCTTGTTACTGAATTCTTAATAGAGTTAAGACAATGCACAGTCCATTCAGTTCTCTAACAGCATACTATCCATCGTAAGTGTTAAGTATATATTTCATTGATGCCAAAAAGGTATATGTTTTCATTTAAATTCCGAGTTATGTTTATTATATGATCTAATGCAAAAGTGCACTGATTTATCATCTATGAGTCATATTTGCACTCTAGGCGATCAAGTTAGATCCAAAGAACACAATATGGCCCCTCATGGATCGCCTGACATCTAGACTACCAGCCCAGTCTGTATCAGAATACGCCGAGAGGACCCCAGAGGGTTTCGGACGAATATGCAGCCCATGAGACACTCTGAGTCGTATATAGTGCAATATGCGCTTAACAGTAGACCAATGAGTGTCGCGAGACGCCTGTAGATACTGACAAACTCTATTGATAGCATAATAAATATCTGGTCTCGTGATCGTCAAGTACTGGAGACCACCAACAATACTTATGTACTCCGTCGCATCCGTAGAAGACAGAAGCTCCCCATCAACAACAGTGATCTTGTCAGTAGTAGACATAAGTGTGGTAGTGGTCTTGCACTTAAGCATCCCAGCCCGCTGCAACAAATCCAAGGAATACTTCTTCTGCGTCATAACAAGTCCATCAGCACGAGAAGTACCCACCACACCAAGAAAGTAGTCAAGCATCCCAAGGTCTTTAACAGCAAAATCAGCACCAAGAGAACGAACAAGAGCATCAACAGTTGACCGAGACGAGATGACTAGAATAATATCATCCACATAAACTAGAAAGTGCATAGTGACCTCAGGTTTCTGTAGACGAAATAATGATGAGTCGGCAGTGGATGGCGCAAAACCACGAGCACGAAGGGCTATAGCAAGATGGGCATGCTAGGCACGAGGAGTTTTCTTCAGACCATAGAGCGCTTTGATGAGACGACATATATGATCAGGACAATTAGGATCAGAAAAACCAGGCGACTGTCTCATATAAACCTCTGTCTCCAGTAATCCATGAAGAAAAGCATTCTGCACATCAAGATGATGAAGGTACCAACCTCGAGTAACTGCAATAGAGAGAAGAAGCCTGATGGTGGTAGGCTTGACCACTGGACTGAAAGTGTCTTCATAGTCAAGACCATAGCGTTGTCGAAATCCTTGGTAACAAGACGCACTTTGTAGTGTTCAATAGACCCATCAGAATGCTTCTTCACCTTGAATACCCATTTAGAATCAATAACGTTGACTCGCGGTGGTGGTGGAACAAGAGTCCACGTCTCATTGCAAAGAAGAGCGTGATACTCCTGCTCCATAGCCTCTCTCCAATGAGGGATGCTCATAGAATTCTGGTACGTACGGGGCTCGAAGGAAAGATCCGCAATAGCAGCAGTCATACACGCGGCATGCCAAGCAACAGTACTGTCAGTGTGCTCCTTTGGGCGAAAAATGCCACTGCGGTTGCGCGTATGTGGACGCAGAACATGAGTCGTCGAGGTCGAGGGTGCAGCCGACACATGGCTGGGTGACGGAGACAGAGAGAGCCAGCCGGCGAGGGGCTGGGCGACGGTGATAGTGATGTCCCAGCCGACGAGGGACTAGGCGTCGCGGAGCTGGGCAATGCGCTGGGCATCGGCGAGGCCGAGCCAGAGCCCGCCAAAGGCGTCGCTGGCTGTGGGCTGCTCGACGAGGGAGACAGCCCGAGAGAGGTGGGCGATGACAATGACGAAGCAGGCGTAGCAGGCCGGGTGTTGGGCGTCGGCGAGGCGGACGTGGCAGGCCGGGCACATGGTGAGGCCGGCCCAGGGCCAGTGGGCACTGGAGCACGCGGTGTTGCAAGCACGACATCCTAGTGTGCATGGGCACGCGGAGCGAGGCAATGCAGGGGCGCACCACGATCGACGTGCGCGTCGGATGGCTTCGGCGAGGGAGGTGCTGGTGCCTCTAAGATTTCCAAATGAGTCCCACGTCCAGTGCCTTAACCATGGTTAGGAAATAATACAGGAGAGTGTCCAGCATCATCAAATAGGTCACAGGCAATGGAGGATGAATGCATGGATGGAGGTTCAGTGGTGGACACAGAGAGTTTGTCAAAGGGAAAAAAATGCTCATGACATCCCGAGATATGTAGACACAATTAGTAGGAATATGAATACATTTGTAACCTTTATGAAGGGAACTATAGCCAATAAATACACAATTTTTGGACCTAAATTCCAGCTTGCGTTTGTTGTATGGGCGTATATGCGACCAGCAAGCACACCAAAACACTATGAAGAATGTATAGTCAGGTTGTTCATTAAGGATAAGTTCAATGGGAGTCTTCATGTTTAGAACACGTGTGGGAGTACGGTTGATCATAAAACATGTAGTGGTAAATGCATCACTCCAAAAACAAAAGGGAACCGATGCATGGGCCAAAAGAGTAAGACCACTTTCGAAAACATGATGATGCTTACGTTCTACGGAACCATTCTGCTGATGTGTATGTGGACATGCTAAACGGTGAGCGATCCCAAGCGACTGGAAAAAGGAGTTGAGGTTGCGATACTCACCACCCCAACCCGACCGAAACAATCTTATGCTTGAGAAGACGTTCAACATGTTTTTGAAACTGAACAAAGATATCAAACACATCAGATTTACACTTAATAAGATAAAGCCAAGTAAAGAGACCGTGAGCATCAACGAAACTGATATAATAATTATGACCATTAACAGAAGTCTAAGCAGGATCCCATACATCTGAAAACACAAGTTCTAGAGGATGTTTCACCTCACGACTAGACTCCGAAAAAGGAAGTTGATGACCCTTTCCCTACTGACACTGCTACATCTTTATTACTAGGCAGGCTAGGAAGCTCATGACAACGCAAAACATGGCGAACAATTGGCGTGGCAGGATGACCAAGACGAGCATGCCACTGTGATAACGAAAAATGAAATCCACTAAAAACCCGAGAGACGCTAGGATGCTCCAGACGATAGAGGCCCCGACAGAGACGCCCACTAAGGAGCATGTCCCTCGTGTCCCGATCCTTAATAAAAAGATCAAAATGGTGAAATTCACAAAACACATTATTGTCATGAGTGAATTTAGGAACAGAAAGGAGATTACGTATCACAGATGGATCTCTAAGAATATTGTGAAGCTGATGACTCCTATTTGCATGACTAGTGAGGAGAGATGCTTGACCAATATGATAAATGTGCACACCTTCTCCATTGGCGGTGTGGACCTTGTCGGAGCCACGATAGGCCTCACGTGAGTGAAGCTTACCCATCTCGTTCGTCAGGTGTTCTGACGCGGATAAATAGTAGACCTTCGTTGGGAGACCCCAAGAGGAAGGTATGATAAGAACAGCGGAAAATTTTCCCTCAGTTATGAAACCAAGGTTAGAGAACCAGTGGGAGCAAGAAAACAACTCCAAGGTGTTGCTAGCAACTTGGAATCCTACACAACACAAACTCAAGACTTTGCCCCAACTTACAGTGAGGTTGTCAATCTCACTGGTTTGCTGAAAGCAAAGGATTAAACGTATGGTGTGAAAGGTAATGGTTGCTTGCAGAAAGTAAATAGTAATAGTAGATGATGTAACAATTGTAAAGATTGGGTCGGGGTCCACAGTTCCCTAGAGGTGTTCTCCTTAAGATAAATAACATAACATGTTGGGTAAATAAATTACAGCGGGGCAATTGACATGACTGAGCAAGGCACAACAATGCAATACTAGACATTCATGATCCTATAAGATTTGATTGGGCATTACAACAATATACATAGACCGCCATCCAACTGCTGTTGGAGATATGCCCTAGAGGCAATAATAAATATAGTTATTATTATATCTTTGTGTTTATGATAAATGTTTACATTCATGCTATAATAGTATTAACAAGGAAACATTAATACTTGTGTGATCTGTAAACTTAATTTGAAGTCCCTAGTAAAGCCTCTGTATAATACTAGCTTGTTGGTTAATAGATGATTGTGGTTTCCCTATCATGAACATTGAGATGTTATTAACAACAAGATCATATCGTTAGGAGAATGATATGATGGATATACTCCTATAGATAAGCGTAGCATAAAGATCAAGTCATTTCAATAGTTCAATTGCTATATGCTTTCTGATACATAGTAACCTAATTCCTTCGACCATGAGATCATGCATATCACCTTTACCGGATGGATGCTTTGATGACATCAAACACCACACCGTAACTGGGTGGCTATAAAGGTGGCATTGAGTGTTCAGAAAGTATTGGTTGAGACACATGGATCAAGAGTGGGATTTGTCCATCCATATGACGGATAGATATACTCTGGGCCCTCTCGGTGGAATGTCATGCAATTAGCTTGCAAGCATGTGACTGGCTCACAAGGGATCACATATCACGGGAACGATAAAAGAGTACTTATCGGTAACGAGGTTGAACTAGGTATGCAGAGATACCGACGATCATAACCTCGGATAAGTAAACTATCGTGAGACAAAGGGAAATTGGTATCGTATGTAAGTGGTTCATTCGATCGCAAAGTAATCGTAGAAATATGTGGGAGCCATATGAATTTCCAGATTCCTCTATTGGTTATTGTTCGGAGAAGTGTCTCGATCATGTCCGCATAATTCACGAACCGTAGGGAGACACACTTAAGGATTCGACGTTGTTTGAGTAGTTATGGTATGATGAGAAAGAGACCGAATGTTGTTCGGAGTCTCGGATGGGATCCGGGATATCACGAGGAGATCCGGAATGGTCCGGAGAATAGGATTGATATAAGGAAAGTCCGTTTGAGTTGGGGAATGGTTCCGTGTTTTCATCGAATGTTCTAGAAGGTTCGGAATGTCCCAAGACCGAGGAGGAAGGGTACATGAATGTGTCATTGAAAGTTGGAATGATTGCATCATGTACTAAGTGTCTTCGCTGTTCCAAATAAAGGATTAATTCAAATCCTAGTTTGAAAAGTCAAATAGCTAAATTGAAAAGTCAAACGGCTAAATTTGGAAAGAGGAGGAAGGTGAAACCGAGTTGGGGAGGGAGTCCCTCCTCCCCAAGCCGGTGCACCACCCAAGCCGAGTTGGGGAGGGACTCCACTCCCTCCCCTTGGCCGGATGGCCCCTCCACCTATATAAGGAGGGGCAGGGCTCCCTCCTAGCACACACAAGTAACTCTCCTCCAAACCCTAGCTTGGCGCCACCACCTCCTGCAGCTGCCATGGCCTCCTAGGGTTGCCCTAGCCGCCGACTTGGGTGCCCCAAACCCTGGCCGCCGGCTCTAGCACCTCATCCTTGGTGTGTCTAAAACCTAGATCGCCGAGAAGCTCTCTCATACTCCACCATACTCGCTTCGGCTTAAGGCGAAGCCCTGCGAGATCTCCCCTCTACTTCCGGTACCACGCCGTTGTGCTGCCGGAATCACGAGGAGAGTGCTACAACCTCCGCTGCCTGCTGGAACAAGGGAGAGGAAGGTCTTCACGAAAACCGAACGGTGACCGATCATGGAGCGCTGCCGTAACGCAGGAAGGATCGCTCACGCGATCTTGAGATCGGGAAGAGTACGACTACATCACCCACGAGAATCCGCCTCGTTAAACACTTTGGAATCTTCGAGGTGAGTTATACCATCGACTCGTTGCTACAATCTAGTAGATAGATCTTGGCTTGTTTGTTTGTATGCGGTAGAAATTTTTGTTTTCCATGCTACGAAACCCTACAAAGGGTATCGAGCCGTGTCTATATGTAGATTTGTTGCACGAGTAGAACACAATGGTCATTGTGGGCGTTGATGCTTTTATTGTCGATTGCTTCTTGTGTACTTTGCATCTTGCGGTATGTTGGGATGAAGCGGCCCGGGCTAACCTTACATGACATCGTTCATGAGACTTGCTCCACGCTTGACATGCAACTTGTATTGCATTAGGGGCTTTATGGTGTCTGTTTCTCCTAGCATAGTTAAGATCCAATTTACAACGGGTGATTAACAATACTAGTATCAATGTTGTGGTTCTTGTTCGTAAGTTAGAACGACACTTATTGAAAGCCCCAAACCACGTAAAACATGCAAAGAAAGTAGAGGTGTCTAACTTTGTTTTGCAGGGGTGTGCTGTGATGTGATATGGCCATGATTGTGATTATATTTGATGTATGCAATGTTCCTTATTGTAAGTTGGCAACCGGCAGGAGCCATATGGTTGTCTTTAATTTATGTTAAGACCCGCGTGTCTATTCAAAGTAGTTGTAATAGTTGAAGCCGGTGGATGACAACCATGGAGAAGCGTCATTGACCTTGATGCAATGCCGGTGATGATGGAGATCATGTTCGTGCTAGAAGATGGAGATCGGAAGCACAAAGAAGAAAGGCCATATCATATCACATATTATGAATTGCATGTGATGTTAATCCTTTATGCATATTGTATTGCTTAGTAGACGACGGTAGCATTATAAGATGATCCCTCATGCACATGAATTTCAAGTCATAAAGTGTTCACCCTTAGTTAGCACCATTGCTAAAGCTTGTTGTTTCGAAGCACCACGTGATGATCGGGTGTTAGATTCGCAAGTGTATACAACGTGAGCAAGCCAGATTTGCTCATGCGGAAACTAAGGTTTGATCTTGACGAGCCTAGCATGTACAGACATGGTCTCGGAACACGGATCACCGAAAGGTAAAGCATGAATCATATAGTAGATATGATGAACATGTTGATTGTTCGCCATTGAAACTATATCAACTCTCGTGATGATCGGTGTTGATGTGGTGAATTTGGTTCGTGTGATCACTAAAAAAATGTGAGGGATATTGTTTTGAGTGGGAGTTCACCTAGATTAATTTTATTAATATGAACTCAATTTGTCATGAACTTAGTCTAAACTATTGCAAATATGTTGTAGATCAATGGCAGCCCCTACCATCAATTTTAATGCGTTCCTAGAGAAAGAAAAGTTGAAAAACAATGGAAGCAACTTCGCGGATTGGTTCCGCAATTTGAGGATTGTCCTCACAGCTGGTAATTTGACCTATGTCTTTGGATGCACATTGGTGACCCACGGCAAATGATCTTGCCGATGAAGTAAAGAACGTTTACCTCACTCGGAAGACTCAAGACTCCATAGTTCAGCAGTGCTATCTTGTATGGTTTAGAATCGGAGCTTGAAAAGGTTTGAGAATTCAGACCCATATGATATTGTCGAGGATCTCAAATTGATCTTTGAGACTCATGCGGCAATTGAAAGCTATGAGGCTTCTGAAAAGTTCTTTAACTGCAAGATGGAAGAGGGCAGCTCCGTCAGTGAGCATGTGCTTAAGATGTCTGGGCACGCAAACAAACTTCAAAGCTTGGGTATAGTGATTCCTAATGCTTAGGGGATTTACCGTGTCCTCCAATCACTACCACCAAGTTACAAGAACTTTGTGATGAACTACAACATGCAGAACATGAACAAGACGTTGCCAGAACTCTTTGCCATGTTGAAATCTGCAGAAGTGGAGATCAAGAAAGAGCACCAAGTGTTGTTGGTCAATAAGACCACCAAATTCAAGAAAGGCAAGTCTAAGCAGAAGGGACACTTCAAGAAGGGTGGTAAGAAAGTTACCACGCCGACGAAGAAGACCAAGGCTGTACTTAAGCCTGATACTGAGTGCTTTTACTGCAAGGGAGAAGGTCACTGGAAGCGGAATTGCCCAAAGTACTTGGCGGATTTGAAGAACGACAACATCAAGAAGAAAGGTATATCTGATATACATGTTATTGATGTGTATCTCACTAGTACTGTAGTAGTGCTGGGTATTTGATAATCTTGGTTGTTGCTCATATTTGTAACTCGAAACAGGTGCTGCAGAATAAACGGAAGCTAGCGAAGAACGAGGTGACGATGCGCGTGGGAAATGGATCAAAGGTTGATGTGATCGCGGTCGGCACGCTACCCCTTCATCTACCATCGGGATTAGTTTTATACTTAAATAATTGTTATTTGGTGCCTGCATTGAGCATGAACATTATATCGGGATCTTGTTTATTGCGAGACGGTTACTTGTTTAAGTCCGAGAATAATGGTTGTTCGATTTATATGAGTAATATGTTTTATGCACATGCACCTTTGATAGATGGTCTATTCTTATTGAATCTCGATAGTGGAAATACACATATCAACAACATTGAGGCTAAACGTTTGAAATCAAGCGATAATTCGACCTATATGTGGCACTGTCATCTTGGTCACATTGGAGTGAAGCGTATGAAGAAACTCCATTCCGATGGACTTCTTGAATCACTTGAAAGATGCGAAGCATGTCTGATGGGTAAAATGACTAAGACTCCATTTTCTGGTATGATGGAGCGAGCTACGGACTTATTGGAAATCATACATACCGATGTGTGTGGTCCAATGAGTGTAGCATCGCGCGGTGGTTATCGTTATGTTCTTACCTTCACGGATGACTTGAGTAGATATGGGTATATCTATTTCATGAAACATAAGTCCGAAACTTTCAAGAAGTTTAAGGAGTTTCAAAGTGAGGTAGAGAATCAATGTAACAAGAAGATTAAATTTCTACGTTCTGATCGTGGAGGTGAATATCTAAGTTACGAGTTTGGCGAGCATTTGAATAAATGCGGAATACTTTCACAATTGACACCGCCGGGAACACCACAGCGTAATGGTGTGTCCGAACGTCGTAATCGAACTCTTTTAGATATGGTTCGTTCTATGATGTCACTTACAGATTTACCGCTATCATTTTGGGGTTATGCATTAGAAACAGCCACATTCACTTTAAATAGGGCACCGTCTAAATCCGTTGAAACGACACCGTATGAATTATGGTTTGGGAAGAAACCTAAATTGTCGTTCCTTAAAGTTTGGGGTTGCGAAGCCTATGTAAAGAAGTTACAGCCGGACAAGCTTGAACCCAAAGCGGAAAAATGCGTCTTCATAGGATACACAAAGGAAACTATTGGGTATACCTTCTATCATAGATCCGAAGGCAAAATCTTCGTTGCCAAGAATGGATCCTTTCTAGAGAAGGAATTTCTCTCGAAAGAAGTGACTGGAAGGAAAGTAGAACTCGACGAGGTTGTCGAACCTTCTCTCGATATTGTGAGTAGCGCAGCACCGGAAGAAGTTCCTGTGGTGCCTGCACCAATTAGAGAGGAAGCTAATGATGATGATCATGAAACTTCGGTTGAAGTTGCTACAGAGCCTCGGAGGTCAACGAGAACTCGTACCACTCCAGATTGGTATGATCCCGTTATGAGTGTCATGTTGGTGGACAACACCGATGACCCTGAGACATATGAGGAAGCGATGATGAGCCCAGATTCCAATAAATGGCAAAAATCCATGAAATCCGAGATTGGATCCATGTACGAAAACCAAGTGTGGACTTTGGTGGACTTACCGGATGGCCGGAAGGCTGTCGAGAATAAATGGATTTTCAAGAAGAAAACAAATGCTGATGGTAATGTTACTGTCTATAAAGCTCGACTTGTCGCAAAAGGGTTTCGAAAAATTCAAGGGGTTGACTACGATGAGACTTTCTCACCAGTAGCGAAGCTAAAGTCTGTGAGGATTATGTTAGCAATCGCTGCATATTATGATTATGAGATATGGCAGATGGATGTCAAAACAGCATTCCTCAATGGAGACATTGATGAAGAGTTGTATATGATGCAACCCAAAGGTTTTGTCGATCCTAAAGATGCTAACAAGGTATGCAAACTTCAACGGTCCATTTATGGATTGAAGCAAGCATCCCGAAGTTGGAATCAACGTTTTGATAAGGTGATCAAAAGTTTTGGTTTTATACAAACTTATGGAGAAGCTTGTATTTACAAGAAAGTGAGTGGGAGCTCTGTAGCATTCTTAATACTATATGTAGATGACATATTGTTGATTGGGAATGATGTAGACCTTCTTAATAGTGTCAAGGAATATTTGAATAATAGTTTTTCAATGAAGGATCTTGGCGAAGCAGCTTACATATTAGGCATAAAGATTTATAGAGATAGATCAAAACGCCAATTATCATTGTCACAAAGTACATATTTGGACAAAGTTCTAAAGAGGTTTGGAATGGAAGATAGCAAGAAAGGGTTCTTGCCCATGTTGCCCAATACGACCTTGAGTAAAACTCAAAGTCCGACATCGACAGAAGATAGAGAAAGGATGAGTAAGAGTCCCTATGAGTCAGCCATAGGATCTCTAATGTATGCCATGCTATGTACTAGACCCGACATTGCATATGCTGTTAGTTTAACTAGCAGATATCAAAGTGATCCAGGAGTGGATCATTGGACAGCGGTCAAAAACATCCTTAAGTACTTGAGAAGAACTAAGGATATGGTTCTTTCTTATGGAGGTGATGAACAACTCGTTGTTAATGGTTACACCGATGCTAGTTGGAACACCGATCCGGATGATTCTAAATCACAATCTGGATACGTATTTATTTTGAATGGTGCATCAGTTAGCTGGAGGAGTGCAAAGCAAAGCGTTGTGGCGAGATCTTCAACTGAATCGGAACACTTGGCTGCTGCGGAGTCTTCACAAGAAGCGATATTGATGAAAGAGTTCATTACAGAGCTGGGTGTGGTTCCTAGTCTTTTGGACCCAATGTCTATCTCTTGTGATAACATGGGCGCCATAGCCAATGCGCAAGAACCAAGGTCACACAAGAAGTCAAGCATATCAAGATGTTTTCACGCTATTCGAGAACATATCCAAGATGGGGATATAAAGATTTGCAAAGTACACACAGATCTGAATGTGGCGATCCGTTGACTAAACCTCTCCGAGGGCAAAACATGACCAGCACCAAACTGCCATGGGTGTTCGGTATATTACCATGTAATCTAGATTAGATGACTCTAGTGCAAGTGGGAGACTGTTGGAGATATGCCCTAGAGGCAATAATAAATATAGTTATTATTATATCTTTGTGTTTATGATAAATGTTTACATTCATGCTATAATAGTATTAACAAGGAAACATTAATACTTGTGTGATTTGTAAACTTAATTTGAAGTCCCTAGTAAAGCCTCTATATAATACTAGCTTGTTGGTTAATAGATGATTGTGGTTTCCCTATCATGAACATTGAGATGTTATTAACAACAAGAGCATATCGTTAGGAGAATGATATGATGGACATACTCATATAGATAAGCGTAGCATAAATATCAAGTCATTTCAATAGTTCAATTGCTATATGCTTTTTGATACATAGTAACCTAATTCCTTCGACCATGAGATCATGCATATCACCTTTACCGGATGGATGCTTTGATGACATCAAACACCACACCGTAACTGGGTGGCTATAAAGGTGGCATTGAGTGGTCGGAAAGTATTGGTTGAGACACATGGATCAAGAGTGGGATTTGTACATCCATATGACGGATAGATATACTCTGGGCCCTCTCGGTGGAATGTCATCCAATTAGCTTGCAAGCATGTGACTGGCTCACAAGGGATCACATATCACGAGAACGAGAAAAGAGTACTTATCGGTAACGAGGTTGAACTAGGTATGCAGAGATACCGACGATCATAACCTCGGATAAGTAAACTATCGTGAGACAAAGGGAAATTGGTATCGTATGTAAGTGGTTCATTCGATCGCGACGTAATCGTAGAAATATGTGGGAGCCATATGAATTTCCAGATTCCTCTATTGGTTATTGTTCGGAGAAGTGTCTCGATCATGTTCGCATAATTCACGAACCGTAGGGAGACACACTTAAGGATTCGACGTTGTTTGAGTAGTTATAGTATGATGAGAAAGAGACCGAATGTTGTTAGGAGTCTCAGATGGGATCCGGGATATCACGAGGAGATCCGGAATGGTCCGGAGAATAAGATTCATATAAGGAAAGTCCCGTTTCGGAGTTGGGGAATGGTTCTGGTGTTTTCATCGGGAATGTTCTAGAAGGTTCCGGAATGTCCGGCACTCCGGAGGGGAAGGGTACATGAATGTGTCATTGAAAGTTGGTGATTGCATCATGTACTAAGTTTCTTCGCTGTTCCAAATAAAGTATTAATTCAAATCCTAGTTTGAAAATTCAAATAGCTAAATTGAAAATTCAAACGGCTAAATTTGGAAAGAGGAAAAGAGGAGGAAGGTGAAACCGAGTTGGGGAGGGAGTCCCTCCTCCCCAAGCCGGCGCACCACCCAAGCCGAGTTGGGGAGGGACTCCACTCCCTCCCCTTGGCCGGCCGGCCCCTCCACCTATATAAGGAGGGGAAGGGATCCCTCCTAGCACACACAAGTACCTCTCCTCCAAACCCTAGCTTGGCGCCACCACCTCCTGCAGCTGCCGCCGCCTCCTAGGGTTGCCCTAGCCGCCGACTTGGGTGCCCCAAACCCTGGCCGCCGGCTCTAGCACCTCCTCCTTGGTGTGTCTAAAACCTAGATCGCCGAGGAGCTCTCTCATACTCCACCATACTCGCTCCGGCTTAAGGCGAAGCCCTGCGAGATCTCCCCTCTACTTCCGGTACCATGCCGTTGTGCTGCCGGAATCGCGAGGAGAGTGCTACAACCTCCGCTGCCTGCTGGAACAAGGGATAGGAAGGTCTTCGTCGAGTACCGAACGTGTGACCGACTGCGGGAGCGCTGCCGGAACGCAGCGCCGGAAGGATCGTCTACGCGATCTTGAGATCGGGAAGAGTACGACTACATCACCCACGAGAATCCGCTCTCGTTAAACACTTTGGAATCTTCGAGGGTGAGTTATTCCATCGACTCGTTGCTACAATCTAGTAGATAGATCTTGGCTTGTTTGTTTGTATGCGGTAGAATTTTTTTGTTTTCCATGCTACGAAACCCTACAACTGCATCTATGACTAGTAATCCACCTTTAGGTTATCATCCGAACCCCTCCAGTATTAAGTTGCAAGGAACGGATAACCGCATTAAGCACTGTGTGTAAAGTAAACAATACAATTGTTCCATGAACAAAAGATTGTTGTTTTCTCCCTAGTAGCAACAACACATCTATAACCTTAAAGATTTCTGTCACTTCCCCAGATTCAATAGAGGCATGAACCCGCTATCGAGCATAAATACTCCCTCTTGGAGTCACTAGCATCTAATTGGCCAAGATAGCTACTAGAAACGGAGATCATGCAAGATCTCAAACAAAACATACATGATAGAATCAATAATCACAAAGACATGATAGAATGAATAATTAATCTAACATAGTATCTTGATACGTCGTAAACGTATCTATAATTTTTTATGTTCCATGCTTGTTTAGTATCTACTTTGCTTTGCTTTGTCTACACTTTGAGGTGTTTTATATGTTTTCTGGTACTAACCTATTAACAAGATTCCACAGTGCCAGTTGCCTGTTTTCTTTTATTTTTGGTTCCAGAAAAGGCAGAAAATCAATATTCTTGGAATTGGACGGGACAGAAGCCAAAGTCAATATTTTACCATGGGGAACACGAAGCAAGAGTACGATACAGAGAGGATCCACCAGGGGCCACACCCCCTGGCCACGCAGCCTGGGTGCGGCCGCCCTGGCTACCCCCTGCCTTGCCTCTTCGCCTATAAAGACCCCCGATACCAAAAACCTAAGTACCCGATCAATATTCCATGAAACAGTCCGTAGCCGCCGCCACCATCGTCCCATCGGGGGATTTGAAGTTCTTCCCGGCACCCTGCCAGAGGGGAGATCATCCCGGAGGCCTTCTTCTTCATCATGCCAGCCTCCAGTATGAAGCGTGAGTAGTTTCACCTTGGACTACGGGTCCATGTAGTAGCTTGATGGTTGTATATCCTCCTTTGTGATACCATGTTTAGATCTTGTGAGCTCCGTTCATGATCAAGATCATCTATTTGTAATCATGCATGTTGTGTCTGTGTTGTTTGTGATTTTGCATGCTCTTCGTTTCTAGTAGCTATCTTGGCCAAGTAGATGCTAGTGACTCCAAGAGGGGGTATTTATGCTCGATAGTGGGTTCATGCCTCTATTTAATCTAAGGGAAGTGACAGAAATCTCTAAGGTTGTAGATGTGATGTTGCTACTAGGGAGAAAACAACGGTCTCTTGTTCATGGAACAAGTGGATTGTTTACCTTACACACTTTGCTTAAAGCAGTTATCCGTTGCTTGCAACTTAATAATGTAGGGGGTTCGAATGATAACCTGAAGGTGGATTACTAGTCATAGATGCAGTTGGATGGCAGTCTATGTATCTTGTTGTATTGCCCAATTGAATCTCATAGGATCATGAATGTCTAGTATTGCATTATTATGCCTTACTCAGTCCTGTCAATTGTCCTGCTGTAATTTGTTTACCCAGCATGTCATGTTTGTTTATCTTAAGAAGAACACCTCTAGTGAACTATAGACCCCGGTCCAATATTTACCATTGATACATTTTCTATTTTTACTGTTTACTTTCTGCAAACCACTATTACCTTCCACACCATACAGTTAATCCTTTGTTTTCAGCAAACCGGTGAGATTGACAACATCACTGTTCGTTGGGGCAAAGTCTTTAGTTTGTGTTGTGCAGGTTGTCAAGTTGCTAGCAACACCTTTGAGTTTTTTCCTTCCTCCTACTGGTTCGATAACCTTGGTTTCTTACTGAGGGAAGACTTGCTGCTGTGTGATATGTTGGAAACGTATCTATAATTTTTGATGCTCCATGCTTGTTTAGTATCTACTTTGCTTTACTTGTCCACACTTTAAGGTGTTTTTTACATGTTTTCTAGTACTAACCTATTAACAAGTTGTAGTAGTGCCAGATGCCTGTTTTCTGCTGTTTTTGGTTTCAGAAAAGTTAGTAAAGAAATATTCTCGGAATTAGACGGGACAAACGTCAAAGTCAATTACTTTCCGTGGGGAACAAGAAGTCTAGAGGGGAGCCGGAGGGGCCAGCTAGGGGGGGCAGACCCACCCCAGGCGCGGGTGGGCCCAGCCCCACGCCTAGCTAGGGTTTGCCACCCCTGTCCGCCTCCTCGGCCTCCCCCTTCGCCTATAAGAAGACCCCAATGCAGAAACCCTAAGCACCCGATCAAATCTCCACGAAACCGTCTATAGCCGCCGCCACCATCGTCCCTAGATCAGGGGATCTGAAGTTCTTCCTGGCTCCCTGCCGAAGGGGAGATCATCCCGGAGGCCTTCTCTCTGGTATGATGCGTGAGTAGTTTCACCTTGGACTATGGGTCCATGTAGTAGCTAGATGGTTGTATCTCCTCCTTTGTGCTTTCATGTATAGATCTTGTGAGCTCCGTTCATGATCAAGATCTAATCTATTTGTAATCATGCATGTTGTGTTTGCGGGGATCCGATGAATATTGAGATTATTAGGTTGATTTGATTAATGGTTTAGTCTTTATGATTCTATCATGTCTGTGTTGTTTGTGATCTTGTATGCTCTCCGTTGTTAGTAGCTATCTTGGAAAAGTAGTTGCTAGTGACTCCAAGAGGGGGTATTTATGCTCGATAGTGGGTTCATGCCTCTAGTTTCCAAGGGAAATGATAGAAATATCTTCGGTTGTAGATGTGATGTTGCCACTAGGGAGAAAACAACGGTCTCTTGTTCATGGAACATGTGGACTGTTTACCTTACACACTTTGCTTAAAGCAGTTGTCTGTTGCTTGCAACTTAATACTGGAGGGGGTTCGGATGATAACCTGAAGGTGGACTTCTAGTCATAGATGCAGTTGGATGGCGGTCTATGTATCTTGTTGTATTGCCCAATCGAATCACATAGGATCTTTCTGACTAGTAATTGTATAGTGATGCCTTGCTCAGTTCCTGTCAATTGCCCTGCTGTAATTTGTTTACCCTTCATGCCATGTTGTTTATCTAAGGAGAGCACCTCTAGTGAACTATGGACCCCGGTCAAATCTTTACCATTGATACATCTTCCACTGTTACTTATTTACTTGCTGCAAACCATTACCTTCCACACCATACGTTTAATACTTTGTTATAGCAAACCGGTGAGCTTGACAACCTCACTGATTCGTTGGGACAAAGTCTTGAGTTTGTGTTGTGCAGGTCTCCGCATTGCTTGCAACACCTGTGTGACGTTTCCTTCCTCCTTCTGGTTCGATAACCTCGGTCTCTACTGAGGGAAAACTTGCTGCTTTGCTGCTTCACACCTTGCTTTTGGGGTTCCCAACAAGACTCCACATCAAGCACCAAGTTCTCTGGCGCCACCAAGGAGTCATCAGCAAGTTTTCTGGCGCCGTTGCCGGGGAGGCCAAGGACGTCTTCACTAGGAGAGTCCTTCACTTCCTTTCTCTTTACTTTGTTTTTAGTTTGATTTGTTTCTTTTGCTTGGTTTTGTTTGCATCTTTTAGAAAAAAACCAAAAAAATTAGTCTAGTTTGGTTTGCTTGCCTTATTCAAAAACACAAAAAAATTAGTTCCTGCTCTAGCTGCTGCTGCTGTTTTTGGCTTGCCCACCTTTGCCAAAATAAACTCTGCTGAGAACACCAAGTTGTGTGACTTCACTAGCACCAAAAATAATGATTTCCTTAGCACACCTATTGCTCCACCTGCTCCTGATGCTACCTTTTATGAAATTAAGCCTGCTTTGTTGAATCTTGTGATGAGAGAGCAATTTTCTGGTGCTGGTTCTGATGATCCTGCTGCCCACCTCAATAGCTTTTTTGAACTTTGTGAGATGTAGATGGAGATATTATTAAGATCAAGCTTTTTTCCTTTCTCCTTGAGGGTAAAAGCTAAAGAATGGTTGCTTTCTTTGCCTAAAAATAATATTGATTCTTGGACTAAGTGCAAAGATTCTTTTATTGGAAAGTACTATCCTCCTGCTAATATTATATCTATGAGAAGTGATATTATGAAATTTAAATAGCTTGATAGTGAACATGTTGCTCCAGCTTGGGAAAGAATGAAATCTTTGGTTAAAAATTGCCCTGCTCATGGACTCACTGCTTGCATGATTATCCAGAATTTTTATGCAGGTTTGAACTTCTCCTCAAGAAATATATTGGATTCAGCTGCTGGACGTACCTTTATGGGCCTCACTTCGGGTGATGCAACAAGGCTCCTGGATAATATGATGGTTAACTACTCCGAATGGCATGTTGAGAGATCTCCACATGGTAAGAAGGTAAATTTTGTTGAGGAAACTTCCTCTTTGAGTGAAAAGATTGATGTTATTATGGCTATGCTTGTTAATGGGAAAGCTCCTTTATATCCTAATAGTGTTCCCTTATCCTCCTTGGTTGCTCAAGAAGAGCAAGTTGATGTGAACTTCATTAGAAACAACAATTTTGTCAACAATACTTATGGTAATTGTAGGCCTTATCCTCCTAGTGGAAATGTTTATCATGGTAGATATGGAATGCCTAGTGAAGAGAGGATTCTATAAGTAGAGAGATCCACTAAGAATTTTATGCAGATGCAATATGAGAAAAATAATATTTTTACTAAAACTATGGAGGAACAGTCTATCATCTTGAAAAACATTAGCCTTCAGCTTGAGAATCTGAATAAAGAAATTCCTAGTTTATAGTCAAAAAATTTGAGTGCTGAGAAAAATATATCCTCTTTGTATGAAGCTCAGTCTTCCTTGATTAATAAAATGGCTGCTAAACCTGAAACTATGGAAAACACCTTTGCTACTGCTCATGCCATACAAGTTACTATTGATGAAAATGTTAGGATGTTAGCTCAACTTCATGCTAAGTGGGAAGGGAAGCTGAAATTGATAGAAACAATAGTGTGTGCACCATCACCACTAAACCACAAGTAGCCCCTATTCCTCCTCCTACTATGCCTAAGCCTATTGAGCCTACTACTAGTGATGCCAAGTTTGACTTTGATATTGATGGTTGCAATATTTATGAAGTGATTATGTTCCTGCAAAATCTCGCTAGAAGTTCTGATGCTAGTGATATGCATGTTGCCTTTACCAAACACGTTACAGATGCTCTTGTTAAGATTAAGAAAGATAAGCTAAAACACAAAACTTCTATTCCTAGGAAAGTAGAAGATAGTTGGGAACCCATTATTAATATGCAAGTGAATGACTTTGACCTCAAAGCTTCATGTGATCTTGGTTCTAGTGTCTCTATTATGCCTAGGAAGATTTATGAAATGCTTGATTTGACACCATTGGAAGATTGTTATTTAGATGTCCCACTCAATGATAATGCTAAGAAGAAACTCATGGGGAGTATTAATGATGTTCTCATTATGGTTAACAATGCTTATGTCCCTGTTGATTTCTATGTTTTGGATGTTGAATACAATGCTTCTTGTCCTATTACTTTGGGGAGACCTTTTCTTAGAACAGTTGGTGCCATCATTGATATGAAAGAAGGCACCATTAAATATCATTTTCCATTCAAGAAAGTTATTGAACACTTCCCAATGAGAATAGAGAAGTTGCTCTTTTCTCCCCCTTTGAAAGCAAGATTTGATGTTAATGCTTCTTCATTTGAAAATACTTGATTCTTCTTGCTTCTTGTGCCTAACTTAAAGGCGTAAAAGAAAAGTACTTGTTGGGAGATAACACAAGAGTTTACTTGAGTCTTGGAAGTTAGTACTTCAGTAATGACCTCTCCTTATCTTTTTTGTTTGGTTTTTGTGCCAGACCTCTAATGAGAGGGAAGTAAGATTTGGAGAGTTGTTGTCCCGAAACAGATTTCTGTCCTCCACGAAAAAAATTCGTGAGGAGTCTCTATAACTCGGATTGAGTTCAAAATTTACGAATGAATCCCCCAGTATGTTAGATAACTTTCGTTAGTTCAACACTTTTTGATTTGAGCAACAGAAGATGTTCGAAAAAATCAGGTTCTACCTACTGGTCTGTTTTGACAGATTTCTGCCATTATTTACATTTGCTTCTTATTGATTCCCTTTTGAGTTCTATTTAGGTGAATTGAGCTTTTTGAACGAGTTACTACAGTAACTTGTGTTTTTAGTGAAAAGCCTTGCTGTTCCAAAGCTTTTCCAGAGGTCTAATATCTTTTGAATACACTAATGTTGCTAATGAAGATTGTGTGAAGTTTTGTATGAAGGAAAAATTCTAGGTGTAAAGAGAGAATGATGCAATGAGATGAAGAATGGACAAAATATCAATCTTGGGGATACCACCATGGTGTCACCCCAATAAATATCCAAGAGGTACAAGAGTCAAAGCTTGGGGATTCCCAAGGCATCCCCTTTCTTCATCAATAAAAAGCTCAGGTCTGTCTAGACACTTTGTTTTTATTGTTTCATGCACAGTTGTGTTGTTCTTGGAGCGTCTTAGTTTTTATTTTATTTGCTTAGTTTGTTTAGTTTGATTGAATAAAGTAGTTTGGACACCCGTTCTCGCTGTGTTGTTTTGCAAATAAGTTGCTTGGTGTTGGAAAGGAGTAGTAAGTTTTTGCTTGAAGTGCAAGAGGATCTTGCATTGACTGTGACTTAGACTTTAGCATGACATGCGAGGTGTTGTTTTATCATTATGATTAGTGATTATTGCGGTATCATGTCTTGTTCCAAACAATTGGGATTGCTTAGTGTGCCTTGAAGAAATTATGCGTTGTTTTAGCATGCAAAAGCATAGTATTGTGGTATTCTCCTTTGATGCTTTGCTTGGGTTGACTTGGCACATGCTCACACCATGTTATGACTATGAAAAGTCACCATTAGCCTCTATGATCATTTAGTACTTGACTTGTAGTACCACTCTTTGCTTTGATTAGTATGCTTTGTTGCACTGCATGATTATGGCCATTATGCTCTCTTAGTTGGTTGCTCACAGTCTTTTGCTAGCCTCCACTTGTATGAGTAAGTTCTACTCATGCCTCCAACTCCAAAGAAACAAAGTTATTCCAAAGTTTCCACTATAAATTCCTATGCATGGTGTGTTACACCATTCCAAGTATATTCTTGTTTTCATCTATCTTCCAATTTAAAACTATTTTGTTATGTGAAAACTTAGTGATTAAAGCCCTCACGAACTTGATGGCACACTTTATTCTTTGCCCCTAATAAACTTGAACCATTATGACAACTTTGTTGTATATGATTGCACTTATAAGTTGGAATTAGCAGAATCGTGCTGTCACGGGGAACGTTTTCAACATTGCACTTGTACTTTGTACTCAATTGATATCATGTTCTTTTGTCTATGGATGTCACCAGTGTGAAATAAAGAGGGAACTTGTAAGTCCATGGAGTTTGTATCCTGTGTTAGATAAACGCCTGGGCTGCTAGCCTAAGCCATGCCTAATCATGGTGGAAACTTGCAACATCACCATAATGAGCTATCTACTAAGCATCCTCAATAAAAAACTATGCATATGGTAAATAAAAATATTGTCGAGATGCTCATTGTCTGCTTGCCTTGTCATTTTGGTTATGGGAAAGCTCATGTACCATGTGCAAGGGGTACCCCGTTGGCGGTTCTCAATGATATATATGCAAATACTTACAGTGACAAGAACTTACCTGGACCCAAAGTTGAGTATGCATGAGGTGTGTGTAGGGGTTCGTAGCATGGAAAACAAAAAATTTATACCGCAAGAACATACAATCAAGATCTAATCTATGATCAAGCCAAGATCTATCTACTAGATTGTAGCAACGAGTTGATGGAATACTAACCCTCGAAGATCCAAAGCGGTTAACGAGTGCAGATTCTCGTAGGTGATGTAGTCGTACACTTGCCGATCTCAAGATCGCGTAGACGATACTTCCCAGCTGCGTTCCTAAGTGCTCCCTTGATCGGTCACACGTTCGGTACTCGATGAAGACCTTCCTCTCCCTTGTTCCAGCAGGCAGCGGAGGTTGTAGTACTCTCCTCGTGATTCCGGCAGCACGACGGCGTGATACCGGAAGTAGAGGGGAGATCTCGCAGGGCTTCGCCTTAAGCCGGAGCGAGTATGGTGGAGTATGAGAGAGGCCTTGGCGATCTACGGTTTAGAGGCACCAAGGGGAGAGGTGTAGCCGGCGGCTAGGGGTTGGGGAAACCCTAGTCGGCGACTTGGGAGGAGGCCCTAGGCAGCGGCAGCAGCAGGTGGTGGCGCCTGGGGCTAGGGTTTGGAGGTGTTGGGTGTGTGGAAGAGGGGGCACCCCTGCCCCTTCTTTTATAGGTGGGAGGGAGGCGCGGTTGGGAGGAGGGAGTCCTCCTCCAATTCCTCCTCCTTGGCCAGCGGGTGGAGGGAGTAGGACTTCCTCCCTAAGTAGGTTTCCTACTCTCCCTCCAACAAGCAAACTTGTCGTTTGACTTTTCAAATTGGCGTTTGACTTTCAAACTAGGATTTGAATTCTTCCGTTCTTTTGCCAAGCCATGATACCCAGTACATGATGCAATCATTCCATATTGTCATGACACATTCATGTACCCTTACCCTCCGGAGTGCCGGACCTTGCGGACCCTTCTAGAACATTCCCGGTGAAAACACCGGAATCATTCCCCAACTCCGAAACAGGACTTTCCTTATATGAATCTTATTCTCCGGACCATTCCGGATCTCCTCGTGATATCCCGGATCCCATCCGAGACTCCGAACAACATTCGGTCTCTTACTCATCATTCGATAACTACTCAACAACATCGAATCCTTAAGTGTGTCTCCCTACGGTTCGTGAATTATGCGGACATGATCGAGACACTTCTCCGATCAATAACCAATAGAGGAATCTAGAAATTCATATGGCTCCCACATATTTCTACGATTACTTTGCGATCTAATGAACCACTTACATACGATACCAATTTCTCTTTGTCTCACGATAGTTTACTTATCCGAGGTTTTGATCGTCGGTATCTCTGCATACCTAGTTCAACCTCATTACCGATAAGTACTCTTTTCTCGTTCCCGTGGTATGTGATCCCTTGTGAACCAGTCACATGCTTGCAAGCTAATTGGATGACATTCCACCGAGAGGGCCCAGAGTATATCTATCCGTCATATGGATGGACAAATCCCACTCTTGATCCATGTGCCTCAACCCATACTTTCCGAACACTCAATGCCACCTTTATAGCCACCCAGTTACGGTGTGGTGTTTGATGTCATCAAAGCATCCTTCCAGTGATGGTGATTAACATGATCTCATGGTCGAAGGAATTAGGTTACTATGTATCAGAAATCTTATAGCAAATGAACTATATTAAATGACTTGATCTTTATGCTACGCTTAAATATAGGAGTATGTCCATCACATCATTCTCCTAATGATATGACCCTGTTGTTAATAACATCTCTATGTTCATGATCAGGAAACTATGATCATATATTAACCAACAAGCTAGTTTAACAAGAGGCTTTACTAGGGACTCTTTTATGTTTACAAATCACACAAGTATTAATGTTTCCGGTTAATACAATTATAGCATGGTATGTAAACATTTATCATAAGTATGAAGATACGATAATAACCACTTTATATTCCCTCTTGGGCATATCTCCAACAGTGTGGCCCTCATATTCAAGGGACTTGAGATTGCCAACTTATACTTCGTCAAGCATGTACTCCAGCTTTGCCACTTTAACCTTAACCACTTCAAGATTCTTATGATAGGGGCAATGAGGGATGAAAGCTAACAAGTACCATAATTTTTGGAAGCTATTTTTGAAACTTGTAATCCCTGCTTCCTTTATAAAAAGGGCCTTTCTTCCACCATTATTTGAGTCTCCACCTTCTACCTTTAGGCACCATTAAGAGAGCATAGTTTTCATTCTGTGTGCAGTGTTCCAAAGCTTATTAATTGATGCATATTGTGATATTACTTGTTCTTGTGCTATTTGTTTCTAGTCATCCTTGTGAACTTTGCAGGTGTCCTATGCATCTATTTTCTACTCAAGTTGATTGCCACTATGCTATGTTTTCTGTATGTGAAACAAACAAACGTTTTTCAATGAATGTTATTCATGATCTTTGTTTGTAGTTTGTCATGTTGCATGCATAGTTACTATGTCCTATTGTTAGAACTCCATCTTTCATGCACATGTTTAGAGTTCTTTGATCCCAACTTTCAATTCTTGCAAATGGATGGATCTATTGTGAGGGTGCATATCACCTCAAAAATTATTCTTTTTATCACTTACCTACTCGAGGACGAGAAGGAGTTAAGCTTGGGGATGCTGATACGTTGGAAATGTATCTATAATTTTTGATGCTCCATGCTTGTTTAGTATCTACTTTGCTTTAATTGCCCACACTTTGAGGTGCTTTTTACATGTTTTCTAGTACTAACCTATTAACAAGTTGCAACAGTGCCAGATGCATGTTTTCTGTTGTTTTTTTGTTTCAAAAAAGTTAGTAAAGAAATATTCTCGGAATTGGACGGGACAAACGTCAAAGTCAATTACTTTCCGTGGGGAACAAGAAGTCCAGATGGAAGCCAGAGGGGCCAGCCAGGGGGCCAGACCCACCCTAGGCGCAGGTGGGCCCAGACCCGCGCCTGGCTAGGGATTTACACCGCTGGCCGTGTGGCACCCCGGTTCTGATAAGACCGTGGCCTCTATGTGACATGCCAATCCCTGGATCGGTTCATTGGCCCACAATAGAGTAAGATAGATAATCATAGCAAAATAACCGTGTATCATGATCTACAAAGATCCAGAGTACCCTTATTACAATGAAAGCTTAGCATAAAGCTAGATCAAAGTATTCAGGTAGCAACAAAAGCAAGTAAATCCTCCAATCTTCAAATTGCCCACAAGTGAACAAGTGCCGAGTGGAGTACCGTGGCCTATAACGATCAATCAGAATCGGAATAACCTGCAGCATAAAATGCAACAGCCCCGAAGGGTCAATACATGGAATGTATGGCAAATAGAGCTAGTAAAGGAGACAATAGTACTAACAACTACATGCAAATTTGGCAAGTGGAGCTGTGTCTGGCTTGCATTTGAAAATAACTTTGTCCTACTTTCATAAACAGTTTTGAATTTTCTTTGAAAAGATCCCAATTAAGTTAACCCAACAATATTAAAACAATTATGAAATTAGAATGAGCGAGAAACATGTCATGGAATCAATATCAAGCAACTCAGTTGTCCATAACCGGGGACACGGCTAATCGATTAGATTATACACTCTGTAGAGGCTAGTACACTTTACCCATGTGACTTGGCCAGCCCAGCTGCATTACCACTCTCATTTAGGGTGTTGATAGGAGAAGACCAAGAAGAGACTGCTCGAAGTAGCTCCTCAATCCCGACGCCAAGACCGTCCAACCTACCAAAATTCTACATCTCTGGATACGCGGGTTCGAGTTACCACAACCTACTAAGTCCAACCAACCGCCCATTTCATTATTGGCACATGGTTGTACACGTAAGCTACACAATAAAGAAGCCAATCAATTTCTCTTGATACCTGGGTGCCTTTCCGCAATGAAACCACCAAAATTTATCAATACCATCACACCCAGGGGGTTCATTGATTAAGTTGTTTTAGTTTTCAGAAACCAATACTTTGAGAAAACAAGTATCAATGATGTAACCCATCCCTCGTTCAACAAAGCATGACCAAGCACATCTACCAACGGTGGTTCATCTACAAAGAGGGTCCTACCACATAATAGGACATAGCATAGCGATAGTATCATCCTACACATGCATCTACAAAATACACGACAATGCATTGAAAATAGTAGGACGATATCATGAGCAAAGTAGCATCTACTTGCCTTGGTTGTAGCGGTCGGAAGAACAATCCACACACAAGCAAGGGTTGCACTCCACACAATCTACACGACACAATTGCATTCATAAACAAACAATTCACAAACATATGCAACAAAGATGATGCATGAATGCAAGAACGGCAAGTAAATTGGTGCTACAGCTGCACCACATAATACTAATACATTCTACTACCGAATACATGCATGGAAAAATAGATTTGACGCAAGGGAAACTATTAACCAAAAGTAGTGATACTACTAGAGCTAGAACTTAAATAATTCGCTACCGGTAATATACTGTTTGTAAAATCTTGGAAAAATTCTACCGCATAGGCATCGCTGATAAGAAACAGTACCAATTGGAATTACTCAAAAAGGAGTTATAAAACATCCCGAGTAATTAAAACACTGCAGAAAGCCATTAGACAAATACTGCAGAAGTTTTTACTGTAAGCCTATCTTTTTATTTCACGATGAGATTCCCCTCGTTCATACGAGTTCAGGGACATATCACACGCGATTTTTGGAGCTACGAAACTTTTACTACGAATTTATTACTCCGAAAAGGCCACTAACTAGTTTGATTAAACTGTACTAAACCTGACGGTAAAAGTCTGAACCAAAGCTACAGCGAGATTCTGCACGACTCACTGAACGCGTACATATTTTATTTGCAATTTTCCAAGCGGTTTAATTTCTACGCAATTTACAAGATTCTACCGAAATCTGCCAACTAATAGGATTAACGAAATTGACCTACCAATCGTAATTCGATGATCGACGCCCGACCAACGTCTGCGCCCGACTAGTCAACGTCTGGAGTGCTGACCAGTCAACGAACGATCTAAGCCGCTGATCTGAGATCTGACGGTGGCTGCTGTCTTACCGGAAACGGACTGCGAAACGAACTCCGGCGAGTTCGGACGGCGGCGACGGTCGGTTCCGGCGTCGTGGTTCTACCTGCACGTACGTACACAGTCAACTACGGCTTCCGGAACAATAAACGCGTGCACGTACGCGGCGATCTGCAGGACGCAGTTGGCGGCGGCGGATGGAGACGCGGAGCACAGGAACGGAAAGAGGGCGGCGAGACGAACCCGGCAACAGACGCGGCGACGAACGGCGACGGAGGGGTGGCCGGCGGCGGCGAGGCGAAGGTGGCAGGCGGCGTACGTTCACGTCTGGGAACGCGCACGCAGGGAGATGGCGGCGGCGGGGCACGGGTCCCAAGGCCAGCGGTGGCCCCTCTTTAAGAAGTCCCACGCGTGAAGAGAAAGAGAAAAAAAAATCTGACCCGAATCGATCCGCAGTTGGACTACAACTCGGAAATCGGTCCGGATTTTCGGACCGTTTTCCGGCGGTTTACTAAAACGTCCGAGTCTTTTGCATACGAACTCCGATTGGAGCGATTTTCGCGCCTACGTGTTCGTATCGTCGAGGGGAACAACCTTCAGTCGAAGTTTGCGCGAAAACTCGAACCTACAGGGGTGGTTGTTGCAAGTCTCTTGGTTTACTAAAACGTCCGAATCTTTTGCATACGAACTCCGATTGGAGAGATTCTCGCGCCTACGGGTTCGTATCGTCGAGGTGAACAACCTTCAGTCGAAGTTTGAGCGAAAGCTCGAACCTACAGGGGTGGTTGTTGCAATCCCCTCTGAAGTCTCCCGTAGGAACCTCGAAGCGAGGAGAAGTAGGGTTTTGCAAATAGCGTTTCGTCGATCCTCTCTACTCGACGGTAATGCATGGAAAGATATGATGCGATGCAATGAATGATATGCAAGACCAAATCTAAAATTTGGGATGTGACAAGACTAACCCCCTTAAGATGAATCTCGTCCTCGAGATTCGGCGCGGCTAGCAAATAGGTGTGGGTAGTCCTCTCGGATGTCATCTTCTCGCTCCCAAGTGGCTTCCTCTTCAGTGTGGTGGCTCCACTGCACCTTGCAAAACTTGATTGTCTTGGTACGGGTAGTCCTTTCTGCTGTCTCCAGAATCTTGACCGGTTTCTCCTCATAGGTCAAATCATTCTCAAGCTGAACCTCCTCGAGCGGTACAGTGTCTCTCAATGGTGTATCCACCATCTCTGGATGGCACTTCTTCAGCTGGGACACGTGGAACACGTTGTGGACAGCGATGAGCCTCCGCAACTCCAACCGATAAGCAACCTCCTTTGCGTTAAGACTCGATATGGTCCAATGAATCGAGGTGCCGGCTTACCCTTAATTCCAAATCTCTTGATTCCACGGCGGCGATACCGAGGTATGCTCTATCACCTATCTCATACACCACTTCCTTGCGCTTGGCGCCAGTAGCTCTTCCGTCTTGATTGTGCTACCTTCACCGTCTCTAATCAAGGCGACCTTCTCCTCAGCGTCCTTGATCAAATCAGGTCCAAACAACTGACGTTCTCCTACTCCATCCCATAGCAATGGTGTTCGGCACCGTTTCCCATACAGTACGTCGAACGGTGACGTCTTGATGCTGGTTTGATAGCTGTTGTTGTAGGAAAACTCGGCATACGGCAAATTCTCATCCCAACTAGAACCATGAGCCAAAGCGTAAGCTCTTAGCATGTCCTCCAAAATCTGATTCACCCTCTCGGTCTGTCCATCAGTCTGTGGGTGAAATGCTGTTCTAAACTCTAATCTAGTACCAAGTGACTCGTGCAGCTGGCGCCAGAAGTGTGAGGTAAATTGGGTGCCTCTATCAGATACTATACTCTTGGGAACTCCATGTAGGCACACAATCTTGTCCATGTAAATCTTGGCCAACTTTGCACTCGTATAGGTCGTCTTCACCGGTATAAAGTGGGCCACCTTGGTCAAATGGTCGACCACTACCCAAATAGAGTCATATCCTGACCTGGTCCTAGGCAGTCATGTGATAAAGTCCATTCCCACTCTATCCCACTTCCAATCCGGCACGGGCAAAGGCTGTAGCAGTCCTGCTGGTTTCTGGTGTTCCGCCTTCACTCGGCTACATACATCACATAGGGCGATATGCTCTGCGATGTCTCCCTTCATGTTGTTCCACCAGAATTTATCCTTTAGGTCCATATACATCTTCGTATTGCCCGGATGTATGGAATACGGCGAGTCATGAGCTTCCTGCATAATCAACTTCCTTAACTCCGGATCGTTGGGCACACACAAACGATCTCCATACCACAAGGTACCTTGCTCATCCTCGCGGAATTCCCTTCCTCGACCTTCCTTCATCTTTTCCTTAACTTCATCTATCTCTTTGTCTTCTATCTGAGCCTTTATGATCCTGTCCTGAAGCGTTGGTTGGACTTCCATTATTGCCAAGTATCCTTCAGATACTACCTCTAGTCTAAGGTCCTTGAATTGCTTGCAATCCATTGGCATAAACCTTCCGGCTCAGAGCATCAGCTACTACATTGGCCTTTCCTGGGTGGTACTGTAGATTCATATCATAATCCTTGATAAGTTCCAACCATCTCCTTTGTCTCATGTTCAGTTCCTTACGTAAATATGTACTTGTGCTCTTGTGGTCGGTGTACACATCACAGTGTTTTCCCATTAAGTAATGCCTCCATACCTTGAGCGCATGAACCACTGACGCTAACTCCAAGTCGTGTGTGGGGTAATTCCGCTCATGGTGCTTGAGTTGTCGCGAGGCATATGACACTACTCTCCCATCTTGCATCATCACACTCCCAAGTCCCTGTCGAGAAGCATCGCAGTACACTTGGAAATCCTTCTGAAGATCTGGTAAACACAGAACAGGCGCAGTTACTAGTCGACACTTCAGTTCCTGAAAGCTGGCTTCACATACATCTGACCATTCAAACTTCCTCTCCTTCTTCAGAAGTTCAGTCATCGGCTTAGCAATCTTAGAAAAGTTTTCTATGAACCTTCGGTACTATCCAAAGAAGTCCCAAAAGCTTGAATCTCTCCGCATTCTTGGGCGCCCCACTCACATCTGCAGTCACTTTGTTTGGATCAACAGAATTCCTTCTCCGACACTACGTGTCCAAGAAATCAACAGTGTTAAGCCAGAATTCACACTTCTGAATTTGGCATACACTGTGTTCCTCGGCTTCTCCATAATCAGTCTCGATGCTTCTCATGCTCAAGATCATCCTTGGAATATATCAAGATGTCATCAATAAACACCACCACGAACTTGTCCAAATACTCCATAAATACCTTGTTCATCATGGTCATGAAGTATGCCGGCATTTGTTAGTCCAAAAGACATAATCAGTATACTCATATAAACCATACCTAGTGGTGAAGGCGGTTTTGGTACATCCTACTCTCGGATCTTCAATTGGAAGTAGCCTGATCGCAGATCAATCTTGCTGAACACCTTTGCTCCTTCCAGTTGGTCAAACAAATCATTTATGTTCGGCAGAGGGTACTTGTTCTTAATGGTTACTTCATTCAGCGAGCGATAGTCTACCACTAATCTCTTGGTCTTGTCTTTCTTCTCCACAAATAGAACAGTGCTCCCATGACAACGCACTAGGTCGAATGAATCCCTTTTCCAGTTGTTCCTTCAACGCTTTCTTCAATTCCTTTAGCTCATCCACATCCATCTTATAGGGTTTCTTTGCTATTGGTCCTGTTCCCGGCATCGGTCGATAAGAAACTCTACATCTCTCGCTGTGGCATACCGGCAGCTCTTCCGAAACACGTGGGTAATCCCTAATCATCGGCACAAGATCCATGCTAACCCCTTAAGAGAATTCAACTTACACCTTCTCGGTCGCGGTGACTTGAATCTAATCCTCTTACCATCCGGGTTTTGAGTGAACTGTCATGTGCACAATCTATGTGTCCCCCATGCATAGACATCCAATCCATACCCAGAATGACATCTAATCCCTGTGAATCCAACACTACTAGATGTGCGATGAAGTTGTGTGTTCCAATCCTCACAGTTAAGTCGCGACATCCCGCACTAGCTATCATATCTCCTCCAGGTGAATTCACTCTAATAGACCTTTTCATAGACTCAGTAGGTAACTTATACTTATCCACAAATGCCCTTGATATGAATGAATGCGATGCACCAGTATCAAAAAGTATAAGTGCAGGGTAAGTGTTGATTGGGAACTTACCAATCACAAGGTCGCTCATCCGAATCTCCTCCACATTCATGTGGTTCACCGTGGCCTTCTCGCCGTTGGTTGGCTTCATCCTTTCCTCTCCGGACAGCTTGTCGATAGTGCCCTTCTGCTTGCACTTGAAGCACGTCACCTCACTCAGATCCTTCTTCACGAAGTTGCGATCACGGTTGCGGTCATGTCCACCGTGTCCTCCAGAGTGGTGAGAGTGTCCTCCCTTGTGGCTGTGGTGGCTGCTCCTATGGTTGTCATGACGATGTCCATCGCGGCGGTCATGGCTCCCATGGTCACTTCCTCCATGCTTGGAGTATCCATCATATGAAGTGCGAGTCTTGTGGTGTGAACCAGAGTGGTGATTGTTGTTCTTTCTCTTGCGGTTCTCCACTTGCTTGTGCTTCCCTTCCAAGATCCTAGGCTTGTCCATGAGCTCCTGGAAAGTGGGGCAATAAACCACAAGTAGCTGTACTGAAAGCTCATCACTGAGGCCATCCAGGAATCTCTCCCTCCTTTTGGCATCAGTGTCAACATCCTCAGGTGCATAACGGGACAGGTTGTTGAACTCCTCAATGTACTCGGCCACGGTGCGATTGGTTTGGCGCAAGTTGCGGAACTCCTTCCTCTTCAGGCTCAGAACTCCTGAAGACACGTGGTTGGTCCTGAAACCTTCCTCAAACATAGCCCAAGTCACGGTATCCAGCGGGTGGGTGATCTGAAATGTGTCCCACCAAGAAGCGGCTGGTCCTTCCAGTAGGTGAGCGGCGAACCTCACCTTCTCAGCATCAGTGCATCCGACAGTCACTAGATACTTGTTGACTGAACGCAACCAGTCTAGAGCAACCATTGGTTCCGTTGCAGTGGAGAACTTAGCTGGCCTTAACCTCGGAAATCTGGTGAGAGCATCTCCCTGAGGCTGATTGTTTCCATTGTTGTTGTTCTGATTTGCCATGAACTGGGTCATCACTTGGGTCAGATGTGCCTGAGCTGCCATGAGCTGCTCCATCTCAGTGGGTTGGCGACGGGGAGGCATCTGCGGTTCAGCATAGGTAAGTTTAGAAAGAATCAACTACGACAATAGGATCCTACCCATGCATATGATCAAACAACAACAAACAATAGCAGACAATCACAAGCAAGCAACACATCAACAAACAAGCGATCCAGCAACATCCCAGGTGTTATCCTAGCAGTATATACCTACTGAAATAGTTTGCAAGAGTTGGCAATGGTTAACTAAACAATAGATCAACTAAACAACCAACACAGCAATTCTGCCAGAACAATCCAGCAGCGTTCACGAATTTTTCCGCCTGACTTAAACTCGTCAGAAAAATTAGCCAATTTTTGTGCATATGGCACAGAGAGTTTCGCATCAGCCCAATTTTTTTTAGATTTTTCCGAGTTACCAGAAAAATATGAAAAATCGCGCAGTACTACTGTATCAGCAGAAAAACTGCAGCGAAAAACACACAGATAGTAACCAAATTGCCATAACTCTTTCATTAAAATTCGCACAAATAAATCCTGGGATATTGGAGTACACAAATAAGCAACTAAACACTTTTAAACTAGCACGAACTAAGCTTCACAATGATCGAGACTAATCCTAACGAATTCGCCTAACGTGGACTAACTGGTGGATTTCTATCTACTTCTTGAAGAGATTGAGGTAGGTCCTTGCGGTCATGCGTTGGCGCTTCGGCTCGCGGTACAACCATGGCGGCGGAGTGTACACCTCTCCTGAACCATCACTTGAGACTTCAAACTCCACCTCTTTTGGATCCTCCTCTTCTTCTTCATCCTCAGCTGCTACAGCAACAGCTTCATCTCCTCCACCATCATCGTCTCCATCATCGTCATCCTCGTCCTCATCATCATCATCATCGTCTCCACTGTCATCATCATCCCCATTGTTGTCATCATCTCCATTGTCATCATCCGGGGGTGGATTCAGCTGCGCTTGGAGAGCGGCAATCTGGGCTGTCATAGCTTCAATAGTTTGGTCCCTTTCCTAGACGGTCCCTTGCAATTGCTGTATGTTCTGGGCATTATCTTGCACAGTGCCATGAAGATGGGCTATGGTCTCATCTCTGGCTATCAGGGCAGTCTCCAGAACTCCCACAGCTTCATGCAAAGTGTCAATCTCCTGTCCTTGGACCACCATTCCATTGCTAGTAAAGTCTGCAATCTCCTTTATCATCCTCACCTTCTCTGCTAGTGCTCCATTCTCTCTCTCCATGTCCTCTATGTGCCTCCGACGGGGCGGCATGTTGTTCCTGTCGCCCGGGGTAATCACAATGTTCCCTTCTTCATCACGCCTTCCATAATCACGGTAGGGTGAATCTGCAGGCAGTAGGTGTCGGACATAGTGGCACCGGCAAACAGGCTTCATGTACCCAAGTTGATTCCAAGTCCTCAGCTATGATATCTTGGTGTAGACCAAGTGCGCGGGGTTTGGCAAGGCGGCATCTCTGAATATGAAGGTAGTGATCTCCCATTCATCCTCTCCATATCCATAGGTGTACAGCCTTCTTCCCTTGAACATAGGCAGTGGCAATCCCAATGACTGAGAGAGCTGAGCTAACTGCCTTGCAAAGGGCCTTGGTGACTCCATGGTGACATACTCAGTCCTGACGTCTCCCATCTATCAAGTAAAAGAGGAAAGTGTGAGAACAGCATATGGTAAGATTTTATGAGGGCGAAAGGCATAAGAGGAAAGACAGTGTTAATATAGGCTTAATAATTCTATGGCTTCCTAATCCAATCCTAGGTCACGATCCTACAGTCAACACACGGGCTCTGATACCATCCTGTGGCACCCCGATTCTGATAAGACCGTGGCCTCTATGTGACATGCCAATCCCTGGATCGGTTCATTGGCCCACAATAGAGTAAGATAGATAATCATAGCAAAATAACCGTGTATCATGATCTACAAAGATCCAGAGTACCCTTATTACAATGAAAGCTTAGCATAAAGCTAGATCAAAGTATTCAGGTAGCAACAAAAGCAAGTAAATCCTCCAATCTTCAAATTGCCCACAAGTGAACAAGTGCCGAGTGGAGTACCGTGGCCTATAACGATCAATCAGAATCGGAATAACCTGCAGCATAAAACGCAACAGCCCCGAAGGGTCAATACATGGAATGTATGGCAAGTAGAGCTAGTAAAGGAGACAATAGTACTAACAACTACATGCATATTTGGCAAGTGGAGCTGTGTCTGGCTTGCATTTGAAAATAACTTTGTCCTACTTTCATAAACAGTTTTGAATTTTCTTTGAAAAGATCCCAATTAAGTTAACCCAACAATATTAAAACAATTATGAAATTAGAATGAGCGAGAAACATGTCATGGAATCAATATCAAGCAACTCAGTTGTCCATAACCGGGGACACGGCTAATCGATTAGATTATACACTCTGCAGAGGCTAGTACACTTTACCCATGTGACTTGGCCAGCCCAGCTCGTACCACCACTCTCATTTAGGGTGTTGATAGGGAGAAGACCAAGAAGAGACTGTTCGGGAAGTAGCTCCTCAATCCCGACGCGCACTGGTCCAACCTACCAAAATTCTACATCTCTGGATACGCGGGTTCGAGTTACCATAACCTACTAAGTCCAACCAACCGCCCATTTCATTATTGGCACATGGTTGTACACGTAAGCTACATAATAAAGAAGCCAATCAATTTCTCTTGATACCTGGGTGCCTTTCCGCAATGAAACCACCAAAATTTATCAATACCATCACACCCAGGGGGTTCATTGATTAAGTTGTTTTAGTTTTCACAAACCAATACTTTGAGAAAACAAGTATCAATGATGTAACCCAGCCCTCGTTCAACAAAGCATGGCTAAGCACATCTACCAACGGTGGTTCATCTACAAAGAGGGTCCTACCACATAATAGGACATAGCATAGCGATAGTATCATCCTACACATGCATCTACAAAATACACGACAATGCATTGAAAATAGTAGGACGATATCATGAGCAAAGTAGCATCTACTTGCCTTGGTTGTAGCGGTCGGAAGAACAATCCACACACGAGCAAGGGTTGCACTCCACACAATCTACACGACACAATTGCATTCATAAACAAACAATTCACAAACATATGCAACAAAGATGATGCATGAATGCAAGAACGGCAAGTAAATTGGTGCTACAGCTGCACCACATAATACTAATACATTCTACTACCGAATACATGCATGGAAAAATAGATTTGGCGCAAGGGAAACTATTAACCAAAAGTAGTGATCACTACTAGAGCTAGAACTTAAATAATTCTCTACCGGTAATATACTGTTTGTAAAATCTTGGAAAAATTCTACCGCATAGGCATCGCTGATAAGAAACAGTACCAATTGGAATTACTCAAAAAGGAGTTATAAAACATCCCGAGTAATTAAAACACTGCAGAAAGCCATTAGACAAATACTGCAGAAGTTTTTACCGTAAGCCTATCTTTTTATTTCACGATGAGATTCCCCTCGTTTATACGAGTTCAGGGACATATCACACGCGATTTTTGGAGCTGCGAAACTTTTACTACGAATTTATTACTCCGAAAAGGCCACTAACTAGTTTGATTAAACTGTACTAAACCTGACGGTAAAAGTCTGAACCAAAGCTACAGCGAGATTCTACACGAATCACTGAACGCGTACATATTTTATTTGCAATTTTTGGCCAAGCGATTTAATTTCTACGTAATTTACAAGATTCTACCGAAATCTGCCAACTAATAGGATTAACGAAATTGACCCAGCCAATCGATGAGTCTGGCGAGGATACGTCGACGTCTGACCAGTCAACGTCGACTAGTCAACGTCCTGAGTGCTGACCAGTCAACGACGATCTAAGCCGCTGATCCGAGATCGGCGGTGGCTGTCTTACCGAAACGGATCAAAAGCGAACTCCGGCGAGCTCCGGACGGCGGCGACGGTCGGTTCCGGCGTCGTGGTTCTACCTGCACGTACGTACACAGTCAACTATGGCTCCCAGAACAATAAACGCGTGCGCGTACGCGGCAATCTGCAGGGCGCAGTTGGCGGCGGCGGATGGAGACGCGGAGCACGGTAACGGAAAGAGGGCGGCGAAACGAACCCGGCAACAGACGCGGCGATTTAACGACGGAGGGGGTGGCGGGCGGCGGCGCGGCGGTGGCGGCATACGTTCACGCTCTGGAGCGCGCGCAGGAGATGGCGGCGGCGGGTTGGGTCGAGCGGGCACGGGTCCCAAGGCCAGCGGTGGCCCCTCTTTAAGAAGTCCCACGCGTGAAGAGAAAGAGAAAAAAAATCTGACCCGAATCGGTCCGCAGTTGGACTACAACTCGAAAATCGGTCCGGATTTTCGGACCGTTTTCCGGCGGTTTACTAAAACGTCCGAATCTTTTGCATACGAACTCCGATTGGAGCGATTTTCGCGCCTACGGGTTCATATCGTCGAGGGGAACAACCTTCAGTCGAAGTTTGCGCGAAAACTCGAACCTACAGGGGTGGTTGTTGCAAGTCTCTTGGTTTACTAAAATGTCCGAGTCTTTTGCATACGAACTCCGATTGGAGCGATTCTCGCGCCTACGGGTTCGTATCGTCGAGGGAAACAACCTTCAGTCGAAGTTTGAGCGAAAGCTCGAACCTACAGGGGTGGTTGTTGCAAGCCCCTCTGAAGTCTCCCGTAGGAACCTCGAAGCGAGGAGAAGTAGGGTTTTGCAAATAGCGTTTCGTCGATCCTCTCTACTCGACGGTAATGCATGGAAAGATATGATGCGATGCAATGAATGATATGCAAGACCAAATCTAAAATTTGGGATGTGACAGGCCGCCTCCTCGGCCTCCCCATTCGCCTATAAGAAGTCCCCGATGCAGAAACCCTAAGAACCCGATCAAATCGCCACGAAACTGTCTGTAGCCGCCGCCACCATCGTCAGTAGGTCAGGGGGATTTGAAGTTCTTCCCGGCACCCTGCCGGAGGGGAGATCATCCCGGAGGACTTTTGTAACATCCCAGGATTAGCACCTATAATTATAGAGGACACAGGTTTGTGCATTGCATTCATGCATAAGAAAATCCGGAGAATTTTCGTGCAAAACTAATAAAACACAAAGGGGTCGAAGTTCCTCTCGTTCTGATAGTTTAGTTTAACACATCAGAGTGAGTACGAAGAATTTTGACATGACTTTTTTTGATTTTATTGATTTGAGGGAAACAAAATTTACTTTAGTAAACAATTGATATAATTCAAGAGTATTTGAATTGAAAATTCAAATCACAAACAATTCAATAAATAAGAGAATACAATTAAAGACAATAAGTATTATTATTACAAACAAAAAGTCTTAGTGTTCTACAAATCTCAAATAATAAGATATATTACAAGAGTAATAGAAATTATAAAAAGAAAGAAAACCTAACTTTATTAAATAAGATACAAACCCTTACAAGTTTCAACTAACAAAAAGAAAAATGAACTTTATTACATAAATAAAAGAATACAATATTATTTAAAATATTTAAGAATCATATAAAGTTGTAAAAGAAAAAATGGAAATTTAAAACTATATCTTCTTGTCTTGAAGATTTTCCTCCTATTCACTTTTGTTCCTGCATAATAATGAGATAAAAAGAAAACAAATAAAAGAATGGGTTAGTGTTAGTTGAACTCTCAGTCTGGGTTAGTAATTTGTTAGAATTATTAGAAAAGTCTTTAATATTTTAAATAATAAATCCTTACCTAATACCTATTTTGTGAATTCTTTAAAAATAATTGTTAAGTAAGAAATAATCACAATTCTTATAAAAACTTGAGCAATTAGTGTCATTGTACTAAATTCCAAACTCGTAACTTAAATTCATACTCAAATTTAAGTATAACTTTTAACTTTAAAATATTCTTTTAAAAATCTTATTAAGAATCCTTTTAAATAAACATTGGGTATCACCCGTTTATATAATATGGTGAATAATCATTATATCTTAACCACTATTAACATAACTTTAAATTCTAACAAATTACTAAGATCATCTAATTATGACTCCATTAAATAAATACATATTATTTTCTTAATAAGAAAAACAAATTTAATCTAAATCATTCACTTAAATATAAATCGAATAATTCCACACCTTAGTTATACTTAGCATAAATCTAAAACTTGGGAATAATTAAAATGTATTACATCTTAAGTTTACTTAACCTTTTAAAGTTAACTTTAGTGTCAAAGCTTATAAACATCATGTCTAATAAATCCCTTATGGTTTTATAGTTAACTTTGGTCTATTTAACTTAAGACATAAAGCATCTCAAGTCCAAACTAATAAATCAAACACCAAAAGACATTGATCATGTTCTATTAACAATGATTATTATTTAAACCTTAGAAATGAAATCTTTTCTTCAAATGTTATTCTTTTTGCCACTTCAAGCAACAACTCTAGGGTAGTTCTTTCAAACCTTAATAATCCAATACATAGAATTCCATCCTAATCACCAAATAGCAACTAATCTAAATCTTAAATTACTATTAAACTCTACTTTTATATCTTGTATATCAAAACTTAAAATCCCTATAGATGCACTTCATGTGAAGTAAAAATTTGAAGATAAACCAACTCTTAAAGGAATAACCTAAGTTCACTTCACTTACAGTATTGGGGATTCACTTCAGGGTTTTTACAAAATGCATAGCATTACTTATGCACAACATCATATTGCTTCTTTAAACATTAGTCCTTACCTGTAGCATCCTGGGGAAACCCTAATTATAATATCGCCTGTTTTGTGCCATCATTTCATCACGCATTTATTTTTCCTCTCAAAATATTTTAACTAAAGCTATTTTTGTTTACTGCAACACCTCTTCTCTTGTTTCAAAACAAACTCTTATATTTATCTGCCTAAAAACTATTTGCTAAAAATATTTAAAACAAAACAAAATAATATTTTATTAAAATAATAAACCCTAGACCCAAAACCGGCCAGGCCCAAAAGGCCCAGCTAACAGATCAAACCCTAATCCCTACCTTCCCAAAACTCTAGACCTCACACCATCTTTTCCCTCCCTGCCGCCGCCAGGCTCCCAGAAATCCCGCCCACCTCGCTACCGACAACCCCCTAGCCCCTGGACCCACCATCCCGCTCGCGGCCCCAACCACCCCACACTCCTCTCTCTCTCGGCCCAACCCGACACGCTCCTCCCGTTGCTACCGCTCTGGCCCCACCCCACTCCCTCGGTCCTATCGCCCCTCGTCCCCTCCACACGATCCTCTCCCTCTCGCCTCGCTCCCTCTCTCTCTGCATCCCACCGCCGCTGCACATCTTCTCCCTGGCGCCGCTCCTCCCTCGCCCGTTTCTGGCACCGCTTGCATGTCCTCCCCACCGCCCTCCTCTCCTTCCCCCGGTGCGTAGCCTCTGCCACCGTGCTACTCCCTGTCGACCCATCTGCACCGCATCGGACGCCGCGCGTTGCCGCCGCCCGGTGCCACCCTCACCAGCCTCGCCATCTGCTCATCGGCCGCCGCCAGGAGCCGCCGCTCGGCTTCTCCTCGTCAGCCTAGTTGCTGGCCTGCGACCTTGCTGTCATCCCTCCTCTCTCCTGCGAGCCCTGCCGCCGGCAACAGCTCTCCAAGAGTCTGCCATGGCGTTGCCGGATCCTCCTCGACCCTCCTCCCGCATGCCTCATGAGCCCCGATCGCCTCGCCTCGCCACCGTCTGCCGCGGTCGCCCCTGCAACGATCTCACCCTGGCTTCCTCGGCTGCTCGGCCCTGCGAGGCAAGCACTTCCAGCGAGCGTCGTCGCCTTGGGACCATCCCTGTAAGCAGCTCACCCCGCAGCCTTTGTCGGTCGGCTCTGCAGTATGCTGTGACCGCCTCTGGGTGCCCTGCTCCACACCTTGGTGGTTTCCTGCCAGTGTTGCTCATTATCGGCCCCCAGTGCGACGCCCGACAGAAGATGTGTGGTGAGATGTTGGAGCAGCAGAACAGATGGTGTATGTGGTGGAGTGAGGCGTTGTGGCTGCTCAAGCACCGCGAATCCATACCGTACACATCGATCTGTGTATCCGTGTCTCCATCAAGATCTCCTGAAGACCTCGGCGCAGATGCCAAGATCTACTTCCTGGGTTGGATGGCTTGAAGCTCTCGTCCCGAACCCGAAGATCGTCGCTCCTGGATCGACATGGCCTTCTTCCCGGAACCACCAAGTGTTGCGTAATGGATTCGATGGCCAAGACCCCGGAACGCCGAGACCCCTGAACCCATTGGTCATCTACATGGAACGCCGAGGCCTCCTTCACGGACACCAAGTTCTTCGACCCCGGATCCATAGACAGTTCCACCGAAGCCCGAACCCTGTCGAACCTTGTGTAACACCCTCAGAATCGGACCTATGCAAGTTTTAGCAAAACTCGCCAAACCCGCATAGAAACGATTCAAAGGTGCCCACCAGGCACTTTCGTGCGGGTGGAAAACGAAGTAATAACATTACACAACAGTCCTCGATGGGACCCATGTAAGATATATATATAACGGCGACTCCATGAGTCAAGAATACAAATATAATATACAAAGATCCAAATCACCTTGAAAACGATAGAGCGTCCGACTACGGACAAGAAGCAAATGGGGCTAAGAGCCCTGAAGAATAACCAATGGCGTCCATAACCCTGCCCAGGCCAAGCCGGAAGGGTAACCCTGCTAACGGCGTCGATCTCAAAACCTGCTTAAACAAAAAGGGGTGCCGACAAAGGGCAAAGGAAAAGAGGAGCCAAGAATGAGGCCAAGACATGCGAGGCTAGAATTGGCGGTCCTCGCCACATAGGTATGGTGGATCGAGCGACAGCAAAGATGAACAACCTATAGAGACTCGATACAACTGGCGGTTATCAGAGAGGGGTAAGAATGATCTATCCGGATCCAACTTGAAGCTAACACCAAACATACCCATCCTGGTGTTTCCCCCTCGAGACCAAACGAGGAAGTCAACCGAGGAACCCACACAGTTGGCATTTTTATTTATTCGGTTATCGTTGCAGCAATTACTAGTCAGGTATAGATAATCATCCTGATAAAATAAGCAGTGGGCACTTTTAGTTAACCATTCCGTTATAGTTACAACACTTACTAGTCGACATGAGATAGCATGAGGTAACCCAAAACCCAAAGAGTGGTTGGTACTTTTATTCAGCCATTCCGCTAGAAGGTTGCAATACTTACTAGTCGATACAATGGTCGCAAGCGACACTCCAAACAAGCAATTGTGGGCGATTATTAGCCATTCCATTATAGTGAAGCTGATTACTAGTCATTATAAAGTCAAATTTATAGCAATAAACTTTAGTTATGCTTGTCTATGATCGAGATCATGCTCCAAGTCGTCCATAACCGCGGACACGGCTTTCAGAAAGTTTTACCCGGCCGGGGTGCACCAATAGCAACACACGCTCGATCAACCTCGGAAAAACCAAATCAAAACCTAACGAGGCTTTCACGACTAAGAAATCACAGGATTCAGAAATATTTCAGGGGGCCACCCCTTGGAGTACACCCGCAACGAAGTAAGCAAGCTCCAAGATGGACTCAAGGTTTGCGTCAATGGCTGTAAACGACTGGGAACCCGAAAGTGTGGCTGGGCTTGTCGATACCGCGAAAACATTCCGCTTACCTAAACAGTACAGGGTGCTACTCGCACAAACGTAAATACATAAGTAGCATGGCATAGGTACAGGATCGTAAATAAAACCTCAAACTAGTTTGTGGCCCCAAGAAATAAGACTGAATCAAGCTCTGGCTCAGGGGGGTCCCATATACCTCCCGGATGTGGATAGCGCGATAAATCAAGGAACAGGTATCAAGTACTCGGGGTCCTACGGGACACAAGTGGGCGTTCGGAAACCAAATATTTTCTATCACCCACCGATGCCTCTACTTATTTCAATTTTAGTTGTTAAACAAGAATTAAAGTGAACGATAAGTAAAACTATGATCATCTCCAACATCAACATGCGGCAATACATCAACAACTGTGGCACTTGACGACACGCAACAGCACTTGAGCAAGCGACTACGACGCGCAAGTCCAACTATCTACCAAACAACAGGTAATAGGATGTGTCCAAGGCAATATATGGCTGCAAGGGGATATCACGGGTACGGAAACTAGAGCATCGCAACACAGATAGCAATAGATCAACAGGAGGGAAGAAAATACTATAAAAGTAAGATAGGTAGAAAGGGGGAGATGCTCGCCTGAAAACATTGTCGAAGGTTCAACCGAAGATCGGGGCGAAGCTCACATCAACTCAACGGCCTTATCCGCGAAGAACCAAAACACTAGAAGAAACACCGGATGCACTATTTAATACAACGGCAGAAGATCGGCATGATGCATGTATGATGTATGACATGGCAAAAGTACGATGCAATTAGGTCAACATTGAGTGGAACCGGGGTCCCGACAATTAGTTAGATGGTTCAAGTTGTTTATCTACCCCGCAATTTAAATGTTGCATTATCAAGACAAAAGATAGCACCGGTTCGCTACACAAGTTTAAATGAGGCCGATATGAGACTAGATTTGCCCGCATATGGGCCCCATATTTAATTAAGAGGTGAATCGGCAAAAGGCCCCCAAACCACAGACAAGGATGCATGCATGAACATTTAATATGCAACAATTTATTTAGAGGGCATTTATAAAATAGGGTTCGGGAAAAGGTTCACACATTAGGGTTCGGCGATCTTGGGGTTCCGGGGTTCGGGGTTCGGTCTCAGGGTTCGGATCCGGTGTTCGACGGAACGTTCTCGGGCTCCGGGATCGTTCTCGGATATCGGGGGGTAGTTCTTGTCGCGTCCGGGAAGCAGAACTTGGGTCGGTGTCGGGGCGATCGTCCGCCCGGTCGATGTCGATCTTGTCGTTGCGACGAACTTGCCGGGTCCGCGTATCGGGTCGGTCTTGGCGTTCGGGAAGAAGAACTTGTCGTTCTCGCGGCGATCTTGGCGTGCTTCCGGTCCAGGTTTTGGCGTTCGAGGGCATTGCTTGGCGTTCCCAGAGGAAGTACTTGTCGTTTCCATGTAGGCGTCCTCGGTGTTCCGCAGGAGAACTTGGTGTTCTAGCTTGATTGCCTTCGGTTCCCATGCGGAAAGTCTTGTAGTTCCGGTGCCGATGGTTCATCGAAGTTGACACTTGGATCGGCATCCGCGACCTTCGGGCATTGATGTCTTGAACGTCAATCGATATCTTCCCCGAGGCATCGGCAACAACATGGATTCTCACATCCGGTCATCAATCCTTGAAGGAGTTCTTGTCGAGCATCCGAGTGTCCCTGCAGGATTTCCGGGTCTTCTATGGTACACCACACAAACTCACGCGGCAACGTTGCGGCAAGGCAGCGGCCGCGGGCAGAGGCACGCGCGGGGCCGACCTGGGGCGGCCGAAGCTCTTCATAGGAGGGGCCGGCGCTGGCAAGGCAGAGGCCAGGGAGGGCCGCGGCCAGGCGACGTCGGGGAGGCGGCCTGGGCAGCGGGACGGAGGGAACGAGGAGGGACGGGGACAGCCGGGCGGAGGTGAGCTCCCGGAGGAAGGCGGCGCCGGAGGTGGGGTCCGCGAGGCTCGCTGGGCGGCGCAAGGCGAGGGAAGCTGCAGAGGGGCGGAGCGGGAGCCAAGGCGAACGAGGAGGCGGCTGGGCGAGGTCGAGGAGGAGGAGGAGCGGAGGCGGGCCAGGCCGGGCTTGGCTAGCGCTGGGAGGCGGCTGGCCGGCTGGCGGAGGCGAGCGCCGGTCGGGAGGCGCGCCATGGAAGCGCCGGTGGCGGGACAGACGGCTGCGGCTCAAGGTGAGGGAGAAGGGACCGGCGGTGGGGAGGCGCTTGGCGAGGAGAGGCGGGCCGCGGTCTCGAGCGGGGCGGAGGCGGGGCGCCGCGGCCGGGGCGGGGTGGAGCTCAGCGGGGACCTGAGGGCATGGAGGGGGTCGCGGGTCCGCGGGCGGACGGGCGACGAGGGGCGGAGAGGGGTGGACGCGGGCAGCGAAGGCGCGGGTCCGCCCGAGGCGGACGGGCGCCTGGCCGGAGCCGGAGGAGGAGAGGAGCGTCGGCGTCAAGGGGTGGAGGAGGCGTCAGGGTGGGCTGCTCGGGAGGGAGGTTGTGGCGGGGGACGGCTGGGCTCAGCGTGGGTCCCAAGCGTGAGAGGCGTGGCTGTGGGATGGGCTGCGGGTGGGGCTTGGGGACGTGGGGCCGAGGGGTCAGGGAACGGGTGTGGTGGTGGGGCGTGCGTGTGTGGCTGGTTGGTGAGAAGAGGGAGTGTGTGGTGGTGAGGGAGTGGGATGGGCTTAGTCTAGGTGGCATGATCGTTGGTTGGGGGATAGGGAGAGGTCGAGGTGGCACATGGTGATTGGCCAGGGTGAGGTGGATGCTGGGTGTGGGTAGGGTTTTAGGTAGCTGTAGGATTTGTCTGGTGGACCGATTTAAAAATGGGGGTGGTCGTTCGGGTCGATTCGCCCGCTCGACCGCCTCACCAAACAATTAAACTTTTTATTTGTTTTAAACGGGCCGTATGCAAACCGATAGCGGCCAAAATAATTAATCCGGAGAACCGGGCTTTGCGTTTGAATAAAGATGGGGCGTTTTAGAAAACAAAACGGGCTTGCGAAAATAGTTTTATGCGAACAATGCATGATGATGACGATGCAATGCACAAATTCAACGCGATTTTCTAGTAGTGGTTTTGCGGGATGCCACAATTCGACACCACTAACAAGGGATCTCGCCCTCGAGATCCGCCTCATGGTACCGGAAAAGAAGGTCGGCGATCTGCGTCTTCTCGCTTCGTGTAGATCTTCGCGACACCACTAACAAGGTTCTTGTTCACGTTCGTCAAGAGAACACTCCGGATAAACGACGGACGAAGTGAAAGGTAAGACCACCTCTAACTTCAGCGGAAGGAGTAAATTGCATCGATCCACCATTCAATGTACATAAGCGAATGATCAGAGTAGTGGTATGGTCGCGACTCCATCCCGCACTCAAAGCATTACTATGTACACGAATAGACAGATTATGTAATCAACCCTCAGGATTCAGACTGAAGATCTCGACAAGCGAGGTTCGGATCAAAGGAGTGATGCAGACTCTGCATCGGATCTAGCGTAGAGGATGTCGTCGCGTCGGCACACACCGGAAGGCACAAACAAGGAACAAAGAATGGTACCACAGACGAAGGATTCCCCGGATGGCATGAAGACCGGATGTAGCAACACCGTTATCAAAGGAGGAAGCGAGACCCTGAAGGTACGACGGAAACCCAACCACGAGAAATCCTGGACTCGAAGAGAGAGAAGAGAGCGGATTCAAAATTCGCAGAGGTGAGAGGAGAGCAGCAGAGGGGTAAGGAGTACATTCAGACCTAATCAGAACTATCCAACCGTTTTTGCAAAAATAGTTTTGACACTCAACTTCGGCCGTTAGCTAGGTTATCCTACATTTGGACTTGTGGGTATCGCAACACTGGGCTCGATACCACTCAGAACACCCTTAATCGCAAGTTTTAGCAAAACTCGCCAAACCCGCATAGAAACGATTCAAAGGTGCCACCAGCACTTTCGTAAGGTGGAAAACGAAGTAATAACATTACACAACAGTCCTCGATGGGACCCACAGAACAGATATATATATAACGGCGACTCCATGAGTCAAGAATACAAATATAATATACAAAGATCCAAATCACCTTGAAAACGATAGAGCGTCCGACTACGGACAAGAAGCAAATGGGGCTAAGAGCCCTGAAGAATAACCAATGGCGTCCATAACCCTGCCCAGGCCAAGCCGGAAGGGTAACCCTGCTAACGGCGTCGATCTCAAAAACTGCTTAAACAAAAAGGGGTGCCGACAAAGGGCAAAGGAAAAAGAGGAGCGTCAGTACTGAGGCCAGTACACGGCGAGGCTAGAATTCGGCGGTCCTCGCCTACATAGGTATGGTGGACTGAGCGACAGCGGAAGCATGCACTGAACAACCTATAGAGACTCGATACAACTGGAGGTTATCAGAGAGGGGTAAGAATGATCTATCCGGATCCAACCTGAAGCTAACACCAAACATACCCATCCTGGTGTTTCCCCCTCGAGACAAAACGAGGAAGTCAACCGAGGAACCCACACAGTTGGCAGTTTTATTTATTCGGTTATCGTTGCAGCAATTACTAGTCAGGTATAGATAATCATCCTGATAAAATAAGCAGTGGGCACTTTTAGTTAACCATTCCGTTATAGTTACAACACTTACTAGTCAGATACAGATAGCATGAGGTAACCCAAAACCCAAAGAAGTTGGTTGGTACTTTTATTCACCATTCCGCTAGAAGTTGCAATACTTACTAGTCAGATACAATGGTCGCAAGCGACACTCCAAACAAGCAATTTTGGGCAGTATTATTAGCCATTCCATTATAGTGAAGCTGATTACTAGTCATTATAAAGTCAAATTTATAGCAATAAACTTTAGTTATGCTTGTCTATGATCGAGATACTGTGCTCCAAGTCGTCCATAACCGCGGACACGGCTTTCAGAAAGTTTTACCCGGCCGGGGTGCACCAATAGCAACACACGCTCGATCAACCTCGGAAAAACCAAATCAAAACCTAACGAGGCTTTCACGACTAAGCAATCACAGGATTCAGAAATATTTCAGGGGGCCACCCCTTGGAGTACACCAAGTAAGCAAGCAAGCGAGACGGACTCAAGGTTTGCGTCAATGGTCAAACGATCGGGAACCCGAAAGTGTGGCTGGGCTTGTCGATACCGCGAAAACACTCCGCTTACCTAAACAGTACAGTGTGCTCCTCGCACAAACGTAAATACATAAGTAGCATGGCATAGGTACAGGATCGTAAATAAAACCTCAAACTAGTTTGTGGCCCCAAGAAATAAGACTGAATCAAGCTCTGGCTCAGGGGGGTCCCATATACCTCCCGGATGTGGATAGCGCGATAAATCAAGGAACAGGTATCAAGTACTCGGGGTCCTACGGGACACAAGTGGGCGTTCGGAAACCAAATATTTTCTATCACCCACCGATGCCTCTACTTATTTCAATTTTAGTTGTTAAACAAGAATTAAAGTGAACGATAAGTAAAACTATGATCATCTCCAACATCAACATGCGGCAATACATCAACAACTGTGGCACTTGCCGACACGCAATAAAGACTTGAGCAAGCGATCACGACGCATAAGTCCAACTATCTACCAAACAACAGGTAATAGGATGTGTCCAAGGCAATATATGGCTGCAAGGGGATATCACGGGTACGGAAACTAGAGCATCGCAACACAGATAGCAATAGATCAACAGGAGGGAAGAAAATACTATAAAAGTAAGATAGGTAGAAAGGGGGAGATGCTCGCCTGAAAACATTATCGAAGGTTCAACCGAAGATCGGGGCGAAGCTCACATCAACTCAACGGCCTTATCCGCGAAGAACCAAAACACTAGAAGAAACACCGGATGCACAATTTAATACAACGGCAGAAGATCGGCATGATGCATGTATGATGTATGACATGGCAAAAGTACGATGCAATTAGGTCAATATTGAGTGGAACCGGGGTCCCGACAATTAGTTATATGGTTCAAGTTGTTTATCTACCCCGCAATTTAAATGTTGCATTATCAAGACAAAAGATAGCACCGGTTCGCTACACAAGTTTAAATGAGGCCGATATGAGACTAGATTTGCCCGCATATGGGCCCCATATTTAATTAAGAGGTGAATCGGCAAAAGGCCCCCAAACCAAAGACAAGGATGCATGCATGAACATTTAATATGCAACAATTTATTTAGAGGGCATTTATAAAATAGGGTTCGGGAAAAGGTTCACACATTAGGGTTCGGCGATCTTGGGGTTCCGGGGTTCGGGGTTCGGTCTTAGGGTTCGGATCCGGTGTTCGACGGAACGTTCTCGGGCTCCGGGATCGTTCTCGGATATCGGGGGGTAGTTCTTGTCGCGTCCGGGAAGCAGAACTTGGGTCGGTGTCGGGGGCGCATCGGTCCGCTCTGGTCGATGTCGATCTTGTCGTTGCGACGAACTTGCCGGGTCCGCGTATCGGGTCGGTCTTGGCGTTCGGGAAGAAGAACTTGTCGTTCTCGCGGCGATCTTGGCGTGCTTCCGGTCCAGGTTTTGGCGTTCGAGGGCATTGCTTGGCGTTCCCGGAGGAAGTACTTGTCGTTTCCGTGTAGGCGTCCTCGGTGTTCCGCAGGAGAACTTGGTGTTCTAGCTTGATTGCCTTCGGTTCCCATGCCGAAAGTCTTGTAGTTCCGGTGCCGATGGTTCATCGAAGTTGACACTTGGATCGGCATCCGAGACCTTCGGGCATTGATGTCTTGAACGTCAATCGATATCTTCCCCGAGGCATCGGCAACAACATGGATTCTCACATCCGGTCATCAATCCTTGCAGGAGTTCTTGTCGAGCATCCGATTGTCCCTGCAGGATTTCCGGGTCTTCTATGGTACACCACACAACCTCACGCGGCAACGTTGCGGCAAGGCAGCGGCAGTGTGAGGCACGCTGGGCCGACTGGGCGGCCAAGCTCAGATAGGAGGGGCCGCTGGCAAGGCGAGGGGAGGTCGCGCCAGCGACGCCGGGAGGCGGCCTGGGCAGCGGGACGGAGGGAACGAGGCGGGACGGGGACAGCCGGGCCGGAGGTGAGCTCCGCGGAGGAAGGGCGTGGCCGGAGGTGGGGTCCGGCGAGGCTCTGCTCGGGGCGGCCGCACGGCGGAGGGAAGCTTGCAGAGGGGGCTGGAGCGGGGTCACCGGCGGCGGACGAGGGAGGCGGCCTGGGGCGAGGTCGAGGAGGAGGGCGAGGCGGGCGCCGCGCCGGGCTTGGCTAGCGCGGTGGAGGCGGGCCGGGCCTCGGAGGCGAGCGTCGGTCGAGGCGCGCGGGAAGCGGCCGTGGCGGGACGGACGGCCGGCTCAAGGGTGAGGGAGAAGGGACCGGTGGGAGGCGCTTGGCGAGAGAGGGCTTGGTCTCGAAGCGGCGGGAGGCGGGCGCCGGCGGGGTGGAGCTCAGGGGACTGAGGGGCATGGAGGGGGTCATGGTCGGCCGGGCGGGCGAGGCGGAGGGGGTGGACGCGGGCGAGCGACGGGGTTGCGCGGGTCCGCTCCGGAGGCGGGCGGCGGCGCCTGGCCGGAGCCGGGAGGGGAGAGGGAGAGGAGCGTCGGCGTGCGGGATGGAGGAGGCGTCGGGGTGGGCTGCTCGGGGGAGGGAGGGTGCGTCTTGAGGGGGGGGACGGGCATGGGGCTCAGCGTGGTTCCCAAGTGAGAGGCGTGGTGGAGGGGATGGGCTGCGGGTGGGGCTTGGGGACGTGGGGCCCAGGGGTCAGGGAACGGGTGTGGTGGTGGGGCGTGCGTGTGTGGCTGGTTGGTGAGAAGAGGGAGTGTGTGGTGGTGAGGGAGTGGGATGGGCTTAGTCTAGGTGGCACAGACTGGTTGGTTGGGGGATAGGGAGAGGGCGAGGTGGCACATGGTGATTGGCCAGGGTGAGGTGGAGGCTGGGTGTGGGTAGGGTTTTAGGTAGCTGTAGGTTTTGTCTGGTGGACCGATTTAAAAAATGGGGGTGGTCGTTCGGGTCGATTCGGCCCGTTCGACTGTCCCCGCTGAAACAATTAAACTTTTTATTTGTTTTAAACGGGCCGTATGCAAACCGATAGCGGCCAAAATAATAATCCGGAGAACCGGGCTTTGCGTTTGAATAAAGATGGGGCGTTTTAGAAAACAAAACGGGCTTGCGAAAATAGTTTTATGCGAACAATGCATGATGATGACGATGCAATGCACAAATTCAACGCGATTTTCTAGTAGTGGTTTTGCGGGATGCCACACCTTGGAACCAATATCGTCGAACCCTAATGTGTGACCCCTTTCTAAGACCCTATTTTTATAATATGATATTTATCACCTGTTGCATATTAAATTATTCATACTCGCATGCATCTTTAGTGGTTTGGGGCATTATGCCGATTCATCTCATAATTAAATATGGGGTCCATATGTGGGCGAATCTAGCCTTATTTTGGCCCCATTTAAATTGGAGTAGCGAACCAGTGCTATATTTTTCCTTGTTAAGACAACATTTAAATTGTGGGGTATCTAAACAACCTGAACCTACGAATCAAATGTCGGGACCCCGGTTCCGCTTAATATTGCCTAATTGCATCGCATCTTTGCCATGTCATACATCATACATGCATCATGCCCGATCTTCTGCCGTAGTATTAAATAGTGCATCCGGTGTTTCTGCTAGTGCCTTGCTTATTCACGGATTAGGCCGATGAGTTGATGCGAGTGTCGACCCGATCTTCGGATGAATCTCCAGCAATGTTTTCAGGCGAGCATTCTCCCCCTTTCTACCTATTTTACATTTCTAGTCTTTATTTCCTCTTGTTGATCTATTGCTATCTGTGTTGCGATGCTCTAGTTTTCGTAACCGTGGTATCCCTTGCAGCCTTATATTGCCTTGGACACATCCTATTACCTGTTGTTTGGTAGATAGTTGGACTTGCGTGTCGAAGTCGCTTGCTCAAGTGCTGTTGCGTGTTGTCAAGTACCACAGTTGTTGGAGAATGCCTTATACTTTATGGTGGAGAGGATCATAACTTTAATTATTGTTTAATCACTAAAATTGAAAGTAGGTAAATGCAGAGGCACCGGTGGGTAATAGACAATATTTTGTTATTAACACTCCTTTGGTGTCCCGTAGGACCCCGAGTTCTTGACACCTGTTCCGAGATCGAGCGCGCTAACCACAGGTGGGGTGTGTGGGCACCCCCATCGATTAGTACCTGATTTCAAAGTACTGTACCGGGGGCCAAAAAGTAGTTTGGGGCTTTATTACTATCCTGTACTTATGCCATGCTTTACTGCTTATTTATGATTGCGCGTGGAGCGCCTGTACTGTTTTGGAACCAACGTGGAATGTTTTCGCGGTATCGACAAGCCCAGTCACACTTTCGGGTTCCCAGTCGTTTACAGCCATTGTCACAAAACTCTGGGTCCGTCTCGGAGCCGGTCGACTTCGTTGCGGGTAGCTTAGTGGGGTGGCCCCCATGTGCTTCCTTTGGGTCTGGGAAACGTCGTGTCCGAAACCCCGTCGACATACCATTGGGTGTATGTTTTGTGATCTTGTACCTACGATCTGACAACAAGGGTGTAGGTGCGTGTGGAAACTTTGGTGCACCCCTGCAGGGTTAAATCTTTTCGAGAAGCCGTGTCCGCGGTTATGGACGACTTGGAGCACAGTTCTCGATCATAGACAACTATAACTAAAGTTTACTTTTATAATTTGGCTTGTATCCGATATGACTAGTAATCAGCTTCACTACAACGGAATGGCTAAATAAAAGTACCAACAACTGCTGGGTTTGGGATATCTCATGCTAATTGTATCTGACTAGTAAGTGTTGCAACTACAACGGAATGGTTAACTAAAAGTGCCCACTGCTTATTATATCAGGATGACTATCTATACCTGACTAGTAATTGCTGCAACGATAACTGAATAAATAAAACTGCCAACGGTGTGAGTTCCTCGGTTGACTTCCTCGTTTGGTCTCGAGGGGGAAATACCAGGATGGATATGTTTGGTGGTAGTATCAGGTTGGTTCCGAATAGGTCTTTCTTACCCCTCTGATAGCCTCTAGTTGTATCGAGTCTCTATAGGTTGTCTAGTGCATGCTGCGCTGTCGCTTAAGTCCACCATATCTATGTACGCGAGGACCGCCGAATTCTAGTCTCGCCGTGTACTGGCCTCAGTACTGACCGCTCTCTTTTTCCTTTGCCCTTTGTCGGCACCCCTTTTGTTTAAGCAGGTTTGAGATTAACATCGTTAGCAGGGTTAACCTTCTGGCTTGGCCTGGGCAGGGTTATGGACGCCATTGGTTATTCTTCCGGGCTCTTAGCCCAATTTGCATCTTGTACGTACTCGGACGATGTATCGTTTTAAAGGTGATTTGGATCTTTGTCTTGTCTATCTGTATTCTTGACTCTTTGAGTCGTTGTTGTATATATATCTGTTCTGTGGGTTCCATCGTGGACTATTGTGTAATGATATTACTTCGCTTTCCATCCGCACGAAAGTGCCTGGTGGGCACCTTTGAATCGTTTCTATGCGGGTTTGGCGGGAAGCGCTAACACTTGCATAGGGCCGATTCCGAGGGTGTTACATTACCGGACCAATGATGCAAATTTCAAATATTGGATCTTATGTCGTCTCGAAGACCGTGAGTGCATAATCTTGCAATCACAAAAGGCAAGTTCACACTTGCTCATGTACTTTGATTATTTGCTGTAAAGTATTTTACAAATCCAGTGTTTTCATCACCTGCATTTGAAAAATGTCAGAAAACACTATTTTCATAATAATATGATTATAGGTTATTTACCATGAGGTAATAACTTACTATGAAAGTTCCAGTGGTAAAGGAACATATTATCTAGGACTTAACAACCAATGTCGCTAGTGATTCTTGCGCAGTATATCACGCGTTAACCATGAGATTTGGAATGGGACGAAGAAGTCAGCTGTATCTTCTTCCTCTCGCATGTAGCCGGATGTGTAGGTCGTGTCTATTATCACTCGTAGCGAGCATATTAATTGGTAATTCGTAGAGGATATGCAGCATATGGGTGGGAACCCTCAACGTCCCACGATAGTTCTGGCATCTAACGGTCTGTACAAACCATTGCCGTAATTCAATATGTGGGCATGGTGTACACCAAGGAGGCATGCGAGGTCGCGAAGGGGGAAGTGATTGAGTTGGATCATCTACTGGTCCCCACACCATAGGAAGTGTGGACGGGAAAGATCGCTCGGTTGTGCAAAAAGGATTTGATCTCTCATGGGTAAAGTAACGCACCTCTGCAGAGTGTAAGAACTGTAACTTGTTACTCCCTGTTCTGGGAAGGAGCGGCGAACGCGGCGGGAAAGGAACTCCAAGAAAGTTCTGGTAAACCCGTGAAGGCTGACGGACATAGCTTTTCAGAATAAAAGCAACCTTTGAAGAAATGTTTACAAAAACTTGCATGTCCTACGACCTATGGTCAGTGGCTGTAGATATAGTGCATCAAACACTCCTTTTCTAGTGAACTTGCTGAGTACTCTCGTACTCAAAGTATCTTCTTAACCCTTGCTAGGTTCTAAAGCCAGTACAGAAGATATCTACATCAAGTCATGCTCTAGGAATCATCATCAGAAGCTAAATCTCTTCAATGAAGTCAAGAAATTCAACACATACATCAACTCAAGGGAAGACGAAGTTGCTGATTAGATAAGAATAAAATCTCTAGCCATAGAACCTACTTCTATAAAATATTGCAATAGCAGCAATGCAAGCCTCAATAGTTTAGATACTAGTCTATTAGATTTGAGTTGATTATTTATAATTCTTCTTTGTAAGAAGATTCTTTCTCTCTCTTTAACCTAGAATGTTATTTGGATCTTGTGTAAAGAGTTGAGTTGTAACCTATAGTCATGTATTGGACCTGCTGTGTTTCTATTGTACCACTCTGAGGGATGTAATACTAGTGAACGGTGTTTCATTGGTGTTACGTCAACGACTATAGTGTACTACATCATGCGATGGTATCTTTGGGTCACCTTGATTGGTATCAGAGCATATGCTTTGACCTTAGGATTAAAACCCTTTTAGGAATATCTGTAGGTTGGATAGTGACTATAGGAGCCATCTTATCTAAACCAAATATTCTTATGACTTGTGATGAGTATCCACTTGAGGATAACCTTGTCGGACCTAAGTCAGATGCTTAAGTCATTCTTTCTTAGGAGTAATTATTTTATCTTTTCTCAAGTATAGTGCTCTTTAGTATCCTCCGAAGGATACATAAACCACCAAGATACTGTAGAAAAGTGCAAGACATAAATTGAAGTAGTCTTAATGGTGTATCCTAAACCTAGAATTCATGTAGGACAGTGGAATATTATGGTTAGTTAATGACCAAAAACAATATGATGAATATCATCAGGATAAATGTTGCTGTAATGAGTAGTAATCATTTGGGATTTACTTGAGGATTCTACGTGATGAAGTAAAATTATGTTAAGATTTAATGATAGATTAATGTGAAATAAAGTTATCATAGTTAGATTAGCTCTTGAATCATGTAAATAGGTAAAATATAACAAGATCATGGTGAGATTAGCTCCGAAACCATGATGCAAGTGTAAGTATGACAAATACTTAGTGAATTATCTTGGAGTAGAAGTATGAAAATACCATGGTAGAACTATGATAGAAGTCATATGTGCTAAATAATTCTAATAATTTTTGGTTTAAGTTATCAAATAAAGTCTGATTAGTCATTTGGAGTGACCATGTGAGGTTAGTTTACTAAATAATGATAGGTTGGTTATATTAGCCATTCTAAGAGTCAGACTAAAGGTTAGTCAAAACCAAATTGAGACCACTTTGTTAAAAAATTATCCTGTTGCAATTGAGCAATTTGGGTAAATATTGAGATAAAGAATAGTTTGACCCCTATGTGCTAAGTATCACAATGTAAACCTATACGAGGAGGTGTCATATACTACACAACTAAGCCTGAATTCTAGAGATATTATACTCAACTACTATATTCCAGGCTTAGAATATTGTGTGTTATATGTACCACATTTGAATTTATTTGTTTTTCTTGGATCTTCTTGATTGAATAGATTTGTACATGAAGTTTGACTTGATGTGCAAATGAATGTTGCAACATCCAATTATTACTTGATGTCATAGACCTAGATAGGAATGGGAATTCGTCTAAGGGAGTGACGAGTTCCAAAGACCAAGATGAAGACTTACATGAAGGATGAAGCAAAATATAAGGAGTATTAGCGCAGTCTAAAGGAGAAATCAAGCTCAGGTTCTTCGTAGCCAGATATAAGAAGAAAGATTAGTGTAGGAAATACATGGAGCAACAAGAAGTGATGAACTTAAAGTTCAATCAACATAGGTGATACTGCTAAGAAGTAATGGAGTAGTAGTACCAAGTTCATGGAAGTATCATGAATAAGTAAAAAGAAGTAGCTTTAGAATAAAAGATGGTATTCAAGATCTGACAATTCAGAGAGAATGCCATAAGGATGTTGGAAGCCGTAGGGTAATCCCTACAACCTAGGATGATCCGCAGCTAGTATTTGATCCAGAGTTGGTATCTTGTCCGCAGCCAGTGTTGGTTGACATGGTTAACCAGATCTTCTTAAAGATTGCATAAAGAGCATAAAACTTGGTCTAAGTTAAGAAAGACACGAAGGAGTATAAACATTAAAAGAGACCATCTTTCGAGACTCTTCGCAAAGTCAGATCTATCAAGCGAAAATGTCCAAATAGTAAGACAATTAATACTAAAAGATTCACTTCGGAGATCCACAGTTGTGTGGATACACCGTATAATCTTTGATAAGACCCTAACTAGATAGGGTATAATCTAAATAGAGACCAACATTCTAATTATGAATTCGATGGTTACTATATAGGCAGTTTAGAGACTATTAGTAAACCCTAAGGGGGAGAGTAAACAGTAAATGAAAGTACTATTATCCGAATTCCAAGTAAAGGTTGGAGAAGAAGTACTAGACTATAACAACACTAAGCCTTATTTTCATAAGGTAAAAAGAAAACATCATTATAAAAGTACTTTTAGAAGTATGTTTGGAGAAAAGACCGAAGCTTAAATTCAGGATAGTAGTGCTTCGACCTTTAGATAGTTAATAAATGGAAATTGAAGAAGTACTTAAGAATATAACAAAAGAGTTTCTAAATCTTGATAAGGTAAAAGCTTGAAATAATAAATTGGAATAGTCCTAACAGACTTATTCTAAAAGAAACAACTCTTAAGCTATCATTAAGAGGGAACAAAGCACATCCAATTGGACAAATATAGATGAACAAGGAATTACAATGGGTATGGACTAAATGGGTTCAAATCCAATCTTCAGAAAGATTACCAGTACAACCATACAATGTTAAGTCCAAGGTTAGTCATTTGGCCTCCGCTATTGACTAAACTAAAACTTGCTTTAGTGAGACTTCCTATACCTTACACAGAATAGTAAGAAAGTTCGATGATTAAATAAAAGGAGTTTGATTAGGATACCGAATCAGGGAAATGAACTAAATAAGAGACCCAATTAAAAAGGAGTTTATAACAAGGACATATCCGTAAGGAAGTAAAGTAAAAGGAACTTTGTAGTATTTGAGACAACAAGATTAAAGATTGCCAAGTATGGTAGGAATTCAAGAAAAGGATCTGGATATGGAATACTACCATTACTTCCATTTGAGGTTACCATGAAGTGGAGAAATGCAGTACCCAATACAATTAAATTCCTTACTCCGAAACGTGAGAGTTTACGAACTTCGAGGACAAAGTTTATTTTAAGGGGGAGAGTCTATAACATCCCAGGATTAGCACCTAGAATTGTAGAGGACACAGGTTTGTGTATTGCATTCATGCATAAGAAAATCCGGAGATTTTCGCGCAAAACTAATAAAACACAAAGGGATCGAAGTTCCTCTCGTTCTGATGGTTTAGTTTAACACATCAGAGTGAGTACGAAGAATTTTGACATGACTTTCGTTGATTTTATTGATTTGAGGGAAACAAAATTTACTTTAGTAAACAATTGATATAATTCAAGAATATTTGAATTGAAAATTCAAATCACAAACAATTCAATAAATAAGAGAATACAATTAAATACAATAAGTATTATTATTACAAACAAAAAGTCTTAGTGTTCTACAAATCTCAAATAATAAGATATATTACAAGAGTAATAGAAATTATAAAAAGAAAGAAAACCTAACTTTATTAAATAAGATACAAACCCTTACAAGTTTCAACTAACAAAAATAAAAATGAACTTTATTACATAAATAAAAGAATACAATATTATTTACAATATTTAAGAATCAAATAAAGTTGTAAAAGAAAAAAAAAGGAAATTTAAAACTATATCTTCTTGTCTTGAAGATTTTCCTCCTATTCACTTTTGTTCCTGCATAATAATGAGATAAAAAGAAAACAAATAAAAGAATGGGTTAGTGTTAGTTGAACTCTCAGTCTGGCAATGTAATGCATTGTTGAACACATCATTGAGTATTTCTAAAAAAAAGGGCCAAAGAGTAGTATCTGTTCTTATCAGGTTTGGCCTCAGATTAGTGCATCATAGGCAGGGGCAAGTTTCACCATTTAATAAGTAAAAGGTTAGATTGGGAAAATATCCATACAACCGACCTGATTCACAGGCACAAGTTTCAGGGGTTGAAACCTGCACCCTCTAGAGCCCACGTGGAAGCAGCTTGGTCATCACACACACTGCTGTGTGTCAACACCACAGCAACCCAGGAAACCAGATAAGAAGGAAGCCACCATAGTTAACAAGTACATGCCCACACAATATCCATACCTCAGACTCTCCATAGTACCACCAAGAAGCCATTGTTCTCTTACTTGTTCTTCCAAGAACACTAATAATACAATACCAAAAATCTTCCCAAGCATCAGGATCATTTTGAGGAGCTAGGATGAGAAGGTCAGGAACATGAAGTAGCAGTTGAACCAGATCAACAACATCAGATCAAATCCATTCGTGTGATCCAACCTCACCAAGTAATCATCATCTACATCAGTACAACAGCTACCTTTCCAAAGTAGGTTGCAACACTAAGATTCAAGCATCTTATCTACTTTTATTTGTTTAGACAACAAATGGAAGTAGTAATGAAGAATAGTTCTCTCAGTATTTCATAGAGATGCTATGCAAGATCATCATCGAGAAGTTACCAATCTATATTAACATTTGTTCTAATATAAAGTCGTGCCTCAGCCTTTGCATCCTTGGTAGGGACAAATAGCAGCAGATTATGCTGTTTGAATCTACTATTGTGCACACTCCACGTGGGAGGCACCACAACAGCAGATCCAATAGCAGCAGAAGCCACTAAGTTGTTTAACACAAAACATCAAGTAGCAAATCTATTCTTACCAAAAAGAAAGCCTCAGGCTCTTGCATCATAGGCCATGCCATGAGATCAAGCACAAAATATGTTCTTAACAGTTAAATAGAGAGACAGAGACCAGCAGAGAGGGGAACCAGATCAACTTGTTGAGCTGATGATTCCTGGTATAAACAGGAGCTCACATCCTAAACACATAAGTGAGGATAGTACTATGAAATATGGAGAGTAGCACTGATCCACAACACATATACAACATGTATTCTCTGTTTTCAAAGTAAAGGTGCTAGGAAGTAGCACAATTATCTTTAGAGATGCTTGAGTAGATAATAAAAAACGATCATTCTCTTGTTAAAATCCTAGAGGCAAGCTATGTGTAATCTAGCACAAAGATCATCCAACTGTTAACCATAACCACAAGGTATGCCATAAAATAGTGGAGTAACCTATACCCACTTTCACATCCTAGATACACATACTGGTTGGGAATCACATCAAATGTGAATTTACCAAACTAACATGTTTGCATATAAAAACAAGTACTCTACTCTGCAAGTATCTATATAACACTTGGTTCCTTTACATAAATTTTAGCCCGTCACATACACATGGAGATGTTTATTATCTACACTATATACCACACCTACACATTATTTGAAAAATAATATGTAGTTGCATAAAGCCAAAGTAGATTAGAAGTCATATTTTGTAAATGAGCATATGGGATATGTAGTGTCAGATCACTCAATTAAGAAAAACACCATCTCTATTTAAAAGAATGCTTGCAAGTGTATATATTTATAATCAAGAATTAGTAAAACATGTAGCACGGTACAAGATTCTATTTAGAGCAAGAAATCATCACTAGATTGTGTAATCTCAGACATATGATCAAATAATTGGTCTAGCAAATAATTCAGAGTCCAGCAAACCTATTCACACCACAACACATGTTTGATCTGTACACTCAAGCATTTCACATATATAATTATTGGATAAAAGAAGACTGTGCAGGACCTAGTTACTCCTGATACACAACACTAAGTCGATAAGATCATTTTCTCACAAATGCAATGGCAACTAAAGCTAATCTGAGCATAATCAATTGACTTTATTCATTTCTGCAAGTCAGATTCATTACACATTAAGTAAAACATATCTAGCTCGATAAATTCTAACCTAACTATGCAAACAAATTATACTAGCATCTGACCAAACTCCCAGCGGCACCATAACATCGAGCTCACAATCAGGATATCCCATTCTCATAGTTTCACAACCAGTACAGCACATCGGCTCGAAGGCCGGTCACAAAATAATTACCTGGTCTAGGGTAGAAATTGATGCAACACTCGATATAGGGGGCATAAGAAATGAAGTAGACAAAGAAGCCGACGCAGGGGTTGCAAACGTTGTCGTCCCACCGGTGTCGGAGAAAGAAGCAGTCCCAGCAGCATCACCACTATCCACCATCATAGCAAGGTTCCTAGGCAGTAGGCTGAGGGCGCCGGGGTTGCGCCGCGGCACCGTCCCTCCGACATCAAGGATTGGGGTAAATCATAGCAACTGTTGCAATACCACACCGTAGTGCAGGAGGCCACGACCAGCCCATGGCAGGAGCGACGCCGTAAGCCAAGCCGATTCGGCTAGGGTTTCTCGTGTGTGAGAGCATCGGAAGAGGCGCTGGTTTGGTGGCGGTGTGGAAATGGCGAAGAGGACCGGAGCGGTGTCTCATCAGCGTGTGGTGGCGCCGGAGAGTCGAAGATGGACGGGAGGACCAGCAGGGCGGCAACCTAGGGTTTCTCCCCGAAGTGAGCGCGCGGATGCCGAGGAACCGCGACGGTGGGAGATCAAAAGAAGGGAGAGGGGGAGAGAAAGAGGGAGAGAGAGGGAGGCGGAGAAGCGCCAGGAGAGGCCATTGATGACCAGGTTGGCAGGCGGCGGTGCAAGCACTGGAGGGGAACAAGAGGAAGAAAAGGGGGTTTCCATCTCGTGCGTGTGAGAGAGATAGGGATAGGGTGGAATGGCCCAACTAGATGGGCCTAAATGGTCCAAAAGGCCAGATGGTCTTATACACCAGGATAAATTGAAAATAAATAAAAAATAAAAAAATAGGTTGTTAAACCAATTACTAAATGACCAAACTACCCCTGAACATAATTTATACCCTAGAAAAATATAGAAAAATCCCAAAAATACATATGATATATCAAAATGATCACAAAAATAATATCTACCTAATAAAAATATAATTTTAATTTTTTAAAATAAATATAAAGTAAAATAATTATTAACACCATTAAATATTAAATGAAATGTTATAAAATAAAACAAAAACCCTAAGAATAAATAAAAAATCATTTTTGTGTATCAAAATAACTCTAATATTTTGTAAAAATACTAATTTAGAGTTTTACATATAAAACATAAAGCAAATATTTAAAGACACTTAATTCTTTGATGAATTTTATAAAAATAAAGATAATACTTAAAAATAAATAAAATTCATTTTTAAGGTCTTGAATAAATATATTACACTAGAAAAGTATTAAATATATTATTAGAAAAGTCTTTAATATTTTAAATAATAAATCATTACCTAATACCTATTTTGTGAATTCTTTAAAAATAATTGTTAAGTAAGAAATAATAACAATTATTATAAAAACTTGAGCAATTAGTGTCTTTGTACTAAATTCCAAACCCATAACTTAAATTCATACTCAAATTAAGTATAACTTTTAACTTTAAAATATTCTTTAAAAAATCTTATTAAGAATCCTTTTAAATAAACATTGGGTATCACCCGTTTATATAATATGGTGAATAATCATTATATCTTAACCACTATTAACATAACTTTAAATTCTAACAAATTACTAAGATCATCTAATTATGATTCCATTAAATAAATACATATTATTTTCTTAATAAGCAAAACAAATTTAATCTAAATCATTCACTTAAATATAAATCGAATAATTCCTTACCTTAGTTATACTTATCATAAATCTAAAACTTGGGAATAATTAAAATTTATTACATCTTAAGTTTACTTAACCTTTTAAAGTTAACTTTAGTCTCAAAGCTTATAAACATCATGTCTAATAAATCCCTTATGTTTTTATAGTTAACTTTGGTCTATTTAACTTAAGACATAAAGCATCTCAAGTCCAAACTAATAAATCAAACACCAAAAGACATTGATCATGTTCTATTAACAATGATGATTATTTAAACCTTAGAAAGGAAATCTTTTCTTCAAATGTTATTCTTTTTGCCACTTCAAGCAACAACTCTAGGATAGTTCTTTCAAACCTTAATAATCCAATACATAGACTTCCATCCTAATCACCAAATAGCAATTAATCTAAATCTTAAATTACTATTAAAGTCTACTTTTATATCTTGTATATCAAAACTTGAAATCCCTGTAGATGCACTTCATGTGAAGTAAAAATTTGAAGATAAACCAACTCTTAAAGGAATCACCTAAGTTCACTTCACTTACAGTATTGGGGATTCACTTCGGGGGTTTAAAAAAATGCATAGCATTACTTATGCACAACAGCATATTGCTTCTTTAAACATTAGTCCTTACCGGACCAATGATGCAGATTTCAAATATTAGATCTTATGTCGTCTCAAAGAACGTGAGTGCATAATATTTCAATCACAAAAGGCAAGTTCACACTTGCTCATGTCCTTTGATTATTTTCTGTAAAGTATTTTACAAATCTAGTGTTGTCATCACCTGCATTTAAAAAAGGTTAGAAAACACTATTTTCATAATAATATGATTATATGTTATTTACCATGAAGTAATAACCTACTATGAAAGTTCCGGTGGTAAAGGAACATATTATCTAGGACTTAACAACCAATGTCGCCAGTGATTCTTGCGCCGTATATCACGCGTTAACCATGAGATTTGGAATGGGACGAAGAAGTCAGTTGTATCTTCTTCCTCTCGCATTTAGCCGGATGTGCAGGTCGTGGCTGTTATCACTTGTAGCGTGCATATTAATTGGTAATTCGTAGAGGATATGCAGCATATGGGTGGGAACCCTCAACGTCCCACGATAGTTCTGGCATCTGACGGTCTATACAAACCATTGTCGTAATTCAATATGTGGGCATGGTGTACACCAAGGAGGCATGCGAGGTCGCGAAGGGGGCAGTGATTGCATTGGATCATCTACTGGGCCGCACACCATAGGAAGTGTGGACGGAAAAGACCGCCCGATTGTGTAGCAAGGATTTGATCTCTCATGGGTAAAGTAACGCACCTCTGCAGAGTGTAAGAACTTTAACTTGTTACTCCCTGTTCCGGGAAGGAGATACGAACGCGGCGGGAAAGGAACTCCTTGAAAGTTCTGGTAAACCCGTGAAGGCTGACGGACATAGCTTTTCAGAATAAAAGCAACCTTTGAAGAAATATTTATGAAAACTTGCATGGCCTACGACCTATGGTCTATGGCTGTAGATAGAGTGTATCAAACACTCCTTTTCTAGTGAACTTGCTGAGTACGCTCGTACTCAAAGTATCTTCTTAACCCTTGCTAGGTTCTAAAGCCAGTACAGACGATATCTACATCAAGTCATGCTCTAGGAATCATCATCAAAAGCTAAATCTCTTCAACAAAGTCAAGAAATTCAACACATACATCAACTCATGGAAAGACGAAGTTGCTGATTAGATAAGAATAAAATCTCTAGCCATAGAACCTACTTATATAGAGTATTGCAATAGCAGCAATGCGAGCCTCAATAGTTTAGATACTAGTCTATTAGTATATTATATTTGAGTTGATTATTTATAATTCTTCTTTGTAAGAAGATTCTTTCTCTCTCTTTAACCTAGAATGTTCTCTGGATCTTGTGTAAAGAGTTGAGTTGTAACCTATAGTCATATCTTGTACCTGTCGTGTTTCTGTTGTACCACTCTGAGGGATGTAATACTAGTGAACAATGTTTAATTGGTGTTATGTCAACAACTATAGTGTACAACGTCATGCAGTGGTATGCTGGGTCACCGCACCTTCTCTCCGGTATGATGCATGAGTAGTTCCACCTTGGACTATGGGTCCATGTAGTAGCTAGATGGTTGTATCTCCTCCTTTGTGCTTTCATGTATAGATATTGTGAGCTCCATTCATGATCAAGCTCTAATCTATTTGTAATCATGTATTTTGTGTTTGTGAGGATCCGATGGATATTGAGATTATTATGTTTGTTTGATTAATGGTTTTGCCTTTATGATTCTATCATGTTTGTGTTGTTTGTGATCTTGCATGCTCTCCATTGTTAGTACCTATCTTGGCCAAGTATTTGCTAGTGTCTCCAAGAGGGGTATTTATGCTCGATAGTGGGTTCATGCCTCTAGTTTCCAAGGAAAGTGACAATAATATCTTCGGTTGTAGATGTGTTGTTGCTACTAGGGAGAAAACAACGGTCTCTTGTTCATGGAACATGTGGACTGTTTACCTTACACACTTTGCTTAAAGCAGTTGTCTGTTGCTTGCAACTTAATACTGGAGGGGGTTCGGATGATAACCTGAAGGTGGACTTCTAGTCATAGATGCAGTTGGATGGCGGTCTATGTATCTTTTTGTATTGCCCAATCGAATCTCAAAGGATCTTTCTGACTAGTAATTGCATTGTTATGCCTTGCTCAATTCCTGTCAATTGCCCTGCTGTAATTTGTTTACCTTGCATGCCATATTGTTTATCTAAGGAGAGTTCCTCTAGTGAACTATGGAACCCGGTCCAATCTTTACTATTGTTACATCTTCCACTGGTACTTGTTTACTTGCTGCAAACCATTACCTTCCACACCATACGTTTAATCCTTTGTTACAGCAAACTGGTGAGCTTGACAACCTCACTGATTCGTTGGGGCAAAGTCTTGAGTTTGTGTTGTGTAGGTCTCCGCGTTTCTTGCAACACATGTGTGACGTTTCCTTTATCCTTCTGGTTCGATAACCTCGGTCTCTACTGAGGGAAAACTTGCTGTTGTTCTGCTTCACACCTTGCTCTTAGGGTTCCCAACAAGACTCCACATCAAGCACCAAGTTCTCTGGAGCCACCAAGGACTCATCACTGTGATCATCACACCTTCCTCTTGGGGACTCCCAATGAAGCTCTACAGTGATCTGAGCTACCATCATATCTCAATATCCATCGGATCCCCACAAACACAACATGCATGATTACAAATACATGATCTTGATCATGAACGAAGCTCACAAGATCTAAACATGATAGCACAAAGGAGGAGAAACAATCATCTAGCTACTGTATGGACCCATAGTCCAAGTTGGAACTACTCACGCATCATACCGGAGGCTGGAATGGTGATGAAGAAGGCCTCCGAGATGATCTCTCCTCTCTGGCAGGGTGCTGGGAAGAGCTTCAAATCCCCCGATCCAGGGACGATGGTGGCAGCGGCTACAGACTGTTTCGTGGAGATCCCATCGGGTCCTTAGGGTTTTGGCATCGGGGGCTTATATATGCGAAGAGGCGAGGCAGGAGGGTGGCCAGGGGGCCCACACCTTGCCCAGGCATGGCCTAGGGTGGGCCTGCGCCTGGGGGGTGCGGCCGCCATGTGGCTCCCCTCTGTCTCTCCTCTGGACTCCTTGTTCTCCTTAGTGAAATATTGACTTTGGCTTTTGTCCCGTCCAATTTCGAGAATATTTTCTTACTAGCTGTTCTGAAACCAAAAATAGCATAAAATAGGCAACTGGCCCTGTAGCATCTTGTTAATAGGTTAGTCCCAGAATATGTATAAAAATACTTCAAAGTGTAGACAAAGCATAGCAAAGTGGATACTAAACAAGCATGGAACATCAAAAATTATAGATACATTTACAACTTATCATGTTTCGTGGCCCCAGAATCCATGTACCAGTAAGAACCGATGGAGTAGGACTGAGTGTGCCCGGCTGCTTCTGCGGTGCCAAGCGATCAACCATGGCAAACTGACACGTGTTATTCCTCGTGTCCTTGCCGTCAATTCCAAGGCCAAGGAAACTCTTATGGAAACAACGATGGCACTTGGATGACCAGTGTCCATTGCGCCCACAGAGTTGGCACACACGAGGCGAGCGCCCCTCCTTAGGAGCTCGATGACGAGGGGGGACCGACGAGGGCTGGTACGGCGCAACAGATGCCTTGCCCGAGCCAGACGATGGGACACCAGAGGGGTTGCGTCCTCCCTTAAAAGCAGTGTTCGCAAAGGGGGTGCCACGGATGCGGTTGGCACGACGCGCCTCGACGCGCTGCTCGGTGAGGAGGAGGCATGAGTAGAGCTCGTGCATCATCATGGGGGACGAGTTTACACGCTCGTTGATGATCTCGACCAATCAATCATACTCCTCGTCGAGGCCATTGGCGATGAAGGAGTTGAACTCGGAGTCGTTGAGTGGTTGTCCAATGGACGCCAGCATGTCATCAAGAGCCTTGACCTTGTTGTAGAACTCTGTAGTCGTGGAGTCGAGTTTCTCACAATCGTCGAGTTCGCGGGTGGAGGGCGCTGGCACGGGCCTGCGACTACGATGCAAAAGAGCGCTCGAGGATTTTCCATGCCTCATGAGACGTCTTGGCAAAGACGATGAGCCCGACAACAACCGAGGTTAGCGACCCCTGGATGGAGGAGAGGTTCTCCTGGTCCTGCCCCACCCTGACACGGTGCGCCGGGTTATAAACAGGGCCGTTCACGCTGTCCACCAGCGTGCGGGGGGGGGGGGGGGGGGGGTCAAGGAATAGAGTCGTCGATGTAGCCGAGCAGGTAGTGGCTCCCAAGGAGCAGAAGGACCTGTGCACTCCAGAAGATGTAATTATTCGGCGACAGCTTGATGGTGATGAGGTTGCCGAAGTGGAATGGTGGCAGCAGCAAGCCTGTTGTGAAGACTGTCGGAGGAGCGTACGCCATAGGGGTAGAGACGGCCGGCGCTGGTGAAAACGCCGAGGTGATGCCCGCGGGCGATGTGTATGTCCTGAAGGCGGGGAGAGACGTCGTTGGTGTGGATCCTGCCGATGGCGCGGACGCCGTGAGGGCATGGTGCATCGGTGAAGGGCCCGATGCAGAAATGTCGGCCGTGCATGCTGACGTAGGGGCCGCCGACGTGAAGGCCATGGGCGGGCGGCGTCGGCCAAGGAGGCGGGCGATGATGCGCTAGACTTGTGGACCATCAACGTGCCCCGGGGACGAGGAGGCCGAAGGCTGGTTGGAGAAGAACGAGTCGGCACTCCTTGTCCCGATCAGAGGCGACTGCATGGCGGCGGAGTCGATCGGGCGAGAGAGAAGGGCCGTGAGGGAGGGTGGGAGGTAGCAAGCGTTGGAGGAGCCGGAGGCGGCGGCGCACGACATGCCCGCGGCGGATCGGCGGCGGTGAGGGCGGCGCGGCGACGACGGTGTCGACTAGGGTTTGGCGGAAGCGGTGGTCGTAACCAAATATGATACCATGTGAGACAATAGGTTTGGGGTGGCAACCGGCACAACCCTCTAGGGATGACCTATCTCATATATATATAATAGGTGTGTTATAATGATATAATACACATACACATATACAGAAACTATACATAGTTTAACAGGTTTTTTCTTTTATTTCCCTGACCGAATTCTTATTTGGGTATGTGAAAAAGGTGCTGACCATGCTATGAGTGGAGCAGCGATCAGACACAGAATTTAGGTTAAACCTTTTGGAGACGGTGGCACGGAATTTGTTCTCCATATGCAGCTAGCGATCTGTTTCTAGACTCACCTTATGATGTATCGATCTGTTTCTAGACTCACCTTATGATGTATCAGTACTTAATGTTTATTATTTCTATCTTTAAGTGGCTGATACATGTTGCCATGGTGTGTGATTCATGAATTGTAAGACTTTATAAATTATAATAAGGTAATAAAAGGGTTGTATGCATGAATTGATGCATAGGGCGGGATGACCACATTTCCAAAAAAAATGCTATGGTGCCTCTTATTTAAGTATGCACACATGACATAATTGTGTGTATGTGTTTTCTTCATGTCATTAAGGTCAAGCTCACGCGTAATCTAGTAGTACTCTGCACTAAACTCTCTCTGAACCATGGATGACCACGCCGTGATATAAATTGCACTTGTGAAATTGTGTTCAAAAAATACACTTGTGAAAATACAGTGCACCAGTAAAACTAGTGAAATTAGACTATTGGAACGGAAATACAGTAGTAGAAAAACGATCCTGAAGTATAGAGAAATCTTACATCTGACTAAAGCGAAAAACTATTGGGAAATACATCGTTTTGAAGCATACATTTTCTCCACAGGAACATACAAGTAAAGAACTCAGTGAAACATACAATTTGAGTGGCCCATTGCAGAGACTATAGTACAGTACAGAAGTACAGAGCAGTCTTACATGCTCAATGCTCTGTTTTCTGAACATATTTCAGACTTTGGTCTCGACAAAAAAGTGAATTAAATCGATTCGAAACATAAAATTTGTCCACAGGAACATACAAGTAATCAGTTGTGTTCTTGCTGCCAACTAGGGCCGCGAACGACTAGGAGAAAAGGCAACGAAAACTACTGCTACTTGAGAATAGAAACGAAAACAAGGCGTCATCATCGTCCATCTTGTTCGTCTTGGGCAACAACTCTTTCATCCTCTTCGCCTCCTCCTCCTTCTGGTGCTCAGCGAAGAACCGCCGCAGCGCGTCCATCGGGATCCCTTTCCCCGTCCTGATCTTCGCCTTCTTGCAATCATCATCGGTGCCGCGCTCCGACCGATCTGACGGGGGTGGCCGCTTGGAGCTGGCCGGCCGTGCTGCGTCGACGGAGGATTCCGGTGGCGCTGGAACACGAAGGGCCGCGCGGACGTCCCAGGCGGGCACTCGCGCGGTGCGGCTGGGGACGCTGCTGGCGGCGGGGTACTGGACGAGGTAGGAGTCGGTGCCGACCGACGCGGAGACGACCTTGGCGCGCGTGTAGATCACCAGCTGCTTCTTGCCGGAGACCTGCGGGAACCTTCTGCGCACCTCCACGTCCGCCCCGGCCGTGAACCGCGGCCGCGGGTGATGGCGCTGCTCTGCCTTGACGACGGTGGGCTTCGCCGGCAAGAACTCGTGCCGCGCCGTGGTTGCCTTGCCCGCAGCGTTTGCGTGTGTGCGCGCCGCGAGAGCCGGGGCAGGAGTCTGGCCCGCCGCCACGATCCTCTTCACCGCCATCAGGACGGCGGCCTCCGCGATGGCGCGACGGCTGCCTCCGGGATGCAGAGCTCGTGGATATCTCTGCCCTTCCTTGCTCCGTTGTTTCTGAAGGAAATCAGACGCTCGAGCGGGTCTGTGCAAGGAATACGCGCGGGAGTATATATGGATCGGCTCGAGTCCGAGTACGGGTCAACACTCGATCTACCGCCTACGTGCATGGCTGTTTTTCAGTACCGGAAAGTAATTTTTCGGGTTTGCAATGATGTGCTGATGTGTTCGTGCCACGATCACGCGTTTGCGAGATTTGGAATTGGGACTGGAACAGAGAATAAGGCCCTACATGCAGCATGGCAACGCCGTGATACAAATTGCACTTGTGAAATTGTGTTAAAAATATACACTTTTGAAAATACAGTGCACCAATAAAACCTGTGAAATTAGACTCTTGGATCAATCGTTTTGGGAAATACATTATTCCTTCCGACCCATATTACTTAACTAAGATTTGTCAAAAATTCAATGAATCTATGTACTAACTAGTGTCTAGATTCATCCAAATCTAGACAAATTAGAGTCAGGTAATATGGGTCGGAGGGAGTAGTAGAATAAAGATCCCGATTTTCGGAGGTTGCTATTTGGCTCACGGGTGCATGCATTTGCACCTATTATGAGAAATCATATTTTAAAATAGAAAAAAATAAAAAACAATTTTCTACATATACATCTGAATATTTTATGTTCGTTCACAAGTTTTTAGGACGAAATAACATTCTAAGTATCCCGTGCAAAAAAGATAAAAAATGTCCTGTAAATAGTCGTACTCGTGTGATATTTTTTTGTCTTTTTTATACATGACATATAAAATGTTCTTTCATCCCGAAAACTTGTGAACAAACATAAAATTTTCGAATATACATGTAGACATTTTTTTCAAAATTTTTGACATTTTAAAATATGTTTTCTCACAATGGGTATAAATGCACCCGTGAGCCAAAAAGGATTTCCCGCTGCCAGATTAAACGACTTACTTTTATTATTTGTTGACTGAAATTTCAGAATGAAACATCAAATGACGCTATTAATTGAATTTGAGAAATGGACAACAAAATTTTGAACCAAAATTTCATATCGATCCATATCAAGCCGGTATGAAGAGAGATCCGCTCAAGAGAGTTGATGCTCACAAGTCATGACGTGTCAAATTGTTCTAATTTATATTTATACTGCTGGCTCCCTTTCCTCCTTTACTGTTCTAGGGTTCATACCGATGTTGATAATCTAGTGGGTTTAGATGGCTAACCGGAGTAGCTGAGGTGCTCTAGGGTGTTAGTTTAGCTGCCGATTCATATCAGTGATGAACTTGAGCATGTGTGTGAGTTATGCATCCAAAACGAGGTCTCAAGAGGCAAACGACACAAAAACACCGCCCTCGCTTGCACCCGCAAGGGATCAAGGGTTTCCCCCAGAGAAACCGAGTGGAGGAGCGAGAACAACGTTTCGACGACGACTTCAAGAAGAACGAGGCGCCCAAGGGAGTCATCGTCGTCGGCCCCGGCAAGCCGTCAAGACAAGGCTTTCGCCCAACGATGAGTCGCAAACCACACACCCGCCCCTAAAGGATCGGCCGGACCACCACACCAACCCCCAACATGACGTCAGCCGTCGAAGCCTCGGGAAGGGCAGCCAGACCAACTATCCCGCATGCCGCCACGCCTAGACTCCCCATCGCCGCGACGAAAGCCGCCGTACGGATCATTATATGATTTAATGCAGAAGTGCACTACTGATTTATCATATATGGATCATATTTTCTAATGTCTACCTTCTCTTCCTAGGTTACTTAAGTGAAATTAACCTGGGAAATAGGGTTAGACATTATTGGGTGTGGTTCTTACTTTTATTTCCCCTAGAGGAGTTCTTATTTTGGTATGTGCACAAGCACAAGGTGCTGACCATGGTATGGTGCCTCTTATTTAAGTGTGCACACATGACATAATTGTGTGTATGTGCTTTCTTCACATCATTAAGGTCATGCTCACACATGATCTACTGGTACTCTGCACTAAACTCTGCACAATGCATGGCAACGCCGTGATATAAATTGCACTTGTGAAATTGTGTTCAAAAAATACACTTGTGAAAATACAGCGCACAAGTAAAGCCAGTGAAATTAGACTATTGGATTCATCGTTTTGTGAAATACACTAGTAGAAAAACGATCCTGAAGTAGAGAGCAATCTTACATCTGACTAAACCGAAAAACCATTGGGAAATACATCGTTTTGGAGCATACATTTTCTCCACAGGAACATACAAGTAAACAACTCATACTTCTGTCATCCAATGGACTACAGCAAATCATACTTGTGCCAAATAGATGACAAGTACTAATCATACTTCTGCCTCATTTAACCACCGAACTAAAAATAGGCCTTAAACGGGCCCGAGCCCACGAGCCCAGCAGAGACAGGTACGTGCGACGTGCTGGCGTTGGGATTTTTTTCTTTTCTAAACGTAATCTCCTCGACCAAGTGCAGAGAGGCGCCGTCGCCGCCGCCGATTCCAGGTGAAATCCGGCACGCCGCCACGGCGCCGCAAGCGTTCCGCCGCCGCGCCGCCGGACCGGCCCCTCTCCTGCGACGTTCCAGCGGCGCCTACCTCCTACCTTAACCCTGGCGCCCTCCTCTCGCGCGAGCCCCGATCCACGACCCCAATGCGCCGCCCAGACGCTGTCGCCCTCTCCCACGATTAAAGATCTCACGGTGCCGGTCATGTCATCAGCGGGCAGGCGGTTCTCACTATCCGTGTCCCTGAACAAGATTGGCGATGCAGGGTGTGGTGGTCGCGGTGTGCTGAATTTGCAGTCTAGAATCAAGCAGGACTCCGACCAGCTACATGTAAGTGGTACAAAATTCTCAGATGAATCCTGAATTTGTAGTCTAGAAAATTGAGTCTTTGTTTTTGGTTCAATGAATAATTATATCTGACGCATAGGATTTTAACACGTCAAAGCTGCAGACGTGAGTTGGTTGCAATGGTTTCCTAGATTTTTATGGATGTTCAAAACGAAATATAGTGTAGTGGATATGTTCAATTCTAGTCAGTAACAAATCTGACATGAAGAAATTCACATCAACAGTATATTGTGTAGTACACGGAACATAGAAATCACCTTGTAAGCTCGAGATGCATAAACTACATTAAACATAACTTCCTCATTCAAAAAGTCGCATGCTTCCCTTAACGAAGATGCATCCCTCTTTCAAGTGGCTCCAGCTTTAGTCATATTCCAAGTACATAAAAACAGAGCATTATAACAACTCATGAATATTCAATATTCATGGTCAGATTATAGCCGCTTGGTGGCCATTGATATTAGTAAGATAAATAACTCAAGTTTCATTAAGTATTGGTAATCCATGGAATTATACCAGGATAGCCTGACAGTTCCTGAGATTAACAAGCTACGATATTTACGGCACCTTTTGAATCTTGACTTTCCATGAGACTTAACAATATAGTAACTGAGAAATTTCGTAAGAAATCTGAGTAAAACGCTACTGTCTTGTTTTCATGCTCCCTTTACAATGCATCCTGATAACTTGGCGCAAAAACACAAAATTTCTGCGTAGAAGTGTAGACAAATATGCTTCTCCACTTTCCAATCATATTCTTGCCTATGTGTCCTGCGTTAATCCTCAAGACAACATATGTTCTATAGCTGAACTACTTGTTTGTAAAGAACACCACAGAACTGCCGTCCACACGCCGTGGTTCTGGTGCACACTATGGACTTTGACAACAATTGTAAGTTTATTATAAGAGCGACTTGCAACAAGGAAAGAAGGTTCAATAGTTATAACAAGGAGACAAAAGTAGATTTTTGCACCTAAAGTTTCCAGTCTGTTTTTCCATTGTTTCAGGCTCACACAGATTCTTAAGGCACTAGGAATTGCTCAAAAAATAAGAGGCAGCAATATTTCAAGTGGACAACAAAACATGGAAGTGAAGCAAGCACCCAGTAACAAACTCAGGCAGAACGGTAAGTAACATATTCATGACAACATGTATAACGGGAAAATCCTTATGCATCATCCATAGGTAAAGTATAAATTGTGCTGCTTATTACAGTAATCCAATATCCATCAAACTTTAGCAAATATAGTTTATTAAAATAAACGACTAGATCTCTGAGCTGGCGTCTTCATCCTTTTTTGGTCCTTTCTTCTCCTTATTGTGAGGCGACTTTATCAGTGTGACCGCCAACTTGGGTCGAAATTGGTCGACAAAGAACTGCCATTTAGAAAGTTAATGTTATTGTCCATAAATCGTATATAAATTTGTAACAAAAGCTACAATTACCTTGTCAAATAGTCCGTTGAACCATCTCCCGTTCCAGTTCAGGATGCACATGATTAAGTATAGTCCACATGAGTTGCTGAAAAATCAAATTGAGTGGTTAATATCATCATACTAAAATTGTAAGATGGTGAGTAATTTATATGTGGTGCAGTCACGCACCTATCTCTTTGCTGAGGTACTGATTTAATCACTTCAATGGGCCAAGATGACACATGGAAGTTTCTTTCTGGGTGCTCCGCCCATGTGCATACACCATGTCCATGATGCTTTAGTGCAAACTCTATTAGTGCCTCCATCCCCCAAAGCTGCATGTAGGAAGCACGTAGTTATGTGAGAATAAAATATAAGAAAAGCTGCAACAGTTAGTATATTTGAAGTATATAATAGAGAAACTCACGGTGTTTCTCAGGTAAGTGCGAGAATGTTCATCTTCCATAATCTCATGTTGGATGGAGTTCAAAATCTGTATATGCTGTGTTGTGGTATTCACCGACACCATGAACCAGTGCTCTCTACCTTTCATATGGATTGGTAGAAATATCTGTTGCAATATAGTTAAGCATTTCAGTAGTAACTCATGGCGTACTGTAGTAAGTAATTATGTACAATATGAAAACATAGAATTCTTACGAGTTCATGAGTAATGTAGTCTAACCCCCTTCTAGAACCGCCCATTCGGAGCTTCACTAGAGTTTGTTCTTCCATCGTTTCGAGGCGAATGTGTTGATGACCCTCTCAACGAAAACGCTGCCATCATTCCGTACATCCTTGGGGGTTGTAAGCTTGTAGTGCTCTATAAACGCATCAATAACCTTTACATTGACAACAAGTAAAATTAGTATGACATGGTAATGTATATTTACAATACTTTTGGCAAAATAATTGTGAAAAAATACCTCATCTCCCAAGTATTTGTCCTTGTCTTCCAAATATGGGTTTGTAAGACATTCTAGATGCTTCTGGCTTATTGTGAGGCTATCTATTTGGACCAGCTTAGCATTAGGTGGGGTTGTGTTAACCCAGTTGCAGATTTCTTCCATCTCATCTCTTTCTGCAGTTCTCACTGGCACAATGCGGAGAGTTCCCTGCCTCTCCCTTCTGTTGTCACGTTCCGACATGGTCTCGTCATACCAGTGTGATTCTGATTGGTAGGGTTCAGAGAGTTTTGCATCGGACTGCACTTTGGCATCTGACGGGGCCTTTCCTTTGCTTTCCTTTCCTGGATAGAAAAAAATCAGCTTTTAGGCTTGGTGTCGGCTTTCGTCCTGAAGGACCCCTCAGGCGCTGCCCAATTGTACCAGACTGTTCAGCAGGTGCTTTATTTTTTTTTCAGGCTACGTTCAGATTTATCAGCATGCACAGACTCCACTTCAGGTCCTTGCTTTCTTTTCATGCTGTATTGAGATTTATTAGCCTGCTCAGATTCCACTTCAGGTCCTCGCTTTCTTTTCATGCTGTATTGAGATTTGTCAGCCTGCACATAATGGGCTCATACATGTTAGAAACAATACATAAATAGTAATGTTTGTAAAGAGTGAACATCATAATTATTTACCTGGAAGCATTTGTCAAGGTCCATACTTAAGTGGTCTCCAAACTTATCCTTCTTGGTTCCTTTCATCTAACCAGGCATCTTCAATCCCGAGGTGTAACATAACAGAACGCAGGTTTAAGTCTACTCTTGTGACTGCATTTCGGTTCTTTGTCATCTCCGTTACGAGATGCTCATACTCAATTTTGGTAAAGCCTCGATTCTGTATGATTGTAGTAGAAATCTCTTCTAGCTGTTCAACTATGTGCTGGTAGTTCTACATAGCAATAACGTGGAATCAGATTTTAAATAAAGAAGTTATAAGTAAATAAGTGTGCAAAGAAAATGATACATACCTCTGATGGCATGTTGTTGTGACCTGGCATGTCTGCTGGTTTAGAGGTTGAGCTGCTGGTTTAAATAAAGAAGTTATAAGTAAATAAGTTGTGCAAAGAAAATCTGTATACGGTATTATTGTATGTAACTCGAACAAGAAAAAATTAAGAGTGGATTTCGTTTTCTACTGGTTGAGATGTGCTCATTTCTGGCAACGGATATGGTCCCTATGGCCATAGTAATCCATTTGTACATCGCTTTCGGAAATAGCAGAATGAAACAACAAGGCAGCCGGCCATCGTACTTTTGATCTTCATTCCGGCACTCTTCGGCTCGGAGAAATGATATTAGCCGTCACAAACATCTGCAAGATGTAAATCAAGTAGTATGTCAAACGGGGTAATCAAAGACTGGTATATCATTTGACATGTTAAACTTCTCACCAGAATATAAAAGATAGGATTATCGTACACTAAACTGGATGTTTCCTCAAATCACAAGCCGCCGCCTGGTATATGAACAAAAAGAGACAATAAATAATATGCATACTATACAAGAAATACGTTTGGCAAAACAGTATAAATAAAATTGTTTCCAGGAGCAAACAAATAATAATTTGAATACCTTTGTCTTTGGAACTCCATTTCTCATAGAATGCCTTAGGCCTCTTCTTACATGGAGCACCTCTTGGTTTAATCGGTAATGGATCCAGGACTTTGCCGGTGAAAGCTTGTTGCGAGCCTGAAAAATATGCAGACAAAGGACCAAATGTTCCCGGTTCCTTATTGTTGTCAATCTCGCCGGACTGATCATTCTCGTCATTCTCGGCCTCCTCAATCGAAATGGTCTTAAAAAAATCAATCACTCTATTTGTTTCCTCTATGCTCAATGAAGCTTTATATAAAGATGTATTAGCCATGTTGCGAAGTCCACGGTAGCGATCCATCTGTTCAGTCCAAACATGGCTATGGGAATTCCTCTCAGGTTTAAACCCATCTTTAGCTTGCATCGTCCATCTCACGGCAACACAGCAACGAGGTATGTCACGCATGCCCAAGCGTTGGAGAACACGGAACACGTGTGCACATGGGATTTCCTCACGCTCCATCTTCCAACAATGGTAGTTCACACTCTGTAGAACTGTCTCGGCAAAGACACATGTCACATCATGCTGTCCACATTCAGTGGATACAATAAACCTGATCAAAGAGACATCTTCCTGGTTCATATTACCAATCTCCCATCCCATAGATTTAATGAACTGCTCCTTCACCATCTTGAACATTTCTGGAGTATAAATACGGGCAGCGCTTTTCAAAAGTGGGTCATCGGATATTTTAGTGAAAGGCACTGACTGTCCAGCTCTGGCATCCAGCTCCCGTTCATTCCTCCGGACACGTGACACATAATACTGAGAGTGCTCAAGCAAATCGACAAGTGACATCATCCTGTCTAGATGGTTATGAAGCCCAGAATTTAGACTTTCACTCCTCTGGTTGCTCCTCATTCGCAGGAAATAGCCACCTTGCGTGTACGCCGCCGACCATTTGCCTCTCGGCTCGTACATTCTGGTTAACCATGTGTCCTTTTCGGTAAACCCATAGTTATTCCTATACTCGGCCCATCTCCTCTCAAACTCATCAACTTCCATCCTCTGGTAAATGAATTGCCTAAAGTCTTTCAATTTTTCCTTGTGAATGTGCCTTAACATGTTTTGCTCAATGTGCCAGCTGCACAACCGATAAAATGCTTCCGGCATTACAACAAAGATTGCTCTAGCCATTGCATAGTCCCCATCGGTGATCAGCGACCTTGGCTGCTTCTGGCGCATTGCCAAGAGAAATGTCTTAAGCAACCATATATACGAGCTAGTGGTCTCATCCGATAAGAGGGAACACGCAAACACGGTCGTGCTGCGATGGTGGTTCACTCCAACGAATGGAACAAATGGCAGATTATAGCGGTTCACACGGTACGTACTGTCAAAGATGAGGACTCCGCCAAAAGCATCATAGTCCAACCGCGACTGTGCATCTGCCCAGAATATGTTTGTCAGATGGCCTTCACTGTCGGTGTCATATTTGTAGAAAAAGTCTGCATCCTTGTCTTTCTGTGCCGCCATATAGTTCAGCACGTATTCAACATCTCTACCTTCATCTTTTTCTTCTTGTACTTCGCCACAAAGTTATACAAATCTCGGGGTATGAACCCAACCTTGTCAGGACCACCTGCCGCATGTTCCATAACATTCATTATCTGATGCGTGCGGAGGCCACCAATCCCATACCCAACTACATCAGCCTTTTGACCATCTGTCATCCGGCGATGAGAGTACAGGTAAGCAACACCACCTTCCTTAGCGAGTTGATGGTTATGGTTGTCCACAAAATCCTTCACGAACCATTCGCCAGTAGCTGGAATAAGCTCAATCTCTAAACGAGCTTTGCATCCGCAACGAGTAAGAGCCTTTGGGGTTCTTTTCGGGTCAGGTCTTTCAAAGTTCGCCAACGTATGGTGTCCTTCTTTAAAGCATGTGTACAGCCGCCTGAACCGCGTTTTGCTGCCTGGCAAATATTTCACCTCCTCCTTTCTAATACTGAACCCTTTGATCTTAGCATAGTCATTATAAAACTCATATCCTTCCTCCTTACTTCTGAAGGTCTTGTTGACCACACGGAGGTACTCATCATGCTCCTCATGCTCCATGTATGCGAACTGCAATCAACGAAAAAAAAAGTTGATGTTACCACCCCAAGTAAATCATGTCTACATCATATAACCTGTCGGGAAAACATGAAGATAACATAGGTTAAAAGAAAAGGAAAACTGCATGATATATCTTTGTATGTCTTTCTCTTTTATATTACACCCTCTATCAGATTGTCCTTTCTTTCTTGTCAACCACTAATACCTAAGTAAATATCATTTGTGGGCGCATGTGCAAACTGAAGAAATATAGCTCACCTAATGCGAAAGTATGTATGTACTTAGAATGGGCCCCAACTTGGCAATGATCTCTCGGAATGTACTCTTCAGTAAGCATGTGAAAAACATCTGCATATCACAGCTTGAATCCTTTGAGGCACTACTTGAATCTAATCAGATTGACATGAATCTATGGTTGCATCATGAAAGAAAAATCACTAATGCGTGGAAACAAAAACTTTCTCGGATGCAAGATTATAAAGGAGCAAGATCATCACAGATGCAGCAACTCTGTGGATATGGAACTGCCTCTCACTGGCGGGCCTATATGTATTCATGGGTATAGCTGAATACCCATTATTTTTGGCAAAAAAATTCAAAGTAGTATTCAGCCTAGTAAATCCAGCTACATCGCTTGGTCCAGCAGCAGCCTGGTGTTGGGCTGCAGATTGCGCCGGCAACAACATCAAATCCTCTAAAGGTATCTAAATCCCTACTTATTATTTTCTCGATTTAGAACTAGCAAATCAAGAATTGCTCTTCCAAGTTTGAATTAGATTATATATTGTTTGATTAGTGACTCCATCGATCCGACGATGATCTAAGTTGTAGCAGTACTGAATTTTGTGGTGTGAAATTGAAAACACTAACCGAGAGATGAAGAAGAGTAGTGGTTTTTTTTTTCTTTTTTTGAACGGATGAGGCCCGAAGGCCCTGGAAGCATATATTATAAAAAGCGGCAGTACAAGATTACATTGAGGCCCTTATCAAACCAGGAAATAAAAAAGTAAGCCTCAACTTTTGCAAAAAGGACCCTAGAACAAAGAAATAAAAAGCAATCAGGTCCCGGGTCGCCTCCGCCGCAGCCAAAGATCCGACGAGACTGGGCACCTGCGCCGCCACCGGGGAACTTGCCACTTGGGGCGTCGCCGGCGATGGATCCCATCTTTCGGACAATGAAAATCCTTCACAGCTGAAGGAAGAAGATGCACAGGCCTTCACGCCCGTGCCAGGAGCGGCTCCATACGCCAAGGATAGCGCCGGCAAAAGTTGCCGCCGCTTGGGAGCTCCAAGAACTGCTTCCAGGCGTGCTGCACGCCAACGCCAACGTCCGCCGGAGAGGAAACCGGGCCACCATCCTCTTCTTCCCTTCACATGCGCCACCACGGCCACAAGGAAGGCCATCAGAGGGGTCACCCACCAACTTCCTCAGCAGCGAGCTCATCCTCCATCTGAGCCGCGTAGGGCAACCCGCGCGCCACTCCTTCTCCTCCTCGCCTCCACGGCCGGCCAGGAGAAGCAAGCCCGCATCAGTAGCTCCGCCGCATCGGTCCTCCCCCTCGCCACCACGGCCGGACAGGAGCACCAACGCCTCAGAGCCACCCCACACCACCCGACGGACCACGACCACTACCTTATTAACGGAGACAGTGTTCTCCTCCCTTGCCGCGAGCTCCAACCAGAGAAGCGGCAGCAAAAGGCAGAGGAACCCTAGAGCTTGGGTGAGGTCGCATCGACGCCAAGCTCTGCTCCAAACCGCCCAAGCAGGGCAAGACCCTAATCTACTCCTATCAACTACGCCGGCACCTCCCCTCCGCCATCTCCGGCCGGCAGCGCCGCCAGAGAGGGCTCGGGTTCGGCCCGGAAGGGAGAAGAAAGCTCTCGAGCTTTTCAGGGACTGTAGCAGAGGGGAAAGGGAAAGGGGATGCCCACCCAAAGCTCCCTACAAGAAGAGTAGTGGTGATATGAAGTTATTGTGGTAGAGAGCTTCAAAGAAAAATAAGATTTGCTTCCACCTCTAAACCAGAACAATCAAGTGTTGAAGCTGAATTGGACCGCAAACTCAAATCATTTTTCCTTCTCACGAGCTCCAGCTTGTAGTAGTTGAAGCACAGAATGGCAGTGACAGTTAACCGGAGATAGTCACACGCACAGAAAAAAAATTCACCCTTTAAATTTTGATTGGATTTCTTTGTGACTATGAATACCCATTGCAAATTTTCTGTGCCCGCCCCTGCTGCCTCTCGGTCTTCCTCACAGCCCATATCATCTTCATCGTGTCTACTGGAAATGAAGAAGCTAGCTACCAGAGTACATCATGGCAGAAGGATCGAGGGAAACACAAGCAGAAGGATCGAGGGAAACACAAACCTTATGTCGGAGATTGGGGCGGAGCTGCTCAGGTCGATGGGATCTCCCAGTCTGAGGTGGAGACGGCAGGTGGCGTGGATGTGATGGCGACGGCGGCGGGGTGGAAGCGCTGGCCGCGGGTTCTATGGAGGTCGCGAGGGCGGCGTCTGTGCGGCTCAGCCGGCGTGGAGGTCGCGGCGAGGGCGACTGGCAGGAGGTCTCGCGAGGGCGGCGTCTGTCCGGCTCAGCCGGCGTGGAGGTCGCGGCGAGGGCGACTGGCAGGAGGTCGCGGCGGCGTGGAGGTGACGGCGACGACGGCGGCCAGGAGGTCGCGGCGACGTGGAGGTGACGGCGACGGCGGTGGCCTGGAAGAGCGGCGGCGGTGTGTGCGGTCGGGGCCGAGTCGCTGTATGCGAATAGCGAATTGATTTCAATGTTTTTTCTCTCAGATTATTTAGGTGAACTTAAATTTGGGCCTATTGGGCCTAATCTATACCATTTAATCTCAGCCGTTAGTGTAAATCATACTTTTGATACTTATGAGACCGGTAGAAGGTACCGTAAAACAGGCGATACTATAGCACAGTACAGAAGTACAGAACAATCTTACATCTGACTGAACCGACAGACAAACATGCTCACGGGCACGGCTCTGTTTTCTGAACATGTTTCAGACTTTGGTCTCGACAAAAAAGTGAATTAAATCGATTCAAAACTGTTGCTGGAGCATACAATTTGTCCACAGGAACATACAAGTAATCAGTTGTGTTCTTGCTGCCTCCTAGGCACGCGGACGACTAGGAGAAAAGGCAACGAAAATACTGCTACGAGAGAACAGAAACGAAAACAGGGCGTCCTCATCATCCATCTTGATCATCTTGGGTGCCAGGAATTCGGCGTCGTGTTCTCGCTCTTTCTTCCTCTTCGCCTCCTCCTCCTCGTGCTCGGCGAAGAACCGCCGCAGCGCGTCCATCGGGATCCCTTTCCCCGTCCTGATCTTCGCCTTCTTGCAATCATCATCGGCGCCGTGCTCCGACTGATCTGACGGAGGTGGCCGCTTGGAGCTGGCAGGCCGTGCAGCGTCGACGGCGGATTCTGGTGGCGCTGGAACACGACGGGCCGCGCGGACGTCCCAGGCAGGCACTCGTGCGGGGCAGTTGGCGGCGGGGTACTGGACGAGGTTGGAGTCGGTGCCGAACGACGCCGACACGACCTTGGCGCGCGTGTAGATCACCAGCTGCCTCTTGCCGGAGACCTGCGGGAACTTTCTGCGCACCTCGACGTCCTCCCCGGCCGCGAACCGCGGCCGCGGTTGCTGGTGCTGCTCTGCCATGACGACGGTGGGCTTCGGCGGCAAGAACTCGTGCGGCGTCGTGGTTTCCTTGCCCGCAACGTTTGCGTGCGTCCGCGCAGCGAGGGCCAGGGCAGGAGCCTGGCGTGGCGCCACGAACCTCTTCACCGCCATCAAGGTGGTGGCAGCGGCGATGGTGCGACGACGGCCTCCGCGATGCAGAGCTTATGTCGAGCTCGTGGATCACTCTGCCCTTTCTTGGTTGGAAGGAAAGCAGATTGCAAGGAATACGCGCGGGAGTACGTATCTATGGATCGGCTCAAATCCGAGTCCGGGTCGAACACTCGATCTACAGCCTACACGCATGGATGTTTTTTCAATTCGTCGTTCAAATCTTCCATGAAAAGTAATGGAAACTGCTGGGCGTCCCCCGGACAATGGGAGTTCCCATCGTTCTCCTCCCCTGCGCGACACGTGTCCCCAAAATCGTCTCAAATCCCGTTTTTGCTGCAAAACAGTCCGCTTTTGCTACATATGTTCCCGCTTTTGCTTCGGAAACAAAAAATACGGTTTGTTTTAGAAATAGAACGTCTCGTCGGAGACCATGCAGCAAAAAAATTATGCTAATGCAGCAAAACCGACTTTGCCAAAAACATCGTCGAAAAAACTCGTTGGTGACTCTCGCCGGAGATCTTGTAGCAAAAGGTTAACACTGTTGTAGCAAAACCACGAGACGGTTGTAGCAGCAATGTTCTTCTAATGTTGCAAAAAACCTACTTCGTGAGAGACATCGCCGGAGACTTTTCTAGACACCTCGTCGGAGACCTCACCGGGAATGTCCTGTAGCAAAAAAAAAATTATACTATTGTAGAAAAATAATAAAACGATTATAGCAAATAAAATGTCCTATTATAGCAAATCGACTTCGCAGACCTCGTCGAAAATCTCGCAGCAAAACCTATATTCTATTATGGCAAAACAACAAAACTTGTGTAGCAAAAATTGTCTTGATGCAAAGCACCACCACCATGTCTCGCTAGCAGCAAGGCTGATCTCCGTAGCATCGACGCACACTGTACTTAGCTCCTAGAATATCTTGGCAGCAGTTCGCTTGGGGAGTGCCACCGGACCTTGTGGGCCTGGCCCTTGCGTGGGGAAGCGCTGGCGATCCCTCTTCTAGCTATACGTGTTGTCGCGGAGATTACAGGGACTAATTTGGTAGGAAGTGCTTGCTCGTGAGGAGCTAGCAGTGGTGTAGAACCTGGCCGGCGCATAGGACACACGAGTGCATGTGAGGAAGGCTGTAGGGGAGGAGGAGAGGCTCCAATCGGCGGCGCTAGCAGGAGCTCTGTCCTCTAGCCGGTGGCTGGGAAAAAGGGCTGGAGACCGGAAGCATCGGCGGGATCTGTGGTAGAAGGAGGAAGGCGTGCGCTCGATTTCTCGAACCCGGACGAGGGTATAAGGTGTTGGGCCTACCATCGCTAACTGTGTGTGGCGCGGGAACGGCCCGGATGATGCGAGCGACACGATCGTCCGGGGAACAGGATCGTTTTCCAAAAGTAATTTCTCGGTTTTGCAATGATGTGATGATGTGTTCGTGCCACGATCACGCGTTTGGGAGATTGGATGGAATTGGAACTTGGAACAGATAGTAAGGCCCTGCTTGGTAACGCTGTAAAATAAATGGAAAATGATACCATCCCCCGAGGGATTGCACGCACGGATCCCTAGGTCCGTTCTTTTTGCTCCCGTATGTCTCGTGACTGGGCGACGTGGAAGGGTCCCACCTCCTCACACGAGTTCCTCTCCCCTGCCTTCTTCCTCACTGCAGATGCGCCACCGTCCGTCCCTGCAGCTTCGCCGCCGCGCCGCGCACCTGTCCTGCAGCTCCGGCCGCCGTGCCGCCATGGGTCTCCATCCCCCACCGCTGCAAGTCTCGCCGCCATGGGCCTCCCTCCTCCGCCGCCCGCTCGGGCAGCTCCGGCCACGGCGCTGCGCACCTGCCCTTGCAGCTCCCCACCATCGCGTCGCCATGGGCCTCCAACCCCCGCTGCCATGCCCTTCCTCCACTACCGCTGCAAGGCGTGCCGCCATGCCCTTCCTCCGTCACTTCCTTGTATCGATGTTGGCCACAGGCTCTTGCTGAGAGAGAGAGAGAGAGAGGCCATGGCAGTGCCGCAGCAAGCGATGACGGAGCTTTGCTACAATCCCGTGAGGGATTTGCTATATGAGCGTTTAGGATTTGCTACCATGGGCCGGCGACGGTGCTACGTGCACCCAGTGGTGATGCTACATGCTGGCTGGCGGCATCACTTGCTACCATGGTGACGTCTCTTTTGCTACACATGGCGGTTTGCTACAATGGCGACTTTGCTTTGCTACAAGAGACAACAGGTTTTGCTACCATGGGCGTTGGACCTTGCTACGATATGTCTGGCGAGGTCTCCCGATGGAAGTCTCCGGCGAGTTTTTTTTTGCTACATTAGAACATTTTTTGCTACCACCGTTGTGTGATTTTGCTACACTAGCGCAAAGTTTTTGCTACAAGGTCTCCGGCGAAAGTCTCTGGCAAGATCTCCAGTGAGGTCAGGTTTGCTACATTAGCACGATTTTTTTGCTACACGGTTGCCGGTGATGTCTCTAGTGAGGTCCAGTCTGTTTTTTATTTTCTGGGTCAAACCGTTTTCTGCTACATGTAGCAAAAGCGGGACTATTTGTAGCAAAAACGGGTATATTTGTAGCAAAAGCGGGCTTTTGGGGGGACATGTGTCAGCAGGAGGACCCGGGGGATTTTGGGGAACTATCCCCGGGGACGCGTAGTACGTCCCAAAATAAATTGCACTTGTGAAATTATATTCAAAAAACAAAAGAAAAATACACTTGTGAAAATACAGTGCACCAATAAAACCAGTAGAGAGGCACAACTCCACAAGCAACCTCGCGTACACGACACCGCTCTGCTCGCGGCTTTGAGAGTATTCCACAGAATAAGAGAGGCTGGGCTGCCCCTGAGCCTTATCCGCCGGCGTCGCCGGCCAGAGATAGCGGAGGGGTGGTTCCATGGTAGTTAGGAGTAGGTTGCCTCGCAGTATGCCAGATATGGGCCATATGCCCAGTAGTTGGAGGAGAGCTATGGATCCCTCCCCTTGGATCCAGGGAGCTTTAGGGATGTTCCTCCTCCTCCTTCTTCTCCGGTGGCCGGCGACGAGGAAAGAGAGGCCGCCATCTGCTCCCTTGAACAATCTTGAGGCGTGGTTTCTCCTGGTGTTGGTCGAGCGTCGCGTGCGTTGTGTTTCCCTGGCCAGCAGTGGTGGCATGGGGGGATTCCGATGCTCGTCGACGGCTGTCTCTGCAAACAAGCTCCTGGCCGGCTATGGTGGCGAGAAGGAGCGGTTCTGCGGCGGGTCTATTTCGATTTTGACAAGGGGATTTTACCCTTGCCCCCTTCCTGGTAGTGCAGTACCGATGCTGCTTCTCTTGGTCGGCCACGGTGGCGAGGGAGAGGAGTTCAGCGGCCCTGGTGCTTCTGGTGGAGGTGGCAGTTCCCTACTGCAACAAAATGGAACTCATCACATGGTGGACAAGATTTTTGCCATGATCTGTGGCCGAGGTGATGGATTCTCTCGTCGTTGCGTCAACATCGCACTTTCAACCTCCAAGACGTAGGCCCTTGTTGGAGATCCCTGCTGGTGTTTCACTCCTCCCTACTGCCAAGTGCTTCGTCCCCGGCGCAGTTGGTCGCAGGAGGCCGACTCTGGTGTCTCACCGTCGGTGGAGAAGAGCCTGGATGGGATTGCTTTCTCTGTAACTTTTCTAGGGTTTTTTTTGTTAGTTACAAGGACTATGTTTTAGGCCATTTCTTTCAGGGTCCTTTATGTAATATGTACCCACACTTGATATTTAATGCAGCAAATCGGGGTCTTTTCATACCCCTCCCCCTTTCCAAAAAAAAAACTTGTAAAATTAAACACTTGGATCGATCGTTTTGGGAAATACATTAGTACAAAAAATCCAGAGTAACGACTTACATTTATTACTACTAACGGTTTCAACTTCAAATTTATGCTATAAATTGAACTTGAGAAATGGACAACCAAAATTTGATCCACATCAACCCAATGCGAACAGTATTGTGAGGGGGCCTGGCAGTGCCATATTTAGTTCTTCTAAGTTAAACAAATTAACATGAACTTTCTACTGCGAGATTTAGTCAAAGCAAAAAGGAATTTACCTAAAATATCATGGAATTTTTTATTCCTACAAAAACCCATAGTTGTGTGTATTTGAAGCTGAAGCTTCTTCTCGTGGGAACTTTTGTACATCTGTGTATCTACCTTTTCAGTGTGCCCTACAAAAAACATCAATGCATTTGATCCCTTCTATCTTCTTGCATTGTTATTTCTCTTCTCTACTTTAGTTTACTTTTGCAGTCTATTCATCATGAATAGGCCATGTGTTTTGATTATATATAGTAAGTTTACTGTAGTAAATTGTGAGTTGCTCCTTGTTTTTTACTTGCGAAATTCATACCAGCTCATTTTTTTGACAAAGTAACCATGGTAGATAAGTAAAATCCGAAATCATGTTTGAGTTGTCAATCATTTTCCTGTTAGCATCTTCCCTATTATCCCTACACTTATATGCTTGGAGTTGCCGTGTGATGATATAATTGTCGATCTTGAATAAGCCGTGTCCAGTTCCTGCTTAATTATGTTTTGTTTCCACTTTACAACTTGAACAAATGTGTTTCAAATGTTTAATTCTCCATGATTTCAAGGACAACTCTCTAGGTGAAGTGGTAGTTCCTTATGTTCAGGTGTTTGCCCTTTGACCTTAGCACTTAAGAAACAAGTTTCTGGTGATGGGCACTTACGGAAACCATGGATCACATAAGGGAATACAACTACGGAAAGACCTACTCCTTCAATTGATTGTAAGGCATAACCATGTAGGAATAAAACATAAAGCCTAGATTAGATAGACATAAGAGTGTACAAAAAGACATTGTTGATAGGAACCATCCAAGATTAAATATCAACGGGGATTTAAGACACTTCCTTATCATTTTCTTCACTTAACCTCATGCATACACGATCCCCACCCACTTATCAAATTTTGTTGCAAGATTGGGTTTATGGTGGCTTCCATTTGTATTTCAACAAGGTTGAGAAATTTCTGTTTGGATTTCTTCCATGAGCTCTTATAGTTAATTGTGTTTGTGATGTACTTAAATATCTTCATATCATCCACATGGTACTAAATAAATTTTGCCATTTATGTTCGCTGCTCACAGGTCTCACTAGAAGCATGTGTGTGCGCTAATGCTAGCCATTTTAAGACTACATCTATGTGTCTATATAATATGTTTTAGTTGTAGTGAAATTTGGTAAAATTGTGTAAACATATTAGTAGTAAATATAGTTCAAATGCATTATACTACAGGTTTTATACCATTTTTGTTGCCATCACCACATATTGCATCTCTCATAGTATTAACATAGAGTGCATTGCAAATTTGACTTCAGATAATGTGTTATTGGGTTCTGAAACTTGAAGAATATATCCTCTTCAAAGTTTAATAGTGTACTTATTCTTCCAAAGTGTCACTCCGTTGTGAAGGATCGATCCCTTTAGTTTTATATTGTTCTTCTAGTTGGGTCACAATGATTTGCTCCATTTTTTTTGCCACTATGATGATCAAATGCATGAGCTAGTGGTTGATGTACCTACCAATTTATAGGGATGTATCACTTTTCTGATCTTAGACTGTCGCATTCATGCTGGATCATGTCAACCGTGGTGCACAAATATACATTCAACCTAAAAATGGATAATTGGAGGACTTCTAGATTGCATGTTTAGCGTCCATTTCTGAACTCATATAAGGATTTCATGTCTCGCTTTTAAGATGGATGATGGAAATTTTGCATGTTATATTGTTGTTTAAAGTAATATTTTAGACACAATGATATACTTATTAACTTATCCATGGGAATAGATTCTTATTCAATTTGAATATGCTTCTAATCTAGATACTTGATTTACTTGGATCTACTATTTCGCTTGTATTACATTACCGTTAACTAATATTTATTGATGGTTAGCACAAAGTTTATATTTCATACCTTAGAGAAATAAATATTTTATATATAGCTGGATATAACTTCTTTGTGCTATGGGAATGTTTTTTAATCAGAACAATGCATGTGATAAGTGATATTAAGGAAATCAAAAGGTCAAAATGATATATTTGTCTGAAATTGCAATGATATTTGGCATTTGCAAGTACTTAGTTTGCTTTTTGTATTATCAACCAATGCATCCAAGCTCCATGTAACCTATGATTGTTGTTGGATTTATATGTAACACTAATTTTCTCTGCCATTAGTATGCATATGAACGCAGTTCAAGAGTGACAATATATCTCAGTGTGCATAATCAAATTTATTTCTATGATACCATATGCCACACTATGGAGTATAAGGAGGATTTGCACGACTATGATTTACATAAAAGCAAAGAGAGATTGTCAATGTAGTGACATGGAAAGTGCCGAGCTCATGATCATCATTATGTCGTGAAAGAAGTCAACATAGCTTCACCTAATCACTGGATTTTTCCATGACGAGGTTTTTACCCGGTTGCGTCTGCTTTATTGATATTCTATGCTTAAAACTACTTCCGCATTCTATGCTTTCATATGTTTCAACATCGATTAATGTTTTTGATGATCATGAACCAAGCTGAAAGTATATGTGTGGTAGTACTATATTGTTGGTTTCATTGTTAATGTAAAGCTACGCCTAGTGTAGGCCCATATATGCATTGCTAAAGTAAATTTGAAAATGGATAATGAACATTGTGATTGGAGGTGTATGATTACTGAATATTTTTGTATGTTATTTTGTAAATAGATTTGTGTAGCCTCTTATGCATTGAACAAACACCGGAGATGTTGGTGCATTTGGTAGTACAATATAAAAATATAAATATATACTTGGATGTATTTTTGAATGATAAATAGTGGATAATAAATCATTGAATAATCAATTATATCAGCACTCGTGTAGCTAAAATAAAAGATCGATTTAAAGAAAATTTAGGCCAAGATTAGCATTAGGACACACCTCACGAGTAGGGGGGCTAGCCTCTAGTGCCCTATTACCACCACTTAGTAAGGGGAACACACTAGTGGGAATAGCCCCATTGGTCCCGGTTGGTAAGGGGCATTAGTCCCGGTTACCCAACCGGGACGGGGCAATCGGGACTAAAGCCCTAACCTTTAGTCCCGGTTGCCCCACCAACCGAGACAAAAGGGGGTACACGTGGCTGCGGTAGAGGGCAGGGGGGTGGAGCAAATGTCCCGGTTCGTAACACAAACCGGGACAAATAACCTTCTGCCGCGGCAGAGATTTGGCACATTTCTCTGTCGTGGCAGAGAATTCATTTTGGCAACTTTTGTTGCCGCGACAGCATTTTGGCCACTTTTTGTGCCGCGGCAGAGAATTCATTTATGTTGTTTTATTATTTATTTAGTGTTTTGCACTCATCAATGAAGGAACAATTATATTACACAAGATCATCATGACAATATTACATTCGATACATGGATCGAGTTCATGCACTACATACAACAGTTTCTCTTTGTACAATCCCTATTGTTTATACACACCCGAATAGTATTCCCCTTTTTGGGTTTAGGACTTCTGCATCCAAGAATCCCGCCAATTCCTCCTGAATTGCTCGTACGCAATCCTTTGGCAGAAGACCGTCCCGTGGACGTTCGATCTGATTTAAAAAGGGGGTCAGCCTATATGAATGAAACTAAACACAATTTGATGGTAATTAAAAACTATAGAAATTGTTTACGCACATGGAATTGCTCTAAATTTCTGCCCTTCTCATCGCACGTCTGCCGGATGAACTCGCAAACATAGGATCCACATAGATTGTTACCTGATCCCTGCGTCAGGCACTTTACGAGAACATAGTTCAATCAAAATAATAATCAAGCATGATAATAACGGTATCAAAACTAGAATCAAAGAGATGCGCGGATATAGCTAGTGGTGCTTACATCTAGTGCTTACATCTAGTGCTTTCCAAACACCCCTAGCCTTGTTGGTGAACCGTTTCCAAGCGCTGCCCGGCGAACAAAACGAATAAAAGAAGTTATTAATTACTTGATATCATAAAATTCACGAACGCTGCCGATATAGTGTTGTAATGATTAGAATTACCGCTGGAGAAGCATCTGCATGTTCTTCCACGTCTCAAGGGCTTTATGTTTCGAGTCCATGACTAGTACATGCCCTTTGTGAAGTTGAATGATTAACAGAATATAGTGGAAGCTGCGAATGCATAACTAATCAATTATATACTTAACATCGAGTAAGCAAAATAGAAAGTGTATATAAGACAATAACACTCACTCGAAGATGTAAGGAAATAGTATTTCTCTTCTGGTTTCTTGAAACCTTAACGCGTGTACTATATTATCCTCCGTATCCTGGGGGCTTGTTTTGAGATTAGCTTGATGAACCCAATATGGGTCAATGAAACCAATGTCATAGATTTGTCCTCTGCTGCATTCGAGAATCTTCATTATGCATATTACAGTATGATTATATACATGCAATAAACAAGGTGAGATAGCTGGAGACTAAATTAATTACAGAATTAGTACTTATAGACAATAGGCACTGATGATCGATTTGTCCAAGGCGTCTTGATTGAATAATTGAAATAGTTCATCAAATTCAATGGATATCATGTCATCTATTTCTTTCCCATAATGCTTTTTTGTAACCTTCAGCACTATCTGATTAGCCCCAAATTCGTGGCATGCATGTACCGATTATGCAATCTTCACATTTTGTTGGAAGATTATTTACCTCCTCGTGTTTGACGAGAGGTTTTTGTCTTGGTATTTGTATGCTACTTCACTCACGGGGAAGTACTCTAACTGGGATAAGTATTGGGCAATACTCATACCTTGAGAAGCGGCAGCTTCTCCGTATTGTGCAACTACCTCTGGATCATACTGCTCTTCGGCCCATATTTGCTCGACCCCACATTGGTATGGGAAATCACCTTGAGAGGGGCGTGAGACTGTTTTGCTTGTCCTCCGAGCTGGGCAACAGATTTCTCGCTTGCATCAGTACTGCTCTTCGAGGCTTGTTGTGCCGCATGTGACTTGAGAATAGAACGCTCATAGTCTGATGACAGCTTTGGCTCGGGTTGATGAAGAGTCTTTAGCATTTTCAACACTCTGGATTTTTCTTCTTTGGTGCTGGGGAACTCTGGCTCTTTCGGCCGCCTCAGCTTAGCGAAAAACGCTGTCGTTTCCGCATCAACGATCGCAGTAGTCTCTTATTCAGTACAATCATAAGCTCTCTTGGGAGGAACCTTTGGTACTTTTGGAAGAAGCTCTTGTTTACGTTTCGGCGATCGCTTACCACGACGCAGAGTAGCGGTACGCTTACGCTTTTTATCCCGAGGCGCCGGCGATGGCTGTGCCGGAGATTGGTGAGGCGACGGAGCCGAGTGAGGCGACAAAGACGGCTGCCGCGGCGGCGACGACCTCGCTGGAGACGGGTGAGGCGGCGACGAAGATGGCCTTGGCGTGTGAATTCGAACCACGATAAATTCCTTTGGCCATAGAATGGTGACGTTTGTTGCGTCTCCCAGTTCAGTCACATCCCCTTCACCTGCAGGGTAGTCAAGCTTCAAAACTTCAAAGGTGGGCGTGATTTCATCCACCCCGACAACAGCGTAGCCCTCTAGAACCGGACGACAGTGGTAAGTTGGTGTGAGTCCAATTGGTAAGGCATAGCCGATCGCCACCTTCAATGATATGTTCACAACTTTGACATGTAGCTCGCAGTGTGTCATCTGTTTGATATCATCCACTGCGTAGCCAATAGGAGCCATCGTCGGTGCACCATCGTCATCGTCATTGTCATCACCCGGGACCTCGGTGGAAGCCACACTGCTTTTTCGATTATTCGATAGGCCGGTAGGATCGAATGCAGTGTGCTGCTGAGATGGGCCGGTAGTACTTTGCTCTTTAAGTGCGTTAATTTCATCTTGTTATTGCTTTATTCGTTCTTCAATTATACGCATTCGCTCTTTCTGAATATCTTCTTCAACTTCCGCCTTGTCCTTTCTCCTCTGACGGCTTCTATCAGGATATTTCTTCCTCTCTTCCGGAAACCCAGTCCTCCATGGTTTGGAGCCTATTGTGCCTCGTGTTCATCCACCATGTTCCTTATTTCCAAGGGCGAGTGTGAGCTCATCATTCTCTCTATCGGGAATGAAGTCCCCATCTTTAACAACCTTTACTGCTTTTCTCATCTTCTCGATTGGCAAGGGGTCTTCTTTATGTCGTATGTTATATATACACTTCCCTTCCGAGTCCAACTTGCCCCCATGCCCGTAAAACCAATTCCTTGCATGTTCGATCCAATCGTCTGTCTCTGGAATGATCTTTTTAGCATGCAGTTCCCGCTCAAGTTTCTCCCACTTAGGAATGCCAGCCCTGTAGCCACCTTGCCCCATAGTATGGTGATACTTCTTGTTAGCAGCATTCAGCTTATTCATTGCAGACATTTTCTTAGCTTTTGCTGATGTCTTGTAATTCACAAAATCAGCCCAGAATGGTTTTATCTTCTCAAACTGAATCTTCTTGAAATCCGGAGTCTTCTCTTTCACGACATACTCAAGGTGCAATCTTTTCTTCCAGTTGGTGAAACACTGGCCCATCTTCTTCAAAGCCCACTCCCTGACCTTAGCCTCCATGGCTCTACCATGTTCTAAGGCGTCCTCAACTGGATCCTCCGCATTTGGATCCAACTCTATCTTCGGTAGTTTCAAATTAATCATGAGCCTATTCCACAGTAAATCTTTGGCCTTGTTAGGGACAAATAAACATGTTCCCTCTTCTTCCGCATCAGCAGGCCTATTCCAATTTCGAATGGTGATCGGGATTAAGTCCCTAACGATTACTCCGCATTGTGCCACAAATTTGTTTGCGACAACTTCGGGAGCCGTCGGTTTGCGGTCTTCAGCGACATCTTCGATCATGAACCTCTCATGGTCTCCCAACTTTTTGGTTTGGCCTCGGCTGCTCTTTTCAGTAGATTTCTTCGATCCGGAGGGCTAAAAGAAGAAAGATCGTCGTTACTATTTCTATGTAGATAGCAGATGATTAATTAATGAATTAATTATATTACATGCACCTCGCCGGAGCGGTCGTCTTCTAGATCACACAAGGCATCGCCTTGTCCCTCGCGGAAGGCATCACCTTCAACCTCAAACAAGTCGTCTCTTCCGGCAAAAAGAGGATCACCCTCACCGGAGTTGTTCAGAAACGTCGATACATCTAAATTTTCTTCCCCGTGGATCACACCTTGGATCAACTCTTCCTTTTCTTCGTCTTTGTCGTGTGGGTCCATATTTTCTGCATAGGTGAAAAAACGGATAAGTCAAAACGGCTAAGGGAGAATGTTAGGTACGGTGTTGAGAGATATAAACCCTAATTCGGAGAAACCCTAATATATACATACACAATAATAAAAATGAATTTACAATATCATAAACCCTAATTCGGAGAAACCATCGGGCTCGGACCCACATGTACACATAAGGGGTGTCGATGTTTCTTTACCTAAGCTAGGGTTTTTAAGTTGCTTGACAATGTATGATGATTGCTTAGATAGATACCTCTTAATTTTCTAAACATTTTGATATAGTATTTGTATTTTTCTGACTTATAAATCATTAGTTATTGAATTTACAAGTTTATATCAATTTCTAAAAATATTAAACCATTTTAAAACAGTTACTGCATCACTTTACATCAGCACAGGGGGTAGTTTTACACCGGGTCTGGGGCTACCCACAATGAATGACCAGTGGGGCCACCCATAACTCGGGCAGCCTGCCGGCGTCGTGGGGCGGCGTCTCCTGTGCGTCGATGAAGCAGAGAAGTGAGATGGGGAAGAAGAAGAGGGACAACACTATAGGAGTAACATAGCATAGTAATATACATAATAGTCCTATCATGCACATACAAAAACATCACTAATGCAATATAGAAAAGATAGGACTTTCGATGACCAAAGTATCACTTGCCTTGATAGTATAATATTTAGATACTCTCCTTGATATTGCAAATATCACACTCCTCAAAGTCTACAACAATACAATCAAGAAAAAAGCACACACTCAAAACTACAACACAAATCAGCAAAACAATATAATGGAATGTATGCAAGCATGCAACAAGATCATTTTATTGAACAAGTTGTTCCAACAAGGTTCTGAACATTATAAACACCTACCGGTCCTTTTTATAAAGGTGGAATTCCAATTGGAACCAAGTTAGTGCAATTAAGTTATTTAAATTATTTTTCTTTTATTAGAAAAGCTTTATTCAATGGGATATTTTATACTTCAATTAAATTATATGTTTTATTTCAAATGTTAGTTTTTATGGTCAGAGGGTTCAATATACAACCATTTGCAAAAGGATTCACTCAAAAATAATTTACACAATAATTTTTATACTCAAAATACTCCTCAAATGGTTCTGCCTAAAACTCAGTTTCTACAAAAGTACTTGAACAAAATGGGGTTAATGAAGTGAAGTTCTCATTTTTCTGAATCCAGGGACATATTATTTGTTATATTTGGACTTATGGTTGATTTTATATGATTTTTTGAAGTTGGCAGCTATTTCTATTTATTTTGTAATTAAGAAACCCTAATTTCGATCGTGACAGGTAACGTGGCCGGTTCTTATTGGTTGGACTCGTGCTCTGCTCGCCCCCGTGCTCTGCTCGCCCATGTACGCGCGTGCACCGATGCCGCCTGTCAACACCCGGATTTTTCAATCCTAGATGCCTGTTATGCCATACATCGCAATCCCAGGATTACCATTTTTGCGAGACATAATAGAATTGGATACCATAGTACTTCATCCATTACAACGATATATAAGTTCTTACACAAATAGGGATCTCATGATCCAGTTCTTAATACAACATCAAGCAGCGGAATACGTAATAATAACGGTAGCGTAGGTGAAGCTCCATCTTGAGGTCACGAGCAATGCGGACGATGGGAGATGATCCTAGTTGTCGTAACCTTCACGGGTCCATCCTCCGGTACTCCTCTTCATAGTCCGCCATGGAATAGTCAGGGACAAAGCCATGAGTACTCTTTAAGTACTCGCAAACTAACACTAACAAGTAAAGGGGTTTTTGGAATATAGGACACTAGGCTCTAGGGTTGTTTTGCAAAAAGCCAGGTTTATCTCTACTAAGCTCCAAAGCTAGTCACAATTTTATAACTCCTAAGTGGGATCTTGTAGTTCAGGTCACAACTCTGTTGCGGTCAAGTCAAAGTCTCAACTCATTTCACAAGTCATTTTAAAAGTCTGACGGGGAACAGATGGCCACTCCAATCTGTCCATAATCATGACGCGGCTATTCGAATAGTTTGACACTCTGTAGAGATTGTACACTTTCACCACAACATTCGATACATCCGTCAGGAACAAATCCTGAATTCACCGTACTCAGTATGCGGATAATCAATCTTAACCTTTCAATTACACTCCCTAGTATAAGCACCTCTCATGTGAGTTTGGCCTCACAACCATGACCACTGTCATCTTGGGTACTGCACAGGTGGACAATCTTCACAAGGTAGCCTCAGCTCAGACCTTGGCCGTGAGGGAACTAATACTAAGGTATATAAGTTTCTAGTCAAGCCTACCCAATATTCTGGTATTGTGGTTGTACGATAAAATTGGAATGGTATCGCATCCAGAAAACCATCAGTTTTATAAAGGGCTAAGGATCATGCCTCAACATTTTCATCACCAAAATCATCAAGTGTTTGGAAACACATGTCCAAAACATTTCAGTAGAATGATCCATCATTCCAAGGTTTTCATAACCATTTTCCACCAAGTAATCCCAGCTAAAGTTGATCAAGTTTTATGCTTAGCACTAGCATCTATAGTTGGGAAGGGTAATAATGAGGGGTGGTAACTGGCGGGGTTTCACTAAGTCCAACCTTATATCTTAGGCTGAGATCAAGGTTTCTAGCTTAGGCCAAATTTTATGCTCTTAGGGCAAACTTGAGCACAACTGTCTGATATCTACCAAACTCTTAAGTAGACTCTCAGTAAGCTTTGATAAAGAAATAAAGTAGGAAGCTTGCCATAAAACTAGGATTGGTTTAGCAAGTTGGTATGATCACATACTCTTAAGGCATATGGTACTCATATCACAAGCATGGGTTTGTGGCAACAATAGGGTATCTTGCAAGTGTTAGCTTGCACTGGTATAGTATCTTGCAAGTGTTAGATTGCATTGGTCAACTTGGTTAGTAAAGCTTGCCTTGTGCGGAGCAGTGGTTGAAGTTCTCTTCGGCTTCCTCTTCGTAGTATCCTCCTTCCTCCTCGTAGTATCTTTGGTCGGTACTAGCGTCTATGAATAAATACGAGGTACACAATCACCAATCAATACTTAAATACTTGCAATCATCACACACAAGGGTCCTATAGATGATCTAGCATCATCTCTAACATTACAAGGTCAAGGATTGGTTTAAGTCCTTTTATTTTAGAAAAGTAATTTCTACTCATTGAAAAACTACTTAAGATTTAATATTCTCCAAACTAAACATGGGATCATGTTGACACATGTCATCACCACATATTGTAGTCCATGGGAATGTGATTTAAAGTGGTATCATAATTTAATAAGGTTTTACCCTTTTATTTTAATTGATTAAAGTGGCTAGAAATGCTTATGTAGCATTTTTTTATTCCTTGAACAATATTTCTGCAAGTAAACCTATATATTTTTATATATTCTGAAAGGTATGGTTAAGTGTGATTTTTGAGAGTTGGAATCAACTCAAAAGCTTTTATGGTTTAAATTTGAAAAATGTTTGAATGCAGAAAAGCTTCTGCCTTGTTATTTTTGCTATGGGTGATCTACAGATCCAAATGACTTGAATCCAACGGGCTTGGAATAATCATTCACAGACCTTTCCAACAAAATTGGTTTCATCCAATTTGGTGCACTGAATCGACCTGGGTTGATTTTTGAAGTTGGGTACAGAAGTGTGTTTGAAATTAAAAAGAAAAAGGTTTAATTTGAATTGCTGGGCTGCGCGGGAAATTCTAACGGGCCGGCCTTCTAAGCGCAGTGCTCCCGCGGGCTGCGTAAGTGGGTGTCCCCACTCGTCAGTGACACGGGGCTGGGCGAAGCGGTATGGGGCAACGTGGGTCGTTTGATCTAATTCTAATCCAACGGCTGAGGGTCATCGTCGACGCGAGACAACTCCGGCGAAACCTAAGCGGCCGATGGGGGTGCTGGGGCTCGGGAGTGCAGGCGAGGTCGAGGCGGGTGAACGACGAAGTCGACGACAGCGATCCTCCTGGTACCGGTGGCTTCTCCTGGGGTGGCTCCAATCGCTGGCTCCCTTCTTCTCCAAAGGCGGCGGGCTCCGGTGAAATTCCGGCGAAGTGGTGCTCGCCTTGCTCCGAGGATGGTGTGGCACGGTCAGTGGGGAGAGGGGAGTGAGATGGTGTGAAGAAATCGTGCGGGGGTGGCCTCTATTTATAGTCGAGCGAGGGGACCGTCGGGGCGCAAGGTGAGCTCGTCGGGGGCGACGTTACAGGCGGCTAAAGGCATGGGCAAGGGTAGGGGACGGTGTTGTGTCTCCTGGCGATGCTCAACGACATGATCGCGAGGCATGGGGCGGTGTGGTTTATGCAGGCAGGCGGCGCTCTGCTGGCAGGCGGCGTCTTCGACGGCGGGCGGTGGTTGTATGGCACGGGGCTGCTAATGGGGATGTCTGGCGGTCTCCTGGGTCGGTGGTGATCGTGTGTGCGCGCGGTGAGGCAGCAGCGATGCAGGACGCTGGTCGCGGGTGGTGCTCTGGCGCACGCTCGTCATGGTCTGGGCGCGGCTTGTGCGCGTGGTCCAGGGCTTGGCAACGCTTGCGGTTGGGACAGGCAGTGGCGATGGACGGTGGGCTGCCTCCTAGACATGCTGGCTAGGCTTGCTGCTGCTCCTAGCTAGCTGTTCACATTGGGGTGACATGGGTGTGCTCGGCTGTTCACCATTAATGGCAATGGCAAGCTCACAGGGGTGCTAGTGTTGGGCTAATCTTTCTAGATGATCTACTGGTTTGTGTGTGAGCTAACTAGGGAACAAGTTAGGCTCAAAACACTGCACGCTATAGTGTTTGTGGTTTTGTTTGATTTGTGCCTACAACCTGTTTGATGAAATGGCCGCATGAAGTCAAGTTTTGAATTTTTAAATGAATTTTGGTGAGTTTGCTAGATTGGTTCTGGTGAGTCTGTAGATGTTTGGGTTTTGAAAGTTGAGCTTGTTTGAGTGGGTTTTGAAAAAGGGGGATCTTTCCATATGAAGAAGATTCAATTTTGAATTGTCATTTAAACTATGCATTTGAAAGTTTCTGGATGATCATAAAGTGGGCCTTGATACTCTGTTATGAGTACATTCAAGGGGTGCAAAGATCCAGAAAAGTTTCTGTTGGGTTTTGAAAGTTTGAGACAGCCAAAGTAGGCATGGGAGTTAAATTGGCCAAAATGACCATTCACTTAATATATTTGTTTTGATTTACTTGTCTTTAGGAAAAGTGTGGGAAATGTTTTAGATGATGTTCTTTTCACCTAAGAAACATTTTACAAGCAATGGTTCACACAAACAAGGTGGTTTTTAAAGAAATTCAAAATCCATGCATACACATATACATGCATTCATGAATTCATTTAGAAAAGTTTTTATTAACCCTAATCTTGATGATTAGGGTTTTGAATGATCTAAGTTTGATATTTTTGGGATGTTACACCGCCGCGCCTCGCGCACCCCTTGGCCGTGGCCAGCACCTCCGCGCCTCGCGCCCCTAGGCGGTGGCCAGCGCTGTCGCGCCTCGCCAGCCCGTATAGCCCGCGCGTCGGTGGCGACGACGACGTAGCCCAGGCCCATAGCCGCCACGTGCCCACGCGCCGGTGGTGACGACGACGTGGCCCCATAGCCACCCCGTACCCCGTACCCCGTAGCCCGCGTATCGAAGAGGGGGCATACCTGCTGGCGGCGATGACGCGCGGCAGCGGTTCGAGGTGCTGGTGCGGCTGGAGGGATGACGATGTCGCATGGCGGCGGTTAGAGGTGGTGGCGGCCGGGGAGGAGCGCGCGGCGGCCAAAGAGCCGACGGAGACGAAGGTGGAGGCGGCGGCGCTGACGACGACGGCAGGCCCCGGGCAGCCTATAGACGTTGTGGGGATCGGGGGCGTCGTCGTCGATAAAAGCAGAGGAAGAAGCAGGGAAGTGAGATGGGGAAGAAGAAGAGGAGGCGACCAGTTATAACAAAAGGACCTTTTGTCCCGGTTGGAGCCACCAACCGGGACGTATACTCCACTTTTTTTCAGCAGACCAAGGGGCGCGCGCAGGGGTCTTTAGTTCTGGTTGGTGGCTCCAACCAGGACATATGACCCTGTTTTCAAAAAATTCAGGAATTTTCTCTCTGTTCCCGCCTTATTTTTTATTTTGGGGTTTAAATTAGCAATGTTTTTTAAATGATAATTACTTTGGAATTTATAAAAACTTTAAACATAAAAAGTGTTTGAATTTGAATAAATAATTCAGAACCATTTTCTATTTTTAAAAATAATTAATGTAACCATTTAAACTATGAACCATTTAAAATTAAAAAGGAATTAACTTATATTTTTTGAATATTAATTTGGAATTTAAAAAAACTTTAAACATAAAAAGTGTTTGGATTTGAATAAATAATTCAAAACCATTTTCTATTTTTAAAAAATAATTAAAGTAACCATTTAAAATTAAACATTAAAGTACATAACGCAACTAACACAAAGTTACATAGAAGAACTGAAAATTAAGATACATGGCCAGATTAAGCCATAATCGGCCGAACTTGTTTTGTAATGTTGGAGTGATTCAGTCATGCTCTTGCCTACACATAATACTGCATCAGTAGTGGTAAATTTTCATACTTGCCGTCCTTTTGTCGCCGGGTCGCCGTAGTTGAACCTTGAAGGCTGAGTACGAGTGGGCTGGACTTGAGGGTAGCGCAGGCGGGGGCTAGAGTCGGCGGCCGTGTTGTAGGCCATGACGCTCTGGAGAGTTCGGCTGCGCCACCACAGCCGACGGCCGGCCTCGTTGAAGGTCGGAGGAGGTGGGTCGTCCTCCTCGTGCCTGGCGAGCGCCCTCTCACGCCGATCCACGAAGAAGGCTTCCCAAGTCGAGAAATAGTCGGGATGCCATCTGGAATTCCTCTACTGCTCCTGCGTGAGCTCGAAGTAGTAGTGGTTCGTGATGGCCATCCGGCACGCCACACCTAGAGGGACAGGAGGATCCGGCACGCCTCCGGCGCTCAACATCCAGCCGACGGGGACACATATTCCGGCGGCCAGGGGTAGTTTGAGGCGCAAAGCGCCTCCGCCTCCCTAGGAGTTAGTGCTACGGTGGAAGTCATGGGAAAGAGTTATGAGGTTGCAGATATGAGTCTAGAGATGTGCAATGATAATGGAGGCCAACCCTACATATATATATAGTGAGAAATGGCAGGAAGATAACTGGAGGGAAGAACTGGCAGGAAGAACTAGCGGTAAAAACTGGCGGGAAGAACTGGCGGGAAGAAATGGCGGGAAGAAAAATGGCGGGAAAAATGGCGGGAAGAAATGGCGGGAAGAAAAATGGCTCATTTATAACTTGCATTGGATCTCTGAAGAAACCACATATTGCGAGTCTAAAAATGATTTTTTCAAAAAATCACGGGCGATAGATCATGTACCTGTAGTACAAACCGGACCCACTTCCTGCCGATTCGGCAGACATTTGTCCTGTTTATCCGGGATGGACGAAAAGGTTTGAGATGTCCCGGTTGGGAGATAGTCCTTGTGAGGTGGTCTAGTATTTTAGGAAAATGGGACGGTAGCATTCTGAAACAGCATTTTGGTGGTTACTTCACAAAACGACCTGTTTTTTGCGCTCGGAAAATGGAAAAGGGCTTTTCCGTGCGACAACAAGGAAAACTTCCTCCTGCAACATTGTTCTCCATACCAATGTCCACATGCATGCATAATATGGGCACAACATCACAAACTATGCCGTGATTCAGCACAAAACATCGGTCATTTGACCGAAAGCCATGAAACCTCGAACATGATAGGTCATTTTGTGAAGGTTTTTTCGAGACATGATCAATATACCAAGTCTGGTATTTTTCTTTTCAACTATGTCACATAATATGACACCACGCAAATGATTTTCTTTGTTCGGATTTTTTTGAATTTCTTATGCCCGTTTTGAATTTTTTAAATTTCTAACTAAGGTTGGCGTGCATGAAGATAGGGGACGAGCATCGTTAAACTTGCATTGGATCTCTAAAGAAACCACATATTGCGAGTCTAAAAATGATTTTTTCAAAAAATCACGGGCGATAGATCATGTACCTGTAGTACAAACCGGACCCACTTCCTACCGATTCGGCAGACATTTGTCCTTTTTACCCGGGATGGACGAAAAGGTTTGAGATGTCCCGGTTGGGAGATAGTCCATGTAAGGTGGTCTAGTATTTTAGGAAAATGGGACGGTAGCATTCTGAAACAACATTTTGGTGGTTACTTCACAAAACGACCCGTTTTTTGCGCTCGGAAAATGGAAAAGGGCTTTTCCGTGCGACAAAAAGGAAAACTTCCTCCTGCAACATTGTTCTCCATACCAATGTCCACATGCATGCATAATATGGGCACAGCATCACAAACTATGTCGTGATTCAGCACATAACATCGGCCATTTGGACCGAAAGCCATGAAACCTCGAACATGATAGGTCATTTTGTGAAGGTTTTTTCGAGACATGATCAATATACCAAGTCTGGTATTTTTCCTTTTCAACTATGTCACATAATATGACACCACGCGAAGGATTTTCATTGTTCGGATTTTTTTTGAATTTCTTATGCCCGTTTTGAATTTTTTGAATTTCTAACTATGGTCGAACCGGCGTGCATGAAGATAGGGGACGAGCATCGTTAAACTTGCATTGGATCTCTGAATAAACCACATATTTCCAGTCTAAAAATGATTTTTTCAAAAAATCACGGGCGATAGATCATCTACCTGTAGTACAAACCGGACCCACTTCCTACCGATTCGACAGACATTTGTCCTTTTTACCCGGGATGGAAGAAAAGGTTTGAGATGTCCCGGTTGGGAGATAGTCCATGTAAGGTGGTCTAGTATTTTAGTAAAATGGGACGGTAGCATTCTGAAACAGCATTTTGGTGGTTACTTCACAAAACGACCCTTTTTGCGCTCGGAAAATGGAAAAGGGCTTTTCCATGCAACAAAAAGGAAAACTTCCTCCTGCAACATTATTCTCCATACCAATGTCCACATGCATTCATAATATGGGAACAACATCACAAACTATGCCATGATTCAGCACATAACATCGGTCATTTGGACTGAAAGCCATGAAACCTCGAACATGATAGGTCATTTTGTGAAGGTTTTTTCGAGACATGATCAATATACCAAGTCTGGTATTTTTCCTTTCAACTATGTCACATAATATGACACCACACGAAGGATTTTCATTGTTCGGATTTTTTTTAAATTTCTTATGCCCGTTTTGAATTTTTTGAATTTCTAACTATGGTCGATCGGCGTGCATGAAGATAGGGGACGAGCTCGTTAAAGTTGCATTGGATCTCCGAAGAAACCACATATTGCGAGTCTAAAAATAATTTTTTCAAAAAATCACGGGCGATAGATCATGTACCTATAGTACAAACCCGACCCACTTCCTACAGATTCGGCACACATTTGTCCTTTTTACCTGGGATGGACGAAAAGGTTTGAGATGTCCCGGTTGGGAGATAGTTCATGTAAGGTGGTCTAGTATTTTAGGAAAATAGGACGATAGCATTCTAAAACAGCATTTTGGTGGTTACTTCACAAAACGACCCTTTTTTGCACTCGGAAAATGGAAAAGGGCTTTTCCGTGCGACAAAAAGGAAAACTTCCTCCTGCAACATTGTTCTCCATACCAATGTCCACATGCATGCATAATATGGGCACAGCATCACAAACTATGTCGTGATTCAGCATATAACATTGGTCATTTGGACCGAAAGCCATGAAACCTCGAACAAGATAGGTCATTTTGTGAAGGTTTTTTCGAGACATGATCAATATACCAAGTATGGTATTTTTCCTTTCAACTATGTCACATAATATGAGACCATGCGAAGGATTTTCATTGTTTGGATTTTCAATATACTAAAGGTTCATCTTTAGTCCCGGTTGGAGGGATTTCGGTAGGCGTTGCCAGGCAGCACTAATGATAAGGGTGAGTGTCGACATTATGTCATGCGGCGTGTACCTTGTCCCGGATGGTGTCACCAACCGGGACTAAAGATGAACCTTTAGTCCCGGTTGGAGACACCAACCGGGACTAAACACGAGTCAGCACTAATAATAGGGGTGAGTGTCGACATTATGTCGTAAGTGTCGACACTATGCCGAGCTGCTTGTACTATAAATAGGCATCCTTGTGAGTCCAGTCTTCCAGCCAGATTGAGGCATCTCCAATATTGTTTTCGAGAGTAGGGACACCACTACGACCAGTTTCAGGGAGATGCCGCCGGATCCCAGTCCTCCGACATCTCCAAGAAACTGGTCATAGAGGCACTCCCTAATATGTGAAATTAGTTAGCTCCCAGGTGTATTGATCTAGTTAGAGAAGTTACAAGCTGCAAGATGGTTTTCGAGAGCAGGGAAACCACTACGACGTTTGTGGAGATGCCACGGATCCCAGTCCTCGGCATCTCCAAGAAACTGGTCATACAGCACTCCTAATATGTGACCTGCGTTTGGATCGATCTTAATGGTAAGTACGAATCGGGACAACTTCTTCATAGTCCCGGTCCAGCCACAAAACGGGACTAACACTCAAGACATTTATTAATATTAAAAACTGAGACTACAAAACCAGGACTAAAGGCCCCCCTATATATAGTTCCGGTCAAGCCAAAAACCGTGAAAGATATCCTTCGGTCAAGCCACAAACCGCGAAAGACATGAACTAGAGTTCCATAATATGAGCATGAACTTCTTGGCATATGTCCTTCCTTATGATCGCTTCAGACGTAACCATGGAGCATCTTCTTTACTTAACGGAATGTTGTGGTCAGTTTTCACTCTGAAGGGCGGAATTTCATCAAACTTATTATAATCTTCTGACATGTATGTCTTGTCCTCGATTCCCATGATGTTTCTTTTCCCTGAAAGAACTATGTGACGCTTTGGCTCATCATATGATGTATTCGTTTGCATATTTTTTATTTTTTTCGGTCTGGAGGACATGTCATTCACATAGAAAACCTGAGACACATCATTGGATAGGACGAATGGTTCATCTCTATAACCAAGATTGTTGAGATCCACTGTTGTCATTCCGTACAACTGGTCTATCTTTACCCCTTCCCCATTCAGGTTGACCTATTTGCAGCGAAACAAAGGGACCGTAAAAGAGACTCCATAGTCTAGTTCCCATATCTCCTCTATGTAACCATAGTATGTGTCCTTTTGTCCATTCTCGTCTATTGCATCAAAGCGGACACCACTATTTTGGTTGGTGCTCTTTTTATCTTGGGCGATCGTGTAGAATGTATTCCCATTTATTTCGTACCCTTGGAAATTCAATACAGTAGAAGATGGTGACGCGGCCGACAAGTATAGCTGATCTCCAACAGTGGTGTCATTCAAGAGATGTGTCCGCATCCAACCACCAAAAGACTTCATGTGTTCATCTGTAATCCATGATTCAGGCTTCCCCGGGTTTTTGGAGCGTACAATATTCTTGTGTTCCTCGATATACGGAGCTGCCAAGGTGGAATTATGTAGAACTGTGTAGTGTGCTTTAGTGAAAGAATCCTCGTCCCTACATATCATTGCTTTCTTTCCCAGCGTGCCTTTTCCACTTAGTCTTCCCTCATGCCGCGAGTCAGAAACACCAATCGGCTTAAGGTCAGGAATAAAGTCAACACAAAACTCAATGACCTCCTCTGTTCCATATCCCTTGGAGATGCTTCCTTCTGGTCTAGCACGGTTATGAACATATTTCTTTAATACTCCCATGAACCTCTCAAAGGGGAACATATTGTGCAGAAATACCGGACCGAGAATGGCAATCTCTTCCACTAGGTGAACCAGGAGATGCGTCATAATATTGAAGAAGGATGGTGGGAACTCCAACTCAAAACTAACAAGACATTGTACCACATCCTTCTGTAACCTTGGCAGAATATCTGGATTGATTACCTTCTGAGATATTGCATTGAGGAATGCACACAGCTTCACAATGGGTACTCGAACATTTTCCGGTTGAAGCCCCCTCAATACAATCGGAAGCAACTGCGTCATAATCACGTGACAGTCATGAGACTTCATGTTTTGGAACTTTTTATCTGCCATATTTATTATCCCCTTTATATTAGATGAGAAGCCAGACGACACCTTGATACTGTAAAGGACTTCAAAAAAGATTTCCTTCTCTGCTTTGGTAAGAGCATAGCTGGCACGACTTAAGTGACGCCCTTTATCCGTCTTGTTCTGTGTATGCATGTTCTTTGGGTCTTTCATAATTTGTTGGTCCTCCCATTCTTCTGGTGTATCTTTTGTCTTCCCATACACACCTAGGAATCCTAGCAGGTTCACGCAAAGATTCTTCGTCACGTGCATCACGTCGATTGAAGAGCGGACAAGCAGGACTTTCCAATATGGCAGCTCCCAAAATATAGATTTCTTCTTCCACATGGGTGCGTGTCCTGTAGCGACGTCGTTCGGAACTGATTGACCGCCGGGACCCTTTACAAAGATTGCTTTTATGTCTTTGACCATACCAAATACATCATCACCAGGAGGGAGTTCAGGCTTCTTCCGGTGATCTGCCTCACCTTTGAAATGCTTGCCTTTCTTTCTTACAGGATGATTGGTCGGAAGAAATTGTCGATTCGCCAGGTACACAACCTTCTTGCATTTATGCAAATATGTACCTTCAGTCTTATCTAAACAGTGTGTGCATGCCTTATATCCCTTGTTTGTCTGTCCTGAAAGGTTACTAAGAGCAGGACAATTATTGATGGTTACGAAAAGCAACCCTCGTAGATCAAATGGCTCTTGTTTGTTCTCATCCCACACACGTACACCTGGTTTGCCCCACAGCTGTAAGAGTTCTTCAACTAATGGCCTAAGGTACACATCAATGTCGTTGCCCGGTTGCTTCGGGCCTTGGATGAGCACTGGCATCATAATGAACTTACCCTTCATGCACAACCAAGGAGGAAGGTTGTAGATACATAGAGTCACGGGCCAGGTGTTGTGACTGCAGCTCTGCTCCCCAAAAGGATTCATGCCATCCGTACTTAGACCAAATCATAAGTTCCCTGCGTCACCTGCAAAGTCTGGGAAGTCTCTCTCGATTTTTCTCCACTGTGACCCATCAGCAGGGTGTCTCAACTTCCCGTCTTTCTTACGGTCTTCTTTGTGTCATCGCAACAACCTGGCATGCTCTTTGTTTCTGAACATGCGTTTCAACCTTGGTATTATAGGAGCATACCACATAACCTTAGCAGGAACCCTCTTCCGGAGGGGCTCTCCCTCAACATCACCAGGGTCATCTCGTCTAATCTTATACCACAATGTATTGCATACCGGACATTTATCTAAATTCTCATACTCCTTACCACGGTAGAGGATGCAGTCATTAATGCATGCATGTATCTTTTGCACATCTAATCTTAGAGGACAGAGAGTCTTCTTTGCTTCGTAGGTACTCTCGGGAAGTTCGTTATGATTTGGAAACTTCGGCTTTATTATTTTTAGCATCTTTTCAAATGAGGGGTCAGTTAGACCACACTCTGCCTTCCATCGCAACAATTCCAGTGTGGTACCGAGCTTTGTGCTGCTATCTTCACAATTTGGGTACAACAATTTCTTGTGATATTCTAACATGCCCTCTAACTTCAATTTCTCATTTTATGTTTCACAGTCTCGCTTTGCATCAGAAATGACCCTACCAAGTTCATCAACCGGCTCATCTGATGCCCGTTCTTCACCTCCTTCCTCTCCATTGTCTTCCATTGTAGTATCACTGTATTCAGAAAACATATGAATATAGTTGTTATCATCATCTTCTTCTTCACCATCTTTCATCATAACCCCTCTTTCGCCGTGCTTGGTCCAGCAATTATAGTTGGGCATGAAACCTTTCATAATCAGGTGGCCGCGAATGATTTTTGAGGAAGAGTACTCCTTGTTGTTCCGACATTGAACACATGGACAATGTATAAAACCATTCTCTTTGTTTGTCGTAGCCACATCAATAAATTTATCCACGCCTTTCATATACTCGGGTACACGCCGGTCACCGTACATCCATTCTCGACCGTTCATCTGCATCATATAAGTAAGTTTATCAAAAAAAGGACATCATAAATAGTGAAATGACCAATTCACATCGACACATGCATTGTATCAATGACAGAGAAAAGTTAAGATTGCTAACCTCGATCGAGGGAAATAAAGAGGAGACAAAGGTCAAGTGCGTCTCGGACACCTTCTATATTTTTATTCTATGAGAAATTGAACGGGATCATTCAATCAAACATTTCATCAAATACCTTGAATGCATGCATAGGGGAAAAAAACTAGCACACCCCTCACACCTTCCACCAAGAAAAAACAGAGTGGAGGCAGAGGGCTGGGACGTTGCATTTATAGAGGGCGGGAGCATACGTCCTGGTTTGTAACACAAACCGGGACTAAAGATGTGTGTCACGCCACGTGGCTGACGCCCAACCTTTAGTCCCGGTTTGAGTTACAAACCGGGACGTATGCCCCCCTACCAACCGGTACGCATGCCTCTGGGCCCCGTGCCCGCTCGAACCGGAACGCGTACCAGCATTAGTCTCGGTTCTTGGCGGAATCGGGACTAATGCTGTTAGGAGGCACGAACGGATAGCCTTTTTTTCTACTATGACAACACAATAGTCTAATTTATCTTCACCCAAGGTTTAGCAAGATCACATGTCAAGTAATTTATTCGGTGTATACAACTGAATGCATACATGTTGATACGCAACTAATAAATAATTTCCTAAAAATTCTCAGACGACCCGTATTTTTTAGAAAGTGCAAGTTTAGAGACATTGTATTCATTTATGAATTGTCAATGTAGTTCTAGTAAAGATATGATGAGTTTTAGTTTTCCATTTATGTTGTAAGAATATAATCTAACAATGAGCATTGGTCGAGACATAATTTAAGTTACACCACCTTTTTTTTTACTTTTTTTAGATCTTTTTTTGTGCTAGTTACATGTAAGTTATAAAGCCGCAAGACTATTATATACATTAGCGAGTCTGATGTGACCAAAATTTTCCCAGAGAAATGTTTATTAAGAACGTATTGAAAACTACAATAAGATACCATCGCTCTAAATGACAGTGTGATAGGCCTGAACCTTTCCCTTCTACCAGTCACATATACTAGCTTGGAGCTCTGCGTGTCTCAAATTTCAACGTTCTTTTACACATGTCAAAGAAATAAACGCTTCCTGAGCTGGAAAAAGCCCAGGCTTGTAGTATTGTTGGATCATTTTACGCCCGAGCCCAAACAACCGCAGAATATTTTACGCCCGATATCATCTGCTCAAACTGAAAACAAAAATCACGTGCGCTGCTTTCTCCAACCTATTTCAGACGTTGGTCTCAAGAACCAATATAAAAAAAGAATCACAATTTGATCTCAGGAAAAGAGAGCACCAATATCGCATACAAATAATACTTCCACCGACCCATATTAGTTGATTTAGATTTATCAAAATTTGGATGAACCTATATATTAAATAGTGTCTAGATTTATTTAAATCTAGACAAATTTGAGTCAACTAATATGGGTCGAAGGGTGTAATTAAAGTTGCCGTGTATATCTACATCAATCTCTCATCCCAGGTGATCATGCTACATCTCATCAGTTGAGTTCTTCATGCCAATTAGGCCTAGCGAACTAGGAAAAGGAACAAAAATTCTAGTACGACGAGACAACGGAAACGAAAGCAGGGCATGCTCGATCCATCATCTTGATCGTCCTAGTCTTGGGCCGAAACTTCGGCACCAGCAACTCGTCGTCATGCTCCCGCGCCTTCTGCTTCTTGGCTTCCTCCTCCTTCTCGTGCTCGGCGAAGAACCGCTGCAGCGCGTCCTCGGGGATCCCTTGGCCGGTCCTCCTCGCCTTCTTGCGACAATCACCATCGCTCCCCGACTGATCGGACTGTAGCGGCCTCTTGGAACTGGGCGGCCGTGCGGCGTCAGCGGCCGGGGGTGGTGGTGGAACAGGACGCGCCGCGCGGACGTCCCAGGCTGGCACTCGTGCGGTACGGCTGCGGATGCTGCTGGCGGCGGGGTACCGGACGACGTAGGAGTCGGTGCCGATGGACACGGAGACGACCTTGGCGCGGGCGTAGATCACCAGCTGCTTCTTGCCGGGGACCTGCGGGAACCTGCTGCGCACCTCGACGTCCTCCCCGCACGCGAACCGCCGGCGCGCGGCCTTCATGGTCATGGTGGGCGCCAGAGACTCCTGGACCGTCGCCGGCAAGCGTGACGGCGCGGTGCTGGTCTTCCTGGAAGCCTGCATCGCGGCGACGGTACTGATGCTCTTCTCGGGGTGCAGCGACCTTCGTCGCGGCGACGACGGCCTTAACGGGGTGCGGCGGCAGCGGCGATGCCCTAGCTTGATGTTGCAGCTGGATCGCGCGCCGTTTGGATTGCGAGTCGGATCGGGATCGGGATCGGGAAAACAAAATAATGGAAGCAAGTGTGCCGGACTGGCGTGTATAAATCGATCGAGCAATTAGCGTCTCCGAGGCAGCTCCGGACTGGCGGTGGGCACACTCGTTTTCACGATTCCACGACCGAAGCGCGTTCCGGAGAGGCTGGTCCCTGCGGTTGCTTTTGACAAGTCCGATTCAGATAGTAGTTGCTTGAGAAGGTTTTACCCTATGTGCAAGGATTAATGATAGGAGTACATGATGCCCTTCAAAAAAAGAAGATAGAAGTACATGAAAACACAACATGTATGGTTGTGTTGATGTGAACTGATGAGTAAAAATTCCATCTCGAAAAGATTTGAAGCAGCAAAACCTTATCCATTCCTTTTTTTTTTCCCTTCCTTATTATGCGTAGGTTCAGATACTTGGGTAATAAGAACTTTGCTTTACAGTATCTACAAGATATGCAATAGTGTAGTAGCTTGTGGATAATATTTTTGCCTACTCTAACAAATGATATGCGATTGATTAATTTCGGGCGGCAATTAGAATACCTCGGTCTAGAATATATACTAGATATCAAACACTTCTTGATTGATTTGGAGAATGAATATGGAATGACTGTGAGATCTCCGCATGATAAAACTCGAATTCCACTGAATAATTTCCTGGTCTTTGTTGGCAAGAAGACTAAAGAATTTGTTCCCTTCAATTCATAATTGGGAGCCTACACCTTGCAATCCATGACAACAAGAACAAGGTCCATCTATGACAGTCTACTAAAATATTTACATGCACACAAGTAGTAATATATAGTTTACTTAATCATGTTTGATGTGCTGGCCCATCACCCACCCTTCCCTTTCTTAATGAGGATTCGGTAAATCATGTAGATCACTACATGAAAGAACTAAAGCGTCGAGGGCCGGCCGGCTACGCCGATGGCCAAATGTCGGGACCGTCGGCGTAGCTGTCTTTCCTGGCCAGCCGACCAGCCCGGCCGCGGCCGTCGGCGTAGATGACGGTGCCGAGGGTAGCCATCGGCGTAGCGTGGCCGTTGGCGTAGTAGCGAGGGTTGTGCCGACGGTGGCCCTCGCCCTCGGTGTAGCCCCAGTTCAGACACGGCAACGGAAACAACATTAGGCAGCCAAGCTATGCCGACGGCCTGGCCGTTGGCACAACTCTTTGAAATTTTTTGTTTGGCATAGGCCTACAGATTGTTTTCCTTTTATCTCATTATTTTTTAAAAAATCATAACTAAATCATTCTTATTCATAAAAATACAAATAATATATCAAAATTTGCAGAAAAATAAAATCTATCTATCTACACTCAAATATTACACATTTATAAACAAAAATTAAGTAAAATATAAAACATTATATATAGTTTAAAACGGGCATTATAAATTCAAAAACGATCCAAACAATGTGAAACCTTCGCATGGTGTCATATTATGTGACATAGTTAGAAGGAAAAATATCAAACTTGGTATATTGATTGTCTCAAAAAACCTTCACAATGACCTATCTTGTTCGAGGTTTCTTGGCTTTCGGGTCAAATAACTAATGTTATGGCTAGAATGAAGGCATAGTTTGTGATAATGTATCCTTATTGTGTATAAGTGTGCATCATGATATGGCGAACAATGTTTTAGAAGGAAGTTTTCCTTTTCGTCGTACCAAAAAGCCGCTTTCCATTTTCCGAGTGCAAAAAACGGACGGTTTTGTGAAGCAACCACCAAATGGCTAATTCAAAATGCTACTATCACATTTTTCAAAAATATTATACCACCTTACATGCATAATGTCATAACAGGGGATCTCAAATATTTCCGTCTATCCCTGGTGAAAAAGACAAATTCCTGCCGAATCGGCAGGAAGTGGGTCAGATATGAATTACAGGTACATGATCGGATACTCATGATTTTTTACAAAAACAATTTTTAGGTTCAAAATATGTTGTTTCATCATAGATCCACTTCAAGTTTAGCGAGTATTATCCCCGAGCTAAGAATCTTCATGCCCGCCCTTCGACAAAGTTTAACGATGGTTTAAAACGGACATTATAAATTCAAAAACGATCCAAACAATGCGAAACCTTCGCGTGGTTTCATATTATATGACATAGTTAGAAGGAAAAATATCAAACTTGGTATATTGATTATGTCTCAAAAAACCTTCACAAAATGACCTATCTCGTTCGAGGTTTCTTGGCTTTCGGGTCAAATGACCAATGTTATGGCTAGAATGAAGGCATAGTTTATAATAATGTGTCCATATTATGCATAAATGTGCATCATGGGATGGCGAACGATATTTCAGGAGAAAGTTTTCTTTTTTGTCGCACCAAAAAGCCGTTTTCCATTTTCTGAGTGCAAAAAACAGACGGTTTTGTGAAGCAACCACCAAATGGCTAATTCAAAATGCTAACGTCACATTTTTCAAAAATACTAGACCGCCTTACATGGATAATTTCGTAACAGGGGGATCTCAAACATTTCTGTCTATCCCTGGTGAAAAAGACAAAATCCTGCCGAATCGATAGAAAGTGGGTCAGATATGAACTACTTGTACATGATTGGATGCTCATATTTTTCTACAAAAATCATTTTTATGTTCAAAATATGTTGTGTAATCATATATCCACTTCAAGTTTAGCGAGTCTTAGCCCCGAGCTAAGAATCTTCATGTCCGCCCTTCGCCAAAGTTTAACAATGGTTTAAAACGAGCATTATAAATGCAAAAACGATCCAAACAATGCGAAACCTTCGCGTGGTGTCATATTATGTGACATAGTTAGAAGGAAAAATATCAAACTTGGTATATTGATTATGTCTCAAAAAACCTCAACAAAATAACCTATCTCGTTCAAGGTTTCTTGGCTTTCGGGTCAAATGACCAATGTTATGGCTAGAATGAAGGAATAGGTTATGATAATGTGTCCATATTGTGCATAAGTGTGCATCATGGGATGGCGAATGATGTTTCAGGAGAAAGTTTTCCTTTTCGTCGCACCAAAAAGCCGTTTTCCATTTTCCGAGTGCAAAAAACGGACGGTTTTGTGAAGCAACCACCAAGTGGCTAATTCAAAATTCTACCGTAACATTTTTTAAAAATAGTAGACCACCTTACATGGATAATATCATAACAGGGGGATCTTAAACATTTCCGTCTTCCCTGGTGAAAAAGACAAATTCCCGCCGAATCGGTAGGAAGTGGGTTAGATATGAACTACAGGTACATGATCGGATACTCATGATTTTTTACAAAAATAATTTTTAGGTTCAAAATATGTTGTTTCATCATAGATCCACTTTAATTTTAGCGAGTCTTAGCCCCGAGCTAAGAATCTTCATGCCCGCCCTTCGACAAAGTTTAACGACAAAAACGATCCAAACAATGCGAAACCTTGACGTGGTTTTATATTATGTGACATAGTTAAAAGGAAAAATACCAAACTTGGTATATTGATTATGTCTCAAAAAACCTTCACAAAATGACCTATCTCGTTCGAGGTTTCTTGGCTTTCGGGTCAAATGACCAATGGTATGGCTAGAATAAAGGCATAGTATTTGATAATGTGTCCACATTGTGCATAAGTGTGCATCATGGGATGGCGAACGATATTTCAGGAGGAAGTTTTCCTTTTCGTCGCACCAAAAAGCCGTTTTCTATTTTCCGAGTGCAAAAATAGACGGTTTTGTGAAGCAACCACCAAATGGCTAATTCAAGATGCTACCGTAATATTTTTAAAAAATACTAGACCACCATAAATGGATAATTTCATAACAGGAGGATCTCAAACATTTCCGTCTATCCCTGGTGAAAAAGACAAATTCCTGCCGAATCGGTAGGAAGTGGGTCAGATATGAACTACAGGTACATGATCGGATGCTCATGATTTTCTACAAAAATCATTTTTAGGTTCAAAATATGTTGTTTCATCATAGAACCACTACAAGTTTAGCGAGTCTTAGCCCCGAGCTAAGAATCTTCATGTTTGCTCTTGACAAAGTTTAACGATGGTTTAAAAGGGCATTATAAATTCAAAAACGATCCAAACAATACGAAACCTTCGCGTGGTGTCATATTATGTGACATAGTTAGAAGGGAAAATATCAAACTTGGTATATTGATTATGTCTTAAAAAACCCTCAACAAAATGATCTATCTCGTTCGAGGTTTCTTGGTTTTCGGGTCAAATGACCAGTGTTATGGATAGAATGAAGGCATAGTTTATGATAATGTGTCCATATTGTGTATAAGTGTGCATCATTGGATGGCGAACGATATTTCAGGAGAAATTTTTCCTTTTCGTCGCACAAAAAAGCCGTTTTCCATTTTCTGAGTACAAAAAACGGACGGTTTTGTGAAGCAACCACCAAATGGATAATTCAGAATGCTACCGTCACATTTTTTAAAAATACTAGACCACCTTACATGGATAATGTCATAACAGGGGGATCTCAAACGTTTCCGTCTATCCTTGGTGAAAAAGACAAATTCCTGCCAAATCGGTAGAACGTGAGTCAGATATGAACTACAGGTACATTATCGGATGCTCATGATTTTTTACAAAAATCATTTTTAGGTTAAAAATATGTTGTTTCATCATAGATCCACTTCAAGTTTAGCGAGTCTCAGCCCCGAGCTAAGAATCTTTATGCGTGCCATTTTAAACGGACAAATAAAATTATGATAAAAATCACGACATAGTGTGAGATAAGTTGATATTGATATCATATTTGGATTCCTCTCATTTTCTAATAAATTTAGACATATTATTTGCCGAATTCCTATTTATATATTTAAGATATTAATTATTCCATATTAAATAAAAATACAAAATAAAATAAAATAATTATATTTTTATTTGAATTCAATAATATTTTTACTTATTTATTGTTGTTTACTTAAATAATTGCTTGTAATTTCAAAAAAATGCAACCATGTGACATGATGATATAAGAGTTAATAGGATTGATATCATAGTAATGACAAAATGTGTAAATTGCTTTGCGGAAAGAGATTCTGAAGAAACGAGAAAGCTAAGCGTGCTAGAACAGGAGTAGTGCTAGGATGGGCGACCGACTGGAAAATTTGACTATGACTGCAATTTAATCAATTATTAACTATAAATAGTGATAAAAATATTCAAAGCGAGAGATTAACGAGTCAAACAATTCAAAGACAAATTTTTTTTAGAAAAAAACTAATAAAAAATTAAAAAGAAATATTTTAGGCAAGGCCGTCGGCATAGGTCCATTCCTGTGCCGACGGCCAGGCTGGCCGTCGGCGTAGCTCCAGACTGGACCGTTATCGAGACGGCCATTGGCTGACACGCGGGGCCCGCTAGAAGATGCTATGCCGAGGGTGACATGGTTATACCCCGCGGGTACATGATCTCATCATACCTGGTCTAGCCCAAGGAAGGCCCATGGCAAATATACGCCGGCCCATGAAGACTTTCGGGTGGCCCATGCCCATGACGCCTTCGGATCCTTGGAGAGCAAGACTAGAGTAGATAGGAAATTCAAAGGGGTAAAACCCTAGAACTTGTAACCGACTAGGTCTATGCCCGAGACCTGCCTAAGTCTATATAAAGGCCAGGAGGGCACGCCCTAGATCTCTCGATTCATACTTTCGCATACACACCTCCACTCCAGATTGCATCTGCGCACCCCTGTAATCACCGGTTCCGCCGTAATCAAGAGCAGACAAGCAGGAGTAGGGTTTTCCCTCTGGGGGCCTGAACCTGGGTAAACCTCGTGTCCCCGTGTTGCTTGTTTGCTAACCGTTCCGCGATCTCCGGCATCCCAATCTTCTCCAAAACCCAAGTCCATAACAATGGGCATTGATGAGATTAAACCTCGTCAATTGGCGCCGTCCGTGAGAACTGGGGACGCTGATTGTGCGATCGTGACGGTCCCAACTCGATCGATCTACAACTCTGCGGCGACGGAGAGTCACCTCCTCTTCGGCGCTTTTGACTTCACCGCCCACTCACCGGCCACCATTAAGGACTTCGAGCCCGTAGGCGACGGACTCGAGATCCTGTTCGGGAGTTTCTGCTTCCAGGTGGGGCAAACTGGCACCCTCCGCCTCCCTGAGCGGGTGCCCCTACCATCAATCAGGCCCGCTTCATGGGCCCCACACCCTGTGCTACGCACATCGTCATCAACAGACGAATCCTACGACAGCAACAGCTACAACTCCGACCTGTGCGACCCACCGTCGGATGAAGGAACCTACGGTTCCGGATCTGAAAGTTGCGGTAGCAGCGGACCAATCTACGAGCGCTACCAATGCGCCATAGTCATCCAGAGCGACGCGGACCAGAAGGCACCCAACCCGCCGCCCAACCCGACACCTAACCCGCCAGATCGAAACAGCGGGAACAGAAGAAGCCAGTCCCCCCAATCGAAGGGGAAAATAACGGCCATGTCATCCGCCTTAGCAAAGAAGGATGGGCCCATGTACGCAACGCCGTGGCGGGCAACATAGTCCTGCCTGCAGACTCCTCCCGGGATCTGCTGATGGCCTACCATCTGCTCCTGATCGAGGAGCACAAGAAGAAGGTCAAGATGCAGGAGGTGCTTGACAAACGCAAGCAAGCAGCCTCAGAGTCCAGCGCACGACGAGCCGCGCTCTCTGCCATGGGCATCGGCTCCAGTTCGAACGGCAACCAAGGCAACAAGCACCGCTCTCGGATGGAGGACATGGATCCCAAGGAGCGCTGTGAGGTGACCCGAACCCTCCACACATCCTTCATGGAGATGGACGCCGACGGCAACGTCATCCCGAAAAGGCCGCAGGTTGCGATCATGGCAACCACTGCGTACCTCGCGGCCCACCCACCTCCGGAGGGGGACCCGAAAAGAGGCATGCACAAGTCCGCACTTGTTGGAGATATGCCCTAGAGAAAATAATAAATATAGTTATTATTATATCTTTATGTTTATGATAAATGTTTACATTCATGCTATAATAGTATTAACAAGGAAACATTAATACTTGTGTGATTTGTAAACTTAATTTGAAGTCCCTAGTAAAGCCTCTATATAATACTAGCTTGTTGGTTAATAGATGATTGTGGTTTCCCTATCATGAACATTGAGATGTTATTAACAACAAGATCATATCGTTAGGAGAATGATATGATGGACATACTCCTATAGATAAGCGTAGCATAAAGATCAAGTCATTTCAATAGTTCAATTGCTATATGCTTTCTGATACATAGTAACCTAATTCCTTCGACCATGAGATCATGCATATCACCTTTACCAGATGGATGCTTTGATGACATCAAACACCACACCGTAACTGGGTGGCTATAAAGGTGGCATTGAGTGTTCGAAAGTATTGGTTGAGACACATGGATCAAGAGTGGGATTTGTCCATCCATATGATGGATAGATATACTCTGGGCCCTCTCGGTGGAATGTCATCCAATTGGGTTGCAAGCATGTGAATGGCTCACAAGGGATCACATATCACGGGAACGAGAAAAGAGTACTTATCAGTAACGAGGTTGAACTAGGTATGCAGAGATACCGACGATCATAACCTCGGATAAGTAAAGTATCGTGAGACAAAGGGAAATTGGTATCGTATGTAAGTGGTTCATTCGATCGCAAAGTAATCATAGAAATATGTGGGAGCCATATGAATTTCCAGATTCCTCTATTGGTTATTGTTCGGAGAAGTGTCTCGATCATGTCCGCATAATTCATGAACCGTAGGGAGACACACTTAAGGATTCGACGTTGTTTGAGTAGTTATGGTATGATGAGAAAGAGACCGAATGTTGTTCAGAGTCTCGGATGGGATCCGGGATATCACGAGGAGATCCGGAATGGTCCGGAGAATAAGATTCATATAAGGAAAGTCCCGTTTCGGAGTTAGGGAATGGTTCCGGTGTTTTCATCGTGAATGTTCTAGAATGTTCCGGAATGTCCGGCACTCCGGAGGGGAAGGGGTACATGAATGTGTCATGCAAGTTGGAATGATTGCATCATGTACTAAGTGTCTTCGCTGTCCAAAATAAAGGGTTTATTCAAATCCTAGTTTGAAAAGTCAAACGGCAGTTTTTGGAAAGAGGGGGAGAGGTGGAAACCGAGTTGGGGAGGGAATCCCTCCTCCAGCCGTGGCCACCAAGCCGAGTTGGGGAGGACTCCTCCTCCCCTGGCCGGCGGCCCCTCCACCTATATAAGGAGGCGCAGGGCTCCCTCCTAGTACACACAAGTACCTCTCCTCCAAACCCTAGCTTGGCGCCACCACCTCCTGCAGCTGCCGCCGCCTCCTAGGGTCGCCCTAGCCGCCGACTTGGGGTGCCCCAAACCCTAGCCGGCTCTAGCACCTCCTCCTTGGTGTGTCTAAAACCTAGATCGCCGAGGAGCTCTCTCACTCCACCATACTCGCTCGGCTTAAGGCGAAGCCTGCGAGATCTCCCTCTACTTCCCAGGTCTGCGCGTTGTCTTTGCCGAATCGCGAGGAGAGTGCTACAACCTCCATTTTCTTTGGAACAAGGGAGAGGAAGGTCTTCGTCAGTCTGAGCGTGTGACCATCATGAGGCGCTGCAGGAGCAGCCTTGGGAAGGATCGTTTATGCGATCTTGAGATCGGGAAGAGTACGACTACATCACCCACGAGAATCTTCTCTCGTTAAACACTTTGGAATCTTTGAGGGTGAGTTATTCCATCGACTCATTGCTACAATCTAGTAGATAGATCTTGGCTTGTTTCTTTGTATGCGGTAGAAATTTTTTGTTTTCCATGCTACGAATACCTACAGTGGTATCAGAGCCGTGTCTATATGTAGATCTGTTGCACGAGTAGAACACAATGGTCATTGTGGGCGTTGATGCTTTTAGTGTCAATTGATTCTTGTGTACTTTGCATCTTGCGGTATGTTGGGATGAAGCGGCCCGGGCTAACCTTACATGACATCGTTCATGAGACTTGCTCCACGCTTGACATGCAACTTGTATTGCATAAGTGGCTTTGCGGGTGCCTGTTTCTCCTAGCATAGTTAAGATCCAATTTACAACGGGTGATTAACAATACTAGTATCAATGTTGTGGTTCTTGTTCGTAAGTTAGAACGACACTTATTGAAAGCCCCAAACCACGTAAAACATGCAAAGAAAGTAGAGGCGTCTAACTTTGTTTTGCAGGGGTGTGATGTGATGTGATATGGCCATGATTGTGATTATATTTGATGTATGCAATGTTCCTTATTGTAAGTTGGCAACGGCGAAGCCATATGGTTGTCTTTAATTTATGTTAAGACCCGTGTCTATTCAAAGTAGTTGTAATAGTTGAAGCGGTGGATGACAACCATGGAGAAGCGTCATTGACCTTGATGCAATGCGGTGATGATGGAGATCATGTTCGTGCTTGAAGATGGAGATCGGAAGCACAAAGAAGAAAGGCCATATCATATCACATATTATGAATTTCATGTGATGTTAATCCTTTATGCATCTTGTATTGCTTAGTAGGCAGCGGTAGCATTATAAGATGATCCTCATGCACATGAATTTCAAGTCATAAAGTGTTCACCCTTAGTTAGCACCGTTGCTAAAGCTTGTTGTTTGAAGCACCACGTGATGATCGGGTGTGTTAGATTACGCAAGTGTATACAACGTGAACAAGCCAGATTTGCTCATGCGAAACTAAGGTTTGATCTTGACGAGCCTAGCATGTCAGACATGGTCTCGGAACACGGATCACGAAGGTAAAGCATGAATCATATAGTAGATATGATGAACATGTCGATTGTTCGCCATTGAAACTATATCAACTCTCGTGATGATCGGTGTTGATGTGGTGAATTTGGTTCGTGTGATCACTAAAACAATGTGAGGGATATTGTTTTGAGTGGGAGTTCACCTAGATTAATTTTATTAATATGAATTCAATTTGTCATAAACTTAGTCTAAACTATTGCAAATATGTTGTAGATCAATGGCAGCCCCTACCATCAATTTTAATGCGTTCCTAGAGAAAGAAAAGTTGAAAAACAATGGAAGCAACTTGGATTTGTTCGCAATTTGAGGATTGTCCTCACAGGTGGTAATTTGACCTATGTCTTTGGATGCACATTTGGGTGACCCACTGCGGTGATCTTGCCGATGAAGTAAAGAACGTTTACCTCACTCGGAAGACTCGGTACTCCACGATTCGATGTGCTATCTTGTATGGTTTAGAATCGGAGCTTCAGAAAAGGTTTGAGAATTCAGACCCATATGATATTGTCGAGGATCTCAAATTGATCTTTGAGACTCATGCGGCAATTGAAAGCTATGAGGCTTAATTGTAAGATGGAAGAGGGCAGCTCGTCAGTGAGCATGTGCTTAAGATGTCTGGGCACGCAAACAAACTTCAAAGCTTGGGTATAGTGATTCCTAATGCTTTGGGGATTTACCGTGTCCTCCAATCACTACCACCAAGTTACAAGAACTTTGTGATGAACTACAACATGCGTAACATGAACAAGGCGTTGCGAACTCTTTGCCATGTTGAAGTGCAGAAGTGGAGATCAAGAAAGAGCACCAAGTGTTGTTGGTCAATAAGACCACCAAATTCAAGAAAGGCAAGTCTAAGCAGAAGGGACACTTCAAGAAGGGTGGTAAGAAAGTTACCACGCGACGAAGAAGACCAAGGCTGGACCTAAGCCTATCTTGAGTGCTTTTCTGCAAGGGAGAAGGTCCTTTGGGCGGAATTGACCAAAGTACTTGGCGGATTTGAAGAACGGCAACATCAAGAAGAAAGGTATATCGATATACATGTTATTGATGTGTATCTCACTAGTACTCGTAGTAGTGCACAGGTATTTAATCTTGGTTCGGTTGCTCATATTTGTAACTCGAAACAGTCTTTGCAGAATAAGCGGAAGCTATCGAAGAACGAGGTGACGATGCGGCGTGGGAAATGGATCAAAGGTTGATGTGATCGCGGTCGACACGCTACCCTTCATCTACCATCGGGATTAGTTTTATACTTAAATAATTGTTATTTGGTGCCTGCGTTGAGCATGAACATTATATCGGGATCTTGTTTATTGCGAGACGGTTACTTGTTTAAGTCCGAGAATAATGGTTGTTCGATTTATATGAGTAATATGTTTTATGCACATGCACCTTTGATAGATGGTCTATTCTTATTGAATCTCGATAGTGGAAATACACATACAACAACATTGAGGCTAAACGTTTGAAATCAAGCGATAATTCGACCTATATGTGGCACTGTCGTCTTGGTCACATTGGAGTGAAACGTTTGAAGAAACTCCATTCCGATGGACTTCTTGAATCACTTGATTTTGAATCACTTGAAAGATGCGAAGCATGTCTGATGGGTAAAATGACTAAGACTCCATTTTCTGGTATGATGGAGTGAGCTACGGACTTATTGGAAATCATACATACCGATGTGTGTGGTCCAATGGGTGTAGCATCGCGCGGTGGTTATCGTTATGTTCTTACCTTCACGGATGACTTGAGTAGATATGGGTATATCTATTTCATGAAACATAAGTCCGAAACTTTCGAGAAGTTTAAGGAGTTTCAAAGTGAGGTAGAGAATCAACGTAACAAGAAGATTAAATTTCTACGTTACGATGGAGGTGAATATCTAAGTTACGAGTTTGGTGAGCATTTGAAGAAATGCGGAATACATTCACAATTGACACCGCCGGGAACACCACAGCGTAATGGTGTGTCCGAACGTCGTAATCGAACTCTCTTAGATATGGTTCGTTCTATGATGTCACTTATAGATTTACCGCTATCATTTTGGGGTTATGCATTAGAAACAACCGCATTCACTTTAAATAGGGCACCGTCTAAATCCGTTGAAACGACACCGTATGAATTATGGTTTGGGAGAAACCTAAATTGTCGTTCCTTAAAGTTTGGGGTTGCGAAGCCTATGAAAAGAAGTTACAGCCGGACAAGCTTGAACCCAAAACGGAAAAATGCGTCTTCATAGGATAACCAAAGGAAACTATTGGGTATACCTTCTATCATAGATCCGAAGGCAAAATCTTCGTTGCCAAGAATGGATCCTTTCTAGAGAAGGAATTTCTCTCGAAAGAAGTGACTGGAAGGAAAGTAGAACTCGACGAGGTTGTCGAACCTTCTCTCGAAATTGCGAGTAGCGCAGCACCGGAAGAAGTTCCTGTGGTGCCTGCACCAATTAGAGAGGAAGCTAATGATGGTGATCATGAAACTTGGTTGAAGTTGCTCTGAGCCTCGGAGGTCAGAGAACTCGTACCACTCCAGTTGGTATAATCCGTTATGAGTGTCATGTTGGTGGACAACATGATGACCCGAGACATATGAGGAAGCGATGATGAGCCCAGTTCAATAAATGGCAAGAAGCCATGAAATCCGAGATTGGATCCATGTACGAAAACCAAGTGTGGACTTTGGTGGACTTACCGGATGGCCGGAAGGCTGTCGAGAATAAATGGATTTTCAAGAAGAAAACAGATGCTGATGTAATGTTACTGTCTATAAAGCTCGACTTGTCGCAAAAGGGTTTTGACAAATTCAAGGAGTTGAATACGATGAGACTTTCTCACCAGTAGCGAAGCTAAAGTCTGTGAGGATTATGTTAGCAATCGCTTCATATTACGATTATGAGATATGGCAGATGGATGTCAAAACAACATTCCTCAATGGAGACATTGATGAAGAATTGTATATGATGCAACCCAAAGGTTTTGTCGATCCTAAAGATGCTAACAAGGTGCGCAAACTTCAACGGTCCATTTATGGATTGAAGCAAGCATCCCGAAGTTGGAATCAACGTTTTGATAAGGTGATCAAAAGTTTTGGTTTTATACAAACTTATGGATAAGCTTGTATTTACAAGAAAGTGAGTGGGAGCTCTGTAGCATTCTTAATACTATATGTGGATGACATATTGTTGATTGGGAATGATGTAGACCTTCTTAATAGTGTCAAGGAATATTTGAATAATAGTTTTTCAATGAAGGATCTTGGCGAAGCAGCTTACATATTAGGCATAAAGATTTATAGAGATAGATCAAAACGCCAAATATCATTATCACAAAGTACATATTTGGACAAAGTTCTAAAGAGGTTTGGAATGGAAGAAAGGGTTCTTGCCCATGTTGCCCAATACGACCTTGAGTAAAACTCAAAGTCCGACATCGGCAGAAGATAGATAAAGGATGAGTAAGACTCCCTATGCCTCAGCCATAGGATCTCTAATGTATGCCATGCTATGTACTAGACCCGACATTGCATATGCTGTTAGTTTAACTAGCAGATATCAAAGTGATCCAGGAGTGGATCATTGGACAGCGGTCAAAAAGATCCTTAAGTACTTGAGAAGAACTAAGGATATGGTTCTTTCATATGGAGGTGATGAACAACTCGTTGTTAATGGTTACACCGATGCTAGTTGGAACACCGATCCGGATGATTCTAAATCACAATCTGGATACGTATTTATTTTGAATGGTGCAGCAGTTAGCTGGAGGAGTGCAAAGCAAAGCGTTGTGGCGAGATCTTCAACTGAATCGGAATACATGGCTGCTCCGGAGGCTTCACAAGAAGCGATATGGATGAAAGAGTTCATTACAGAGCTGGGTGTGGTTCCTAGTCTTGTTGGACCCAATGTCTATCTCTTTGTGATAACATGGGCGCCATAGCCAATGCGCAAGAACCAAGGTCACAAGAAGAAGCATATCAAGCTACGTTTTCACGCTATTCGAGAACATATCCAAGATGAGGATATAAAGATTTGCAAAGTACACACAGATCTGAATGTGGCGGATCCGTTGACTAAACCTCTCCCAAGGGCAAAACATGACCAGCACCAAACTTCCATGGGTGTTCGGTATATTACCATGTAATCTAGATTAGATGACTCTAGTGCAAGTGGGAGATTGTTGGAGATATGCCCTAGAGGCAATAATAAATATAGTTATTATTATATCTTTGTGTTTATGATAAATGTTTACATTCATGCTATAATAGTATTAACAAGGAAACATTAATACTTGTGTGATTTGTAAACTTAATTTGAAGTCCCTAGTAAAGCCTCTATATAATACTAGCTTGTTGGTTAATAGATGATTGTGGTTTCCCTATCATGAACATTGAGATGTTATTAACAACAAGATCATATCGTTAGGAGAATGATATGATGGACATACTCCTATAGATAAGCGTAGCATAAAGATCAAGTCATTTCAATAGTTCAATTGCTATATGCTTTACGATACATAGTAACCTAATTCCTTCGACCATGAGATCATGCATATCACCTTTACGGATGGATGCTTTGATGACATCAAACACCACCGTGGCTGGGTGGCTATAAAGGTGACATTGAGTGTTCGGAAAGTATTGGTTGAGACACATGGATCAAGAGTGGGATTTGTCCATCCATATGACAGATAGATATACTCTGGGACCTCTCGGTGGAATGTCATCCAATTAGCTTGCAAGCATGTGGTAGCTCACAAGGGATCACATATCACGGAGCGAGAAAAGAGTACTTATCGATGTGAGGTTGAACTAGGTATGCGGAGATCAAGCGATCATAACCTCGGATAAGTAAAGTATCGTGAGACAAAGGGAAATTGGTATCGTATGTAAGTGGTTCATTCGATCGCAAAGTAATCGTATAAATATGTGGGAGCCATATGAATTTCCAGATTCCTCTATTGGTTATTGTTCGGATAAGTGTCTCGATCATGTCCGCATAATTCACGAACCGTAGGGAGACACACTTAAGGATTCGACGTTGTTTGAGTAGTTATGGTATGATGATAAAGAGACCGAATGTTGTTCGGAGTCTCGGATGGGATCCGGGATATCACGAGGAGATCCGGAATGGTCCGGAGAATAAGATTAATATAAGGAAAGTCCCGTTTCGGAGTTAGGGAATGGTTCCGGTGTTTTCATCGGGAATGTTCTAGAATGTTCCGGAATGTCCGGCACTCCGGAGGGGAAGGGGTACATGAATGTGTCATTGCAAGTTGGAATGATTGCATCATGTACTAAGTGTCTTCTCTGTCCAAAATAAAGGGTTTATTCAGATCCTAGTTTGAAAAGTCAAACGGCTAGTTTGAAAAGTCAAACGGCAGTTTTTGGAAAGAGGGGGAGAGGTGGAAACCGAGTTGGGGAGGGAATCCCTCCTCCAACCGGCGGCGCACCACCCAAGGCGAGTTGGGGAGGGACTCCCCTCTCTCCCCTTGGACGGCCGGCCCCTCCACCTATATAAGGAGGGGCAGGGCTCCCTCCTAGTACACACAAGTACCTCTCCTCCAAACCCTAGCTTGGCGCCACCACCTCCTGTAGCTGGCGCCACCTCCTAGGGTTGCCCTAGCCGCCGACTTGGGGTGCCCCAAACCCTAGCCGCCGGCTCTAGCACCTCCTCCTTGGTGTGTCTAAAACCTAGATCGCCGAGGAGCTCTCTCATACTCCACCATACTCGCTCCGGCTTAAGGCGAAGCCCTGCGAGATCTACCCTCTACTTCCGGTACCACGGTTGTCTTCTTAGGAATCGCGAGAGTGCTACAACCTCCGCTGCTTTGGAACAAGGAGAGGAAGGTCTTCGTCAGTGCGAGCGTGTGACCCGATTGCGGAGCGCTGCGGAGCATGGCCGGAAGGATCGTCTCGCGATCTTGAGATCGGGAAAATCGACTACATCACCCACGAGAATCTGCTCTCGTTAAACACTTTGGAATCTTGAGGGTGAGTTATTCCATCGACTCGTTGCTACAATCTAGTAGATAGATCTTGGCTTGTTTGTTTGTATGCGGTAGAAATTTTTGTTTTCCATGCTCTGAATCCCTCGGCACTTACGGACTCGGACTCATTGGAGCGCTCCACCGGGAAGCTCCTGGGCCAAAGAAGAAAGCTCGGTCGGTTCGACCAACCCACCCTTCATCTGAAGAAGAGGACCATGACCTTCCTTGAAGGAACAAAAGTTCGCGCCACCGCAACCGCGATTACGACGCCAGGGACGCGCTCACACAGCGCAAAATCGACAAAGCGCGAGCCAAGCGCGCATGCTCGTCTGAATCCGAGATGGACAAGGACGAAGGAGAACTCTACGGACCCCGATGCTTCAGCAGATCTGTTCGACGAACAAAGATGCCGTGCAATTTCAAGCTTCCTTCGGATACTCCGAAGTTCGACGGCACACAGGACCCAAAGGCATGGCTCAGCGACCACCTGTCATCCGTCAAATTGCACGGCGGAAACAAGGAAACCGCCATGCAATGCCTTCAGCTGCAGCTGACAGGTGCAGCCCGGATCTGGCTTAGCAGCCTATCTTCAGGGTCCATCCTAAGTTGGGACGAGCTAGCTTACAGCTTCATCCGAAACTTTAAAGGCACCAGCAAGAGGCCTGCCTCAATCGAGGAGTTGCGGGCCTGCACTCGACGAACGGGCGAATCCATTCGCTCATACATACTACGCTGGTCCAACACCAAGAACTCCACAACGCACATCTCCGAAGAGAGGGCCATCGACGCCTTCAAAGACGGCGTCAAGCGCCAGGACTTCAAGGAAGAACTTGGGCGCGTCAAGCCCAAGACACTCGACCACCTCATGGACATCGCCAACAGGTGGGATGACGGCGAAGATTCCGTCCACCGGGCACACTCGGAGGAAGAGGACGACTACGGACGACGACGAGAGCGCCGTAGCAAGAGGAGATCGCGCGTCTACGACGATCGTGATGGACCCGACATGGTTGCGGCCGCTCGCGATCGCGCGCAACGCCGCAACGGAGGAGGATACGCGGAGGAAACTTCGCGATGGGCGCCGGCCAATCGGCGGCGCGCGCGATCGTGACAACGGACCCTCAACATACGAAAAACTTTCGGGTCCATGCACCATCCACTTCTACATCGACAAGCAGGATGGCAAGAAGAAGGCAAGCCACATGCTCAAGGACTGCCGCGAGTTCCAGAAACTCAGCGAAAGCATGGTCCAGATGAGGCAGCAAGCTCCACTTCCTGGATTCGGGAACGCACCCACGCTAGGTGAGATTGCGCATGGAGCTCCTCCACCGCGCCTGTAGGAGGCCCTAACCAACTAGTCGCACCATCACAGAACAACGCTGGGAACGGGTATCCCCCGCCGAAAGGAGCACTGATGATCTAGAAGGGGCGCCCCATGAATAGGGTGCAGAAGAAAATCACCCGTCAGATAAACCTGGCCGTGGCAACTCCACCCGCCATCCCTGAGTACCTCAGCGGATCGGAGTCCCGCATCACGTTCAGCCGTTCGGATCACCCTTGCCAGATCCCTTGCCCAGGTCATGCTGCCCTGGTGTTGGAGGCACAGATCAGAGGTTTCGAGATGAGCCGCGTCTTCATGGACGGCGGCAGCGGCATCAACCTTATGTTCGCAAGTACTCTAGTAGCAATGCAGATCCCGCAGTGCAGCCTGGAACAGTCAGACACAACGTTCCACGGCATCGTCCCAGGAAAGGGCATATTCCCCCTGGGCAAAATATGGCTCGACGTCATCTTCGGCAAGCCTGACAACTTCCGACTCGAGCGGCTCGAATTCGAAGTGGTGGATTGGCCATCACAATACCACGCCATCCTCGGGCGTGTAGCATTCGCAAGATTCTTGGCTATCCCACATTACGCATACCTGCTACTCAAGATGCCAGGACCAAAGGGTGTCATCATAGTCCACAGGAGATTCACCCGATCGGAACAATGCGATAGGGACTTCAACAAAATCTCCCAATCCTTCGGCATGAAGGAGGAGCTTGTAAGGCTCCGCGAGGTGACGGACAATGGGGCACCCCCAATCGCATGGCAAAACGCACCTGACATGTCCTTAGACTCCACCGTCAACACAAAGAAGGTGTAGGTCCATCCGACGGATGCCTCCAAGACGACGCTGATCGCCAACGACCTCAGCCCCGCATAGGAAGGCGCGCTCGTCGAATTCCTCCGTGAGCGCTGGTAAATCTTCGCCTGGTGTCCTGCGGACATGCCAGGAGTTCCCAGGGAATTCGCCGAGCACACACTCAACGTCTTTCCAGACACCAAGCCCGCCAAGAAGTCCATCCGGAGACTGTCCGAGCCACGGGCCAAAGCCATCGGGAAGGAAATAAACAGGCTACTCGTTATAGACTTCATCAGGGAGATCAAAGAAAGCGAATGGCTCGCAAATACAGTGATGGTTCCCAAGAAGGACACGGACATCCTGCGGATATGCGTGGACTTCATGTCGCTGAACAAGCACTGCCCAAAGGACCACTTCCCTCTTCCTCGGATCGACCAGATCATCGATTCGACTGCAGGATGCAAGAAACTCTCCTTCCTCGACGCCTACTCAGGCTACAACCAGATTCGACTCAAGGTCGAAGATCAGGAGAAAACGGCGTTTATCACACCGTTCGGAGTATTCTGCTACAACACAATGCCCTTCGGGCTAAAGAACGCAGGTGCCACGTACCAGCGATGCATGCAGGCATGCCTGAAGGACCAGATCGGTTGCAACGTCCAAGTCTATGTCGACGACATAGTCATCAAAACCAGGGAGGCACAAACACTCATCGACGATATCCGCGAGACGTTCGATAATATCGACCACTACAGGATCAAGATCAACCCCGAGAAGTGCGCCTTCGGTGTCCCATCAGGACAGCTCCTTGTTACTTCATCTCCCAGCGAGGGATCGAGGCGAACCCGAAGAAAATCCGGGCCATCATGGCGATGGAGAAGCCAAAAAACCTCAAGGGTGTCCAGCAGCTCGCAGGACGAATAGAGGCATTGAGCAGATTCATCATCCGCATGGGCGAGAAGGCCCTGCCGTTCTACCAGCTGCTACGCAAGGCAGATAAATTCGAGTGGACGCCCGAAGCCGACGACGCGTTCAAAAGTCTCAAACGACTACTCTCCACCTCGCCCGTTTTGGTCACGCCAAAGGAATGCGAGCCTCTACTGCTGTACATAGCAGCCACACACTAGGTGATCAGCACCGTGCTAGTGGTCGAACGACCCAAAGAAGGAAAGACCCATGGGGTCCAACGCCCAATCTACAACCTCAGCGAGGTATTGACACCAACAAAACAAAGGTACCCTCACTACCAAAAACTCGCCTACGGCGTGTTCATGACGGCTCGTCGGCTGAGCCATTACTTCCAGGAGCACCAGGTGATGGTAGTCAACGAAGCACCCCTGAACAGCATCCTGAATAACCCAGAGGCCACAGGACGCGTGGCCCTATGGGGCATCGAGCTGTCACCCCTAGACATCGTCTACGAGAAGTGACTCGCAATCAAGTCTCAAGTCCTCCAGGACTTCCTTGTACACTGGTTGGAGCTGCAGCTACCAGACACCCTAGACATTTCGCAGTCATGGACGATGCACTTCGACGGCTCCAAGCGTGAAGCCGGAGCAGGAGCCGGGGTCATAGTGACCTCCCCGCAAGGCGACAAGATGAAGTACGTCCTTCGGATGAAATTCCGAGCTTCCAACAACGAGGCCGAATACGAAGCCCTCATCCACGGCATGAGGATGGCAAAGATCTGCGGCGCAACGCGCCTGGTCATCTACGGTGACTCCAACCTCGTCGTCCAACAAATGATGAACGAGTGCGATGCACACGCCGAAAACATGATCGCGTACCGCGCGCTCTACAATGCACTCGAAGGAGAATTCGACGGCTGCGAGCTTCGGCACGTTGGAAGAGAAAGCAACGAGGAGGCCGATAGACTCGCCAACATCGGATCCACCTGCGCAAAGGTGCCATCGGGTGTGTTCCTCGAACAGATCTGCGTACCATCCAACAAACGGAAATTCCCCAAGGGATCACCCGAAGAAGCAGAACACTCGGGGGCTACTCTACCCGAAGGACATGAAGGACCCGAGAAAATAGACACAGAGGTCGCTATGGTCAACCTGATGCAGGTCATGGCAGTCGAAGAAACTTGGACGTGACCGTACCTCCAGTTCTTGATAAACGGAGAACTGCCTGACAGCCCGACGGATGCCCGACGCATATCTCGTCGGTCAAAATCTTTCACCATCATCAATGGCGAGCTGTACAAGCGCAGTATTACGGGTGTACTACAAAGGTGCGTCACCATCAGTGACGGGAAAACCATCCTCCAAGACATCCACGAGGGCATTTGCGGCCATCACGCAGGCAGCCGCTCCCTTGTCGCCAAAGCTCTACGAGCTGGATTCTACTGGCCAACGGCCATGAGCGATGCAAAGGACATCGTCCGAAGATGCAAGGGGTGCCAAAGGTTCGCTGACAAACCACACGCACCCAGATTAGAGCTCAGACTCATACCTATAGCCTGGCCCTTTGCTCAATGGGGCCTCGACATGATCGGCAAACTGCCAAAGTCCTAGAAAGGGGGGCACGTCGACCTCCTGGTCGCAATCGACAAATTCATCAAGTGGGTCGAAGCCATGCCGGTCACCAACCAAAAGGGCAAGACCGCCGTCAAGTTCTTTGAATCCATTGTCTACAGGTTCGGCATACCGCACAACATCATCACCGACAATGGATCGAACTTCATCTCCAAAGAATTCCAAGACTTCTGCGAAGGCCTCGGGATCAACATCACATACGCCTCAGTGGCTCACCCGCAAACGAATGGGTAGGTAGAAAAGGCCAACGGCCTAATCGGTACTGGCATCAAAAGGCACCTCATGATCCCACTCGAGCGAAAGGCCGGAGCCTGGACGAAAGAGCTACCATCCGTCCTATGGAGTTTGCGCACCACGCCAAACAGCTCCATCGGCTACACGTCGTTCTTCATGGTGCATGGAGCCGAAGCCGTGCTACCAGCCAAAGTACGCCACCAGGCCCCCCGGGTCGTCGCTTACAGCAAAGTCGAATCCACGGTTGCACTCGAATACGCCGTCGACACACTCGACGAGGCAAGAGACGTAGCAGCAGCTCGATCAGCGGTGTACCAGCAGAATCTCCGCAACTACCATAGCCACCGGCTACGCCCAAGGTCCTTCGTCGAAGGAGACCTCGTCTTGCGACTCAAGCAAGAGCGACCGAAGAAATTAGAGTCACCATGGGAAGGACCCTACATCATCACCGAAGTCATCCCAGGTGGCGCCTATCGCCTCAAGCACGTGGAGTCTGGAGTCGCATACTCCAACCCATGGAACATCGCACACTTGCGACGATTCTACCCCTAGCTACCTACCCCTTTACTTTCAATAAGTCTGTTCAGCCAAGGCTACTCAGCCGAACAATGTACTTCCTCCATTACGATATAAATAAAGCTAAGTGCCTCGCCCCAAAAATTTCGTTCGCTATTTGCAACTTTACTTCATGCTACAAACGCACTCGGGGGCTCCCCCCACCTCACGATTTCATCGACTGGGATAACACGTGTACACCAGAGTAGCTGACAACGTCAGGCTAACGAAAAGGACACGTACTCAAACAAAGCACTGCGTTCTCAAACAACAACCAAAACTTTATAACAAAGGGCACAACATGCCCAGTCGAAATATACAAATTTTACATCTATCTCTTTTATAGGTACTACCTATTCTGAAGAATAACTTGAGCACGCTGCTCAAACAAATCTACAACCTGTTCGGCATACTGCCTTACAGCCGAATAATGCGGACGCATATCCCACTCGCCACCATCCGGCCGAAGAGGTGGCCCAGCCGCCACAACAGACAGATCTACATCAGGATGATGCAGCCTAACAAGGGACAACGCAGCCTTCACCCCTGCGACGAGCTTCTGTCTCACCAATTCCTGGACACGAGTCACACTCCGAAATCTAGACAGAAGACCAGACAAGGTTGTTGGTGTAGCATCCAGGGGAAACATCACATGCAGAACCGACGAGAGTGAAGTCTGCACTTGACGAAGCACCCGCGACACTTAGTGAACGCGATCCTGCACCGTTGCCAGAGCCATGGCACGGTCGCGATCCATCCAGAAGAATCCGCTGGCTTCCATGTCCTGTTGAGTCAAACAATTGACCCGAACAGCAACACGCTCTTTCTCCTCCCTTGGAGCAAGGTTAGCACCTGCAATACTCGCACAAAAGTAAGATGCAAAGCCAGCAGGTGCATCCGAAGAAATGAGCAGCAACTCGAGAAAACTTACACTAAAGCTGCTCAGACAGTCGAAGCAATTCCGCCATCAAGTACTCCTCTCTGGCCGAACCGCGATCTGCCTTGGACTTCCAAACGTCGGCATGACCACGCACACCAAGCAACTCCTTCTCGAGACTACGAACACGGTCCCGAAGAAAAGCAAGTTGCGACGAATCATCCAAGGATGGCCACAGCTGCGCGGCAGGCGAGGTGTCAACGGGATCAGCACCCGAAGGACCCTAGAGCAGCAGAAAGGCAAAGACATGAAACACTCAAACGGAGGAGAACACATCTCAACAAATTCATTAAGTGCATAAAAGTCCACTACATGGCACAGGGATTTGTTCATCAACATAATTACAACAAAAGAAAACTACAGATATCCTACAGCTACAACACCTAAGATGCGGCACCCTGAGTAGCCTAGGAGCCGGATTGCCTCGCCTTGGCTTCCCCTGCTGCCGTAGCGCGTACTCGGCCAACAGATCAATCAGCTTTGGCCCATATCGCTTACAGCGAGCAGAATAGGTAGAGAAGGCTACCACGGATCCATCCTCAGTCGTCGGCATACGGGAGGTGATCTGGGGAAGGTCCAGCTCCGCTCTAGCCGCCAAAGCCATCGCCAGCCCGACAGATGCGTTGATGCCCTTCTGCTTGCACTTGTATGCCTCAGGCGCTTCGACTGATACTGCCTCCACCAGGGCGTCAACATCATCAAGGGTCGCGCCCTTGGGGACAAGCTCCCTGTAGAAGCGGCCAAGGACCTCCTTGGCCTTGGCGAGTGAGCTGACGACGGTGCTGCAGCGATCTTCGACCGCTGCAGTAGCATCATCTAGAGCACTCCCGTGCTCCAGAGCACCGCGGTCAAACTCAATGCCCGTGGCATCTGAGACAATAAAGAGAAGCAATGAACAAAGCACCGCAGAAGAAAGACAAGAAAATGCAAGTGAATATACTCACCCGAAACAGCCTTGGCAGCCGCCATGAGCTTGCCAGCCACCTCTCTTTCACGCGCAGTCGCAGCAGTGGCAAGATGCTCCTCGCGGTCCGTGGCCTCTCGCTGCAGGCGCTCCTTAGCCTCAACCGCAGTAGCCAGCTCTAGCTCGAGGCGCTCCTTCGCACCAACGGCGACCTCGGCCTTCTTCTCCGCTTGACCGAGGCTCTTTTTTAGAGCATCAATCTCACGAAGGGAGGTGTTATGCTCCTCTGCATTCAAAAAATACAAGCGTCATATAAAAAGGCAAGAATACACGAAGAAGCAGACACCAAAGGCATAGCAGTACCTTGAAGCTGTTTGAGGCTGGCCTCCAGCACCAGGTGCTCCTGCACCAGTCGCTTGGCATCCTGCACAAAAGGCTGCACAAAGAAGACCTACCAGTCAGGAAAAGGACCCGGGGGCTACGCCCAACAGAAAAGAACAAAAGCAAAATACACACACGAAAACGCTCGGGGGATCCCCCCGAGACTCGAAGGAAAAACAAAACAAGAAAACTCTTTTACAGATGCTCGGGGCTCCCCCCGTGGCAGGAGACAGAAATACATACATGATCCGATGGCGATGTCGAAGGTCCGCTAGCAAAATTCTGAGGCGCAACCACCTGAACCTCCTGCGGAGGAGGGTTCGGAGCAGCGCCCTCAGAGGTAGCCACCGTCTGAGGAGGAGGAGACGCGAATTTCGACCCCCCATCATCTCTCGAGCACCATCGCTAGAGGAGTCATTGGAAGAGTGCCTGCACACGGACAAATTAGTACAAGTACAAAGTAAACAGAAAAGAAAACGCAATGCAGAGAAAACTTACGAGTCAAGCTCGCTCAGGTTGAAGACAGGAGGGGTCCTTCGGACCCTCTTCTCCTCTTTCTTCTCTTCCTTCTTCTCTTCCTTCTTTTCTTCCTTCTTCCGCTTCGCTGGCGGGTGCGGCGCTATAGCCCGCACGGGAAGAGCAGGAATAGGAGAGGAAGAGCCTCCATGCCCATCACTGTGATGCTCAAGACACAGAGGGTTCCTAGGAGTCGGAGGAGTCGATGCATTCGAAGACTCGCTGGAGCTCCGCGATCGTTTGCGAGTGTGGTCCTCGGTCGACTCGTTAGCCTCTTCAGCCGAAGAACGCTCCGATGGTAGCTCGGACATGGAATCCACCACATCATTATCTGGAGCATCCGGATATACTTCGGGTAGTGGAGGCGACATACCGGGCACTTTGAAGCTCTGCACAAGAAAAGAACAATTTGTTAGCAAACAAACACAAATACAATGTAGTCGAAAAATAGCGTTACGCGCACGGATCTACACCTGTGGAACAGGAAGCGAAGAAGAAAACGGAGGAGTCAGCGACTTCCCCGGGATATCATCTCTAGCCTTGAACTTCAGCAGCGAACGAAGGGCCCTGTCGAGATCTCCCTGGGAGAATTTCTCAGTCGAAACCCTCGTCGGATCACGCCGTCCAGCATAAAGGAACATCGGGTGTGCCCTAGCCTGGAGTGGCTGCACCCGACGCTCGAGAAAAGTGCGGATGATATCCACACCGTTCACTTTCTTCTCCGGAATCAACTGGAGATCCTCCACCCGACGATAGAGAGCCTCTATCTCCGCCACCTTGCCATCCAAGATCTTGTTTTTCCAAGACCTTTTCAGCTCAATCTTTTGGGAGGGGTCGAAAGGAACAAGACCAAAATCTTGCCCAGGTACTACGGAGTCGCGGGTATAAAACCATCGCCTCCACCAGTACTGGACAGATTCGGACATGGAAAAAGAAAAGAAAAGTAGATTGGGCTTGAGGGAGATGATGCAACCCCCAATGGGATAAACACCATTCGAACCGGATTGCCTCTTCACGGAATAATGTTTCCGGAAGAGGCCAAAGTGCGGCTCAATACCGAGCCAGCACTCGCAGAATATGATGAAACAACCAACATGAAGAAGAGAATTGGGGGAAAGATGGTGCAATTGGACACCATACAGAAAAAGCAGTCCACGAAGGAAGTCATGGACTGGGAAGGAAAAACCGCGAATGACAGAACATAACCCGAAACCCAGCGGGGGGACGGGGGATTACCTCATTGCCTGGGAGTTTGACGGACTCCCTATCATGCGGGATCAGGCCCTTCTCGCGAAGCTTGCAGAGATCGCTCTCCCGCGTCTCCGACCGCCGCCAGCCACCGTCGGTGACACGGGTAGCGGCGGCATTCTTCTTTCCTCCAGCAGCGCTGGTACCAACCGCAGATGAAGCCTTCTTCGACTTCCCCATCGCGGTACGGTGGCGCCGGCGGCGAGAGCGCAGGATGGAAGATGGAAATGTGAAGGGCTATTCCAGCGCGCAGCAAGAACTCTCAGAGAACAAGGAAGCAGTGAAAACAAGAATAGATGCGGTGAAAACAAACTAAAGTCTTCCCCAATGATTATAAAGACGAGGACGATGCACTACAACCGTCCATCGAGAAGACCTAACGCCAACGGCAAGATCTGTCCATACACGTGTCAGCATCACAACGAACCGTCGCTAACACGCCGTCCACTACGCGCAAAAATCGAGGCGACGCCGTAATTATCTCCACGACGCGCGTGACCGGTCAATTCAAGGTCAAACAGTGGGACCCATGTTCGTCCAGTCAAGTCATCTCTAGCGCAGCAGGCGCTTGAGGTCATCAATCGTCAGCACTGACGTCATCAAAAGCTAAACTAGCACTAGCTACAATTTCTTTGGCTTCAAAGCTAAGAGTACTCACTCGAATCTATGATTCAACTAATTACTCGGGGGCTGCTCCTATCAGGAGCGCTGGCCGCTCACCCGAAAGAGGAACAACATGTTTCAGCATCAAACTATTTCTTCGAGTCCTGCGTCGAGTCTACGACTCCATTACGAACTCAGGGGCTACTCCCATAGGGAGGACGGATTTAAGCATCCGAAATTTTGTGTGTCCCACGGACCCGATACCGAACAACGGCTGAATTAAAAGTCTCCGCTCGAGTCTACGAATCGAACAGACACTCGGGGGCTACTCCCATAGGGAGCGCTGGCCACGCACCCTATGAACTCTTCTACTGTGATCCTTCGAATCAGCGTGCAAAAACTTTTCGGCAACTTTACCCCAACTAACGTTAAGTGAGCAACGTTCTCCTTGACCACCCGAAACACCTCCGCGGTGATAAACATTTGGATCCTGTGTCTGTGACACAAAGATAAGACCTACAGATATCGTATGATGGCCTGGCAACGCACATGACTGCGCTCTGCTAGTAAAAACCCATGCTAACATGTGCGACGAAAAATTCCGACGGACGCGTTGGGTACATAAATTAAATTCACTGGAATTCCACTCCTGTAAGTCCTCCGTGGCCTGAGTCGAATTACGCCAGCCTATGTTCCAGGTTCGAGTTGAGGGACTCGAACCTGAAGAAGATCGTGTTGTTTCGTCCTAAGACAGTTAACTGACCCTGATCCGTCGGGTGAGTCAGGCATACGCATCAACAATCCCTACACCTGAATTATTAAAAATACATAGTCACACCCGAAGGATTGAAGAGTCCTCAGCCGAATCTGCGATTCGACTGATCACTCGGGGGCTACTGACATGGTTATACCCCGCGGCTACATGATCTCAGCATACCTGGTCTAGCCCAAGGAAGGCCCATGGCAAATATACGCCGGCCCATGAAGACTTTCGGGTGGCCCAGGCCCATGACGCCTTCGGATCCTTGGAGAGCAAGACTAGAGTAGATAGGAAATTCAAAGGGGTAAAACCCTAGAACTTGTAACCGACTAGGTCTATGCCTGAGACCTGCCTAAGTCTATATAAAGGCCAGGAGGGCACGACCTAGATCTCTCGACTCATACTTTCGCATACACACCTCCACGCCAGATTGCATCTGTGCACCCCTGTAATCACCGGTTCCGCCGTAATCAAGAGCAGACAAGCAGGAGTAGAGTTTTCCCTTCGGGGGCCTGAACCTGGGTAAACCTCGTGTTCCCGTGTTGCTTGTTTGCTAACCGTTCCGTGATCTCCAGCATCCCCATCTTCTCCAAAACCCAAGTCCATAACAATGAGCATTGATGAGATTAAACCTTGTCAGAGGGGGAGGGGTTGTGCCGACGGCCACGGAGCTGTACCGACGAGGACGTACGCCGAGGGGGCTACGCCGACGGCAATTTGGCGCTGTGCCAACGGCAGCCGGCTTTCGGTGTATCAATTCTTTCCTGTAGTGGATGATCAATTTTATAGCATGCTTGTACTAGTGTGAGTTTTTTGGTTTCGCGGCCTGGATCTTCTATGTAAAGAAAATTCCTTCTCTCGATCCACTGATGGGCTTTGGGGCGGAACCGGTGGATGGCTACCAATTAGAGGGAACTTAGGAAATGGCGTAGATCTCGAGCCTCTTGGTGTGCATTCTCCTAAATTTTACATGCTCTAGGAGCTGCGTGCAATTTCAGACGCCCTAAAGTTTGGTCTCTAAATTTTTTTCCTGCATATCTTTTTTTATTAAAACACTCCATTTAAAGTTAGCTAGAACAACCACCGATGTAGTTCGAATTACAAAATTCAAACAACGTAATCTAAACAACATACTTCAATTATATAACTGAAAACATATTTCAACCGACGTAAAATATTGAAATAATTAGCAATTTTACAATTATTTATCCAACTAAATATCATGACGGCAATATTCCAACTATAATAAACAAACTGGACACGTGAGTAATGAATAACTATGTAGCGCATCAATCCCAGATAATAAAGGTCAATGATTGTGATTTCAAAATTCAAAATTTCATTTTTCCATCATGTATTGTTATTTTTTCAGTCACTGCGCAATATAGCCAACCCATAAATTGACGACCAAAACAAATTAACCGAAAAATCTGAAACTTGTACACACAAGCTTGAGATGGACTTGGGAGAAAAGTTGAAATGGGTTTGTACGGCTTGAGTCGACGGTTAACGGGGGTTGCCATTCTAGTATTCTATCCTAAATTGTTGGGAGGATAACCCCCAGGTAGGGTCAAGATAGTGGAAAGAAGAAAGAAACATTTCTTACCATATACCGAGTTATAAGCTGATTCGGCCGAATAAGGCATGGCTTAGCCAAAATCGAGTGATTAATACCTTACTTGGCCGACGTGTGGGTTAAATCGGCCGAATAAGGTTGATCAGCTCATGCACAGGTAAAGCTCGAGCCGAGTTATGCAAGGCGAGGCCGAGTAACAGAAAGCTTGCAGAAGAAGGAGAAGGATCCCAGATTCAAACCCTAGCTACTAACTAGGAGGAATCTGCACAAAGCCAAGCACTAGAGACAAAGAGAAGAGCCGTAGAGGGGCAGACAGGCGTCACAGAGGTGATAGTGGGCAAGCTCGAGGCTCACATGTGGGGGTTCTTGGAATATGCTTGTCCACGTCAGCCCTAGAAGGAACCAAGGGACCCCTTTAAAAAGAGGGGCACGGCTTCCTAGAGAGGGGATCGACTCATTTGACACTGGAAGGCTCATGTTGTAATCTTCTTTCTCCTCTCTCTGATACAGCTCAAGGAGCACCTGTAGCTTGATAGAGGAGAAATAAAGATCAGTGTACTAGCTTCTTGTGTGTAGAAATCACTACATCTTCTCTCCCTAGATCCCACTAGCATCCATTGGCCCCATACTTTAGCCTACCCATGGCATCTGTCGTGCCACCACCACGACAGTTGGCGCCCACCGTGGGGCCAGCAGCGGTGCTAGCTGGAGTCAAGATCCAGACGAGAAACTTCATCGACTCCGGCGAGCGAGTGGTTTCTAGGCTAGTCCAGAGATTTGACATCTGAGACTACGTCAGCGACAACGCTGGTAGTTTCAGGAGGAAGGCACCCCCGCGCAACGGAGTCTTCATCAACCTGGGTGCCCACAAGATCTACGTCGGCATCGACACCTCTTGCGTCTATCCGCGCCAAGTCGTCGTCGCAGGAGATCCTCCCCTCAGTGCTGCCAGCGGTCAGTGTGGTGCTCGCCCCGCGGTAAGTGTTGAGGTGATGATGATAGCTCCTGCTCTAGCAGCAGGGGCAGGCGCCGGGCCAAGCAAGGACCCGGCAGCAGGAGGACAGGTAGCGACAAAGCAAGCAGCTCCAAAGCCAACGACAGCAGATCCTCTGGTGAACAGGGCAGCCGAGGTACAGGAGGTAACTCCAAAAGCAGTAAGGGTAAGGTGGACACCTCTGGAGAGGCCACAGAATATCCTGCAGGCAGCTATAGATAATTTAACTACGCCTGTAGCGCCAATAGTTGACCCGGCAAACGCACAGGCAGAGTTAGAAGAAACTAGATTGAAAATGTTAAAGGAGGCAAAAAAGGTGTCGGCCTTGCAGGAGTCCTTTAATAGGACTTTGCGAGAATATGCCAGGGCAAATAAGCTAGATACGGCCCCTGGCCGAGTAGATGATCTGAGATTAAGAGGAAAGAACCTCATGAATGATATCAACAAAGAGCATGAGGCTCAGCCAAATGATTTGGTTGACCCGGGGTTTCCGAGGTATAGTACCCCGACAAAGAACCTCAGGGAAACAAATGCGGCAGCCCTAGAATTGGAAGGACTAACCGGGGAAGCCCGACAAAAGCAGCAAGAAAGAGTAAACGAGTTGGTACGCATCGCGAACCAGGAGAATGAGGAGATGCTTAGGGCTAACCCGACAAAACTGGGAGCTTTCCGCATGGTTCATTCGGCAGGGGCTGCCCCCGCATTATCCGCGACAGCGGCATCCTCGCTCGGAAACAATGCGCGGAAAGACAAAGAAGTGACTTCGGGAAAGAGAAACAAGCAGATTGTCCCATATGACCCGGCAGTGGTCGGGAAGATCAATGAAGATAGGGGCAATGGAAGCCGAGGTAATAGCGGTTATAGAAACCCTGGCCGAGTGAACAGAGAGCATGGGAACCTCGGAAGGGGAAACCCCAAAAACAATAACCCAGCGGAAGGAAGGAGGTACCTTCCGCAAGATCATCTGCCGAGGCACGAACCTCGGCAGGAGCGGGAAGCAAGACAAGCTCCGCATAATCAAGCAAATGACAGATACAATGATGGTTATTCGGATATGGAAAATGCAGAGCATGGTGGGCAAAACCGTTACGGAATGCAGGAAAGGATTATCAATAGAAACTTGCCGTCAACAGAAGCAAGATTGAAGCTAGACAAACTATATCGGTCCGAGCTATTGGAAGAACAGGGTCCGCCTGGCCCGGCATGTTTTGGACCTCGGATTATGGGCGAACCGCCCGTGCCGAATTTTCAGTTGGCAAGAGGCACGAAAACGTACAATGGAAGTACGAAGCCGCAAGATTGGCTAATTGATTATGCCACGGCCGTAAAAATAGATGAGGGAAATTTGAGATGGGTTGTGAGATATGTGTCTCAGATGTTGGAAGGGCCGACCAGAGTTTGGCTGAATAATTTTCCAAGGGATAGTATCAAATTTTGGTTAGATTTTGAGGAAATGTTTGTCAGTAAGTTTACCAGTACATATAAGAGGCCAAACAAGCCACAATAGCTCACGATGTGCAAGCAGAAACCGAATGAAACTGACAGAGAGTTCTTGACCCGGTGGTGCAACCTCAGAAACTCATGTGAGGGGGTTATAGAATCTCAAGCAATTGCCTGGTTCGCTCAGGGGTGCAGGTATGGAAGTGTATTGTGGCAGAGGTTGCAAAGAGATATGCCAACCATATTGGAAAAAAAACAATCCGAGTAGCAGATTCATATGCCTTAGGTGATCCGACTCAACCAAAGCTTATGTCGGCTGAACATCGTGAGCAACAGGATCATTACGCCCGATATGGTGTTGGGTCATCACGGCGCAATGAATACCGAGGTAGAAGAAGGGATGAGAGACCGGATTACAGATATAGTTCAAATCAAGTGGCAGCAGTTGTGCAGGATCAGCCGAGTCCCGGGAGCAATCAATGACAGAAGAATGGTCCTTAGCAGTGGAGGCCGAGGAATGAAGGGAAGAAATAGTGGACACCAGAACAGAAGAAACAATGGCAAGAGAGGCCGAAGTATACGTTTGAGTCCATGCTCGATCAGTCGTGTAAGTTTCACACACCTAACCCGGCCAAGCCAGCCAACCACACCACTCGCCAATGCGCTTGGATGAAGAGCGCAATGGGAAGCCCGGCAGCCGTACAAGCACCACATCATCAAACGCATCACCAGCAGCAGCCACAGCTAACAGGAGAAATGCGCAACAACTGATGTTGCCTCCACCACCTCCGAGGTATGAGAGTCGGGATCAGAGAGATACAGTTCATCAAGTGATAAATCAGAATCAAGATGGAAGGGGAAACCTTGGAAATAATGGACGCAATGATTACAGGGAACATCACCAATCATACTATGTGTTCACAGCAGAACAACAAGATAGACAGAGCGTACAACGCCGACATATGGAAGTGAATAAAGTTATGCCGGCAGTTCCGAGATACGTGTCGTGGTCATACCAGGAGATAACCTGGAGCATAAGAGATCATCCGAATGTCGAACCCAGGATCGTATGCTTTAGTACTGGATCCGACATTTGTCAGGCCTAGCATCAATGTGAAGTTCTCAAAAGTACTGATAGATAATGGGAGCAACATCAATATCATGTACAAATACACAATGCACAAACTCGGAATAACTCCGAATATGCTGCAGTCGATAAGGACAACATTCCATGGGATTGTGACGGGGCTCTCGTGCGATCCCATTGGGAAAGTCCGAGTAGATGTATTATTTGGCACAAGAGAAAATTGTAGAGCTGAGAATCTGGAGTTTGAGGTGGTGGATCTGGAAAGTTGCTATCATGCTTTACTCGGACGGCCGGCATTGGCTAAATTTATGAGCAGCTGTCATATCAGTTACTTGAAAATGAAGATGCCAGGACCATAGAGGGTGATAACAATAGCTGGAGATTATAGGAAATCAATGGAATATGCTTCAGCCGGATCAAACCTGGCCGAGTCTTTGGTAATTGCAAGAGAGAAAAGAAGAATTCAGGAAGTGGCAGCTTTGGCTTAGTCGGCACAGCTTAACATGTCGGCACTTGCCAACCCGCATGGAAGTGTGTTATTCCAGCCGAAAAAGGAAACGAAAAAGATCCAGATCAATAATCAATTCCCAGAGCGTACCATCACTATTAGTGCTGGCCTGGATGACAAATAGGAAAGCGAGCTCACCAACTTCCTCCGTGAGAATCGGGATATCTTTACATGGTCAACACAGGATCTGCAAGGAGTACCGAGGGAGTTGGTTGAGCAATCTTTGCACGTAAGGCCAGGAGCAAGGCCGGTGAAGCAACCTCTCCGTCACTTCGCTAAAGAAAGGATAAAAATAATAGGGGATGAGATAGCTCGACTCCTTGCAGTCGGGTTTATCATGGAAGTACTTCACCCGGATTGGCTATCAAATCCGGTGTTGGTAGAAAATAAAAAGGATGACCCAAATGTAACCGTTGTTTGACGAATGTGCATCGATTACACGAACCTTAACGAGGCGTGTCCCAGAGATCCTTTTCCTTTACCTAGGATAGACCAAGTCATTGATTCAACCACAGGTTGCGAGCTGTTATCATTTGTAGACGCGTACTCTGGTTTCCACCAGATACCGTTAAACCCGACTGATCAAATAAAGACAGATTTTATCACCCCGTATAGGGATTATTGCTATCGCACCATGCCATTCGGCATGCGTAATGCAGGAGCCACGTATCAAAGATGCATGCAAAAATGTCTGCACGACCAAATTGGAAAAAATGTGCAAGTATATATTGATGATGTGGTTATAAAAACCAAAGAGAGCAACACGCTCCTATAAGATATACGACAAACATTCGCGAACTTGAGAAGGTTCTGAATGAAGCTTAACCCGGAAAAATGTACCTTTGGTGTACTGGCCGGAAAATTACTCGGTTTCCTCGTATCCAGCCGAGGTATAGAGGCAAATCCGACTAAGATCCGTGCAGTTGAAAGAATGGAACTGCCGAAATGCCTAAATGATGTACAAAAGTTTACAGGGTGTCTCGCATCCCTTAGTCGGTTCGTGAGTCGACTAGGTGAAAAAGCATTGCCTTTGTATCAATTAATGAAAAATCCGCCAAGTTCACCTGGACACCTCAGGCCAATAGCGCTTTTCATGAGTTAAAAAAGATGTTGGCTACGGCGTCTATCTTGGCTTCCCCATTGTTAAAAGAGCCCATGCTACTCTATGTAGCAGCAACAAACATGGTGGTAAGTGCAGTAGTTATCGTGGAACGAAACAAAGAAGGTAAGTCGGTGCAAAGACCGGTATATTACCTGAGTGAGGTTTTATCAGCCTCGAAGCAGAACTACCCACACTATCAAAAAATGGCTTATGGAATGTACATGTCGGCAAAGAAACTCAAACATTATTTTGAAGAACACCCAATAAAGGTGATTTGTGAAGCACCGATAGCCGAGATACTAAGCAACAAAGATGCAAGTGGACGAATAGCAAAATGGGCAATTGAGTTGTCACCTTATGCTCCACAATTTGATAGGCGATATGCAATTAAGTCTCAGGTAGTGGCCGACTTTTTTGTAGATTGGGCCGAGGTACAGTACGAACCCCCATTGCGAGATCCGAATTATTGGACGATGCACTTTGATGGGTCCAAGTTAAGAAATGGGCTAGGAGAAGGGATAGTGTTAACCTCTCCAAAGAAGGATAAGATGAAATATGTGTTGCAAATACATTTTGCTGCATCGAACAATGTAGCCGAGTATGAGGCACTTGTCCATGGCCTAAAAATGGCAAAAGAGATCGGCATACGTCAGATTCTGTGTTACAGGGATTCGGACCTCATAGTCCAGCAAGTGTCGGGGAATTGGGACGCGTTGGATGCAAATATGGCCCTATATAGGTTTCATGTGCAAAAAATCAGTGGTTATTTTGATGGATGTGAATTCCATCACATACCTCGGGCAGAAAATGATGCTGCAGATACACTATCGAAGCTCGGATCAACAAGACAATCAATTCCACCTGGTATAGCCCTAGAACACCTAAGAAAGCCGTCAATAATACCTTCGTCGGAATCCGAGTCAATTTGTATCTCGTTAGATCAAATAGAAGGGCACGTCCCAATGGAAATTGGCAAAGAACATGAACCGAACTATTCATAGATTGACTCGGTTGACCCACAAATGGATTGGGAAAAGCCGGCATAGGTTATGTTGGAAGAGATGATGGAAATTAACAACATGATTTTCCCAGAAAAAGTCGTGCCACAATGGGCACATCCCATATTCTCATTCCTCAAATAAGAGATCTTGCCGAATGATGAGGTTATGGCCAGGCATATAGCAAGAAGAGCAAAAGCTTACACAATCATAAATAATGAGCTTTATAAGAGAAGTGTGACAAATGTGCTGCAACAGTGCATGGACTCGGCAGAGGGACAAGAGATCCTCTTGGACATACATCAAGGAGAGTGTGGGCACCATGACTCGTCCAGATCCCTCGTGGCCAAAGCATTCATGCATGGGTTTTACTGGCCAACTATGCTAAAGGAAGCAAAGGAAATGGTAACAAAGTGTAACGACTGCCAGAGATACGCCAGCAAAATACGTATGCCTTCGTCCGAGTTAAAAACAATACCAATCACTTGGCCATTCTCTATTTGGTGTTTGGATATGGTAGGTCCATTCAGGCCGGCTCGCGGCGGCATGACTCACATTTTGGTCATGGTGGACAAATTCACAAACTGGATAGAAGTAAAGCCAATAAGAAAATGTGACGGGCCCATGGCAGTGAAATTCCTCAAGGATATTATCCTGAGATATGGTTACCCACACAGTATCATCACAGATAATGGCACAAACTTCGCAGAAGGAGCTTTTGCTCGATTCTGCCGAGAGAAGCACATAAGACTCGATGTTGCTTTGGTGGCTCACCCAGCATCAAATGGACAAGTAGAAAGATCAAATGGACTAGTACTATCCGGAATAAAACCTAGGTTGCTAGAACCACTTCAGAGGTCGGCAGGATGCTGGATTGTGGAACTCCCAGCAGTACTATAGAGCCTCAGGACCACCCCGAATAGATAGACGGGATATACATCGTTCTTTCTCGTATATGGGGCAGAAGTTGTGCTTCCAGTCGACATAATGCATGACTCGCCAAGAGTCACACAATACACGAGCGCCGAAGTAAATGAAATATCATGGCAAGATCATGTGGATTTGCTAGAAGAAGCAAGAGAATTTGCACTATCAAGATCAGCTATTTATCAAAAAGACCTCAAACGATATCATAGCAAGAAAGTGAGTCCAAGAGTTTTCAAGGAAGGAGACCTAGTTCTTCGGCTAGTGCAATGCACAGCCGGCATGCATAAACTCTCACCTCCATGGGAAGACCCATTTATCGTGAGCAAAGCATTGCACAACGATGCATACAACCTAATCAACGCTCAAACACCAGAAAATAACAAGGCGAATAAGTCCGGAGACGAATCAAAAAGACCTTGGAATGTGGCTTTACTTTGTCTGTTTTACACTTAGAGGAAGCGTATTGTACTACCTCCATCCCAAGGCTTAAGGCCTATTTTTCTTTTGAAAAGTCAAATGTCAAGTTTGACCAAGTTTTTACCAAAAAATATTAATATGTAAAATACATAATCAATATCATTAGATAGATAATGAAATATATTTTTATATGATGTCTACAAAATATCATGTTTATTGATAGTTTTTTCTAAAAGTTTGGTCAAAGTTCAGTTGGTTTGACTTTTCAAAAAAAATATAGGCCTTAAGCCTTGGGATGGAGGGAGTATCTAGCAATATTATGTATCAAAATGATGTATCAGACATGAATTAACGAGATTTCAGTAGCTCGGGAAGTAACTCGGGGACTACCCCATGTTGTTTGTCATTTTCTATTATGTATGAAACTTTGTTAGCTCGAGCAATGACTCGGGGACTAACCCATGTTGTTTGTCATTTTCTATGATGTATAAAACTTCAGCAGCTCGAGCAATGACTCGGGGACTACCCCAAGTTACTTGTCATTTTTAATTATGTAGTAAACTTCAGAAAATCGAGCCGTAACTCGGGAACTACCCCATGTTGTTTATCGTTTTTATGCATGAAACTTCAATAACTCGAGCAGTAACTCGGGGACTACCCTGTACTGCTCGTTGATTTGGTTATGTATGAAACCCGATGGCCCAACCAGTGACTCGAGGACTGTCGTGGTATTGCCGAAGAGTACGCCATGGAGGGGTCCTCATAGTGCATGTATAGAGACGTGGGGTAAGGCGGACGGTTGACAGGTACAAGGTTACACAGCTTACCCAGGTTCAGATCCCACAACAGCGATGGAATCGTACTCCTGCTATAAATCACTATAATGGCAATACGCCGAGTTACAGAGATAGGTTCGCTATGCGAGGTTGTCTGATGTTGTATGAGATTGTTGCCCTAAAGGCTCACATAGGCCCGACTTATATAGTCGCCAGGTCCTAGGGTTACAGGGAAAAGTCCTAGCCGGACAGGTTACAGAGTCCTACACCGTCTATTACTAGTCTTGTGTATCTTGCACTCCAAGGCTCCGGGTATGCTGGTGACTCCACCGTAGCCTTCCTTTATCCGGCATGGGCCTCCCTTCTGGATCCACCTAACTGGGCCGCCCAGCAGGCCACAGGACATGCTACCGACTATGGGCCACCCGGGTTAGTCGGATAAGAGACATGCTATAAGGATACCCATATAGCATATCCCCAACAGTAGCCCCCAGAGAACTACGAGATCTTGTGCCGTCTTGCCTCTTCATGTTGAATGCTCCGTCTAGATGGATGTCGGCAAATCGTCAAGCAATATCTTGTAGTCCTCCCAAAGAACCCTGCAAGGTTTTCTCCGTCTTCGAATGGTAAGCCGGAGAAATGTTGAATCTTCCATCGTACTCTTCCGTAGTCGGATTAAATCCGTCCATGCCGGATTCTTCGATGTGACGGCTCATCTACCCGTGTTAGCTAGGACGATGTAGGCTTAGGTCAGCGACGCCTGGTAACTCACACATGCAGAGAACGCAATCATATCCGATTTTCCCGCGACGATCTGAACCGTTGGCGGTTTGAGGCATTGAGACGAAATTACTGCGCACGTTCACGAACACGTCGTCTACGCGGCAACCGCCCGATTAGCTGCACGAATCTTGGCGCGGAGCATGATAAATAGTAATCGTGGTACACTTGCCACTTTTTACCTCATTCTCTCGCGTCATCGTCTTCTTCCTCCAGCTGCACGCCTCCTCGAGCTCTCCGCGAGAAAACCTTGAAAACCCTAGCCTCCCTCTGCGTCAGTCGCGTCCTTCCAGCACCCCATGGTCAGCAGCAGCTCCTCCCCATCGATGGCGGCGTCGAGCGAAGCCACGGCGAATCCGGCGAGCTCCGTCGTCGTGCCCCCAGAGGGCCTGGTCATCCCTGCATCGGCGGTGATTGAAACCACTGGCGGCGACCATAATCTGGCGGCGCTAGAGCCTCTGGAAGAAGAGCCAGACTCGCACAAGGGAGACTGGCGCGGCTTGGACATCACCGACCGCGACCATCCAAGAGATGGTCGCTGAAGGCTACCTCCCCGTGACGGAGGGGCTCGCCTGGCGGGCGGCGCCGGCCGGCGAGGTGACACCTTCTCCCCAAGTCGGAGAAAAGGTGTACCTCAAGTCTCAGCTGGTACGCGGCATTTCTTTACCCATCTCCCACTTCTTTCTCTCCGTCTTGAACCACTACAAGGTCCAACCCCATAACCTCTCCCCCAATAGCATCTTAGTGCTTAGCAACTTCGCGGCACTTTGTGAGGGTTACCTAGGGATTAGGCCTAGGTTAGACTTGTTCGTGTACTTCTTCACTGTCAAACGTGAAGCCGGACATAGTAGGGAGGAGCTTAGGAACTGCGGCACCATAAGCTTCAAGATTCGTCCTGGCCGGCGGTTCCTCGACATCGTCGGCCACGAGTCATGCAAAAACTGGCAGCGGACGTACTTCTACGGCCCCGATATTCCTTTGGTGGGCCGAGAAGTAACATACCCGGACTTCGTGGATGGAGCCGCCGCTGAAGTTTCCACATGGAGATCCCATGCCTCCCTTCCCTCCGACCTCAACGCTTCACGAGCAATAAGGCGGATCGAATGGTTCATAGAGACGGGTTTGACCGGCTTGGACCTAGCCATGTGCTGGTTCATCAGGCGAATCCAGTCTCTGCAGCACTGCGCGAAGTTCATGCACGAGTATACAGTGATCGAAGGGATACCCTCCGGATCTCCGTGGATAACTTCTCAAACGACTCCGTCAAGCTCCGCCTGAAGGACATCGTCAAGGTGAATGATAAGAAGCGTGGCTTCACCATCACCAACGGCATGTTCGTAGACGGCAAGTGCCCAAAGGTAGATATGTATTTTCCGTGTACGACATATACTCCAGTTTCTCTGTCTTGCCATTACCACCCCATCTAACACGGTGATTTATAACTTAACAGCTTAGCGATCTAGACGAGGACAACCTGGCTGCCCAAATCTACGATCCAAAGATGAAGGAAGTCACGGTCATGTCCGACGACGATGTCCCATTAGCGCGAAAGCGGAAGAGCTCCACCTCTGATGCTGCCGACGGAGGCAAGAAGAAGAAGACGGAGGGTGGAGCCTCCAAGAAGACTACCGCCGCCCTGGAGGCGGAAAAGAGAAAATCCACCGGGATTTTTGCCAAAGCACCCCCTCTAGTGTAAGCTTCTCATTCTCCGGCATTGTCTTATTTATCTGTCTTGTTCCTATACTTATGCACTTTGCACGTTTCAGGAAGAAAGCCACAACCAGCCTCAAGAAGACCTCCAAGACTTTGGGGGCATCTAGAAATATCAAAGATATGCTGCATCGCGACTCCTCCCCCGTCATCGCCCCTGCTACTCCTGCCGTCAAGCCTTCCTCTGCCCCGACAAGCTCTCAAGCTCAGGAGGCACCAGGCCCTTCCGCCATGGAAGTGGACTCTGGCGCTTCTACCGAACTCGCTGTTGTCGGCGAGAAGGCGACGCAGGAGAGCGCTGCTCTTCCAATGGCTGAAGCTCCGACTAAGGATGCCATCGGTAGCGACAAGGCGGCAGTGGGAGCTGGTACCTCTGCCGAAGGCGGCGCCTCTACTCCCCAGAAACCCTTCGAGTTCCCGAAGATAGTTTACCCGGCGCTCCTGCCGAGTAACACAACTATGGTTCCTGGAGGAGTGTCGTCATCTCCGACGTGCGGTATTGAGGAGCTGCTCCGACAAGCAGGTATCTTGCGGGGAAATTGTTGGATATATGCCCAAGAGGCAATAATAAAGTGGTTATTATCATATCTTCACACTTATGATAAATGTTTACATACCATGCTATAATTGTATTAACCGGAAACATTAATACTTGTGTGATTTGTAAACTAAAATAAGAGTCCCTAGTAAAGCCTCTTGTTAAACTAGCTTGTTGGTTAATATATGATCATGGTTTCCTGATCATGAACATAGAGATGTTATTAACAACAGGATCATATCATTAGGAGAATGATGTGATGGACATACTCCTATAGATAAGCGTAGCATAAAGATCAAGTCATTTCAATAGTTCAATTGCTATATGCTTTCTGATACATAGTAACCTAATTCCTTCGACCATGAGATCATGCATATCACCTTTACCGGATGGATGCTTTGATGTCATCAAACACCACACCGTAACTGGGTGGCTATAAAGGTGGCATTGAGTGTTCGGAAAGTATTGGTTGAAACACATGGATCAAGAGTGGGATTTGTCCATCCATATGAAGGATAGATATACTCTGGGCCCTCTCGGTGGAATGTCATCCAATTAGCTTGCAAGCATGTGACTGGCTCACAAGGGATCACATATCACGGGAACGAGAAAAGAATACTTATCGGTAACGAGGTTGAACTAGGTATGCAGAGATACCGACGATCATAACCTCGGATAAGTAAACTATCGTGAGACAAAGGGAAATTGGTATCGTATGTAAGTGGTTCATTCGATCGCAAAGTAATCGTAGAAATATGTGGGAGCCATATGAATTTCCAGATTCCTCTATTGGTTATTGTTCGGAGAAGTGTCTCGATCATGTCTGCATAATTCACGAACCGTAGGGAGACACACTTAAGGATTCAACGTTGTTTTGAGTAGTTATGGTATTATGAGAAAGAGACCGAATGTTGTCCGGAGTCTCGGATGGGATCCGGGATATCACGAGGTGATCCGGAATGGTCCGGAGAATAAGATTCATATAAGGAAAGTCCCGTTTCGGAGTTCGGGAATGATTCCGGTGTTTTCATCGGGAATGTTCTAGAAGGGTCCGGATTGTCCGGCACTCCGGGGGGGGGGGAGGGTACATGAATGTGTCATTGAATGATTGCATCATGTACTAAGTGTTCTTGCTGTTCCAAAGCTTGAAAGTCAAACTGCCAGTTTGAAAGTCAAACGGCTAAAACAGGAAACTGTGGAAAACAGGAAACTGTGGGAAACAGGAAACTGTGGGAAACAAGCAAGAGGAGGTTGAAATCAACTTGGAGGAGGAGCTCCTCTCCTCCAAGCCGGCGCCCAGCCCTAGGCCGAGTTGGGGAGGGACTCCCTCCCTCCCTGGCGCGCCTAGCCCCTCCACCTATAAAAGGAGGGGCAGGGCTCCTCTTTGAGACACACAAGTTTCTACCTCTAATCTCCGGTTTAGAGCCGTTTGGTTTAGAGCTTCTAATTGCTTTAGCCTGCGGTTTAGAGCCTTCTAATTGGTGTGTCTAATCTCTAGACCACTAATAGCCCTCTCTCATACTCCACCATACTCGGCTTAAAGGCGAAGCCTGCGGATCTCCCTCTACTTCCGTACCACGCCGTTGTCTTTGCGGAATCGCGAGGAGTGCTACAACCTCATTTTCTTGGAACAAGGAGAGGAAGGTCTTCGTCAAACCGACGTGTGACCGATGCGGAAGCTGCTTGGAGCGTGGCCGGAAGGATCGTCTACGATCTTGAGATCGGAAGAATGCGACTACATCACCCACGAGAATCTGCTCTCGTTAAACACTTTGGAATCTTCGAGGGTAAGTTATTCCATCGACTCGTTGCTACAATCTAGTAGATAGATCTTGGCTTGTTTGTTTGTATGCGATAGAAAATTTTTGTTTTCCATGCTACGAACCCCTACAAATGGTATCGAGCCGTGTCTATATGTAGATCATTGCTGAGTAGAACACAATGGTCATTGTGGGCGTTGATGCTTTTATTGTCGATTGCTTCTTGTGTACTTTGCATCTTGCGGTATGTTGGGATGAAGCGGCCCGGGCTAACCTTACATGACATCGTTCATGAGACTTGCTCCACGCTTGACATGCAACTTGTATTGCATAAGTGGCTTTGCGGGTGCCTGTTTCTCCTAGCATAGTTAAGATTCAATGTACAACGGGTGATTGACAATACTATTATCAATGTTGTGGTTCTTGTTCGTAAGTTAGAACGACACTTATTGAAATCCCCAAACCACGTAAAATATGCAAAGAAAGTAGAGGCGTCTAACTTTGTTTTGCAGGGGTGTGCTGTGATGTGATATGGCCATGATTGTGATTATATATGATGTATGCAATGTTCCTTATTGTAAGTCGGCAACCGGCAGGAGCCATATGGTTGTCTTTAAATTATGTTAAGACCCGCGTGTCTATTCAAAGTAGTTGTAATAGTTGAAGCTGGTGGACGACAACCATGGAGCAGCGTCATTGACCTTGATGCAATGCTGGTGATGATGGAGATCATGTTCGTGCTTGAAGATGGAGATCGGAAGCACAAAGAAGAAAGGCCATATCATATCACTGATTATGAATTGCATGTGATGTTAATCCTTTATGCATCTTGTATTGCTTAGTAGACGACGGTAGCATTATAAGATGATCCCTCATGCACATGAATTTCAAGTCATAAAGTGTTCACCCTTAGTTAGCACCGCTAAAAGCTTGTTGTTTCAAGCACCACGTGATGATCGGGTGTGTTAGATTCTACAAGTGTATACAACTTGAGCAAGCCAGATTTGCTCATGCGGAAACTAAGGTTTGATCTTGACGAGCCTAGCATGTACAGACATGGCCTCAGGAACACGGATTACCGAAAGGTAGAGCATGAGTCATATAGTAGATATGATGAATATGTTGATTGTTCGCCATTGAAGCTATATCAACTCTCGTGATGATCGGTTTTGATGTGGTGGATTTGGTTCGTGTGATCACTAAAACAATGTGAGGGATATTGTTTTGAGTGGGAGTTCACCTAGATTAATTTAATTATTAATTAGAACTCAATTTATCATAAACTAAATCAAAGTGAATTTGCATAGTTGTTGTAGTCATTGGCATCCGTTTACCACCTTGCGCTTAGTTATAATTGAGATGATAGAACTATAGAATTCTGGTTAGTTACTTTACGAACTGATATCGTATTGTTTTGAAGTGTTAAGCTAAAGTTTAAAAGTCCTATTGCAAACTTTCAGTAAGTTCCGGTTACTCCATGAAGTTTAATAATTAGTATTAAATCAAGAGTAACAATTCCAAGTGTTAGTATATAAGTATCATGTTTGTCTCCATGATTCTTGATATTCAAAGGATTCTCCTAATATCAAGGTTATCTAAGGATCTGAAAGAGTTGTTTCAGAAAACATGATTTGTGGAAGATATTGTGATATCTGAAACGAAGTTTTGGTTGCAACATGATGGAGTATAATATGGCTAAACTCATGTTCTCATATTTGATGAGAATTTGCAAAAGGTTGGAGACACTAGTTGTCCTAAACCTCCAAAAGTTTTGGAAGAGCAACATTATACTCACGATTCATCGTTATAAGCTAAAAGTAGCTTGATCATGGACGAGTCAATGAAAAGGGTGAATATTTGATGTAGATAAAATGTTTACTACACCAAGAGATTACTAAAGAAAGGAATTTGAAAGAACACCAAACACTTGATAATGGTGATCTACTTCAAAGTGCAAGTCCAAAGACATTCGTATTTAACTATACACGCTTTGGACTATGTGTCATATGTATGACTCCACTATTGATGTTGATAGATTCTTTCAAACAGAAAAGTTAATACTGAAAGAGAATCTCATAAATATATGGCAGAAGAGAAAGGACTAGAATTGTTCAGTTTAAGTATATAGATGATATACATGTTATGGCTATATTCTTTGCTTATTAAACAATGTGGTTCTTAAGTATTTGATACTGAATTTGTTGTTATGAATCGTCATAAAACAATGTAATTCATGAACTACAGTGGCCTAAGTAATTAGCAAAAGAATATGTGATGATGTTCATCGAGAACAAATAAAGGGTTATTGCGTTGCTCATTAAACATCAAAGTTTGCCTTCAAGATTTGTTTTATCAGGTATTATAAGAACAAAAGGATTGTTCAAATAATTGCCATAAATGATGGATGATTCACAAATCTCGTTGGAGAAATCACATCCATAAAACTAGTGCTAAAAATGTCGAAAGACAAATTGATTGAAAGATCACTTAGGAAGTGACATCGTCGTTTAAATTATATTGGAAATAAAACATGAAGAAAATCCATATGGATGGAATTTTGGAGTCTATTTGATTTTGATCAAATGAAGCTTGTGAAACTTTCCTAGAGATAATTAAAACTTCGTTCATAGGCTAAAAAGGGAACGATAGACTAGCTTATTGGAACTTGTACATATTGTTGTATGAAGTCCATTATGTATAGTCAAGAGCGATGGATTTCAACTTCATGTGCTTTCTCCGAAAATTTGAGTGAATATATGAATATTTACTTAATAAGGATGAAGTGTGAAACATTTGAAAAGTTCAAGGACTTTCAAGATGAAGTGCAAAATCATTGTAACAAGAATATAAATAGTTTATGATAAGATCATAAAGGAAGATATTTGAGTTACAAGTTTAGCATAATACCTAAGATTTAAAGGAATCGTTCCGTGGATTTGCATTTCCCAAAACACCATAAGAGTATGGAGCGTTCGAGATATGTAATTAAACCTTGTTTGACATGGTAAGATCAAAGGTATAATTCATAAAACTGCCATTATATTTTAAAGATTAAAAGCTTTAGAGATTACCGTTTTTCCACTGAAAAGAGCTTCATCATAATCCGTTGAAATGACACCATATAAGGTTATGGTTTGGGATAAAACCCAAGTTGTCCTTTCTTAAACATTGGTATGCTATGCATAAGAAAGATGTGTGCAACCAAAGTCGGATGAACCTGTCTTTGTATGTTATTTCGAATAACTGTTAAGTAATCCTCCATAACATCGGAGACAAAAGTGTTTGTCACTTAAAACGTCAAGTTTCTTTGAGAAGGAATTTTTCGTGAAAAGTTAAGTGGGAGGACAATAGAACTTTGATAAGGTTAAAAGAACCTTAGCTGTATGTGCAGAGTTGCGCAACGCCGAAAAGTGTTCCGGAGGCATCAACAAAGCTCATGGTTCACGTACCTCAAAGGTTGTGGTCACGGAGATCCAAGTTCCTATTGAAACAAGTAGGTCGGATGAACAATCAAATACCAAGATTTGAGGGTTGAATCATTATTTGAGAATAATGAACCGACTACATGCAAAGAAGCGATGATGGGCCCTGACTCCGTCAAATGGCTTGAAGCCATAAAATCCGTGATAGTTCCATACACGAGAAATCAAGTTTTGAACTTGAAGGACCCTCGAGAAAGGTGTAAGACCTTACAGTTGTGTCTGGATCTATAAAGAAATAGACATGGATGTTTTACATCTATGAAATAGTCGACATGTTGGGAAAGAGTTCACAAAATGTTCAAAGGTTGACTATGACAAGATTTGATCTTTCATAGTGATATTTAGTCTAGACGGATTAATGTAGCAACCACTACATATAATTTGTAATATGGTAGTTGAATAAACAAAACAAGTTCTTCTAATAGAATCGTTACCTAGGACATGTGCATAACACGGTCCATAGGGTTTTGTTAATTCAAAAGGATGCTAAAAGCATATGCAAACTTCAATGGTTAAAGTGAGCATCGCGGAGTTGGAATCTTCACTGTGATGAAACTGTTAAAGGAGTTTAAAAGTTCATCAGAGACGATGGAGATGCTTGCATTTGCAAGAAATTAAGTGGGAGCTAAGACATGTTTCTAATACATTATGTGGAAGACATATTGTTGATTGGAAATAATGTATCTTTTATTAACACATATTAAGAATTTCATCCCGATGAAAGACTTAGGCAAAACCCAAATATTTGGCATCAATAGACGCTAATATGGTTGTGCCAGAAGTACATAGACGAGATATTGAATGAGTTCAATATAGAAACTACAAGAAAGGTTCTTGTCGCACAGAAAGGATTGAAAGAGTTCAAATGTTGATGATATATTCAAGTGTATTGACATTTGGTAAAGTGAAACAAATAATCAAGTATAGATTGATACTTGATGTATGAAATCACAAAGAGTATTTATATCAATCATACTGTGATATGTACAAATCCAGATATGTCCTATGCTCTGAATGTTGTGAGCATATACCAGAATGATTCGTAAGATGATCATTGGACAATAGTAAGGATATTCTTATGATCTTTTGGAAGAACTAAGAGTATATTATTTGTAGAAGTGACAAATAGATGGTTAGTTCATTGTAAAAGTACTACATTGATACTAGTTTTGTCACAAAGTACAAATTAAGTTTATCTCAATCTAAACTAAGGGTGGCACAATATAATGGAAAGTGAGTTCCATAATGGATTTGGATGAGTTCCAAAGTTAAGACATTGTGATAGATACTACAACAAAAGGCTAAGTATATGACTGCTATTATAGCAGCAAAAGAGGGCATTTGTGTCAAGTAGTTTGTTATCAAACTAGGTGTAGTTCACAGAGGGATAATACTATGAAGATATATTGTGCGACAATATTATCAACATGTTTTAACCCCAAAGAACTAAAGGCCACACCGAAAGACCAAATCTATACAAAGCCATCTTATTAGAGAATGAGTGATGCGTAGAGACGCAAAGACATGCAATTACACACGGACCTGGAAGTGTCAGATCCGGAGATCAGTTGACCACTAGCAATCGTGTACATACAACACCGGAAAGCCATAGGTGTTATATACACAAAGGTTTGATACTAGATTATTGACTCTAGTGCAAGTGGGAGACTGTTGGAGATATGCCCAAGAGGCAATAATAAAGTGGTTATTATCATATCTTCACACTTATGATAAATGTTTACATACCATGCTATAATTGTATTAACCGGAAACATTAATACTTGTGTGATTTGTAAACTAAAATAAGAGTCCCTAGTAAAGCCTCTTGTTAAACTAGCTTGTTGGTTAATATATGATCATGGTTTCCTGATCATGAACATAGAGATGTTATTAACAACAGGATCATATCATTAGGAGAATGATGTGATGGACATACTCCTATAGATAAGCGTAGCATAAAGATCAAGTCATTTCAATAGTTCAATTGCTATATGCTTTCTGATACATAGTAACCTAATTCCTTCGACCATGAGATCATGCATATCACATTTACCGGATGGATGCTTTGATGTCATCAAACACCACACCGTAACTGGGTGGCTATAAAGGTGGCATTGAGTGTTCGGAAAGTATTGGTTGAAACACATGGATCAAGAGTGGAATTTGTCCATCCATATGAAGGATAGATATACTCTGGGCCCTCTCGGTGGAATGTCATCCAATTAGCTTCCAAGCATGTGACTGGCTCACAAGGGATCACATATCACGGGAACGAGAAAATAATACTTATCGGTAACGAGGTTGAACTAGGTATGCAGAGATACCGACGATCATAACCTCGGATAAGTAAACTATCGTGAGACAAAGGGAAATTGGTATCATATGTAAGTGGTTCATTCGATCGCAAAGTAATCGTAGAAATATGTGGGAGCCATATGAATTTCCAGATTCCTCTATTGGTTATTGTTCGGAGAAGTGTCTCGATCATGTCCGCATAATTCACGAACCGTAGGGAGACACACTTAAGGATTCGACGTTGTTTTGAGTAGTTATGGTATTATGAGAAAGAGACCGAATGTTGTTCGGAGTCTCGGATGGGATCCGGGATATCACGAGGTGATCCGGAATGGTCCGGAGAATAATATTCATATAAGGAAAGTCCCGTTTCGGAGTTCGGGAATGATTCCGGTGTTTTCATCGGGAATGTTCTAGAAGGGTCCGGATTGTCCGGCACTCCGGGGGGGAGGGTACATGAATGTGTCATTGAATGATTGCATCATGTACTAAGTGTTCTTGCTGTTCCAAAGCTTGAAAGTCAAACTGCCAGTTTGAAAGTCAAACGGCTAAAACAGGAAACTGTGGAAAACAGGAAACTGTGGGAAACAGGAAACTGTGGGAAACAAGCAAGAGGAGGTTTAAACCAACTTGGAGGAGGAGTTCCTCTCCTCCAAGACGGCGCCCATCCCTAGGACGAGTTGGGGAGGGACTCCCTCCCTCCCTGGCGCGCCTAGCCCCTCCACCTATAAAAGGAGGGGCAGGGCTCCTCTTTGAGACACACAAGTTTCTACCTCTAATCTCCGGTTTAGAGCCGTTTGGTTTAGAGCTTCTAATTTCTTTAGCCTGCGGTTTAGAGCCTTCTAATTGGTGTGTCTAATCTCTAGACCACTAATATCCCTATCTCATACTCCACCATACTCGCTCCGGCTTAAGGCGGCTCATGGATCTCCCTCTACTTCCTGTACCACGCCTTGCCGGAATCGCGAGGAGAGTGCTACAACCTCCATTTTCATTGGAACAAGGGAGAGGAAGGTCTTCGTCGAAAGTACGAACGTGACCGATCATGGAGCCGCTAACGCAGCGCCGGAAGGATCGTCTACACGATCTTGAGATCGGAAAGAGTACGACTACATCACCCACGAGAATCTGCTCTCGTTAAACACTTTGGAATCTTCGAGGGTAAGTTATTCCATCGAACCGTTGCTACAATCTAGTAGATAGATCTTGGCTTGTTTTTTTGTATGCGATAGAAATTTTTTGTTTTCCATGCTACGAACCCCTACAGAAATAGCATTTCCTTTGGCAAGCTGTTGGCCGAGAGTGCTACAAACCTCAAGATTATTGCACTTGTAAGTTTTACTTTACCTTTTGCATTTCATATGAGTATCCCACTGTAGCCCCCGAGGATGTAGAAGGAAAACTATAGGTTTTGCATCTATATGCTCTAAGAGTGACTAAGTTAGAAAGAACTCTTCACTGTAGCCCCCAAGCATTTAGATGGAAGAAACTATTCCAACTAGATGCTGTAAGAGTAACATACGCAGTGTTTATATTTTTCAATACTGTAGCCCCCAAGCCTCTAGTTGTAACTGAATTAGTTCCGACTAGATGCTTAAAGAAAAGCTAAGAATTTTCCGAGTTTAAAACTTTATACTGTAGCCTCCAAGCTTCTAATCGAGAACTGAAGCAGCTTCGACTAGATGCTTAAAGAAAAGCTAAGCATAGTGCTAAGTTGAAAAAACTTTCGCTGTAGCCCCCGAGCGCCTAGATGGAAAGTTTCCGACTAGGTGCTCCAAGTATACTAAACAACAGTTTTAAATTTTTCCTTTGTTTCACAGAATGAGAATGCTCGGTGGGGCATGGCCAACGACAAGTACCAGAAGATGCGTGCAGATCTTGAAGCTGAAAAGGGTAAAACTGCCATCTTGAAGGAACAGATCATCGAAAACAAGAGTCTATTTTCTTTGTTGCACATTCCGTCTTGGTTTTATGCCTTCCTTCTTCGAGTACTCACTTTGTATTTTGTTTTCTCCGACTTGCAGAGCATGTCGCCAAGGCCAAGGATATTGTCGAGCAGTCCAAGCACATTCAGCAGCTAGACAGCGAGAACAAAATCCTTAATAAGGAGAGGGAAGAGATGCTGAAGATGCACAAGGATTCCATGAAAGCCCTGCAGGATTCCGCCTCCGCGGAGATCAATCGCTTGAAGGAGGAGCTTGCTATCTTAAAATATCAGAAGCAAGCTGCTGATGATCAAAACCATCGCCACGGCAAGGCGTTTAAGCTCCTCCAACAAGAGAAGGAATCCTTGGTGGACATCGTCTGGCAGGCTAAGGCCAGCATCTTCAGTAAGTGTCCTCCGCCTTATATTTTTGTAGTCTGGATACTTAGAGTTTATTGAACTCATGCGATCCTTGTCGGAATTTTCAGCTCCTATGGGTTTAACCCGCTCGCCTCCTTTGGACAAGGAATGCATGATTCTTGTCGGAAAATTCATCAACACCGCCATCACCCAAGCCAAGGAGATTGCTAAGATCCTCCAGATATATATCAAGGCATCGGACTCCGTGACGAAGTACTCGGAGATTCTGCGTCGAGCCCCCGAGCGCGTCACGAGCTAGAAAGCTTCATGTGCACGAGCTGGCGCAAGGATGGCGCTGTCAATGGTGAAGGCACACTACGACGATGCAGACATTGAAACAGTGACCTCTGGCATCCCCGATGTGGATGATGACGGCAAGGAGATTGATCACGAAGCCATCCTGTCATCACTCGCGGGTTATGACACCAGAGTTGCCGAGTTGGTGGATGTTGACGTCTTCGTGACCAGGAACACTATCGACAGCGTCAACCAGGATTCCTCTGAGTCTCATCACAGCTCCGACGTTGAGGGTGATTCTCCGGCTGGGGACGATGCTGCTTCCAAGTCTCCTGCGCCCAAAGAATGAAAAACACTTTGTAATTTCTGTTTCACCTTTGGTGTGTGCACGGGAAAAACTTTGGTGATGTAACTTAAGGTGGAGAACAATGGTTGTTATGTCCTGCTACTTAAGAATTTAGTTCCAGGCATGTATATATTTTTTAAGCAAGTGCTGGCTTATCCATTACTTTGGTTCTTATGCTTGACTTTTCATGAGTCGGAAGACTCGTTGTTGGAACCATGCACTCAGGTGATGATGCCCAATGGCACCGTCAATAACCTGAACACAAAATCGCCGACAACAAGTGCCGAAAGTCACTACTCCAGAATCCACATAAAAACGACAAAGAACGTGTAGATCAGAAAACTTAAGCTAACGCCCGTAGGCGGAATTTTCACAAGTGCAAATGCAAAGCTTGTGCATAAATGTTTTATATGATCCAAAAATGAACACTAAAGGAGGTAAAAGACTCAGAAATATGAGTGAACCAAAGAGCTTTATTTCATTGATCATATAAGAGATACACAATTAGATAAAAATGCTAAGTGTAGAAAGGACGTAGCTGTGCTATGTTCCATGGCCGATCAAGCTCCGGGTAGTCATCATCCGGTCACGCTTCACGCTTATGATCCTTGTTGGGTCTATCCTTTAGTTCACGATTGTCAACAAGGTAGTAAGACCCATTGAGCAGCGCTTGCTTATGATGAACGGTCCTTCCCATGGCGGGATAATTTGTGTGACTTTTTCGCTTAAGTCGGAGCACCAAATCCCCCTCTTTAAACGAGTGATGCCGAACGGGGCGACTATGGTAGCTGCGTATCTTCTGCTGGTAGATGGCGGATCTTTGGCATGCCAAAACGCGCTCCTCCTCGAGAAGGTCCACATCCAGGCGTCTGGATTCTTCAGCGTCATCCTCGTCGTAGGCGGCAACTCTTGGTGCATCGTGGAGGATGTCGGAAGGCAGGATGGCTTCTGCTCCATATACCATGAAGTAAGGGGTGTAGCCGGTAGATCTGTTGGGTGTAGTTCGTAAACTCCACAGCACAGATGGCAATTCTTCCGCCCAAGCTCCAGCTGCTCTATGTAGCGGTGCCTCAAGACGTGGCTTGATTCCCTACAGAATTAATCCATTGGCTTGCTCAACCTGACCGTTGGATTGTAGGTGTGCCACAGATGCAAGGTCAAGTCGGATGCCTCTCTCCCAGCAATATGCCTCCACTTCTCCGAGTGATAAATTGCTGCCATTGTCGGTGATAATGCTATGTGGGAGACCAAATCTCACCACTAGATCCCAGACAAACCTGAGGGCAGTTGCCCCATCAAGCTTTCTAATGGGTTTAGCTTCTATCCATTTGGTGAATTTATCAACTGCTACAAGCAGATGTGTAAACCCACAAGGTGCCGTCTGTAACGGTCCCACCATGTCTAGCCCCCAGACTGCAAACGGCCAAGTTATTGGTATTATTCGCAGTTCTTCAGCAGGAACATGTGGTTGTTGGGCATAATACTAGCATCCCATGCATGTCTCAACCAGTTTGTCGGTGTCCGCCTTCGCGGTCAGCCAGTAGAATCCTTGCCAGAAGGCTTTCGTGACCAATGATCGAGGAGCGGCGTGATGCCCGCAATCTTCGAGATGGATTTCGCGTAGAAGTTCCATACCTTCTAGCTGGGAAACACACTTTAGGTATACACCAGTAGTGCTCCTTTTGTATAGTTGCCCATTGATTATGGTATAACCCTTTGCTCGTCGTACTATTTGCCGTCTTTCGACTTTGTCGTCGGGCAAAGTTCCGTGTTCGAGGTATTCCATGAACGGTTTTGTCCAAGACGGAGGGACCTTAGTCACCATGTTGACGAAAGAGTCAGCTCTATCCGGATTGTCGATGTCACCCTTCACAGATGGTATGCGCAGGTGCTCGAGGAAAACTCCTGGCGGAATTCGCTTATGCCCTGATCCTAGCTTAGACAGCAGATTAACCGCCTCGTTTTGTTCCCTAGACACATACTTAACTTCGTAGCCCAAGAAGCTTTTGGCTATCTCGTCCACTTCGTCTCGATATGCCGCCATCATAGGGTTCCGCGCATTCCAGGTGCCAGACACCTGCTGGGCAACCAAGTCGGAATCTCCACAGCAAACTATGCGCTTGATGCCAATATCCTTGGCTACACGTAGTCCGTGAATGAGTGCTTCATACTCCGCCATGTTGTTTGTAGCCTCGAAGTGGATCTGCAGAACGTAGTGTAGCTTGTCTCCTCTTGGTGACTGTAGCAATACACCAGCCCATGAACCGTTGAGCAGCTTTGATCCGTCAAAGTGCATCACCCAGTACTCTGGTTCTGGCAACGGAGTAGCGTCTGGCATCTCCGTCCAATCTGCAACAAAATCTGCCAAGGCTTGTGATTTGATAGCGTCGCGTCTCTTGTAGGTGATCTCGAAGGCAGCAAGTTCAATGCCCCACTTCGCGACCCTTCCCGTAGCATCCTTGTTTTTGATGATGTCCGACAATGGAGTCTTGCTCACCACTGTGATTGGGTGCTCCTGAAAGTAATGCCTCAGCTTCCGAGAAGCAAGGAATACTCCATAAGCTATCTTTTGGTAATGCGGGTAACGCTGCTTAGACTCTGTCAAGACCTCGCTTACATAGTAAACTGGTCATTGAACTCCGTGCTCATAGCCTGGTTCCTTCCGCTCTCACGATTTACGATCTTTGATAACCCGTTGGTTGCCGCCATGTAAATTAACAGGGCTCGCTCGGTGCTTTGGAAGGATGGGCGCGAGGAAAGAATCCTTGAGTTGCTTCAATGCATCCGCTTCGTCCACGTGAATTTGTCCGCCTTCTTCAGCAACTTGTACAGCGGCAGAGCCTTCTCTCCAAGTCGGCTGACGAACCGACTAACTGCTGCAACACAACCTGTTAGTCGTTGAATGTCCTTTAGGCATGTCGGACGGTTTATGTTTAAGATGGCCTTGATTTTCTCCGGGTTGACCTCGATTCCACGCTGGGAAACGATGAAGCCCAACAATTTGCCGGCTGGAACCCCGAAGACGCACTTCTTAGGGTTAAGCATCATGTTGTATTTCCGGATATTATCGAAGGTTTCTTTTAAGTCGAAGATTAAGTCGTTTGAATTTTTAGACATCACCGCGATATCGTCCACGTAGGCGTGAATGTTCTGACCAATTTGGTCGTGAAGGCAACGTTGCATTGTCCGCTGGTAGGTAGCACCTGCGTTTTTCAGCCCAAAGGGCATCGTGACATAGCAAAACGTGCCGTATGGGGTAGTGAATGAAGTGGACAATTGGTCCGACTTCCTCATCTTGATTTGGTGGTATCCTGAGTATGCATCGAGAAAACACAAAAGTTCCGAGCCAGCCGTCAAATCAATGACTTGGTCAATGCGAGGCAAAGCAAACGAATCTTTGGAACATGCTTTGTTCAAGACGGTGTAATCAACACACATTCTTAATTCATTGGTTCCCTTTTTGGGGACAAGTACATGATTGGCCACCCATCGGTGTGTGAAGGAATTCTCGGATAAACTCAGCCTTAAGTAACCTAGTTATCACTTTGCCAATGGCACGTCTCTTCTCATCTCCGAAGCGGCGTAGAGGTTGTTTCACTGGTTTGCATTTTGGATCAATGTTTAAGCTGTGCTCGGAAAGTTCCCTGGGTCCACCTTTCATGTCGGCAGGTTGCCATGCAAAGATGTCCCTGTTCTCACGGAGGAACTCGACGAGCGCACTTTCCTATTTGGGATCCAGGTTCGTCCCAATGGCGGTGACCTTGGAGGCATCGCCTACCACAAGTTCCACCGGCTTGGTCTCGATGGCGGCCTTGAAAGCAGGAGCGGAGTCGAAGATTTGTTTCTTCGACGCGGGCATTTCTGAGTCATCGACCTTCCTCTGGATCTCTTTGAATTCTTCGCTGTAGAGGACAGCTTCAGCAATGGCTGCTTCATTGATCTCGCAGTCCCTTGCCTTGGTAAAGCTTCCGGATACGGTGATGACACCGTTTGGTCCGGGTATCATGAGCTTGTTGTAGACGAAGCATGGTTTGGCCATGAATGTGTGGAATATGTCGCGGCCGAATATGACGTGGTACACGCTCTTGAAGGGGACCACCTCGAAGGTCATGCGCTCTTGGCGGTAATTATTAACATCGCCAAAGGCTACCTGAAGTGTAATACACCCAAGGGACCTAGCCTCCCGACCAGGAACTACGCCGTGGAAAACGGTGTTGGTCCGCCTTAGGTTTGCCTCCGTCAAGTTCATCTTCTGCAGTGTATCCAGGTACATGATGTTGATGCTGCTTCCACTGTCCACCATACACTTGGTGAACTCCACGCCGTCAATCAAGGGGTTGATGACCATGGCGTATTGGTTCTCCGTGGGTATAAGGTCTGGGTGGTCCGCCCTGTCCCAAGTTCTTGGAACCTCCGACCAGCGCAGGTACTAAGGAACTGGGGGGGAGAGTGGCCATCAGGATCCTTAGAGAGGTCTTCTGTTGTCGGACGGTGGGGGTGCCAAGGAAAGTGTGGTAGACTGGGGCCTTCTTTTTGAAGGGGTTCTTGCCCTTGTCGTCGCTCTTGGCGGCGTGCTTGGGGTCAACGACTTCGTCCATGTCACTCGAATCCTTGGACTCCTCCTCCTTCTTCTTCCCCTTGCCCTTGCCGCGCGGTCTGTTCTTCCGACTTTGCTTGTAGCCGGACTCCGGGTCTTCCTTGAGGTCGTTGACGAATTTGCAGTGTCGATTGGTATGGGTGGCCTTGCTGTTGACGTCGAGGTGTACGAGGCATGGCATATCACGGTACTCCTCGTAAGTTTGGGGGACGCGGAGCGCCGAGGTGGTTTCACTTCCTCGTTGTTGCCCACGACCAGCTCCCCTTCCTCAGCCACGTTGTCTGCCCTCTCCTCGTCCTGCAAAAGTCATAGCAACCATGTCAGTAGATTGCTTTTCTTCTGGAGCGGTTTTCCGCTTTGTACTGCTGTTCCTTCGAGCTTGAGTTGGAACGGCCGTTGCCGGAAAGGAGCCACGAGCATCGTCGTCGGCAGCTGTGAACTCACTAGCCAACTGAATCATCTGGTTCAAGTCAAGCTGGTGATTGTCCTGCAAGCGCTTCAGCTTATGTCGGAGCAACGTGCCCCTTTCCAACCCATCGATGAAGGAGGCCATGGCGGTCTAGGCGTGCACTCCTGCACAGGAATTCTTCATATCCAGCCATCGGGAGAGGTAGGCGCGCGATGTCTCGTCTTTCTCTTGCACGCACCGTTGTAGATCGCCCACAGTGCAGGGACGCTTGTATGTACCCTCAAAGTTCTTGGTGAACGCTTCTTGCATGTCCAACCAGTTGTAGATATATTTCTCTGGCAAGTCATTGATCCATTACGGGCCGTGCCCGCCAACATTAACGGGAGGTACTTGACGGCGACGTTGGGGTTGCCTCCGGCAATCTCCACCGCGTTCCCGTAGTCCTGCAACCATGTGGCTGGCTTGGCGGTGCCGTCATAGGGCTTGATGGTCTTGTCAATCCGGAAACCTTTGGGGTAAGTTGCAGACCGTATTGCAGGTCCAAAGCAACATGGTCCCATGTATGGTCCTTCCCGGGCCTCGTGGATATTATCGATCCACGAGCGTGCATCGTATGGCTCCGGTTTCTTCTTCTTCTTGTCAACAGGGGATGGGCTGCGCGAACGACGCGGGCCTCCTCCTCCATGGTGACTACTTGGTGGTGACGGAGGCGGAGGTGGCGGTGGGTTAGCCTTATTGCTATTACCCTCCTGTGACGCCTCGTGTTTGTCACAGTTGCTTGTCGCACGCGGAGGGTCATGGCGTGACCTTCTCTTATGTCCTTCGTTGCGCTTTCCGTCATGATGGGTCTGATCCGCGTTTTCACGGATGACGATGCCACACTGCTTTGGTGGGGGCATATCCGTACGATGGTGAGCGTTGTAATCTTCGCGATGTCGGGGAGACTAGGGCGGTGGCGATGGGCGACGAGGTCGGGCCTTTTCTCCGTGGTTGGAGGATATTGGGATGGCATCCTTCCTGTTGCGTGCATCCCTCCATCTTGGTTCTAAGGAACCAGTCTGGGATCCGACATCAAGAGGAGATCTGTCCCTTGGCGGTTTGTACTGGCTAGACTGGCAAAGCGCTGGGTTAGAATCAAGCCTCTGGGAGGTGGCCTTTTCCTGCTGGTTCACCGCCTTGGCCACTAGGTCGTAGACATGTTCCACTGCCTCAGGCGATCTATCCTGCTCCAGAAGGGTCTTGGCGACGGCGAGGTTAAGGAGTGGGGTGGGCATCACCTGTTTGCCTTCACTGTCAATGTATGGCTTGGCTTGTGCCGGCTTCGAGGGAACCCATCCTAGGTTGCGCCGTACACCAGGATCGTTGATGACGCGAGCCGGAGCGTTCTTAGGCTTCTGCTGCTGTAGCAGAGTCTTGTACTCGACCTCCATTGCTCTAGCTTTCTCTATGGACTTCTGCGCGTTGACCAGATCTCGATCTATCTTAGCGCCTTGCTCCGCGATGGCTTGCGCTTCCTCCAGTAGCTGCTGGCATTTCTCATCAAGCTGGGTCACGTTCCGGATATGAGCAACGGTCATTGGATCGACGAGGAGATTGCCATACATCACTCTATCGGCTGGAGTAACCTGGGCTGCTGCAGACGTAGATGCTGGAGGCGGCAAGTTTGCGGTGTTGTTGTTACTCGGGTCGGTGCCGAGTTCCTGCACCTGCTGCACTAGGTTGGGCGGAGGAGGCATGTCTTTTGCGCGATCATCGTTAGCAGCAATAAGTGGCCCCTTCCCCTTTTCTAATGTCGTAGGCGGAGCTCGTCCGGGTTGATCTTCATCCATCGCCGTCCCCATGGTGACGAACACCCCTCGAGATGCGACAATGTTGTTGGCCTGCTTGTCGCGCGAGTACTCCTCCTCCATCTCCTGCATAGTGGAGTCTAGCTCTTCTGGACTGAAGTCTATCTCCTCTGAATCTGCACTTAAATCAGCATAAAGCGCGTCGATGACAGAGTCGGAGGGTGCCAGGACTTCCTCGACGATGGGCGGTGGAGGTGCAATGGGCTCGACGATGACTGGAGGTGGTGGTGCTGCTACGACGATGGCGGCCGGAGGTGGTGGTGGCGAAGGGGCTCCGTCAATGAGCGCAAGCGCTGTCTGAGCTGCCGCTTCGGCCTCCACGTAGTTGTTGATGGTGTTCACCATGCCTTCGAAAGTAAGGCGTCCTGACGCCTGCTGCCGTCTAAGAGAATGTCGGAGAAGCGTGCCATGCTCCAGTCCTTCCACAAAGTGATAGATGGCATCATCATTGGGGTAGTGGGCTAGGTCAGCTCGTATGCGGAGCCACCTGGCCAGGTAATCGCGGGGTTTTTGCCCTCTCTCTGAACGCAGCGCGCCAGATCGAAGATGGTAACCACGCCGACGAACTTGGATCTTTGATGTCCAGACGCGCGGTCGAAGCCGGCGAATTTGCAGTGATCTTCCACCTTTATATCCTGCACAAGGGCGGTTTGGGTGGGCCTTGGATTTTTCTGATCTTTGCCGGCAAGCTCCGAAGAGAGATCCGACATCGATCCTTCCGTGAACGTATCCTGCCCGTAGGCGGTCCGTGCGGGTATTGATGCTCCTCCGACTCCCAGCGAACTAGTGCCCGAGTCGGTTTCGCCGATGAAGAGGTGGATGTCTCCGATAGGAACGATCAAACACCGCGTAGGGTTCGTCTTTGCCGGGATCCAGAACTCGTCGGGAGGGACGATCGGAACGTTGCCGGAGAAGATAACGCGGCCAATGGCTACGGTTTCGCTGATTCCCGCGAAGATCTTGGTCCTCGCCCGCTGAAGAGCGTGAAGCGCCTCTTGCCCCACGGTGGGCGCCAACTGTCGTGGTATTGCCGAAGAGTACGCCATGGAGGGGTCCTCACAGTGCGTGTTTAGAGACGTGGGGTAAGGCGGACGGTTGACGGGTATGAGGTTACACAACTTACCCAGGTTCAGATCCCACAAAGGTGGTGGAATCCTACTCCTGCTATAAATCACTATAATGGCAATACGCCGAGTTACAGAGATAGGTTCGCTGTGAGAGGTTGTCTGATGTTGTATGAGATTTTTTCCCTAAAGTCTCCCATAGGCCCGACTTATATAGTCGCCAGGTCTTAGGGTTACAGGGAAAAGTCCTAGCCGGACAGGTTACAGAGTCCTACACCGTCTATTACTAGTCTTGTGTATCTTGCAATCCAAGGCTCCGGGTACGCTGGTGACTCCACCATAGCCTTCCTTTATCCGGCATGGGCCTCCCTTCTGGGTCCACCTAATTGGGCCGCCCAGCAGGCAACAGGCCATGCTACCGACTATGGGCCACCCGGGTTAGTCGGATAAGAGACATGCTATAAGGATACACATATAGCATATCCCCAACAAGGACTGCCCCGTCTTGTCTATCATCAATCACATGGGCCGAGCAATAACTCAGGGAATTTCCCATGAATTTATACTATCATAATCATACGAGTAACAACTTCAGCAGTTTGAGGTATAGTGTGGAAAAGTACCCTATTTATATTATCTTACCAATAGATGAGTTGGAAAGATAGTAAGTCTATCAGACTAAATGATGTATAGACGTAATGCTCATAGTCATCGAGACAAAATCGTAAAATCAAGAGTTTTGCGACTAAGAATAGGTGAAAGACTTGAAATGGACGCCGAACGAGAGTCAGACATGTGGAAATATGATTCGAATTTACGAGGTTGAAAATTCACAAACAAAGATATGGATCACACAAATTCAAATAGAAGAGTAACAACATTACTATAGCATACGATGCCAAAGTTAAACGAATCACATAGTACCAAAAGGGGAAGACTGTTTCAGGACAACATACACCCGACATACCGGGGACTTGAACAAGTAAGAGTTTTTAGGCTCAAGCATCGGCAGTTGCTGAATCAACCATGGAAGGAACAGTAGCAGCAGCAGGAGTTTCCGATGTTGGTATCTCGGATGCAGCCGAGGCTACCTCGGCCTCGTTGGAATGAGAGACCTTAGGAGCAGGGGCCTCAGAGGTTGCTTGAGCTTCTACAGAGGTTACTTCGGCATCGATGGAGGTCGCAGGAACATCCTGAGCAGGCTTTGTCTGCTAAGAGACTCCACCTTGGGCTTGAGAAGGTTCAGTTCCCTTGGAGGAGGATCGAGCCTCGGCATCCCCTCTGAAGCTATCACTGGACTTGTCGGCATTATCAGAGTCTTCATCCGATCCACCCTCATCACCAGAATCTCCATCAGATTCATCCTCATCCACAGCTCCAACATCATCTTCAACGTCCTTAGGGAGAAAGATCGGCCCTTCGATCCAGTGATGAACATCGGCATACTCAATGAGCTGGAAAGCACGGGCTTGGCGACGAGCAATGTAGTCTGTATATTCAACCCAAGGAGAGCCAGTGCGCAAGTTCATCAGGGTATCGAGGAAATATCCTCGTACCATGACAAAACAACAGTAAGCACCATATCTGTAGTGACCTCGGATCAAGTAAGATCCTAAGTCCCTGTGATTAACATGCTAGTCCCTGGATCAATAGCTAGCACTCACAGTCGATGAAATATCATGTAAAACACAAGTCTTTATTACATGAATCAAATAATCCAGAGTTTATATCATATAAATACAACTTGGAGTCCCATCAATGCCACAGGCAGGTTGAGTGAAGACCCGCGATCCTAGCGCACCTTTCAACGATCTCCGAAATTCTGCACATGAAACGTGCAGCCAACAAGTTGGGTCAATACTTTGAATGTATTGGCAAATTACACCAAGGAGAGAAAATACTATCTCTACATGCAAGACTAGTTTAAGCTGTAGAGTTCATTTGCTCAAAGCTAGTTTTCATAAGTAGAAAGAAGAAGAGAAGATATTCCTACTTTGTAAACATTTGCTTAGATAAAATAAGGTCGAGTGGCACACGAGGATATTACGCACCAAGTGTCCAAACAACCAAACACTTGGATATTACGCACCAAGCGATACTTGGATATTACACACCAAGTTCCCAAATTCCCACCCATTGGCGATATTACTCACGCCATGGGGTTTTAGAAACTTTTGTTTAGAAAAGAGAGAGGAAGATCCTTCAGAGGCTCCATCCTTCAGATGCTCATTGTTGTTCTGTTACCGTGAACACGGCTGATCAATCAGATTGCAATACTCTCGAGAGTTTGTGCACTTTACCCACGATCCACGATCAAGTCCTTTTTACAGACAAGACCATGACGAGGCTTTCCCTTAGTAGCCCCTCTACCTTCCGGATCCAACCGTGCCAAGAACCTCCAAATGTTGGTACCCAGGTGAGGTTTCCCACTAAGTACTAGGCCAAGACAGAGCCCATAATGTATTGTGGTTGCACTGGAAGCTTCTGAATTCTGAAACATGGCAGACTTTTTTGATTCCTGGGCGGCCATCCTCCACCAAAATCTCACTCGTTGTCCCGACAACCATTCCGCCCAGAAGAAAACTTAGTTTTATTTTGAAGTGGATTTGAGAAGAAAAGTTTGCTCTAGAGAGCCTTTATACTTAGAATTTTTTTTTGTCTTTCGAACCCCCCAACGGTACTTTGTATATTTAGCATAGCAATCAATACTTAGCAAAAACAGGGGTAACCTATTAGGAGGGAAAATCCTAAGTATAGAGCTACTCATGGCATACTACAAAATCATCGCACTTGCAAAATAATACTAAGGAAAAATTCTACTAGAATATCCTACACATGCATACTACAGAAATTTTGAAGATCACATGCATAGAATCAAAACTGGGACAAAATTATGAACAAGTGGTGTAACTTGCCTTAATATATTTGACGATGATTTATTCCTCGTGAACACTCTCGCACTCCGTTTAAATCTAACGTATAGAATATATTACAATAATAAGCATCCATTGCAAATAAAGAACCAACATAAAAAACATGGTAAGAGATCAAATACCAAAACATACAACTCGTGAATAAAACAAAACATGCAACACTTCAATTTTTTTATTTAATAATATACAATAGTATATTCATATTGTTCTACGCTATAGGGGGTGTGGCCAAATTTGCAAAGATAAGTTTCGAGAGAAATTTATAGATTTCATATTACGGTTAAAATAAAGCTAGATTCATCTCTCAATTGAACCAAACGCAAAAAAATCAATTAAAACGAAGCTCTAGATCTAAAGATATAGTCTAATATACTGTTCAAACTTTAAATGTTTGAATACAGATTCAAAACTTTATAATTGTTAAAACGCGTACCACTAGATAGGAAATTTAATTAAGAATCTAATGCAACAAAAATCATCTAATTTGGACTTGTGGATTAAAAGATATAAAATTTAAAAGATTAAGACTGATCTAGATTTTTTACATGCTGTCTGGATTCGATACTACAGTATACACACACACGCACGTTGAACAAAAAGCCTAATATCTAATGTCATATCCTGAGTGGATGATACATGTTCGATTAGCCAACTTCTCTAAATCATTTTACGCAAGATCGGATGGAACAGAGCTGTAGATTAGAAAGTAATTTATAAGTTAGTGCCAGGAACCAGTACAATACACCAATAGATTGCAGAACACATGTGTAGGAAATAATAAATAAAAGGACAATACATTACTAGTACTGATTCACCGAATTCATCCATACACGGTGCGTGACTTACAGTAGCTGTGCATGGTCAGCAATGGAGAACGACGGCTCAACTCAGGCGTGTATATCGATGTTGATACGATGGCCTTCTGATTGCGCGGAGATGTCGGAGAGATGCATATCACCATGTAGAACTCGAAAGTTTAACCTATGTGTCTACAAGAAGCGGCGACAGTTGATGGGAGCGACACTCCGGCGAACTCCCGGCGACTCCAACAACTTGTCATGTGACTCCTGTGCATGGAAAAACGACATGATGCGGGGAGGTCGAGTAGGATAGTAAGTTTGGGAAGGAAAAGGAGGAGGTGAGGGTCCTGGAAGATCGACGTCCCAACTCCTACGTGCGCAGCTCCGGCGAGATCGGGTCAAGCTTTTCTGGACGATTTAGTTTAGGGTTTAAAGAGAAATCGGACGAGGAGGTTCGCGGGGTATTTATGAACGGGATTTCGTGACTGAAGGGGCAAGCAAATTGACCGGATTGAGAGATATTTGAGGGAACTACGGTTGGGTTACAAACTCATGTTCATCTCCGTCTCCTGTCTCCTGTAGATGGGAAAGAGATGACTCCTGTGGCCCGCCTTTCAGAGAGAAAAATAAGAAATATAGAGGAAGAGGAAAGAAGTCACGGGTGGTCTCCAGCTTGGTAATATGCCTCACGCTGGAATTTGGACGTGCCTGTTCTGGTGCAGTCATGCATGCAGACGGTCGGTCCGATTGCACGTATGTTTTTTTTTTGTTTTTTTATTTCTTTTGTATTAGGAAATATCTAAGACTTCATATAATGTTCAAAACATTTCCTGGAACTTTAGGAACATTCTTCAAAATAGAATTTTTTTTATATTGAGTACAACAATATATAATCCCCTCAAACTCATAAAAAGGAAAATGTTGATTTTAGAAACTCTATTTTAGCTCTATTTAATTAGATAGAATAACTTTAGAAATCCAAAAGTGTAGTGGAATATATAGTTATTTTTTATCCAAATATTTTGAAGAAGTCTTATTATTTTCTCTTGGTTCATTTTTTTTTTCAAATCAAAAACTGTTGAGTATAGAAAGCAACAAAACCAATTATCACCGTAGGCCATTTTACAACACGTTTCTTATATTTGGAAACGTCAAGTTATTTCCACTCTTGTGAAAATGAAGCACTGTTTGGAAAGTATTCAAGTATTCAAAATCAAAATAAATGCGAATAAAAAAACAAGAAAATTCTTTGTTGGATTTTTGTGAAAGATCCCCAACCAATATTTATTGGATAGTCATGTTAATCCACTCATATATAAATCTTCAAAAATCAATGTCGAGAAAAAATCAAGCAAGTTCGCAAATGTTTCTTTTCATTCAAAAGTTTCAACAAGGTCACACAATTCAATCAAGTTAACTAAATAATTTATTTATTTTTACATTCCAAAATCTTGGAATGTTACAGACTACCACTCTTAAAAGGAATCTCGTCCTCGAGATTCGAGAAGGCTAGAAAGAAATAGGGTTTGGGAGAAGCTAGGGTACTACCACCCTTAGAATATTGTCTTCCTTCGGGTATGCAAGAATTTTGTGTGTACTTTGTTTGCGTTCACATATCGTAGAGGTAAGCTTCTAACCCTCGAGGACTTGTTCGAAACTTCTAGCTTAACTATGTCTTGATGTTGTTGTATTCTATCCCACATACGGATGATGAAGTAGGTCATCTTAGTAACACCTTGAAACGATGATTTCTTCTTCGCATTCACATTGGCGTCCTTTGGTTCATCTTCATGTTTTGAGTTCGGTCTTTGCTTCGTGGGTTCAAGATAGGGAAGAGTAGAATGGGGAGAAGAATATATAGACACCGCATCTAATCGTAGTATAGTCTATCCAAGTTTGATTCCTAATGGGTCACTTGTAATCTTCATGATCTTCATTGTCTTTGAGGTCTTCGGTAATTAATTCTTCACCCTATAAAGGTCTTCGAAGTCCTTGGTACTTGTAGCTTTGAAGTCGTCAACTCTCGTAGCATCAGTCTTGAAACATCTTCTATGCTGGCCTTCAAGTCCCGACTTGAGAAAAACATTGAGAAGATCTTCTTTGGAAAGGTAGTTTTGAGAAAAGTTTCTTCTTAAAGTTCATAATGGTCATCTCTAATGTTGAAGGGAAGAGACTTGAGAATTTTGAAACTCCAAAGATAGATGATGAGAAGTATCAGAGTTTTCTAAAATAACTTAGAAAATATTACTCCTAAGGCTTCTCCAAGGCTAGGGTCACGTCCTACAGTCAACATGTGCTCTGATACCATCTGTAGTGACCTCGGATCAAGTAAGATCCTAATTCCCTGTGATTGACATGCTAGTCCCTGGATCAATAGCTAGCACTCACAGTCGATGAAATATCATGTAAAACACAAGTCTTTATTACATGAATCGAATAATCCAGAGTTTACATTATTACAACAGAAGCGATATAAATACAACTTGGAGTTCCATCAATGCCACAGGCAGGTTGAGTGAAGACCCGAGATCCTAGCGCACCTTTCAACGATCTCCGAAATTCTGCACATGAAACGTGCAGCCAACAAGTTGGGTCAATACTTTGAATGTATTGGCAAATTACACTAAGGAGAGAAAAGACTATCTCTACATGCAAGGCTAGTTTAAGGTGTAGAGTTCATTTGCTCAAAGCTAGTTTTCATAAGTAGAGAGAAGAAGAGAAGATATTCCTACTTTGTAAACATTTGCTTAGATAAAATAAGGTCGAGTGGCACACGAGGATATTACGCACCAAGTGTCCAAACAACCAAACACTTGGATATTACGCACCAAGCGATACTTGAATATTACACACCAAGTTCCCAAATTCCCACCCATTGGCGATATTACTCACGCCATGGGGTTTTAAAAACTTTTTTTTTAGAAAAGAGAGAGGAAGATCCTTCAGAGGATTCATCCTTCAGATGCTCATTGTTGTTCTATTACCGTGAACACGGCTGATCAATCAGATTGCAATACTCTCGAGAGTTTGTGCACTTTACCCACAATCCACGATCAAGTCCTTTTTACAGACAAGACCATGACGAGACTTTCCCTTAGTAGCCCCTCTACCTTCCGGATCCAACCGTGCCAAGAACCTCCAAATGTTGGTACCCAGGTGAGCAGTGGCGGGCTTTGGAATTTCACAATGGGTATTCATAGTAAAAAATTAAAGGAAAAAACAGCAAAAAATTCACAATGGGTATTCATAGTAAAAAATTAAAGGAAAAAACAGCAAAAAATTAAGCAAAAGTAGCACTTGATCTTGTGATCAACTGACTTGTAAGCATTTGACCTAACCAACTACTCCTATGTCTACTTGTGTTAGATTTCCAATCAGTTTTTTATACAAGCAGACTAAAATAAAAGGCACTATCATATAATTTAAAAGTTTTGGCAAAAAATTTAGGTATTCAATTGAATACCCTTGATACAAGCTGGGCCCGCCTCTGCAGGTGAGGTTTCCCACTAAGTACTAAGCCAAGACAGAGCCCATAATGTATTGTGGTTGCACTGGAAGCTTCTGAATTCTGAAACATGGCAGACTTCTTTGATTCCTGGGCGGCCATCCTCCACCAAAATCTCACTCGTTGTCCCGACAACCATTCCGTCCAGAAGAAAACTTAGTTTTATTTTGAAGTGGATTTGAGAAGAAAAGTTTGCTCTAGAGAGCCTTTATACTTAGAATTTTTTTTTGTCTTTCGAACCCCCCAACGGTACTTTGTATATTTAGCATAGCAAGCAATACTTAGCAAAAACAGGGGTAACCTATTAGGAGAGAAAATCCTAAGTATAGAGCTACTCATGGCATACTACAAAATCATCGCACTTGCAAAATAATACTAAGGAAAAATTCTACTAGAATATCCTACACATGCATACTCCAGAATTTTGAAGATCACATGCATAGAATCAAAACTGGGACAAAATTATGAACAAGTGGTGTAACTTGCCTTAATATATTTGACGATGATTTATTCCTCGTGAACACTCTCGCAATCCGTTTAAATCTAACGTATAGAATATATTACAATAATAAGCATCCATTGCAAATAAAGAACCAACATAAAAAACATGGTAAGAGATCAAATACCAAAACATACAACTCGTGAACAAAACAAAACATGCAACACTTCAATTTTTTATTTAATAATATACAATAGTATATTCATATTGTTCTACGCTATAGGGGGTGTGGCCAAATTTGCAAAGATAAGTTTCGAGAGAAATTTATAGATTTCATATTACGATTAAAATAAAGCTAGATTCATCTCTCAATTGAACCAAACGCAAAAAAATCAATTAAAACGAAGCTCTAGATCTAAAGATAGTCTAATATACTGTTCAAACTTTAAATGTTTGAATACAGATTCAAAACTTTATAATTGTTAAAACGCGTACCACTAGATAGGAAATTTAATTAAGAATCTAATGCAACAAAAATCATCTAATTTGGACTTGTGGATTAAAAGATATAAAATTTAAAAGATTAAGACTGATCTAGATTTTTTACATGCTGTCTGGATTCGATACTACAGTATACACACACACGCACGTTGAACAAAAAGCCTAATATCTAATGTCATATCCTGAGTGGATGATACATGTTCGATTAGCCAACTTCTCTAAATCATTTTACGCAAGATCGGATGGAACAGAGCTGTAGATTAGAAAGTAATTTATAAGTTAGTGCCAGGAACCAGTACAATACACCAATCGATTGCAGAACACATGTGTAGGAAATAATAAATAAAAGGACAATACATTACTAGTACTGATTCACTGAATTCATCCATACACGGTGCGTGACTTACAGTAGCTGTGCATGGTCAGCAACGGAGAACGACGGCTCAACTCAGGCGTGTATATCGATGTTGATACGATGGCCTTCTGATTGCGCGGAGATGTCGGAGAGATGCATATCACCATGTAGAACTCGGAAGTTTAACCTATGTGTCTACAAGAAGCGGCCACAGTTGATGGGAGCGACACTTCGGCGAACTCCCGGCGACTCCAACAACTTGTCATGTGACTCCTGTGCATGGAAAAACGACATGATGCGGGGAGGTCGAGTAGGATAGTAAGTTTGGGAAGGAAAAGGAGGAGGTGAGGGTCCTGGAAGATCGACGTCCCAACTCCTACGTGCGCAGCTCCGGCGAGATCGGATCAAGCTTTTCTGGAGATTTAGTTTAGGGTTTAAAGAAAAATCGGACGAGGAGGTTCGCGGGGTATTTATGAACGGGATTTCGTGACTGAGGGGGCAAGCAAATTGACCGGATTGAGAGATTTTTGAGGGAACTACGGTTGGGTTACAAACTCCTGTTCGTCTCCGTCTCCGTCTCCTGTCTCCTGTCGATGGGAAAGAGATGACTCCTGTGGCCCGCCTGCTTTCAGAGAGAAAAATAAGAAATATAGAGGAAGATGAAAGAAGTCACGGGTGGTCTCCAGCTCGGTAATATGCCTCACGCTGGAATTTGGACGTGCCTGTTCTGGTGCAGTCATGCATGCAGACGGTCGGTCCGATTGCACGTATGTTTTTTTTGTATTTTTTTATTTCTTTTGTATTAGGAAATATCTAAGACTTCATATAATGTTCAAAACATTTCCTGGAACTTTAGGAACATTCTTCAAAATAGAATTTTTTTTTATATTGAGCACAACAATATATAATCCCCTCAAACTCATAAAAAGGAAAATGTTGATTTTAGAAACTCTATTTTAGCTCTATTTAATTAGATAGAATAACTTTAGAAATCCAAGAGTGTAGTGGAACATATAGTTATTTTTTATCCAAATATTTTGAAGAAGTCTTATTATTTTCTCTTGGTTCATTTTTTTTCAAATCAAAAACTGTTGAGTATAGAAAGCAACAAAACCAATTATCACCGTAGGCCATTTTACAACACGTTTCTTATATTTGGAAACGTCAAGTTATTTCCACTCTTCTGAAAATGAAGCACTGTTTGGAAAGTATTCAAGTATTCAAAATCAAAATAAATGCGAATAAAAAAAACAAGACAATTATTTGTTGGATTTTTGTGAAAGATCCCCAACCAATATTTATTGGATAGTCATGTTAATCCACTCATATATAAATCTTCAAAAATCAATGTCGAGAAAAAATCAAGCAAGTTCGCAAATGTTTCTTTTCATTCAAAAGTTTCAACAAGGTCACACAATTCAATCAAGTTAACTAAATAATTTATTTATTTTTACATTCCAAAATCTTGGAATGTTACAATATCAGATCCAGCTCGTCCAGCGGATTCTCTCCAAAGGTTTAATGGAGTTTGGGACTCCATCAGCCTTGCCACGAGAACTTCAACCTTATTAATATTTGGCTCACTCAGCCAGAGCACATGGTAGGCCCGAATAGCCGCTTGCACCAGATCTTTACCCATGACTTTCATTGGCTCGATAGCAGCTGCAACCGCAACCGGGAAATCCTCAATGGAATATTCTTGATTCGGAACAATAGGAACACCTCGGAGGCCGCGAGCAGAAATCACAGTCTTTGAACTGACGGATTCGGCTTCCGGAAAATGGTCTATAAGCAAAAAACATCGCTTAAGTCAAGAAAAGTTATAAGCAAAGAATGACTCGACTAGATACAGGAACTTACGGTGGATGTAACGCAGCATTTTATGAAGATCCAGAGCCCAATTAGCTTTATTCTTCTCAAAACGAGTCATCTCTTTGGTCATTGCCTGATTCTTTAGCTCGGCGGCATCAAGAAGCTCCTTGTCCTTCTGAAGCTGCAGACTTAGTCGGTTTTTCTCTTCGAAAAACTCTTAATCGACTTTCTCTAACTTGGACTTCTAGGAAAGTTTAAGAGATTCAACCTCGACGCGTAGCCGTGCTATCTCGTCATTTTTTCCTTAAGTTGCACCGAGTGAGTGTCAACTTGCTCTAAAAAATGCAACATCATATCAGGCATAGGTTTGCATTCTTGATGCGACGCTGCAAATGTTTGTAACTCGGCTATGCCGAAGCCGGAATACTATAAGATACCCAAGATTTACTTCGAACAAAGGTGGATAAGTAAAAGGGAAAAGGGGTAACTAACCTTCAAGGGTGGCAACCTTCTTCGTTAACCGAGTATTTAGATTGTTGACATTAACTACACAACAACACATCGGAAATTAGTACAAGAAGGGAGTTTTCTACAAAAGTAGAGGGCACTAAAAGACGAATAGTTTACCGGTCTTCTTCACAACGGGGACCATTTTGTCAAATTTATCTTGAAGCTTCTTGTGCGAGAAGAGTAACCTCTGGAATTCGGCCGTTCGCCGATCGTGAGCAACCTAAAATAACAAGTTATACAAAGAATACCACAAAAAGATCTGAATCAAGAAAAAACTTGACTCGGATCTAGATGGCTGGATATTCAAAACTAAAGCAGATCCAAATCAAGAAAAACTTGACTCGGATCTAGATGGCTGGATATTCAAAACTAAAGCAGATCTGAATCAAGAAAAACTTGACTCGGATCTGGATGGCTGGATATTCAAAACTAAAGCAGATCCAAACCAAGGAAAAACTTAACTCGGATCTAGATGGCTGGATATTCAAAACTAAGGCAAACCCGAATCAAGGAAAAACTTGACTCGGATCTAGATGGCTGCATATTCAAAACTAAAGCAGATTCGAATCACAAAGAAATTCGACTCGTTTCTAGGTGGTTAGTTGTATCTTAACATACACAACAAACATTATCGATTGCACAGGCAAGTTGCCATATTCGGAACAGGGAAAGCTTCCAAACGAATAACAAGTTACTCGGTTGCAAGCTCGGGGGCTAGTACGTATATAATATCGGATGAATGAAAGACAAAGTGTAGATTAAGGCGTGTACCTCGTTCATCTTGTCGCTTTCTAGGACAATCTTGGCAGCCATGTGCAAACGGCTGCTGATGTCGGATAGCTGGAACGGTTGGTTACTTGGACTGCCTTCAAGTTGGTCAGTAGCATTCCAATTGTTGGCGTACTCTACCAACGATCCGAGGCTATTCCCACTCTCAGTGCGTGTCAGCACCTTACCTCTGGCCTGTTGCATAACTGTCGCGGCCGCACGACTCTTGTGAAGCACAAGTTGAGTATCGGCGGCAAGGGCAACACCAGGCTTAGCGGTAGAGGCCCCCTTGCGAAGCATATCAGCAACACTGGGCTAAGAGGAACTTGATTGCCCCTTCTGAGATGGCAAGGGTTTAGCGGCGATAGCTTTCTTGCTTTTTGCGGGAACCTCGGCAGGAGAAACAACCTCAGAACTGGGAGCAACATCCTTTGCAGCAGGAGGGATGACAGTCTCGAAAGGGGTCGAGGTAGTGGTAACCTCGGCAGATGTATGTGCAGAAGTTGGAACTGCGCCAGACGAAGGATCAGTGGGGGTGACTTCGGGAATCTTGAGGGGAGCAGCCGAGTCAGTCGGGTGATCCGGCATCGGGGTATCATCAGAAACAACGGGGGGAGCAATGGGCTCATCTCGCCATGGAGAGGCATTAGTCGGCCCTGGAGGAGAATCGTCATGAGGAGGACTGGGAACCCGGACATCTTCCGAAGGCGATGGTGAAGGCGTCCGAGTAACATGAGATGTCATGCTCGGACCGCTAGGCTTGGCGGAAAGAGGAGCACTACAAAGAAATGAAAATCAATTCGGAAATAATAAGAGAGAAAAAAGAAATACGAGTGTAGAAATATAAAGGGAGACTTACCCAGTAACTCCGGGCATAACTTTGCGCCTCGGAATATGCTGGGAGGACTTCTTAGTTCGTTTCTTGGGGGCAGCATCCGAAGGATTCATCGGAGCGGAGCGCTTCTTAGAAGCAACTTAGGCTTCTGAAGCGAGAGGTTCGACCTCGTGCACATGGCCAATCAGATTAGATGGGAAAGAAGGAGCCGGAAATGCGTAAGAGATAGGCACCGCCACAACTACCTCAAGAATTTGGACGTCATCCGAGTCACCTTCATCAGCTCGAGCCGAGGTTTTACTCCGGGGGCGAATAGGAGGCGCTTCTGGCTTAGGAATAAATTCCTCCGGATCAGGTTCTCCATTGTCCGGAGTATTGCGGTCGGCGGTCTAGGGAAGAGCCAAAACCTCGGCATCCTCCATGGTCTGCTCTGCAAATCTCTGCGAGAAAATCAAACAAGAGTTAGCGAAAAATGAAGGAAGAATAACTCGGATGAAACTACTCATGTTCAATTTACCTGAGGAGGAGGGTTCTCGCGAGAGAATGGCTTCATTCCCCACTTCCATTCCCCGAGCATCTCAGTCTTGAAGATATCTCGGACACGTTTATAAATTTGGTAATCATCAAGCTCAACCATAAAAACTCGGTTGGGATCCAATGGACCACTCATATAGAAAAGCTTGTGGGAGCGGAGTTGGAAGGGGCAGATTCGGCTGCTGATAAAACCGGTCATCAGATCTTCGCCCCGAAGCCCGGCACGAGTCAATTCCTTAAGCCGAAGCTCGAATGCATCGGCGAGAGCATGGGATTTCTTCGGGTTATAGAGCCAGTTCTTCTTTGAAGGAGGACCGATGGAGAAAGCAGGAAGACGAATCTTATCTTCCGCTCCGGTATTCTTGACATAGAAAAATGATTGATGCTACACTCAACAGGGAGGAAGAGTGCTTCGTTGGAAACCCCAAGATCAAGGTATGAAGAGTACAGCAGCAAGATTTCCCTCGTAGAAACCGAAGTTATCGAACCAGAAGGAGGAAGGAAACGTTACACAGGTGTTGGAAGCAACATGGAGACCTGCACAACACAAACTCAAGACTCCGTCCCAACGAATCAGTGAGGTTGTCAAGCTCACCGGTTTGCTGTAACAAAGGATTAAACTTAGGGTGTGGAAGGTAATGGTTTGCAGCAAGTAAACAAGTAACAGTGGAAGATGTATCAATGGTAAAGATTGGACTGGGGCCCATAGTTCACTAGAGGTGCTCTCCTTAGATAAACAACATCGCATGAAGGGTAAACAAATTATAGTGGGGCAATTGACAGGAACTGAGCAAGGCATAACAATGCAATTACTAGCCATAAAGATCCTATGAGGTTGATTGGGCAATACAAAAATATACATAGACTGTAATCCAACTGCATCTATGACTAGAAGTCCACCTTCAGGTTATCATCCGAACTGTAGGGGTTCGTAGCATGGAAAACAAAAATTTTCTATCGCATACAAACAAACAAGCCAAGATCTATCTACTAGATTGTAGCAACGAGTCGATGGTATAACTTACCCTCGAAGATTCCAAAGCGTTTAACGAGATCGGATTCTCGTGGGTGATGTAGTCGTACTCTTCCCGATCTCAAGATCGTGTAGACGATCCTTCCAGCCACGTTCCCAAGCAGCGCTCCCTGATCGGTCACACGTTCGGTCTCGACGAAGACCTTCCTCTCCTTGTTCCAGCAGGCATGGAGGTTGTAGCACTCTCCTCGCGATTCCGGCGACAACGGCGTGGTACCGAAGTAGAGGGAGATCCAGGCCGCCTTAAGCCAAGTGCAGTATGGTGGAGCTTATGAGAGAGGCTATTAGTGGTCTAGTAATTAGACACACCAATTAGAAGGCTCTAAACCAATTAGAAGCTCTAAACCAAAATGGCTCTAAACCGGAGATCTAGAGTAGAAAGTTATATGTGTCTATGGGAGGAGCCCTGCCCCTCCTTTTATGGGAGGGGGGTCATGGCGCGCCAGGGGAGGGAGGGAGTCCCTCCCCAACTCGGCCTTGGGCTGGGCGCCGGCCTGGAGGAGTCCAACTCCTCCTCCAGGTTGGTTCCAACTCCTCTTGCTTGTTTCCCACAGTTTCTTGTTTTGGCAGTTTGACTTTCAAACTGGACATTTGACTTTTCTGTTTTAGGATTCAATTTAATCCTTTATTTGGGACAGCAATAACACTTAGTACATGATGCAATCATTCAATGAGCAATGACACATTCATGTACCCTTCCCCGGTGCTTGGGACAATCCAGAACCTTCTAGAACATTCCGATGAAAACACGGAATCATTCCCGAACTCCGAAACGGGACTTTCCTTATATGAATCTTATTCTCCGGACCATTCCGGATCACCTCATGATATCCCGGATCCCATCCGAGACTCCGAACAACATTCGGTCTCTTTCTCATAATACCATAACTACTCAAACAACGTCGAATCCTTAAGTGTGTCTTCCTACGGTTCGTGAATTATGCGGACATGATCGAGACACTTCTCCGAACAATAACCAATAGAGGAATCTGGAAATTCATATGGCTCCCACATATTTCTATGATTACTTTGCGATCGAATGAACCACTTACATACGATACCAATTTCCCTTTGTCTCACGATATGTCACTTACCCGAGGTTATGATCGTCGGTATCTCTGCATACCTAGTTCAACCTCGTTACTGATAAGTACTCTTTTCTCGTTCCCGTGATATGTGATCCCTTGTGACCAAGTCACATGCTTGCAAGCCAATTGGATGACATTCCACCGAGAGGGCCCAGAGTATATCTATCCGTCATGTGGATGGACAAATCCCACTCTTGATCCATGTGTTTCAACCAATACTTTCCGAACACTTAATGCCACCTTTATAGCCACCCATTCGGTGTGGTGTTTGATGTCATCAAAGCATCCATCCGGTAAAGGTGATATGCATGATCTCATGGTCGAAGGAATTAGGTTACTATGTATCAGAAACCATATAGCAATTGAACTAATGAAATGACTTGATCTTTATGCTACGCTTATCTATAGGAGTATGTCCACCATATCATTCTCCTAACGATATGATCTTGTTGTTGATAACATCTCAATGTTCATGATATGGAAACCACAATCATTAATCAACCAACAAGCTAGTGAAGTATAGAGGCTATACTAGGGACTTCAAATTAAGTTTACAAATCACACAAGTATTAATGGTTTCCTTGTTAATACTATTATAGCATGAATGTAAACATTTATCATAAACACAAAGATATAATAATAACTACATTTATTATTGCCTCTAGGGAATATCTCCAACAGTCTCCCACTTGCACTAGAGTCATCTAATCTAGATTACATGGTAATATACCGAACACCCATGGCAGTTTGGTGTTGGTCATGTTTGCCCTCGGGAGAGGTTTAGTCAACGGATCGCCACATTCAGATCTGTGTACTTTGCAAATCTTTATATCCCCATCCTGGATATGTTCTCGAATAGCGTGAAAATGCAGCTTGATATGCTTCAGCTTCTTGTGTGACCTTGGTTCTTGCGCATTGGCTATGGCGCCCATGTTATCACAGTAGATAGACATTGGGTCCAGCGCACTTGGAACCACACCCAGCTCTGTAATGAACTCTTTCATCCATATCGCTTCTTGTGAAGCCTCCGAAGCAGCCATGTATTCCGATTCAGTTGAAGATCTCGCCACAACGCTTTGCTTTGCACTCCTCCAGCTAATCTTTGCACCATTCAAAATAAATACGTATCCGGATTGTGATTTAGAATCATCGGATCGGTGTTCCAACTAGCATCGGTGTAACCATTAACAACATGTTCATCACCTCCATAAGAAAGAACCATATCCTTAGTTCTTCTCAAGTACTTAAGGATGTTTTTGATCATGTCCAATGATCCACTCTGGATCACTTTGATATCTGCTAGTTAAACTAACGGATATGCAATGTCGGGTCTAGTACATAGCATGGCATACATTAGAGATCCTATGGTGAGGCATAGGGAGTCTTACTCATCCTTTCTCTATCTTCTGCGATGTCGGACTTTGAGTTTTACTCAAGGTCGTATTGAGCAACATGGGCAAGAACCCTTTCTTGCTTTCTTCCATTCCAAATCTCTTTAGAACTTTGTCCAAATATGTACTCTATGACAATGATATTTGGCGTTTGATCTATCTCTATAAATCTTTATGCCTAATATATGTAGCTTGCCAAGATCCTTCATTGAAAACTATTATTCAAATATTCCTTGACACTATTAAGAAGGTCTACATCATTCCCAATCAACAATATGTCATCCACATACAGTATTAAGAATGCTCTGAGCTCCCACTCACTTTCTTGTAAATACAAGCTTCTCCATAAGTTTGTATAAAACCAAAACTTTTGATTGCCTTATCAAAGCGTTGATTCCAACTTCGGGATGCTTGCTTCAATCCATAGATGGACCGTTGAAGTTTGCATACCTTGTTAGCATCTATAGGATCGACAAAACCTTTGGGTTGTATCATATACAACTCTTCATCAATGTCTCCATTGAGGAATGCTTTGTTTGACATCCATCGCCATATCTCATAATCATAATATGCATTGATTGCTAACATAATCCTCACAGACTTTAAGCTTCTTGGTGAGAAAGTCTCATCGTAGTCAACTCCTTGAATTTGTCGAAACCCTTTTGCGACAAGTCGAGCTTTATAAACGATAACATTACCATCGACATCTTTTCTTCTTGAAAATCCATTTGTTCTCGACCTTCCGGCCATCCGGTAAGTCCACCAAAGTCCATACTTGGTTTTCGTACATGGATCCAATCTCGGATTTCATGGCTTCTTGCCATTTATTGGAATCTGGGCTCATCATCGCTTCCTCATATGTCTCGGGGTCATCGGTGTTGTCCACCACCATGACATTCATAACGGAATCATACCAATGCAGGTGGTACGAGTTCTCGTTGACCTCGAGGCTCAGAGCAACTTCAACCGAAGTTTCATGATCATCATCATTAGCTTCCTCCCTTATTGGTGCAGGCACCACAGGAACTTCTTCCGGTGCTGCGCTACTCACAATTTCGAGAGAAGGTTCAACAACCTCGTCGAGTTCTACTTTCCTTCCAGTCACTTCTTTCGAGAGAAATTCCTTCTCTAGAAAGGATCCATTCTTAGCAACGAATGTTTTGCCTTCGGATCTATGATAGAAGGTATACCCAATAGTTTCCTTCGGGTATCCTATGAAGACGCATTTTTCCGCTTTGGGTTCAAGCTTGTCCGGCTGTAACTTCTTTACATAGGCTTCGCATCCCCAAACTTTAAGGAACGACAATTTAGGTTTCTTCCCAAACCATAATTCATACGGTGTCGTTTCAACGGATTTAGACGGTGCCCTATTTAAAGTGAATGCGGCTGTTTCTAATGCATAACCCCAAAATGATAGCGGTAAATCTGTAAGTGACATCATAGAACGAACCATATCTAAGAGAGTTCGATTACGACGTTCGGACACACCATTACTGTGGTGTTCCGGTGTCAATTGTGAAAGTATTCGCACTTCTTTAAATGCTCGCCAAACGTAACTTAGATATTCACCTCCACGATCAGAACGTAGAAATTTAATCTTCTTGTTACGTTGATTCTCTACCTCACTTTGAAACTCCTTAAACTTCTCGAAAGTTTCGGACTTATGTTTCATGAAATAGATATATCCATATCTACTCAAGTCATCCGTGAAGGTAAGAACATAACGATAACCACCGCGCGACGCTACACTCATTGGACCACACACATCGGTATGTATGATTTCCAATAAGTCCGTAGCTCGCTCCATCATACCGAAAATGGAGTCTTAGTCATTTTCCCATCGGACATGCTTCGCATCTTTCAAGTGATTCAAAATCAAGTGATTCAAGAAGTCCATCGAATGGAGTTTCTTCATACGTTTCACTCCGATGTGACCAAGACGACAGTGCCACATATAGGTCGAATTATCGGCTTGATTTCAAACGTTTAGCCTCAATGTTGTTGATATGTGTATTTCCACTATCGAGATTCAATAAGAATAGACCATCTATCAAAGGTGCATGTGCATAAAACATATTACTCATATAAATAGAACAACCATTATTCTCAGATTTAAACAAGTAACCGTCTCACAATAAACAAGATCCCGATATAATGTTCATGCTCAACGCAGGCACCAAATAACAATTATTTAAGTATAAAACTAATCCCGATGGTAGATGAAGGGGTAGCGTGCCGACCGCGATCACATCAACCTTTGATCCGTTTCCCACGCGCATCGTCACCTCGTTCTTCGCTAGCTTCCGTTTATTCTGCAGCACCTGTTTCGAGTTACAAATATGAGCAACCGAACGAGATCAAATACCGTGCACTACTACAGTACTAGTGAGATACACATCAATAACATGTATATCGGATATACCTTTCTTCTTGATGTTGCCGTTCTTGATCCGCCAAGTACTTTGGGCAATTCCGCTTCCAGGACCTTCTCCCTTGCGGTAAAAGCACTCGGTTTCGTGCTTAGGTCCAGCCTTGGTCTTCTTCGTCGGTGGTAGCTTTCTTACCACCCTTCTTGAAGTGTCCCTTTGCTTAGACTTGCCTTTCTTGAATTTGGTGGTCTTATTGACCAACAACACTTGGTGCTCTTTCTTGATCTCCACTGCAGATTTCAACATGGCAAAGAGTTACGGCAACGTCTTGTTCATGTATTACGCATGTTGTAGTTCATCACAAAGTTCTTGTAACTTGGTGGTAGTGATTAGAGGACACGGTAAATCCCCAAAGCATTAGGAATCACTATACCCAAGCTTTGAAGTTTGTTTGCATGCCCAGACATCTTAAGCACATGCTCACTGACGGAGCTGCCCTCTTCCATCTTGCAGTTAAAGAACTTTTCAGAAGCCTCATAGCTTTCAATTGCCGCATGAGTCTCAAAAATCAATTTGAGATCCTCGACAATATCATATGGGTCTGAATCTTCAAACCTTTTCTGAAGCTCCGATTCTAAACCATACAAGATAGCACACTGAACTATGGAGTACTGATTCTTCCGAGCGAGGTAAACATTCTTTACTTCATCGGAAGCATCACCGCAGTGGGTCACCATGGTGCATCCAAAGACATAGGTCAAATTACCGGTGAGGACAATCCTCAAATTGCGGAACCAATCCATGTTGCTTCCATTGTTTTTCAACTTTTCTTTCTCTAGGAAGCATTAAAATTGATGGTAGGGGCTGCCATTGATCTACAACATATTTGCAATAGTTTAGACTAAGTTTATGACAAATTGAGTTCAAATTAATTAATGAAATTAAACTAGGTGAACTCCCTCAAAACAACATCCCTCACATTGTTTTAGTGATCACACGAACCAAATCCACTACATCAACACCGATCATCACGAGAGTTGATATAGTTTCAATGGCGAACAATCATCATGTTCATCATATCTACTATGATTCATGCTTTACCTTTCGGTAATCCGTGTTCGAGACCATGTCTGTACATGCTAGGCTCGTCAAGATCAAACCTTAGTTTACGCATGAGCAAATCTGGCTTGCTCACGTTGTATACACTTGCAGAATCTATCACACCGATCATCACGTGGTGCTTGAAACAACAAGCTTTTAGCAACGGTGCTAACTAAGGGTGAACACTTTATGATTTGAAATTGATGTGCATGAGGGATCATCTTATAATGCTACCGTCTACTAAGCAATACAAGATGCATAAAGGATTAACATCACATGCAATTCAATATATATGTGATATGATATGGCCTTTCTTCTTCGTGCCTCCGATCTCCATCTTCAAGCACGAACATGATCTCCATCATCACCGGCATTGCATCAAGGTCAATGATGCTTCTCCATGGTTGTCGTCCACCGGCTTCAACTATTACAACTACTTTGAATAGACACGGGTCTTAACATAAATTAAAGACAACCATATGGCTCCTGGTTGTCGACTTACAATAAGGAACATTGCATACATCGAATATAATCACAATCATGGCCATATCACATCACTGCACACCCCTGCAAAACAAAGTTAGATGCTTCTACTTTCTTTGCATATTTTACGTGGTTTGGGGCTTTCAATAAGTGTCGTTCTAACTTACGAACAAGAACCACAACATTGATACTAGCATTGTTGATCACCCGTTGTAAATTGGATCTTAACTATGCTAGGAGAAACATGCACCCGCAAAGCCACTTATGCAATACAAGTTACATGTCAAGCGTGGATCAAGTCTCATGAACGATGTCATGTAAGGTTAGCCCGGGCCGCTTCATCCCAACATACCGCAAGATGCAAAGTACACAAAAAGCAATCTACAATAAAAGCATCAACGCCCACAATGACCATTGTGTTCTACTCGTGCAACAGATCTACATATAAACCTGGCTCTGATACCACTGTAGGGGTTCGTAGCATGGAAAACAAAAAATTTCTATCGCATACAAACAAACAAGCCAAGATCTATCTACTAGATTGTAGCAACGAGTCGATGGTATAACTTACCCTCGAAGATTCCAAAGCGTTTAACGAGATTGGATTCTCGTGGGTGATGTAGTCGTACTCTTCCCGATCTCAAGATCGTGTAGACGATCCTTCCAGCGCCACGTTCCGGCAGCGCTCCCGCAGTCGGTCACACGTTCGGTACTCGACGAAGACCTTCCTCTCCCTTGTTCCAGCAGGCAGCGGAGGTTGTAGCACTCTCCTCGCGATTCCGGCAGCATAACGGCGTGGTACCGGAAGTAGAGGGGAGATCCCGCAGGGCTTCGCCTTAAGCCGGTGCGAGTATGGTGGAGCTTATGAGAGAGGCTATTAGTGGTCTAGTAATTAGACACACCAATTAGAAGGCTCTAAACCAATTAGAAGCTCTAAACCAAAACGGCTCTAAACCGGAGATCTAGAGTAGAAAGTTATATGTGTCTATGGGAGGAGCCCTGCCCCTCCTTTTATGGGAGGGGGGTCATGGCGCGCCAGGGGAGGGAGGGAGTCCCTCCCCAACTCGGCCTTGGGCTGGGCGCCGGCCTGGAGGAGTCCAACTCCTCCTCCAGGTTGGTTCCAACTCCTCTTGCTTGTTTCCCACAGTTTCTTGTTTTGGCAGTTTGACTTTCAAACTGGACATTTGACTTTCTGTTTTAGGATTCAATTTAATCCTTTATTTGGGACAGCAATAACACTTAGTACATGATGCAATCATTCAATGAGCAATGACACATTCATGTACCCTTCCCCGAGTCTTGGACAATCCGAACCTTCTAGAACATTCCCGATGAAAACACCTAATCATTCCCGAACTCCGAAACGGGACTTTCCTTATATGAATCTTATTCTCGGACCATTCCGGATCACCTCGTGATATCCGGATCCCATCGAGACTCGAACAACATTGGTCTCTTTCTCATAATACCATAACTACTCAAACAACGTCGAATCCTTAAGTGTGTCTCCCTACGGTTCGTGAATTATGCGGACATGATCGAGACACTTCTCCGAACAATAACCAATAGAGGAATCTGGAAATTCATATGGCTCCCACATATTTCTCGATTACTTTGCGATCGAATGAACCACTTACATACGATACCAATTTCCCTTTGTCTCACGATATGTCACTTACCGAGGTTATGATCGTCGGTATCTCTGCATACCTAGTTCAACCTCGTTCGATAAGTACTCTTTTCTCGTTCCGTGATATGTGATCCCTTGTGACAAAGTCACATGCTTGCAAGCCAATTGGATGACATTCCACCGAGAGGGCCCAGTATATCTATCCGTCATGTGGATGGACAAATCCCACTCTTGATCCATGTGTTTCAACCAATACTTTCCGAACACTTAATGCCACCTTTATAGCCACCCGATTACGGTGTGGTGTTTGATGTCATCAAAGCATCCATCCGGTAAAGGTGATATGCATGATCTCATGGTCGAAGGAATTAGGTTACTATGTATCGTAAAGCATATAGCAATTGAACTAATGAAATGACTTGATCTTTATGCTACGCTTATCTATAGGAGTATGTCCACCATATCATTCTCCTAACGATATGATCTTGTTGTTGATAACATCTCAATGTTCATGATATGGAAACCACAATCATTAATCAACCAACAAGCTAGTGAAGTATAGAGGCTATACTAGGGACTTCAAATTAAGTTTACAAATCACACAAGTATTAATGGTTTCCTTGTTAATACTATTATAGCATGAATGTAAACATTTATCATAAACACAAAGATATAATAATAACTACATTTATTATTGCCTCTAGGGCATATCTCCACATGTTCCATGAACAAGACCGTTGTTTTCTCCCTAGTAGCAACAACACATCTACAACCGGAGAGATTATTGTCACTTCCCTTGGAAACTAGAGGCATGAACCCACTATCGAGCATAAATACTCCCTCTTGGAGTCACTAGAAACTACTTGGCCAAGATAACCACTAGCAACGGAGAGCATGCAAGATCACAAACAACACAGACATGAAAGAATCATAAAGATAGAACCATTAATCAAACCAACATAATAATCTCAATATCCATCGGATCCCCGTAAACACAACATGCATGATTACAAATAGATTAGATCTTGATCATGAACGGAGCTCACAAGATCTATACATGAAAGCACAAAGGAGGATATACAACCATCTAGCTACTACATGGACCCATAGTCCAAGGTGGAACTACTCACAAATCATACCGGAGAGAAGGCCTCCGGGATGATCTCCCCTCCGGCAGGGTGCCGGGAAGAGCTTCAGATCCCCCGAGCTAGGGACGATGGTGGCGTCGGCTACAGAAGGTTTCGTGGAATATTGATCGGGTACTGAGAGTTTCTGCATTGGGGGCTTCTTATAGGCGAAGGGGTAGACCGAGGCGGCCGCCAGGGCGGCCAAACCCTAGCTAGGCGCGGGTGGGCCCTAGCCCACGCCTAGGGGGAGGGTCTAGCCCCTCTAGACGTCCCCTCGGGCTTTCCTCTAGACTTCTTGTTCTCCACGGAAAGTTATTGACTTTGTCCTTCGTCCCGTCCAATTCCGAGAATATTTCTTTACTAACTTTTCTGAAACCAAAAACAACAGAAAACAGGCATCTGGCACTGTTGCAACTTGTTAATAGGTTAGTACCAGAAAACATGTAAAAAGCACCTCAAAGTGTAGACAACTAAAGCAAAGTAGATACTAAACAAGCATGGAGCATCAAAAATTATAGATACGTTTCCAACGTATCAGCATCCCTAAGCTTAACTCCTGCTCGTCCTCGAGTAGGTAAATGATAAAAGAATAATTTTTGAGGTGACATGCACCCTCACAATAAAGATCCAACCATTTGCAAGCATTGAAAGCTGGGATCAAAGAACTCTAAACATGTGCATGAAAGAATGGAATTCTAACAATAGTACATAGTAACTATGCATGCAACATGGTAAGCTACAAACAAAAATCATGAATAACATGCATTGAAAAACATTTGTTTGTTTCACATACAGAAAACATAGCATAGTGGCAATCAGCTTGTCCCTCATAGATTAGCAATATAGATACATAGGACACCTTCAAAGTTCACAAGGGTGACTACAAACAAGTAGCACAAGAACAAGTAATAACACAATATGCATCAATTAATAAGCTTTGGAACACTGCACACAGAATGTCAACTATGCTCTCTTAATGGTGCCTAAAGGTAGAAGGTGGAGACTCAATAATGATGGAAGAAAGGCCTTTTTGTAAAGGAAGCAGGGATTACAAGTTTCAAAAAGAGCTTCCAAAAATTATGGTACTTATTAGCTTTCAGCCTTCATTGCCCCTATCATAAGCATCTTGAAGTGGTTAAGATTAAAGTGGCAAAGCTGGAGTATATGCTTGACAAAGTATAAGTTGGCAATCTCAAGTCCCTTGACTATGAGGGCTACACCTCATGGATACTCAACTTAGGACCCAGGTGTAACACCCTCAGAATCGGACCTATGCAAGTTTTAGCGAAACCCGCCAAACCCGCATAGAAACGATTCAAAGGTGCCCACCAGGCACTTTCGTGCGGGTGGAAAACGAAGTAATAACATTACACAACAGTCCTCGATGGGACCCACAGAACAGATATATATACAACACGACTCCATGAGTCAAGAATACAGATATACTGTAACACCCTGAGAATCGGACCTATGCAAGTTTGAGCAAATTTCGCCAAACCCGCATAGAGACGATTCAAAGGTGCCTACCAGGCACTTTCGTGCGGGTGGAAAACGAAGTAATAACATTACACAACAGTCCTCGATGGGACCCACAGAACAGATATATATAACAGCGACTCCATGAGTCAAGAATACAGATATTATATACAAAGATCCAAATCACCTTGAAAACGATAGGCGTCCATACGGACAAGATGCAAATGGGGCTAAGAGCCCGAAGAATAACCAATGGCGCCCACAACCCCGAGCCAAGCGGAAGGGTAACCACCGCTAACGGCGTCGACCTCAAAACCTGCTTAAACAAAAAAGGGGTGCCGACAAAGGCGAAGGAAAAAGAGGAGCGTCGATCTTGAGGCCGAGACAGCGAGGCTAGAATTGCGGTCCTCGCCTACATAGGTATGGTGGATCAAGCGCAAAGGCATGCACTAAACAACCTATAGAGACTCGATACAACTGGCGGCAATCAGAGAGGGGTAAGAAAGACCTATTCGGAACCAACCTGATACTACCATCAAACAAACCCATCCTGGCGTTTCCCCCTCGAGACCGAACGAGGAAGTCAACCGAGGAACTCACACAGTTGGCAGTTTTATTTATTCAGTTATCGTTACAGCAATTACTAGTCAGGTTTAGATAATCGTCCTGATAAAGTAAGCAGTGGGTACTTTTAGTTAACCATTCTGTTATAGTTGCAACACTTACTAATCAGATACAAATAGCATGAGATAACCCGAAACCCAGCAGTTGTTGGTACTTTTATTCAGCCATTCCGTTGTAGTTGCAATACTTACTAGTCAAGTACAATGGTCGCAAGCGACAACTCAAACAAGCAATTGTGGGCAGTATTAATTAGCCATTCCATTATAGTGAAGCTGATTACTAGTCATTATAAAGTCAAATTTATAGCAATAAACTTTAGTTATGCTTGTCTATGATCGAGATAATGTGCTCCAGGTCGTCCATATCCGCGGACACGGCTTTCAGAAAGTTTTACCCGGCCGGGGTGCACCAATAGCAACACACGCTCGATCAACCTCGGAAAAACCAAATCAAAACCCAACGAGGCTTTCACGACTGAACAATCACAGGATTCCGAAATATTTCAGGGGGCCACCCCTTTGAGTAGATCCCGCAACGAAGTAAGCAAGCTTCGAGACGGACTCAAGGTTAGCGCCAATGGTCAGAAGCGATCGGGAACCCGAAAACTTGGGGTGTCGATACCGCGTAATCACTCCGCCTTCCTAACGATAGTGTGCTATCCCGCACAATTTAAATACATAAGTAGCATGGCATAAGTACAGATCGTAAATAAAACCTCAAACTAGTTTGTGGCCCCAAGAAATAAGACGGAATCAAGCTCGCTCGGGGGTCCCATATACCTCCGGATGTGGATAGCGATAAAATCAAAGAACAGTATCAAGTACTGGGTCCTACGGACACAAGTGGGCGTTAAACCAAATATTTTCTATCACCCACCGATGCCTCGCTTATTCAATTTTAGTTGTTAAACAGAATTAAAATGAACGATAAGTAAAACTATGATCATCTCCAACAAACATGCGGCAATACCTCAACAATCGTGGCACTTTGAGCGACACATGAGACTTGAGCAAGCGACTACGACGCAAGTCCAACTATCTACCAAACAACAAAGGAATAGGGTGTGTCCAAGGCAATATAAGGCTGCAAGGGATATCGAATACGGAAACTAGAGCATCGCAACACGTATAGCAATAGATCAACAGAGGGAATAAATACTATAAAAGTAAGATAGGTAGAAAGGGGATATGCTCACTTTGAAAACATTGTCGAAGGTTCAACCAAGATCGGGCGACTCACATCAACTCAACGGCCTTATCCGCCAAGAACCAAATCACTAGAAGGAACACCGGATGCAATATTTAATACAACGGAAGATCGGCATGATGCATGTATGATGCATGGCATGGCAAGGTCTGATGCAATTAGGTCAAGTTAAGTGGAACCGGGTCCCGACAATTAATTAGATGGTTCATGTTATTTAACTACCCGCAATTTAGATGTTGTTTTAACAAGGCAAGATTATATCACCGGTTCTACACAAGTTTAAATGAGGCCAATATGAGACTAGATTTGCCCGCATATGGGCCCCATATTTAATTATTAGGTGAATCGGCATAAGGCCCCAAACCACATGGTTATGCATGCAAGTATGACAATTAATGTGCAACAGGTTTTATGTTTAGCATTTATAAAAATAGGGTTCGGATAAGGGTCACACATTAGGGTTCACGATCTTGTCCGGGGTTCGGGTCGATCTCGTGTCCGGGTTCGACGAACGTTCTCGGATACCGAGGTAGGTCTTGTCGTTCGGCGAAGGACTTGGAGTCGTGTCGATCGGATTCTTCCGGTCGGTCGCTCTTGTCGTTGTGAAGCTCTTGTCGGGTCCCACGGGTCGGTTTTGCCGTTCGAGGTCTTGTCGGGCCCGCCATCGAGTCGGTCTTGGCGTCCGAAGCGAAGAACTTGTCGCGTCTGCGGTCTCCGGGTAGAAGAACTTGGCTCGCCAGGTTCGGTCTCGGGTGCCTCAGTGCGTGAAGGAGTACTCGGCGTTCGTGAGGGAGAACATGGCATGTCGAGCTCGGTCTTCGGGGTCCGTGATCGATGGTCATGGCGTCGGGGTTTCCGGCGTCGGTAGATCTTGACGGTCTTCGGGTTTGGGTATCGGTTCCAGGCGCAATGACCTTGAAGTTCCGGGAAGAAGATCTTGGTGCTCCATCTCTAACATCGGTTGCAGGCATCGGTATACGCTTACGGAGAAGATCTTGGTGATGGGGGAACGTGCGGTGTTGAACAACACATGAACCCAACTTAGGACAACAGGTACACCAGGAAAAACACATAGCTGCAGGAGGCGACACACGCGGACGCTGGGCGGTGACGCACGCGGAAGGCCGACATCGGCGCAGAGGGCTCGTCCTCCAGGCTCGGTCGGGGACGGCCTTCCTCAGAGAGGGAGGCAGCGGCCGGTTTTCACCGGCGGGCTCGGCAGAGGTGGAGGTCGGCGGCGGCACCAGGAAGGCGGCGGCGGCGCGGACAGTGGTCGGGGAGCTCGAGGCGGGGCAGGTCGCGGCCGGCCACTGGTCTTGCGAGGCAGCCTTGGGCGGGCCAGCAGCCGGGCAGCTTCAGCGGCCGGCAAGCGCTGGCGAGGGGCTGGAAGGCGCGGACGGGCGGCAGACGCGGAGGGAGAGGAGAGGGCGGCGGGGCGACGGTGGAGTGCGGGGCGAGCGGCTCCGCTGGGCGGACGGAGGCAGCGAGGAGAGGAGCGACGGGCTGGGAGAGAGCACGGGGGAGGAGGAAGAAGGCCACGTCGGTGGGGAACAGGGGCCTGCGGGTGGGACCGCGCGTGGGCCAGGGGCGCAGGCGGTTGGGGGTGGTCTGAGCGCTGCGTGCGTGTAGTGCGTGTGTGTGGGGTGTGTGGGCCTGGGGGTGTGAGTTGGCAGGTGGGTGAGAGGAAGAGGGGGTTGGGTCTAGTCTAGGTGGAAAAAGGGGATTGGGTGAGGGAGAGGAGTGGGTGAGATGGCGTCCATCGATTGGTCCGGGTGAGGTGGAGGCTGGGTGTGGGTAGTTTAGTTGGTAGGTTTAGGAATAGAGGTGGGCCAATTTAAAAATGGAGTGGTCGTTCGGGTCTAACCGGCCCGTTTGACTGCCCCCGCTAAAAACAATTGAACTTTTTATTTGATTTAAACGGGCCATGTGCAAACCGATAGCGGCCAAAATAATTAATCCGGAGAACCGGGCTTTGCATTTGAATGAAGTTGGGCCGTTTTAGAAAACAACACGGGCTTTGCGAAAATAGTTTTATGCAAACAATGCATGATGATGACGATGCAATGCACAAATTCAACGCGATTTTCTAGTAGTGGTTTTGCGGGATGCCACAATTCGACACCACTAACAATGGATCTCGCCCTCGAGATCCACCTCATGGTACCGGAAGGAAGGTCGGCGATCTGCGTCTTCTCGCTTCGTGTAGATCCTCGCGACACCACTAACAAGAGGTCGTTGATCCCATTCGTCAAGAGAACACTCCGGATAAACAACGGACGAAGTTAAAGGTAAGGCCACCTCTAACTTCCATGGAAGGAGTAGAGTCGCATCGATCTACCATCCAATGTACAAAGCAAATGATAAGAGTAGTGGTATGGTCGCGACTCCATCCCGCACTCAAAGCATTACTATGTACACGAATAGACAGATTATGCAACCAACCCTCAGGATCAGACGGAAGATCTCGACAAGCGAGGTTCGGAAACAAAGAAGTGATGCGGACTCTGCATCGGATCTGGCGTAGAGGATGCCGTTGTGTCGGAAAACACCGGAAGGCACAAACAAGGAACAAAGAACGGTACCACAGCAGACGGATTCATCAGGCAGCTTGAACACCGGACGGTAGAACACCGTTATCAAAGAAGGAAGCGAAACCCTGAAGGTACGACGGAAACCCAACCACGAGAATTCCTGGACTCGAAGAAAGAGACGAGAGCAGATTCAAAACACGTAGAGGTAAGAGGAGAACAGCAGAGGGGTAAGGAGTAAAATCAGACCTAATCAGAACTATCCAACCGATTTTGCAAAATAGTTTTGACACTACTTACTTAGTTAGCTAGGTTATCCTACATTTGGACTTGTGGGTATCGCAATAGCTGAGCTCGATACCACTCTATAACACCCTCAGAATCGGACCTATGCAAGTTTGAGCAAATTTCGCCAAACCCGCATAGAAACGATTCAAAGGTGCCACCAGCACTTTCGCATGCGGTGGAAAGCGGTAATAACATTACACAACAGTCCTCGATGGGACCCACGTAAGATATATATAACAATGACTCCATGAGTCAAGAATACGAATATTATATACAAAGATCCAAATCACCTTGAAAAGCGATAGAGGCGTCCACGGACAAGATGCAAATGGGGCTAAGAGCCCGAAGAATAACCAATGGCGCCCACAACCTGCCCGAGGCCAAGCGGAAGGGTAACCCCGCTAACGGCGTCGACCTCAAAACCTGCTTAAACAAAAGGGGTGCCGACAAAGGCGAAGGAAAAAGAGGAGGCGTCGATCGAGGCCAAGACACTGCAGCGAGGCTAGAATTGGCGGTCCTCGCCTACATAGGTATGGTGGATCAAGCGGCGGCGGCATGCACTAAACAACCTATAGAGACTCGATACAATCGGCAATCGAGAGGGTAAGAAAGACCTATTCGGAACCAACCTGATACTACCATCAAACAAACCCATCCTGGCGTTTCCCCCTCGAGACCGAACGAGGAAGTCAACCGAGGAACTCACACAGTTGGCAGTTTTATTTATTCAGTTATCGTTACAGCAATTACTAGTCAGGTTTAGATAATCATCCTGATAAAGTAAGCAGTGGGTACTTTTAGTTAACCATTCCGTTATAGTTGCAACACTTACTAATCAGATACAAATAGCATGAGATAACCCGAAACCCAGCAGTTGTTGGTACTTTTATTCAGCCATTCCGTTGTAGTTGCAATACTTACTAGTCAAGTACAATGGTCGCAAGCGACAACTCAAACAAGCAATTGTGGGCAGTATTAATTAGCCATTCCATTATAGTGAAGCTGATTACTAGTCATTATAAATTCAAATTTATAGCAATAAACTTTAGTTATGCTTGTCTATGATCGAGATACTGTGCTCCAGGTCGTCCATATCCGCGGACACGGCTTTGAAGTTTTACCCGGCCGGGTGCACCAATAGCAACACACGCCGATCAACCTCGGAAAAACCAAATCAAAACCCAACGAGGCTTTCACGATCGAACAATCACAGATTTCGAAATATTTCAGGGGCCACCTTTGAGTAGATACCGCGAAGTAAGCAAGCTTGAGACGGACTCAAGGTTAGCGCCAATGGTCAGGCGATCGGGAACCCGAAAACTCGGGGTGTCGATACGCGTAATCACTCCGCCTTCCTAAACAGATGCAGGTGCTATCGTCGCACAATTTAAATACATAAGTAGCATGGCATAAGTACAGGATCGTAAATAAAACCTCAAACTAGTTTGTGGCCCCAAGAAATAAGACGGAATCAAGCTCGCTCGGGGGTCCCATATACCTCCGGATGTGGATAGCGATAAAATCAAAGAATGTATCAAGTACTCGGGGTCCTACGGACACAAGTGGGCGTTCGAAACCAAATATTTTCTATCACCCACCGATGCCTCGCTTATTCAATTTTAGTTGTTAAACAGAATTAAAATGAACGATAAGTAAAACTATGATCATCTCCAACAGCAACATGCGGCAATACCTCAACAATCGTGGCAATCGACGACACGCATAGACTTGAGCAAGCGACTACGACGCGCAAGTCCAACTATCTACCAAACAACAGTGAATAGGGTGTGTCCAAGGCAATATAAGGCTGCAAGGGATATCAAGGGTACGGAAACTAGAGCATCGCAACACAGATAGCAATAGATCAACAGGAGGGAATAAATACTATAAAAGTAAGATAGGTAGAAAGGGGGAGATGCTCGCCTGAAAACATTGTCGAAGGTTCAACCGAAGATCGGGGCGAAGCTCACATCAACTCAACGGCCTTATCCGCGAAGAACCAAATCACTAGAAGGAACACCGGATGCAATATTTAATACAACGGCAGAAGATCGGCATGATGCATGTATGATGCATGGCATGGCAAGGTGCGATGCAATTAGGTCAAGTTAAGTGGAACCGGGGTCCCGACAATTAATTAGATGGTTCATGTTATTTAACTACCCCGCAATTTAGATGTTGTTTTAACAAGGCAAGATTATATCACCGGTTCGCTACACAAGTTTAAATGAGGCCAATATGAGACTAGATTTGCCCGCATATGGGCCCCATATTTAATTATTAGGTGAATCGGCATAAGGCCCCCAAACCACATGGTTATGCATGCAAGTATGACAATTAATGTGCAACAGGTTTTATGTTTAGCATTTATAAAAATAGGGGTTCGGATAAGGGTCACACATTAGGGTTCGACGATCTTGTCCGGGGGTTCGGGGTCGATCTCAGGTCCAGGGTTCGACGGAACGTTCTCGGATACCAGAGGTAGGTCTTGTCGTTCCGGGGCGAAGGACTTGGGTCGGTGTCGGTCGCATCGGATTCTTCCGGGTCGGTGTCGCTCTTGTCGTTGTGAAGCTCTTGTCGGGTCCCACGGGGTCGGTTTTGCCGTTGCGAGGTCTTGTCGGGCCCGCGCCATCGAGTCGGTCTTGGCGTCCGGAAGCGAAGAACTTGTCGCGTCTGCGGTCTCCGGGTAGAAGAACTTGGCTCGCCAGGGTTCGGTCTCGGGGTGCCTCAGGTACGTGAAGGAGTACTCGGCGTTCGTGAGGGAGAACATGGCATGTCGAGCTCGGTCTTCGGGGTCCGTGATCGATGGTCATGGCGTCGGGGTTTCCGGCGTCGGTAGATCTTGACGGTCTTCGGGTTTGGGTATCGGTTCCAGGCGCAATGACCTTGAAGTTCCGGGAAGAAGATCTTGGTGCTCCATCTCTAACATCGGTTGCAGGCATCGGTATACGCTTACGGAGAAGATCTTGGTGATGGGGGAACGTGCGGTGTTGAACAACACATGAACCCAACTTAGGACAACAGGTACACCAGGAAAAACACATAGCTGCAGGAGGCGACACACGCGCGGACGGGCGGTGGACGACGCGAAGGCCGACATCGGCGCAGAGGGCTCGTCCGCCAGGCTCGGTCGGGGACGGCCGTCCTCAGAGAGGGAGGCAGCGGCCGGTTTTCACCGGCGGGCTCGGCAGAGGTGGAGGTCGGCGGCGGCACCAGGGAAGCGGGGCGAGGCGGCGACCGGCGGACAGGTGGTCGGGGGAGCTCGGCGGGGGCAGTCATGGCGACGGGTCTTGCGAGGCAGGCTTGAGGCGGGGCCATGGCTGCGGCCTTCAGCGGGCAGCGGCCGTGAGCCGTCAGCGGCGGGAGGCTGGAAGGGAGGAGGAGAGGAGAGAGAGGCGGGCGACGGTGGAGTGCGGGCGAGGCAGGCCCGGGCGGCTGAGGAGGCGGGCAGCGAGGAGAGGGAGAGCGTCGGGCTGGGAGAGAGCACGGGGGAGGAGGAAGAAGGCCACGTCGGTGGGGAACAGGGGCCTGCGGGTGGGACCGCGCGTGGACCAGGGGCGCAGGCAGTTGGGGGTGGTCTGAGCGCTGCGTGCGTGTAGTGCGTGTGTGTGGGGTGTGTGGGCCTGGGGGTGTGAGTTGGCAGGTGGGTGAGAGGAAGTGGGGGTTGGGTCTAGTCTAGGTGGCAAAAGGGGATTGGGTGAGGGAGAGGAGTGGGTGAGATGGCGTCCATCGATTGGTCCGGGTGAGGTGGAGGCTGGGTGTGGGTAGTTTAGTTGGTAGGTTTAGGAATAGAGGTGGGCCGATTTAAAAATGGGGTGGTCGTTCGGGTCTAACCGGCCCGTTCGACTGCCCCCGCTAAAAACAATTGAACTTTTTATTTGATTTAAACGGGCCGTGTGCAAACCGATAGCGGCCAAAATAATTAATCCGGAGAACCGGGCTTTGCATTTGAATGAAGTTGGGCCGTTTTAGAAAACAACACGGGCTTTGCGAAAATAGTTTTATGCAAACAATGCATGATGATGACGATGCAATGCACAAATTCAACGCGATTTTCTAGTAGTGGTTTTGCGGGATGCCACATATACAGAACAAAGATCCAAATCACCTTGAAAACGGTAGAGCATCCAGCTACGGACAAGATGCAAATGGGGCTAAGAGCCCTGAAGAATAACCAATTGCGTCCATAACCCTGCCCAGGCCAAGCCGGAAGGGTAACCCTGCTAACGACGTCGATCTCAAAACCTGCTTAAACAAAAGGGGTGCCGACAAAGGGCAAAAGGAAAAGAGGAGCGTCAGTACTGAGGCCAGTACACGGTGAGGCTAGAATTCGGTGGTCCTCGCCTACATATGTATGGTGGACTGAAGCGGCAGCGGCAGCATGCACTAAACAACCTATAGAGACTCGATACAACTGGCGTCAATCAGAGAGGGGTAAGAAGGACCTATCCGGAACCAACCTGATTCTACCATCAAACAAACCCATCCTGGTGTTTCCCCCTCGAGACCAAACGAGGAAGTCAACCGAGGAACTCACACCGTTGGCAGTTTTACTTATTCGGTTATCGTTGCAGTAATTACTAGACAGGTATAGATAATCATCCTGATAAAATAAGCAGTGGGCACTTTTAGTTAACCATTCCGTTGTAGTTGCGACACTTACTAGTCAGATACAATAGCATGAGATATCCCAAAACCCAGCAGTTGTTGGTACTTTTACTTAGCCATTCCGTTGTAGTGAAGCTGATTACTAGTCATATCGGATACAAGTCAATTTATAACAGTAAACTTTAGTTATAGTTGTCTATGATCAAGCACTGTGCTCCAAGTCGTCCATAACCGCAGACACGGCTTCTCGAAAAGATTTAACCTGCAGGGTGCACCAAAGTATCCACAGCACTTGACCCTTTTGCGGATCGTTAACATACACCCATCGGTATGTCGGGGCCTAAGTCACGACGTTCCCGCACCAAAGCAAGTACATGGGGCCACCCCACCAAGTCGAACCATAGCGAAGTCGGCGGTCTCGAGACGGACTTAGGGTTTGGGTAGACGGCTGTGACGACAAGAAATCCCAAAATCGACCGCCGACACCGCCAAAACGTGTCCGATCCTAACAAGATGCAGGTGCTCCTCGCAAACGTAAATAAAGCGATAAAGCATGGCATAAGTAGGATAGTAAATAAAACCTCAACTAGTTGTGGCCCCCATTACAATACTTTGAAATCAGTAATAATCAATGGGGGCCCATATCTCCCAACCTGGTTAGCGCTCGATCTCGGAACAGTGTCAAGAACTCGGGTCCTACGGACACAAGTCGTGATCGGAAACCAACATTATCTATCACCCACCGATGCCTCTGCTTACTTACTTCAATTTTAGTTGTTAAACAGTAATTAAAGTGAACGGAAAGTAAAGCCATGATCATCTCCAACATCAACATGCGGCCATTACTCCAACACTGTGGTACTTGACGAAAGGCAACAACACTTGAGCAAGCGACTACGACACGCATGTCCAACTATCTACCAAACAACAGGTAATAGGATGTGTCCAAGGCAATATATGGCTGCAAGGGATATCACGGGTACGGAAACTAGAGCATCGCAACACAGATAGCAATAGATCAACAGGAGGGAATAAATACTATAAAAGTAAGATAGGTAGAAAGGGGGGGAGATGCTCGCCTGAAAACATTGTCGAAGGTTCATCCGAAGATCGGGTCGAAGCTCACATCAACTCAACGGCCTTATCCGTGAAGAAGCAAAACACTAGAAGAAACACCGGGTGCAATATTTAATACAACGGCAGAAGATCGGCATGATGCATGTATGATGTATGGCAAGGCAAAGGTGCGATGCAATTAGGTCATATTAAGCGGAACCGGGGTCCCGACAATTAATTAAATGGTTCAAGTTGTTTAGCTACCCCGCAATTAAATGTTGTCTTAGCATGGCAGAAGATAGCACCGATGCTACTGGCTAAGTCGAAGTCAACGCACGGCGTGGCAAGCACTGCGTCGGCGATGGATAAAGCAATGCGCCGGCGAGCTCGAGGCGGACGATGGATGGCCGGGCTGGCAGAGGCGGCCAGGAGGCGAAGTGGAGGCGCTCATGATCGGCGGGCGGTGGAGGAGAGGGTGGAGGCCAGTAGCGTGGTCGCTGGGAGGATGGGTCTGGCAAGCGCTGGGTGGGAGGTTGAGGGAGAGAGGTGGCAAAGGAGCTCGATCCAGGCTGGTGATGGGAGGCGGGCTGGCGGGCGAAGGAGGGCGGCAATGAGCAGCCATGGCGGCGCTGCATCGAGCGGGGATGGAGAGGAGGCCGACAGGGGCGCAGGGTCTCGGGAAGATAGGGACGGGGACGGGCAGGTGGAAGCGGGGGCCGCTACGTGGGTGGGGCCAGGGTGTCGGGGTGGGGTGAGTTTGTGTGGTGTGGAACGGAAGTGGCCAGGGCTAGCGGGTGGGGGTTACGATCGGGAGCATGCGTGCGTGCTATGCCGCGGAGGATGGTTGGCGGCGGGGGAGGGAAAAAGGGGTGGGGTAGGTAGGATTGCTGGGGCTTAGGGTTAGGTTGAGATTAGGGTTTGTCTAGGTGGGGACTAGGGTTTTATTTTCTGGGTTATAGGTGGGCTCCGGTTGGGCCTTTGGGCCTGGCCGGTTGTCTGCCTCCCTAGACAAAATAGATAGTTTTATTTATTTAGTTTATTTTAAATAGTCTTTTGTAAATAGTTTTTAGGCAAACCGAGATATCCGGAACATCAGAGTTTTGATTTAAATAAAGAGGAAGGTAATTTAGAAAATAAAGATAAGATTTTTAGCAAAGTTCTTTAGTGCTGAAAATATGCATGATGTCATGATGATGCAATGCACAAAAACAACGCGATTTTCTAGTAGTGGTTTTGCGGGATGCCACACCAGGTAAGTTCTTGTCACCATAAGTATTTCCATATCATTGAGAAACACCAACGGGGTACCCCTTGCACATGGTACAGGAGCTTTCCCAAAACCAAAATGACAAGGCAAGCAGACAATGATCATCTCACCAATTCTTCTTATGTACCATGGGAATATATTGCTTTTTCTCTTTCCTCTTTTCTCAATGTGTCTCTCATTTTTTATAAGTGGAATGCTTCATAGATGTCACTATGCTGATGCTGCAAGTTTCTGTTGGAATTATGCCCTAGAGGCAATAATAAAGATGTTATTATTATAATTCTTGTTCATGATAAAGTTTATATTCCATGCTAGAATTGTATTAAGCGGAAACTTTGATACTTGTGTGGTTTATGAACAACACCGTGTCCCTAGTACGCCTCTATGGACTAGCTCATTGATTAATGATGGTTAAGGTTTCCTAACCATAGACATGAGTTGTCGATTAATAATGAGATCATGTCATTAGGAGAATGATATGATGGACAGACCCAAATTAAGTAGAGCAATTAGATCGTGTCATCGTGTTCATATTTGCAAAACTTTTTCCTATGTAAAGTATTGTATTCCTTAGACCATGAGATAATACAACTCCCTGGTATCGGAAGAAAGATTTGAGGTCATCAAACGTCATCCTATGTGAGGATGATCATAAAGGTGTCTCTCAGGTGATCGGAAAGTACTTGTTGGGTTGTATGTATCGAGATGGAATTTGTCCCTCCCGAGTCGGAGAGATATACTTCGGGCCCACTCAGTAATCGATATCAACACCGCTTGCAAGCACGTGGTTAAGGAAATAATCACAAAGTGATATCGGCTTACAGAACGAGTAAAGTACTTGTTGTGGACGAGATTGAACTAGGTATGTCGATACCAACGATCGAATCTCGGGCAAGTAAAATATCGCGTGACGAAGGGAATACATATATGGGATTAATTGAATCCTGGCATCATGGTTCATCCGATATGATCATCAATGAATATGTGGGAGTCAATATGGGTTTCGAGATCCCGCTATTGATTATTGATAGAAGATCATGTCTGCATATTCTCGAACCCGTAGGGTCACACACTTAACGTGCATCGACGCTAGGATAGAATGGATAATTGGTTTAAGAGTTTTTGTTCGGAGTCTCAGATGAGACCCAGGACATCACGAGAGGTTCCAGAATGGTCCGTAGAATAAGATTCATATAAAGGAAAGCAGTTTTTGGATTTCGGAATCGTTTCGGAGTTTATCGGTATTGTACCGAAGGTTCTAGAAGGTTCCGGAGTGGGACCAACATGGGCCCACTTGTCGGAGGCCTGCGTGGGCCTAAGGGGAAGTTCCCTGGCCGCTTTGGGCCAGGGGCACAAGGCCCCTAAGGCCCAGTCGGCCAGCCCTCAGGGGAAACCCTAAGCGAACCTTCTAGAAGGGGGGGATGACTTGCCCCCCAATCCACCCCTTGGGCCGCCGCCCTAGGGCTTGGAGGAGGGGTCAAGGGGGACGGACAGCCCCCTATATAAGGAGGGCAGGGGCGCAGCCTCCCCCACTCTAAACCTAGCTGCCGTCCTACTGTTGCCCCTCCACCTCTCTTTCTCTCCCGACTGCGCGTAGGCGAAGCCCTGCCGCAGAAACTCTTCACCATAAGAACCACGCCGTCGTGCTGCAGATCCAATCTATCTCTCCACCATACTTGCTGGACCATGGAAAGGAGGAGATGTCGCTGCACCGTACATGTGCATCTATCGGAGGCACTGCCACTTGCAGCGCAGGATCGGATCGGATCGGATCGGATCGCTAGGAGACGGCGAGTACGACTACGTCAACCATGTTCTGTTGAACGTTTCCGCTGTGCGATTTCTTCAAGGGTATGAAGATCTCATCAATCAATTTCGTTGATTACATCTCCTAGATTAGATCTTGGCTTTCTTGTTCGCATCCATAGAATTTTTTTGATTTACTATGCTGCGAAACCCATCAGTGGTATCAGAGCTAGATCTATGCGTAGATGTGTTTCACGAGTAGAACGCAACATGCTTGTTGCAGTCGTTGATGTTTTCTGTTGCAAACCTCTTGTGTATTTCTTATGGCGCGGCATAGTGAGATCGAAGCGGTCCAGGCCAACTTTACGCGACTTTGTTCGCGAGACCGGCTCCGCACTTGACGTGTGGCTTGTTCCACATATGCGGATGGTGGATGCCAGTTTCTCTCACTATAGTAGTCATGGGATTTACAACGGATGTTAGCAACCATAATATCACTGTTGTGGCTTTCCGTAGGTAAGAATCGTTCTTAGCTTGTTACTCCCATAAGCCACGTAAAACATGCAACAACAAAGTAGAGGCGTCTAACTTGTTTTTGCATGGAGTGTTTTGTGATATGGTATGGCCCAAGACATGATGTGCATGAATTGAGATGTGTGCAATGATCATGTTTTGTAATATTTCACGACTTGCATGTCGATGAGTTCACAACCGGCAGGGCCGTATGGTTGTCTTTATAATTGTGTATGACCTGCGTGTCAACTTCTTATACGCCATGTAATAGCTTTACTTTATCGCTAAGTAGTTAGCAATAGTTGTAGTTGCTATTCATGGTGGAGGCAATCATGGTGGAGTGATGGAGATCATGCTGGCGCGCACAAGATGGAGATCATTGTGCGGAGATTGGCTATACCATGTCACATAAAATTATATGCATGTGATGTTTATCCTTTTATGTATCTTATTATGATTAGATCGCGACGGTAGCATTATAAGATGATTCCTCACTTAAAGATCAAGATAATATTGTGTTCTCCCCATGTATGCACCGTTGCGAAAGTTCATCGTTTTCAAGCACCTCGTGATGATCGGGTGCTATAAACTCTACGTTCACATACAATGGGTGCAAGCCAGTTTTGCACACGCGGAAATACTTGGGTTTGACTTGACGAGCCTAGCATGTACAGACATGGCCTCGGAACACACGAACCAAAAGGTTAAACATGGGTCATATGAATGATATGATCGACACTTTGTTGTCCACCATTGAAACCACATCTCTTCTCGTGAAGATCGGATTAGGTGTGGTGAATTTGGATCGTGTTCACTAAACAACTTGAGGTATGTTGAATTTAGTGGGAGTTCATCTAGTAATTTTATTAAGTTGAACTAGTTATCATGAACATAGTCTAAATTGTATTTGCAAATTTTGTAGATCAAATGGCTAAGTCCAACTTCAACTTTAACGTTTTTGTTGAGAAAGAAAAGCTTAAGAACAATGGGTCTAACTTCACCAACTAGTTCCGCAATCTGAGAATCATTCTCGTTGGCGGACAAAAAGCCTATGTACTTGACAAAGCGCTAGGTGACACCCCTGCTACTGATGCACCGGCTGATGAAAAAGTTGTTTATCAGTCACGCAAAGATGATTATGGAGTGATTAAGAGTACCATGTTGTTTTCTATGGAACCAAAACTTCAAAATCGTTTTAAGGAGTTCGGCGGGCCCTTTGAGATACTTGAGGAACTGAAAACCATGTTTCAGACTCAGGCCCGTTCTGAGAGATATGAGATCTCTGAGAAGTTCTTTAACTGCAAGATGGAGGAAGGGAGTTCCGTTAGTGAGCACGCCATTAAGATGTCGGGCTACACTCAACGTCTTGAGGAACTGGACTACAAGATTCCAGACGAACTCAAGTTTGACAGAGTTCTGCAATCACTCCCTCCTAGCTACAAAGGTTTTGTAGTTACTCACAATCAAATTGGTTCCACTAATACGATCACTGAGCTCTTCGCTAAGCTGAAAGCTGCGGAGGTGGATATCAAGAAATATAATCATGTGTTGATGGTCAGCAAGACCACTAGCTTTAAGAAAGCTAAGGGTGCAAAGAAATCCTTCAAGAAAGGCAGCGGCAAGCGCGTTGCCCCTGCTGAGAAGAAGCACAAGTCTGGACCTAAGCCGGACACTGAGTGCTTCTATTGCAAGGACAAGGGTCACTGGAAGCGCAACTGTCCGAAGTACTTAGCGGACAAGAAGGCTGGCACCATTAAAGGTATATTTGATATACATGTTATTGATGTTTACCTTACTAGCGCTTGTTGTAGTGCCTGGGTATATGATACTGGTTCAGTTGATAATATTTGTAACTCGAAATAGGAGCTACGGAATAGACGGAGGCTAGCAAGGGATGAGGTGACGATGCATGTTGGCAATGGATTAAAAGTTGATGTGATGGCCGTCGGCACACTCTCCTTAGTTTTACCTTCGGGATTAGTTTTAAACCTTAATAAGTGTTATTATGTGCCTGCGTTGAGCATGAACATTATATATGGATTGTGTTTATTGCAAGACGGTTATTCATTTAAATCATAGAATAATGGTTGTTCTATTTATATGAATAACATCTTTTATGGTCATGCACCTGTTGTGAATGGTTTATTTCTTCTGAATCTCGAAAGCAATGAAACGCACATCCATAACTTTGAGGCTAAGAGATGCAAAGTAGATAGTGATAATCCAACTTATTTATGGCACTACCGTCTAGGTCATATTGGTGTAAAACGCATGAAGAAACTTCATTCTGATGGACTTTTGGAGTCTCTTGATTTTGAATCATTTGACACGTGCGAGCCGTGCCTCATGGGCAAGATGATCAAAACCTCGTTCTCCAGAATAATGGAGCGAGCAGCGGACTTATTGGAAATCATACATACCGATGTATGCGGACCAATGAGTGTTTCGACGCGCAGTGGATATCGCTATTTTCTCACTTTGACTGATGACTTAAGTAGATATGGGTATATCTATTTAATGAAACATAAATCTGAAACATTTGAAAAGTTCAAAGAATTTCATAACGAAGTGGAAAACCATCGTAACAGGAAAATTAAATTTCTACGATCCGATCGTGGAGGTGAATATTTGAGTTATGATTTTCTCACGCATCTTAAAGCAAGCGGAGTTGTTTCGCAACTCACGCCACCCGAAACACCACAGCGCAATGGTGTGTCTGAACGCCGGAATCGAACTCTATTAGATATGGTGCGATCAATGATATCCTTACAGATTTGCCGTTATCATTTTGGGGTTATGCATTAGAAACCGCTGCATTCACTTTAAATAGGGCACCATCTAAATCCGTTGAGACGACACCGTATGAACTATGATTTGGTGCTAAACCTAAGTTGTCGTTTCTTACAGTTTGGGGATGCGAAGCTTACGTTAAGAAGTTGATGACGGACAAGCTCGAACCCAAAGCGGAGAAATGCGTGTTCATAGGATACCCTAAGGAAACGATTGGGTATACCTTGTACCACAGATCCGAAGGCAAAGTGTTTGTTGCAAAGAACGGATACTTTCTTGATAAGGAGTTTCTCTCGAAAGAATTGAGTGAGAGGAAGGTAGAGCTAGACGAGGTTATTGAACCTTCTCTCGAGTTGGAGAGTAGCGCAGCACCTGAAATTATTCCAGTGCCGTCTGCACCAACAATAGAGGAAGCTAATGACGAGGATCATGAAACTTTGAACGATGCTACTACTGAACTTCGCAGGTCGACAAGGTCACGTGCCACTCCTGAATGGTACGGCAACCGTGTCTTAACCTTCTTGTTGTTAGACAACAGTGAACCTGCGAATTATGAGGAAGCAATGATGAGCCTAGACTCTGAGAAATGGCTAGAGGCCATGAAATCCGAATTGGGATCCATGAGCGAAAACCAAGTATGGACTTTGGTGGGCCCTCCTAGCGACCGTAAGGCCGTTGAGTGCAAATGGATTTTCAAGAAGAAAACAGACACGGATGGTAATGTTACTGTCTATAAAGCTTGGCTTGTCGCAAAAGGGTTTCGGCAAATTCAAGGTGTTGACTACGATGAGACTTTCTCTCCCGTAGCAATGTTTAAGTCTATTCGGATTTTATTAGCAAATGCTACATTTCATGATTATGAAATATGCCAGATGGATGTCAAGACTGCGTTCCTCAATGGCAACATTGATGAAGAGTTGTATATGATGCAGCCCGAAGGTTTTGTCGATCCTAAGGATGCTAATAAGGTGTGCAAACTTCAGCGTTCCATTTATGGATTGAAGCAAGCATCTTGGAGTTGGAACCTTCGTTTTGATCAAGTGATCAAGAGTTTTATATTTGTTCCAAATTGCTACGAAGCCTGTATCTACAAGAAAGTGAGTTGGAGCTCGGTGACATTTGTAGTACTATATGTGGATGACATATTGATTATTGGAAATGACATTGGTATGCTTAACGATGTGAAGAGTTATTTGAATAAATGTTTTTCAATGAAAGACCTAGGAGAAGCTGCTTATATATTAGGCATCAAAATCTATAGAGATAGACAAAGACGTCTAATAGCTTTAAGACAAAGTACATATCTAGGCAAAGTTCTGAAAAGGTTCAGAATGGATAAAGCAAAGAAAGGTTCATTGCCCATGTTGTCAGGTAAGATATTGAGCAAGGCTCAGTGTCCAGCTATGGTAAAATATAGAGATACTATGAGCAAAATGCCATATGCCTCGGCCATAGGTTCTATCATGTATGCCATGCTATGTACTAGACCGGATGTGTCCAATGCTCTTAGTTTGACGAGCAGATACCAAATTGATCCAGGGGTGGAACACTGGAAAGCCGTAAATAACATCCTAAAGTATTTAAATAGGACTAAAGAAATGTTCTTGGTGTATGGAGGTGATGATCAGCTCTTCGTAAAAGGTTACGTCGACGCTAGTTTCGACACCGACCCGGATGATTCTAAATCTCAGACAGGATACGTTTATATTTTGAATGGTGGAGCTGTGAGCTGGAGAAGCTGCAAGCAAAGCGTGATCGCAGGATCTACAACAGAAGCGGAATACATGGCTGCTTCAGAAGCGTCAAGTGAAAGAGTTTGTATCAGGAACTTCATCACTGAGCTTGGTGTGGTTCCAAGTGCCTTAGACCCACTGGAGATATTGTGCGACAACACTGGCGCCATAGCACTGGCTAAGGAACCAAGATATCATCCAAATACCAAGCACATCAACCGCCGTTTTCATATAATTCGAGATTATATAGCAGATGGAGATCTGAAGATTAGCAAAGTACATACGGATCTGAATGTCGCAGATCTGTTGACTAAACCTCTTCCACGAGCAAAACATGATCAACACCTTAATGCCATGGGTGTTAGATTGTTGCCAGATGTAAACTAAATTATTTACTCTAGTGCAAGTGGGAGACTGTTGGAATTATGCCCTAGAGGCAAGTGGGAGACTAGTTCATTGATTAATGATGGTTAAGGTTTCCTAACCATAGACATGAGTTGTCGATTAATAATGAGATCATGTCATTAGGAGAATGATATGATGGACAGACCCAAATTAAGCAGAGCAATTAGATCGTGTCATCGTGTTCATCTTTGCGAAGGTCAAGTATTGTATTCCTTAGACCATGAGATAATACAACTCCCTGGTATCGTAAGAAAGCTTTGAGGTCATCAAACGTCATCCTATGTGAGGATGATCATAAAGGTGTCTCTCAGGTGATCGGAAAGTACTTGTTGGGTTGTATGTATCGATATGGAATTTGTCCCTCCCGAGTCGGATAGATATACTTCGGGCCCACTCGGTAATCGATATCAAAACCGCTTGCAAGCACGTGGTTAAGGAGTTAATCACAAAGTGATATCGGATTACGGAACGAGTGAAGTACTTGCTGTGAATGAGATTGAACTAGGTATGCCGATACCAACGATCGAATCTCGGGCAAGTAAAATATCGCGTGACAAAGGGAATACCTATATGGGATTAATTGAATCATGGCATCGTGGTTCATCCGATATGATCGTCAATGAATATGTGGGAGTCAATATGGGTTTCTATATCCTGCTGTTGATTATTTATAGAAGATCATGTCTGCATATTCTCGAACCCGTAGGGTCACACACTTAACGTGCATCGACACTAGGATAGAATGGATAATTGGTTTATGAGTTTTTGTTTGGAGTCTCGGGTGAGACCCAAGACATCACGAGAGGTTCCGGAATGGTCTGGAGAATAAGATTCATATAAAGGAAAGCCGTTTTTGGATTTCGGAATCGTTTTGGAGTTTATCGGTATTGTACCAAAAGGTTCTAGAAGGTTCCGGAGTGGGACCAACGTGGGCCCACTTGTCGGAGGCCTGCGTGGGCCTAAGGGTAAGTGCCCTGGCCGCTTTGGGCCAGGGGCACAAGGCCCCTAAGGCCCAGCCGGCCATCCCTCAGGGGAAACCCTAAGGGAACCTTCTAGAAGGGGGGGATGACTTGCCCCCCACTCCACCCCTTGGGCCGCCGCCCTAGGTCTTGGAGGAGGGTTCAAGGGGGCCGGCCAGCCCCCTATATAAGGAGGGAAGGGGCGCAGCCTCCCCCCACTCTAACCCTATCCGCCGTCCTACTACTGCCTCTCCACCTCTCTCTCTCCCGACTGCGCGTAGGCGAAGCCCTGCCGCAGAAACTCTCCACCATAAGCACCACGTCGTCGTGCTGCAGATCCAATCTATATCTCCACCATACTTGCTGGACCAAGGAAAGGAGGAGACGTCGTTGCACCGTACGTGTGCATCTCTCGAAGGCGCCGCCACTTGCGGCGTAGGATCGGATCGGATCACGAGGAGGAGACGGTGAGTACGACTACGTCAACCACATTCTGTTGAACATTTCCGCTGTGCGATTTCTTCAAGGGTATGAAGATCTCATCAATCTCTCTCATTGATTACATCTCCTAGATTAGATCTTGGCTTTGTTGTTCGCATCCGTAGAATTTTTTTGATTTACTATGCTGCGAAACCCATCAGTTTCCACCATGATTAGGCATGGCTTAGGCTAGCGGCCCAGGCATTTCTCTAACACAGAATACAAACTCCATGGACTTACAAGTTCCCACTTCATTTCACACCGGTAACATCCATAGACAAAAGAGCATGATATCAACGGAGTACAAAAAGTACAAGTGCAATATTGAAAACGTTCCTCATGACAGCACGGTTCTGCTAATCCCAACTTATAAGTGCAAGCATATACAACAAAGTTTCCTCAATGGTTCAAGTTTATTAGGGGCAAAGAATAAAATGTGCCATCAAGTTCATGAGGGCTTTAATCACTAAGTTTTCACATAACAAAATAGTTTTTAATTGGAAGATAGTTGAAAACAAGAATATACTTGGAATGGTGTAACACACCATGCATAGGAGTTTATAGTGGACACTTTGGAATAATTGGTTTCTTGGGAGTTGGAGGCATGAGTAGAACTCACTCATACAAGTGGAGGCTAGCAAAAGACTGGGAGCAACCAACTAAGAGAGCAATAATGTCCATAATTATGCAATGCAACAAAGCAAACTAATCAAAGCAAAGAGTGGTACTACAAGTCAAGGACTAAATGATCAAGAGGCTAATGGTGACTTGTCATAGTCATAACGTGGTGTAATCATATGCCAAGTCAACCCAAGCAAAACATCAAAGGAGAATACCACAATACTATGCTTTTGCATGTTAAAACAACGCATAATTTCTTCAAGGCACACTAAGCAATCCCAATTGTTTGGAACAAGACATGCTACAACAATAATCACTAATCATAATGCTAAAACAACACCTAGCATGTCATGCTAAAATCTAAGTCACAGTCAATGCAAGCTCCTCTTGCACTTCAAGCAAGAACTTACTACTCCTTTCCAAACACCAAGCAAACTTATTTGCAAAACAACACAGCGAGAATGGAGATCCAAACTTCTTTATTCAAGGAAACTAAACAACCTAAGCAAAGCAAACAAAAACTAAGACGCTCCAAGAACAACACAACTGTGCATGAAACAATAAAAGTGAAGTGTCTAGACAGACCTAAGTTTTTATTGATGAAGAAGGGGATGCCTTGGGCATCCCCAAGCTTTGACGCTTGTACCTCTTGGATATTTCTTGGGGTGACACCATTTTGGAATCCCCAAGCTTGAGCTCTTATCCATTCTTCATCTTATTGCATCATTCTCTCTCTACACCTGAAAATTTTCTTTCATACAAAACTTCACACAATCTTCATTAGCAACATTAGCTTATTCAAAAGATATTGGACCGCTGGAAAAGCTTTGGAACAACTTTTCACTAAATACACAAGATACTGAAGTAACTCCTTCAAATAAACTCAATTTACCTGAAGAGAGATCAAAAAGGAATCAATAAGAAGCAAATGCAAATAATGGCAGAAATCTGTCAAAACATACCAGCAGGTATAAACGAATTTTTTTGAACATCTTGTGTTGCTCAAATAAAATATTGTTGTACTAACGAAAGTTAGCCAACATACTGGGAGATTTATTAGTAAATTATGAGATCAATCCGATTTACAGAGCCTCCTCGCGAATTTTTTTGGTGGAGGACAGAAATCTGTTTCGGGACAGCAACTCCCCAAATCTTACTTCCCTCTCATTAGAGGTCATTCTTGGCACAAAAATCAAACAAAAGGATAAGGAGAGGTCATTACAGAAGTAATAACTTCCAAGGCTCAAGGCAACTCCTGGGTTATTTCCCAACAAGTACTTTTCTTTAACGCCTTTAACTTAGGCACAAGAAGCAAGAAGAATCAAGTATTTTCAAATAAAGAAGCATTAACATCAAATCTTGCTTTCAAAGGAGGAGCAAAAATCAACTTCTCTCTCCTAATAGGGAAGTGTTCAATACCTTTCTTGAATGGAAATTGATATTTGATGGTGCCTTCTTTCATATCAGTGATGACACCAACTGTTCTAAGAAAAGGTATTCCCAAAGTAATAGGACAAGAAGCATTGTATTCAACGTCCAAAACATAGAAATCCACAGGGACATAAGCATTTTTTAACCATAATGAGAACATCATTAATACTCCCCATGAGTTTCTTCTTAGCATTATCATTGAGTGGGATATTCAAATAACAATCTTCTAATGGTGGTAAATCAAGCATTTCATAAATCTTCCTAGGCATAATAGAGATACTAGAACCAAGATCACATGAAGCTTTGAGATCAAAGTCATTCACTTGCATATTAATAATGGGTTCCCAACTATATTCTACTTTCCTAGGAATAAAAGCTTTGTGTTTTAGCCTCTCTTCCTTAATCTTAACAAGAGCATCTGTAATGTGTTTGGTAAAGGCAACATGCATATCACTAGCATCAGGACTTCTAGCAAGCTTTCGTAGGAACATAATCACTTCAGAAATATTGCAACCATCAATATCAAATCAAACTTAGCATCACTAGTAGTAGGATCAATAGGCTTAGGCATAGTAGGAGGAGGAGGAGGAATAGGGGCTACTTGTGGTTTAGTGGTGATTGTGCACACACTATTGTTTCTATCAATTTCAGCTTCCCTTTCCCACCTAGCATGAAGTTGAGATAACAACCTAACATTTTCATCAATAGTAACTTGTATGGCATGAGCAGTAGCAAAGGTGTTTTCCATAGTTTAAGGTTGAGCAGCCATTTTGTTAACCAAGGAAGTTTGAGCTTCAAACAAAGAGGATACATTTTTATCAACAGTTAAAAGCTTTTCCTCTATAGTCTTATTGAAAGTGATTTGTTTACTAATAAAGTCCTTGAGCATTACTTCAAGTTCAGAAGGGGCACTTCTAGCATTATTGTAAGAGCTTCCATAGGAATTGCCATTATTAGGAGGATAAGGCCTATAATTGTTGTTACTACCAAAATTATTCCTATAGGCATTGTTGTTGAAATTGTTGTTTCTAATGAAGTTCACATCAACTTGCTCTTCTTGAGCAACCAAAGAGGCCAAGGAAACACTATTAGGATCTATAGGAGCTTTCCCATTAACAAGCATAGCCATAATAACATCACATAGGTGTTGGAAGCAATGTGGAGACCTGCACAACACAAACTCAAGACTCTGTCCCAACGAATCAGTGAGGTTGTCAAGCTCACTGGTTTGCTGTAACAAATGATTAAACGTATGGTGTGGAGGGTAATGGTTTGCAGCAAGTAAATAAGTAACAGTGGAAGATGTATCAATGGTAAAGATTGGAACGGGGTCCATAGTTCACTAGAGGTGCTCTCCTTAGATAAACAACATGGCATGAAGGGTAAACAAATTACAACGGGGCAATTGACAGGAACTGAGCAAGGCATAACAATGCAATTACTAGCCATAAAGATCCTATGAGGTTGATTAGGCAATACAACAATATACATAGACCGTAATCCAACTACATCTATGACTAGAAGTCCACCTTCAGGTTATCATCCGAACCCCCTCCAGTATTAAGTTGCAAGCAAGAGACAAATGCTTTAAGCAAAGTGTGTAAGGTAAACAGTCCACATGTTCCATGAACAAGAGACCGTTGTTTTATCCCTAGTATAAATAGCACATCTACAACCGAAGAGATTATTGTCACTTCCCTTGGAAACTAGAGGCATGAACCCGCTATCGAGCATAAATACTCCCTCTTGGAGTCACTAGCAACTACTTGGCCAAGATAACCACTAGCAACGGAGAGCATGCAAGATCACAAACAACACAGACATAATAGAATCATAAAGATAGAACCATTAATCAAACCAACATAATAATCTCAATATCCATCGGATCCCCACAACATGCATGATTACAAATAGATTAGATCTTGATCATGAATGGAGCTCACAAGATCTATACATGAAAGCACAAAGGAGGAGATACAACCATCTAGCTACTACATGGACCCATAGTCCAAGGTGGAACTACTCACAAATCATATCGGAGAGAAGGCCACCGGGATCATCTTCCCTCCGGCAGGGTGCCGAGAAGAGCTTCAGATCCCCCCGATCTAGGGACGATGGTGGCAGCGACTACAGACGGTTTCGTGGAATATTGATCGGGTACTGAGAGTTTCTGCATCGGGGGCTTCTTATAGGCGAAGAGGGAGACTGAGGCGGCCGCCAAGGCAGCCAAACCCTAGCCACGCGCGGGCTAGGGTGTGGCATCCCGCAAAAACCACTACTAGAAAATCGCGGTGTTTTTGTGCATTGCATCATCATGGCCGCATGCTCATGTCATCATGCCACATTGCATTTGAGCATCGTCATATCTTCATGCATATGTCTGTCTAAAACTATTTCCGAAAAGCCTATTTTGTTTTCCACTAGCCCTTCTTATTTCAAAGTATCGAGTCGGTTTGTCCGGATCATTGTTTTGACTAAAAACTATTTATAAAATCTTTTACAATTGAAAAATAATAAAAACTATTTTTGTCGGGAAGGCCGTCCAACCGTCCAGACCACCTACTACCCGGCCCAAAAGAAAACCCTAGTCTAAAATATCTAGTCCTAATTCTACCCAATCCTAGTCTACCCAGCCCCCTCCACCTCACCCCGACCAATCCCCTCCCTCAACCTCACCGTTCCCTCCACCTCATCCTCCACACCGCCACATCACCAATCCTTGCTCCACCCCCTCTCCCTTTGGGCCCACCTCCCCACCAAGACACCATGCGCTCACAGCCCAGCTACCCTCTCTCTCTCTCCCCACACTGGACCCACCTCTCGGGCCTACCACCCACCTTCCCTGTCGGCCCACCCATGGTCCCGCCCCTCCCCACCTACCCTCCTCTCTCCCTCCTCCTCCTCCTCTCCTCACGCCTGCACCGGCCACCGCCTCCCCGGTCCTCTCCCACCTCCCGCCTCTCCTCTCACGGCCGCCTCCTTCCCGCCATCGGCCAGATCCTCCTCCTCGCCTCCCCGCCTCCGGCCGCGCCTCCTCCGCGCCTCCTCCGTCGCCAGATCCCGCCCGCCGCTCCTCCCGCCTCCGGCGCCTCCTCCGTCGCCCAGAGCCTCGGCCCGCCTCGCCAGCGCCTCCGCGCCTCCACCCGCCCACCTCTATGTGGCATCCCGCAAAACCACTACTAGAAAATCGCTTATTGTTTTATGTTCGAGCATCCTCATTACATCATCATGCATACTTTGCCTAAAACTATTTTCGAAAGTCCCTATTTTGTCTTCTAAAAATATCCCTTTCTTTATTCAAATGCGAAACCCTGTTATTTCCGGATATTTTAATTGTCTAAAAACGTCTTGCAAAAAAATCCTTTAAAAATAAAATAAACATGAAAAGTTTTATTAGGGGAGGCAGCCGGCCAGGCCCAAAGGCCCAGCCAACCAGCCTACAACCCCAAACCCTAATTCTACTCTAACCAAACCCTAACCATAACCTACCCCATCCCCCAACACTCCCAGCCGCCGCCACCCCTTGGCTCCACACGCCACACACGCGCGCCTGCCTGGACCCACTCCCATCGCCCTCGGGCCCCACCACCCACTACCCCTCGTTCAACCCCGCGCCCACCTGCCTCCCGATCGACCTCGTCCACCAACCGCCACCCCGCCTGCGTCCCTGGCCCACTCGCTCCCCTGCCTCTCCCCACGATCCCCGTCGCCACCTTCCCCCACCCGACGCTCCTCACTTCTTCCTTCCTTCCTCCCCTCATGACGCCTCCTCCGCTCCGGCTCCGCCTGCCAAGCTGCCTCCCTCCTCTCTGACCAACCGTCGCCATCCTCCTCCCCACCGTCGTCGCCGGCGCCTCTCCTCTCGCGTCGCCGGCCCGGCCTCTCCTCACCGCCCCGCTCCCTGGGCCCCACCCCGACCGCCTCGTCTCCTGCCCGTTTCCCTCTCCTGGCGCCGCTACCATCGCTGGTCCGTCCCGGCCGGCTCCGGCGAGGCCTAGCTCTGTTGACCACATCCCAAACGCCAGCTCCTCATCCTTCACCTATTCTACGGCGTAGAACCTTCGATTTGTTGTCCCCAAGACGAACCCTAGCCCGGGTCGCTGGATCTCGATCCAGTCTACCTCCCGGAGGCCAGACCAGCCTAGCGCCGGGAGGGACGCCAATGTGCTTCACTTCCTCCACATCCCCTCCACCTGCTGTCCGGGGAGCACGCACAGACGTATCAGGAGCGCCAGGATCCGTGTTGTCCGGTCGTCATGCCAGCGCTCGTCTCTGTGGCCGGCTGAGCCATGGCGAGCTAGCCCGGGCAGGGGTCAAGCGAGCCAAGACAGTGGAGGCGGCGGATCTGCACGCGTCTTCCTGGAAGGCCGGGACGAGCACGACTATGCGACGGCCACTACATCCCACGAAAGCACTGCCTTGGCCAGTCCATCCTCCTCCGATGCTTGGTCTTCCATTGTTGTTCTGCTTCAAGAACATGTTGCTGCACTACCACCTTGCTGATTTCTTGTTCCGTGATGTGTTGTGACGCCGTGTGTTGGATTGTAGTGAGCTGTTCTACTCCCGGCGTCTTCCAGCGATCACCTCCGTGAGCTGCTGCCGGTGACCACGTCCCCGGCCTCCTGGTCGAACACTGCATCTCCATCTCCAGCACAGCCTCGGCTGGATCCGTGAAACAGGTTGAATTTTTTTCAACGATTCAGTGACGTCGATGCCAGATCAGGTGATGAGGCGTCATCCCCGGTGCCTTCAGGATCCACGGCTTCTCTAAAGTTTGCATGCTTGAGCTCAAGCCAACAGATCATTGTCTCGTCAAGATCTCCTCGCCGACAAGACCGGCTTGATGCCGAGGATGTCGAAGGTTGTACATGAAGCCGCTCGAAGGCATAGAACCCAGGAGTTCTTCTTCCCGAACGCCAAGACCGACCCGATACGAGGACCCGACAAGATCTTCGTGACGACAAGATCGGCACCGACCAGGGCGGATCCGATGTGCCCCCGAAGCCACACCAAGTCCTTCTTCCTAGGACGACAAGTTCTCCATCTTGAATCTGAACCTCGATCCCTGTTGAAACCTGAGACCGAACCCCGAACCCCCGGAACCAAGATCTTCCGAACCCATATGTGTGAACCTTTTTCCGAGCCCCTATTTTATAAATGCTTTATATAAAACTTGTTGCATATTAATCATTCATGTCGCATACATATTTGTGTGGTTTGGGGGCACTATGCCGATTCACCTTATAATTAAATATGGGGCCCGTATGCGGGCAAATCTAGTCTTATATTGGCCTCATTTAAATTTGTGTAGCGAACCGGTAACTTATCTTGCCCTGTTATTACAACCTTTAATTTGCGGGGTAGATAAATAACTTGAACCGTTTAACTAAATGTCGGGACCCCGGTTCCGCTTAATATTGCCTAATTGCACCGCACCTTTGCCATGTCATACATCATGCATGCATCATGCCCGATTTTCTACCGTAGTATTAAATAGTGCATCCGGTGTTTATTCTAGTGTTTTGGTTCTTCGCGGATAAGGCCGTTGAGTTGATGCGAGTGTCGACCCGATCTTCGGTTGAACCTTCGGCAATGTTTTCAGGCAAGCATCTCCCCCTTTCTACCTATCTTACTTTTATAGTATTTATTCCATCCTGTTGATCTATTGCTATATGTGTTGCGATGCTCTAGTTTTCGTATCCGTGATATCCCTTGCAGCCTTATATCGCCTTGGACACATCCTATTACCTGTTGTTTGGTAGATAGATGGACTTGCGCATCGTAGTCGCTTGCTCAAGTGCTGTTGTGTGTCGTCAAGTGCCACAGTTGTTGGAGTATTGCCGCATGTTTAATGTTGGAGATGATCATGGCTTTAATTATCGTTTACTTTAATTACTGTTTAACAACTAAAATTGAAGTAGGTAAGCAGAGGCACAGGTGGGCAATAGATGTTATTTGGTTGTTAACCGTCCACTTGTGTCCCGTAGGACCCCGAGTACTTAATACATGTTCCTTGAATATTCGCGCTATCCACATCCGGGAGGATTATGGGACCCCCCTGAGCCAGAGCTTGATTCAGTCTTATTTCTTGGGGCCACAAACTAGTTTGTGGTTTTATTTACTATCCTGTACTTATGCCATGCTTTACTGCTTTATTTACGATTGTGCGAGGAGCACATGTACTGTTTAGGTAAGCGGAGTGTTTTCGCGGTATCGACAAGCCCAGTTTTGGGTTCCCAGTCGTTTACAGCCACTGACGCAAACCTTGAGTCCGTCTCGGAGTCAGCTAGCTTCGTTGCGGGTGTACTCAACGGGTGGCCCCAAATATTCTGAATCTGTGATTGCTTTGTCGTGAAGGCCTCGTTGGGTTTTGATTTGGTTTTTCCGAGGTTGATCGAGTGTGTGTTGCTATTTGTGCACCCTGCAGGTAAAACTTCTCAAAGCCGTGTCCGCGGTTATGGACGACTTGGAGCACAGTATCTCGATCATAGACAACTATAACTAAAGTAGTGCTATAAATTTGACTTTATAATGACTAGTAATCAGCTTCACTATAATGGAATGGCTAAATAAAACTGCCAACAATTGCTTGTTTTGGTTGTCGCTTGCGACCATTGTATCTGACTAGTAAGTATCGCAACTATAACGGAATGGCTAAATAAAAGTACCAACAACTGCTGGGTTTTGAGGTTATCTCATGCTATTTGTATCTGATTAGTAAGTGTTGCAACTATAACGGAACAGATAACTAAAAGTGCCCACTGCTTATTTTATCAGGATGACTATCTATACCTGACTAGTAATTGCTGCAACGATAACTGAATAAGTAAAACTGCCAACTGTGTGAGTTCCTCGGTGGACTTCCTCGTTTGGTCTCGAGGAGGAAATACCAGGACGGGATTGTTTGGTGTTAGATTCAGGTTGGATCCGAATAGCTCTTTCTTATCCCTCTCTGATAGCCGTCAGTTGTATCGAGTCTCTATAGGTTGTTTAGTGCATGTTGCGCTGCCGCTTCAGTCCACCATACCTATGTAGGCGAGGACCGCCGAATTCTAGCCTCATGCACTGGCCTCGATCGACCGCCTCTCTTTTTCCTTTGCCCTTTGTCGGCACCTTTTGTTTAAGCAGGTTTTGAGATCGACGTTAGCGTGGTTACCCTTCCGGCTTGGCAGTGTTATTGACGCCATTGGTTATTCTTCAGTGCTCTTAGCCCCGTTTGCATCTTGTCCGTAGTCGGACGCTCTGTCATTTTCAAGGTGATTTGGATCTTTGTACATTATATCTGTATTCTTGACTCGTTGAGTCGCTGTTGTATATATCTCTGCATGGGTCCCATCGAGGACTTGTGTAATGTTATTACTGCTTTCCACCCTTGCGAAAGTGCTGGTGGGCACCTTTGAATCGTTTCTATGCGGTTTGGAGGAATCGCTGAAACTTGCATAGGGCCGATTACCGACTCTCGCCTGCCGAGCTGGCAGAGCCTGGCCTGCGCCACGCCTCGACCTTCTCCTCGCCTTCGATCGCGGCACACCTCCTTCTCGCCTGGCCGTCCTCCCGCCCGCCATCCGCGACCACCCGCCGGCCCGGCCCCTGGTCTGCGACCTCGCCGTCGCCGCTCCCCTCGCCTGCGAGCTCCACCGCTAGCAGCACCTCTCCATGGCGCTAACACGGGCGCCCTTCCGCCCGGCCCCCTCCCTCTTCAAGCTCGCCCAGGTCTGGCCGCGTCGGGCGTTCCACGGCCCCAGGCGCCACCGTCCTCGACGCCGGCCTCGCCTGTCCGCTTCGGTCCCGCCTCTCTCATGCTTCTCCCGGGGCCATCTGCATCTGCTGCTTGTGCGTGTGCGCCCTGTTTTCTCTGCCTATGCACGTCGTGTGTATGTGGTTCAGTGGGTGGCAGTGTGCTCTGAACTGTTGGTGTGGTGGTGATGAGGACGGGTGGTGATGCTGCCACAAGATCTTCGAGACCCCTTGGTAGACGAGATCCCCGGTGCCCTTCGAGAGGCCGAGACGAGGACCCAAAGGACCACCGACAACGAACCCGCCGGTACCTCAAGATCTACCTCCCGGACCCGAAGACCGTACCTTCGTGGAACAAGTTCACGGCCAACAACCAAAGTTGGAACCCCAAGGTCGTCAACACGGACTCGGAGGATCCCCGGACGACGAGCCCTTCATCTCGGACGCCAAGTTCGTCGAGAACCCGGACGCCAAGGTCGCCGATGCGAATACGACAAGTACTTCATCCCGAGCATGACTGACCACGACATGACCCGAAGACCACGGATGCGCCAAGATCTACTCTGTTATCCGAGAACGCTCCCGCCGAGACCGAACCCCAGATCCGAACCCTGAGACCGACCCCGAACCCCCCGGACCAAGATCTTCGACCCCTAATGTGTGAACCTTTTTCTCGAGCCCTATTTTACAAATGTAATATCAAATTGTTGCATATTAAATCAATTGTCATGTTTGCATACATATTGTGGGTTTGGGGGCATTATGCCGATTCACCTAAATTAAATATGGGGCCCATATGCGGGCAAATCTAGTCTCATATTGGCCTCATTTAAATTTGGGTAGCGAACCGGTGTTATCTTTTGCTTTGTTAAGACAACCTTTAATTTGCGGGGTAGATAAACAACTTGAACCGTTTAATTAATTGTCGGGACCCCGGTTCCTCTTAATCTTGCCTAATTGCACCGCACCTTTTCCATGTCATACATCATACATGCATCATGCCCGATCTTCTGCCGTGGTATTAAATAGTGCATCCGGTGTTTATTCTAGTGTTTTGCTTCTTCGCGGATAAGGCCGTTGAGTTGATGTGAGCTTCGCCCCGATCTTCGGATGAACCTTCGGCAATGTTTTCAGGCGAGCATCTCCCCCTTTCTACCTATCTTACTTTTATAGTCTTTGTTTCCTCCTGTTGATCTATTGCTATCTGTGTTGCGATGCTCTAGCTTTCGTACCCGCGATATCCCTTGCAGCCTTATATCGCCTTGGACACCTCCTATTACCTGTTGTTTGGTAGATAGTTGGACCCGCACGTCGTAGTCGCTTGCTCAAGTGTTGTTGCGTGTCGCCAAGTACCACAGTTGTTGGAGTATTGCCGTGTGTTTATTGTTGGAGTTGATCATAACTTTAATTACTGTTTAACAACTAAAATTGAAGTAAGTAAGCAGAGCCACAGGTGGGCAATAGATGTTATTTGGTTGTTAACCGTCCACTTGTGTCCCGTAGGACCCCGAGTACTTGATACCAGTTCCTTGAATATTCGCGCTATCCACATCCGGGAGGATTATGGGACCCCCCTGAGCCAGAGCTTGATTCAGTCTTATTTCTTGGGGCCACAAACTAGTTTGAGGTTTTATTTACTATCCTGTACCTATGCCATGCTTTACTGCTTTATTTACGATTGTGCGAGGAGCACTGTCTTTGTTAGGATCGTGACCGTTACGCGGTATCGACAAGCCCAGTTTTGGGTTCCCATCGTTTCTGACGGCCCCACAAACCTTGAGTCCGTCTCGAGTCATCTAACCGTTCTTGGTGTACTCACGGGTGGCCCCCGGAAATATTTCTGAATCCTGTGATTGCTTTGTCGTGAAAGCCTCGTTGGGTTTTGATTTGGTTTTTCCGAGGTTGATCGAGTGTGTGTTGCTATTTGTGCACCCTGTAGGGTAAAACTTTCTGAAAGCCGTGTCCGCGGTTATGGATGACTTGGAGCACAGTATCTCGATCATAGACAACTACAACTAAAGTAGTGCTATAAATTTGACTTTATAATGACTAGTAATCAGCTTCACTATAATGGAATGGCTAAATAAAACTGCCCACAATTGCTTGTTCGGGTTGTCGCTTGTGACCATTGTATCTGACTAGTAAGTATTGCAACTATAACGGGATGGCTAAATAAAAGTACCAACAACTGCTGGGTTTTGGGGTTATCTCATGCTATTTGTATCTGATTAGTAAGTGTTGCAACTATAACGGTATGGTTAACTAAAAGTGTCCACTGCTTATTTTATCAGGATGACTATCTATACCTGACTAGTAATTGCTGCAACGATAACTGAATAAATAAAACTGCCAACGGTGTGAGTTCCTCGGTTGACTTCCTCGTTTGGTCTCGAGGGGGAAACACCAGGATGGGTATGTTTGGTGGTAGTATCAGGTTGGTTCCGAATAGGCCTTTCTTACCCCTCTCTGATAGCCGCTAGTTGTATCGAGTCTCTATAGGTTGTTTAGTGCATGTTGCGCTGCCGCTTCAGTCCACCATACCTATGTAGGCGAGGACCGCCGAATTCTAGCCTCATTTGTCTTGGCCTCGATCTTGACCGCTCTCTTTTCCTTTGCCCTTTGTCGGCACCCTTTTGTTTAAGCAGGTTTTGAGATCGGCGTCGTTAGCGGGTTACCCTTCCGGCTTGGCACAGGCAGGTTATGGACGCCATTGGTTATCCTTCAGGGCTCTTAGCCCCATTTGCATCTTGTCCGTAGTCGGACGCTCTGTCATTTTCAAGGTGATTTGGATCTTTGTACATTATATCTGTATTCTTGACTCGTGGAGTCGCTGTTGTATATATCTGTTCTGTGGGTCCCATCGAGAACTGTTGTGTAATGTTATTACTTCGTTTTCCACCCGCACGAAAGTGCCTGGTGGACACCTTTGAATCGTTTCTATGCGGGTTTGGCGGGTTTCGCTAAAACTTGCATAGGGCCGATTCTGAGGGTGTTACATAGGGCCCACCCGTGCCTGGGGGGGCCTGGCCCCTCTGGCCGGCCCCTCGGGCTCTCCTCTGGACTTCTTGTTCCCCACGTAAAGTTATTGACTTTGTCCTTCGTCCCGTCCAATTCCGAGAATATTTCTTTACTAACTTTTCTGAAACCAAAAACAGCAGAAAACAGGCATCTGGCACTATTGCAACTTGTTAATAGGTTAGTAGCAGAAAACATGTAAAAAGCACCTCAATGTGTAGACAAGTAAAGCAAAGTAGATACTAAACAAGCATGGAGCATAAAAAATTATAGATACGTTTCCAACGTATCAATGATCTATGCCATTTCTTACAAGACTCTAGACCCGCAACACGGAGGAACACAGAGTTTTTCCGAGGTGTAATGGAGGCGGCCCCACATTGGGTTAAAGATTTCTCAGAAGGTTGAAGAGATTTATCCGGCACGACGTTAGCTCGGATTTGGAAAAATTTAGACAATACATCTACTAAAGGCCAAAGGCCAAAGTATCCCTCAGAAGACGAGATAAAGGTCGAGAGAGAGGCTACGGCATTAGCCGGCAGATGATGCGGCTGAAGGCCGAAGTAATCTAAAAAGCTCCTAGCGAAATCACTAAGAGGGAGGCCAAATCCTTTGGCAAAATGGGACATGAAAAACTACATACTCGCCATCATCGAGTACAGGAGACGATTCTTTGCCGGGTAAGCGACAGTTTACCTCGGCAGGGATTCAGCGGGTCTTGCACAGCCACTCGATCTCTCGGCGAGTGACCGTAGAACCTTGCCATGAGCCCCGTTCTAGACCCGCCATAAGATCTTCCCCGACGAGGGCGCCCCTGATGGATCTAGACATAGGCTCATCGGAGGAGTCAACGGAGGAAGAACTGGTGGCGGGGAAAGGCTTAGAAACCCAAGGCCTCGTCGCGGCGACGACGAGCGCGGCGGTGGAGCAGAGAAAGAACTGCCACGAGAGATGGAGGAAGACGAGAATGGAACCTAGGGCAGATACCTAGCGGCGGAGGCGCGAAGCGCTGCGGAGAAGCACACCGTTAGAGACCCCAAAGCGGGGACGCCACGGCGAGCTCGCAAGAGCAGAAGAGCGGCGGCATGGCCGTCAAGGAGGAAGTGCAGCGGCGCAGTCACTGGAGCGCAAACGGCTGCGACGGCATTGGGAGGAAGACGAAAGGAGTGGGAAGGGGAAAGTGAATTGACCCACCCCTACTCCCCTACTTATAACCACATAGGGGGAGCAGTAGTGGGATCGTGGGTGTGCCGCGGTAACCGCGTGAACGGGTGTATCGCGCATGCGCGAACAAAGAGTGGAGCCACAACGAGGTCCACACGGAGCGACAGGAGATCAGGCTGTGTGACCGTTCGCGTTTATCAAAGCGTCACTGCGCCGATGCGACGGGCGCGGTAATCACTGTAGCGTGTCAGCATACACTGTAGCAGTACAAAAAACGAGACAATAGTAATGATTGGTACACATGGGATGAGGCTTACTCAAGAAGCCAAGTGGATACCCCGGAAGAAAGAGAGTGACTCGGAAAAACAGCTCAGACCTCGGTAGGAGAGGGTAAACAAAAGAAAGAAAGCTGAAGAGGAGCATCGGTTAAAAATATGTCGGGCGGGAAATAAGAAAGAATGAAGGTCTAGAAACCGATGTGGCCCGGCCGAAGTATCCGGCAGGACCGCACCAGCTTCGGGGACTAATGTTGAGGGGATAACCCCAGGTAGGTTCAAGATAGTGGAAAGATGGAAGGAACTTTTCTTACCATATGCCGAGTTATAAGCTGATTCGATCGAGTTATGAAAGGCTCGGCTGAATAAGGCATGGCTTAGCCAAAATTGAGTGATTAATACCTTACTCGGCCGACGTGTGGGCTAAGTCAGCCGAATAAGGTTGATCAGCTCATGCACAGGTAAATCTCGAGCCGAGTTATGCAAGGAGAGGCCGAGTAACAGGAAGCTTGCAGGAGAAGAAGAAGGTTCTCAGAGTCAAACCCTAGCTACTAACTAGGAGGAATCTGCACAGAGCCAAGCGTTAGAGACAAAGAGCAGAGCCGCAGAGGGGCAGACAGGAGTCACGAAGGTGACAGTGGGAAAGCCCGAGGCTCACATGTGGGGGTTCTGGGTCTTTGTCGTCGATAGAAGGGGGACACGAAAATAGGTCCGCCGAGTTACCACTTTGGGACAAGCATATTCCAAGAATATGCTTGTCCACGTGAGCCCTAGAAGGAACCAAGGGACCCCTTTAAAAGGAGGGGCACGGCTTCCTGGAGAGGGAATCGACTTATTTGACACTGGAAGGATCATGTTGTAATCTTCCTCCTCTCTCTGATACAGCTCAAGGAGCACCTTGTAGCTTGATAGAGGAGAAATAAAGATCAGTGTACTAGCTTCTTGTGTGTAAAAATCACTACATCTTTCCTTTCCAGATTCCACTAGCATCTATTGATCCCATACTTTAGCCTACCATGGCATCTGCCGTGCCACCACCACGACATAAATAGAACGCAAAAGGATTAATTGTTGTCCATAGAAGTAGTTAAACGTGTGCAATGAAATCAACCTTTTGACTGTGATTCCTTATTGCCCCGTGCAAAGCCTCATTTGTGTTTGTCTAGTATTTCAGCATATTTGATCAAGTTTTCAACCTTTAAGTTTAAGTTCCTCAATTTTTTGGACAGATAACAATTTTTTCAGGGAAATCTCCTCCAATGAAAATAACTTGTCAACAAGTACCCAATATTCCCTGGCATACACACCAGCTATGTTTGTGATGTTAAAAGAGAAAAATTATACTTCTCGCAAAAGAAAAAGGAGAAAATCTATACATTTCCGTCGTCAACACAAGCTAAACTAGAGTGCCCACAAATAGCAAACTGATAAAACAAAAACGTGAGGGCGTAAAATGCATATCACGCTTCAGCCGGTTTGAAGAAAAAGAGAACCAATACATTAGTAACTTAAGTTGCCACATATCGTTATATTCATTCATTTCTTTGCCGAATAATCACAGTACATCTCACCAACTGAGTTCTTCCCGCCAATTAGGCTTACAATTAGCAACTAGGAAGGGTGCAAAGAAAAGTAGAAAGCTAGGTACACGTGCGCGACTTGTAAATCGAAACGGAGGCAATAATGTTTAAAATTCCAGCATAAATATTAAATAAATTTTCATGCGGTAGGGGGGCCATTGCCCCCCCCCCCCCCCTTATTGAGCCAGCTCAAGTCAACTCGTAAATACTTGTTAGTTAACGAGTTTGCTCGACTCGACTCGTTAACATAACGAGCTTGCAACCTTAGCTTGGCTCGATACGATTGATAAGCTCACGAAGAAACATAACAATGTAATAAATTCATCGTGAAGTAAGAATACAAGAAGGATAATTCATCATTTATGCCTCTTCGTGTATACTTTGACGACTTTAACATGACTACTCATGTTCATTTGGTATATTAGTATTAATTTTTATTTTGTGTTCACTAATCTATGAGTTAGCATACAAGTGTAATGATATTAACGAGTTTACCGAGTACTCATAGCTCGACTCATTAAACTTGTTCTCTTAACAAGCTAAAATGCCAACTCAGCTCAGCTCATTTGTGTCCGAATTCAAGTCAAGTAGAGCCATGTTTTCGAGTACTCTTTAAACTCATGAGCTTCGAGTTTTATTTTCACCCCTACCCCCCCCCCCCCTGGTTAAGCTAGTTACTTTCTGAACTTTTCTGCACTTTGTTTCTGCAATTCCGTCAGTGTAGGTGCTTGGTTCAGATACTATAGCTGTCACCTGTTATCGGCGGTTGCAGGTAATTTTAGTTAGTCTGTTTTCCATTTTGGTTCAGATAGGATCTTGCGTGTTGTGCGTTGGAGCGGGTCAATAGGATCAGCACGCAGCTTACTACTCGGTCGTGGAATGGCGCGATCCGATAAGAGCAGGGGTGTACGTTGCCCACGTTTTTCTGTAATCTTTGAATAAGAAGAGAAAAAACGAAAAGCAGCAGATGTTGTATGTCTGCACAAAAAACTCCAGTGTTCATCGTGTTATCGCTAATCTTCTCTCTCGATCTCGCTCGCTCAATTGTGATCCGTAGGGACGTCAATTGGTATCAGAGCCGTGTTGAGAGATGTCGAAGAAGCCCGAGGCGGAGAAGAACAAGGGGACGCAGGAGGACGGCGGTACAACAGGTGGATCAAAGGACCTCCACCGCGCCACGTTTCCGTGTCCCCGCCTCCGCGTCATCGGGGTCGTAGCGCATCGCGTCGAGGCAGTGGCGAGCTGGTTGTGCGGGAGCGCGTCATGCGGGGGAGCACCGGCTCTGCAAACTACCCCACCCTTACACGATCCAACTACCCCGAGTGGGCGATGGTGATGTGCGTCCAGCTGCAGGCCCAACACCTATGGGACGCGATCGAGTACAGTGCCGTGAAGATGGTGATGATCGCGCAGCTCTGGCGGCTCTACTTCGAGCCGTGCCGCCGGAGCTGGTGCGCACCCTCACCGCCAAGGATTGCATCAGGACGGCGTGGGAGACGATCAAGACGATGCGTCTCGGCTGTGAACGCGTCAAGGAGGCCAAGACGCAGACGCGCCGCCGTGAGTGGGAGTACCTGCGCTTCAAGGCCGGCGAATCCATCGAGGCATTCTCCATCCGTCTGATGGCAATCATCGGCGATCTTAAATTGCCGGGAGATCCCGTGGACGAGTACAAGGCGGTGCTCAAATTTCTGCGTGTGGTGCCACGGAAATACCACATGATGGCCATGGCGATCGAGCAAACGGTGATAGGCGATTTATTAATATCGTTCCCCAGGCGGCGCCGGGAGCGACAAACGCATCGCCGCCAGAGCCCCCCACGGCTGGATCCAATCACCGATGCTGCCGCTGTCCCTCGCCGTGGTGGCGGTGGGCCTAGTTTCCGAAGGTGGCTAGGTGTACAGTGCGTCGGAGGCGGAAGCCAGAGCTGCTGGGGCGGCGGCGGAGGCTGAAGTGTGGCGACCTAGGTGTCGTCCTTGGTCGGGTGGAGGCGGCGGTCCCCCGTGGCGGCGATCTGGTGGAGGAGGCGCTGCTATTGGGATTCCGTTTGGAAGACCTAGATCGTCCCTCTAACCCAATTTGCCGGGGGGATCCAAGCGAGGCCATGGACCTTCTGGCCATGATGGGCGCGAGCCGGAGCGGCAAAGTATGTCGCGAGTCACGCTGAGAGATGGGTTTGATCTTGACCTTGATCTGATCTGGTACTTGTCTCTGGCGTTGTCTTGCCTTCTCCTTCGATGTTCTGATCTATGGCGGCTGCTGGTGTGCTTGAATAATGAAGGCGGTCTTAGGGTTCCTCTCCCGTATGAAGATATACTTGATGCTTACCCTTGTTGATATGGTCGGAATGGTGAGTTCCGAAAGGCCCCGCCGGCAAACTCCCATGGGCGAATAGTGTCTAGAGATTGCCGGATTGGAGGGATTCGGTCATATGCGCACCCATGTTTTACTCTGACCGTTTGAGTTCAGAGGGAGCGCTTCAAAGCTTTGTTAGCTGTTAATATCATGGGGCATGTTCTCCTTCCATGGTGCTGACGGAGAATGTCATGAAGATCGAGATATGAGGACTGATTATGGTGGTTTGAGTCTGGGTGGTGATAAGGAATTGGCTTCATGACTCGTGACTTAGACTAGCGGCATGCAAATGAGAACGACTGAACAAAAGAGATTCACAATCCTACTTTTTAGGATAAAATCTAGGGTCTAGTCTTAATTAGATGTGCATGGCATGGCTTGAATGGACGGTTAACCCGGTGGGTGCGCACCTCCCTTGGTCGCAAATTGCCATTTTACTAGTATTCTATCATAAATAGAACGCAAAGGGATTATTGTCCATAGAAGTAGTTAAGCGTGTGCCATGAAACCACTGTTTGATAGTGATTCCTTACTGTTTGACAGTGATTCCTTACGGCCTTGCGCAAAGCTTTATTTGTGTTTGTCTAGTATTTCAGCATATATTTGATCAAGTTTCAACCCTTAAATTTAAATTCCTCAATTTGTTTGGACAGATGACAAATAAAAATAGGGAGTGCCTAGATCTCAGAGGCATGAAAACTTGTTATGTCCAAGTCGCTGACATCATTCTATTTTTATGCTAATTCTCAGTTGCAACCTAGTTGTAACTTATATAATTTGTACTAATTCTCAGTTGCAACCTAGTCGCAACTTATTAAGATTACAGTTACAACCTAGTTGCAATTCATGTAAAAGTCCTATGTTGCACGAATCGCGAGGTAAATCCAAATTTATCAGGCGCCTGAGAACTAACAAATTCAATAAAAATAACCTATCGACAAGTACCCAATATTCCCTGGCATACACACCTTGTAATGTTAAAAGAGAAAATCTATACTTCTCGCAAAAAAGGAGAAAATATATACATTTCTAGCGTAACACATGCGAAACTAGATTGCCTACAAATGGCAAAACCGATAAAACTAAAGCGCGAGGGCATAAAATGCAAGTCACACTTCGGCCGATCTGAAGAAAATGAGAAACAATATATTTAGTATTCTCTCTAATCCATATCACTTGACTCAATTTTATAAGATACGGATACATCTAGACTAGATATTTAACCAGATATATATAAATCTAGTCAAACTTGAGTCAACTAATATGGATTGAAGGGAGTAAACTAAATTGCCACGTATCATTATATTCATTAATTTCTTTGCCGAATGATCACAGTACATCCCACCAACTGAGTTCTGCATACCAATTAGGTATACAATTAACAACTAGGAAAGGGGCAAAGAAGAGTAGTACTATAGAACAGAAACTAAAATAGGGCCTCCTCGATCGATCATCGTGATCTTCTCGGGCTCCTGCTCCTTCTTCTTTGTATGCCCTCTCCTTCTTGTGCGGTTCGTCGGAGAATCGCAGCAGCGCGTCCTTTGGGATCCCTTTCCCCGTCCTCATCTCTCCTTGTGGCGACAATCTCCCCCGCTTCCCGACCGATCCGTCGCTGGTGGAACATGGCGGGCCGCGCGGACGTCCGATGCTGCCACTCGCGCGGTACGGCTGGGGATGCTGTTGGTGGCGGGGTACCGGACGAGATAGGAGTCGGTGCCGGCGGATACGGAGACGACCTTGGCGGGCGCGTAGATCACCACCTGCCTCGTGCCGGACGCCTGCGAGCTGCGCACCTCGACGTCGTCCCCGCAGGCGAATCGTGGTTTCCGGGGCGCGGTCTCCGCGTTGGGCGCCAGAGACTTTGGCGGCGCGGCGTTGGTCCTCTTGGCAGCCACTATCGTCACGGTATGGCTCTTCTCCGGTGCAGCCACCTTTCTGGTGGCGACGGCCGCGGCCTTCACGGGCGCCGCGGGAAGCAACCTCGGCGCCGGCGGAAATTTGGGGCCGTATCCCCGCGCCTTCTTCTTCTTCGCTTCGTCCTCCTTGTCGAGCTCGTTCCGCAGTGCGTCCTTGGCTGGGAACCCTTTCCCCGTCGTGTTCGCCTTCTTGCAAGAATAATCGCCAGAACCGCCGCGGTCCGACTGCTCCGACGGTGGCAGTGGCCTCTTGGAAGAGGAGGCCGGCCGCGCAACGTTGACAGCGGAGTCTGATGGCGACGGAAGAACACTCCCGGCCGCGCGCACGTCAGACGCCGGCACCCGCGCGGTGCGGGTCGGGACGCCGTTGGCGGCGGGGTACTGGACCAGGTAGGAGCATGTGCCGGCGGACGCGGAGACGACCTTGGCGCGCGCGTAGATCACCAGCTGCGCCTTGCCGCCGGAGGCCTGCGAGAACCCGGTGCGCACCTCGACTTCCTCCCCGGGCGCGAAGAGCGTCCTCGTCCGGCGCGCGGCCTCCATGGCGCGAGCTGGAGCCTGCAGAGGCTTGTGGGCCGTCGACGTCTTCGGGAAGCGCGGGGCGGCAGGGGCAGGACAGATCGCGGCGCGCGGCAGCGGCGGTGGCGATGCCCTAGCTAGATTGGTGCTGGTCGCGTTTGGACTGCGAGTCGGATCAAGATCGGTGGAAGAAAACAATGCAAGCGGGTCGAGTGTGCGCCTGGAGGAGGCCGGCCACAGCGCGTATATATTGGTGGAGGAAACCCGCGTGACTCCGAGGCAGCTCCGGTTTGGCGGTAAGGCGGCGCGCGCGAACTCGTTTTCGCGTTCCGAAACGGAACGCGGAGGCGCCCTCCTTGGGCCTGCTTGCTTGTTGTCTATGGGCCGGAGCGGGTGTGCGGCTGAGAAAACTGGTGGGCCGTTGAGTCGGTGGGCTTGAGCCGTCTGTCATCCTCTCTTTCCCACGTCTGTGGTCTGTCGTTCATTAACCTCGGGAGGGAAAAAATAAACGTCTGTCGTGCATTTTGCTTTCTTCTGGGAGAAATTTGTCTCTCCTGAAAAGTGGGCTGCAGATACGCTGCGTGCCCCGTCGAGATTCGATTCCTCGATCCTGCGGCTCAACGCCGGATCCATCCATCCATCGCTCGGTGGAGCGAGTGCTCGATCTTACCTTAGTGAGTGATGTCCCGGCCCGTCGCATAAACAAACCCCGGCTGAAGACATCCAATGGCGATCGATCGACAAGGTGCTCGCCTGGGCATCATATGACATCACATCAGGTCTGAAGAAAATAAGGGTCAGCAGACTACTGATTAATTACCCGCGCGCCTTTTGACCCTGCCCGCGCATCGGTCTCGTGTGCGTCCAATCCAACGGCTCCTCAGGGCCTTTTCGTGTATGTCAGCATGGTGTGTGTATGATCGACGACGACGACGACGACGACGAATCCTGGGTCGCGTTGCGGCCAGCGGAAAGCGGGACGATGATGAGATGTTTGATCGATCGGTAGGTGCTGATGAGACGTCCGTGGACCAGGTTGGGTCTGAGGTGGGCAACCATGAACCACCGTCCACGCACGCAGCGCACAACCTAGGGCCCCGCACGTGCTCGTTGCCAATCCTTTGCTTCAGCTGCCTGTTGCCGGTGCACCGCACGGCGCACGCAGGCCGGCCCTCTCCACGTTGTGCCCTCCTTCTGACGTGGGCTCCTCTTCCTTCCACCTGTCCTTACGACCTTACAATGGTGAGTCCATCACGATCGATCCTTCATGAGAGATAACGACTCGGTGTGCGTGTGTGTGTGTGGAACGATGTTTAAGCTCGAGCGGAAACATCGGTGGTCTAGATTTTGATGATGGTTAGGGCATTTTTTTTTTTTCGAAAAGGGAAATAAGACCCCGGCCTCTGCATCGGTTGATGCACACAGCCTTTTATTATAAAAATTCAAAGATCTAAAGTTATTATAATTCAAGGATCACTCAAGATCGACACATGTATCAACCATAGGAATAAATGAGTCAAAAGACTAAACATCATGTGCTAGTCTATTAAAACGCGACAAAAGGTGATGATTAGGGCATATACAATGCTTTTATCATTGTCTTATCTTTGCAATGCCATGTACAATAATTTATAAATTGGAGGATAGAGAAACAAAAAAAGACGCTAAGAGTCATATATTTAGGGATATCTCTTGATAGAGATAAGACTGTAAAAAGACTCATTGTACATCATGTTTTCTTGTCGTATCAAAATTAAGTGGCATATATAAAATAAGACCGTCTTATCAATCATTGTACATGTCCCGAAAGTCTATGAGTGTCACTCACTTTTTTTTAAAACATTGTTTTTTTATTCTGCCAAAATACTCCCTCCATTTTAAAATATAAGATGGTTTAGGTTTATAGAAAATATATATCTAGGTCATTTTTAGTTTGTAGATTAACTCCAAACCTAAGTGAACCTATATACTAAAAGAAGTCGTCTCATAAAGCTAAAACTTTTTATATTTTGGAATGGAAGGAGTAGTATGAACTGTTCTCAGGTGACGGATTTCGAGTACGTGACATCGCAGAGGATTGGATCTTCACCAATTGCAACGAGTGACAGTTCGTGCAAAAGACCAGTCTAATGAAAAGGTATTAAGCAATATACTAGTCAATCGGAAACTTAATTCGATACTAACTCCCTTCCTACGAATAAAACGCACACCCATCAAAAGACCAACTTTGTCCAAATAAATTGGAGAAACAACATCTTGATTATATAGTACACAAATGGTATAGTTAGATTCGTATTGAAATATAATTTCTAATTACGTAACAAATAATCTATATGTAAGGATTAATTATCGGTCAAAGATAGTTTAAAATAGGTGTATCTTATTTATTCAAACAGAGGGAGTATAGAACTTGCGAAAGCCGAGTTTTCGCAACATAATGTGTGCATAAACCCAATCTGAATCATGGTTTTCTTTATCCTACCCAGTGGATCTCTCAACATGTTCGACCCAAAAAAAATCCATACCGGTGTGGAAAATCAAAAGAATGTTTTTGCAACTAATTCACAGACAACTCCACAAATTAGAACCCAAGATTGGTCACCAACGTTGGCCTGGAAAACAAGACCAAACGACTCATGTTTCGCCCTTGCTCGGGCGACACCAGAGAAAAACCCTAGCCGCCTTCGGTTCCCTCCCTACAAAGTCCGTGCTACCGAAGACGGAGGCGGGGCCTCTATCTCGCGAGGCACTGCATCGCGAAAATCATCGCGAAGACAGTGGTATTTGGCAGTGGTGGTGAGACCGGGGGACCGGTGCGGGCGCGTGGATCACCTGCCGCGGCGGGCTCGCGACCTGCAGGCGTCAATGTGCCGGCACGTCGGCTTCTTATCGTCCTCGACGGTGGCCTGTTGCATGGCGTTTTTTTGTGGGGCTCGGTGGTCGATCTAGATGGTGGCAATCTTTTGCAGGATGGTCGGTGTTCTAGCGTGTTGGCTCATCGAATTGTCGGTGGCTGCACCAAGGGACCAGTCAATGGGGATGCGAGACTGCCGTGAAAATCGTGCCGACTCTAGTCATGGCAGACGATGACAACCTTTCTGTGTCGCTCCCTTGTTCAAGGTATCGTCGACATAATTATCGCATCTTCACTTGGGATACTCCGGGGGAAACCCTAGATCTAGGTATCGCAGATCGGATGATGACGATGCTCCACGCCATTCTCCCTCTTGGGGGCATCGTTTTGGAGCAGTTGCTGGTTGAAGGGGAAGAAGGTGGAGCAACTTTGTCGTGCATAGAGACTTCGGTGGATTTGTTAAGTCATGTCTAATCGCCAGGTGCTACGCTTAGTCATGCATGACTAGGTAGGTGCTATCCACGATGGATCTCCCGGTGGTTTCGAGCTGCGTCGGATGGCAGGACTCGGCGACATGGTGCCGAGGGGTCTCGGTGGAGACCACACGTGCGTGTTGATGGAAGTGACCAGGAAGGTGGAGCTGCTTGCCGTCGACGGCAGGCCTGATAAGGATTGTACTTTGATTCTCCTGAAGATGGGTTGGTGGAACACGGTGGCAGTAGCGGCTTGAGCGTGCATGTTGGTGTGCGCTAAGGATCAGCTAGACTGCTTTGTGCTCCTGGCTCACCATTGGACGGTTGGGGGGTCTCTAGATTTGTGTTGATGTGCTTGGTGTGTGGTCAGAGTGTTGGATCTGACATGACCTCCCGCTTCATCGAGGTTGTCGTTAGATAGATGACTTTGAGTTGTTTCTTGTATTTTCTTTATAAGGTTTGGTTCAATAATAAATAAAACAGGATGTGTGCATCATTTTGATGCAAAGACCAGGGGTTATCACCTCCATTTCGGAAAAAAAAAACACTTTGCAAATTAGGAATATAACATTGAAATTGGACTTACTCAAAGAGTTCCTTACAACAAACTAAAATACTTCCTCCGTCCCAAAATAAGTGATTTTGATTTGTTTAGATTCGCATGTATCTATAAACTAAAACACGTCTAGATACATGCGATTTTAGATCACTTATTTTAGAACGGAGGGAGTATGTAAAATTACACAAATCTAAACTACAAAACGGGTCCTACTGGTTGGACATCCTAAGAATCCACGCTTTTGATCGGGCTTCTGCTAGTCTTTTCGTTGAACTTGGGATTGGTATTGCGCACCATGTATGCACGTTGGTCATTGTAGTACTTTGGTCCTTTCGTTGGACTTCCAAGACTCAAGAGTGGTCTCTTCTGTCCGGTCAACAAGATACTACTATATTCTTTGCTTTGCAATTGCAAGATGTTATCGATCGGCATTGCTTCTCACGAATTACAACAACAAAACATCCCGTTATTAGAAAAAAGCATCCGCAGCCGCGTGCATTGTATGCTTAGTGCGTGCTAGGCGGACGGACGGATCGATAGACAAATAAATGGCTGTTCCATGTGTAGCTGGCTTCGATTCAAATACTTCCATACGTGTGTGGAGGGAAGAAATAAATAACAGGTTGGAATCCCGTACTACTTCTTCGGTGCTCACCGATCGATAATGCCACTATATAGCATCTCTATCAGATCTGATAGTTTGAGATATTGAGAGAATAATAACTTATATTGATTTTAGTCATGGTGGGTTGTTTATATAGATTACAACTGATTTAGACTCCAAGACTAATAGAGATATAGTTACAATTCGAATAGGGAGGGGCGAGGCGACCGGTGCCCTAGCCGCACCGACCTATACTCTAATATCACCCCGTAGTCTCAACGTCAGGAGTAACGATGTTGAGACTGGAGCGAATGTCTGTAAACGATGAAGTGGGGAGTCCTTTAGTAAAAATATCAGCAAATTGAGCACTGGTAGAAACATGAAAAACTCGAACTTCGCCAAGAGCCACCTTCTCACGAACAAAGTGAATGTCAATCTCAATATGCTTCGTGCGCCAATACTGAACGGGATTGGAGGCCATATAGACTGCAGAAATGTTGTCACAATAAACAATGGTGGCTCGCTCCAGGGGTCAATGAAGCTCGACGAGTAGCTGACACAGCCACATCGCCTCCGCCACGACATGGGCAACCGACCTATACTCAGCCTCGGCAGAAGACCTGGAAAATGTTACCTGCCTTTTAGAACACCAAGAAACAAGATTATCTTCTAAATAAACGTAAAATCCGGATGTGGACCATCGAGTATCTAGACAACCTGCCCAGTCTGTATCAGAATAAACTGTCAAGCTTGTAGGTGAAGAAGAGTTTAGAAGAAGACCGTGATCAAGAGTTCCTTTTAAATATCGAAGAATTCGTTTTACATGAGCAAGGTGAGGAGCACGAGGATCATACATGAAAAGACAGGCTTGCTGAACCAAATAAGAGATGTCGGGACTAGTGAGAGTGGCGTACTGAAGAGCACCAGTGATGCTACGGTAAAAAGTGGGATCAAAAACAGGATCACCATCGGCCGACAGTTTGGCACCTATGTCGGCCGGAGTGCGAAAAGGTTGACAATCGGACATACCAGCCCGTGAAAGCAAATCCAAAAGATATTGTCGTTGAGAAAGAAAAAGAGTGGATTTTGTGCGAGAAACATTAATGCCAAGAAAATGATGAAGAGGCCCTAAATCAGTCATGAAAAATTTACGATGAAGATAAGAAATAATATGTTGGAGAAAAGATTCAGAGATAGCAGTAAGAACGATATCATCAACATAAAGGAGAAGATATGCAGTATGTTCCGAGGAACGAAAAATGAATAGAGAAGAATCAGATTTAGAAGATATAAAGCCAATGGTTTGAATGAAAGTAGCAAAACGTTGAAACCAGACACGAGGAGCCTGTTTGATACCATAAAGAGATTTTTTGAGTAAACAAACAAGATTTAGAGAAGAGGGATGCTCAAAACCAGAGGGTTGCTGACAATAGACAGTTTCATTAAGAGTACCATGGAGAAAAGCATTTTTAACATCAAGTTGATGAATCGTCCATGAAGAAGAAACGGCAAGACTAATAACAACGTGAATAGTGCTTGGTTTGACAACAGGGGAGAAAGTCTCATCGAAATCAATGCCATGTTGTTGTGAAAAACCGCGACAAACCCAGCGAGCTTTGTAACGAGCAAGAGTGCCATCGGAATGAAATTTGTGTCGAAAAACCCATTTGCCAAAAACAACATTAACGCCAGAAGGTTTCGGAACGAGAATCCATGTATTGTTTTGTTGAAGAGCATCAAATTCATCTCGCATAGCTAAACACCAAAGAGGATCAAGAAGATCACGTTTGTAGGATGTGGGTACAGGGGAAATTGTGGTTGTGGCTGTGAGATTGAGACGTTTAGAAGGGAGAAGAAAGCCATGTTTGCCACGAGTGCACATGACATGATCATTTGTAGGTGGTTGAATAGGAACATCATTAGGTGGTAATGGGGGTGTGGAGGAAGACTCAACAGTAGGTGTTGGTGGTTCGGGTGATGGGGTAGATGGTTCGATGGTAGGGGTAGGGGAAGTGGTGATACGAGGGATGGACACGACAGTGGTGGGGGTGGTGACAGGTTCCTGCCATGGCAGAGAATCGGGTGAAAGTTCTGCCGTGGCAGAGAAATAGGCGAAAATTCTGCCACGGCAGAGAAACCGGCGAAAATCCTGCCGCGGCAGAGAAACGGGGCAAATGTCTGCCGCGGCAGGAGCGGCAGTGGGTTGAAAGAAGGGTGTTTTGGTGGTGGTTGGTACTGGAGGTTCGGTTTGGGGAGTGAGTTTGGTGGCAGCATAAGGAAAAGTATTTTCATCAAAAGTAACATGGCGAAAAACAATAACACGACCAGAAGAGGGATCAAAACAACGATATCCTTTGTGATCATCAGAAAGGCCAAGATGAATGCAAGGTAGGGAACGTGGTTCGAGTTTGTTGGAGGTTGTAGAGGCAATGTTTGGAAAACAAAGGCAACCAAAAACATGCAAGAAAGAATAGTCTGGGTGATATAAAAACAAAGATTGAAAGGGCGAATAAAGAGGACACGTTTTGGTGGGGCGAACATTGATGAGGAATGTGGTTGTGCGAAGAGCTTCAGCCCAAAAACGAGAAGGAAGAGAGGCTTGCAAAAGTAAAGTGCGAAGAATGTCATCTATAGAACGAAGAGAACGTTTAACTTTACCGTTTTGAGAAGAAGTATAAGGACATGAAAAACGAAAAATAATTCCTTGAGAAAGAAATAAACTGCGGTTTTTAGTGTTGTCAAATTCTCATCCATTATCACATTGAATAAATCTAATAGGCAAGCCAAAGTGAGTAAGAACATACTGCCGAAAATTTATGAAAATTGTATGCACATCAGATTTTGCATGAAGAGGAAAAGTCCAAATATAGTGAGAGTAGTCATATAGTATCACAAGATAATATTTATAACCAGAAACATTAGGAACTGGAGAGGTCCATGAATCACAATGAAGAAGCACAAACGAAAAATTACTAACAGTAGTTGAGGTACCAAAAGGTAATCTAACATGTTTGCCGCATTGACAGGCATTACAGAGAGAGGGATTACGAGAGAAACTAGAACTAGGTATACAAAAATCTTGAAGCAAAGACGACAGAGTAGTTTTATTGGAGTGGCCTAGATGACGATGCCATAAATCAATAGATGCAAGCATGGCGCGGGAGGTGGATGTGGGCACGCCATGAAGTGGATAAAGATCGCCCGTGCTATTGTACCAAGCGAGGACCTCCCCCATTTTGAGATCCTTCACAGACAAACCAAAAGGGTCAAAAGCCAGAATAACCTTGTTGTCAATACAGAATTGTCGAACAGAAATAAGATTTTTGATTAAGGAAGGAACAACAAGAATATTACGTAGAAAAAAATTAGCATAAGATGAAGAGATGTGAGAATTTCCGGCGCAAGAGATAGGAATTGTGGAGCCATCGCCAATAGTGATTGTGGAAAAAGTAGAGGGGAAACAAGTTGACAGCAAATTCATATTTGAAGACATATGCAAGGATGCACCAGAATCAAAAATCCAATCCGTACCTTCGTTATTTAGTGTAAAGTTGTTCATGGCATTGATGAAGGCGGCTTGGTCCCAGGTCGGCTGCTAGGGAGGAGCATAGGAGCCGGGATCTTGCATGTTGACATAGGGGAGGGGTGGTAGCTGGTTGTACGCGTATGGAGCTTGCATGGTGTCGTAGGAGGCCGGGATGTGGTAGTGGGGCACGCCGGATGGTGGTGTAGCAATCGCGGTGTAGACGTGAGCCGGCGGCCGAGGAGGCCGGGAGAGCCCGTGGCCGGACGAAGACCGGGACTCCATGCACCTGTGTATGCAGGAGGGGCGCCATACGGAGACGGGGCCGACCATGGCATCAACCTCAAGCCTGCAAAAGGCCAGTCCAAGGGTCGTGCTGAGGAGGCTGATACGTCGGAAACATATCTATAATTTTTTGATGCTCCATGCTTGTTTAGTATCTACTTTACTTTGTTTTGTCTACACTTTGAGGTGTTTTATATATTTTCTGGAACTAACCTATTAACAAGTTGCCACAGTGCCAGTTGCTTGTTTTCTTCTGTTTTTGGTTCCAGAAAGGCAGAAAATCAATATTCTCGGAATTGGACGGGACAAAAGCCAAAGTCGATATTTTACCGTGGGTGACATGAAGTCCAGAGGGGAGACGGAGAGGCAAGCCAGGGCCTCCACACCCCCTAGGCGTAGGTAGTCCCACCCCGCGCCTAGGTAGGGTGTGGGCCCCCTGGCCGCCTCCCATCCTCGCCTCTTCGCCTATAAGAAGCCCCCGATGCAGAAACCCTAGGCACCCGATCAAAACTCCACGAAACCTTCTATAGCTGCCACCACCGGCGTCCCTAGATTAGGGGGGTCTGAATTTCTTCCCGGCACCCTGTCGGAGGGGAGATCATCCCCGAGGCCTTCTCTCCGGTATGAAGCATGAGTAGTTCCACCTTGGACTACGGGTCCTTGTAGTAGCTATATGGTTGTATCTCCTCCTTGTTCTTTCATGTATAGATCTTGTGAGCTCCGTTCATGATCAAGATCTAATCTATTTGTAATCATGCATGTTGTGTTTGCTGGGATCCGATGGATATTGAGATTACTATGTCAGACTGATTAATGGTTTTGTCTTTATGATTCTATCATGTCTGTGTTGTTTGTGATCTTGCATGCTCTCCGTTGTTAGTAGCTATCTTGGCCAAGTAGTTGCTAGTGACTCCAAGAGGGGGTATTTATGCTCGATAGTGGGTTCATGCCTTTAGTTTCCAAGGGAAGTGACAGAAATCTCTTCGGTTGTAGATGTGATGTTGTCACTGGGGATAAAACAACGGTCTCTTGTTCATAGAACAAGTGGATTTTTTACCTTACACACTTTGTTTAAAGCAGTTGTCTGTTGCTTGCAACTTAATACTGGAGGGGGGTCGGATGATAACCTGAAGGTGGACTTATAGTCATAGATGCAGTTGGATGGCGGTCTATGTATATTGTTGTATTGCCCAATCAAATATCATAGGATCTTTTTGTCTCGTATTGCATTGGTATACCTTGCTCAGTTCCTGTCAATTGTCCTGCTGTAATTTGTTTACCCATTATGTCATGTTGTTTATCTAAGGAGAGCACCTCTAGTGAACTATGGACCCTGGTCCAATCTTTACCATTGATACATCTTCCACTGTTACATGTTTACTTGCTGCAAAATGATGTCGATGCACTTCTATTCTTGTAGACAGTTGTTGGTCCTCCAAGTGCAGAGGTTTGTAGAACATCAGCAGGTTTCCCTTAAGTGGATTACCCAAGATTTATCAAACTCAGGGAGGAAGTGGTCAAAGGTATTGCCTCTCAAGCAACCCTGCAATCAAGATATAATAAGTCTCTTGTGTCCCCAACACACCCAATATAGGTGCACTAGTTCGGTGAAGAGATAGTGAAATACAAGTGGTAACGGTGCCAGAAAAGAGCTTGACGACGAGGAAAAGACTAAAGGCAACAAGAAGGAAGCAAGCAAACATGCAACAGATCTAGTAGCAAACGGTGTTTCAATGCTTAGAAACAAGTCCTAGGGATCATACTTTCACTAGTGAACACTCTCTCATATAAATATCCTCTCTTCATGATACTACTCTTAACTACTCTCCGGTTGGACACTCTAATCCACGGTAGGGCCTTCCCCAATCTAGATAACCCCATGCTATCACCTTGAGTGCTAGATGGTTCCAACAAATACCACAATTTCATAGAGATATCCAACTCCAAATATAACTCATAACAAATATTCAATCTATCTAAAGTGCCACACATGGTATGCACGCTGTCACTTTCACACACGTGGAGAAAAGCATAGATCTATTAAAGCACAAAGAGTATTTATGCAGACTCAAACCTAAGTGCCACCATGGCATGCACGCTGTCACTTTCACACACATGGGGAGAGCAGAGATCTATTAAAGCACTTGAGTAGCAAGGTAGATCTACTTGATTACAAAGCTCATGATCACAATATGACCATGCATATAGAGAGGGATGAACACATAGCTACCGGTAGAGCCCTTAGCCCTGAGGAAGAACTACTCCCTCCTCATCGTGTGAATCAGCAACGGTGATGAAGATGGTGGCATCCCCAAGCTTGAGCTTTTGTCCATTCTTCATCTCATTACATCATTCTTTCTCTACACCTAAAAATTTTCCTTCATACAAAACTTTACACAATCTTCATTAGCAACATTAGTGTATTCAAAAGATATTAGACCTCTGGCAAAGCTTTGGAACAGCAAAAATTTTCACTAAAAACACAATCTACTGTATCAACTCCTTCAAAAAGCTCAATTTCCCAAAGAGAACCCAAAAAGAAATCAATAAGAAGCAAATGCAAATAATGGAAGAAATCTGTCAAAACAGACCAGCACGTAGAAACCGATTTTTTCGAAGACCTTCTGTTGCTCAAATAAAAAAGTGTTGAACTACAAAAAGTTAGCTAATATACTGGGGGATTTATTCATAAATTTTCAGCTCAATCCGACTTACAAGGACTCCTCGCAAATTTTTATGGTGGAGGACAGAAATCTGTTTTGGGACAGCAACTCCCCAAATCTTACTTCCCTCTCATTAGAGGTCATTCTTGGCACAAAAAGCAAACAAAAAAGGATAAGGAGAGGTCATTACAGAAGTAATAACTTTCAAGACTCAAGAAAAATCTTGGGTTATCTTCCAACAAGTACTTTTTTTAACGCCTTTAAGTTAGACATGGAAGTTTGAGAAGATGCTCACATAAGAAATATCAATTGAAGTAAAAGAGAGCATCAAGAACCAAATTCAAAACACATTTAAGTCTAACCCACTTCCTATGTATAAGGTTCCCAACCTTTAATAAGGTAGAGTGCCCTGTGTTTACAATGCTAGTCCCTGGATCAATAGCTAGCATCCACAGTTAAGATGTAATATCAAGAAACAAAGGTCATATTACAACTTTATAACCAGGAATAAAATAATTTATTACATCTTTCATAGCTCATTTGGATATTACATTATATTGCAGCAGAATATCTATAAGCATGGGGTCCTTCATCTTCAAGTGTCACAGGCAGACATGTTGGTTGTAGACTTGTAATCCTAATCATTAAACTTCACTAATATCAATCAAACCTGCAACATAACAAGTTACAGCCACAAGGATCAATACATTTGAATTGTATTGGCAAGTTATACTATGGTAGTATAGTGGATTCTATCATCTATATGCTTTTGGCTAAGTGGAGTTGAGGCTTGCATTGCTCAAAATAGATTTTTTCTTATCATTTGAAAACACTAAGTTTTTGCTTGACAAAAATCACCCAAGGCATCTACCAATCAAAGAGTGAAGATCCTTTAACCCTTGTTCAACCACAAGTTTTTAACTTAGAAATTTGGATGATGAGATTCTTGATAGCTTCCATGTCTTGATGCTCAAATTTTCCTTTACCAGGGACATGGCTAAGTACTTAGATTTTACACTCTGCAGAGGTTGTGCACTTTCCCCACAAGACTTGGTTTCACCAAGACAAGATCTTTCAGAAGCCTTCCCTTAGACCAAAATGGATGCGCTCCAACCTATCAAACCCCTACTACAAACTGTCCATTTGGCTAAGTTATTGCAACCTATATGATCCAGGCAGAGCCCATAATGCCAAGTGGCTGCACTTGAAGCTTCTCAACATTTGACATCTCAAATCTCTTTGTTCCTGGGTGGACATCCACAAGTGAGATACACAAGGTAAACCATAAAATGGGCCTTGTGAACCACTCAACACAAACCATTCCTTCCATTCCACTCAGGTGATTCATTTACTTAGTTGTTTTATTAAACAAAACACAAGTCCTCAGACTTAGAAACTTTTCCATAGTGTGAATATATATTCCACCCTTGTTTTCTACTAGCTAAGCTAAGCATGATAGTAGTAGGGATCTTAACTTAGGAAATTTCTACTAAGGTTTCATCTACTAGGATTTCCCATATCATGGTTTATACTTAGCAAAAATTCCATGCAAGTTTTACTTAGAAAAATCACTAATGCATAGTGAAAGTAATGGGACAAAAGTATGAAGCATCACTTGCCTTTTTGGTAGAGGGTATAAGTTCACTCCTTGTCCTTGCAACAATCACACCCTTCAAGTCACTACAATTCAATCAAGCAAGGCACAAACTCAATCTACCAATCAAGCAAAACATCACATAAAATGATAAAGTCAAAGTAATGCATGCAAGCATGCCAAGCTTTGTTTTATTTGAAAAAGTGGTTCCTAATGGGTCATAAACATTTGAAAACACCTAATGGTCATTTTATAAAGTGGCAAAGTCATTTGCAAAAGATTTCACTTCATAAACCATTTTCAAAACAAGGTATCATTTTATGTGGTGTGAAAATGTTTTCAATAAGGCATTAATCTATAGGGTTCTCAAAATATGTTTTCAAAACATAAAATCTTGTGTTTAGGGTCAGAGAGTCTATTTCCAAAACATTTCTCAAAGGTTTTCTTCCAAAACCATTTTTAATAATTAATCCATATTTCTATTTGACTAGAAATGGTTTAAATCCAAGATTCATTCTTTTGTTTCACCAAATACATTTTTGAAACCACAATTTGTTTCCTAGGGTCAGTAGGTTCAAAACAAACCATTTGCCAAAGATTTTATCCTCAAAATCATTTTGGAATAATTTTTATAACCTAAACAAGCATGCACAAGTTTCTGCAAAAACAAACAATTTAACAGAAACTTTTTACTAAACAAAGTGCATGGCTGGCTAGGGATTGTTTTTCTGAATCCATTTATATAAAGTTTGCAAAATTTGGACGTGTAGATTTAAAGTTATGGAATTTACAAAATTGAATCTCTAATAGAACATGATTTCTGTTTTAAATCAACTCTGGCCACGTGGTGAGTTCTGATTCGTCTATACCGTTTCGCTCGGATCGGCTACGGGGTGCGTTGGATCTAAGTGAGACTGAACGGTGCAGATTAGCTCGTACCTCTTCGCTTAAGTTGTTCTGTCTACGCCACAGGATGAGGATCCAACGGCCCGCGTGTGTTTGACCAAAGGTTGGCGGCGCAGCGACGGTGGCTGGCTGCGGCGCGGTCAGATGGTGGCGGTGCTGGTGAATCAGGAAGCGAGAGAGGCTGGGGATATGCTCACCGGGTTCGCAGGGCTGCGCTGATTCTCGACGTGGTTTCCACAAGGTCAGGGGCGCACGGGGGTGAGGACAATGGCTCGCCGGAGTTGCTCCTGGCGACGGTTACGCTCGGGCGTCGTCGACGGGGATGCTACAAGGAGTGTCAAAACAAGGTAAAGGTCGCGTTAGATGCGCACGAGAGAGGGGAGTATGCGAGCCTCAATGAGAGGGGAAGACACGGTGAGGGGTTACCAGTAGTGTTCGCCGGAGTCGGGCGGATAAGCGGCGCTCGACGTGGGCGAGCCGAGGACGTGGGGCGTGCGCGGGCAGGTGAAGACCACCGATAGATGCGCCTTAGGCTGGGGAGTGATCTCGAGTTGTTGAGGGGGCAAGGCGCGGCGATGAGTGGCCGGAATTGCTCGAAGAGCTTGTCGGAGTCCGCGGCAGTGCGAGCCAAAATGGAAGCAGCCTGGTGGCAGAGAGTGGGTGGTTCCTGGGGGGAAACGGAGAGGGGGAGCAGGTGTTTAAGAGAGCGTGGTCGCGGCGAGATTAAGGCGAGGCATTGAAGCAAATTCAACTACGGTATCACTGGCAGGAAACGGCCGGCGCGGTCGTCGCGGGGTGAAGACGACGCTGAGGTGGCAGTGGGGTCTGGGCGTCAGCGAAGGAGAGAAGGGCGCGGTGGGGTCCGTCTGTCAGTCGCTGAGTGGGTGCATGTCTGAGTGGAAAACGATTCGCGAGTGGGGGAAGTAGCTGGGCTGGACTGGGCTTGCTGGGCCAGACGAGTTGGGCTGAGCTCGATTCATTTTTTTTATACAATAAACTTTTCTTTTTCTATTTGATTTTCTGTTTTGAAATTCATTCAAACAATTCAAACATTCAAATCAATCAACTACCACCACACTTTGCATTGAGTTTAGTTCTGTTAACAATAATAAACCAAGTCCCAAAATAAAATAATATTTTTATTCTTTTAGGATCTATTTAATAATTAAATAAAATAGTCCTTAGTTATTAATTCAAATACGATTTGATTATTTAAAATCTCCATTTGAAATCTAAATATTATCAAAACCAAATCAGTAGGTTTTATTTGAAAATATAAAATACTTGGAAAACTTGTTTGAAATAAACTAATAAGTTTTAGTGTTTTATTAAAAAAAATGGAAAAGCCTTTACTTTAACAAAATTTGGGTATTAACAAATCCCCACTATTTTATTTAAATAAATCTTTACTATTTTTATCAAATAGAAATATTTTATTTCAAGGCTTGGCCAAGTTTTAATTTGGCTCTATAAAAATAGTCCTTATTTATATTTCTATCTTTTTATTTGAAAACCAAATCTTTTCATTAAAAAGGTCCAAAAATAGAATATTTTCTTTATTAATTGTTTATCTTTTCAAATCCCTTTAGGATTTGTTTGATCAAATAGGTTTGAAGGTTTCCAATTGGAATCAAAAGTTTCTTCTCACCCTGAAAATCAACAAAGTTTTATTTTATTCATTTATTTTTCACATAACAAGATTTGGAAAATCTTGGGATGTGACACAATGCATAGGAATCTTGTAAATAAACAATTCATGAAAGCACAAAGCAACAAGCATATGAAAGCAAAACAAGTGCAACTTCAAAACTTTTAACATAAAGAGGGGAAACTTAATATTTTTGAGGTACATAAGACCATGTTTCCATCTCTCATAATAACTTTCAGCAGCATCATAAATAAAATTAAAAATATAACTATCACATAAAACATTCTTATCATGAGCCACATGCATACAATGATTATTACTCTCCACATAAGCATAGCCATTCTTACTAATTGTAGTGGGACCAAATTCAACAAAATAGCTATCATTATTATTCTCATCACCATAATCATCAAATATATGAGGTGTATTGTAATCACAATCAATTTTCTCCTCAATAGTAGGTGGACTGAAAATATCATATTCATCATTGTAATCATCATATATTGGAGGTTTGGTATTATCATAAGCTATAGAATAGCTATCTTCCAAAGCTGGGGGACTAAAAAGATCTTTTTCATCAAAACTAGCTTCCCCAAGCTTAGACTTTTCCATAGCATTAGCAACAATGGTGTTCAAAAAGTTCATACTAATAACATTGCTATTAGCATGCAAATAAAGATCCATAGGTTTTTAATTTTTCTCTTCAAACACTTCATGTCCTAACTCAAGATAAATGCTATAAAGCTCTCTAATTTTTTTGTTTTTTTCCATTAAGCCTAACTAGTGAAAACAAGAAACAAAAAGAGCTTCATGTCTACGCACTTCTATTCTTGTAGACAGTTGTTGGGCCTCCAAGTGCAGAGGTTTTTAGAACAGCAGCAAGTTTCCCTTAAGTGGATTACCCAAGGTTTATCAAACTCAGGGACGAAGTGGTCAAAGGTATTCCCTCTCAAGCAACCCTGCAATCAAGATACAAGAAGTCTCTTGTGTCCCCAACACACCCAACATAGGTGCACTAGTTCGGCAAAGAGATAGTGAAATACAAGTGGTAACGGTGCCAGAAAAGAGCTTGACGGTGAGTCAAAGACTAAAGGCAACAAGAAGGAAGCAAGCAAACATGCAATAGATCTAGTAGCAAACGGTGTTTCAATGCTTAGAAACAAGGCCTAGGGATCAATACTTTCACTAGTGAACACTCTCTCGTATAAATATCCTCACTTCATGATACTACTCTTAACTACTCTCCGGTTGGACACTCTAATCCTCGGTAGGGCCTTCCCCAATCTAGATAACCCCACGTTGTCACCTTGAGCGCTAGATGGTTCCAACAAACACCACAATTTCATAGAGATATCCAACTCCAAATATAACTCATCACAAATATTCAATCTAGCCAAAGTGCCACACACGGTATGCACGCTGTCACTTTCACACACGTGGGGAAAAGCATAGATCTATTAAAGCACAAAGAGTATTTATGTAGACTCAAACCTAAGTGCCACCATGGCATGCACGCTGTCACTTTCACACACATGGGGAGAGCAGATATCTATTAAAGCACTTGAGTAGCAAGGTAGATCTACTTGATTACAAAGCTCATGATCACAATATGACCATGCATATAGAGAGAGATGAACACATAGCTACCGGTAGAGCCCTTAGCCCTGAGGAAGAACTACTCCCTCCTCATCATGGGAATAAGCAACGGTGATGAAGATGGTGGTGGAGATGGCTCTGGGGGCACTTCCCCGTCCCGGCAGGGTGCCGGGACAGAGACTTTCTGTCAACCGAATCTCTCCTTCGGTGGCGGCGGCGCTATGGAGGTTTTCGTGGATTTCTTCTGGATTCCTTAGGGTTTTTGGGTCGGAGGCTTCTTATAGGCGCAGGAATCAAGGTCGGTGGGGTCCAGGGGGGCCACACCCCCTCCAGGCACCTCCAAGGCTTGCCCGCACCTAGGGGGGTTTTGCCACCCTGTGGCCCCCCTCCGACTCTGCTTCGTGGTTCCGTGTTGCTCTAGGAAAAATAATGACTTTGGCTTTTGTCCCGTAGAATTCCGAGAATATTGATTTTCTGCCTTTCTGGAACAGAAAACAGAAGAAAACAGGCAACTGGCACTGTGGCAACTTGTTAATAGGTTAGTTCCAGAAAAGATATAAAAACACCTCAAAGTGTAGACAAAGCAAAGCAAAGTAGATACAAAGCAATCATGGAGCATCAAAAATTATAAATACGTTTCCAACGTATCAACATCCACAAGCTTAACTCCTGCTCGTCCTCGAGTAGGTAAGTGATAAAAGAATAATTTTTGAGGTGACATGCACCCTCGCAATAAAGACCCAACCATTGCAAGCATTGAAAGATGGGATCAAAGAACTCTAAACATGTGCATGAACTATGGAGTTCTAACAATAGGACATAGTAACTATGCATGCAACATGAAAGGCCACAAACAAAGATCATGAATAACATGCATTGAAAAACGTTTGTTTGTTTCACATACAGAAAACATAGCACAGTGGCATTCAGCTTGTCCCTCATAGAGTAGCAATATAGATGCATAGGACACCTACAAAGTTCACAAGGGTGACTAGAAACAAATAGCACAAGAACAAGTAATATCACAATATGCATCAATCAATAAGCTTTGGAACAGTGCACACAGAATGACAGCTATGCTCTCTTAATGGTGCCTAAAGGTAGAAGGTGGAGACTCGATAGTGGTGGAAGAAAGGCCTTTTTTATAAAGGAAGCAGGGATTACAAGTTTCAAAAACCGCTTCCAAAAATTATGGTACTTATTAGCTTTCAGCCCTCATTGCCCCTATCATAAGCATCTTGAAGTGGTTAAGGTTAAAGTGGCAAAGGTGGAGTATATGCTTGAAAAAGTATAAGTTGGCAATATCAAGTCCCTTAAATACGAGGGCCACACCTCATGCATACTCAACTTTGGGTCCAGGTAAGTTCTTGTCACTGTAAGTAGTTGCATATCATTGAGAACCGCCAACGGGGTACCCCTTGCACATGGTACATGAGCTTTCCCATAACCAAAATTACAAGGCAATCAGACAATGAGCATCTCAGCAATCTTCTTATTTACCATGGGAATATGGTGATTTTTTCTCTCTTTCCTCTTTTCTCAATGTGTCTCTTTTTTTATAAGAAGAATGCTTCATAGATGTCACTATGGTGATGCTGCAAGTTTCCACCATGATTAGGCATGGCTTAGGCTAGCGTCCTAGGCGTTTCTCTAACACAGGATACAAACTCCATGGACTTACAAGTTCCCTCTTTATTTCACACCGGTGAAATCCATAGACAAAAGAACATGATATCAACTGAGTACAAAGTACAGGTGCAATGTTGAAAACGTTCCCCGTGACAGCACGGTTCTGCTAATTCCAACTTATAAGTGCAAGCATATACAACAAAGTTGTCACATTGGTTCAAGTTTATTAGGGGCAAAGAATATAGTGTGCCATCAAGTTCGTGAGGGATTCAATCACTAAGTTTTCACATAACAAAATAGTTTTTAATTGGAAGATAGATGAAAACAAGAATATAGTTGGAATGGTGTAACACACCATGCATAGGAGTTTTTTGAAGCTTATCTACTATAGGGGAGACCCCCACAGCCCTTTATTCAAAATTAACTAGAGGTTCAACTTTATGTACAAACTAAGAAAAGGAGAAGGAAAAACTACCGAACTACTAAGAAAAAAGCAAAATTACAACAGATTGTCAATCCAATTTGACAGTATTGCAACTTTAGAAATTTTAATTCTATGTTTAAGCAAGGAGACATCTTGGACAAATCCAGCCTTCCATGCTTTGAATGTTGGCTTCATCCCTTTAAAAATCTTATTGTTTCTTTGCCTCCAAATATTCCAGCAGGCTAAGATGACTATCTCAACAAAACATGGGCTTGAGAACCTTTTCTTTGCATCTTTTAACATTTTTGGACCTGAACCCGTACCCCAATTGATCTGCAAATATGTCCAAACTCTGACACTATAATTACATTCAAAGAATAAATGAGACCAATCCTCCAGAGTCTGACATGGACATAACACACAATCTGAATCAGTAGTCACATTCCAATGTCTTCTTATTAACATTTCCTTTTTGTTAATTCTATCATGTAAGATTAACCAAGCAAAGACATTGTGCTTTGACATGCATTTACTCTTCCATAGCCACTTAGAAGGGAAATGATCTGGGATCAGATCGAAATGAGCTTTGTACACCATATTTACAGAGTAATACCCAGATTTTGATAACTTATTATCCCATTTATCCCGTACATGTGGGTTAATGCTGACATGTTGCAGTTGGATTTGTAACCTTAAAAGTTCTGCATTGGCTTCATCTGATAAAGGCAGTTGAAAAGCCTCCTCCAGCTGTACTAGTGCAATGGCTTGTTGAACTGAGCAGTTCTTATCAAGAGCAAAAGAGAAAAGCCTTGGGTAAGACTGGGCTAAAGGTAGATTATTCCAAGAATCTTACTAGAATAAAGTTGAATCACCTTTACCGATTTTACAAACTGACAGAGATCGAAAGTCTTCTTCAAATTTCATAATACTTTTCCACCAAAAGGGGCCACAAACAGTAACGTTGTGAGGCACCTCATTGTGATAATAAGTATTTTTAACCAACTTTACCCATGGAAGGTCCTCATTATTGTACAATTTATGCAGATGCTTCATGAGTATACATTTGTTTTGAATTTCCAGATTTATTATGCCTAAACCACCTTTCACTTTTGGCTTGCAAATCATGTCCCACGAGGCAAGGGAGTTTATCCTTCCATCTTCTTTCTTTTTCCTCCATAAACAATGTCTTCTTGCTCTATTTATTACTTCAATGACTCCTTTTGGAATTTCAAGAGAACAAAGGTAGTGTAGAGGCATTGAGGAAATCATAGAGTTTACAAGGACCAATCTATCTCCATAAGAAAGGAAGGAGGCAGTGGCAGAGAGCCTTCTTTCCACTCTATCAATTAAAGGTGACATATCTTTAATAGTTGGTTTTGTAATCCCCATAGGCAAACCAAGGTATGGAAATGGTAGTGTAGCAGTAATACAGCCAATTTCCAAAGCAAGCAAACTAGAATCATCTTCATTCATATTGATTGGAATCAGAGCAGATTTATGAAAGTTGACTTTTAGTCCCGTGAAGGAGTAATACTCATCCAATATTTCTTTTAGTATAAGTAACTGATCAGGATCTGCTTGCATGACAATGATGTAGGGGTTCGTAGCATGGAAAACAAAAAATTTCTACCGCATGCAAACAAACAAGCCAAGATCTATCTACTAGATTGTAGCAACGAGTCGATAGAGGAACTCACCCTCGAAGATTCCAAAGCGGTTAACGAGAGCAGATTCTCGTGGGTGATGTAGTCGTACTCTTTCCGATCTCAAGATCGTGTAGACGATCCTTCCGGCGCTGCGTTAAATGGCTTCCGGATCGGTCACACGCCTGTACTCAAGAAGACCTTCCTCTCCCTTGTTCCAAAGAACGCGGAGGTTGTAGCACTCTCCTCGCGATTCCGAAGACAACTGGCGTGGTACCCAGTAGAGGGAGATCCCAGGCAGCCTTAAGCCGGAGTGAGTATGGTGGAGTATGAGAGAGAGCTATTAGTGGTCTAGGGTTTAGACACACCAATTAGAAGGCTCTAAACCGAAGGCTAGAGCAATTAGAAGCTCTAAATCAAAACGGCTCTAAACCGGAGATTAGAGGATAGGAACTTGTGTGTCTAGAGGAGGAAGCCCTGCCCCTCCTTTTATAGGTGGGAGGGGCGGCCAAGGGGAGGGGAGTCCCTCCCCAAGTCGGCCTTGGTTGGCGCGCCGGCTTGGAGGGACTCCTCCCCCAAGTCGGTTCCAACCACCTCTTGCTTGTTTCCCACAGTTTCCTGTTTTAGATGTTTGACTTTCAAACTGGCAGTTTGACTTTTCAGTTTTGGAACAGCAAGAACACTTAGTACATGATGCAATCATTCAATATGTAATGACACATTCATGTACCCTCCTCCCCGGAGTCTTGGACAATCCGAACCTTCTAGAACATTCCGATGAAAACACGGAATCATTCCGAACTCAAACGGGACTTTCCTTATATGAATCTTATTATCCGGACCATTCCGGATCACCTCGTGATATACGGATCCCATCCGAGACTCGAACAACATTCGGTCTCTTTCTCATAATACCACAACTACTCAAACAACGTCGAATCCTTATGTGTCTCCCTACGGTTCGTGAATTATGCGGACATGATCGAGACACTTCTCCGAACAATAACCAATAGAGGAATCTGGAAATTCATATGGCTCCCACATATTTCTACGATTACTGCGATTGAATGAACCACTTACATACGATACCAATTTCCCTTTGTCTCACGATAGTTTACTTATCCGAGGTTATGATCGGTATCTCTCGCATACCTAGTTCAACCTCACATCGATAAGTACTCTTTCTCGTCCGTGATATGTGATCCCTTGTGAGCCAGTCACATGCTTGCAAGCTAATTGGATGACATTTCACCGAGAGGGCCCAGTATATCTATCCGTCATATGGATGGACAAATCCCACTCTTGATCCATGTGTTTCAACCAATACTTTCCAACACTCAATGCCACCTTTATAGCCACCCGATTACGGTGTGGTGTTTGATGTCATCAAAGCATCCATCCGGTAAAGGTGATATGCATGATCTCATGGTCGAAGGAATTAGGTTACTATGTATCAGAAAGCATATAGCAATTGAACTAATGAAATGACTTGATCTTTATGCTACGCTTATCTATAGGAGTATGTCCATCACATCATTCTCCTAATGATATGACCCTGTTGTTAATAACATCTCTATGTTCATGATCAGGAAACCATGATCATATATTAACCAACAAGCTAGTTTAACAAGAGGCTTTACTAGGGACTCTTTTATGTTTACAAATCACACAAGTATTAATGTTTCCGGTTAATACAATTATAGCATGGTATGTAAACATTTATCATAAGTGTGAAGATATGATAATAACCACTTTATTATTGCCTCTTGGGCATATCTCCAACAGTCTCCCACTTGCACTAGAGTCAATAATCTAGTTTCAAACCTTTGTGTATTCAACACCTATGGCTTTCTGGTGTTGTATGTACACTATTGCTAGTGGTCAACTGATCTCCGGATTTGACACTTCCAGGTCCGTGTGTAATTGCATGTCTTTGCGTCCCTACGCATCACTCATTCTCTAATGAGATGGCTTCGTACAAATTTGGTCCTTTGGTGTGACCTTTAGTTCTTGAGGTTAAAACATGTTGATAATATTGTCGCAATATATCTTCATAGTATTATCCATGTGAACTACACCTAGTTTGATAACAAACTACTTGACACAAATGCCCTCTTTAGCTGCTATTATAGCAGTCATATACTTAGCCTTTTGTTGTAGTATCTGTCACAATGTCTTAACTTTGGAACTCATCCAAATCTATTATGGAACTCACTTTCCATTATATTGTGCCACCCTTAGTTTAGATTGAGATAAACTTAATTTGTACTTTGTGACAAAGCTAGTATCAATGTAGTACTTTTACAATGAATTAACCATCTATTTGTCACTTCTACAAATAATATACTCTTAGTTCTTCCAAAAGATCATAAGAATATCCTTACTATTGTCCAATGATCATCTTACGAATCATTCTGGTATATGCTCATAACATTTAGAGCATAGGACATATCTGGATTTGTACATATCACAGTACGATTGATATAAATACTCTTTGTGATTTCATACATCAAGTATCAATCTATACTTGATTATTTGTTTCACTTTATCAAATGTCAATACACTTGAATATATCATCAACATTGAACACTTTCAATCCTTTCTGTGCGACAAGAACCTTTTCTTTTAGTTTCTATATTGAACTCATTCAATATCTCGTCTATGTACTTCTGGCACAACCGTATTAGCGTCTATTGATGCCAAATATTTGGGTTTTGCCTAAGTCTTTCATCGGGATGAAATTCTTAATATGTGTTAATAAAAGATACATTATTTCCAATCAACAATATGTCTTCCACATAATGAATTAGAAACATGTCTTAGCGCTCCCACTTAATTTCTTGCAAATGCAAGCATCTTCATTGTCTCTAATGAACTTTTTAAACTCCTTTAACAGTTTCATCATAGTGAAGATTCCAACTCCGCGATGCTCACTTTAACCATTGAAGTTTGCATATGCTTTTAGCATCCTTTTGAATTAACAAAACCCTATGGACCGTGTTATGCACATGTCCTAGGTAACGATTCTATTAGAAGAACTTGTTTTGTTTATTCAACTACCATATAAATAATTATATGTAGTGGTTGCTATATTAATCCGTCTAGACTAAATATCACTATGAAAGATCAAATCTTGTCATAGTCAACCTTTGAACATTTTGTGAACTCTTTCCCAACATGTCGACTATTTCATAGATGTAAAACATCCATGTCTATTTCTTTATGGATCCAGACACAACTGTAAGGTCTTACACCTTTCTCGAGGGTCCTTCAAGTTCAAAACTTGATTTCTCGTGTATGGAACTATCACGGATTTTATGGCTTCAAGCCATTTGACGGAGTCAGGGCCCATCATCGCTTCTTTGCATGTAGTCGGTTCATTATTCTCAAATAATGATTCAACCCTCAAATCTTGGTATTTGATTGTTTACCCGATCTACTTGTTTCAATAGGAACTTAGATCTCCGTGACCACAACCTTTGAGGCACGTGAGCCATGAGCATTGTTGCTGCCTCCGGAACACTTTTCGGTGATGCGAAACTTTGCACATATAGCTAAGGTTCCTTTAACCTTATCAAAGTTCTATTGTCCTCCCACTTTTCTTTTCACGAAAAATTCCTTCCCAAAGAAACTTGACGTTCTAAGCGACAAACACTTTTGTCTCTGGTGTTATGGAGGAATACTCAACAGTTATACAAAGACAGGTTCATCCGACTTTGGTTGCAAACATCTTTCTTATGCATAGCAAACCATTGTTTAAGAAAGGACAACTTGGGTTTTATCCCAAACCATAACTTTATATGGTGTCATTTCAACGGATTATGATGGAGCTCTTTTCAGTGGAAAAACGGTAATCTCTAAAGCTTTTAATCTTTAAAATATAATGGCAGTTTTATGAATTATACCTTTGATCTTACCATGTCAAACAAGGTTTAATTACATATCTCGAACGCTCCATACCCTTATGGTGTTTCGGGAAATGCAAATCCACGGAACGATTCCTTAAATCTTAGGTATTATGCTAAACTCTGTAACTCAAATATCTTCCTTTATGATCTTTATCATAAACTGTTTATATTCTTGTTACAATGATTTTGCACTTCATCTTGAAAGTCTTTGAACTTTTCAAATGTTTCATACTTCATCCATATTAAGTAAATATTCATATA